>JBAMCJ010000413.1:0-1462782 GCA_037075205.1 Drosophila prostipennis
TTATGTAACGGCAAAATTACCATTTTCTGTGTAATAACAGGCCAGAAGTTGCCAACGAAGAGGATTGCTGGGGAATTATATCTTATTTATAGGGATGCACTTTGGGTTTGAAACCTCCTTTTTGAATGCCTTTCAAGTGATTTACTTAATACATAGGCCACATCAATAGCACATTTCACTGATTCATAATCCCGAATTCCCCGACAAATAGCCCGTAATATGAGCTGTGTCAATTTGATTGATGGACTTAATTGATTGAGGCCCCCGCACTCAAAACCATACTGCCTGCCGATGTGTGCCCATTATTATTTGCCCCTTTTTGGACCGAGGAGCGTAGAGGAGAGTATCTCAATTTCGGCCTAGACCGCAGATCAACATTTCGCAAATGTCGTGTTGCTGGTGGCATTGTTGTTGCCACTGTTGTTTGGCTGTCAGAGCTTACAATTGTTTGCCATCCTTGTCATCGTCGTCCTGGTGGTTTTGCTGCAATTCCGTTTTGGGCAGCAGCTGTACCTATAACTCGAGTTGTTGCCACTGGATGCTGCATGTTGCTGTTGCTGTTGTTGCCAGTGGATGCTGCATGTTGCTGCTGCAGCTGCGCATGCCGGTGCTGCTCTTGGCAGCTTTACAACTGCAAAACCATTCGAGTTGATGCCGCCCAGCTGAGTGAGAAGAGTGGAGCGAGTGGCGCCTCGCCAGACATCATAGTCGTCAGTTGCTGCCCCATTGTTGCCCTGTTGTTGTTGTTGCTGTTGCTGCAACTGGCGACGCCAGCGACATGACCTCAGCACACACAATTTTCGGGGGGACTGGGGGTATTCCCCGGATTTGTATGCGTATGCCATGTCCTGTATACATACACTTGCATGAGCACTGCGAGCCATCAGTATATTTGTGTAGAACCGCAATGGCACACACAAACGGGCCGAAAGATGCCATCCAGGATGCCAGAATGCCAGGACGATGATGACGACGACGATGATGATGGCGATGGTGACGAGCGGTGGCGGTGCTCATATTTCGCCCAGGACCACAATCACACAATCAGGAGCAGGAGCACGACCAACAGGAGCAGGAGCAGCCAGGACAATTACAATGCAAACAATGCGGAAGCGGCAAGGAGCAACTGCAGCGCCGGAAATGGGCTAAAGAAATTGGGAAGATGCAACGGCCAAGAGCAAAACAGCAGCAGTGCTGACTGGTTTTCTTAGTAAAATTCATTTTTTAACAGGACAGCTAAAACTAAAGGAAAATCACTATTAAAAAAATATATTTTTTTGGTATCATAACCAGTATAACCACAAATTTACATGCGCATATCGATTTTACGGTTTATGTAGCTAACCATACAAGCTAAAATCTATAGAAAAAATGTATTACGAATTAACGAAGTAAACGTTCTATATTTGGGCGAATATTTCTTTACTTTCTGGTGAAAAAATCAAACGACTGTTAAAAAAAATCGCATTTGCTTATAAGACAACTGACAAATAATAAATTTGTACAAAAAATATACTTTGTTATTATGCAGAAAATATTTGTATTCCTTCTTTACTTACGTAAAACTTACCCCAATCAAATATTTCTCACACACCAGAGAAAAATGTTCAGGGTTTTTGGCTTTGTGAATTTTTAAGGAAATATATCAAAAACTAAAGTTTGAGGTAAAGTTAAACCGAAGCAAGGCAATCAATCACAGAAAGGCATATTGTGCCGAGCTTTGCTTACAAATATTCATCAGGATTTACAAAAAAGGCTGATGTCCTGGCAGCACTGAGCCAGCAGGAAGAATAATCAAAAGGAGGGGGTGGTGGTTCCGAGAAGGTGGGTCGACAAATGTTGGGTCCCGGCAGATAAGAAAGGACGAGGCCGGCGATCTATTACCACAGCTGCACAGCAGCCACATCCTGCTGCGTCCATTGAGCGAAGTGTGTTAAGCAAACAAAATGCTCCTGTATCTCCAGCTCCTACTCCTGAATATCCTGCTCCTGCAACTGCAACAACAATGCCTTGAATAACCAAAAAGGATGTTGACTTGCCGTTTGCTAAAAGGAACTGCAGCTATTCCGTTCGCATATACTCATATATTCATTTACTTGGATGCCGCCAGATGCTGCCGTTCAGTGGGATGTGGGTCCTGTGTGTCCTGGCCGCCCCGTAAATTAGTTGCACCCATCCGACTATTTTACTGGCAGCCCGTCTGAAACTCGGGCTCTCCGCAACCGCAGCCTCTGAATGCGGCCAAAGCAATGCGGAAGAATATTAAGCGGTTTTTAAGCGCCTGCATATTAAAAAGGATACAGAAAGGATACTCCAAGGCAGGGACGGAGACAGAGCCAGCAGTTGGACCAGTGATGTTAAGTTGGCCTTTGCCAGAAAGGTCTGTGCTTAATGCCAGAATATAGCTAATTCAAAATGAATATTAACCTATCTCTTCTTGCATTCAATTTAAACTTAACCTTCTTATTTAGTTATTAAAAATGTTTAAATATTACTTTATCCAAAAAAAAATCAAACTATTTCACAACTTTTTATTATAGTTATATTGTTGCGTTTATTAATACCTATCGAAATGTAGAAGAAATTTTTAAATTCGGACAATCCATTAAAAAGTTATGAGCAAAAAATGAAGCAACCTATAGATGGCGCTAGTAGCTTTGACGCGTGCATATATTTATCTCTCTCCCACTCCCTTCTGCTGAGTAACGGGTATCTAATAGTCGAAGTACTTGACTATAGCGTTCTCTCTTGTCTTTATTGTTAATTTTATTGATATTTTTGTAAAAAAAATGCCTATTCTCTGGATTAAATATCCTAAAATATTTTCTTTAGGGATAAAAAGGAGCATCTCTGTTGGATAAAAATACAGAATGAAAACAAAGCAGAAGACATTTGGCGGCAGCATTCGGATTCCCTTGGCGGCTGGCAGTTAAGGTTCCTTGGATCATTTGGCGATTTGCAAATTACCAACAAAATGTTTTCGCAAAGAAGGACGAAGAGGAGTTGGACGGCACGAATTGGTCGGCGGCGATTGTGTGAAAAGTTTTGCTCCGACATTTTTATTTAACTTTTATTTCTCTTTTTATTCGGTTTGGCCAACTGGTCTAATACGTCCATTGGGTGCTCGATTTGCCACTTGGACTTGGAGGGGATGGGGGAGCATCCACTTTGGTAACCGAACCCTTTTCCATTCAATCGACCGTTACCTTTGTTTTCAGCATATCCTGGCTGTGTGTGTATGTTGTGTAATTAACTCACATTTGCGACGCCCACAATGGGCGTCATTTGCCGGCTTTAATGAGTCACAAAACGGTTTTATGTGTCAAACGTTTGAAAATCCATTCGTCGATTGAGAGTGAAAATGAAAATGAAAGAAATAGGAGCGGTTGGAGGAGGGGAAAACGGGAAAACGGGCCCAAACGGAGATGATGATGATACTCGATGATGACGGCGGCCATTGCCTCACAAAAGGTTCATTTAACAGCTAATTAAATGTTTAATCGGATATCTCTCTTATGGCGCATACAAGGACATTTCTGCTCTCCGCACAAAAATCCAGGCGCAATAATCTATTGGCGACATCTGCCTTTCACCAGGATGAGTAAAATAAATGTATACAATTCAATTCGACCAGAAGCAGTCCTTTGAAATGAGTATAACAAATTAATGTCCTACTTTAAAATTTGTAATTAAATGTCAATAGCGACTTGTTTACTCAAAATGTTTGCCCACTTTACTAGTAGCTGTAGCTTTCATTTCACTATTATCTCGAGTTCTGTTTATCTGTATTTTTTAAAGAGCTATATATTTTTCAGGGTCTATTTATCATTATTTTGTATTTAAAATAACAGAATTTTAGCGCAAAATACCACAGGAGACACAATTGTTATAAAGGTGTCTAAAAGTATGCAATGAAAAGAAGAGCGGCGTCGTTTTGAATGACTTTCAAATATATTATTGCCTACTTTAAAAAAATGATATATATTTTTTGAATATTAAATTATCATTATAGATACTTAATACAATTTAAACCAGAAAATATAATATTTCACGAGACCTCAGTGGGGTTAAGTTCCAAAATAAGCGATATATTCTAATTCACATCCTATAGGACAGCTTTACCACACATTTATGGATAATTTGGATTCATTTGTGATATAAACCGCATTTCTAGTTTCCCGACTTTGTAGTGCACCCATCATAATCACCGCACCAGTCAGTCAGTCAGGGTTGGATATCTACCCCAAGGGGCCTTTAATTACTCAATGTCCAATTTCAATGATTCCACTTCTTTTTGGCTTCTTTAAGCATCGACAACTTGTGTTAATTACTTGCCAGCAAAGTGCAAACCAACTAACCCAATTAGGATTGGAAAAGGCCAGACACTGACACACAGCGAGATTGAGTGGGGAAAATGGGAAAAGCTGGGAAAGCGGGAAAAGGCGGGCCAGAAAGCAATAAACATCAACTTTGAGCTTTGATGAAATCCGCGAAGAGGCCAACCACCCGGTGAAAAAAGGAGGATGAATATGAGGATGACGGACCACGGAGCAGTAAGCAAATTACTGGAGCTGCAGAATGTCCCTTAAAGTGGACTCCACTGCTTTGGCTTCTTCATTTGGAATTCAGTTTTGTTACTACAATCGCTGAATTTATTTTCGCCAGTTTTATGAACTGCCAACGCTGAATTCCAGTTCTGCCCACCTTCAAACCCATTTCCCTGGCCCTCCTGATCTAAACAATTAGACTCCGGGTTACATTCACAAATTTTGAATGGCCCCCGAAAGTTGGCTAAGTTTCAACTCCTGGGAGGAGGACGAAAAGGATTTGTAAGACGCTGGGAAATTAGCTTATAAATACGCAATCTCAGCCGGGCAGGACAGTCTTGGTCTTTCGCAGAATCTGAAAATTTGAAAAGGAAACCCAGTTGATGGCGAAGGACATCAGAGCGACACTGACGCAGTTGCTGCATTTTTCATGGGCTGTGCAAAATAAATTAGTGAAAGCTGTAAATATGATGAACTGCTGCTGCTGCTGATGCTTCAGCTTCAGGATACTCTCCCCGCCCCAATCCTTTGCAAGTCATCCATGTCCTGGACCCAGTTTCGCTCGAGCGACAAACTTGCAAAAGTTTTGTTGGTCGCCAGCGGCGCGCATTTTCAACAGCTGAAGCTGCAGCTGAAAAGCTGAAGTGAAAAGCTGCACCGAAAGAAAATACTAGGTAATAAAAATTAATTTTTTTTTGGTTTTAGCATCATATCTGTTTTGGCTAAGGAGAACCATTTATACCTTTAGTTTTTGGGATATCTATGAGTGATATGGTTTTGATCTTTTATGATATCATCATTTATGTTCTAATTTTGCAAATCATATTGCTGTGAAACCATAAGAACCCAGATAGCAAAAATGATTTATTTTGGGTTTTAAGAACATATCTGTTTTGGCTAAAGAGAACCATTATATACTTTTAGTTTTTCAGGATATCTATAAGTAATATGGTTTTGATCTTCGAGAAAAATTTTGTTTTTCTTCAGAATGTAATATTTTATGAAATCATCATTTGTGTTCTAACTTTGCAAGTCATATTGCTGTGAGATCATAAGAAAAGTAAAATAATAAGTAAAGTGTTTTTAGTTTTGGAAATCCAATTTAACTTAATAGAATTAACTTATGGTGGCATTTAAAAATCCAGAAACTGACTTATATAGTCGATGTGAAATTTACTCCATTTTTTTTCCTGTGCGATGGAGATTGGTGGTGGCACCTTTCTGGCGGAGGAGCTTCCTCCACAGCCCCTGCATTTGTAGCCGCTTTAGTTTAGTTTGATTCAGTTAGTAGTTTTAAGAGTTAAGTAGTTTTCAAAAGTTTTATGAATTATTAAGAGGATTTTCGAGTTTAACGCTAGCCTTTCATTTTCGCTTTCAGCTCCTGCCCGGTCGCCTTTGCCCCCTCTTCTGCCCATATCAACCGAGAAAACGCCCCGGAAAACCCCCGGAAAGTCCGCTTTTAAGCGCTCGTCAGCCGTTTCCGCTGATGTCCGTCGTTTGCCATTTTGGCGTCGTCGCCCCGAAAAGCTGTCGAAATATTTTGCAGATTTTTTAATTTTTCATGCCGCACTTCCACACTGCTGTTGATGCTGTTGGTGCCTTTATTGTTGTTCCACTGCCACTGAAGTTGATGATGATGCTGATGATGATGAGGCTGCTGGCAGAGCGAGCAAACATTGACTTGAATGGCAGCACAGCCCTTTTCCTCCTCCCCCCCCCCCCCCCCATTGGTCCCCGAAAATTAAATACATTTTACTGTCAATAAAATTATAAATGCAAATTATAATTTTCTACTGCCTTTTCGGACACTGGACGCACAACAATTAGCCAGTAGTCCCCCAATTTCGTCCTTGCGAGTGGGGCGCTGGAGATAAAACTCCCCGAATTTCTCTGCCAGGGCCAAACACTGATTGTGACGTCAATGGCCAAATTAAAACTTTAACGTGTCGCACAGCGAGTGGTTAGTGGGGATGGGGATGCCAGATGGCTGGTGGTCTTGGCCGATGGAGATAGCGATGAAACAGTGCTGCCAGTTCATCATTGTTTCCCGTCAATTTCGGTTTCATTTATTATTCACACAAAGCCAATCTCTTTCTGAGAATTAAGGTTTCTATCAAACAAAAACACCTCTTAACGAGGTATAAAAATAGTGACGATCGCACCTTCAACGTACAAAAGTTCTGATATCAACTTTTGTGACGAAAAATGATTTTAGATGCGACTAAATAAGTACGCTACCTAAAATTTACTCGTTCGGCCCGCTTTAGCAAATATTTAATATATGCACGAAAGTTTTCTGTTGTAGCGTGCCGAATGAATAAATTGTAGGTAGCGTACTTATTTAGTCGCATCTAAAATCATTTTTCGTCACAAAAGTTGATATCAGAACTTTTGTACGTTGAAGGTGCGATCGTCACTATTTTTATACCTCGTTAAGAGGTGTTTTTGTTTGATATCAGAAGTTTTTGTTTTGACCATAGTCAAAGTACCCCAATACCATGACTAGGAGTCGTCCCCATATGGCTTGGCTTTATTGGCTTTATTTATTTATTTATTTAATTATCTATTTATTTATTTGCTTTTTTATTTATTTATTTCTTTGTTTATTTATTTATTTATTTATTTATTTATTTGCTTTTTTATTTATTTATTTCTTTGATTTATTTATTTATTTATTTATTTATTTATTTATTTATTTATTTATTTATTTATTTATTTATTTATTTATTTATTTATTTATTTATTTATTTCTTTCTTTGTTTATTTATTTATTTATTTATTTATTTATTTATTTATTTATTTATTTATTTATTTATTTATTTATTTATTTATTTATTTATTTATTTATTTATTTATTTATTTATTTATTTATTTATTTATTTATTTATTTATTTATTTATTTATTTATTTATTTATTTATTTATTTATTTATTTATTTATTTATTTATTTATTTATTTATTTATTTATTTATTTATTTATTTATTTATTTATTTATTTATTTATTTATTTATTTATTTATTTATTTATTTATTTATTTATTTATTTATTTATTTATTTATTTATTTATTTATTTATTTATTTATTTATTTATTTATTTATTTATTTATTTATTTATTTATTTATTTATTTATTTATTTATTTATTTATTTATTTATTTATTTATTTATTTATTTATTTATTTATTTATTTATTTATTTATTTATTTATTTATTTATTTATTTATTTATTTATTTATTTATTTATTTATTTATTTATTTATTTATTTATTTATTTATTTATTTATTTATTTATTTATTTATTTATTTATTTATTTATTTATTTATTTATTTATTTATTTATTTATTTATTTATTTATTTATTTATTTATTTATTTATTTATTTATTTATTTATTTATTTATTTATTTATTTATTTATTTATTTATTTATTTATTTATTTATTTATTTATTTATTTATTTATTTATTTATTTATTTATTTATTTATTTATTTATTTATTTATTTATTTATTTATTTATTTATTTATTTATTTATTTATTTATTTATTTATTTATTTATTTATTTATTTATTTATTTATTTATTTATTTATTTATTTATTTATTTATTTATTTATTTATTTATTTATTTATTTATTTATTTATTTATTTATTTATTTATTTATTTATTTATTTATTTATTTATTTATTTATTTATTTATTTATTTATTTATTTATTTATTTATTTATTTATTTATTTATTTATTTATTTATTTATTTATTTATTTATTTATTTATTTATTTATTTATTTATTTATTTATTTATTTATTTATTTATTTATTTATTTATTTATTTATTTATTTATTTATTTATTTATTTATTTATTTATTTATTTATTTATTTATTTATTTATTTATTTATTTATTTATTTATTTATTTATTTATTTATTTATTTATTTATTTATTTATTTATTTATTTATTTATTTATTTATTTATTTATTTATTTATTTATTTATTTATTTATTTATTTATTTATTTATTTATTTATTTATTTATTTATTTATTTATTTATTTATTTATTTATTTATTTATTTATTTATTTATTTATTTATTTATTTATTTATTCATTTTTTATTTATTTATTTATTTGCTTTTTTATTTATTTATTTCTTTGTTTATTTATTAATTTGTATTTATTTATTTATAGAATTGTATAATGGAACAGTTTAAAACAATTTTAACGATTCCCTCACCTTAAAATACAGTTTGGATTCGCACATACTAAATTCAATGCTTAGGCAGCGTTAGTTGTGTTGAGCTGGCTAAAGTGGCGATTTTCGTTTCAGAATAACTTTTAAACGTGACTTTTTACAGTAATGTGTTATATACCAAAATTTAAGGAATCTCAAGGGCTATACAGTTTAAAGTTGTAAGGAAAATCGTTAGAGCCGTTTTTGAGAAAATTAAAAAAAAGCTAAAAAGAAAGTTTAAAAAAAAATTTATTTGTTCATATCTTTTTAACTATTACATTTACACAAATTGCATATGAAGGGCATTAATAGCATTTAAAAATACCTTTCAAACGAGATGCAGCACAACTCTGTAGCTTTAGTATTATAGAAGTTACGGCTTTCCGAATTTTAGCTATTTATAGCTGTTTTCCCGCTAAACTAGCGAGTTTTTCCAAAAGTGGTAGAACAAAAGTTTTTTATATCGATGTGGTGAACGTCATATCAAATTTTCAAAACTTAAAAAACATGTTTTGGACAAACTGACAAACTGACAAACTGACAAACTGACAAACAGAATTAAATTTTCATTTTGGGAAGAAGAAGAAAATCTTATTTTGGCTATAACTTTTGAACGGAGCGTCGGATTTTGACAAATGACCCCTCATTCGACGGGTATTTTCAAGAGGAATACAACTAACGTAGTCCGGGGGGCCAATTATCCCCACCGGCCCCAACATCCCCAAATTTCGAAATTTGAACTTTTTTACTTTCTCCGCTCTCTCTCCCAAGCCAATTGATTTTCTTAAAGTCTTGGTATGCAATCCTTTAAGTTTTTGCAATACCTTTCGATTGGTGTATTACTCATTACGATCGGACTATCACAGCAGATTTTCAATTTTGCGGCTATATAATAGTAGTCGCCTTCGCACACTCTCCTGGTGCGCTTCGTCACTACATGGACTGCCGTCCATAGTGATGAAACGAGTCATAAAGTCGTATATACGCAAGATACATAAATATACAGGAGAGCCTTTAAATTATTAAGTAATTTAAATTAATTTTACAAGGTTTGTAGAAATACGTTTAAATGAAAATTAGGTTGATTTTCCAAAGAAATGTTGCACAAAAAATGCCTAGGATTTAATCAGTTAAAGAACAAAATAATGTCTAAGAAAATTCCACAGCGATCATTAAGATTTTCAAGGATTTAATGGGATTATGAAGGTGTCTAAAAGTATGCAACAAAAATAAGAACGGAGTCTTCCGGATAAAAATCAATATTAAATTACTATCGTAATTAACTAAAACAGTTTGCTGAATTTTTCTAGATTACCATATATGTATAGTTTAGAACTCTTTTCCTGCCACTACTATTCTCCCATTTGGCTTTTTTTTTAGGTATTTCCTGGCCAAATCCGGGCAACACTAGGATGAGTTAGAGTGGAGTTCGCTTGGTTAGTTCGCTGTCGCCTGGCTGCTAAGGATGTTGGCATGTTAATTCACTTTGCAAATTGTTGCGATGCCTGGCTGTCGGTATATATACCGTATATAGGTACACACTATATGGATATAGTTTCCCTTTTTTGGAGCTGTGTGTGCGTGGTGGAACGCTAATTTGGTTCGGCTGGGTTTTCTAAGCGGTGTGTGCAAACTTCGTTGATTTGCTAAGTGAAACTTCGATTACATAGACAACTCTTAGTGGGTTCATTTGCTCCATTTTGGCGGGCCCTCGCAATTTTCGGCGGTCGTTTTGCCATTTTGCTCGACTGCCGGAATATATCCCGAATATCCCGAATAGCCGGAGGAGTATAAACTTTCGCCACGTAACATTTGTTATGCTCTATTTCTTTGCAAAGCAATTACCGACCCACATATCCAGACAAATAAACAGAAACCCACAACGCACAGCAAAAACGGCCGGGCAAACATGGCTCCCGTGGAAAGCGGCCTATGAAAAGTGTGGTGGAAAAGTGGGTTGGAAAAGTGGGAAGGAAAAGTGGGGCTGCGAGGTGCTCCATAGACGTGCATAAATGGATTCGGGCGCACAAAAAAGGGGGCGGGGCAGAGGGGCAGAGGGGCGGGCCGGGGTTAAAGCTGTGGAAAGTGAGTGTGCTTCTAAATGAATCGCACTTATCACGTAGTGGCGTCGGGGCCTCAAGTACAGTGATGCCTGGCATGGCGCGATAATGAATGCAAGTTAAGGCAAAATAGAATTAACTTTAGTTGCCAATTAATTAGTGAGGTCAAAGGCTGCCAGGCTGCGAGTGAAACTGTTGGCGATGAGTTGAGGCAAAAATGTTTTCATACGAACAGGAAGCGGAAGTTGTCATTACTGAAGCGGGCGACATGGAAAACTTTGTAATGGAGTCGAAAGCCAGGTGAAAGCCAGTGAAAGGCGGTGAAAGTGACAGGTGCAGTCGTTGAGAACTCTGAAGAGAGTTCCCTGAATGGAAAATTGAGGCTTTCTAGCAAATAATAATATTTACAGCAAATAATAATAACATTTTTAAACCCCATAAACTATGATACGATTTTGCTTAATTGTCGTGAAAATTTATTTGCCACATAAACGAAATGCACTTAAAATATTGCAATTTCCCAAAGTAACCAATAGCTTCTGTGAAATGGCAGGCTTCCAAAAACTATATAGTTCAAGGACCCATTAACTCTGCACAGTTAACACTGAACAAAGGACACTATCTGATCCTAACAGCCAGGCTCCAAAAATTATTACCACGCAAAATTTGACCAAGTTTTGTTGCATTTGTTGCGTTTCTGAATAAATAATCGATAACTTTTACGCAACAGCGCCAAAACAAGCCGCCATTCGACAGCCAAAGGGGGATTGAGGACAATGGAGACCCAAATGGGGTCTGAAATGGGTGATATAGAATACCAAAGAGGGGGGCTGATGGTGATTTGCACAGGCGGAGGCCAAGTAAATTTGCAGAGCGAAAACAAATTTATAAGCGCATTAAACGGGCGCGTGTAGTTCTCGTGATTTGTGTTCCGAAACGGGGAACAACCGAAAAGGCAGGGGTCTTAGAAAGGGCCAAGGGGCAAGGGGGCAGGGGCCCGGGTTTCAAGACAGGGAATTCGACGAGCCAGGGAGGTCAGAGTACAAAGTGCTTACCAAGCGCTTAGCGATTAATCAGTTTGCTAACAACGAAAGCCAGCCGAAAGGCGATAGTGTACTCGGAAAAATACAGGGCCATTTTGTATCAATATTTTATACTTATTTCGAACAATCAAAATTGGGAAATCACCTAAAAAGACGCTTTGAAGTATGCCTAACCCAACAAGCTTTTTTTAATTTGTGTTTATCCCTCGAAACATCGATATTATCGAGTCAATTATGTTAAAATATCAAAAATATCGATCATTTTTAAGCCCTAGTGTCAAGACTCAAAATATATTGTTTCATATTTTAAAGACACCTTTTTAGTGGTTTTTAAAGTAGAGTTAAAATCTAAAAAACTTATAACAAAGCAATGTTCACTTCAATTGGATCTTTTAGTCAGTATTAACAATTTATTTGAAATATTTTAAAATACTTTTTAGAGGTTTAGACAGATTGGTTATTACTCGAAGCACTGATGCTATGATGCCGGAGGTCTACTCTTTTCTCCCAGTGTGGAACCTATTGGCTGAGGGCTTGGTTTCGTATGCTGAGGCAGTGCAGCGGTTCTCGGAACTTTGGAGTCCTTGAGCCCTGCGCCTGCAACCTCCAAGGAGCATCGACCACACAAATTGCGAACTGCGAACTGAGAACTGTACCTTGGCGGCTGGCTTCTGCTTCTGCTGCTGCTGCACTAACGCCGTTTTGGTGGCTAATTAAGTCAATTATGCACTTAGGGCTTCAAGTGGCGTGCGGCACCAATGGAGGCCGTGCCCCACAGACATTGCGGCACCACCGTTTGCACCACAGCCGTTGCAGTCATTTAAACATCAAAGCTCGTCACGCTCAAGTCTTGGGCTTCCTGGCTGCCGCCTCCGCCGCCTTTTTTTAATAATAAAAGCGGGGCTCGGCTGTGGAAATAACTCATACGCACCGTATGCCGCGCTCGCCATACATCAGCTGTGGCATGTTGTTGTTGGTGAGTTGGTCTTGGAGCCTTTGTTGTTGGCGGCATAAGGACGTGTTACTTACACTTTGCCTTATGTACTTTCGGGGGCTGGCTGGCTGGATACATATATGCCATGTGTAACAAGCTGTACATACTTACATACTGTACATATTTATATGGAAGTACAGAGGGCTGTGGGTTTATGTGCTGGCGTGGCAGGCACGAGAAACGATTTATCTCAATTTACATACTAAATGACAGGCAGAGCGGCTCATGCATTCCTTTTCGTGACTGTCGAAGGATCCCCGACAGCCCAACATCCGACGACCACGTCCTTGTGCTCCCAGGATTCACCATACCATTCGCTTTTTGGGCGTACAATGGGCAGAAGATTGGTAAATGAGGCATAAACATTGATTTTCAGTTTAAGTAAACACTTAATTGAGTATAAGTTGAGTGGATATATACACTGCGGGCGGAGCGCGGTGAAGGCGCAAAAATCGCTTAATTATTCAGGGCAAACAAAGTGACTGGCCGCTCGAATCATTCATTTTTTAATCAATCGCAACGATTCGAATCGATAGGCTTAAGCGTTGAAAGTGGAATTAAAAATCTCTCGAAACGAGCGCTCCGTTTAATCATTGATTCACTTCCGCCGGACTTCCGAAAAGACATCCACATTCATTTCTTTGCCCATCGGCGATGTTCAACAATGGTAATATTTCCTTGTTAAACATCTTTTTGCACATATATTTACAAAAAAAGAAGCAGTTGTATATTAATTTGTATTTAAATGTACCTGGTTTAAATATTTTGTATATTTACAACAAATAAATTGAGAGATCTCTTAATACATATATGACCGATATGATCGATTAAATTCTGAAATGTATGGTTAATAAATTAAATAGAAATGTAATCGAGAAACAACTAGTTAATATTATTGAGCTTTAATTCAATTGAACCTGCTAATAAAGTGAATCATTTCATGTCCAGCTATTTAATCTTAAAATTAAAATCAGCCATATTTATTATTATTTTATTAGCGCTGTTTAATTATAATTGATCAACAATTGTTGATAACTATTTTCTGCGTTCTTTATATCATTATCTTCTAAATCCCACAACAAATTGAATTAATTAGAGTCATTTGCGGCGACACAAAGGAAATGGGTAGGGCCCTCGCCCATTTGTCCCACTGTGCAGAGAGCCTAAAGCCTGATTCCGCATCACTTGTCAGTTCTATATAATGTAATGAAGGCGTTCGATGAAACAAATGCAAAATTTCAAAGACGTAAAAACGAAATTACAGGCCAAGCGGATGAGACAACAGACGGGCTGTGAAAGTAGGCCTTTCTGAGAGGTGACAGTGGAGTTGGAAGATGGAAGATGGAAGTTGTGAGTTGGGAGTACGAGTGCCTGTCGACAGCTGTTTTCGGGATTCTGACGAGGAACGAGTCCTGAAAGCAATTACTTTATACCGCAACCACACAAACTGGAACAGCTAGGGTGGCTCAAATTTAGATAAATTACTTAAGGCTTCTCCTTTTTTTGTTCCTTAAATATTTGTTCATCTCATTTGATTTATATATTACTTTAAAAATAAAAGGGTGCCACATAAATCAACAGAGATTTCAAATAATTTGTTAAGGTGTCTGAAATTGTGGTACAATATTTTTATATCCATGAATTTAAATAAATTTCTTCGCACCTATTATGTTTTTGTTCGTTAAATATTTTTAATTTATTTCTTTACAAGCCTATATTTTCAAGGTTTAAAATACACGTATTTAAAAAAAAAGTTCGTTGCTCTGCGAGATAAATTCCCGAAGGCAGCCCAGTCCGACGGATGAGTAATAAACTTCAAAGCCATCGCAAAAATGCATCACTCATACGCAGTGTGGCATTAAATCGCTCCAGTGAGTTCACTCCTCACTGTTTTTTCATGGTAAAACGCAATTTTTTCGGCGAACACATACAATCGTAATGCGTAGAACGCAATTGAGGTCCACCCCAAAAGCAGGCACACGCCCACTCAGAGTCGCAGATTCGCAGATTGAGCCCCAATCCCAGCTAAGCGGCTTCGGCTCGTTCATTTGTCGCCACCGAGGGGAAATATTGTAATTCCCCGGCGATGCAGCATACGCACATGACTTTTTAATAAATATTAAACAGTGCGTCGCAAAAATAAGCGACGCAGGACGAAAAAAAACCAAAAAAGGGGGCAGTGTTGACATGACGCCTGGCGAAATATTAAATTACGATAATAAAATATTGAACAAAGATTGTTTTGTTCCACTTTGAAAGGCCAGAGTCCTGCGGTTCGCTTTTCGGTTTTCATTTTCGTTTTCGCTCTCGGTTCTCTGGTATTTTTGACAAATGTTTTTCGTTTTCGGCAGTACGTTTATTGTTTTGCCAGCCAGTCCTTGGGAATTCCCACCTCTCCCACATGGCCACCCCTTCCTTATATGTGTGGTAATATAACGCTCTTTTACTACGAAATTTGCCCAAATGTCTGGGGTTATGTTCGCCGTTCGCCGGTTCCCCTGCGGCGCTTTTGTAAGTTATATATATTTATTTTTACAAAAGAGGAGCAAAGTTGCGTAAATTATTGTTAACGGAGGCGTGAGTGGGCGGGGCGGGTCCACCTCGTGCCTCCCCCAACTTGTTCGGTTTTTTCTTTTTTTGTTGAGGGCCGCCTTTTGTGTATTTGAACTTGGCAGTGCGTTAAATTGTAAAGGCCGTGCCAACACAAGCACACAACACTCGTATTGTTGGCATTTAGTAAGCTAATCCCTGGAAGTCTTCAGGAGATTTCGCCAGATTACGGATTACAGGCAAATGCGAATCGAAGTGACTTCCCGGGGAGGCTAAAAATAAACACACACACAGACCTCTAGATCATTTTAATTTGGCATTTGATTAGGCACGTGTTCGCATCGGAAGCAGCTTAAGGATGTGTGTGTGTGTGAGCACAAGGACACACTATATCTATCCTCATTGTCTGCCTCTATTTGCAATGTCAACGCAGAGGTAAGGCCCCCGGCTCCACAAACTCTGAAAGACAAAGGCAAAGAGAAAGTGGCCGGGAGAAAGGAGAAAGGAGAGAGACGGGGGAAAAAGCCGGCAAAGCAATTGCAAATACTCCCCTGCTATATGAATATTTATGAGCCTGTTTGCGACTGCTTAAGACACTCAACTAGCTGCCAAAGTGGGCGGGGGAGCGGAAACGGGGAAAAGCGGCAACGTTGCAGCGGAAAAGTAGGTACTAGGGGAAAGCAAGTACACTCAAAGGAAAGTCTGGAGGTCTAGAAAATTGACCAAAGCTCTCTAGAAAAAAAAGTTGGGGATTACACTAGAGGAAAGTTTTTTCTTAAGCCTTTTAGGAATTTTCCCTAGCAGTCGAACTTCCTTAACTTGAACTTTTCAAAGTCAAACGTTCGGCATTTCTATCCTTTTTCTAAGAAGTTCATTAAATTTTCCAAAAAGAGAAACTTTTAGGCAAATTTAAAAAAATCCCAAGTTGTACAAAACACAGACGAAAATGTATATAACTATGGAACCTTAATTTTAGACCATTTTATGTTTTAGCTTAGCTATCGAATGTAGAAGAAATTTTTTAAATCGGTCCATTCGATAAAAAGTTATGAGCAAATAATGGCATTCAAGCAGTGCAAGCAGTCGCACTTCCTTTAGCTGAAGAACTTGACTATAGAATTCTCCTTTGATTTTTGATTAATTTATAAATACACCTTTTTTCCCTCGGTGCATCTGTAAGCACTGCATGGGGATCCTTGAGACTACATGGCTTCAGCCTGGCCAGGTTTAAAGATTAGCGGACAAGAAGTGCACACAAATGCTGCCCGCAAAGACTCCCACTCCGATGTTAGCCACTCGACGAGTGGGTGGGTCGAAACCATTTGGCAAAAGCTACTTGGGCTAAATGGCCGGCTATGAAAATGAAACTTCATTGTTCTGCCATTGCCATTGTTTGATTATTATTATAATGCGACCGGGTGTTTGTGTGTGCGTGTTGCTGTTTGGAAAATATCCCCAAATAACCGATGGAATATGACTACTTGACTACTTGACCACTTGATTGTCCCAACTATCAACACGTTTGGCCAATCTGCCGGCGCTTCATTGTCATCTGAATATCTGCAGATACGCACAGCCAGGCGTAATTAGTTGACTTCCTCGAATTAGTTTTAAGGTGATTAAATTTAATGGCCTCCACTGGCGTCTCGAATATTTACCGCACGAATGCAATTACCCGAATGGCTACGCAGCCCGAGACAACAAATCAGCAATTAAGCCACATCGCACCGCCCACTCAGCCACTCGGCCACCTGTCACCACATCCGCCCTGCGCCACCCACAGAGGACCAGAAAGCAACCCATTTTCCACCCGTTCGGGGACTCGAATGCTGACGTTAATGACCGCCAATAAAATGCGTGCTCAAGTGGCAGGAAACTGCCTCGAGCTCGAGGAGCTCTGGAGACTCCAAGGATCTTGGCTGGGCCAGCAATTAATGTCAAAGTCAATATGCCTTATCGCGCCGTTAAATGTAAAGGGTATTATAATAAAATAAATAACGCAAAAATCAGCAAGGGCTGAAATTAAATCGAACATCAACAATCTGTGGCGAAACAACAAGGCAAACAAGTGGGGGGAGCTCCTTTTCCTCCTTCAAAAGGGAGGAATCAACGAGCCATCCGGCAACTTGGTTATCCATTCCATCGACATCGCCTCGCCATCGCCATCGACTTTTGCCAGGAGCGGTATTCCGCGATGCCTTTTGGAGTGCAGCTCGTTAGGCACGAACGAGCAGAGCAGCAGAAAGCCTGGAGAAAACCCAGAGAACACCCGGAGAAAACCCTGGGAAAAGCCAGACAGACGCACAGCGAAGATAGAGAGACAGCCGGGCAAGGACATAAACAGCCAGCTTTCCATTGAGTGGGTGGGATGGGATGACACCCGTCTTAAATGCCAATTTCAGTCGCTGCATTTCCCCCACTCGAAGAAGAAAGTCCTGCACAACAGACTGTTTGAATACTAATTGGTGACGGGGGATTTGGTGCGTCTGAATTTATTCCGAAATAATTACAATTTAACAGGCCATGCAGGCTGCTCCGCTCAGCTGGGCTACATAAATTCGGTTTGAATATTGCCCGAAATTAAAATCACTTGAAGGCCATCCTCCGCAAAACTTCAAGAATATGTATATGTAGTTTTATGTAACCTTTTCATTTTTTTCGCTTCTTGAATGCCAATTTTTGAGCAGCTGCTTACAAGGCACTGAGAGAAAGTTGGAGGAATTAGAAAATATTCTTAGTTTGTTGTCACATTACATAAATTTAACCAATAAACAAAACAGTTTTATAAATGAATAAATCGAATGAAAAATGCCTTAAAATTCCATTTGGTACAGAAAATAGTTTCACACACAAAAAAAATCACGTGGTGGTCAAATCGATATGCGCATTATAAATATTCGAAACTCGAACTGACCTGTTGTTTACATTTCGAGCATATGAATTCAAATTTGATACCACATAACGTAAAATCGATCATCGTTTCTTATCAAGTGTTTCAATGGGTGCATAAAAATCCCAAAAACCCGGCATACAAATTTCTCCCAGTGCCGCATTCATCTCGAATCCGGCACGGCTGTCCGTCGAAAAGCCAATCTGCTCAACACTTTGTTTGCCGCCGCCATTGTCGATGCTGTCGACCCCAATTTGCAGAGCTCCTTGTCGCGCTCATATTGATATACATAGCTGCGTCTTTGGAGCATCAGCATCCCCATCCCCATTCCCCATTTTGCCGCGTTTATCCCCCGAAAAACCGAGAACCGCATCTTTGGTGGATTTTTAATACATAGCATATCTTTATGCAAACAAGGAGGGGATTCTGGAGGGGCGAGGGGATTCTGTCAGCTGGTAACAGGTAATCTCCTGAAACGACGGCGGGCGCGAATAATTCAAGGCAGCTCACGTAAATTTTAAGTTTCGTCATTAAGATTATTGGACTAAGAAAAATTTGGTCAATGCATGCACGGAATTTTTCATGAAGGGACCCCGAATCCGGAGCAATCAACTGTGGATGAAGCCAAGGGGACAGGTGATGAATCAAGGGGCAGGCTAAGCAGGTTTGGATCGATGGAGTACCCAGGATACGCAGGTTTCGGGTCCGGCTTTCACTTTCCCCTCAAATTGGGTAGCCATTTGAAAATTACAAATTGAGGGTTTAGATTAACCATTTGAAATCGGAAAAAAATATTATATTTTATTAAGACGTATATTTAAATAACATTTTTTAATAAACTTGTATTACGAATATGCCTTTCTGATAGACAGACAACGGATTTAAAAGGAGTCTGGCACCGACATCTTTAAAGACTTCGGAAAAGTATAAATGCAATTTTGTTGTGTTTATTTATACCCATCGAAATGTAAAAGAAAATTTTCAAATCGGATCTATCGTTAAAAAGTTTTGAGCAAATAATGGAGTTCAGTCGCTTTGCTGGATGCTTATCTCTATCTCTCTCGCACTTCCTTTGTTTGAGTAATCTGATAGTCGAGGTACTCGAATATAGCGTTCTCTATTGTTAATTATAAACCTTTTCCAATCCAGTGTTTTTATAGTACCAGCAGCAACGGAATATAAATGAGATTCCGGGTAAAAGTGATTCAAAGGCGACAAAAATAGACATAGACATAGCGCACCCTGCTGATTGATTCGTTGGCTAATTTCCAAATATTATTCTTAATTAATTTTGTTGATAAATAACAACATCCCTTTGGGTTGACCCATTGAGTGTGAAAATGGAAAACCCGTCTTATCCCTGGCCGCATCCCTATCCTTATCCTTATCCCTTGGCATTGTGCATTCAGGAGCGGGTCCAGGACACGTGCCCCGTTAACCTTTCATGGCCATTCCATCAAGCCCGAAAAGGTCTTCCAGCCAACTCACTCTGGGAGAACTTTCTCTAAATTCTTTCATACGTTTGCTGTTTTTTTCTTTTTCTTTCAGTTCTGTTCTTTTCTGCTCTTTTCTGCTCGTTTTCTTACTTTGTGTGTAAGCAAATTGCCCAATTTTGTTCCCTTTGCCTGAGTTTTCTGGGGGTTTTCCTTTGGCGGGGCTATCAACGCATTATCTTCGTGAAAAGGAGTGCAGTTGGAAATTGTTGGGGGCCACTGAAACATCGGTCAAATGGAGAGGGAAACAGCCGCGACGCCAACAATAACACACAAAGAGCGGATGGGCACAAAGTGGAAGAGGAAGATTGCGGAAAACTCGGGGGTGGAAATGGGAAATGGGAAAAATGGGCACTAGAGCACTAGTCGCTGGCTGGGTGAAAAGCAATAATCTAACATTTCAGCACATTTTACAGTTCAGTGAATTAAATAAAGAAACTTTGAGCTCACAAACGCACACTCGCACTCACACTCGCACACTCACTCACACACACACAGATTAAAACCTATGAGCATAAAGCTGCCGCTGTCTACGTGGCGTATGCGTATTTCCACATGTTTGAATGTGCTCTCCCTCATACCTTACATATACATATATATATACCCTCAAAGGAACAAGAGTATTACTGGTCCCGAAAACAGGGCTAATCCCTCATCCTTCGGGACTTAAAGTATTCATGGAAAATACATATTGACTTGGAAAACCATTATAGAGCTAACTGGCGAGTTATTTGCATTATGCATCATAATAACAGACCTTACTAGTTTATTTTATTTCCAGCTAATCCTTTGTTATTTTGTATTTTAATTACATTTTACAATGATTCATTTTTCGAAAGGTTTATAAATACAGATTAATTTATGAAACTGACACTGAAATGCCCCAGGTTAAATTTGTAATTACCAAAAATTCAAAAGTTATACTAGAAAAGATGAAATTTTGACCTGTCAAGAATTGATAAGTATTGTAACATTTATGATTTTAATGTTAGTTTCAAAATGTCAAAATAAAAACCTTTTACATCCATCTTTGGACTTTCTGGAAGGGCATTTTATAGTATAGCCCATGTTTTTTCAGCTAATGCTGGCCTCCAGATTGTGTGTCTATGCGAATGTATAGAGTTGCTCGCTCGAATGTTTCCACAAAACTCAAACGGGTCGGGACATTTGGCCAAAGACAGACGGGATTCGAGAGGACAGGACAGGACTCCTTCTGCTATGCAGCATCTTCTGGCTGAGATGCTGAGTTGCTGAGAGCAAGGACTTCCAGGGTCGAACTGAGTGACTGAACTCAGAAGCAAGCAAAGCAATTTTTATGGAAGCACAATTCTACAGGAGGAGCGCAAAATAAATGCCGCGTTATGGGACCCGAGCTTCCGAGATGCGAGTTTCCTAGCCTCCTCACTGCCACTGGGACAAGGGCACAGACGCATGCTGGAAAAGCGTGCTGGCTGGGAAAAAAAATGAAAATGAAAAGCACAAAAAAGGAAACACCAAAAGGGAAAAAACTGCTGAGCTAACGATGTGTGATTTTTCTGTATGGCTGGCTGATGGGTGGGGGCGACAATTGGGCCGGGGTTAGGACTCTTTTTTTTAGGTTTCTGGTTCGGGTTCGAGCTGGGGCATAAAAAAATAATAATAAATGAAAGTGTTGGCGCTGGCTCGTGGTACGTGTAATAACATTCAAGTGCGCCAAGTTTAATCTTTCAAAATGCTTATGCACAAAAAATAAGCTATAGCAGCTATATAGCAGGAAAGTCGGAGGACTGAGGCGATGGAGTGTCAGCGGGCGAAAAGTAATGGGGGAAAAAAATAATAAGCCAGGGCAACGGCGAAAAAAAAATAATGCGAGGGTAATTTACGTTTAGAGCCTGCAAAATTATTCAAATTAAAATTGTAAGTATTCTAACGCGTCGCAGGCATCTGCGGCCCACCAGCTGCGGTGCGCTGCAGGACCAAAAAGCAGGCGAATACACTGAGAGAAATCTGGTATAGGGATAACTGGAAGGTTCATACTCAAGAACAGGGATAAAAGATCTGCAAGAGGTTAGGAATTATAATTCACCATCATTGGAAATCAAAAAAAAATCTTTTATTTTTGTATTGCATACTTTTGGACACCTTTAAAAAAGCCGTACTCGAGAACAGGGGAAAAATCTACAAAATATTAATCATCATCATTGGAAATCAGAAAAGAACCTCACAAATTTTCATTGCATACTTTTAGACACCTTTATAAAAGTACAACATTTTAAATTAAATTACAAAATCTTAAAATCATAAAAATTAAATTAATTTATGTAATATTTTTTACAAGCCTCTTCGAGAGAACCCCAATAATTTAAATTTTTTTCAGTGCAAATCGCTTCAGAGAGAGCGGGAAAAGGAAAGAGACAAGCGAGGAAGCGAGAGCGCTGACCCAGCGCTGTGTTAAATTAGCTGGGACACTTAATTTCTGTTGACGCGCACATTTTTCTATGGAAATTAACGCTAAATAATTTTTTGGATTCGCCAGCGAATCGTTCAGGCAGCAGACCGAGACGAAGGACCTCCTACTCCTGCTGATTCTCCTCTGCTGATCCTGCTGCCCCTCCATTTGCTTTCGGCTTAGGCTGGAGTTGGCAATTAGGCCCGGGGTGTTTGAATTAGTTTCGTGTTTTAATGAGTTTCATAACTTTTTGGTTCCGTTGTAAATTTTGCAGCAGCAACAAAACACACATAAAAGATGCGTGCAACGGTTAAAACGGTGGGTGGTGGGTTGGATGGTTGGGTGGTTCGGGAAAACCAGAAGGAAAACGAGCAAATTTCCATGTTACCACTGAGGGAAACCCTCGGGTGGATTTATGTATGTATTTGTTAGCCATACCCAGTTGACATAAGCGAAAGCAAAGTGGCAAAAGGCAACATGAAAAATGCTTTAAATCTTGTCAAACGCGGGGATGAAGTGGGTGATGGGGGGTTGGGCGTTTAGGGTCGGAGGTCAGGTCTCAGATGTGCGTCTGTGTGCGTGTGTGTATGCTAATGATATTTTAAGAGAGCCCGCGCACATGTGTGAGTGGGCAAAGTGAAAAATTATTTATGTTGCCTACTTATTGGGGCATGCAAATGCGCATTGTTATGCAAAACGTTTCTAAATTCCGCCCATAAATTGAATTATCCAGCGAATCAAACTATCCAGCAATTTGCCATGCAATATTTAAGAGCGCTCTAATTAATTAAACATCACAGTGTCCGCCAAAAAAAAACATTCCCATTCCCCTCCTCCCCCCGCAAAAAAGGAGCGAAAATTCCAATGACAAATGGGGCTCGCTGTTAAATATTTGCAGGAAAACCCTTTTTCCGGCATAAAAACGGAAAAACGGAAAAACACCAAACGTTTCTATCTCCTTTGCACACACCATTTATTTCCCTCCGCCATTCTCTTCGCCCGTTTTCCCTTTGTTTGTAGCCACCATTCAACTGTAATTACTTAGGTAGACCCGATCCGAAACGATACGGGATATAAGCCTCTTTTGCAGAGAAAGAAAAACTTTGAATTTTCTTTTAATTTTTCATTGTTAAATTGCCATTTTCGGGGGGCGGAGAGAAAGAAGAACCGAAAAGTGTGGCATGTGCAGGGAAGCGCCAAAGCAGAGAACGGAAAAGCAAAGCAAAGCAGAAAACACAGAAAACTGAAACTGGCAAAAGGACAAACAAATTGAAACTTTATACAGTTGGCAAAAGTTGAGCGGAGCAAATCAAAGGCAGCAAAACCCGAAAGGGTTAACAAATTTGCAACATTTTGCAGGTCCATGAAATGGGAACCGATTTTGATGTAGGTCAGGTCAGGCCAGTCGGGAAAGATTTAAGCAACTTTAATAAAACCGGGATGAAAAACCGTTTCCCCTCATTACTGGCTACCATCTTCCTCTAGATATTTCTAGTAACAACCAATTGCTTACACAAAAAAGTTATTCGATATGAATAAGGTCAATTCTACCTTAATAAAAAGCTGATATGATTAATGTCAAATTTATGATCCAAACATATCAACTTGATATTTTATCATATCATATCTAGTATGTTTTGAACAAGTAATGTAAAATATAATAAACATAATCTTTACTCATATCAAAATGTTATGAAATGATCTTTAAAAAATATCAAATTGACCCGCACATATCAATCTGATCTTTTGTCCTTTTTTTTCTGTGTAGTTCTAACTGCATCTTAAACGAATTCAATCGGGAACATGTTGTTTAAATCACACAACTTGCTTTTTAAACCAGTAGTAGTGCCAATTAAAAGCAGAGTTAATAAATGAATATAGGCAAAAGTTTGCAAATAGAAATCACAATGAAGAAAAACTTCTCATATGGGTCAGCAAAGGTAGGTATAAGCAAACTTAATAAACCTAATAAAAGACAGAAGCCAGCGAACCAAATTGAATTTTTACATACAACAAATTACAGGCAACTTGAGATATATCAAAAGCGAATTCCTGCCAAAGAAATATGGCCAAAAATAGATAGAAATCCAAAAAGAAATAAATAATGGTAGTGAACAATGGTCAGTTCCTGAAATTTAAGGCAAAGAGCTTCAACTGGAACTGATTGCTGTGCAGTAAATTTAATAAAGTTCAAAAAAAAAAGGAAGGGAAAATTCGTACGCAAAACCCATTAAGAGCAGCCAGGAAAGCAGCACTCGTATCTAGACAAAATCTTTTGCAAAATAAATGCGGAGGGAAATAAATAAATATCAAACCATAAATAAATAAAAGTTGTGAACAAGCAAATGCCCTGTCCACCAGTTGGCAAACATTTACAACTCCGAGAAGCAGAAACAGAAGCAGAAAAACCAGTAAAAGCAGCCAGAGCAGCGAAAGATACAAGATACACACGTCAGCGTCGGCTTTGTGTACTCGTATCTCGTGGGTAGTTGCGGTCGTGGGCGGCGACACGCCCCTTTTCGCACAAAAATCAATATGTTGATTTGAACTTTCTTCTCCCCCCTTCCGCTTTTTTTTTTTTTGCTGTTTTCTGTATGGCCGCCACAAAGTTTTGCGCCAAGGAATTATCAATTTCTTTCGTTCCTTTCTTGTTTTGGCCAACTCAACTCCAAAGAAAGAAACGGGGGCCAAAAGCTGTCATTATCTGCTTACATATTCATGTGTATGTACCATCAATGTCCGTATGTATTTCTATATATAAGCGGATATTTTTGACACTTCAAAAATTGGAATATCTCAAGAGCCGAGAACGGCGAACAAAATGCCCTGTGTAATTTTTCATGACTCTGCGTCCCATCTGGGACCCACTGGGTACCAGCTCCATTCAAAATCGTAGCAGATTGAGCTGTTGAGCTGGGGGTTTGGGAATGGGAATGGGTATCCCCTGCCCCCGCTATATATATTTATATTCCTTTATAGGAAGGAACCAGCATGACAACTGAGCCTGCTCCTCCGTCGAATTCTGGTTGTATGCGGCCTGCCACTTTTTTTATTATTTCGCAAATATCGATAAGGAAAGATAGGCGAGTACCCAGTGCCATCTCCGTGTCACTTCGCCTTACTCGCAATATTTGGCGACAGTAAATGTTTGCTAAATATCCTCAGTAAATACTTGGCAGCTTATGTGGGTGCTGCACACACACAATCATTCGCACATAAATAAATAAGTATGTTCTACAGTGAAATCATGGCTTACTTACAGTGTTCGTTGGCAGTGATGACTCAAATAAACAAGAAGTGCGCCAGAATCTGTAAGAAAAAGACAAGCATGAAAAGGTTAGTATTTATTTATTTATTTATTTAAAGAAGGTGTCAAGAAGTATGCAACGAAATACAACAGAACCGTTCCGAAAGAAAACTTTTTTTTTAATGCATACTGATAGAGACTTTTCTTAGAGATTCATAAATAGTAATATTTAAGTTCTGGTCCTAGTCATACAAAATAAAATCATTTACATTCTCATAATAAAATTCTTAAAAGTTTGTAAAACTTTAGCATAATTTAAACCGGTCAGGTAAACAACTTCCATCAAGTTAAGACCACTTAAAAAAGGCCAAATCTCTTTCAGTAAATGACAAAATGACATCACTGTTCAATGATTCGGCTCAATGATTCGATTCCTTAGCCCTTTGAGGCTGTCAGGAGTACTTACTGTACTCCATGAACCCGCTGAGCCAGGCTTTCTTTGGCCGGATGTCTACTGGCAGTGAGTACTGGGATATAACGCACTTTAAAGCTCGTCTGGGACGAGGAGCATAATGTGCGAGGGCATTATTAATGAATTTATGTATTCGTAATCGCATCCGAATACCCGCCCAATCAACGCTGCGTATACGCAACCTCTGGAAGTTGATATTGACGGCTGGGCTTACCCAAGAAATTGGTTTTATTTTACATATACAGTATGTACGTAAGTTTCGGGGCCACCCAAGTCTCGGGCGATTCATTAGTTTCTATTTCAGTGGCTGGCAATTCAATCAGGTTGATCAGTTTTCAATATTGCAGCTATATTGCCTGGGTCTATATATCGTTCTGCCTTTCCCTAGTTTCCCCGGCTCTTTGGGAGGCAGTAAAGTAAATTTAGCTAACCAACCATAAAAAATAGTGTGCGCAAATGTGGGTGAGTGCTTTGGCCACTGCCACAACTTTTCCCCACCCCAAAACCCAACCCACTACACTTCTTATTCACCCTGCTCTGCTATTCACACATATTACGTATACGACACATAGTTGGGCCAAAAGTTGATGATGTGGTTATAGTTGCTGCCGCCGCTGCTGCTTCTGCTCATTAGAGCCGCGTTCGCGCCGAAAAATCTGTAACACATAAAAGTATGCAACATGAAATGTGCTAACGACAAACCGACACAGGGAGAAATGCTCAAGAATTCGCGGATATTTTTGAAGTTTCTTAGAGTTTAGGAAAATTTGGTGTTTAATCTGCTTTAATATTAGAATTTCAGAATTCTTTTTACAAATATTATTAGATTAGATTCTTTCCAACCTCAAACAAATATTTTCTTCAGTTCCTGAAAAACATTTTTATATTCTTCGGTATTTATCTTACTTTCAACAATAATGTGATACAAATGCGACCTAATCGTGACCCAATTGTTGATATTTTCTCGCGGTGTAGCATCGAAAGGGAAAGCAATGGACGGGGATAAAGAGCGAGTGCTGCCGGGTGATTCCCAGATATTATCAGGAAAGTTATTGGCGGGCTGGGTGGTCAGTGGGGGTGCGATGGATGGGGGCTGGGTGGAGGTGAACTGCTGCTAAGCATTAAATTTATGAATCCACAGCGAAGTGTCTTCCTCCACTTGGTGGCTCATAACTCGAAGTCAGCTTAGAGCCGGGCATCCAGGATCCACTATCCACTGTAGCTAGCCTGTAGTCAGTAGTCAGTAACCAGTAACCAAGGCGACTGTGGCGCCGACAGGAAGTTACGTGACTCGTGGGCATAAGTCCGAGCTGCATTTCACCTTATTTGCTTGGACTTCATCTTCCTGCTCTTCCCTTTGGCTCTCCACTAATGGCTAAGTCCAGGGGCCGAGCAACCAAGTGATAAATTCCGAGGCAAATAGAAACGAAGTGGCCGGGAAATTTACATTATCACGCGAGGCGCACTGGACAATATAGTTATGCAAATAGCGCCACGAATTATATAAATTGCGTATACGCAGCGTGGCCCAGACACATTGATATAAATTCATATTCAAATGGCTAAAATGGAGAGGGAGAGGGCGAATGAAAAGGAAAACATTTGCACAACATTCGAGATACACTCGCATATCTCGCACACAACTGGGTTTTGGGGGCCTGTGTCTCCGGCAAATTAAGGCGGGTTCCAAAGGAAAAAAGGACAAAGGGCCTGTAAATAGCGGAAAATGTTAAACGACCGACCGTCTACCATCGACGTCGGAGGTACGCAAATTGATATTTTTCTACAACATGCAAATAACACGAGTAATGCGAGTGCAGAGGGTAGGAAAAGTGGGGAAATGGGGCCTTCCCTGCGCAAATAAATGATCTGATAAGACAACAACAAACGTAAAAATTTATGCATGCCAACTAAAGCACACACACACTCTCTCACACTCGCACACACCCACCGGAAGTGGGTGGTAAGCGGGTGGGTGGCCACGTGTAGGATGCTGTGGAAAAATGAAATAAAGTTAAACAGGATATTTCAACATTCTCACAACAGAAGCAACAGCAAACAAAACAACTGAAAGTAAAAGCTAACGAGGGCGGCGGCAGCAGGAGAACGGAGGGCGGGGGGCGTGGCAAGGACGTTGCCAGGACACATTCCGATTCGGTGTGTTAAAATGTAATAGCAACGTTAATGAACACGAACGCAGTGCCAGTCGCAATGGAAATGGTCACATAAAAAAGGCAACGATTTGGCCCGGCCTCTGCTCCTTTCATTCCTTTTTTTGTGAGCCCCATTCCCTCCCCTTTTTTTCCACCCGCCCCACAGGTTGTGGTTGTAAAACACGCACACACACTTGCCCGCAGAAGGACTCACAGCCCCACAGCCAAAAGACAGGACATTAGCAGGGAGAGCAAAAAGTTAGCAAAGCGCAGGAAGTGCGCGGATGAGAGCCAAACAAATCTCAGCCACGCACGTCTTTGGCAGCCTCGTGGAAACCCCCACCCCCTCTAGGGTCCCACCCCCACCCCCTGACATTGGACCCCCTTTCTACGCTTTCTACGCCTTCCCCCAACTCCACCCAATCGTGGTTCGCTTTCTTTGTTGTCTCCCAAAAAACCAATTGCGCTGTCGTCGTCGTCATCGCACGCTATCGATACACTCGCGGAAAAAAATGCTGAAGAATTCGCGGAATCGAACCATGTAAATATCGCGTTAAATTGTGTTTTTTACTAGGGTATTTAGTATTATCATGTTGTCATGTTTCTAGGGTTGTTCCAACGCCTTAGGAATATAGGCTGAAGAATTCGCGTTCTCTATTGGTTGGGAACTTGAGGAATAACACAATGTTAGTATCACTATATATTATGTTTAATACTAGGGAACTAGTATTATCATCTTACTATGTTCTTAAGGCTGTTCAAATATATTCTGTTCGAGTTTTTTTCAGTGCTCTTGATGTTCCTGACTTGTCTGCGGGTTCGCTGTTGTCGAGGCCAACTGCCTCCATCTCCTTCTGCGAATCCGTTTCAACTCCTGCTCTCTGGCCCAAGAACGCACCCAAATAGTCGCCCAATGCTGCGGGGAATGTCACCACGTTGGTGAAGCGTGAACAGTCGCAGTCAGTGATTCAATCACAGCTATCTGCTATCTGCCGACTTGATGGAACGCGACATGGAGAAGGAATATTTTACAGAACCAGTGTTTAGAATTAAAAATTCAATTAAATAATCTAATACTCAACATGAAATACATAGCAAAGTCAAAACTATTATATGTGTGTTGTCTTATTGATACAATTTGATCATTTCTGTAAGGTAACATAACAAACCATATATTACTTTTTCCATCTTTCAGTTGAAATTCCTACCTCAAAACTACTTGGGAAATCATATATTACTTTTTCCATTTTTCAGTTGAAATTCCTACCTTAAAACTACTTGGTTTGTATGAAAACCCAGCCCTTCTGTCTCTCTTTACCTTAGCCCCCAGTTCCGCCTTCTCCGGTTATCTCCGGCGTGTAAGAAAAGCGCAGGCTAAGGAGCTTATGAGATTATAACTCCCCGCACTTCGATTCTTTTGCTTCAGTGGCTGGGGGAAGGAGCCTCACTAAACCGGAGCTTAATAGTTGTTGGATGGAAACCCTGAGCACACAAGGGTACCAATTAACCACGAATTGCGAGTTCTACGGCAGCAATTATAAACTAATTCCAGTTCCAGGGCTCAATCACAGTTTTGCCCCATCACTGTTGTTGTATCCTGTTTTTCCCCGGGAAAACCGTCAGGTGAGTGGGATTTCGGGGCTTCGGGGCTTCAATGAGGCAGTTTACACCGTTTTCGCTGGTATTTGATGAGCATCTCGTGCGCGACACTTTGGCTCCATAATGATGCGTGTGCCACTTCCCAGAAATCCTCCCCTAAGCAATCCCAATTTGGGGATCTTGGCTTGTTGCTGCGCTCATAAACATGGCAGCTTACTTCGCTTCGAGACATTTTTATGCCATCCGATCCGCTAACGAATTTTCCAATAGGCCCTTCGCCCCTGAATTACCAAATTGGATGTCCAATATTCGCTGGGGTTAAGCAGCAGGCAATTTATGAATACCTTAATACGGTTTATAGTCGAAATATTTACCTACCCAAAAACACGAGGCGAAATGCGAGAACATCCTTGCGAAATAATATAATAAAAAAAGGAGCCGACCAGCCGACAGCCTGACAACGCGCAATGAAGATGTCGATGTCCTGGTCGACTGGGGGGTAATGAAAATAACTGACATTAAGCAGATGAAGCGGTGGTCCTGGACAACGGGCCGAACGTAGCGGGCGGAAAATGTGGAAAATCGGGGGAGAATCGGAGGAAAATCGGCAGGCAGAAGCGAAGAGCTGCGAGCGGAGCATAAAATATTAAACGGGAAACCTTCGTAATTAAAGTGAAATGAATTTAAGTACGCAAATTGAACGTTGAGGAAGTCAGGAGTCGGGACTCGTGTCCTCGCATCCTCGTGTCGATGTCTGCACTCAGAGAAATATGTTTGATATGCAAAAAAAAATTTTAAAATATGACCGGAATATTTATTTCCTTATTCTGAATAGAAATAAAGAGTAAAGGACCTTAAAATAAGTCTGGCGGCCAGATCTTTAAAGATTTCGAAAAAGAGTAAATGCAATTTTATTGTGTGTATTAATACCTACCGAAATGTAGAAGAAATTTTTCAAATCGGACCATTCGTTTAAAAGTTATGAGCAAATAATGGAATTCAAGCAGTGCAAGAAGTCGCATTGCTTCATCTGCATGCATATCTTTTATTTTTATAAAACATTTGTTTATACTCCACGTTTTTAACAGTGTAATGGCATAATGGCGTTGAAAAGGGCTGGACCAGCATACGAGTATACGTATAATTAAGTGGTCACCAAGCCCCGTCGTTCGGAAAGCCACTCGAATTGACCAATCTGAGCTTTGACTTTGAAGTGAGTTTTGCCTCAAAATATATATGTGCGCACTTCAAGAACGAAAATGTGTGCTTTTATATACGGAGAAGCCGCTGTACATACGGCTTTTTTCCGGGACTAATTAAAATGCAGTTAAGTATTTATTTTCTCATAATTGAGGTGGCCGAATGGAAGAGCCGAGTTGCCCAGTGAATAACCACCGCAAGGGCGAACAGCTGGCCAATTAGTTTCAAGTGCACATTAGAGGGCCGGATGATGATGGAAAGGAGTGGAGAATTGAGCGATTGAGAGGTTAGAAAAGGACATACTACAGTTGAAAGCCGTCTGAATGACTTCCTTAATTGATGCAAAACGGTTGAACTGATAATCACTGGAAAATGCAGACAGATCGAGCAGAGAAGTGGATTAATAAGCTTTTTGTTGGAATTATATTAGAAATAGTGCTCTAATTAATTAAGCTATCTCTATTTATTAAACGTTTTTACTACTTTTTCATGGTCGCCATAGTCCGCCAAGGTTAATTCCCCTAGAATCATAAAAACTAGGCCAATTATTACGTGTGATTTTACGCATTACTGCATTTGTCTAGACTCCGTGGACAAAACAATGAACGTGCGAATGAAATTCGCCAACATTTCGATTAATTAGCAAGGACCTTTTTGATTGATTTGTGCGTATGAATGCTCACATGTAGAAATTAGATTAATCAAGCAACCGATTCCCCGTCATTGGGGCATCGATCCATGGAAAGATGAGCCAGCCCACATAAATGGTTTTTCGCCAAAGTTACCATCTCCCACTTCCCATTTCCCTGGGAAGCCCTCAAACCAATTGAGTTAATTTGGCGACCTGAAAATAGGACTTGCGAGTAACCCTTTTAGCGGGGAGCCCATACGATATTGTCCTATTCCCCCCGAAAAACGACTGGGAAAACTTATCGCTGCCATTGGCAAATTGTCGCCATCATTTTCTAGGGGGTGTTGTGCTGGTGGGTTCACTTTGCCCACCGACCAAGGATGAGATACAAAACTGTAACTGTGGGTAACTTGAGTAGCCATTTCCACTCATTCACATTCACATTCGCATTCGCATTCCCTTTAGCCACTTCAACTGCGGTTTCATTAGCCGCGGTCTCTGTCAACTGTTGTTGTTCCTCCTCTCGTTGCCACTGGTTGGCTTCCTCTAATTTCGTTAAGTTTCGTTGCCACAACAGGAAACCGAGTGTGTGCCACAATTTTTTGCCATCCGCAGTTAATGCCTCCCTAGGAGGAGAGCCAAGTTCTAGCGAGCCCATGCACTTGGCCAAAAACGTTGGGGATTATTGACCAGTTAAGGTCGGAAATTAACTTCAATAGCTACAAATAATTTAATTTATAAATTGTATGGTGAAAAATATGATTGCTTAATTTGCCTAAGTAATTTCTTAAGGAATTAAAGTAATACTACTTCTAGTTGAATAAGTACACGCAAAAAAAAAAACGGTGGGATCAAATCGATATACGCATGGTAAATTTCTCGTATTTATACCCATATTTTTTAACAATATATTAAATAATATCATTTGCCCGATTTATCTCTTTCGGAGATTCTTTGACTTCAAAAAAGAGAGAGATACCAAGGGCATACCAAGTCAAAATTGATACCGCATAATATCAAATTGATCATCGTTTCATATCATTTTTTTTTGGGGTGTTTGGCTTATATCACAAGGATCATTTCTTCAAATTCTTCGATAATTTTTCTTAAGTGTGAATTGAACCATCTCCCTCTCCCCCTCTCGTTCTACCACATCGCCGTCTCGCTCTGCCGTCAAATGCAATTAACAAAACACGCTTCTAGCATAAAGTCATTAGTTATTCCATTTCATGAATATCCCTCTCTCGATTCGAACGCTTCGTTGAATATGTTTATGTGTGTGTGTGTGCTTGGAGCATATGGTGGGCACATGTATGGGTGAACAGGGGGAGGTTTGTGACTTAAAGGCCTGACCATTGACCAAAAACCAAGGCCCACAACAAATGTACATAACAATATTATTTTGGTGGATTTTCGCAAAACGGCCGAAAGCATCGTCGATGGGCATGCTTAAACTACAACACCGCCCAGTGAAGCCCCTCCCCATCCCAGCAGCCACCCAACCACCCACTGGAGAACCCCTGCAACCATTTGAAGTCCTGGCTAAATTGCCATTCAGTGTTGTACACCGTCATTCGTGTTCGTTGTCCGGCGTCACGTTGTTTGCTTTCACCTCAAGCCAAGTTTTGCGAATGATTCCCCTGTCCCCTGCCCCCTGCCCCCTAGACCGTAGACCGTAGACCGAAACCCCATACCATACAATCCCATTTCTGTACCCCCGATCCATATACCCTTCAGCCGGAAAGCGTGTACGCCGGATAAACTTTTCGGCATGAGTTCTTATAGGCAAAAATGGTTTTTCAATACTCAAAGATTTATGAGTCTATGAATCTTGTACACATCCACAAGCGTGTGAGTGAGTTTGTCGGGGCGCGTACAGTGAAAAAAATTGTACAACCAATAAATAAAAAAGTAAATTAATGATTTTAATACTAATAAGTAAATTAGAATGATTTTTAAATTAGTTAAGATCTTAAAAAATTTTTCTAGAAACTAATATGAACTACAGATATGTTCAAACAATGGGACTAAGGGTATTACAAATTTACAAATTTATACAAGTTATAAATATAACTTTTTCAGAGTAAGATGTAGGATAGAACTGGAGGTTAGATGGGATAACTCGGTAAAATGGGTACCTAAAATCCTTCTAGAATTCTAACTTTTTTTCTCTGTACGGCCCTGAGATACTGATAGACGCACCCAGTTTCCACCTCCCCATCCTGACCACTTTGCATAATCCTAGGGGAGGGGTGGGGATCCCGGCCAGAACCGAAACAGAACCACTGGAGCAGCAGAAGAGTCAGATGAGGCCAAAGGCAAACACCACAAATTAGTCGGCATATAACACGAACCGGTAAAATGGCTAAGAAGTGGAGAAGTGAAGACGGAGCGCCAGAGGAACAGCAAATAGAAATCAAGTGAAATTCCTGGGCCACCCTGGCAAGCAAAGTTTTCCATTTCATTTTTCGGATTTTGCTCATCTATTCTTTTTTTTCTATTTTTTTTTGCGGATTCCCGGGCAAACTTGGGGCAGCTGCCACATGGAACATGAATCAACACAGAAAGTCCTCAAAAGTTCTCGGGGATGATTTAATTAGAATTCTCGAAGATGTCACCCAGGGCTATGCCCCCGGTTTGGTTTTTTGGTCCTGGTCTAAGCCGGCGTTTGGGCAACGTTTAATTATGAAATTTTCAAGGTGGCAAGTGGGTAAGTTTGGTAAGTTGGCAAGGTGACAGGGAAAGGATGGGGCATTCCCGTCCCCCAATCCATCCGAGGTATTTTGTGGTAGATTAGCCGGGCGTTCAATGTGTTGATGCGGCGGCGGAGGCGTGGAATCCTGATTGGTGTCGGGCTTCGGGTGTCGGAAGCTGGCAACGATGTGATAAGTTAATTGAAATTAAATTTTAATTTCATGGGATAAAGTTGCCTTCGATGAGATTGCTTTTGGTGGGTGGGGTTGGCCCTCAAACCCCCAAAAATCAATATGGGAATGAAAACAGGGGGGAGTGGTAGGGGTCCTACGTCCAAAGACCAATCAAAAAGAAATCCCCCGGGTCTATTAACAGAATCATTTGATTTCCCTTTTAATGGCCAACTCACATGTCACGCTGCCTCTAAGAAAACTCATTTATACATTATGTATACGCCATGTTGAACACACAAGTTTCAATCTACGTCGCAGCGGCATCCTTGAGGTCTCAGCTCGAGGATGTTAATTGGAGTCCTTCCTGCCCGCCGCACAGAAACACCTTGGATTTCCCAAGGAAGCCAAACACTCGAACAATCACAAATATACGCCTCGGGCTCTTCAGAGAATTCGAATTCGACTACATCAGTTTTAATTATACAAATGCAAATGCAAACGAATCCATCCGAAATTTCCAGTTAAGTAAACAGGAGGAGCTTACGATTTTCAGCAGAAATCGATTCCCCAATCATAACTACAAGTGGGCATAATCAGCTCTTCAGCACTCCAACTTAAATCCGTCGGCTGTCCCGGTTAAGTCCCGGTTAAGTGGCCAAGGGCACCCGTAGTCCTCTGGCCATTAACTATGCAAATAATGTGCGGGATATAGACAAAATCGCCACAAGATTAATGTTTATTGATTTTCCCGGCCAGTGATAATTTGTTACCGCACCAAATTGGCCGACAATCGAGCGGCACTGAGTGAATGCGATTTTTCTGGCTTACTTTTCTATTTCTGGGCAAAGCCATTCTGAGAATTTGATAAGCCCCTTTTGGAATTTCCTCTCAATCACCGTCCCCCGAAAAAGTTTTTGTGGGTATTTGCATTATTAAGTACTCGCACCCCTCGCTCCCTCGCTTTTCCGATTTCTCGGTGGTTAGTTGTTGGGAAATTCGAAAATTCGGAAATGGGAAATGGAAAATGGGTGATGGGTCGGTCATCCATTGAGCCGAAGGTGTCACATTGCCGGGATTTGCTTATCAGACATCAAAGGACACCTTGCGGTGCCATCTTTCCCGGATCGTTGCCATTGCAACCCGCAGACAAAAAGTGAGAAGGGAAAACAAGGGGGAAAACTCACTACCAAGTTTCCCCCTCCTCGGGATTTTTGGGCTTCAGCCTGGTAACTAACTTTCAGGTTTATATAAATATTTTCGCTGGCTTGTTTGTCTGGTTTCTCTGTCTGTTTAGCATTTTGGAATATTAATTAAAACAAACTTTCGGGGAATGTGAGCATTATTAAAAACAAAGCTTAGGTGCGCGCTGCTTTCTTTGCCACTTTTTTGCCACGTCGAATAAGTTTTCGCATTTTTAAATGCGTACACAAGAAAAACATTGCAGATGTGTTTGGTTATGGAAAAATTTTTACTGAATAAAAAGGAACATCGGGCAAGGCTAGAGTTTATTGTTTTTAAAAGTTGAAAAGCACTTTGGGTTCTCTCCAATTAGGAAGCCAATTAAAAGTAAAAACTTTACAGATAATCCTTCAAATAAAAATGCGTATGTATTTCTCATGAGACCTTTCAAAATGTAGAAAATTTCTGCCCTGATTTTTAAGATTACTGAGAAATATTTTTAATACATCAAACTTGTACCAAAAAGAAAAATCCCATGAAAAATATAACCGCTGTTATAGCACTTATCGGCTCTGTTAAAGGTCATGTCACTTCTGGAACCCGAAACCCGCAATAAAGATTAGAAACCCATAAAGAGAAGGTCTATATAATCGATTTTAAGGACATTAAACAAGTGTAAATGGGGGAGAAACCTTTATTTCGGCCCAAGTTTCTGGTTTAGATAGCAGGAGGAAAATACATTCTTTTCAATATTGATGAATGAAAGCGAAGCAGAGGGAAAGAAAGTGTATTAAGAAGGGTCCATAATTCGGGTGTTTCCTAGAAATCTCTTTGGTTCGTGCAAAAAAAAGGAATTCCTTGAGTGGAAGCCCGGGGTCCTGGGACGGTAGCATTACCTGGATTTGCTTATCACAACTTCAAAGGACACTGGCTTCCCCAGGAGGAAGTGACGGTCCTCGAAGTAAGCACATACAATTTGTCCACATTTTACCCTGTTATTCTCTCTTTATTTTACCGAAAATTAGCTGGAAGTGAAAACGAAACCGAAACATCAACAGAAACTGAAACTAAATGAATATCGAGCGGCAATCGGCAACAAAGCGGAGCAACAAAGGCAGCGCTAAACGCATAACAGAGAGCAGACCCAATCCCAAAACCCAAAAACCCAACCAGACCGAAGTCAACTTACTTTTGGACGCAACAGACTACGACAGAGCCGAGCGAATGTGCTATATGTAGCCAGTAAGTGCACAAAGAGAAAAATGTTTTAGTACGAAGGCGTTACTATCCCAGTATTTACTTGGTCATTTGTCGTAAAAGCTTGTAATAATTGAATAAATATATCACGGTTTTAAGGATCTTTTTCTTAGATGATAAATCCCTCTATTAATCTTCTTACGATCAGGTATATATTTTATTGTTCCATACTAACTGATCATATCAAATAATTTCATAAATATATCACGGTTTTAAGCAAATATACCTCTATTCTGGGATGATAAATCCCTGTAATACATATAAAATCATCAAAAAACATTATATAAAATACCAAAACCTTTAGAAACCTATAGGTTTTTTATAAAATATACTGCCTTGAATGCCCTATAATCACTTTTCCTTGGATAATTGGATTTATGATTGTTATTACGTAAATATTAATAAGAAGTAAGTAATTTCGATGATATCATATTGAGAAAAACACAGCATCAATACCATGATCACTAAATAAGTATCATTGGAGGATGTAACAAAGATATCTAGGGTTTTGAAATCTCTTATTACAATATATCAATATATATCACATTTCTGTCTGTAAAACACAAATAAAGCGTTGCATACCTTTAAAAACCCTAGTGATATCTGTAGCACCCTCGATTAATATTTTTCTGCCTGTGCATATATTCATTCGGTATGCGCCCAGATGAGAAGCATGGAGTGGGGTTTTTTTTTGGGTGGGGGGCGACGGGAGAACCGTGTGTATGGGGGACAATTGGGCGCCCTGCGGCGGATTATTGAATTTTCCAGCATTCTCCGCTGACACTTGGCGCCTTGCGCTACCGCTTACCTCCTGGTTTGTTGTTGCTGCTGCTGCTGTTGCTCCTTCCCTTGTTGCTGTTGGCTTAGTCCTGCGTCCTGCGTCGGGCGGCTGCTGTTTACCAATTCACTGGCGTTGACAAAAATTCCAATAGAATGTGGCATAATTTACATATCTCCGAATTGCTTAGGCCAAACGGGCCAAATGCATTAAACAAACTATATACATGTGCGTGTTTGGTGTGTGTGTACCCGATTTTCCGTTTATACCGTTCCTTTTGGGCGATTTTCCGGGACCCAATTTCTGTGCCGCTAAGCGAAAAATCAAAAACGGCGCGCGTGTCGTACCGCTCGAGATATATCCAGTGATTTTTTGATGGGAGACCCACGCACTTGCAACACGCGACACACGAGCACCGGGCCAACGGGGAGTTAGGGGACTTAGGGGTTATAAAGTGGGGTTTTCGGGGTGTACCGAGGGATAAAGGGTCGGTGACAGTGACAGGCGACAGGCGACGGGCGACAGCAACTAAGATGAATGTCAATAAAAATGATTTTGCTCTCCACTGCAGTTGGGGTTTTCTACCCCCCGAATTCAGTGTTTTTTCTCTCCGTTCTTTTTTGGTTCGGTCTGTCCCGAGTTACTGTGATTTAATTATAAATCGCAGACGAAAGTCCTGAAGACATTAGCGCCGAAGAGAAGAGTGATGTTTCTCGCCACGCGAAGAATCCGTACTGAAGATACAGATACGGACTGCGAATTGGCAGGTCCAAAAATTCGCCACAATTCATCTCGCAGCAGGGCTGCTGCGCAAAATCCGGCGAAATCTGCGCCTGCGCCGCTCTCTCCTCGCTTTCTCCGTGCACTTTCTCTCTCCAGAGAGAGATAGCTCTCTCTCTCTCTGCTTTCTCCCTTATAAATATGTCTGTGTGCCGCACGCTCGTTGGAATGCTATAAAAAAGGAAACGTTAGAATGAATTGAAAATGTAGCATAATTTATGACTGCATCGTCTTTTAAATAATTGCACGCACACACACCTACGAACGTACACTCTGCCCTGCCTTTTAAATATTTACATCCACTCACCTGACGACTCCCCCTCCCCAGAACCACCCCAACCCCCCTAATGGCCATGTAAATATTCCTTTTTTTTCAAATTTTATATGACTTTTTAAAAAGTCTCCCAAACTGGTTAAAGGTCAATTGTATTTGGGCTTTTAAAAATGGAAACGATACGAGTTGATTTACGGGAAAATTAGGCAAAAAGATATTTACAAAACATGGGAAAATAATTGCAGGCTGTCTACCAAATCTGAAAAAATTTATGTTTTGATTAAAAACAAATGTAAAACTCTGCATGGGAAATAAAGATTTTTTTTAGTGTAACTCATAAAATTTATTATGTCGATCAGCCAATTTAGTGGCTACAATTTGTTAAGTACAAATAGGAACAAATGACATGAAAACATAGGGAAATAAAGAAGAAATAACAACTAAAATGTGTTTTGAGAGGCATTAAGCTTGTTGGCGAGTGGAAAAATATTTTATATTAAGCATAAATTAACTTTAATCTTTTTGTAGCGACCTTAACTGTATTCAAAAATATACAGATACAGATACATTTTTAAAATATCTTTTATTTAAGCTTATATTTGTATAATTTGAAATGCTAACCCCTCATCTTAACTATTGCAAACATGAACTACTAATATTTGGCAAATTTAATGATGGATTTACCTTAAACGTAAAGCCACTTGACAAGCAATTGTCCTTCATTTTTGGCCGCATGCTAAAGCCACTTGATGAGAGTAATTGTTCACTATTGGCCAGTTCAGAGATTGGCTCGCTACTATTGCTTGATGATTAAGGCCGATTTGGAATCAGTTCGTGTGTCTAGAGAACGTGTCGTTGTTGTCGTAAGCATTTCGAATATGGAGCTGGGTAACTGAGAGACTGGGTTGAGACTGGTTGTCATGCACTTCTAGAGAATCGGAGTTGGTAAGAGAGATAGATGGTGTGTCCCCCGATCAGAGTTCGACGTTGTTTAGATTCGAGCCGGAGGAAGTGGGCAGATCGACATCGCTGGGCGGGACAAAGGTGCCCATGGTGAGGACACTCTCCTGCTTGGCGCACAGCTTGAGCATCTCGGTCTTGAGTTTGTCCAGAATGGCATAGTTGGGCTGATTGACAGCCGCTTTGCTCTGCAGCACGGTAATCTCCTGCTCCTCCAGCTTCTTCTCCTTGAAGGTTTTTATGGAGTTGTTGCCATACAGGCGCAGCAGAGAACCCCACGTCTGGATGTGCGGATGCAGGATCTGTCATTCGGTTGGGGTAACAAAGTTATAGAAAGATTTATAGGCGCAGCTAATCATTGTTCACCTGGAGAATAGCTTGCGAAGCTAATTGCTTGCCCTCCCGCTTGTTTTTACACACCACTTTGGCCGTGTGTTTGCCCACAGTCATGGTGAACTCGTTCTTGTTGTTCGCCGTGCGATTGATCTCCTGGTTGATCTGCACATCGCTGCCATAGTTGCGCTGCAAGCAAGTGAGCAGAATGGCATTGGGCGAGGGCTCAGTCGTCTTGTTGCAGAATTCGGTGACACGAGGATCCTCAATGCGAATGTCATCAAAAACCTAAAAGGAAATAATTGAATTAAAACTTAAATCTTAAAATGTCAGTTAATAAATTTGTAGAGAAAATATTAAAACAATAAATATATAATAAATCACTCAAAAATCAATCAAAAGTCAGTTATCTTGCTTACAGACAGATCGCTCGTTGCCTTCTTGGCGGTGCCGCTCTTTTGGTCCTTGTTGTTGCCCGTTATCTTGTCCTTGACATCGGGAATGAGTATCTCCAGCGTCTCCCGCGCCGCATCGGACTTGGCCTGCTTTTTACTGGTGCCGTAGCCCGTTCCGTACTTGAGATTGTTCACCGATACGGTGGCCGAGTACGGCGTGGCCGCATTTTGCAGCTCCTTGAACTCATAAGTGGGCTGCGTCTTCAGCGCATGCTGCACATACTCGTGCAGGATGCACACGAAGCTCTTGCCATTGGGATTCATGATCCACTCCTTGCGACCGCGCGTATTCGCTGATCCCTCGCCGGCGGCCGCCAAAATGGGGAACTTAATCAGCTTAGTGCCGTCGGGCAAAGTGGGCCGCTGGATATTCTTGATGTGCTTGCGGTTTTTGGTGAACTTGCGTCGGGCATTCCAGCTCCGGAAGCGCAGCACTCGGATAACCTTGAATTTGAACAGCTTTTGGCAGTAGGAGTTCAGTTGGTCCGGTGTTATGGACTCCTTTTGGGTATTCTCATTGACCGTGACGATTTTGGCCGCCGGCATTAGGGCAGTCATGCCCTCTGGCTGGGACTTGGAATCCGAACTGGCTTCGTTGTTCTCCTTGCCCTCCACATCCATTGGTTCTGCGGGTGGAGCAGCTCCTACAGCTCCTGTTATGGGACACACGGCCACTGCTGCTGGAGGAGACCCATCCGTTTTCTGCTGCTCCGCCTCCGAGGACTCCTCTTCGAGAGCTCTCCTGTAGTTAAGGCAGGGAACTGCTCCCAAAGGCACGGCATGCTTGCGGGCACTTCCGGTGCCCAGAAAATAGGGCCTCGAGGCGCAACAGACGCGGGTTTTGCGGTGCAGGAAGAGCGGCATGCCACTGTTGTGGGTCACCTGCACCCAGCCCTCGGGCAGCACCTCAAAGTGGTTCAGGCGCTTCTCTAGGGGTTAGACAAACCAAATCTGGTTATTTTTGAGTTGCTTGGCTAGCTAAAGATCACTCACCCTCTAGCACAGTCTTGAATCGCTGCTCGTACTTGGGCTGCTTGGACTCCCGCAGCTCGTCGGGCAGCTTCTCGTCCAGCAGATTCTCGATCTCCTCGTCGTCGAATTCCGAGGAATCGTATTCATCGCCGTCGCCATCCGCCGCCTCCTCCTCCTCGTCGCCTGGTTCGCCACCCTGCTGCTCGCTGGTGTCGTCTGGTTGCCATGTAAGGAGATACAATCACTGTTTAGATAAGCCGTCTGTTTGTCTGGGAAATGCGAAACCCGCCATGCAAGTGATTTAAAGTATCAGGGTGCCAATTTCCTCACTTCGTAAGAGTTGTGCCTTTTAAACTAGGGGTTAGTCTAGTTTTCTTTTGGACTATACCTGATTTAGCTGGGCAAGCCAGTCGGATAATAGGTATCATGCGCATGGAGATGCCCACAAAATCAGCCAGCACCTGCCTCACAAGAATCTAAGGGAAAACTGAGGCTGGTGTATCATGGTTTTACCTGCCGGCTGGCCTCTTATTTATCAGCCTCCTGTATTTGCACAATGATAGCACTTCAAGATCTCGAGATAAGAACTAGGCGTGCACTGGGAAACAAAATTGGATCATTGTAAACCCAATATTATAAGTTCTAGCCGGTATAGTATAGTATAGTATATGGAATTATTGGTAACTTGTTTATTTTACGCCAAAAACTCTAGGATCTAGATATTTTAAATATATTCACCCTGGAGTTCTTGAAAACCCAATATTATAAGTTCTAGCCGGAATAGTAGAGTATAGTATATTGAAATTTGTTATGAATTATTGGTAACCTGCTTATTTTAGCCCAAAAACTGTAGTAGCTAGATATTTCAAATAAATTCGCCCTGGAGTTCTTGAAAGATTATTTCCCGTGTAGGACCATTAAACCATTTTAAACCCAATATCATAAGTTCTAGCCGGAATAGTATAGTAGTATATTTTAAAATTTCCTATAATAAATTAATAAATATTAATCATTTTCCTTCAAGGAATTTATTTTAGCCCAAAAACTGTAGGATCTAAATATTCCAAATAAATTCCCTCATGAGATGTTGAGACACTCAAAGAATATTTCCGTGTGGACCATTGTAAACCCAATATTATAGGTTCTAGCCGGAATAGTATAGTAGTATATTGAAATTTGTTATGTATTATTTTCTAGGAAAACCTTGATAACATGTTTCTTACAAGCAGTTTATTTTAGCCGAAAAACTGTAGGGTCACGATATTCCCCCTTGAGTTCTTGAAAGACATAGACATTATTTCCCGTGTGGGACTATCTAGGGTCGTCACCCACTCACCTGAGTCATCATCCTCGTCGCTGCCGGAGCCGACCTCGTCGAGAACTTGGAACTGCCGGAGCTGCTGGTCCATGGGCTCGTTCTGGAGCTCGTTGTCCCGCGTCTGGCGCATCTCCTCGATGGCGCTCAGCGAGAAGCCGGCCACCTTGAGCTCCTGCTGCTCCTCCTCCAGCCGGGGTCGCTTGCGATCCTGTCCAGAATCGGCCATCGGATATGTGGGTCTAAATCGAGGGGGGTTTAACTCGGACTAGATCTAGTTATGCTGCCTCGGGGCCAAACTCGCCAATAACCAATACTGAGAGCATCCAACGCCTTGCAATTGATTTCTCATTGGAAGTGCCACATTGGTTAAGCCAGAAGCCCCCGCGGGAAAAAGGGAAAATCTGCACTTTCGCGGTTGGGAAAACGTTGCTGCGTTTATCTGCGTCTTTCGCGATGGATTCTGCCGGTTCGGAGGGACAAAATGCCAAAGCAAAAGCTGCGCAAATCGAGATCTTAGAAGATAAGCTATGATTATTGGTGCGAAGTAACCAAACAAACGAAACAAACACCACATGCAGCTGTGCGAAAAGGGACGCCGAACAAATAATCACTTTCTTAATTGTATTCAATGGTAGTTCCGGATATTACCTTCCGCAGAAGCGTGGTAAGTCTTATTTTCTATACTTATTGCAGCGTTTTATACACATTTTCTAGGTTTTTTGCCGAATTTAAAAAGAATTGTTTTTTTTTGGTCTCACAGTGGACCACCTGATATCGATATCGACTGTGTGACCAGTGCGTACGTGCAATTTTTTGGCAAACGTAAGTCGGCAAACGTAAGCCACGTAAGTGTAAACGTAAACGTCATTACGTTTGCAAATACATATCGATGGGTTCATCGTTATCGATGCTTTTCAAAGCATCGGCGGCTTTTTTGTAAATTAAATATTAAAATTTTAAATGAATTATAAACACAAAACAGCAATACATAATATACTTTTGTAATGAGAACATTTATAAAATCATTGTAAGTAGTTTAGAACACAGCCATTTCTTGCAGATTCGTTTCTGCTTTAATATTAATTAAGGATTTCTTTAAGTCAATATTGTTCATTCGAATCCAACCAGATCGTCTCAGGCAGAAAGATTCCATTGCGATCGCATTAGTCTGCAGATCTTGGGGTTGGATCAGATGCTTTACCATATTCAGGTACCACCCTCTAGCACCGATTCCACATCAAGTTCGATCCCCTTTTCCACCGCCTCCTGGGTGCTGGCCACGTGGGCGTGGCCCTTGGAGCGGAAGTGGGCCACCAGATGGGAGCGGCGGACGAAGGAGACTTTGCAGGACTCGCAGCTGGAAATGATATATGTAAATAAGTACGTAATCATTAAAGATCTCGGCGGTCTTACTGAAACGCTCGCACTCCCGTGTGACTGAGCATGTGCGTCCGGAGTTTGCCGCTCATGGAGAAGCTTTTATCGCATTCCTTGCACTTGAATGGCTTGGCATGGGTGTGGCGACTGAAAGTAGTAAGTAGAAATCGTTGAGGATACCTTTGATGCTTGCAAAATATGCTTTAGCTATACATGCGCTCGTGCTGAATGCGTCCGGTGGCGTTGTTGAAGGCCGCCTCGCAGTAGCGGCACTGATACGGAGCATTGCCCGCGTGCAGCTCCTGGTGGCGCCTCAGGAGGGTGGCTGTGTAGAACTTCTGGGGACACTGCTCGCAGGCGAAGCTCTTGACGCCCGTGTGCCGCAGCAGGTGCAGCTTAAAGTTGCTGGGGCAGGAGAAGTGCCGGCCGCACTGCTCGCAGATGCACTCCCTCCGGCGGCGCTCCCGTTTGAGGGCCACCACCTCGTCCTCGGTGAGTCTGTCCCACTGGGTGCGTGGCTTGTGGCGATTCAGGTCCTGGCTGTTGTCCGCAAACTTCACCGAGGTGCAGGGGCTCTTCCGGGGGATCTTCTCCTTGGCTAAACTCTTTTCCTGGGGCGAATCTGCCACCTGGACAGTTTCCTGGGGCTGTTCCGCCTCCTCCTCCAGCATCATATCTATAACCTCCACCTCGGTGACCTCTTCAACAAACTCCTCCACACAAGATTCATTCAAATCCATGACCACCACATTGCTGGGGTTGCTTTGCAGCGCTTTCTGGGTGAGAATCACTCGTTCTCGGAAGGAAATCGCTTCTTGCAGATCCTTTTCGCAGGGGGCGCAAATGAGGGCGGGCAGCTCTGGCCCTTCCCCCGGTCCCTTTAATAACTATTTAATATATTGTATTATAAAAATGTATTAATATGGAATACTACTTACAAACAGTCCTGTGAGAACCTCGATTTGGTGCAGCGTTATGGAGTCGGGCTCCTGGAAGAGATTCTTGGGCGTCGAGCAGAAGATGAATTTTCCGCAGGTGCGGCAGTTGCGAGTCGACATTGCTTAAATTAATGTACATGCATTTTATTGTCGCTTATTGTTAATTTTTTTTTTTTTGTTTTAATTAATCGCAAGGTAAGAACAGCTGTTAATCGATAAACATCTTCTTGAAGAGTTGCTTCAAAACATCGATATCCGATGTCTAAGAGATAGTGAGGTGATAAGAGATTCAGGAATCCCCCTAATAAATAAACAAAGCCACGAAATGCACCTGAACGAGAAGACCAAAATCCTGGGTCGCAGGACCATCCTGGTGCCCTACGAAGCCCGCCACGTGCTGAAGTACCACGACTGGATGAGCAGCGAGAAACTGCGCCAGTTGACAGCCTCCGAGGAGCTGACTTTGGACGAGGAGTACGCGATGCAGCGGAGCTGGCGGGAGGACGACGACAAGCTCACCTTCATCATCCTGGATGCGGAGGTCTATGCCCGTGACCAGGACGAAATAGCCGCCATGGTGGGCGACACCAATATCTTCCTGCACCAAGATTCCGATAGCGATCAGCGGGTGGCCGAGGCGGAGATCATGATTGCCGAACCCGATGCGAGGGGCAAGGGACTCGGCCGGGAGGCCATGCTCCTCATGCTCAAGTACGCCCAGTTGCAGGAGCAGCTTAGATTGGATAAATTCCAAGTGAAGATCGACATGGATAACACTACTTCCCTGCATTTATTCGAGAGTTTTAGGTTTGTGGAGACTGCTCGAGTGGAGGTCTTCCACGAGGTCACCCTGGAGCGACCCATCACTCCAGATTGGACCGGCTGGCTGGACCAACAGGTGGAGCTACGAATCGAAAGCTATTAGGGGAATGATTTCTAGTCTTGTTAAACTGCATTTGATAATAAAATCCGACTCGAAGGACCAACATTTGTAGGGAGAGCTTTTGTATGTTTTTGTGTTTAAATAAAAAAAAATCGTTTACGTACTATAATTTATATATAATTATATTGGTCCACCCAATAATCGAGAACCTTCATAATCATGTTCTGATGATCTGTTTATTACACTTATGTTACAACTACTTGCATTTTACATCAAATGTATGTATTTATATCTATGCGTGCATCGATGTTTCTTATTGTTTCGCCCTGCGGCATGGATGATTGTAATGCTGTGTATGCTTCTTGTCGTGATTCTCGTGGCAGGAAATGGGCAATAAACTCATGCCGCTGGTCAATTATCTCCGGTGTTCCATGTGTATGTATGTATGTATATTTAAGTATAGTACATAAAACTAGATGCTTAGTGCTTTACAGCTGCATACTTAGACTGCTAGATTGTTTCAATTTTTTATAAAAATCATTATTAAATAATCAAAGGCAAACATAATCGTAATCAGAGTTAAAAATGAAAAGCCGAAAGTCCGCCAATAGCTGCCGGATGGAGTCCTTAACGTAGAAGATGTGGTTGCCGATAATAAATACGGATTAGCCGGAGGCACCATCGATGGGCATGGCGTGGAGCACCTCGTCCAGCAGCTGGAGGGCGCGATGCAGATGCACCTCGATCCAGCAGGGCGTCTCCTTGATGGACTGGCGGGGATAGTCGGGTCCCCAGCCCTTGACGAAGCTCAGCCGCAGGATGCACAGCCGGCGCAGATCGTCCACGCCAATTCCAGCCGCTGCTGTCATGCCTTAAAAACGCAGGGATTTAGGAAATTGTTTGTTTTTTTAAAAGGATTACTCACTTCTGCCGCCACCGCCCATCTGCTGGTTGGCCACTCCGGCCACGGCTGCTGCCTGAGCTGCGGCCGCCGCCTGAGCATTGGTGGCCAGCGAGTGCATCTGCTGGTGGCACTGGCGCAGGTCAAAAACCTGTGGACAAACCAGACATTTCATCATAATCAATTAATTTCGGTATATTCCTTTTTCCACACCCACCTTGATGCACGCCGCCGGGTAAATCTTGTGCACTGCATCGCCAGGTGTGCGTCCCGCCTCGCGATCCAGATAATAGCTTTGTACGAACACCGAGTTGTCACTGAGGCAGCGCAGCCAGACGTCTCCCTCGCCGCGCAGATCCAACTGCACTCCCTTGCCGATGTGCAGTCTGCAGGGAGAAAGCTTCAATTAATCACCGCTCCTTTAGCAATACCCATTGGGATATCCACTCACCTGGCTCGTTCCGATTGCTCTGTGCGATGAACATTACTTAGAGCACCCAGGCAGAATCGATTGCCACCCGAGGGATCCACATAGCCGTCGATAATCACGTTCGGTTTCGCCGACGGCACCTTGAAGGTCTCGCCAACCTGCGTGTCCAGCTCAAAGTAGGCGATGGAGCACCAGTATTCCGGCGGTGGCTGACGGGACAGGAGGCGTGGCTGCTGCTGCTGTTGTTGCTGCTGCGGCGGTGTCTGTTGCGGTGATCCCAGATCACCCGGCAGCGTAGAGTTCCCTTGAAAAGGAAGGATGAACATCATTTTCAAACATCACTCTATGGGTTATGAAAACCAAGACTTACAGAAACCACCGGGTAAAGAGCGCGGATCGGGTGGTTGCATGGACTGCGTGTAGGTGAGGGTGTTCGGTCCTGTCCAGGTTCCAGCCGCACCGCCTCCTCCGCCGGCTTGAGCTCCAGCTGAGCCAGCATTGGCCTGCACCCCGGTCGGTGGCTGCTGCTGTGCCTGCTGCGCGGTGGGCTGAGCTGTGCCAAAGACGACGCCGCCGACTCCTCCACCGACAGGAGCTCCTCCCGCGGATCCCGGCTGCGAGACATAACCATTTTGCTGGGCATGGACGGGGGGAGGAACCGAGGAGCCACCACCTCCACCGGCACCTTGCATCTGACTGCCTGGAGGTGGTTGTCCATAGTACTGGCCTCCGGATGCCGCTCCACCGCTAGCATTGACCGCCCCATTGGGCACTCCAGCTGCCTGCTGTTGTTGTTGCTGCTGCTGCTGCTGCTGTTGTTGTTGCTGCTGCTGCTGTTGCATCGCTAATGCGGAGGCGGGATCGGTGGGCGAATTGGCCTGGGTATGATGCCCCACCCCGTTGCCCTGGGGATTCTGAGCCTGTTGTGGCGGAGGTGGGGGCGCCATCACGGGGCCGGGATTCATGGGGCCAGGCATGCCCGGCATACCATGGGGTACAGCTGAAAATGCAAGGAAAAGTGGAGATTTAAATAGGGAAACCAGAGATAAATTTCTGAAGCTTCTAACCAAATCATATAAAATTCATAAATAAATTAAAAATCCTTACAAAGCGGATGAGCAGCTGGCTGGGATTGGGGCTGCTGCTGCTGCTGAGGGGGTTGCGGGGGTTGTTGTTGCTGCTGCTGTTGTTGTTGCTGCGGTGGCTGACCGAGCCGCGGTGGCGGTGGTACCATCCAGGAGCCACGCGACCCAGCAACACCATCCTGCGGCTCAATTTTTGGTATTGTGCGCCCGCTGGGAAACATTGCACTCATGGGATTGGCTTCGCCAACTAAGTAAGGTCAACAAAAGAATCGAAAAAAGGAAACCAAGGTAAACAAAAGTATAAAATTAGGAAAAGAAAATTAAAGAAATATTAAATAATATACTAAAGAAAATCAAAGCAACATTGAATTGGACTTGAGGACTACAATCCTACCATATTCAGAGGGTCCCTGTGGATATCCGTAGCCGCCGGGACCCACCATTTGCGTGGGATGGTGCTGTATGGTGCCGATGTCGTTGCCATCAATGTCCATGCTGCCCACCAAGGGGCCCGCTGAGTATTCGTCCTTCACCAGGCGACTGGGACCCGACTGCAGGCTCAGGCCGGACAGATCGATGCCCGGCGAGACGACGCGCTCGTAGTGGTAGGGATTCACGCACACCGAGTCGCACTTGAGATCGAAGGCGAAGGCGCAGTACTTGACGTGCTTGAGCTCGTTCTTGTGCAGGTCGGGCCAGCGCCAAATCCTGGCGTAGATCACGTGCGGAAAGCCCTTGCGACCGGCAACCTATTGATTGGAATAAGTTTGTTTTAGTCTTAGAAATTGCGATTCCTTTGCCAAATCATGGGTTTCCCAGAAACGGACACTCATCTCCGATAAGCCACTATCTCGGCTACCTGAGTCACCCCAGTCATCCGATGGGGATTCCTCTCACCTGCAGTCGACCGTCGAGGGTGCGCTGGATGGTCACACACTTGCTGGGATGGGCTCCGTTCGTGGTGATGGCCGTGATCAGGGAGTCCAGTTCGTCGCGCTTCTCCTTGAGCTTCTTGACCAGCGACTCGATGGCCCGCTTGGCGAATCCCTCGCTCTCGCCGCCCTGCCGGTGGCACATCAGCGAGTGGACGATGCTCAGGCAGGCGTCCGCCGATGTGGGGGCGTTCGACGGCGGCGGCGGCATTTGCACCATGTCCCGGACAATTACTGTGGGTGGAATGGGTAATTAGTTGGAATTTGAAATTAAGGATTAGATTAGACCTTCTGTGTACCATTCTGCAGAGTCATATTTTTAAGAGTTTTTAAATATCATGAAGAAACTATGGGAATCGAATCGATATTGTCAAAATATCGATCATTTTCAAGCTCCAATGGCAAGATCTTATAAAGAAATTCCTATAAGATCAATAATGGGATTCTTATAGGCGCGGTATCGACGGTATTTTTAAGAATTTTTAAGTATCATGAGGAAACTATGGGAATCGAATAGATATTGTCAAAATATCGAAAATATCGATCATTTTCAAGCTCCAATGGCAAGATCTTATAAAGAAATTCCTATAAGATCAATAATGGGATTCTTATAGGCGCGGTATCGACTGAATGGTGCGCAGGGGTTATCGCTATCGACTTACTGTCCTGCGGGGCTACGGCGCCGTACATGTGGGCGGGCGGACCCGCCCCCGGGCCGCCGCCCATGCCAAAGTCCTGGGAGAGTCCTCCCAGAGTGCGAGCATGAGCATCCACGGCGGCGTTGTTGCTGAATCCGGATCCGAAAGTGGGATTGGTCCGAAGTGGGCGGTGGAGCTACCGGCGGGATGCGGATGAAAACACAAGACGGACGGAGGAGAACCGCGGACCGAAGGAGAACCAAACAAAGGCGGCACGCGAATGTGAGCACAAAACAAACGGCGCTTGGCTGGCTATGTGTGCGTGGGCTTGGGGGGTTGTGTTGTTGTGTTGCACACACACACACCCAGCAACTTGAACTCCCACCAAGTTGGCGTAATTTCCTTGCGAAAAACTCCACCTCCACACAGTCACACGCACTGCACACACACACTCGATTCCTGTTCAAATCCTTGCTAAGTACTTGTTTTCACTGTTTTTCCGGAATTTTCATGGCGTGCTCACTAATGGCGGGTGGAGGAACTCGACAGCATAATTTTCGGCACGACCAAAATCCAGTTTTCCACTTTTCCACCCAATTTTCTTTTTTCCTCCTTTATTTTGTTATCAAATTGACTATCGAAAAGCTATCGAATATTGATGATACAGTATATCGATACTGAATAAAAATAAATATATATCGCGATATTTGTTCCCTGATAACGTTCTCAAAACGTAACGTCATTTATGCTCATTTTACGTAGTACCTAAGGGCTAGTATTAAACCTAACAAAAAGTCGTCCAAAATAAAAACTTCATATGAAACACAATTTCTTGACGTTTTTTACTAGCCCTAAGTGTCATTTATGCTGGGATTAACTGTTATTAACATAACATAATAACATAACATATGATAACATAACATAACTCGCAGGGATTTTCCGGTATTTAAATACTACATCCAATATCGATATTTTTGATTAAAAATAAATATTTTTAAGGCTTTCCATCTCTTCCCTTTGGAATGACGAACCTTGTCGTCGTCCACCGTTCGACGGTGTGGGCGACGAAGGCTCATTTGAATCTGATGAACGGGAGGATGGAGTAATAATATATAATTAGCGCAGCCACCACTGGTTAGATATATAACTACCGTTCGCTGGCCTCTTGAGTAGCAATAATTTAATAAAAAAATTAAAAATGAAAATGAGATGATAAGTATGTTAAAGGATCAGGATCTAGAATTTCTAAGTAAGTCACTAAGCCACTTACCCGTATTTTGCAGCATTTCCGATCAGACTGGTTCCTGTCCCCCTGCTCCTGAATGTTTATCTTCTTTTCTTTAGTAATGGTGAAACTTGAAACTGTAAAATAAAAGAACGATTAGTGAGTAAAGCTATATTTTTTCTGACTTCCCTTGACAACTCAGTGTCATGCATTTCATCTAATTCATTTTCAATTTGCAGTTTTAGCCTTAGTAGGCCAGCATCCAGCTGCTGCTCGTTCGTTGGATAAGATTTTAGAATTAAGAAGTCAGTCTATATTGATATATGATAATTGTTTGGTATTTCTACCTTTTGTTTTGGTGTATAGGTTTTAAGTTAATTTGTGGGATTTAGTAGGGACATTACTTTATTAATAAAAAGATCTAGTTTTAGCTCTAGGGTTGTGATTTTAGTTTCCAAATTGAGTTCTGAGTTTACATGGGATTTATTGGGTTTTTTAGGCTCAGTGTTTATTTGTTTCGAAATTTCCGGGATTATTTTTGGTCTGAAGCTAGGCTGAGCTTGTTTGCTTGTGGTGGGAGGGCTGCCACCATCATTTGCACGGCCCTAGTCATGTTGTTGAACGCAACGTCCGTTCCTGTGCCATGAATAAAATAAAATATGAGATGTGATGTGAAAAATCTGAATTCCGAATTCGAAATGAGTGCAATAAAAAAAGGTGGGAGAAAACCGAGAAGAGGAGAGAGAAACGGACATGACCCGTCTTTTTACCATTTATGGAGATATGGCATCTTTTAGCCTCGGGAATTCTCCACTGTAACTAGTTTTGCAATTTATGGGCATGGCATGTCCGAGGTGAAAATGGAATACAGGATTGGGGCCAGGATACTACCCTGTGGGACACCTGCCGTAATTTTTCCCTGCCTTGAAGATAGTTCCTTAGGATAATGAAAAGTCTGGTAGGGAGCAATTTTGCGAGTTTTACAAGTAGGCCCACCCTATCATGGGTTGTGCCAATTTGTGCCAATTTATTGCAGTGCGTTGATTTGTGGTTGCCGGCGCATTTCATGCACTTAGAGGGATATTGGCAGAAATTTGTGGTGAGTCTAAATCCTTGACAGTTGAAACATTGTACTGGGTCCTTAGATTTGTTTTTCCTTTCTACCTCTATTCTTTGACCCCCCAGAAGTTTTAAGGTAAGGATTTTTAAGTGTTCGCCATCCCCCTTCGTACTAATTTCAGCTTCAAAAATTTTCATGGGCTGGCCTGTTGATAAATTTTTGAGGTTTCACAAATACGTCGCTTGGAAACACAACCTGCTCAGTTCTCCAACTATCCAAGCACCTGAAGTGGATGGATGTAGGTGCCTTATTACAACTCTAAAACCCCTATCAGCTTTTGGTTGGTGCGAAAAGGTTGGAGTACCAGTTTCGCTGAGGATCTGCTTTATAATGTTATAGGCGTCCATATTTTTAGCCTGAAGCCTAATCCCTTCCCCAACTGTCGTTTTCATAATGTAGCTTGAGACTCCTACCCTATAATTAAATTTTTCCAGTAAGGGAATTAAGTCGGGTATTTTGTTTATGTAAATTGATGGCACTTTTTTGGAAAACGAAACCACATGCCAAGGGGGAGGCCAACATCTTCGTTTAGCTGTGGGGGCTTCTGAGTCGTCTCCATTGGCTCAGTTTCTGTTTTTAAGGAGTTTCTTCTAGAGTGCTCTGCAGCTACCATTTTTGCGGCTAAACTAGAGAATACTGGGGACTGTATGACAATGTTTTCACGAGGAAAATCTGCTTCCAAAAGAGCTGCTGAATTCCTGTGTTTTTTACAGGGAGTATCACCAAACGGGGCTTCTTCCTTTTCCATACGCCTTTTGCCAGGGGCTAGCATCAAACAAGCTAAGTCTTACTGTGCTTTTATTGCGTGTTAGAGTGAGGACATCTTGTTTTTTGGCTTGTGGGGTAGAGGGAAAGTCAGAGGGGGGGATCCCTTCCTTTTCTCAGATGGCGGCAGTGTAGTAATATAGGTATTAGTCAAAGTTTATTAATTTTTAATAAGACTTAACGCAAGAGGAGCTCTTCCCAGGTTTAAGGATCATTGAAATTTGCGCGTGTTTCCATTTTGACGGGAAATGGCCGGTTCTGAGAATATTTTTAAAGATGAGAAGGAGATATAGCCAAGCGTTTTTTGTGAGCTGTTTGATAAGTTTGTTATCATCTTTATTATTCGGTAACTCGTCCAATTTATTATCACATTTATCACAGCTTATTTCGTGTGTTAGGGCGCGTGTGTGTGTAACATGGCGTTATTTTTCGTGTTTGTGTGCATCAATTTTCCCACGAAATGTTTAAAAGGTTTAAATATAGTTCTGCAACAGAAACAGATATGCGCTGAATTTTATATTTTTGAAACACCTCTTTATTTAAACACGATTCCTATTTTCCACCGCCGGCAGCAGAAAGTGGCGGTTATCGATAGTCGGTTCCAATAACACTATCGAATATTGCGTTCGCCGGCGTTGCCAGATCAAACGTTACGTTACGTTTGGTTAGCCTTACGTTGGTTTACGTTCCACCCTTACGTTTGCCCTAAAATCACGCACACGCAGTGGTCACACTGTTAGACCATTTTAGTCTAATAAGAGTTTATATTTTTTGGCAAACGGAAGGAAGAAAAAGCAGATACTGATCAAAACGCAGAGGCATCCGGGTAAGTGAAGTGCCTGAGATCCTAACCATCCACCTACACTCATTTCGCGGTCTGTTCCATGCGTGAAACGAACTTTTTGAAAAGGCTAAAAATCAATCGCCACGCGTTTTTTGTATATGTAAGAGTGTGTGCGTGACGAAATCGAGGAAAGTTTCTTATCTTTCCAATTGGAAGTTGTAGAACATCAATGAGTTCATAGCTTGTGCAACAAGTTGAATTCCCATTTTCCTATTAGAATTGAAAGTTTTCACTTGGCAATTCGGGTAGTAAAAATTCATTCATCAAATTTGTGTGACAGGTTGTTTCTAGAAGTGTACATGAGCGGGTGTTTGTGTGTGTGTGCGGAGGGGCCCTGAAATAGAAAATCCCCTTCCCCCATTTCCCCCGTCTGTAAAAATGTCCACTTGGCAACAGCGACGAATTTCCCTTTCATTGGGAAATTTATTTCCTTCCGTTACTTTCAAAACTCTGCTTAAACCCATCTTGCTGCGCAGTTTTCTATGCTCAAAATATCTTATCATAAAACTGCGTCTTTGAATCTTTAATCTCATCGGAATTTCGTTTTGGGGGGTAAATAAATATGTATGTTGGAGTGTTTTTGGCATTGACATTGATTGTGAAATATGCAGGAAGTTTTCGGTTCGCTCCCAAAAAGAGACCTTGAATAATCTAGGAACATTTTAGCACCCCAATGATTAATTTAAAAATATTTACTCTTCCAATTAGCACCCTTAAAGCACTTCTAAACACATAATTTTGGTAATATAATAGTAGTTTAATAGCCGAAAGTTCATCGGCCATAGATGCTAGGACTTCAGATTCATTTAATACTATTTCCAAGACAATTTTCCATCTTTTAATTTATATTTGGTTTCTAAAATTAAAACAATTGACGGTTAAGACACTTGATCTTTCGGGGAAAGCTATATTTCTTTGATTTTTTATACATTGAATTGAAATTATTTTAATAATCTACAATAGTTTTATTAAAAGTTCAATTTACTAGCGAATCCATTTTTGGCGGACATATTCAAGTTCGATAACGTCAGTAATTAACATGGCAACAACAATCGATAGCAATTTTAACATTTCTGTTAGTAAAACGATCTTAACATTACGTTTGCTTACGTTACTCACCCTTACGTTTGCCCAAAAAGTGCACACACGCACTGGTCACACAGTGGGACAAAACGTTCAATTTCTCACTCGTTTCATTCGTCATTCGAAAAAAAACAACAAAGCGAAGAAGTACCGTTCAGCGAGCGCGAGTGTCGACTAGAAATAGAAATTGAAAGGACAAAGTGATTGAAAATTAACGCTCTTCAAATGTACAAAGCTTTGCTGAAGCACAATTAAGCAGCTGGAAAAGGATACGGAAAATGCACAGCTGATGGAGAAAAGTCCCAAGCACTTTTAGCCTGGTGTGTGTGGGAAAAATCGATCCGCGAACGGGAAAAACCGAGGAAAACGAAAATGCCAGCCTAATAAACACAGAGTTCCAATTGTGATACAAACGCAGTACAAATTAGATAACAACTAGCTTAAATGGCCAACGACCAGGTTTTATAGCGAACTATCCAACTAACTGACGCAAAGCTGCCAGCCAACTTATTCACTTATTTTCGAGTGCAATACAAGCCAAAATTCTTAACTAAACAAAATCTCAACATTCCTGCGCAACACAAAAACATCAAAATGGCTGTTAAAACGTAAGCAAAATACTCTAAATATATTGAAAGGTCGATAAAATGCAAAAAGAAAATCAAGGCTTCTGTTTTTCGTCATCCATCAGATGATTTTACTTTGTTTGTAAAAAAAAGAAAATAATATATATTGAGGCATACATACAAAATTCGTTCATTTACGTGTTTGTTCCACTTCCAGTTTGTTTCACAGCTGTTTGGCTGGTGTTTGTGTGTGTGAGTGAGAGAGTGGGTTTTGGGGTCCGCTATTCATAGGTCGTTGCTTAGAGAGCGAGCGAGACAGATGGACAGGGGGGTGGGTGGGGGGAACTATGCTGCCTTTCCTGCATTAGTATGCGCGTATGTGGGGCTGTGCTTTTTATGCAAGCTGTACAACACACATATGTATGTATATGTATTTGTGCCTTTGTTTGGCTACTTGTTTCTACACCCCTTTTTATCGCCTGCAAAAACTATTCCTATTGCCTCCCCCTATTTGCATATCTGTATTATTTCCAATTTGCGTCAATTGTTTTACATTACACTCAATCCCCTCCCCCCTTTGTTGTTCTTCTCCCCCTCTTCTTCCCACAATCAAAGTGTTTCACTTCCAAAGTTCCCACAAAGACTTTGTGTGTGTGTGTGTTGTGTTCCCATTCGGATTTTTGCCTCATATACACACGCACACCACGGCAGCAACGGCTGAAATTGCGTCAGCCCAAAAATAAAATATGTACGACGAACAAAAACTACTTGTTTTTGTTTCAAAAAGACACTTTTGCTTGATTCGAGAAGCAACTTGTTTTCTGAAACACACAATTAACAACTGTTATTGCATTCCGTCTTGTACACCGTTTCTCCTCTGGTCGATTTCACCTTCAGCGATTTTAGTTTGCTTTCTGGGTCATATTTGTTGATTTCAATTTGTTGCGCAGTCGCAAACTCGCACAGAATTGCTTAATTTGTTGATTTTCATATTTTCCATAGCCTCCAAAATAAAATAAATACATCGCATAAAACGACCCCCACGCACGCATACTAATGAAATACGTGGTTGGGTGTTTGCGTGTGGGTGTTGCTGCTGTACCGTTGTTTTATTTATTCCTCTTCACACTTGTTTTCATGTAAAAAGGTCTCTTCTATTCTTTGCCCACCTTCTTTGGGGAATGATTGGGAGAGAGGAGAAACAGTGAAAAAGAGGGGAGAATTTACCCTTAACCCTTAGGTGGTCAATGTCCAAAATAAATAAATGAAAAAAATTGTTTTCAGTTTATAATCTTTTTCGAGACCAACATTGATTTTTAAAAATAGAAAGATAATAAATATTTTTTTAATAAAATATTAAATATATATTATTTTAAATATCAAATGAAAAAATCCATCTGACATCTATTGCTCTTCCACTTGCGGTTTTTTAAGGCGCCTTTTAGCAGAAGCCGTCTGCTTTCTACCTGTTTTCTTGGGTTACAGCCCGCCATGAAATTCGTGTGTCTGCAAAATCGACAGACGACAGCCCAAAGTGAAATTCAATGCCGAAACTCACTTGAACGACAGCTGACCATCCCAAAAAGCGATATACCATGAATCCCATGTTCCCATTCCCGGAAAAAAGCACTCAACTGAACCGATTTCAAACCCCTATTTTAAGCTCGTGCCAGGCAGATTTTCAAGTCCCACCCTTTTCTAATTCCATTTTATGAAAGGTGACGAAATAATTCCATTATTCCCGACTGCAGCTGTCCTCTTTTTATTTTTGCACTGCAGCTGTTTTTTTTTCTGTGGCGGCATTTCTATGGGTTGTTTGACAATGGCGATAAGATCGAATCGCTATATCGAACCTCGCCACTTACGTCATGGAATGTTACGAAATGTCCGCAACTCCTCTGATAACCGAATCCCCAGGTCTATAAGTCATCATCGGGATTGCAATGTACCAGGTAGTTATCTAAATGTCAGTCCGGGAACCTTGGCTACAATAACGTGTTTGTGTAGGATACAACTGTAATTGAGCCGATGCGATAAGACCAGCAATTACGCTGATAAATACAAAAGCTCTATGTATCGTTATCCAAGGGAATTCTCTGCAATTACGCGTAGAGAAGTCCCTGTGGAGGAGGAACTTGTGATTCACAGAGGCCCATGGGAAAATCTTAGTTCTTGGATCGTTCAACTTGTTCTGAATAAGCAGTTATGGTGTCTTAAGGGAATTTCCTAAATTTTTTACCAAGTAAATGAATCACCTCATTAAAACAATGATTTCGGATCTCATGGTAAACCAGGTTTTAAAGAGGATGAATCACTAGACCATTGTCTTCAACCGTATTACTACCACCAAAATCAGCAAATGGCCAGTGTTACGTCTCTGTCCCTTTGTTATTTTGGGACTTTGAACTACGACTGGGTTTCCTGCGATTAGCACTCGCTTATCATTCGGTTTTGGCACGCTCCTCAGACGTTCACTCGTCGTTCCAGTGACTTTTGGTCACGTTCACTTTACGTCAGGGAAATTCTTATACTGCATTTCCGTTGATAATGAAAAGTTCCAGGGGGCTCGAGTGCAGTTTGGTAATTTGGACGAGTCACACGATCGGTAGATAATGGGCGAATGCAAATCGCAAGTCCCATTGACAGATAGGCGAGACGAGCGATAGACTGATAGCATATATTAGAGCTACCTAGAAAATGAAATAACACTGAGCATTGAAAACAGGCTCGGCAAAGGTCGATCGCCTGATAGCAGTACATATTTTGAAATCCCCGAGTACAATGCCCGCTGCTGATCTTCCCCCTCCGTTTCTATTGTAGTTTCCGTTTAAGGTCTATTTCTTTTCTCTACCGAAAACACTGAGTTTCCTTTGTTTGCTGGGGACATTGGGAGATAAATTTCCTCGTATCGTATCTTATACAGCACATGCCACTGCAGCTGCTGCGAGATCATTCTTCTCATCTGTTCCTTTGATATTTCCCCCGCCACTTGTGGTGGGTCACTATTTAAATTCCCAAATATGAACTGTCAGCGGGGTGGATTCGAATGCTTTTGGGGTTGCTGCTCACCAGAACCACCCTTAAGCCAACTGGCTGGACAATTTCCTTCTTCCTTCCGTTAATTATAGCCCACGGCAAAGTCAACGCTTTTTGCACCTCTTTCACACATTCGAAAAGTCGAACAGTTCAGGTTTCTTAAGGGTTGACAACGGTTTTCAGAGGTGGTTCAGGTTGTTTTAGACAGGAAACTATAAAAGCGGGAAATTTAAGGGAAAGAAAGTTCTCTGGGCGCCCGAATATTGGAATATTTGGTATCTCAACTTTTAAGATACAGTAACGAAAAATGTAGCAAAACAAACGAAATTCAAGATGCATTCTCCGAAGATTCTTCGCCTTTCCATTGCTGGAAGCCTGTCTCCAGTCACGTTTCCATTTCTTCCATAAAAAGCTGCTCTTCACTCGATCTCTCTGGCCCTCTCATTCCCTCTCAGTCTCTCAATCTACAGCGATCTCACTCTCTCTTTGGCTGCCTGTCATTTGTTGACCTTCATCAGTCGATGACGATGATAAATGTACAATCCATTCGTTCGCTCGGAAAAAAACTAAGTAAACGGAAGGAAAAGCAAAGCGTACGAATTAAAAACAATTGGCCGACAGTCATATGTTTGCTTTGGAAAATATTTTAGCTTTTAGTGGGGCTTTTGTTTTGTTTACCATCCGCACTTTCGATTTGGAAACGCATCTTTTTTTTTGGCCACACCTGTAACTTAACTTTCAATTGCAGTCGAGGGATTTAAAATACCTAGATAAAGATAAAGACAAAGAGAAGCTCCGAAAATATTTCACACCTGTCTTTCTGTCTGTTACGAAAATAGGCAAAAAGTGAAATTTTTGTGCGCTTCTGTTGGTATTTTTAACAACAACATTAAAAATATGGCTACACAGATACTTTATGTATCTTTTGGATGTGGATGTGTGTGCGTACGTGCTTTTTGCGTCAGCAGAGCGCGCGCCAAAAAGAAAAACAACTCGTCAAATGGGGAAAAAATTAAAAAAAAAAACTAAGAAATAACTCAGCTGAGAAATCCGAGGTACATAACACTATTTTAAAGGCAACTGCAGTCGAGAAAAAAACCTTGGCTAAGATCAAAAGTGCGATAACTTTTGGAGCTTAATTATGACCACCTTTGTTCTCGTTCCATATTTCCTGTACAGTGAAACCACAAACAAAGTGTGTTTTTCTGGTCTCTAAACAGAAAAACAATCATCGGATGTTGGCTTTATCAAGTAATCTTCAAAACTGATACCATACAATACCGAAAAACCTTATCGCATGTTGATATTTTGTAGAAGATACTCGGTATAGTTTCTTTTATTACTATACTTTCAATTGTATTTTTTACTGTGTACACTTTCGACTTGTTATGTTGTTCATTGTTATGCTTTTGTTCATTGTTTTTATGGTCAGCAAAGCGTAAAAGTTGAACTTTAACCTCTTTGCCTTACCGTTATCAGTTTTTGTGCTCGAGCAAAGCTTTTTTCTGATTTTATTCCAAGCTCTTTAAGCTGCGATCTCCATATTTCTTTCATGCTTACTCAGCAGCTTTGAAGTCCGAAACTTTTTTCTTTGGATTTCCCCCCGTCCCTTGAAACGGGTTTTTTGGTGGGTGGGCGACCTTGAATTGCGGGCCCAAAGCTAGTTTGATTTGGCTGTTTTGGTCTCGGTCTTTATAAATAGAACCAAAACGATCAAGAGAAACCCAAGAAAACGGAAGTCTTTTGCTGCCAGTGCACAAATATTTGAAATGACGTTGCCCACATATCTTCAGTTCCACTCCCTATGTGTCACATAACCCGCATATCTGATTCATGGCTATATTGGGGTATTGAAAGATGATTCAGGGCGCGGTCAGAAAATGTTTCTCTGTCCCGATTATGATTATAAGTCGGAGTCATCGAATTCGGGTGTTCTTAAAATATAAATAGCTCTATTTTCTGTTTTCTATTTTAGTTGCAAATTGTAATATTAGTAATAATAATTTATTACTCACTCCCCAAGGAATTTTAAGTAGTTTTCAGGACTGTAATATTCATTTATTATTATACAACTCACTACTTATTTAAGTGGAATTTTTGGTTTGCCAGCAAAAAGATATTTATTTTGGATTTCTCTGATCGTACTTGCTTTTAGCTGCTGTTTGTTTTGCTAATAAGCAGCCTTGTTTATCTGGTTTGCCATGAAGCAGGTTAAACGCTTTAAATTGCCCTCACTTGTGGTTATTTTCGTATGCAGATTGAGGACGATCATCGGCATCGGAATGAGAAATAAACGAAACCTTTGGCGCCAGTCGCTTTGGCTTGTGATTTTCTACAATTCGATTTCCTCCTTGTTACTGCGTCTCTCTAAAAATAGCCAGTCGGATCCCTCATCACCCCGAGATATTCGGAATCTTAACCACATCTGGAGGCAATATCATAGTTCCCCGAGTGTTTGGTTTAGCTGGGTTTATGTCATCTATCATCCAATTGTTTACACTATCTGAAGTTTTTGTTTTGGTTTCGGCAAGAGGAGAGAAAGCATAAAATGGGTTTTCCTGGCATCGAATTAAACTAGCACACCATTTATAAAAATGTTTGCTCAAGTGTTTATATGTAGATTTGTTTTTCCTTTGTTGGGCCTTGCTTTTGACCAACTTTGCGGGCTTTTGGGAACAACTTTTGTCTGGCGGAAGTGTGAAGTGATATGGAAGTACTTGGGAATGGGCTTGTTTACCCCCTTAAAGATTGGTTGTTGCTTTTGAGTGGAATAATTCGATAAGGAGGGGATTTAACTATTAAATTGACTTGCTTTATAATTATTTATATTATATGTGGAATTCAAAGTAGCAAGGTCGGTAAACATGTCGGAATAGTAAAGATCAACATATGTTTGCTGTCAGATTCTATTCATGCCTTGATTTCTTGTGTCTCGATCTATTTACGTGGTTTGCCTTGAGGCGAATAAATCGAATCCCAGGTCGTCCCCCTCCTTCCCATTAAGGCAACCTTGTAACCGCGCGATTTGAATAAAAATGTGTCACTGACTGAGGTCGGTGCTCAAAATAAAATGTATACCAATGCCACCAGCTTTATTGCTTTATCAAGCGAGTGCATTGGGTATTTTGTTCCACTGTGCAGGTGTTTTTTTATATTTTTTTATATTTAGCCAAACCAAAAAGTTCGTTAAACGCTTGGAACACGATATATTTCGAAAAAGGGGGAAAGTGCATTGCACTTGCACACAATCAATTAATTTGCATGCCATCCAACCATTGACTTTATTTTGAAACACTGTAATAATATTTTGATTTCTCTGTGCCCCAAAAACACAACCAACTTTTGCAGCTCGTAAGTTTTATTTGAATTTAAACAAAAAACACAAACCAGAAAAAGCTATCATAAAAGCTGAAAATCAAAATTAGCCAAGCGCAAGAGTTTATTATCGTGAAAAGCACTGAGCGAACACTTAATAAGCCATCATTTTTAGCGCTTTGCACAGAAACTCGATTGGTATTGAGTTTCTGAACCATTTTCCATTTCATTAGCGCGACAATTGTGAGATCAGCGTACGCCAGACAAACTAAAAAGTCGACTTATAGCATATAATATATATTGAAAAAAATAGCTATCGTTGAATTGTCCTTTGGTACACTGCCCGCAATTCTGTCGTCGTTTTGATAACAATTGTAGAGGGTGTCTTTTGTTTGTTTCCCGTTTGCCAATCGTTGAAAGAATTGCATTAAGGTCACTGAACTGTTGGTTTATTACTAAAAAACCAGCCAGAGTTTTCCTCGAAGAGCAAAATCTCTGAGTTCTGCGACCGGTGTGTGCAGCACAAGTTAGCAAACAGATTAGTTTTATTTTCGGTGGCGTTTCGATAGGAAGTACCAGTGGTCTAATACCATTTTCGGACTCCCTGAAGCGCAAGATTTGTAAACCCCACGGAACTCAAGCGAAAGATTGAGAGTTGCTTCATACAAGACTCGTTGATATCAGCCCAATTGGGAAGTGTGAGATCCGTGCGATAGCTGAAAATAAAAGCAAACAAAAAATTTGCCAAGGACCGTGAGAACGAAAGGACGAATCCCGTTCCTTCCCACTTCTCCTCCTTGCGATTTGCCTAGTCTTTCTTTTTGCAATTTTCCCGACACTTTTTGGTCCAACCAACCGAAAGAGTTGTTTAATCTACAACCTACAACCTTAACATAACCTCAAAAAACAGGTACTAGGCCAGCCCTCACAATGTCTGTCCCTGTACGCTACTCCTCTGCTGCCGCCGAATACGCCGCCGAAGTTGATTGTGAGTTGGAGCAGTTGAGCACTCTGCAACAGCAGCAACAAGAGCAAGAGCAACAGCAACACCTGCAACAGCAATACGAGTACGAGCAATACCAGCACTACCAGTACCAACGGGAGCAGGATATCGCATACTATTGCCAGTTGCAGGCGGCGCGGCAGCAGGAGCAGTTGATGCAGCAGAGGACATCGATGTCGTCGTCGGTTATGCCAGGCCTCAGCTTGCCCCAGGATCTACCCAGCCATCAGAACAACGGAAACGGAATCACCATCACCATGGACGCCCACAGCATCAACGACATTCTGGTCGACGACGAGCAGCCCTCGACTTCGGCGCAGGCTGCCGCCGCTGCTGCTGCTGCTTCTACAAACGCTGGTGGATCCTCTTCTGGACTGGGAGCGGTGGTGGGCAAGCTGGCCAACGGCATTAACCGCAATGCAGAGATGCCAACTGATTGGATGAGGATTGCGGACGAGGGCCGGTATGGGACACCGGGTGCTGCTGGCTTGGAATATCAGAAGTACGAACAACAACAATTGGAGGATGAAGCAGGAGCTGTTGGTGGAGTCGCCACCGCCGGCAACAACAATGGCGAGCCATCCTCGAACTCGAAGAAGCTGGAGGATCAGCTGCACGCCCTCACCTCGGATGAGTTGTACGAAACCCTCAAGGAGTACGACGCCCTGCAGGACAAGTTCCACACGGTGCTGCTGCTGCCCAAGGAGTCGAGGGTGAGTGTAGAGTACTAAATTCGATATGAAGTAGGATCAATTCTATCTTATTTCATATCAATAATAAGCCGATATGAATTGTGTCAAATTTATGATTTAAACATATCAACTTGATATTTTATCATATCATATGAAATACCAAATTTAGTATTTTTTGAACAAATAATGTAAAATAAGGTAAACATAATCTTTGTTCATAACAAAATGATATGAATAACTTGATATTTAAAAAATATAAAATTGACCAGCACATATCAATCTGATCTTTTGTCAATTTTTTTTCTGTGTAGTTTATAAACCATAGATCATAGCTAACTAATCCGGAATCTATTTCTTAGCGCGAGGTGACTGCCGGCGGACGAGATGGCTCCGCCTACGTGCTGCGCTGTCTGAAGATGTGGTACGAGCTGCCCTCCGACGTCCTGTTCTCGGCCATGAGCCTGGTGGATCGCTTCCTGGACCGCATGGCCGTCAAGCCGAAGCACATGGCCTGCATGAGCGTGGCCTCGTTCCATTTGGCCATCAAGCAGCTGGACTTGAAGCCCATACCCGCCGAGGATCTGGTTACAATATCTCAGGTGGGTGTTTTAGAAATACCTCTTTGTTCGCAGGATACTTACCTACCTTATTCTATATTCCAGTGTGGTTGTACCGCTGGCGATCTGGAACGCATGGCCGGCGTGATTGCCAACAAGCTGGGCGTCCAGATGGGACATGCACCGATCACCTCCGTGAGCTACCTGCGCATCTACTACGCCCTCTTCCGCAACTTGGCCAAGGAGATTGGCGGCGACTTCTTCAAGTTCTACCAGCAGCTGATCAAGCTGGAGGAGCTGGAGAACCGCCTGGAGATCCTGATGTGCGACGTGAAGACCACGGTGATCACGCCCTCGACCCTGGCGCTGGTGCTCATCTGCCTGCACTTGGACTTCCACATCAAGGAGTCGTACACCCGCGGCAGTCCCGAGCTGAAGCACGTCTTTGAGTACATTCTCTTCCTGCAGCAGTACATGAGGGTGAGTTTTGGAAGGGAGTGGGGTAGTGTGGTTCATAAGGTACTCATCACAATGGCTTTACAGATTCCCGATCGCGTTTTCACCTGCGGCTTCAGCATCGTCTCGGGCATTCTGTCCCACTACAACGGGCAGAACAAGGCGCCCTACAAGCAGCGGCTTGTCTGGAAGCTGTCCAGTCGCACGCTGCGCGTCCTGCGCCCGATAAACCGCTTCTCCTCTGACCTGCCCACCATTGAGGAAGGCATCTCCAATGCCCTCGACGATGGCCTGCGATCGAGGTGAGTTTTGAAACTAGAAATGTCGAAAATATAACAAAATATCGATATATAGATGTACTTTAAAAAATATCTAATGGTATTGAATCGATATATCGATATTTTAAATTGATATTTTAAAATATTATTATGATATTTATTCAAAAACTAAATATCATCGTTACGATATGTTTGAAACTTAAGTACTATGCAGAATATATGGGAAAAGGATGAATTTCAGGGGATATTTTTTAAAAATTATTTTTGGTACAGGATATGTAGTAATTTTCCAAACCCTAATTGTAATGGAAACCTAGAAACATTCGGACCTGGAACGGTGTTCCTCTTTATTTTTAGTGATTTCTGGCCTAGCCAAACACGCGCATATATAATCTCGAATGTAAGCAAATGTGTCGATGACGATCTGAACTTTTTGGCGTAAACAAGTTTCTAGAATATTAGCGATTCCATTATCAGCCGCAGAGCAACAACAACACAATTGTCATGAGACTGGCTGGCTCGCCCACCGATCGCCCCGCCTCCTCTTCCAACTCTTCAAACCGTCCGTTCTATATGCGTGTTTATATAGCTATTGTTTTTGTTTTTTATTTTCGCTGCTGCCCTTGTTTTTGCCTTTTTTTTGGGCAACAATCTTATCGTTTCCAAATACCCGCTAGACGCAACAACAAATACACGCACGTAGACCGCAGCGAGGGTCGCCAAAAGAGTCTTTGATTATGCAAAGCACATATATGTGTGTATATCTGTGGGGTATATATACCTTTATAGCTATATCTTTTGGCCAGCTGTTGTGCGTCCTTGAATTCTCACATTGAACTTAGATGTGCATGTTCAATGTCATTGAATTTCTATTTTTCGCCCTGTTGTTTGTATAGCTTTCTTTTCCCCTAATTGCTATCTTATCGGCTGATATTGTTCTCGAGGCTTTTCGAAAAGTTAGTCATAAACATTTCGGGAGAGTTCAATGCACTGTTTCCCGAACTTTGTGTTCCAGTTGCACCTGAGCAAAGGCTTGCCGAATTATCAGCTGATGTTTTTTGGGGGCCTTGATTGCAACAGGGGCCTTCAACTTGAACTCGTTTGCTAATTATCAAGGTGTTCACCTTGAAAACCGGGAAATTATAGGGGGTTATTGTTATCTAACAATACTTTGATGGATGAGCTTATACAGTTTGGGAATAAAAAGCTGTTTAGACCTTTAATAACAGGATTAGATATTTTCGATGATTTATATTCGGCTAAAATTATTCCTACCCATCTGACAAATTAACTGGTTTATCAACTTTCACTTTATATTTCTGCACAGAAAAAAAATTCGATATGAAATAGGATCAATTCTACATTATTTCATATCAATACAAATTTTTGATTCAAACATATCAACTTGATATTTTCCCATATCATATAAAATACTAAAATTATTATTAAAAAAAAATTATTTAAAATAAGATAAACATAATTTTTTAATCATCTTTATTCATATCAAAATGATCTTTAATTAATATTAAATTGACCAGCGCATATCAATTTGATCCTTTGTCAATTTTTTGTCTGTGCCTTATTCAACTCGCAGCTTATTAACATTTCTTATTCTTCTTCTTTCCAGAACCGAGAGTATTAGCTCCGAGGAGGAGGAGGACTGGCCCACTTCACCCATAATTCCAATTTTCGAACAATGTTAGTATCCAGCCGCCAGCCAGCAGCAGTAGAGCAGCAGGGACAACAGCTGGACAACTGGAGCAGCGGACAAAAAAGAAGAAAAGAACCATCAACCAGACGCTCAAGCGGAACACACAGAGCCCAAGCCTTCCGGGGTCGAGCCATCCTCGAGGAGATCAGGCACCAGACATATCCCCCCATCGGAAGCGAGGAACGAGGAGCAGGAGCAGGAGGATGGATGTGTGTCCGTGAGAGCGTTCCGCGTGCAAGTGTAGTAGTGCTGGTTGAGGTAGAGTGTGTATGTTTTGCTAAAGTGCATCATAATTCTTTTGGCATATACACAAATGTGTATTTGGTAGCGCTGGTTCTAACATTTAAGAAAAACACTTAAGATATACGGAAAAGTGGGCGACAAGGAAATGCAGCCACGCCCCCTCCCCCTTTTGAGAAAATTGCCCGAGAGTAGCGCCCCCCATAATTTTTTCAATTTATTTGCGGCAGACAAAAAAATACGTGAAAAAAAACAAAAGCAAAAAAAAATATAAAAAAATTCAAAATGAATGCTGCGGACCATCATACAAAAGATTGATGCCGTTCCGGATCATTATTCGAGATCAGTGAGATAGAGAGAATACGATTTGAGAATTGCGAACCCACGCCGAACATCCCGATCATCATCTGGAATGGGACAGCAGTTTTTTGTTGGTTGCGCTTGAGAAACCGTCGAAAAAAAATTCAAAAAATCACAAAGAAAAACCTTTAAAACAGACCCCCTAAATTAGTTGTAAACACTATGTTCTCTATATGTTTGTCCCCCCGCTCTTATCAGTTAAATGTAAAAGCCCCGAATCAATGGACCCAAAAAAACAACCACAAAAAATCATAAAATCTAAAAAAAAGTACAAAAGTATGTATAGACCGACCTAAAAGATAAACTTAACACAAAAAATCAATAAAAACAAGGTCAGATTAATCAGTAATTTTAGCCGCGCTCAAAAAAAATATATAAAACGGAAGACCCCATAGAAAAACTAAAGTATAACTCGCCGCCTGTATTGACTAAGAACTCTTAACAATAATTATTAATTAAACAAAGATACGATGAATCCACGATATGTAGTGTGTGTCTAGTAGATTTTTCTCTGTATAACAAAAAACAAACAAAAACGAACTCAATTTCCGCCCTAAAAAATCAAACGAAAGCCCGTCAAATGCAATCTTTCATTATCATACGCAGCTAAGTAAATTTGTTATTATTACACAATTGTTTATCACTTGAACCAATCCAATCAATCAATCAAGCAATTTATCAATCAGCTTCGAAGGCATTGAGATTTAGTTCGAGTACCACGGTGATCCCCATTTTAAATATTATACCTTTACATATAATGCGCAATCTAATTCTTCTTTTTTGTTACATAATATTATTTAAATTATTAAAGAAATTGTAAATCGAAATCCATTCTTATGTTGTACCATATATACCATACGAAACTACCAATTAAACCCTAGTTTAAAGCAAAACCAGCGTTGAGACAAGGCCAAAATTCAAATTCAGATTGAAGCGCGGCAAACATTGAGCAGAAATTATGATGCAACATTTAGCAAGATGTACCGAATGAGAAAGAGGGTTTTTAGTAGAGAGCATAGGCAAAGAGAACTAACGCAGAGCATAAAAAACAATTGAAATTTCGCAAATTCAGAAACGTTTCTTCATATTTTTTTAAAAACAACCACTCTTGGCAGCGGAATGTGCAAACTCTTGTCTGTAAATTTGAATAAAATGCGTTTGCCCCGCCACAAGGGGCATTCAGTTTTCATGAATATTTACAACAAACACTCGCCTGTTTTATTTCACTTTTGATGCAGTTCGCAGCGGCGTCTTCGGCGAAATGTGAGTACACCATTTCCATTATCCCCAGAGAATCCCGCGCGATCAAATGTGTAAATAAACCCGTGCGACTTTGCTGTAAATATTCAAGGATTCTCGATTTTTAACTATTGTGCAATAGATTTCTTGTAATTTAACAACACCTTTCCACAGCCTGAAGATCTGTAAAAAAAAAGCCGAAAAACGACAACATTGTTAACACAGTCGAGAATTAACTATATTTAAGCGACCGAAGAGATCATGTGTTCAGTGGTGAAAAAAACACGTTTTTAGCTTAGTCCTACTTTTTAGTAAGAGCCAATTGACAAATAAGCGATTAAGAGAAAGGTGAAAGCGGTGAAAAGAAAAGTATAGAACTAAGTTTTTCTACTGCCAACGGGCTGAGATTTCATAATTTTAACAACTAGCAAATTTTACATTGTATTTAGCGCGGAGTTAGTTAAATATTTGCAAGGATTAACATTAAAAAACATCAAGGAAAATCTCAATTATTGTAAAGTATATATTTAGTTTTAGTCCTTATTTGATCACTCATTTCCCATCGTCCAGTTTTGAGCTTATAATTCGGTTGAGGTTTAGTTACTTAGGATTACGATTAGTTACGACGCAAAATGAATTCATATTGTACATTACGAACCACTCATTTTAATTTATTCTAAATTAAACCTGTAATTAATTAGGTTTTACTTCAGGCCAGAATCATTCTGAAGCAAATGGATCATTGTGTAAAGGAACAAGTTGTTTGAAAGCAGCTGAAGCTCGTGATTTAAATCATTGTACACACATTACAACAAATAAATGGAAAAAAAAGTATTATTAAATGGTAAATGGAATACGGTGTGTTGTTATTTTTTCTGGGGAATCGGGACTGCGCTGTTTTGAGTAGTTTCTAGTCATTTTACAAATTTATTAGGGATTGTTTTTAATTTCCTTACATTTCGGAACACAGATATTCCCCGAATAGGGGGGCGTTTAATTTTCAGATGCATTGTTCAAATACTTTCAGACCACGTTTAGGGGTCAGGGCGTACCTTTTTTAAAAGATCGTTATTTCCTGAACATTTCTGTTTAGTTTCGATTAAGGCCCCAATTAGCGGGAAATTAAAAAAATACAAGTTGGCTCTATGTTCAAAATTCGACCGTTTCACAATCGCCGTAAAGCCACCGAAGCTAACTTGACATTTCGGAAAATTTAAATGTCGATAGTGCTGAAAATCGATATTTTAGCGTGACCGTTTGGTTTGAATTTCGGTATTGATTGTTCGATAAATACAAATTTCGCTATGCCCTTTTGGTCCTCCACCAATTCCCTTATATTTTCTTGGGCCTTTGCAGTGCAAATCCATTTATTTCCCAAAAAACCGAGTCGCAAAGAACAAAAACCACCATGACGCGCAAAAATACTGACAAAAGTACTGAAATACTGGAAGTGCGGTGACATTTTCCGCTGCCGGTGGTAGCTACATTCCCCGTTTGTTTCTAGCACAGGTATTTTTAACGGAAGAAAATGAAAAAGAAATAGGAATTTGTGTAAACAGGCTATTTAAATAGCTTTTTCTTTGAATAACGGATTTGGGAGACCAAGTAATCGATAGTGCTGAAATCAGTAGTTTAGCGTGACCGTTTGGAATATTTTCGGTATATACTATCGGTATTTGAGTTATCGATAGCCCAGCGGCCAGCCCGAGTTCCATCTCCAAACATAACCTTCCTTTTCCAATAATTTTTGTGCTGTGTACACGTGTTTTACAATGGCACCCGTCGAGAAAGCTAAAAAGGTGGCCAAGTCGGCCAAGAAGGGCAAGAAGCACCCCGTCAACTCCTACCTGAAGGGCGGCATTCTGCGTTACTCCAAGGCGCAGGTAAATATGGCCGGAAACAGTGGGGAAATGGCCTCTGGGCCGAGAGACGCCTTCTTGGCCTGAGGAAGTGGCACACACAGCGTGGTCTACATATAGTGCTCCGATTCCACGGGATTACTATACCTTCAATCGGATATACATAAGTTTGGTGGTATTCCAGTCAGTGGGGATATGTTTCGCATTAACCCATGAGTTTGTTCCACTTTTACTTAAACTAAATCTCTAAAATCCTGAGAAGGTGTGAATAATGATGTTTATTAACTGGCTAATAGGATAAACCATGCCATTTACCTATAATGTTTACATATACCTTAATAAGCTGATGAATCTTTAATATCCTGAGTTATCACAGTGCAACAAGTGCCGAATCCTTTGATAAAGTACATACATCTATGAGTAGACCACGTAAACAAACCAATAACCCTCTTTTGAATGGATTCTCTGAATTACCAATGCTCGAATCCCACTAGTAATCCCTGAACTAATCTGAATTAACCCCCTTTACAGATGTACAAGCGTCGTGCCCTGTACCGCCTGAAGGACAAGAAGAGCCCCGTGGTGCAGAAGGTGAAGGTGCCAATCAAGAAGGTGAAGAAGATCGGAGGCCCCAAGAACGGCGGTGAGCGTACCGTCTTCCTGAAGAAGTCCAAGGCCACCTACCCGACCAAGACCTTCGTGAAGAAGCGCCCCTCCAAGGCCAACTTCAGCGAGCACAAGCGCAACACGCGCCGCAGCCTGACGCCCGGAACCGTGCTCATCCTGCTGGCTGGTCGCCACCAGGGCAAGCGCGTCGTTCTGCTGAAGACGCTGTCCTCGGGACTGCTGCTGGTCACCGGACCCTTCGCCCTCAACTCGTGCCCCCTGCGTCGCGTTTCCCAGCGCTACGTGATCGCCACCTCCTCCAAGGTGGATCTGGGCGCCTTCAAGGTGCCCGAGCACCTGAACGACGCCTACTTCCGTCGCCTCAAGGCCAAGAAGGACAAGAAGAGCGGCGAGGCCGACATCTTCGCGGCCAAGAAGGAGCGTTTCGTGCCCAACGAGCAGCGCAAGAAGGACCAGAAGGAGGTCGACTCCGCCCTGCTGAAGGTGATCAAGGCCCATCCCGAGGGCAAGTTCTTTGCCAAGTACTTGCAGAACATGTTCGCCCTGCACTCCTCCCAATACCCCCACCGCATGCGATTCTAAGCGGAACCAGCGGATCTGGGTCTTCGGTTTAAGGATTTCTAAAGCAAAAACACTGTACGCGGTTAGACTAACAGGATTTGTAAAATAAACCTTACAAAACGGAGAGCTATCGTCTATTTCTTTATTCTATTTCAAAGCAGGCTATCGAAATAATCATTTCAGTGAGTTTATGAACCTTACTTAAAAAACGATACTAATTGTTATTTTGTTTGCCATGTTTTCTTTCAATCGATAGGATTTCAAAACACTATTTTCTAATTTTTCATTTTAAAATCATAATCATTTGAGTGAGTTTGTAAATCTTACTTAAAAACGATACTACTTTTTACTAATTTAATTTTTGTTTGCCATTTTTTCTTGCAATGACAGGATTTCAAAACACTTTTTTCGCATTTTTCATTTTATTTCAATCTATTTAGCTAATGCGCACTGATAAAGTTTAAATTCCTTAATTACCCACTAGTTCAACTAGCACATTTAATTTTAGCGCCGAGTCTAAGTACAGATATTATTCGACCTCTCCTTGGGCACATCGATGGGATCTGGGAGTTCCGGCTGCAGGTTCAAGGCGGCCAGCAGTTTCCGCCTGCCATGGACGTACCACAGCATTTCTCGATAGGATCGCGGCAGCACCTCGTCCAGGACCTTGTCCGCCCTGTAGGTCAAGTAAAAGACATTCGTGGTCTGCACCTTGCCGCTCTTGGCATCCCAAATCTGAGCCACAGTCATCAGCTGGACGTAGTTCTGGGCGGCGTAGACCACATAGGCGGTGAGCTGGAGGAATCTATTCACATGCACCGGGTGCATAAAGCTAATATCCGAGATGCACTTGAGGATGGGCCGATCGCCCAGGTAGATGCTGGCCATGATGAAGCTAATCTCGACGGCCTGGCGCATCAGGTAGCCCCCAAAGATGGTGTTCTGTGCATTCCGGTTCTCCGGAAACGGGGCGATCATTGTCGTCTGCAGCGAGTCCTCCATCCAGCGGCATTTTGGCGGCAGGACGCGCTTATTGAGATCCATGCTGTTCGTGGGAGTCGTCCGCTTGAGAATCTCGTACATGATGGTCTGTTCGTATTCCCTGGGCGGTGAATTCAGCACCGATTCCATGGCCGAGGATTTGCGCTGTTGCTGCCGCTTCTCCGCCTGCTCCCAAATGAGCTTTTCGGTTGCATCGCCAACCTCTAGAGGATTTATGGGCGCCGCTCCCGTATTCGTGGCATTTCTGGCCACCATCACAAAGATGGCCTTGGTCACATCGATGTATTCAGTGCTTCCGGGTGCCAATTGCTTCACATAGATGGTGATCTCCATGGAACTGCGACCGGCCCACGAGATGTGACCACTGATCTCGATGTCCTGGTCCACCTGCAAGCGCTCCAGGTTGGTAAACTCTACCTTGTCCACCAGCAAGGTGACAAATGTGTAGGGCAAAGGCACTCCTTTCGGCAGCTTGGGTAGCTTAACATGGCGATGACAGATCCACACCGCAAACATGTCCAGTTCCTCCATAATCCGACCCAATCTCACCCTACCCAGGTGATTCACATAGCTCTCGCGGATTAGCTCACTGGAACTCAAGGGCAGAATGGCAGTGGTATGGGAATCCAGCATGCTTCTCGACGGCAGTTCCTCTCTCTTGGGCTGGTGCTGAAGTAGATGATCCCGGGGCTTGGGAATGGTATGATAGCCCACATCCACGCCGGATTGCTCGCGAATGGTTCGGGCCACTGGGGATTAGAACAGTTAGATGGGTTCATATTGGATTCCCATACCCCTACATACCTTCAACCATCGTTCCAGAGCGATGATCCGACTTCACCTTGGGTCCGTTGTCCAGCGTATAGCTCCTGGAGGCCAGCACGGAGCAGTTGGTGGTTAATAGATGCCGTCGCCGGGCGGTCGACGAGGGGAACCTTCTTGCCAGCACCGTTCCAAGTCCCCGAGCCATCACACAAAGCATCGTTCGAGGTTTTCCGGTTGCTGGACCTTGGAAATCAGAACTAGTTTACCCACGAACTGGGGTCCCGATGGATTAGGAGTTTTTATTACTATTTCTGGGGTATAGTTCCCAGTTCCTAATACGTAATACAGCTTAGTTCGATCGGATTTGCATCGAGTGCTGTCACTTGGACTGTAAAATAGAGAGTGATTCTAGAACCTAGAAAAGAGCGTTGGCAAATCTTCCGCTAAATTGCGATTACATGGCTCTCAACCCACTGAGAACCCGCGCATGACGATCACCTGTCCACTTGGTGAGAGATTCTTTGCCTCCACTCGAAAAAAAGAGTGAGAACTTCAAAGGTTTAAAGATTTATAATAATTCTAAAACTTTTTCCATACATCAAAATATATAATAAAATTATATTTATAATTTTTTTTAATGTTTTTAAAAATTTCTACAATTCTAATTTGCCCTATAATCATCTAAATTTTCTCTGTGCACTCATCTATTCGTACAATCTAATCTAGAGAGGTGTAAAGATGATGTTATGGAAAAATGCCTGACAAATGGAAAAGATATGGAAAATTTTACAAATATTTGGCTCGAAGTGATTAGACGAAATATTTGAGCAAAATATTATGTTTTCCCTGTATCAATCTAACCCACAATCTTATCTGCATAGTGGGAGTAGTGCGTGTCCAGGAATCATTGGCAATGGTCATGATCTTCACGCCTTAAGCATTCAAAATAAAGAACTAGGGCTTTACTAGACGCTTTTCAGTTTTGATAAGGAATGAAATAAACTTTAGGTACTAACATATTTGGGTCACCTTTCTTGACCAGCATTAAAATCCGAAATTTTTACTATTAAAAATAATTTTTTTGAAACTAAAATATAAAATAGATCAATAAATAAATAGATCAATCTCTTTATATACATGAGCTATGATAAATTTTAAATGTATACTACAACCTGTAAATTTGGTACTTATCCAGAAAATGTTCAAGACTTTTCAACCTTGCTGGCTAGAAACTTGCGGCGACCATGGATGTACCACATGGTTTCGTGGTAGGATCTTGGGAGGACTTCCGTAACCGTATCCGGAGCCGAGAAGGTATAGTGGAAGGCGTTGGCGGTCACCTGTTTCCCCGTGTAAGGATCCAGGACATCGGCCACCGTCATGATCTGCACATAGTTGAGCTTCGTGTACACCACATAGGCCGTCATCTTAATGAAGCTATTCACAGTCACGGGCTTTTCGAAACTAATGTCCGAGATGTGCTTCAGTTTGGGGCGATCCTTGCAGTAGAGGAAGGCGGCTGTCCAGCTAATCTCCAGGGCACTGCGCATGAGGAATCCCCCGAAGACGGTGTTATGGTTATTCCTGTGCTCCGGAAACGAGGGAATCGTGGTCGTCTGAAAGGATTCCTTCATCCAGCGGCAGTTGGGGGGCAGGAGACGCTTGAGAGGACCCGCGTGTCCGATGGGAGAGGTCCTCTGGTAGACTTCGTATATCAGCGATTGTTCCTGAGCGTTCGGTTCGACCTTAAAAACGGACTGGGCGCTCAGGATCTGCCGCCGCTTCTTTCTATCTGTCCCACCAGCCAGGATCTCCTCCTCCTGCTCATTGGCCGGCTGTATGGGATTCACTGGAGCGGCTCCCGTGTTGGTGGCATTTCTGGCCGCCATAAGAAATAGAGCACGCGTGATTTTCTGGTACTCTTCATCGACCTTCTGCTCCAGCCACACCACCACCTCCAGGGAACTGGTTCCAACCCAGGAGACGTGACCGGACAGACGAATGTCCTGGGTGCCTGAGGCCGAGACATCGGTGAAGTCGATGCGGTCCACCAGAATGGTTACAATGGTGTAGGGCAGAGGCACTCCCTCCGGCAGATTGGGTATTTCCAGATGCCTATGACAGCACCAAGCTGGAAAGGATTAGGTATTATTAAAGAAGATGCCTTGAATGTCATAGTAAAGAACTACCGGCAAAATAGTCCATGTCCTCGAGAAGCCTTCCAAGCCGCACGAAGCCTCTGAAATTAATATACTTGTCCTGCAGCAGGGGATCCTTGCTCAGAGGAATGATGGCCGAGGTGAAGGAATCCTGCATAGATCGTGCAGGTAGCTCCTCCATCTTGGGTTGGTGCTTAAGGAGCTCCTCCCTGGACTTTGGCTCCTGGTTGTAGCCGGGCTGCAGGCCCAAGCTCCTCATCATCTTCTCCTTGACTGAAAGAAAGGCATGCTGATCTCGTACTTAATGGAAGTTAAGGTACCTACTCTCCACCATAGTGCAGTATTGATCGGCTGCCGCTTTTTTTCTGATGTCATTGCCCGAAGAATAGTAACGCCTATTAGAGGTAGAACCAAATTCTTGTAAAAAATTTAAATATTGTGTTACTTGTTTAATCACTCACCTGGACTTTTTACTGGCCAGCTGAATAAGGTTCCTGGCCGTATGAAAGCCCCTGCACTTACGGGATCCAAGCAATAAAGGTAGCATTTAGAATTTTATAATTATTAGAGCCCGGGTTCATCGAAACAGCTTTCAGTTCTAATTCCACATTAAGAAAGGAAATAAAACTATAAAATTTTGAGGATTTATCAACAACATATTATGACACATTTAATTAAGACCTGATATAAATCGATTTTTTCATAATCTATCAGTAAATACAACAAGTAAAAATGACAACCCTTTAAATCTCGATAAACAAAAAGTTAGGATCCAATTTTTGTAATACCATTTACAAGGTTAGTAAACTGACAATACACATTTATTGCTTTCTATAAACACAGAACTGGTAAATAGCATTTATCTCGAAGGATAGCCTCGCTTAATATCATGTGGACAAGTTCAGTAGCATTCAGGCACCTATTTCAAACCCATGCTGGCCTCGAACTTCCGGCGACCTTGGATGTACCACATGGTCTCGTGATAGGACCTTGGGAGGACCTCAGTAACCGTATCCGGAGCCGAGAAGGTGTAGTAGAACGTGTTGGTGGTCACCTGGCTGCCCGTGTGCGTGTCCAGGACATCGGCCACGGTCATGATCTGCACATAGTTGAGCTTCGTGTACACCACATAGGCGGTCATCTTGATGAAGCTATCCACGCTCACTGGCTTCTCGAAACTAATGTCCGAGATGTGCTCCAGTTTGGGACGCGTTTTGCAGTAGAGAAAAGCTGCTGCCCAGCTAATCTCCAGGGCACTGCGCATGAGGAATCCCCCGAAGACGCGGTTGTGGTGATTCCGGTGCTCCGGAAACGAAGGAATGGTGCTCATCTGAAAGGAGTCCTCCATCCAGCGGCAGTTGGGCGGCAGAATGCGCTTGTTCAGCTCCAAAGTGGTGCTGGGCGTGGTCCTCTTGTACAGCTCGTACATCAGCGTCTGCTCAGGATCGTTGGGCTCCACCTTGAAGACGGACTGGGCGCAGAGAATCTGTCGCTTCTTCTTACGGTCTGCCCCACCAGCCAGGATCACCTTCTCCTCCTCATTGGCCGGCTGTATGGGATTAACTGGAGCTGCTCCTGTGTTCGTGGCATTTCTGGCCGCCATGAGAAACAGAGCCCGGGTGAGCTTTTGGTACCTTCCGGCCACCATTTGCTCCAGCCACACGACCACCTCAATGGAACTGGTTCCCACCCATGAGACGTGACCGGACAGGCGGATGTCTTGGGTGCCAGAAGACAGGACATTGGTGAAGTCTATGCGATCCACCAGAATGGTGACAAAGGTGTAGGGTAGATGAACTCCCTCCGGCAGATTGGGCAGCTTCAGGTGCTTGTGACAGCACCAAGCTGTGGATATGTGATTATAAGGTTTTTAAGGATTATAAGAAATCAATGGTTTCTCCTCCTACCAGCAAACATGTCCATGTCCTCCAGCAGCCGGCCAAATCGCACGCTGCCCAGATAGGTCACATACTTGTCCTGCAAGGAGCGATCCGAGCTCAAGGGAATAATGGCCGAAGTGAACGAATCCTGCATGGCTCTTGGGGGAAGATCCTCCAGCTTTGGTTGGTACTTGAGCAGCTGCTCCCGGGATTTGGGCAGCGGATTGTAGCCGGGTTCCAGGCCCAATCGTGTCATCATCTGCTGCTTGACTGTGGAAGGTCAGGGTTAGTTATAAATGCGATTCCGTTGAAATGGGGATGCACTTACTCTCCGCCATGGTTCCTGATTCATTGGCCACCGCCGATTGCTTAATGTGAGTGGGTGGTGAGTAGTGACGCCTGTTGAAGGTGGAAATGAAATTATTCTGTATGGGATCTTAAAATGGTTACTTACTTGGTCAGCGCAAAGGAAGCTGGCGCCTGTTTGGTGGCCATCTCCACGAGGTTTTTGCTGCGGACCAGCCCCCAGCACTTTTGTGCTCCCAACAAAGATCGCAGCATTTTGGTTTCAATTAACTTTACACTTTTCTACCAACTTTTTCGATTTGTGTGTAAACTGCCTGCGATTTGACCCCAAATAAAACCAGCTGGGCGAGGAATCAGCTGATTGGGACAGTGGGGCTACTAACTAGTGTTCTTAAGCAAATTTATAGGTTTAAAAAAAATTGGTAGTAAAAAACCAAAGGCTTTAAAATTGAAAAGTTTGCTATAATGTTAAAACTTTTTTAATTAACCTGGAATACTATTTTTTACAACTTACTAGTTTATAAATTTAAAAATTAAAAAAAAAAAAGTTGTATAAAAACCAACCGTTTTAAAATTTAAAAGTTTTTTATAATGTTAAAACTTTTTAGTAATCTGGAATATTATTCTTTACGTTAGTTGTTTTATTATTTGGTACGTATGTATTTTATTACAACTTGATTCATTTTTTTCAGAATGCCACTAGACTTTATCCAATATTATTATGCTTGACCCCACTGTGCAACTAAAGCGATAAATGCATATGACGTCATCGAATTTGTTGTTGATTTTAAGTCGGGAAGTGGAGTCCCCTAGATAATAACCTTGGGAATTAACACACTTTAAATATATGATTCATAAATTATGAACAACTTATTAATGATTAGAAAGTTCTTCTAATTAAAATGTTTTATCTAAAAATATTAACTACTTTGCATACTTAAAATCTTAATTAAAATTGCTTAATATAATATTATTGATATACTTAACAAAAAAAATTAACTGACTTCTGCATTCATTTTTAAAATCTTTATTAGGGTTAATAATTATTTTTACAAATTAAAAAATACCTTCGATCAAAAAGTAATTACCTCAGATATTTCATTAAAATAACTTCATTCGTGTAAAATAAGTGGAGTTGAGAAGAGACGAACCTCCGCCTAGAGATTCAATTCCTTGAGCGCAAAGTTCAAAACCACCGGCAACATTCCGGCTTCTTCCAGATCCAGGATCTGCTGTCGGAGGTTCTCCACCGGATGGGAATGTATCATCTGCAAGAAGACTTTGATTAATACACAATCCTTTCAAGCGAAAACCTCAAACCAACCTTTTTGATCTTTTGCCGCTGCTCGGAGCTCTGACAAAAACTGAGCAAGGCGGCGGCCATGTGGGGTCGGTGGACTACGACGCAGTGCTCCGCGAACTGCAGCAGATTGAGGGCATGGACGACGGGACAACCCTGGAGGCGCAGGAGCGTCTTGTGCAGCAACTCCTCCTGCTCAAAGGAACGCGACTTAACGGCGTTCTTCAGGGGATTGCAGAGCACATAGTCCCAGGCCTTGGCCAGTCCGTCCAAATGGAGCAGATGGGGCCGGCAGCTGAGCACGTCCAGCAGAGCGTTCAGTTCGCGCACCATATGAAACATGACCATGCGCTTGAGGATCCCGTTCCAGATTTGCGGCAGGTGAATATCGAATCCCAGGCAAATGTTGGTCATCACCTCCAGCGACAGAGGATTCTGCGCATTGCGCTGCCAGATCATCTTCAGGATGTCAATCTTGTTGCAATGATCGTCGGCGAACTTCTCCAGATTCGACTTGTAGCCCAGGGCCTTCAGCTCGTGGACACACTTGATACTGATGAATTGTCGCTGGTTGATCGTGTTGGTAAAGGAGTTGCTGCCATCGTTCAGCTTTGAGTAGCACTCGTACATCTGCAGCTGTGTGGAGGTGTTCACCGAGCTAATTGAAGTGGATAAAAATAAGTAATTTGGGACTACTTTCTATATCGGCTATCCTTACCCGCCCTTGAAGATCAGGCCCACAAGGAACTTGACCGCCTCCGACTTTGGCCAACTGGAGAGTATGTAAAAGGCCCGGTTCACATTCTCGGTGGCATCCTGGCTGCTAGTTCCATCCGCACCATTTGCCTGCTCCGTCCAGTTGTGCTCCTCCAGAAACGTATCCTCCAACATGGTACCGTCAGGCGTCGGCTCCATGGTCAGCGAGAGCCACTTCTGCAGCAGACGGTACTGAATGGTGGTCAGGCAGAGGTCGTGCAGCTTGACGATCTCGCCAACCAACGCATTGATGTCCACTTTACTGGACTTGAGTATCAGTTCGTGGTGATAGAGGGCGTGAATCAGCTCGGTGGGATTCTCAACATGTCGCAGTAGCTTCTCATCCGACAGTCCGTAGACATAAAGCAGATGCTGCGTTTTCTGGATGGGATACCGCCGCTTGACCCTCGCAATCTGTTCACGAGTCTTGGGATCCGTGATCAGTTGGCCCTTCTCCTTGACGAATTTCCAGCACTCGTAGGAGGCCTCCACCTGGTCGGCTCCGTCCCGGGCATAGTTGGACACACAATACAGAATGAGGAATGCCTTGCTGGGGCTGTTCACCTTCTCGACCAACCGAAGAATCGACTGAAGGAAGGCATTATTCGTGGGAAGCAGACTCCAAGACTCCGATTCATTCTTCGACTTGTACTCCGATATCGAGTTCTTCACTGCCGACATGCAAAAGTAGTCGCAGTTTTGGGAACTATCCTTGGATCCCTTCAGGGCCGTGTACATCTGAATCAATGGGAACCAGCTCTGGCAGTTGTCCACGCTCAGTTCGCTGTCTAAAGTAGAGTAAGACAGATTGTTAACAAGAAATAAACATTATAGATTTCACACTATCCTTACCAAGGATATCCTTGAGAGGCTGCTCAACGATGGGCTTAAAGGGCAGACGGTAACGTGATATCTTCGGCAAGACGCCGTTTTCCCTCTGCGATTTTAGCCACATGTCAGTCTCCACCTGACCCGGCCGATTGCGCCTCCTGGTGATCATCTTGTGCCGCAGGAAGTGCAAAATGTTTGTCCAGATCTCCATCTCCTTGGGTGCCGCATCGAAATACATGAGGATGTTGATCACACACATGTACAACTCGTAGAAGTAAATGTTGATCTAAATGATAGGATAAATAAAATAATTAAAGACCAGGAACGCAAGGAAGTACCCAACTGGACTTACTTCTTCGATAAAGTGTTTCAACTTGGATATAAACAGCTCTATGTTTTTAATTTTATCAATGTACGGCTGACACATATCGCGCATTTCCTGGGCGCTGCTGAGCATAACCAACTCCTCGTCGCCGAAGGTGTCTCGCTTGACCTCAAAGCGCAGCTCTTGGGCACTCAGTATGCTCAGAATCTGGGTAATGAGAATCTTCTGGAAGTCGAAGCCAAAGTCCTTGCTCATGCGTTCCAACAACTGCACATCGAGCTGCTTGTTGTGAAACTCCTTGAGCAAATCCTCCACGTTATCCATGTCCGCGTTGAATTTGCCCTTGATCCTGGGATCCTGCTGGCAAAACTCAAGATAATAGTAGAGTTTCAAGCGCCTGCAAAAAAGTCAAAGCAAATTAAAATTGGTATTTAATAAACCACCCTATATACCACTTACTTCGCACGTATTATTTGAACATTATCGAAATCTTCGATGTGATCGTGATACATTGCCGATAATGTCAAGAAATTGATCTTCTGCAGATCCGTCTTCACCTCCGTGGAGAGCCTTTCCAGCAGAGCCAGTGCCTCGCTGTCCACCACCAGCATGGTGAAGAGTTCTATAAAATTGGCCTCCTTGCTGCCCATCGCATTGCGGAAAATGCGTCGGAGCTGCAGCGTAATGAAGCCCTCGTTGATGATTCGCTTCTTCCGGCAGTTTTGCTCCTGGTAGTCGAGCAGATATTGCGACATCACGTACCAAACGTTGTGCTCCTTGGCCTTCGTCAGGTGTTCCAGCGACAGAAAGAAGTCCGCGCGAGCGCTGTCGAGATCCGCCTTGGTGTCTTCCGCCAGTCCCTGGCTCAACTGCCGCAGCAACGAGTTGCTCGGCTCCGATTCAATCACCATGAGCAACAGGGTGCGAGCCAGAAACTTTACTATGGCCATGTGACCGCCGATGGACTTCTGCGAAAATGATTCAAAATTATCATTATTATTATTATCATTATTTTTCTTTTAAGGGGGAAATACATATTTCTAGAACTGCAATTTTTTTCATGTTTTCCTGATTTTTTTTTTAACCAATAAGGTATTGTGCTGGGATTTCGTAATATGTATCTCCTTCCTTGAAGGTTTACACAATCCCTACCTTCTGTTGCAACTGCTGGACCGGCTGCACCTCCACCTCATCGAACATTGACACCGAATATCTCTTCTTTGGCATGGTCGGCACCTGTAGGGTCTTCACGTCAAAGGATCCGTTTAGAGGAATGGTAAAGTTCATCGTAGACTCTCCCATGACCACAGTGATTCCATCGAGGGCCCGGCAAATGTGCTCGTTGACGGCCTGTTCCTTGCCATCGTAGTGTGTCTTGATGGCATTCAGTGGATAGTGGCTCACAGCCACGCGTATGTATTTGATGAGCTCAACGAGATCCCGACGACGACTTGTCTCGTGCATCAAGGCGGATGTAAGCAGCTCATATGCTAAGTAAAAGCTAAGGGGATCGCTCTCGTTGATCAACTGCAGGGAAGATGACGTTTCTGGATAAAAAAATAAGATTAAGGAATTAGGATCAAATCAAGACAGTAACAAGAGAGAAAGCTATAGTCGAGTACTTCGACTATTAGATACCCGTTACTCAGCTAAAGAGAGTGCGAGGGAGATGAAGATAAGCATGCAGCAAAGGAACTGCTTGCACTGCTTGAATACCATTATATGATCATAACTTTTCAATGAATGGTCCGATTTGAAAAATTTCAACTACATTTCGAAAGCTATTAATAAACACAACAAAATTACATTTAAAGTTTTTCGAAATCTTTAAAGATGTGGGCGCCACATAGTTTATGGAGTGGCGCTCGGCTGAAATAAACTTGCGCTGCGTAGGAAGCCCAAGAATATGTGTAGGTAATCTTAACTTTCTAGCTTTTGTAGTTTCCGAGATCTCATCGTTCATACGGACGGACAGACAGACGGACATGGCTAGATCGACTCGGCTAGTGATCCTGATCAAGAATATGTATACTTTATAGGGAAACGCTTCCTTATACCTGTTACATACTTTTGCACGAATACAATATACTCTTTTTACTCTACGAGTAACGGGTATAATTAAGTAATTTTAGTAAGAGATTTGCCTTGGCTCTGTCCCTTCGCGTTTTCGATTTGCTGGACCACCAGCTCAATTGCCAGGTTGATAAAATCGCCCGCATTGGCGGCCACACAGTCGACGAAGCTGATCAGGTGGAAGGCCAGGGCGCAGCTGAGGGGCAGGCAGCCAATCCGCTGGCAAATGCGGGTCAGGCCAAACACCTTGGAAAGACTGAGCGCAGTGCAGAGTTCACCCATTTCGCTGGCTATAAAAGCCGACACATTCAAGGTGGCCTGGGCCCGTTCGATGATTCTCTCGATGGCCTCGTCCAAAAGGCTGTGACGCCTTTGCAGGGGAATAAGTTCGCTGCTGCAGCTCAGATGGATTCCGAATTTAAGCAGCCGCAGGCGATGCTTCATCACCATGTAGCGTCGCTCGTAAACGGAATCTACGTGCGGCAAGAACAACTTGAAGAGCTCCAGCACGTTCGTGTGTTCCTGAACCTTGGTCTCGTCCTCAAACAAAGCGGAAGAGCTGTTCTCCAGCAGGTTGGCGATAATCTCCACCACTTGCTGTCCGCTCTTTGAGTTCTTATCCCCATTCAGTGACTTGAAAAACTCGTATGCCTGCTCAATCTGTCCTCGGCGGGCCATCTGGTGGCAGCAGTTGAAGTTGGCACTGACCGAGATGTCTGGCGCCGCCTTGGTGAGGGCCCCAATGTCCTCCAGCATGTCCGGAAGATTCAACTTAACGATGCGCATCATAAACAGTTCCAGGTTGATGTCCGAACTGTTGGCCGGCCAGCCATATTTGACTTTCATAATCTTGATGACCTGTATTTCGTACTCGGCGTTGATTTTCATGGCCAGCGGATGGGTGGAGGAACGCAGCCGAATCAGGGGAGCCAGGGTATCCGGCCAGGGAACAGGGGCATTCTGCAGCACGGACAAGGCGCACTCCAGGCGGCTGTCCTCGTTGTGCAGCAGCTCAATGCAAGCCATTGCCCGTTCCAGCCAAGTGCTGGAGGATTGTCGACTGGCCACCAACTGGGATATGTACTGCTTGATCACGTCCAGTGGCTGACGGCCCTTCTCCTGGAAGATCGGGTACATGAAGTTCTTCACCAGCCGCTGCAACTTGTCCAGCTGCACGTGCTGCAGAATGCTCAAGGCCGTGGCGTCAATGGAGTCCTGCATGTAGTTGTCCAGCGTAAAGCCCATATTGTAGTTGGTCTTCAGCACCGACAGATCCTGGAGAGCGTTGACCAGGTCACGCAGTTTGCCAACGTTGCGCTCCTGCTGACGTCGCACATCGCTGAAAGGATTACACAAATTAGGTATAAAAGCAGAAATGAAGCTAGCTTCGGCCAGCCGAAGCTTATATACCTTTACAGATCATTCCTATTAACTTATAGACTAGTTTGCGTAGAAACGGACGGCCACGGACATGGCTAGATCGACTCGTCTAGTGTTGCTGATCAAGAATATATATAATTTATAGGGTCTCCTTCACTGCGTTAAAACTTCTGACTAAAATAATAATACCCTCTGCAAGGATATAAAAAATCTTTCACTTACGAGTAAGTAAACTGGATTTCCTCGAATATATCCAGTATCTTCGTGCAAAACTCCAGGCCGATGTCCGGCCAGTGGGGACTGTACTGCAGATTTCGCGTCATCTCAACGCTCCAGTCGGTGATGAAGGGCATTATGCTAGGATGCGTGTTGCTGACCATCGGAATGAACTGACGCAGCCACTGGACGACGTTGAAGGGCTTTGTGTTGCCCGGAATAAAGCCCAGCAGCTTGCGCAGCTCATCCTCGTTTAGAAATGGTAAAATACTGCTCGAGTGCCGCCGCCAGATGAGACAGGCCGTGGGCATGTCCGTATTAAACAACGACTTGACCATCCTGACCAGGTTATTGTCGTAAATGAACTTTTGCCAGTCCGTGTTGCATTCGTAGGGATCTATGATGGCCAGTGTTTTGAGTCGGTGCAGTTGCTCGTCGATTTCCAACACATCCTCCTCGTCATCCTCGAAACTCAGGCGCTTCTTCACCTCGCACAGATAGCGCTCGAGGATGTGCCTCGAACTCAAATTGATCATGCGATGGCTTTTGATAAAGGCCTTACTCTCCACCTGCGACATCAGCAGCAGCAAGTTCTCGAACTTCTTATCCACCTCGGAGGCATCTTTTTGGGAACTCGAGTTGCAGAGCTCGACCAGAATGCGTTTGGCCTTGGCTTCGTAGATGGGCTGCAGGCAGAGCTCGAACTGTTTGCCAAATTCCTGTTGAAAAAAGGTAAGATTAGGGAATAAAAAGGAACAGGAATCACTAAATTACCTCCGCCTCTTCCAGGCGGCCCTTGGCAATCAACTTTTTAAAACGATCGCTGGGATCGGTCTCGGAAACGAGCATCATCTCCACCACCGAGGGAATGCTGCTCACGTTGAGCTCCTTGGCGGCCAGGTAATACAGATTCACCGCACACTTTGGCTGGCGCACAAGCCAAGCGTGATCGGGAACTTCCACCTCGTTTTTCACATTGAGTGCTGCAATGGTTAAGGTTGAGTAAGTAGATATCACAATATTCCTTTGGTTTCTTTTAACCCACTTGGGTACTCCACTATCTTGATGAAGCGTCCCTCATCCGTTGGCTTTGTCAGCACCAGCAGCTCAATATTCTCTTCGCTACACTCCATCACCAGCAGATCCTCGATGAGCAGGTTCTTTCGTTGGCTCGTTTGCGCCATGTGCACGGTGCGAGTGTACGGACAAATGTCCAGCAAGTGTCCCGAGTTGGTGAGAGCGATTCTGGGGTTAAAGAAAATGAAGATAAAGATATTGTAGACCTTTACCAATCCAAAAATCCACTCACATATAGTGCTCCAGATTAAAGACTTGCTTGAGACTGCCAAAGTGAGCGGGCAGATTGATGCGGCTCACATCGTTGGCGCCGCCCTTGAAGTTCATCGAGCTGTGATCCCCCGTGATGACCAGTCCGGGATTCATGCCCAGATCTTCCTGATTGTTCTGCGCACTCATGTTGCCGGCTATTAGCTGGCGGAGGAGCACGGCACAGTCCACATTGCCCGAGGATCGCCCCTTGGATAGCCGCTTAATGGTGACATCATCTAGGATAGCCTTTTCGCAGGCAATGGTTTCGTTTTCATTGACGGTCACGTTGTTCAGCGCCTCCAAATTGGACTCATCGATGTCGCTGAGACTGAAAGGGATTGATTTAATGGTTTATGGTCTTTTGTTATCCCGAATATCCCACCTGTAGATGCTGCCATTCTTGCAGGTGAAGTAGAAGCGCTGATCCAGCTGGTGGATGCTGCGGAAGGTCCCTCCCGTGAGGCTCACGTCCTCCAGATTGACGGCCACGCTGAAGAGGAGTAGGCCCTTGATGAACACCCCATGGACCTCGCCATCGGACAGTCCGCAGACAATCAGATTGCCGCTGGCCGAGATGGCAATGGCCTCGATGGCCGCATCGAAACCCAGGAAGCTGCACTTGGCCACCAGTTCGTCCTCCAGCAGCAGCAGACTCTTGTCGATGCCAATCACCATCTTGCCGCACTGCACGGAGGCCAAGACATCTGGATATTTGTTTACCTTGGAGGGAAACAGGGGGAAACTTGTACTCTAACTGTAGATTCTCCTGGCAAGGACTCACCTCCTCCTCGCTGCTTATTTGGAAGATGCCGCGCGACGAAAACACATTGGAGATGGTCTCGTCCTCCAGCGCCGAGGCCTCAAAGTTGCTCCACATCGTTCTGAAATCCCGGCTAGCTCTTTTTTCCCAAATCTGCAAGTTTAAACTCTACGCCGCCAATAAACAAGCGTCACCTGGTTGATAGCCGATAACTCTGGCTGCCTATCGATAGGCGACCTGTTTTCTGAAATAAAGAAATTAAACGTACTAGCCAGTACATTACTTAAAGTTAAGTAATTAAATTACCTTTCTAACTTGCCCTTTCACCTGGCAAACCTTTTTATTCGTAGATAATCGTATTTATTTAATTTCTGCAGACCGCCTCGTGCACGCGCGATCTGGTCACACTGGCATGGCCGCGGAATTCCGGCATTTCGCCTGACTGTAACAAACGGCCACACCATCGACTTGCGATGAAAATTATTTATATTTCGCTTCTTGCACGCAAAAATTGGTCAAAATAAACAAGGTTAATGTGCTGCGGCTGAATAACGGTACAGTGGTCAGTCCGCCGGACCGCCAGACGCGCGTAACGGTAAGCGGTGCGTGTGCCGCGCCGAAAACCCCGCTAATTAAAAGTGGATGCTGCAGCAGCAGCAGCAGCGGCCATCGGAATCGGAATCAACAAACGCCAACATTAAACGCCTGCTGCAAGTCGAGCGATTAACGCCAACCGCCGGTTGTTTTGCAGCCCAAACAAAAGTAAATGTTAAGCCCCGAGAAAAAACCCCGTAAACAAACAACAGTTAATCGCCTGCAGTGCAATTAAATCGGAACGGGAAACGCAGCGGAGGACATAAAATCGCTGGCAAGAAGAAGAGCGCTGGCCAGAAAGCGCCTTTCCAAAGGGGTTTTAGCGAGGCAAATTGGTTGGTAAACTAAACTAAAGAGTCCCAAATAGACGTAGTGCTATTAAGCCCAGTTGAAATACCCCGAAAAACCGAAAAGCGGCAGGTGCTTGGCGCTTTTGAAGCGAGACAACACGACGCTGGGTTCCCAGCGTAGAGTTGCCAACCCGAAAAAAGGAACAGGGTTGCCATTCGTTGCGCAGGAAAGTGTTTACCTGCCTTCCTACTGAAAACTGGTTGGAAGTAGAGCGATTTTCCCACGAATCCTGGCCAGGAGATGACTTGGTGAGTAGTGGACTTGGTCGAGAGCATTGCATTTACTCATTCCCCGCCCCTTGCCACCGCAGGAACTCGAACTTGAGGCTGTCACAGGCCGGATAACCGGCAAGAAGCCCGAACCCACCGATTGAAACCCATCATCAAAGGCTCTAGAGGATTAACGACTGCCTTTCGGCGACTCCACACACCACCACTCTCTCCTCCAGCGTCGAGATCTCCTGCGCGGGATTGGCGACGCCGCTGACAACCGAATTTCTTGCCCCAAACCGTTCGAAGAAAAGCTGCCACCATTCGGAAGAAGAATACCTCGAATATGACCCACAATCTTGGTATGGCGCCATATCGATTGCCGGGTCCAGCGGGCGGACTGTGTCCGCCCGACTTCAAGCCGCCGCCACCGACGGACATCATCTCGGCGCCGAGCAATCCGAAGAAGCGGCGGAAAACCTCAAATGCAGCCAATTCGGCTGCAGCGGTGGCTGCTGCGGCGGCAGCTGCAGCCGCTGCTGCGAACTCCATGCAGCAGCAGCAGGCGCCACCGACGCCGCAGGACCTGCTGCCGCCGCCGCCGATGGGCGGCTTTGGAGACACCATTATTGCCTCGAATCCGTTCGACGACAGCCCCCAGGTATCTGCGATGTCCAGCTCGGCGGCCGCGGCAATGGCGGCCATGAACCAGATGGGTGGCGGACCACCAGGAGGTGGTCACTTCGGCGGTGGACCGGGTGGACCAGGCGGCCATCCGCACTGGGATCCGCCCCCGCCTCATATGCATCCACATATGCACCCGCACCCGCATCATCCGGGCGGCCCCATGGGTGTCCATGGTCCACATGGTCCCCATCCGCACATGGGAGGTCCGCCGCCGATGCGCGGCATGAGTCCCATGCATCCCCATCAAATGGGACCGGGGGGACCAGGCGTCGGACTGCCGCCACACATGAACCACGGCAGGCCAGGAGGACCTGGCGGACCCGGAGGACCCCTGCCCATGGGCAGTCCCATGGGCGGAATGGCCGGCATGGGCGGCATGAGTCCCATGGGCGGAATGGGTGGTCCCAGCATATCACCCCATCACATGGGCATGGGCGGACTGTCGCCCATGGGCGGCGGACCAAATGGACCCAATCCGCGGGCCATGCAGGGCTCTCCGATGGGCGGTCCCGGGCAGAACTCGCCGATGAACTCGCTGCCCATGGGCTCGCCGATGGGCAATCCGATTGGCAGCCCGCTGGGACCGCCCTCGGGCCCGGGAGGACCTGGCAATCCGGGCGGCCCACAGCAGCAGCAACAACAACCTCCGCAGCCACCGATGAACAACGGGCAGATGGGTCCGCCGCCACTGCACAGTCCGCTGGGCAATGGACCCACCGGTCATGGCAGCCATATGCCCGGAGGACCCATCCCGGGGCCAGGTCCTGGGCCAGGCGGCCTTGTGGGACCCGGTGGCATCTCCCCCGCGCACGGCAACAACCCCGGAGGCCCGGGGAACAACATGCAAGGCGGCAACAACAGCAACAACGGAAGCAATACAAACAACGCCAGCAACAACAATCAAAATCCTCACCTTTCGCCGGCATCCGGACGCCTGGGAGTGCCGACGTCGATGCAGTCGAACGGTCCCTCGGTATCGTCGGTGGCTTCCTCCTCCTCGGTACCCTCGCCCGCCACACCCACGCTCACGCCCACTTCGACGGCCACGTCGATGTCCACGTCAGTGCCTACATCCTCGCCAGCGCCGCCCGCCATGTCACCGCACCACTCGCTCAATAGCGCTGGCCCCAGTCCGGGAATGCCCAACTCGGGACCCAGTCCGCTGCAGTCGCCCGCCGGGCCCAATGGTCCGAACAACAATAACAACAGCAATAACAACAACGGACCCATGATGGGCCAGATGAACCCGAATGCAGTTCCTATGCAGCACCAGCAGCAGCAGCACGGCCACGGCGGAATGGGCATGAATCAGATGTTGCCGCCGCAGCAGCCCTCGCACCTTGGTCCCCCGCATCCGAATATGATGAACCACCCGCACGCGCATCCCCATCCGCATCACCATCCGGGCGGACCGCCGCCTCACATGATGGGCGGTCCTGGGATGCATGGAGGACCCGGTGGAATGCCCCCGCACATGGGCGGTGGACCCAACCCGCACATGATGGGCGGACCGCATGGAAACGCGGGTCCACATATGGGCCACGGCCACATGGGCGGAGTACCAGGGCCAGGACCCGGACCCGGCGGCATGAACGGACCCCCCCACCCGCACATGTCCCCGCACCACGGACACCCGCACCATCCGCACCACAATCCGATGGGCGGCGGACCCGGGCCAAATATGTTCGGCGGCGGCGGAGGAGGACCCATGGGGCCTGGCGGACCGATGGGCAACATGGGACCCATGGGCGGTGGACCAATGGGCGGTGGACCGATGGGCGTGGGCCCCAAACCGATGACCATGGGCGGTGGCAAGATGTATCCGCCAGGTCAGCCGATGGTCTTCAATCCGCAGAACCCGAATGCGCCGCCCATCTATCCGTGTGGCATGTGCCACAAGGAGGTGAACGACAACGACGAGGCCGTGTTCTGTGAATCCGGTTGTAACTTCTTCTTTCACAGGTAGGTTTTCGCTATAAATTAGAAGGCATTTAAGCTAATTCCCGTCTCCTATTTTTGCAGAACCTGCGTGGGCCTGACAGAGGCGGCCTTCCAAATGCTCAACAAGGAGGTGTTTGCCGAGTGGTGCTGCGACAAGTGCGTGTCTTCCAAGCATATTCCCATGGTCAAGTTCAAGTGTTGAAGCGGTGGGGAAAAGGAATCGATCAACACCACCCAGCAAACAGCAAACAAGCAAAAGCAGCAGCACCAGCTAGCACTCACTCACTGTATAAAATATTCAAGCATTAACTCTATCTTAATTGTAAGACTTAAGCTGCTCAATAGTCAAGACCCAGATCCTGCAACCCACCCGGAAATAGGAACCACTAAAGTGCCGGAGCAGTGTTGTGACTTTCAGCTCCGGGCTCCCCTGGCGACATCCTGATCCTGAAAACCAATAAGCAAAGCAAACCTTAACGAAAAGTGTAAACGAAATATGTTAATTGTAATATAATTGTAATATGTATGTATGTCTGTGGAGTGTGTGGAGTATCAAACAGGACAAGAGCCGCCACACGAGAACCGAGAAGGAAAGCTGAGAAACAATCTAGTTTGTATTATAAAGAGAAATTGGATGAACAGAACAGGCGGGATGATGATGATGATGATGCACATCTCCACTCGAATACCATATTCGCCTGGCAAGAAGCCCACAAACAGACAACCAACCACTCGTAACTATATAAACACATATATCTAATGACATATTCAAACACATTTGAGGACGAGTATAGAAATTGTAACGAAATGAAATTATCATTGTGAAATTGCTGCAAACTGCGTGTGAGTGTGTTATATTTGTTATTACGAACCTATATTATTTTTTATACTTGCGTGCGTTTTACATTTTAAATAATTAATACTGGAAAGAGTGGCGATTATCGTCGGATACATTTTACACGAACATTTTCAATATAGAGGAATCGATTGCGAACAAAAGCACAAGAAATTATAAATTCATATGCGAGAGAGGGAGATAAATTTGTAATTTAAGACGAATGTTGAAAACGCAGCGAAAATAAACGATTAAAAAAGAAATTTGTAAAAATAGGAAAAACAAAAAGTACTCTAGGTTACAGCAACTTTAAGTTATTTATAATTAAATAAAATACGATATAAAATAAAGTAAGAACGAAGTATATAGTTTTTTTGAGGTATGGGAACCCAATCAGTTGAAATAAAAGCCATAATGTCGGGTTGCATTGCATATACATACATGTATTTAAAATGTTTTTGTTTCCATACTTAAGCTAAATGCACAGGCTAATCGGGGCATAATAAACATATACAATACATTTCGCAGGATGCATTGTGGGGGCCGCACACGTTTGTTTTTTTTGGAAATGGGCAGTAACAATACTCAATGTTGCACTTGCCAGTGTTCTAAGAATATTACAGAGACAGTCACTTAAAGGTACAAATTATATTTTTGATTAAGTGTAGCTTTGTGTTTCATAGTTGGAGTTTAGATTATGTTGACAGCACGCAGGAACCAAACCAGATTCCTGCATGGCTCGCTGTCTTATCCGATGGCCGCCGTAATGAGCTCCGCCACCTCCTGATCTGTGCTGCGCACGGTAAGATTCAGCGTAACGCCCTCGGAAAGCGCCAGTTTGGCCCGAACCAGCACCTCGGCGCCGCCCCTGAAGGTTCCTGAAATGCAGAACGTTGTTACTTGATACACTTTACATCTCGAAAGAGCAGGATTCTTACCTGAACAGAGCAACGTATGCAGGTGCGTCCCCTCAGGTACCTTTTCGGAGAGATTTGCTGCTCCCAATCCCAGTATCTTCACAATCGTGTTGACCGCATCCTGCAAGGTGGTCACCGCCGAAAGCACAAACGTGTCCTCCGCTTGCAGCCATTCTGTAGGGTCAAATAATTAGTATGGATCACTCTCAGTTCCTCTAACTCTCGCACCTTCGCTGTCGGCCGCATCCCAGGCCACTTGGAAATTGTTCTTCTTGGTCCGCTGTATCTGATCGGCCACGGTGAGCTCCAGATCCTCCAGCATGTACTCGTCGTCGTAGCCCTCATCCGAATCCGGCTCGCCGGTGTTGGGATCGCAGTCCTTGACCACGAAGCGCAAGGTGGCGCCAAAGGTGGCTATAAATTCAAGAATTATATGAACAAATGTCTTTACTAGTTAGAAAACCAATTAACTTACCTATGGAACTGGCTGCATCGGCCGGGAACTTCACGATGACGAACGTGGTCTGCAGATCGTTGTAGGGCAACTTGGGGCACGGAATTACGGCCCTGGTTGTGAATCCCTCCGGCAGCGTCAGCTCCACGCGCACGTTCTCCAAAAATTGATCCGAGAGCGTGTTCAAACAGTCGAACTGGAAGACCACATGCTCGCCAAAGATGTGTTTGATGCACTGCACCGTGTACTCCGTTTCGCTTTCGGTCAGCTGGATGGGAGCGGTGCTGCGATGGATGGGACCCAGCACTTGGATGCCCGGCAGCTGGGCCAAGCGGGCGGCGCTCTCCTCCTCGCGCGTGATCTTCGGCGGCCGCGGGGCACTGCTGTTGGTCACCAGCATCACATCGTTGGCAATCACCGGCTTCACGATGGCCGCCTTGGGCACAATGGAAATGTCGAAGCTTGTCTCCAGGTCGCCGTTCAGATGATCGACCAGGGATTTCTCCAGCAGAGCCAGTGAGCAGTTCTCCCGCTCGATGATGTAGTTCTTGTAGAGCTCTGGCCGCTCCGAATTCAAGATGCTCAGGTAGTAGGTGGCCCTGTCGCGCACCTCGTCGTCCGGATCCATCTGGCAGCGACCCAGCAGGACGAGAATGTTGCCCAGCAGAGCCGGACAAGAGGCTCCAAACTGGGCCATGGCCGTGACAGCGGCTGCTCGCACAATGGGACTCTCGAGGATCACGCGGTTGTAGATGAAGCGTATGTACTTGGAGGGCGTGGCCGCAAAGGGTCCCTCCTTGCCCAGCAGATGGAGAATCCTCACGGCCAGCGAAACATGCTCGCAGTCCTCGATGAACTCGCACAGATGCGACAGACCAGACTCCTTGGCATCGGCATTCTCCTCAATTATGGTAATAATAGTGTCCACAATCGAGGTCTTGTACTCCAGGCCGCCCTCTTCGCGCAGCATGCCGCTGAGGAAGTTCATCAGGACAGTGTGCTTGCGCGGATACTTGGTGCACAGGGCGCAAATGGCCTGGACGACCACCACCTTGAATTCGTCCGAGATTTCGGCCACAAAAGTGGATATCTGCTTCATCAGACGCTCCACCGATGACTCGGCGCCGGTCTTCAGCAGCGTAGTGATGGCCAGCGTGGCCACCGAGCGATTGGAGTCCGTGATCAGGCCCTCCAGGTCCAGATTGCAAGTGGTCACCGCCGCCGGATGTGTCATGGCCACCTTGTTGAGCGTGCGCACGGCCGCAAAGCGCAGCGTGGCCTTGGGCGAGCTGCAGAACAGTTGGAGAATGGAGAAGGCAGGCGACAACATGCGCGGATTGGTGTTCTTCAGGTTGACAATGGCGTGCGCCGCCTCGTAGATGACCATCTCGCTCTTGTGGCGCAGACAGGACTCGATGAAGGTGAACAGCGGCGAGTCGGACAGCTCCTCGGAGGGAATGTCCTCCTCCTCGATGAGTTTGCAGGCAATGCGGATCTGCGGGGGGAGGCACTTAGTAGAGATTCGTAAAAATATATCTGGTTTCTCCCCACTTACCAGCATGCACACGGCGTAGGGACTCTTCAGGGAGCCCCTGGTCAGCTTGTTGACCAGCTTGGACACCGCCAGCCTGTCCGACTTGCGGATGTGGTAGAGCAGTCCCAAGGCGTGGTACTGCACCATGATGTTATCGCTGTTCAGCGCTTCCTGGGCCTCGTTGGCCCAACGCTTGACCACATCCCCGGCGGTGCTGGCCAACCTCAAGGAGCTGACCAAGGCGGCGCACGAAACGGCCGCATTCTTGTCCACGATGCACTGCTTCATGTAGCGCTCCACGGCCTGCAGCATGGTGTTGTCGGTGATGCTGCACAGGGCTCGGATGGCGGCGGCCCTGTAGAGATCCTCCTTACCGGTCATGTCCTTGGTCAGCGAGCTGGTCACAATGATCACGTCCTCGGCAATGGAGCTCAGCTCCTTGATGCCCAGATAGACCATGCGCCGCAGCACCACATCCTTGGACTGGAAGAGCTTGGTCATCGCAAAGAAGCAATCGGTGGCCTCGCGGGCCACCAGCTGCTCGCCCTGGTTGATCAGGTACAGGATCTTGGTCAGGATGTGGATGCACTTCCTCGCGTTCACCGGCGTCTCGTTGAAGGTGCGCGTCTCCTGCAGCACCGACGTCTTCTCCAGATTCTGGTACGCATTGCTCGGTCCTGCTGGATGCGGAAGTCCACGTTGTTTTTTGTGCGAGGCAAGGGAAAAATAGTTCATTTTCTCGATCAATTTTTAAAGGGCGAAAACTTGATTTTCTTTTCTGTCTGTTAGTTGGTGGGTGTGTGTGTGTGTGTGCTGTGCCAGCGGAGCACCTCCCACCGAAACGGATTTCCTTCCCGCTCTGACCGGTGGGTTAGCAGCTTCCAGGTGCTATAGCACTACTTACCGTCCTCCTCCTCGTCTTTGTCGCGGCGGAACGAACCCATTACTTCGGTTAAATCGTGCTTAAAAACAGTTGAAAAGGTTTTTTGGCTGCGTTTACACGTCACTCAGCGGTGTCCAGATCCAGAGTTGCCCTGCTTCGATCTAAAATCTCTAAAATAATCGCTAAAAAATAGCCAAAAAACAGCTGGTGTGACCAATGCGAATGAGCCACTTTAGGGCAAACGTAAGTCAGCAACGTAAGCAAACGTAACTGTCATTAAACGTAAAGACTCCGTTGCGAAATAGTCAGTTATAAAATCATTAAAATAGATTTTAAAGTAAAATTAAATTATAATTTTAAAAATGTTATCTTAGTCGAAAGGTAATTAAATTTATTAACCTGATTTTTTGCTTTCAAAAACGGAACTAGCTGCGTGGGTATTTCTAGTACCGGTTCGATAATACTTATCGATTATTTATTGGTTGTTAAAAGGCGGCAAGTTTGAATTTACCGATTACGCTTTATTTTCGACCATATCAAAGGGAATTTTATGAAAGTATAGTATAGTATAAAAATTCAAAACCTTATTATATAGTGTATAATTTCAATACCTTCAAATGTAACGGAAAATTTTAGAAACTAAGAGGTCTCTCCTTTAGATAATAAAATTAAAAGTCATTAAATATTAAAAATCTTCTGTTGCTTGGAATGTGGTTTATCTTGTTAACAACTGCGATGTACATTAAATAGCCGCTTTAATTATTATTATTCAATGTTTGAAATCAAACAAAACTTTTTGTGCGCTGGTGCACTGGTTTTTTAAGTGAAGATCCGCCTGCAAATGAGTAATTTTAATACAAATTTATAAGTTTCTCTTAAAATTATAAGCTTATTCGCTAAGGTGACCGTTTCTCATCAAGGTCAACCGATAGACCCTCAAGGGTCTGAGATAATCGAATAAGCCCTAAGATATCGATTTACGATCCTGATTCCCGGATAGACGCCATCCTATTTGTCATCACTAGTTTAATTTCACCAGTTTCGCAAAGTTTCGTTCGTTTCGTTTTTAATGTGATTTATTTAATTTATGCGTGCACAAGAGCGCCAATTAGTGAAAACAAGAAACCCATTATATTGAAATGTCAATTTTCCGGCGCGCGGCAAGTGCCGTTAATTGCATTTTACATACCGCGGGGAAATTCCGGCGCGGCGCACAAAACAACAGCTTCATTGCGTGTCCAAAAGGCGAGGACCTCCGCAAAAAACCAAAAATAACGCCAAAAACCAAAGAGATCGAGACACCTACAGCATGAATTTATGGCCAAGCGATAAGCGCCGGCCAAAAGGAAAATGCGCTGCCCAAAATTGGACAAGGAACGTGTGCGTCGTCGTTTTGGAGGAGCAGGCAGAATTTAGTAGCTGTCAAAGGCATCAGCTGTGGCCCCTGGAAACACCTACCAAGCCGAGGAACCCCAACAGCCCAAAAGCCAGGTATGTCCAGAGTTAAAGCCAACTGGAGGCAAAAGTCGGAGCAAAAGTTGAGGCGACGGCGCACGCAAGGAATATGCCACAGGTGAGTCTCCGTTTGAGGTGCCAGCGCACAGTGGAGCCTCGGTTTGAACGATGTTTATACCATCTGCCTTAGGAAGTCATTAAAAATTCTAAAATATACCATAACATGCCTCAAATCTTGTTCTATGCTGATTTAAATCAAGTAATAATAGAGCTTACTTGCTAAAGTCATTTAAAATTTGAATGTTCTAGTTTTGGAAGCTGTAAAAATCAAGATAAGTTACTTTAAGATTAACTTGAAGATAGGAAAGGATAGGATGGAAATAATTATTTCATTATCATGTAGTTTTTTCTGTTACAAGATGATATTACATTATCATATATCATATCAGTATTTGACCTATAAAATCATGTCCTAGAAAATTGAATAATACTGTAATACTTAAAGCTTATCAACCCCTTCCCTTTATAACGAAAGCTGTATAGATCGGCTTGTGAGATGCCTAAACAATCTATCTTAACAAGTCATTTCTATGTTCCTATATGTAACATTATTATGCCTCAAATGTGGTCGTATTCTGATTTCAATCCAGTAATTAATAGAGTTTACTTCACTTCATTATGATATCTTCTAAGTCTTTGACTTATTATGGAAGAACAAATACGTAAAGCCTACTTATCAAGATTAAATTCCATAAAGTAGGTATCTTCTCTTTATACGGAAATCTATAATATAGATACTATATATATCAAATCTTTAAAAACAAAGACCAACTTAGCCAACCTCCACTGTAATCCCCAGTTACCTTTGCGTGCAAATGGCGAGGAATGCGGGCGGGGATCGGCTGCCCAGGGATTATTGGTGTTTCTCTCTTTTCTCGCCGGGAGTAGAGATCCCGATCCGCCGGTGGCCTGTGACTCTATAAGGCTGATGCTGTCAGTTGCTCTTGGCCGGGCTCATTGGCAGCTTTATTGCCATTCGGAGTGTGTGTGTGGGCCAACCGACCAACCGATCAACCGACCAACCTGCATACCGATCATAAGTATGAATATGAATCTCCGGCCACTTGCCTTCGTTAGTCGGGACCCTCTGCCTGGTGCGAAAGATGCAAAACGGTTGCCAGTTGGGATTCCAGGTCGGATTCCTGCTCCCTTGGCTCCCAACCGCCGTTGTGCTAACAAGATGGCAACACATGAAATTAGACTGCACCGATGCACGTCCAGCGATAGAAGAAGAACGAACTGATCGTGCCCAGAAAAACGGGCAACGGCAGGAGCAGCAGACTAATTAACATATTCAAATATTTGTCGCATTGTTTCGCCAGTTTCCCCAGTTTCCCAGCTCAGCTCAGCTCAGTTCCTCCGTCGCCTGTCGGGTTTATTGAAAAACCATTTTACGGTTTCATGCTCGAAAGTCATTGCCAAGTGGCCACGCCCCATCTAAAAGCCCCTGGATGCCCGGTGCATCTTCTGTGCTCACTGCAGACCCCTTGGCGCTATTTTTATCGCATTTTAAAAGGCTATTTGTAGTGGTTCCACCAGGAAGTGGCATAAATTCGCAGCGCATAATGGCTGTGAATAAATTATTTTGCCACAGCTTCCTCTCTCGCTCGTCCGAATGATTGGCTGATAAGGGTACCCATCCTCCGAATGCAATGGGAGGAAACCCAGACCCAAACCCAAACCCAAACCCGAAACAGATGCTGCAAACAATGCACTGGTTACGTAATCACTTACCGCGATTCTTGTCCTGCAACGTGAGAGAGGCCAGCCGGCGGCCTTCCTTGTGCACTCGAGCAATTTTCACGCACGCCCCCAACCGGCTAGCCTTCTATTCTAGCCCATTCCTGTTCCTCTTCCCCTCGAGAAGATGCGGCTCTGGCCAAAGCCAAGCCCAAAAAAAAGGAAAACTGTTGGAAGGCATTGAATACGCAGCAATCGCATGCGGAAAGCAAAAGTCTCACAGTCCGTTAGGCGGAAGCGAAGGCCAAGAACCGAGAGGCCACTGGGAGATTTGACTTTAATTAAATTTATAGGGGTAATGTAGAGGTATCTTAACTCTGCGATTATAGCAGGAGGCTTTAAAGCGGGGTCACAACGATTTGTTTTGGAATAGGATGTAGAACGAAGATTTTTTTAAATTATTATTTTGAAAAATTCGTTATGAAATGGGGTAATTTCTACCTTATTTCATATCAATACAAATATATGATTCAATCATATCCACTTGATATTTTATAATTTCATAAAATTATTAAAATACTGTTATAAAATACCAAACATAGTATTTTTTTAACAATAATTGTAAAAGATAAGATAAATATAAGCTGTATTCTTATCAAAATGATCCTTAAAAAATATGAAATCAACGAATTGTAAATATTCATTAAAAATTCGCTATTGTGATTTTCATGCTTGAAGTTTTTTTATTAGGGCTTTTATTGTTCTTAAAAGGTAAACTTCATTAATTTTATTTGGACCAATATGTGGGACTAGTTCCTTCTCCCATGACTTTGGAATTTCAAGGCGCTTTCTCTCCATATTCTTCGTATTCTACTTACCTATTAACCCAGTCACAGGATTTTGGCTAACTACTAACACCCATCGTTTAACGACTATAACGTGAAAAATATGGTTATTTTGGCCGCGGGGAAAAGGCCGTAAAGTAAATCATAAATATTTGCATAAAAGTTTCGGTTTGCCTGAGAAAATCCAGGCGATAAACCATTATTATGGTGGTCGTTAAGATTTGAGATATAAACATGTGCTAATCATCTTTATGTAAGTCAGTTGGACACATTTAACCGCCGGCAGTCAAAGTTCAGCACTCGAAGGGGAAACGAACTGACCCCCAGTGGTAATTGCAATAGCCCAAGATTCCAGAGATATATTATTAATTGTTTTTCTGTTTTTTTTTCCGCTCTTTTCAGACTCCTCAACGGTACTGAACCATTTCTCTGATTTCTAATGGCTTTTCACTACTTCTGCCTCCACAAACGGCTGTCTGCTTTGACTTGGAATCTCTCGTTCCTGGTCAATGTCCTTAGCCATTTCGGTTTTCGGTTTTGTTTGGAAGCGGCCTTACCTTGCATGCGCAGTGCGCACGACGCGTCAGTTCCTCTGGGGCCTCCAGAGCTCCTCCATCTCCTCCAGAACTCCTCCAACTCCTCCAACCAGATGTTATCCCGGTAGTGACCCCAGAGCAGGGCCATAAATTCTCACAGTATTGTGCCTACTACACGCCTGCGCCTCTGCAAATGTTCCAATTTGTATTTTTGCACAAATTGTTGTGGCCGCCGTGGCATCTTCTGGATTCTGGTTTCCCTGGCTTGGGTTTTCCTGGTTCGCCTGTTTGTTTTCGGCTGCATTTAATTTAATTTGGCCTGCCCAATTGGGTTGAACCGCAATTAGAGACAAATGTTTTCGGCTGCATTCCATTGGCTACTTAGCCCCATGTTCGTGGCAATTAGCATTAGCCTGTGGGATATATATAGTCGGGGATATCGGGGATATCGGGTGGGGCATGTGTGCTTTCTGGGGCGGGGAAAGTTATCTCCCCAGCCCGGTTTCCCACACGTTTGTTTGCTTAATTAGGTGAAAACTGGCTAACTTGCCATGCCGGGCAATTGCTAATGAGCAGGACAAGCTGAAGGAGCTGGCGAAATGAAAAGTAACAAGCCAGCGTCCTCGCTTTCAGGCTTCTGCCACTTTGGACGAGGAAAATGGGAAATGGAAAATGGTAAACGGGAAAACGTTTGCCACTCGTCGCTTCAAGTGCTAAATTCCAACTTTTGTCAGTCTGCCTTGATGCACTAACAAGAAGCTGTGGTATTTTAGTTAGGTAACAAATTTTGGAATTGATTGAACATTAATCAAGGCTACCACAGAAATTCAAAGCATACTTTTAGACACTTATTAAGATAAGTGAGCTCTAAAACCTAAAGATTTCTTTAGCACTTTTTATATCAGTCTTCTGTGATACTTTTTGGAATGTTTATAAACATTGTAGAAATGTATTTAATCAGAAATCAGTAGTGTTTTGAACGAAATAATGGAAATTACATTTTTCAAAGCATACCTTTAGACACCTTTATAGGTGATCTCTAAAACCAAATAATTTTTTTAGCACTTCTTATGTCAAATCTCCTGTAATATTTTTGTAGAATGTTTATATTAGGAAGAGCATTTGGAAAACTTAGCAGTTTGGCTCTCTGGTTCATTGGTGAGTTTTCCTTTTCTTCCCCCGATTTCTTCTGCTTTTCCCAACTCGCATTGGAGGCGAAATTTGGCGGTGCCCATTGCCATGGCAAGTGCATAATTTTTCAATCAAAGCGAGCAGCTGTAAAACAAACAAAAGCAGAGGCTGAGCGGCAGAAATCGTGAGCAGGCCAACATGGCTAGAAACAGAGAAGAAAAGAAACCCGAATGGGAAAAGGAAGTGCTGCAAACGAGATCTTCACCTCATCCAAACCGAATACAAGAGTCCCAATCCCAATCCCAATTCCAATCCCAAAAAGCAAAGGCGAAGCCAAATGGCAATGGCATTTAAATGCAAATGACCACGAAGCGTGAGGGTGTTCAAGGCGAACTTTATGTATGGAAATTGGCAGAATGCGAGCAAATGCAAGCGTTTTCCTCAATGGTCAAAGTGTCAAAGTGGCAACGAGTGTAGGTGTCGCCACGCCATTGTCTCTGGAATTCCAGCTCGTGGTCTATCTCAATCCAGGCCAGGCCAGGCCAAAGCCTAGCCGCTAATTAAAAGCCATTGCTAACAGTCAACGACTTAATGGCCAGGCATTTGCATAGGTGTCAACGCCAATAAGCCCACACTTGGCCACGTTCTCTGCAGCTGGCTGCTTGCTCAAAGGTGAGAAAAACCAAAGGCAAAAAGCTCACGCAGCGATGGTCCGCATCGACTGGGCAACGCCTATCCTATACCAACTGCATCTCCAACTCCATCTGGAAACTCCATAGCCGTGTCCATGCCAAATACGCACCAGAACCGGCCATAAAAATTGTCAACGCGTGTCTTTGATGGTTTACCCTAAGTAATTCATGCGGTACATTCGCTATCGAGTCTTGAAAGTACATTACCTATACCTAAATATTAAAAGGTAGACTATAAAAATACTAACCTTGGTTGCCAAAAGCTGTTTTATCGTTTTTAAGGAGCTCTCTTTATAAGAAGATTATTTTTGAGCATCAATTGATTTTCAAGAGTTTTCCTTGTCATATTTTTCCACTTTATATTAAGAACCATATCATATATGGGTGTTTATATTTATGCATACTGTTTTTTGCTATTCCTAACCTTTTGAATCTATACAATCATTAGTTTTTAAGGAACTCTATTTATAAGTAGATTCTTTTTAAGCATCAATGGACTTTCAAGAGTTTTTCTTGTCATATTTTTCTACTTTTTATTAAGAACCATATCATATATGGGAGTTTATATTTATGCATATTGTTTTTTCCTATTCCTAACCTTTTGAATCCATAAGATCTTTCAAACCCTTTGTTATCCTTACCTCAGGGTATCCCACATTCGGCTATAGAACAGTTTTTCAATTAACTGCCGCTTAATAGGGGCGTTTTATTCAACATGGGGCACGACGCACATGCGTATCTCACACCTTTGCAGAGACAGCGGATCGCGGAGGGATCCGTGTTATGAAGATGGAGACGAGACATCTTCATTCAGAAAGGCGGCACACGTCTCGAACGAAACTCGGCTTTTCGCACATTTCAATTTTAGCGTGATCATGATTAATCGACGCCTTCAGTGGCTCAGAATTTTTGATGTGCCCCAAAGACTGTGGAGTCGCGGAATGGATCGAGAATGGTTATAATGGCGTGCGTAGCTGGAGCGTTAAAGAGATCGTAACACGCCTGGTTAAGCTCGTTGCCATGCCGCCTCTTAATTTGATTAACACTTCTGTGGGACGGCCCCCGACTGAAAGATCTATCCACATGTGTGCCACATCTGTTTGGCCTGCTCAAAACGCCGTGAAATTATCATAATTTCTACGGTTGTCTTTCGCTTTGACAAACATCAATTTGGCTAAGCGGTTCCCCAAGTTTCGTCGGTAGAATGTTAATGGGAAAGGGTCGGGTTTTTAGAGTTAATAAATTTCGACATGCCCACCTAGCCACCGTAATTAATCTATTATTTCAGTGGCTCTCTTGGCATGTGCCTTCTTCTAACACCCAAAAAAAACTTGAGATGAAGCGATGATCGATTTTACGTTATGTGGTATCAATTTTGACTTGATAAGCTTGAATATGTCTTCTCGCTCCCAATTTAAGTTGTTACATTGCGTTTTCCTCTCTTTTTCGAATTCAGGGAATCTCAGAGAGAAAAATCGGTATTCAACATGCCAGAAATTTACCATCCGCATATCGATTTGACCCCGACGTGTTTTTTTTTGTGTGCACCAATTAAAAAAGCGTACTCAATCTATTTTTAGACATTTATTTATAAATATATTTCGTTAGGTGTAGAGTTTATTGCATTACTTAATCAGTACAATTCGTTTATCAAATTTTCGTTTATCAATTTTCTTCTCCTGCCTTCGCGAGATGGAACAAAGTCCCTCGGAAGTTCCTAATAATTAGCACCGCCTTGCGTTTCGGCTAATAAGTTAATAAATAATAAGAAGTACGATTAGCAAATAAATAGTGGGGAATCATATAAATTGGGGAAATAGGGCTGGGGCCTCGGAAATTTGGAAATGCCGCCTTGCACAGAAAAGCCTGGCGCAAAACATTTTGATACAAAATTATTTGGCAAACTTTGTGGGTGTAAATTGTCAGCAGCTTAATTGTTAATAATAAATAGTATAATAGTTATATAAATGCAATTCGCTCGAGGACAGGAAGCAGATTTCTCACTAAACATATAATTAGCCTAACTTTCGCTAGAGAGATTGCAAGTAGCTCTAAACTAATTCGAATTTAGCCGGGTTCAATTTTCTTTTCTTTTCTAGGCAATGCGCCGATTTAAAATGCTGGAACCTCGATTTCCAAGGCATTTAAAAGCGCGCATTCTTGAGAGATATTCATATGCATATCGTTTAAAAAAAATGAGTCAAAACTCTAAGTGTAAACTAATCGTAGGCTTAGACTATACTGGATTAATCTAGGGTTCCAATGATTTTCATGTGTCGCTGCTAGGCGAATATTTTCTATTCAAGTCTCATCGAATCTTTTGAAGCTTTCGAGGCATATTGCGTTTGTTCCCAGCTAAGTGTTCCCGGCAAACGGCGAGAGCCACCCAGATCTTCCCTAGAACTGCTGTCCGTAGCGTCCGTTGATGCCGCTGTCGTAGAGTTTGCTCAGCGTGTCCTTGGCACTGCCGCCGTAGGACGCTCCCGAGGCCGAGGATCCGGCGGAGGAGTTGGGCGGTGGGCCGTACAGCATGGTGGGCGCTCCGTAGGTGATGGTGGGCGTGGGCTCGTGCTGGTACAGGTAGCGCTCCTTGCTGCTGCGACGCTGCACGGTCTTCCAGATCCCGAAGATGCTCAGCTGGGCCAGCAGGAAGAGGGCTCCGGCCATGATCAGTCCTGGAAGAATTGGAGTTTGCAAAGGGGAAATGGTTTAGTTTGTTGTGGTGTTGGAAAAAAATTGATGGCCCTATCGATACTATCGATTGTTTTAAAATTTGGGAAACTGCGATTATTTGGGCCAACAATCGATACTATCGCTCAGAAAAAATTTTTAATTTTACATGAAATTTTTGGTATATTTAAAAAATGAAGCATTTTTAGGTACATATTTTAAAACACAAAAGAATTTACATTTTTCGGGCTTAACATTGAATTTGGTTTCACTTTAATCGCAGCAAAATTTAAATCGATTTTTTCGATAATTTTCGATAGTATCGATAAACCTACACAACCCTAGTTTATAGGAATAACCTCAGCTTACTTTCTACCTAAAACTCAGTGAAATAATATCCACACGCATGAGAAAAGAGGGCAAACACAAAATTGTTATTTCATTGAATCTTTAATCTTATTTTAAGCCCAGCCTTTCGAGAACCCAACAACCTGAAAACCAGAATTTGCTCCAAATTGCGTACTCGAGCAATTTAAAAAGGGAAGTCGGCCTCCTATCGCCATAAATCAAGGGGATTATCGCGGGTAACCGATCTAGTTCGAAGAGTTTCGATGGAAACTGGTTGCGGACAGTCGGCAAACCCCTCGATAAGATCGCCTCGATGGGCGGAAAACAAGAGGAATAAAAGCCAGAAGTTCGGTTATCACAGAAAACAAAAGTGGGCGCCACTTGACCCAGTTCGCTGTGAACTGAAACCAAGCTCTGGAGGGGAATATATAGCTCCGAGGCCCAGCAAAGTGACCAAGTGACCAAGTTTGACAGCAACAAGTTGAAGATAAACAAAAACAATGAGAAATAAAACAGCGACAATTTAATGCATGAGTTGCATATTTCGGCACGGACTTGGACTTGGACTTCACTTTCTATACCCTAGACACATTGCATGTTTCCCCCCGTTTTCCGTTCTTAAGTGTGCAACATGCCACATAAATAAGCCCGGACCTCGACGGAGGAAATTCGGAATACCGAACTGAACCGAAGAAGCCGGTAGAAATCGGGTGAAAGTGCCGCCAAAGTCAAAGTCAAAGTAGAGTGCATGCGTTCGCTCGTTGTTTCTCTCGTGTCCAGTTCACGAAATCAGAATTTAGGAGCAACTGCGACGACGACATGCCAGATGACTATCAGAGATTACTTTGTAACAATGTTGTGGTTGTTCGTTCGTTTTATTTCGTTCGCTGGTTCCTCAAATGACCATAAAAAGTAAGCCGAAAAACAAATCAACAAACAAACCGTACCAACCGAGAGCCACAACGTCCTCATCATCATCATCATGACGATGGCCATGACTTGAATGAGTTTCAATAACAAAGTGCACGCACTTGGGACTTTTATTTATGTATCTGACTCTGGTCTTCCATCGCAACAACGAGAAGAGCGACCACAATAACAGTTACAAAGGGGCAACAACGAAAATATACAAAATTATAACAATTACTATAAACGGTCCACGGAGTTGTGGGAGTTTCAGGGGGCAATAAGTGAACTGAGGCGCCCACCAAATTGTAAACAATTTAAAGAAACCCCAGCCAGAACAAAGAGCTAAGAAAAACGCTGAGAAAAGCGGCAGAGTAACGAAAGTGAAGGCCAAAAGATTCCTCTTTAAAAGGAGAAACTGCATAAATCGAAAGGATTAATTTACAAGGCAAACACTAAAAGCGAAATCATAAAATGTTAGATGAAGATCGATCTCGAATCGGTGTCGTAAAGGGATCATTAAAATGATTAAAGAAAACCGACATAATTATTGTACATATATTCGAAAATCGGACTAGAACATAAACTGCTCATCAGCATAAAGTAAAAGTGCAGTGTGGTTTTCACTGAAACCTAATCAGCATTCAATTGCTTGATGTCTTTTTAACGACTGTCTGGAGCAACTGGAAATCGGGATCACTAAAACTTAAGTGTATCGTTCATCTCGGAAAATTGATTACCGCTTAGTAACGAATATAAATCAGCATTTAGCGACGGTTATCTTAAGATCAATAAATAAAGAAAAATCACGAATGCAAATATTGATCCGTTTACGTAATAAAGGTAGTTAAAATAATTGATTACCGCTAGTAAGGAATATAAATCAGCATTTAGCGACGGTTATCCCAAGATCATTGAACAAAGAAAATGAATAAATTTAAATAGTGAGTTAGAATTCCTGAATAAAAGTGAATAAATCGAAATCTTTGATTCGGTACAAGGAAAATGCTTAGTTCTTGGGCCAAACCCACTTTAATTAATAAAGTCTAAGTGATTTTAAGTGCTGTCCTATGAAAGAGAATAGATAATGCACTATTAGGCAAATATTAGAAATTATGTGGCGGTTCTTAGGCAAAAAAGCACTTAAGAGTAATAAAGAATTTGATGAAAGCGAAACGATTGCTCTGCATTTAAGAGGAAAACTTCCTGGCTTACCATTCGTGGTAATACCAGAAATTAAAGACCTGAACAACCGTAAAGTGGCCATTAAAATGATTGGAATAATGGGTGAGATTCATTTCAAAATAAATATCGGCGAAGAATGTAAAATGCTCATAAACTTTGACAAATTACAGGGTGTCGTTGATGCGGCGTTAAATTGCCGCTCTGCATGCCAAAGATGAAGGCCACCACGGACTCATCTTCTCCTGGGTGCACACGCATCTCCAAGTTGGCCAGTTCGGAGTGGGCAATGTGTGCGGCAAATGAGCTTAGCACAGGTAGAACCGTTGCTCTAAATGCTTCGCTTTGCTCGCCTCTGATCTGCCTTGAAATGCAGCGCGTAATTACCAAAGAAATGTACGCTTGATGTCTGGTGGTCCACTGGAGTTTCATCTGTCTAACGAGCTGTCAATTTAACGCTTCAACGCGGCCTGGAAATTGCTCCACAAAAGCAGCATCAGCAATAGGAAAAGCGACAGCGACACATGGGAGATGCAGAAAGAAGCTCGGTAGCTGGAAAAACCCAGCATGGACAACCAACTGTGCAGAAAGATTTTCGCGCCGCACGAAAACGAGGCGTGCAGAATCCTGCTGCACAGTTTCAGCCTCGGATGAACTAGTGACCTGGTCGTGAGGAGTCGAGCAGAGACATCCAACATCATAACACACAGAACACGTTCTGGACAACGGAAAGAACCTAATTTAAGGCCCCTTGCACAAGTCGGCAATGATGAAAAATTGATTCATTATAAAAATTAGCGAGCCAAGAACAAGCTGAGCGCCTCACGACGCTTGGAGGACACGATGTCGTCCGGCTCCTGATCCTCCTGCTGCCGCTGCCGCTGCCACTGCCACTGCTTGTCTATGCAAATCAAGCTGACTTTGGGATTTGATTCGCGCTTGATTGGGCTTTTTCACAGAGCCCCCGGAAGGGAATAGCCAAACTTACCATAGCCATTAAGGCAAGTGAGCTTGTCCTGGGCCACGCCCGCATAGGCCTTCTCGTGGGGACCGCTGTCATTGCCATGGGTAGTGGTGGTGGTGCCATCCTCTGGCTGGAAGCCGAACTTGTCTGTGATTTGTATGGACTGCATGAGCAGTATGTTATCATCCACAGGGCCCACATCACGGCGGTGGCGTGTGCTGAGCAAGAACTCGGCTGTAAGGAAGGAAAGAAATGACGATATAGTAGGGGTGTATAGCGAAAAGAAAACAGTAATATCGATATATCTACCATAATACGGCGTTTAAGATACAATACTATAATTTTGGATATCGTTTCTAACTACAAAATATCGAAAATATCGATATAAAATCGGATAGGTTTTAAGATTGTAAGCTAACTAATATAATTGAACACATCTTATAAAGCATAGAAAGTATTCTATCCTTATCCAACAATACTAACATTTTGGATATCGTTTCTAACTACAAAATATCGAAAATATCGTTATAAAATCGGATAGGTTTTAATATTTTCAGCTTTTATAACAGAAATTGATATAATTGAAAATGTATCAATTAAAGAATTTGGAATGTTTAAAGGTTTGATACAACCAAATACATCATTCTTATATACCGATATTAATATCGAACAGCAGCACTCACCTCCATCGGTTCCATTCAGCACAGAGCGCTTCTTGCGGCCATAGGAAACCAGCGACTTGAGCTCTCCACTGGCGCCATCTTCGCTGTCGCAAATCACGGGTTCGCAGCGCGGAATGCAGGGCGTTACCAAGGCACGAAACTGGACCACTTCGCTGGACGGGAACTTGAAGGCGTCGAACTGCGAGAGCAGCACCTTGCGATTGTGCGCCAGCTTCTGGATGGTGCCCATGATGTATTGGTCGGTGGGGCAGCCATTAGCATCGATCAGCGTTATCTCGGCGCTGTCGGAGCCGTCCATGGCCACCAGTTCCCTCACGAAGATCTCGTACGGGCTGTTGGGCTCCACGATCTCGAAACGCAGGGCCAGCGGATCGCCGACCTCGGCGATTCTCTTCATGTCGCTGCCGTCGCGAGAGGTGATCTTCATGATCACATTGGGCGAATCAATCGTGATCTCTTCGCTCAGCGAGGACTCAATCTCCCCGGTTACTCCCAGGTCAACATCATTCAGCACAGTCTTGTTGGTCAAATCGTATTGGCAGGACACGGCCAGTCCGAGATCGGAGGAGGTGACAATCATGTCGTGGTGCTGGATAACAATGTCGTTCATATACCTGCCATAGGCGCTCTGTCGCACATTGCACTCCAGATCGTTGTAGCCCATGCGGAAGTCAAACTCCAAGGAGTTGTTCACATTCACAGCGCAGGATTTCGGGGCTCCCTTGGCATAGACCTTGCCGTCGAACAGCTTGGACGTCCTGATCTTGGTGATCATCTCCCCGGAGCGGCACTCAATGGACACGTTATAACAGGCTGAGAGTTCGTAGGTGGCTGCCTCCGGAACATCCAAGTAGGGATCCATCACATCGGTCAAAGTGGCGCGGCTGTGATGCGACAATCGGCAGACCATGTCTCCAGTATCATTGTAGTCATACGAGTGGCACCTAACCCCCGGGATTACATGTCAGAGATGGCCCCAATATTTAGCCTAAAAACACCTTACCTATAGGGAGAGTTCAGGCAGAGATCGCGGCACTCGTCGATGGTATTGATGTCCTGGTAAACCGAGTCCACGGTCTTTAGGATCTTGCCCGAAATCCTTTTGAATTCGCACAGCTTGCTGGGCTCTTCGGCGCAGTTGTTCTCCAGATAGTCGGCTCCATCGTAGGGCTCCACGCTTCCTCCGGCGGACAGGGTGATGCGGTCCATGTCGGACAGCTCGCAGAGACCCGAGTGGCGGTAGTAGTTGGCCGATCTGAGAGGAGTGAGCGGTAGAGGACGGAAGAGTGAAGGGCGGAAAGCGAGTGGCGAAGGTAGTGGAAGAGAGCAAGCGGTACGAGAGGGCATTAGGAAAGAGTTTTTAAGTTTAAACAAGAGCGATGAGTTCAAGTTAAGCCGCTCGAAGTCATAGAGTATTAGCATTATTTGTCGATAATTATTATTTATTATTTATATGCAAAAAAAACAAACAAAAAGTATTTTAAACAAATAGTACCACTAAATTTAAAGATCACTGTATAAAATCCATTTTACAAATATGAATGTCTGCCTTAGAATATAAAATGAATTTTGTAATTAAACTAGAGCTTGAAAATTATCGATATTTTCGATATTTTCACATTATTGATACGATAATATCGATGCTTTCCAGGGGAAATCTCCTTTTAAATATCGAAAAATAGCAAACTGTCGATATTTTATCGAGCTCTAATTCAAACCTCTAGATTAATCATACGTATTTTTCAGAACCCACGTAACACTACTCAACACTCACCGGCATGTGAACTCGGTCTCGCCCAAGCAGAGTTCCAAACAGTCGCGTCGCGACAGAACCGTCTGACTAGATTTGACGTGCTCCGGGAGGCGGTAACCTTGAACGCGATCGATGCACCAGGCCTTCGAGCAAGGACGCACGCCCAAACACGATTTCTGTGCGTAGATGGTGAAAACCGGAAACTGCGAACGCGAAAGTGAACCTGAAAAAAGCGCAGAAAATGAAAAGTGGTAAAAAGGCGGCGGCGGCGGCGTCGGGAAAAGCGGGAAATGCAACGCAACGGCGCTGTGCGTATTTTATGCGTTTTACGCACACGCCCCTTCACTGCAAAGTAACAGGCGTTGAGAAACTGGCAAAAGCAAAAGCTCCAGCCTTTTGCCACGACAACTGCATCGACATTCGAGATTCGAGATTCGACTGGGAAGGCTGCTGAGGCTGCAGAAATTATGCGTTACTATGCCAAAAGCCAGTTTGCCTGCAGAATGGGCAGAAATCTAGTTTGCAGGCCGGGCCAAAAACCGCGTCGTGCGTAAAAAGCAAAAGGCGTGTGCTGCATTTTATTTATTTCTGTTTCTCTGCGCGGACACGCGGGTGATTTATGCCCCCGGGCCACGAATGAACAGCCTCGAAGCCTAACAGCCGACCTGCATGAACTAGAACTCAGTAATTGAGTAAATGAATGAATGAACGGCCAACCGGCTGACTAGCTGACTGGCTGAGTCGCCTGAATTATTGAGCTTTCTTTGGCACAAAAAGAAAAACAGAAAAAACAGAAAACAGAAATATAAAACAGCGCAGCAGCCGTTTGGAATTCTCACACTTTCTAACTCACCTGGCAATTTATCGGCGGTCGTCTTGAACAGCACACACAATCCGGTTTCGTAGTTGACAGCGCTGCAGGATTCGTTATTTTGGCAGGCCTCCAGGCAGTCGGTGAGCATCAGAGTCCCGGGCAAAGTGTCCAGCATCTTCGAGGGGGCCGAGAGCACGTAGCTGCGAGGTGAGGAAAGATGATTTATAAATGATATCGATATACCGAGATACCCCGAATGATTTATGGTTAAAAGACCTATGGCTGCCCAAAAAAACGAACGAAAACGAAAGTGATTGGGAATTCTTCAGGTAGTAGGTCTTTATTATCATCATCACACCAAACAAAAGACTCAGGCAACGAACTTGCGGCGGGCGATGACATCGGGAAAGAAATAGTCATGGGATTAGTCACGTTTTAACCAAAGAGTGCACAGAAAAAAATTTGAATATGAAATGGGATCATTATTATTATCATTATTTAATGTCAAATTTATGACTTAAACATATCAACTTGATATTATATCATTTCATGAAATTTTAATAAATTCTGTTTTAAAATACCGAATTTAGTATTATTTGAACAAAAGTTGTAAAATAAGATAAACATGATCTTGATGATGAATAACTTGATCTTTTGTCGATTTTTTTTTCTGTGTGTCACTCCTACGGAAACCACACATTTGCATATGCCAGTTAGCAGTGTTCCACTGTGGTGGTGATGGTGGCGATGCTATTGGTGGCTCCCTTTCTGGCTTCACCGTTATCTCGACTTCTCTTCTTATGGAAATGTTAATTGGCCCAGATGTTGAGGTGCATTTCATTAAAAATTTATATGAACTTGCGGCGGCCCATTGTCTTGTCGCTCAAAAAATTCAAATTTTTAGAAGAAAAGCAAAAGTGAAAATAACAAGTGGCCATAAAATGTAATCAAGTTTCTATAATGCCGGCGATGTTGCGTAAGTTTTGTTGGGTTGAGAGAAACTCCTCATTGTTTTTTGTGACAGTTTTGAAAAGGTATTTCTATCATTTGTTATGCAATATTCGCTGGGAAAGACTATTTGTCTTTTGGAAAATCTGTTTTTAATAAGCTGATTTTAGATGCAAATCAGATTGCAAAAAGTTTGTCATTCTATTAAGATGCAAATTATATTGCAGAAATATAGCTATTATTTATTGTTTAAATAAATATCAATTAACCCAAGTATTTTCCTCTTCGCAGCTATCTGCTCGCACTGAACTCACCCGGTAATGATCTCGAAGCCAATCATATCTGGATCGCACTCCTCCTCCTGAATTCCGGCTGGTGCCTTGTCCGTCTTCGCCTCCGGCGGGCTATCAAAGGTGCTTGGGTTGGCCAGCGGCTTGGGCAGTTCTGCGCTGCCAGCTGGAGCCTGAGAACCAGCTGCTGAACCCACCGTGGAGCCCACTGCCTCCTGGTCGCCGCTTCCTTCCGTGGTGCTAGTAGTGCTGGTGCTGCTGGCGGGTGTGGAGCTGGAGCTGCCCGATGAGGAGGCTACTGCCAGAGGCGAAGGCGTAACATTGGTGCGCGGATTGGTCTGCTTGACCGGCTTGACAGGACGTTTTGTTTTGCGTGCGGCGCTGGCGGCGTCACTCGCAATTAGGCAGATCAGCAGCAGAAAGGTGCAGCGGCGTAGAAACATTTTGTCTGCAATTGAAATGTGGTTGAATGTGGTTAGATGGTGTGAGTCGGCGTTATCCCCCCGGGGAGATGGCTAAATGTTAATTAGGCAACTAATTTCACATTACGCGCAATTTATGTAATTCCTGGTGTGCACTTTATTAGTTTGGCGTTAGTCTTAGGAGAGTCGAGAGTCTAGGTTTCCTCCACGGGGGCTTTGCTCGCCCAGGAATGAAAACGGAACGGAACTTTGTGTCTTCGATGTGGTATTCCATGGTATTCCGTGGTATTCTATGCTCGAGCTTTAATTGCCTGACTTGTTCGCTGTGCTGTGTGTTCGCAGCGTTTAATTAAAGCTACAGCTGCGCTTACAGCAATCTTGGCTCTTTTCATTGTGCATATACAACAGTTGCATATACACAACAATCAGAACAAAAACATAGTGGGGCGAAGTTTTATGTGTGAAAAACGCCGCCGCCTGGGAACTATTTGGGAGGAATAAGTAAAGTCTGGATGCGATCGGGTGTAGGTGGCACCATGCTGCGAGATCCCAGATCCCAGAGCCCAGATCCAAAAGACCCAAGAAACCCCAGGGGCCTAGATTCCACCTAGTAAGTATAGGTGTGCAGTGTTCCAGTTACACAGTATATAGAGGTGCTTTCGGTCAGGTGTGATAATTAATATTATTACCCATGAAATATGAGCCCTTACACTTTTACCACATAATAAATTAAGGCGAAACTTATTCATAATGGAACACGTATGCTTTGAATATTAATGATCAGTCGGTTGTGGTAATAAGAGTTATTACAAATTTGTTATTTGGTTTTCTACATAATACTAGTGATTATAGTTGGAACATTTCCTTTGGGGTCACGAAAGCACAACGTCTGTCTTCTCTGCTTCACACAGTAAAAAATTCGATATGAAATAGGATCAATTCTACCTTATTTCATATCAATAAATAGCCGATATGATTTATGTCAAATTTATGATTCAAACATATCAACTAGATATTTTATCAAAATACCAAATAATGTAAAGTAAGATAAACATAATCTTTGTTCATATCAAAATGATATGAATAACTTGATCTTTAAAAAATATAAGATTGACCAGCACATATCAATCTGATCTTTTGTCAAACTTTTTGAGCAGGTTTGTCAACCTACAACCTACTTTACGACTACTTCTAGACGAGATGTCTATTAAATCCTAAGGTGAATCGCCTTCAACTTTATTATTTAACCGGCTGTCTTTACTTGGAGTCTAACATGTCACTTCAGAAGTCAATGACATGTCGCTTGGCCAAATAAACATATATCCGTCACAGTTCCTTGCCTCTGTCATAACAATTTGCTAATTCAATTATGCAATCTCACTTCAAACGCGCGAAACAATTAACACTTTACAGCTGGCGAATCTCAGATCTACAGTAGTGTTTTCTTCTTTATTTTTATTTTGCGAATAACTGACTATTTCCCGCATTTCGGCGTGAAAGTGAATCCAAGCTCCATGCCCCATTCATAAACCAAAGGCAAACAAAAAAGACGTTTTCATGTTGTTAAATATTTTTATGCGTTTCGGCTGTCGATCGCCGACAAGAGCGTAAAAAGTAAGTTTCACTGGCTGGCAGTGTGGCAGTAAAAAAAACGGCTAAGCGGTTGGAAAACAGAGATTCGCACTGCTGAACCACCTGTGAGATAATCTAAAGTGTGGCTCATTATTTTGCCCGAGAGACAACGAAGAAGATTTAGCGGTTAATAAGCGGCTGCGTGAGAAAAGATTTTCGTTGGATTTTCTCATTTTTTCTTTAGGTTTTTTTGCGAATTGTTGTGCTTAAACTCTCTTGCTGGGCACTTGTTTAATGTTTCGTTAGTTACATAATTAATTATGGGCAGGGGTTAGCCGCCAGGTGGGTTGCATGCAAAACCAGGGACACGCCCACACCTCCAACGGCTCACACATAAATTATGAAAGCCAAACAAGAGTGGATTGTGGATGGTGGATGGGTGGGGAGAAAGAACCGTTAATGTTAATAACATGCTTTAAGATACTGCACTAAAAACAATATGTGGCTGGAACCTGGAACCTGCAACCTGGAACCCCTCGATCATCTGCGCGCCACAACCATTCTTCTGCTCGATTGAACGGCAAAACAAGAGAATGAGAAAGAATAAGGGGAAGCCAGGAGACCAGAGGCGAACTCATTACGGAACGCTCACTTCCACTTGCAATTAGTTGTATGAATGAATTTATGCTAATTATAGGCCTCGACAGGCAACGCAACGCGCTTTTAATAAGCCACCGCGGGCCGAAAACATTGACTTTGGTTTCAGACCCATTCTTATCTCCGCTTTTTGGCCCTTTCCCCCAGTTTTTCTTTCGATTCGGTTCAGTTTCACCTGCTAACCCACAAATGTAATGAGCCATTGACCAAAGTGGACAGAAAGGCCATGAAAAGAGTGGCCCAAAAGCCCGAAACGGTAAATGTGCGTGTGTGTGGCATGCGGTTGGTGGTTGGTTCGAAATTCTGGAAAGAAAAACGTTCTGTGGTTTTCCATCGCCACAGCACTTAGAGTTTTCATGTGAGCGTAACCGAGAATCTCCGAAAAAAAGGCAGCTACATTTTAATTAACCCGCTGCTGTAATTTGTGGCCAGCCAAACGTTCTTTTGTTTTTCTTTTTTTCCGTTTTTCCTTTTCTACTTCTACTGACTTTTTGATTCACCACACGGAAAAAAAAATCGATATGAAATGGGGGTTATTTCGATATGTAGATGTCAAAATTATGATTCAAACATATTAACTTGATATTTTATCAATTCATAAAAGTTAAATACCAAATTTTAAAATACCAAATGCAGTATTTTTTGAACAAATTTTGTAAAATACGATAAACATAATCTTGATCTTTAAAAAATATTAAATTAACCTGCTCATATCATTCTGATCTTTTGTGAATTTTTTTTTCTGTGCAGCCAGAAAGACTGATGATTTCCCCTCGACGAGCTTAGATATGTCTATCAATTTCACTAATTGAACGTTAACAAGCCGCCGCATCGTTGCTGCCAGCGGTTTTTCCATCTATCAATCATGTAAACTACTCGGCGATTCCAATCGAACTCAGAGAGATACAATTTGGTTAGTTATTAGGTGAGACCCAACCATTCGCAGCTGCTTCCTAGTCGAATAGATAGCTAGATAGATGGATAGATTCTTCCTTGTTAATGTCTGGCCCATAAACAAAAGACTCAAGCAACGAACTAACCATATGTGTAAGGCGCTCTGATTGCGGCCTGCAGAGTTTCCATTACAATTTGCTAATGGCTTTTCCACGGCAAGTGAAAACAAAAGATGAACCCATTTGCCGATGAAAATCTAATTGAAAACGTTTACATTGGATTCGATTCGCTTTGCTGACTGGCCGAAAGGTCACCGCTGAATATGAATATATTCAATGAAAATTTCTCTAGTTTCGTATGCGGGTTCCCACAGAAGGCATAATAATATTTTCGATCGTTCGATTTGAATTTATGCCAACTAAATGCCAAATGCTAATTGACTTTGCGGCCATAAAAAAAAAACACTTTCTCAGTGGAGCGGCAAGGAGAAAAACCTGCTGACTGCAGGCTTACTACAATTCCTGCCTGAGCATGCATAATAAATGTGGCCCGGCCGAGAAATGAGTGCTCGTCTGGCCGAAGGAAGCAGCATATTAGCACTGGAGTCGCCGAGGCGGCATTATCATAAACTAAATATAGCAGCAAATATCAATTTGATTGTGCTACGCTGTGCTGTGCTGCCCGAGAGCGCACAAATTGAGACCGGTGCACAATGGCGATTCAGATTCAGTCCAAAGACTGGCCAGTGAGACCGGAGACCCGGCTAAAACAGGCATTGTGTTGGCCAGCTCAAGTACCGTTGAGCTTTGCCGCATGTCCGGCTGCTGGCCAGTGATAAATTATCACTGTTGGCCGGGCCATTACTTTTCGGAAATGTACGAGGTGAGCAGTGACTGCAGTGGCTCAGCTACCTTCACCTCCAACGCCACCACATCCACCTCCGCCACCAATAAAAATGGGATTCAGAATGCTCGAGCGATGAGAATGCGCTTTTGGCCGATGGGCAGGCGGTAACCGGAGATAAACAGCCGGCTTTTGCCAAGGCGTTGGCGTTTATTATGCAAATATTTTAGCCTTAACTTAAGGCCGCAAATTAATATTGCTCAGCTCGGAGCTGCAACTGCAACAGCAGAACAATGTCGCATTCATTTAACGGCACTTGGCTGATTGTTATTTAAAGTTCAGTTCATAACAATTGTGGTGCCGAGTGGTGCAGAGTGGTGCAGAGTGGTGCAGAGTGGCTCAGAGTGCTGATGCTTTGTCCGCTTCGCAATTTACTACTTTTGCATAGTTAACAACTTGATTGGTAGCACTGGGCAAGCTGACATTGAAATGTAGGCCTTGCCATCATCGATGCCCGCCAATGATTGTTGCGCTGATGTTGTCGTGGCTGTCTTCTTTGTGTTGTCATGCTGCATAAGTGGAGATGTGGAGATGTGGATTGTGGAGTGGAGAGGACTGGTTGCCTGTTGCATAACTAACAATGTTTAGAGCGCATAAATACATGGCCATGAAGCAAAGCAAAGCTTAGCAAAAGCGAAGCGGACTCCATCTAACATCTAACATTCAGAGTAACGGAGTCCCGCACAAATGCTCATGACATGCAAAGGAATTTCAGTTATGTTTGCGGCCGCCCCATGCGGGGCGTGTTTCTCTTCGGGATCCCCAGATATATCCACGGCCATTTAGCAATGCAAATTGCGTTGTTTAGTTTATAGATAATGTCATTCAGAATGCTCTCGCACAAGTATCGCAGAAATGCTTAAGGAACTCGGCGCGATACAGAACAAGTTCGTTGCCAAAGCAACTCGATAAATGCCCGTGATAAGGCTGAGGAACGACAGTTGGCATGGCGAGCAGAGGCAAATCTACGGGTAGCATTCTCCTGGCTGCAGGAAAATGCTGAGATTTGATTGGTGAATTGCCCCCAGTTTGAGTTACCATCAGTGGTATGTTCCGGCGATCATTTGGATTGACAGCAGTCGAATCCGAACCCTTCACTCGCATTCGGTCTGACCATCTAGACTCATTAATGGTCCATATAACACTGCCACTTGGGGGCACTAGCTGCCCACGGGGCACCATAAACAAGGCACCACAAAACTACAATAAGGAAGAGATACAAATCTTGAGCTACAACTTAATCTGCATCGTCTTGATCCGGCTCGAAGGACCATAAAGTACGTTTTATTTCCTTAAAACACGAACCTTAAGTGGATAAGGCTACGAATGTTTCAAAAACAATGCCAAAACCCTTCGGCAAACTATCTGATATCCCAGGATGGTCATCCATAATCATTTATGGTTCAAAACTGATGGATACATGCATCGTAAACACTTGTAAAACCATAAAGAAAAGACACATCACCGGCTACAACTTAATCTTCATCAGAGCAGACGGCACTAGAGACACTTTATGGTCATAAGCCAGGCAATTAACACTTGACATTCTTTTCACTTTTTGTCGGCCGTTGATATGCTTTAGGCTCCATATAGCAGCCACCACTAATCGCCTCATAAAAACACATTTTATTTGTACTACGTGACAAACAGAACTTTATGGCCAGCAGTGCAAGCGAAGAATCCGAATCCAGCGAAGGGACAGTGGAATCGGAGAATAGAGAGTTCTTTGGGACGTGTGGCCAAGTACATTTCGCTTTCTAGCAGCCCACATTCTGAGGTTCTGGTATTCTGCTACTCTGCTATTCTAGTATTCTGGCCATCACCTGGCCATTCTTCGGCTTCATTGTCCGATGGCATCAAATTCTACTTGAGCGCTAATTCGAGTCAATAAAAAAGCGTTTAAAAGCGAACAATAATGAATGCTAGTTGCTCTGTGCGGCCGGCTATTAGAAATTCTAGCAAACTGGCTCAAAGAAACACACACACAACATACAGAAGTGAAAGAAAGCCGGCCAGACGTAAATTAAATGGAAACTGCCAGGCGAAAAACAACACAGAAAAAGCATGCTTTTTCGAAATCGAATGCCCGGGCGGCACGTGTCGTCGTCTCGCTGGCTTTTCTCTTTCGGGAAATTCTTGGGGCTGGGCTGGGGGAGATTCATAACCGAAAACCGCTGACAGCCAAACATAAATCCCGACAAAGCCCGAAAAAGGAAACGGCTGAGGAAAAGCAACCCGTACAAAATCTAAACAAATTGAAAAGCGCACGCCAAAGTCGCATCATCATCATCATCATCGAGAGCTAGAAAACTGGACCTGGAAATCTGAAAAATCTGGAAACCAGGTCGGCTGGCGGTCGGGCCTCCCACAGTCGTATGATTTATGCCCAGTTAACTGTTCACCCACCGACCGACCATCCAACCAAGCAACTCATGTGTGCGTTGCAAATTTACGACTCAATCAAATGCAAATTGCAAGAATTTTTGAACTGCACCTGCTGGGGGTCTTTTCCTGCTGCTGCCAAGGTGGCTGACCCAGTTTCCCAAGGGGGAAAAACGGTTATAAATTGCGTGAAAATGCATTACGCAAGTACAAAAGGCTGTGAATGGTGGCAGCAACATCATCATCCACCATCCACTATCCACTAACATTCAACAACGGGGCAACAATGTGAATTGGCCGCTCCAGTTTTGCTGGCTAATTTATGCAACATTTGTTCGCTTGGCAGCAGGTGGAAGCTGTCGGCGCACGTAACTGTCAACATGGCGCAAACTAACTGTAAACTGCATATGCCAACAACCACCCACCCACTGCCAGTGAACCACTGAGCCATTGAGCCACCTCACCTTACCACTTTTGCCACTGAACACTGAACCGAGCCACCGACCGCGCAGCTAATTGTCGACGCTTTTTGCATTTAAGCCAATTTGCGTTCACAATGTTGCCCGTCGACCGTCGACTGTCTGGCTGCTGGAATCTAAACTCGGGGCCAGAATTCTGGCCAAGATCTCGACTTTCAGCCATATCTTCTGCTCCATGTGTTTGGGCCGATTAGAATGTGCTATTAACCCATTTGCGAGCGGCTGTTCGGCTACTTGGCGTTTTGCCGCGAAAGATGCTCATAGAATGTGCAATTTAAATGCACAGCGAGGCTGGCGACAAATTCAATTAACCCGGTAAAGATAGCACAATTGATGAGTTAACGACACCCGTTCAATTTCTGTTGCTAAATATTTAGATGGGAATTTAATTCGATTTGTGCTTTTATGATAGGTTGTAAGCAAATGGGTCTATAAAAGAGATTCGTTCTCTAATGATCATTTACAAAACAACTTAATTTAGCAGCATAATTCAATTAGGGGATCTTTTCAACAAAAATTCATATTGTTTGGTCCCCCGAGCCGGATAAAGATTTTAATTATTTCAATGTAATTGCTTAAGCTATATCGATATGAAACGTAGATCGATCATAAATCATATTTGTTTTCTCGCCATGGAAATACCTTTCCAAAAATGTATTTTGTATGGTCCCTCGAGCCGGATAAAGATTTAATTTATTTCAATTTAATTTCTTAAGCTATAGCTGGATATACTCATTCCATTCCTCCTTCTAAAAATCATATTTCTTTTGTCGCCATGGAAATACCTTTCCATCCAGTCATTTGTCAACAGGTTCTGTATGCACAGCAGGTACAGGCGGACCAAAGGATGAATGGCAGGCACTTAAATATGTGGCACTCAAGGGGTTAAAAGCGGCTTACGGCAGCTAAGACAACAAACAAACAAACAAATAAACATGGCGGGGAAACAAACAAGTTTTGCGCTGCTCAAACTGAAACTCCAACTCAAGCTCAAACACACTGGCCTAAGCAAACAGAAGCCAAACTATTTTAGTTTGGCGCTGGAATGGGAATAGGAATGGGATTTGTTTGTTTGCCAGATGGATAGATAGATTGACTGATTGATAGACTGACGGACCAGTGGCTTTTGCAGCCTTATGATTTCGCCTTGCCGACGCTGCGCTAATTTGTTGGCATCCATCGAGTGGAATTGGCCAAGACAGGAAGGCAGCAAAAAGCCAAGAGCTGTGGAATCTGGCAGACAAACGCTGCCGCCGAACGCAGAAGACTGTCTGCAGAATTCCAGGTAATTCTCCGTTTGATTTATTAACCATCATTACACACATTCGATGGCCGCTGATCTTTCGCTGCTTTTGCTGCCGGGCAATCAGAATCAATATCTCAGCATCGCAGTTGGACTTCCGGTTCAGGTGTTTGTATTTATCCCCACCGATTTTCCGATTTTCCCATTTGCCAGAGGAAGAGAAATCAAGTCCTTTTGGAAAGGAAGCGGATCGGACTGCGGACTACGACTTGTATGGAGCCATAAATAACCACCAAAAAGAGAGTCAGTAGCCCAATTGGCCACGTTTATATATAGAACGGATCGCATTATATAATTTGCACTGGCCAAGATTTATGGCCCGGGCACACAGTTGCCATTTGTGGCGATGCTTCCATTTCGAATGCGTCTTTAAAACGCAATAAATATTAAAGCCCCTGGTCCTCTGCGTGCAGTTTATTCAGCTTATTCGCGATACCCATGGCTGTATCCATGGAATTGTATCTACCTCTGCCGATAGGCAACGCGAAAATGCTGCCAAGAAAAGCATCTCAAAAGTGGAACAGGCCAACGGCATGCAACATTGGCTGGAAGAGAATTGAAGAAAAGAAGCCACGAACGACGCTTCTCTGGGTTCTTGGTTCTTCGTTCTTGGCTAACAATATTCATTGCACAATTATGCCTTGCCTGATTCTTATACCAGATCTTAATGCTTTATATAGACAGCTAATTTATGCAGTGTCTGCACGTCAGTCAGCTACATATATATCCCAGCCCACGCCAAATTATTTGCTATTTAGCCAAACATCAGCCTAGTTGGCCCGAAACTGGGTCGATGGTATGCACTGGAATGCACCTGAATTGGAATTAAACGAATTTCACTTTGTTTACCTACATAGAAAAAAAATTGACAAAATATCGGATTGATATGTGTAGGTTAATTTAATACAAAATGATATTATGTTATGTTTATCTTATTTTTAAATATTTGATAAAAAAATACTAAATTTGGTATTTTAATACAGAAATAATATAATATCAAACTGATATGCTTGAATCATAAATTTGACATTAATCATATTTATTGATATGAAATAAGGTTAAAATGAACCTATTTCATATCAATTTTTTTTTTTGGGTGTACTGTACTGTAAAGCAAACATTCGAGTACACCGAAATCTTGATTGTGTTAACTACGGGATGCTTTTTATATACTCTGCAAACGCACTAAATCCCACTTCCTTTCGGAGCTCCCTGAGCTGGACTTCTTTAATTTATTTAAAACCCATTACGGCCTACATTTAAAGATTGGATAAGAGCTCTTCCACGGAATGGCGTTCGTATAAAACTTTATGACCGACTGCAGTTTTCTCGATTGCATTTTCCACCTTGGGCGCCCATTAAAGCCAGTGGCTCGGGTTTTATGGTTCTTCTGTTTCATCGTTCTCACTTCATTTTGATGAATATTTAAATATTTCCCGTTGTAAAATGGTTACTTTTATGTAGAACGCTTCAGTTTCAGAGTTCTGGGAATATTTCCTATGAATAACTTAGTGTATTGTGTCAACTGGATGGCCTAAAAACTGGATACACAAGAATCCTGGCTGCCGCTTAAATAGAATTCTCATAGCATTGTCGATTTTGGTTCTCTGACACTATGACACTCTGAACTTGACATAACCCCTAAGCCTTATTTGATTTGGCACATACCTTAACTGTTTGCTCTCGTGTCTTCAATCCTCTCAAAACTCCAGATCGGTACGGTCTTTTCGTCTTTTGGCTCGTGTAGCTGTAAGACAAACAAATGCAAATTAGTTCAATATTTGCCTACAACAATGGGCCCGGTTTTGAGCCACAAACCCACTTAAAGCTAAAGTACAGACGATACAGATCTGGGCATCTGCATCTGCATCGCCAGGCAATTGAGTTTAGTGTGACAACGTTTAATGTGAAAACGAGAACTAAATAAATAATTTTTACTTTACTTTACCACTGCAAACAAACAATGAGATGCAGCGATAATTTCATTAAAAGAGAGAAAACTTAGGGAGATCTCGTCGGTGCAGAATGGTATGGTATAGACTTCAACTCCAGCGGATGGATGGTTGGATGGTTGGTGTATCCGTCTTGATGTCGAGCGCTTATCTCGAGTTTGAATCGTCAGCAGGTGACATTGAAGTAATTTACTTGCTGTTGCCAGTTTCCACCGCTACCCACACAATTTATTTGCAACTATTTAAGCGAAGAAATACAGAGAATACAGAGAATACGGTGGAGGAAGCCAAGAAAGCCAGGCCAAAAAGCAAAAACCAAGGCAGAGATCTCGGTAGGTAGGTATTATTAGCCAGAGTCTCAGTCACTCACAGAACTTGGCTGCTTTTTCACCGGAGCTGGAAGCTTCTTCTCCAGCTTCTTGCTTTATTATTGGCTGACAGTGGTGTCGTTGTTGTTTTGGCAGTGCTTGTCGTTGCTGCAGTGGCTGCTGTTGCATTTTCTGCTGTTGCATTTGCGCTGCTGCTGCCGCTGCTGCTGCATTTCGCATTCCATGCTAGCGAAAGTTGACCTAGTCGACGATCGCGGTTTTTGTTTTTGTCGTTGGAGGCGGCAGGGGTTGCAGAACGAGGCAGTGCAAATTTGCTTATAAATAACGAAATTAAATATGGCCAAAAGCCAAATAACTCAACTAGCCACTAAGGAGCAAAACATTTGGATTTTGGAGAGCACGGCAACAAAATTAGTGTTTAATTTCAAGATTTTACTTATAATTTTGAGCAAGAAAAAATGTAAATCATCTATTAGATATTAAACTTTGAGAATATTTAAACTTCTAAACTAAGGACAAGCCAAAAAAAAATGTATAGAAAGTAATTAAGCAATAGTAGGTTTTGAACTCTACCTTTTTTTTTAAATTTTTTACTGAATTTTAAATAAAAATGTATGTATTTTTTCCCTCTGTGCAGCCATTTAACATGAAAATTCGCCAAGTTTCTCCCGGTCAATCTTCGCTGTATTCTACCGACTATCAACCACCAACTAGCAACTGAAAACTGAAAACTGAAGAGCGAAGACCGAAAACATTTGCACAATTAACTATGCAATGCACGCGCCCGACTTCGATGCTCCCGATGCTCGTTTCTTTTTTTTTTGGCCACTTTCTTTTGGCAGTTTTAAAATGCAAATTGTCTTGATGATGGAGTGCCGGGCATTCTAATCAACTGGAGATTTCTGCAAGATCTTCAACTCTTACTTTCGATCTGTATCAAGTTGCCACAAGTCTTCACCGGCTGACGTCAGCAGTTTGCAACAAGAGGCAACAAGAGGTTTCCGCTGGCGGCAGAGAAACAAAAAGAACCTCGGCAGGCGGAAGCTTCAGCCGCTCAGACATTGAACTGTAACACTTTCTATTGGGGTCAGCCGAAAAAAAAGGCAACCACCAACGAAATAATAATAAAAATGCCATTGAACGGGTGTAGAGGCTAGAGAAGCTAGAAAAACTCGTGGTTGGTTGGAGGCTCATAAAGGCGAACAGACAATGGAAATGCCCAAAATGCCAGGCACGTTCCCCTGCCGGTAAAGAAGAAAAAAGTACAGAAAAACAGACCCACTAACTCTGGAAATCCAACCTATTAATGTAATTCTTCTCTCTCAATCTCCAGACTCTTCTTTATATATATAGCTATATCTACACTCCCGAAATGAAACGCAGGCAATGTCAAAATGTTAACAGCACTCAATGGCATCCACCGGCTGTATTTTTTGTTCGCCTCCCTGGAAAAGGGGTCTTCGGGGTCTGGAGGTCTGTGGCGCTTTCTTTTGTGCACCCAGCCAAGATTTTTGTCACGATCCCGAGGCTTTAACGTTTATTGGATTATTGTCATTAAATTTGTTTGGCTTCGCGGAAAGTCTTGAAAGCGAAATCCAGACGGGTGAAACTCTATGAAGAGAGGGTTTTCGGGAGGGAAGTCCTCGGTTATGAGTCAGAGGTTAGATCTAAAGAGGTGCTACTCGTCTTGCTGTGACCTTGGGTGAAGGTCAATAATTGGATGTTTAGAAGGGATCTTCAAGGGTAGAGGTGCCATTTTGTTTATGGTTATGAAGTTCTGGGCTAGCGAGGGAAGTTTTGTAACCCATTTTAAGCGTTTTAAATAATTAAATTATAATTTAGTTGTACAAAGATAGCAAATTGACAAGAGATCAGTTTGATATGTGCTGGTCAATTTTATATTTTTCAAAGATCAAGTTATTCATATCATTTTGATAAGTTATTCATATCAATAGTTTATCTTATTTTACATTATTTGCTTTTTATTGATATGAAATAAGGTAGAATGGATCCTATTTCATATAGAATTTATTTTCTGTGTAATTATTTGCTAATAATATTATTATGTTGATCATTAGTGATCACCTAAAAGTTAATCTTTCTTTGGCTGCTATTAAAGAGATAACCTTTCTTCATTAATGTCTTTTTTTAATGTTTGTTAATTTATTCTGTTGATTGATTTAATGATTCATTTATTTATTCTGCTCTTCAGGTTGGCTTTTCAATTTTCCTCGGACCAACAGATGTCCCGTTCTCATGGCTCCGTGCATCCTTGGCGGGCTTTTACTTTTCTTCCCAGCCAATTGGCGCTTTTCCTTTTTGGCATTATCATTTGGCGGCTGGCAGACAAATATGTATGAGGCACTGCATCCACATATCCATCGGATGGCGATGGCTCGCCAGCTGGCAAATGTCAAAGTTTAAGCAAATACAAACGCCTTGGCATTGGCATTGCGATGGCGATTGGCATTGCTATTGCCAGATTGCCAGTTTGCCATTTTGCCATTTGGTCGTGCCAGATGGGCTTGAGTTTGAGTTTGAATTTGAGTTGCACCCAAAGCGTTTTCAGCCTCCTCTGCTTCGTTTTCGCGCATTTAATCGGCGACAATCACAAGGCTTTTCTTCTTTTTCCTTTTTTTCTTTTCGGGGGGAAAGACGTTTTTATTTATGGCCAAGGAAGCCAAGCAAGCGAAAGTCAAATTCTTCAACGATTATTTCTTGCTGATTTTCGGAGGCCGCTTCTTCTGCCTGAAATCGTTTGCCCAAACTTTGGGTGTCATTTATCCCCACCTTGAGTTTTTGGTTTTCGATTTTGGTTTTTGGATTGCCTTTGGGCAGCAGGAGGAGGAGGACCATTGTCTTTTGACTCTGACTTTTGGGTTCATTGAAATTCGAGTGTGCGAAAAGTGAAACTCTCAATTGTCAATGTCCGATGTCTCTGAACTTGGTTCAGATATCTTAGCCTCTGGCTGCAAATGCTGCATGCGAAAGCTTTTTGCTTTTCAATTAAATTTCAATTAAAATATTACGGCAGCAGCAAAGAGACGGCAGCCAAAATACTTTCACACAATCGCAAATTATTTCGAGCAGCACTTCTGAGCGAATTAGCCAAACTGCATGTCTTCAAATCGGACACGTTTCAATGAAAGCGAATCAAGTGCGAAACGAGCTCGGATTTTGATGGACAGGTTGTGCCGTGTGCCGTGTTATTAGCCTCTCGAGATATGCCGATCCAGAGACGATTGAACAGGGCGTATACTTAATAAGTGTAATTCACATGATCAAAACGGTTTCATAGCCCGAGATGAACCACGCAGAATCGTGGGATAAACTGTACTTAACTGTGCCAGAAGATTATCTTCTTTTTTTCTAGAGGGGAAATCCGATGTGTAGAAAGCTGCTCTCATCACAGATGATATCATCAGCCAATTTCCTTCGATAATTTCTCAACCCAATTTCTGCTTCTGCATCTCTCGTGCATAAATTATCAGATCAAGCGACATTGGCCCCGAAAAAGGTGCCGAAGCCCCGAAGAGAGTTAATCACTGGCCAAAGCCAAATGCAAAGTAATCCAAACAGTTATGTTACTTCCCATCCGTCGACCATTGTTGGATAAACCTCTGCTAATTGCCGGGCCAAATAGCCGAACAGCCGACTGACCCAAAAGTTGACAATCGCAAATAAACAAAAATGGAAATTTGGCACGCCGAAAAAGCAAACAGCAAAACTGTTAACCCAAATGAGGCTGGGCTTTCAGATGGCGCAGCTTCTACGGGTAGATTTCTTTCACAATTGACAATTCTAGCGGCGGTCCATCAATCAATTTTCCTCTGGTTAAACTGAAACGGAAGCGGTTTTTCTGCCTGACAATCACAATCGCAATGGCTAGATGGCAATCTCTTCGCTACTTAGAATCCATTTCGCGATTTCTTCTCGTCTCGACGACAACTTGATTAGCCATTGATGACCACTGTCAGCCGCAAAAGTAAATTACAAAATGCAGGGGAATAGAAAAAGAAGCATTAAAGCATATTGCCTGCAAGCTAGAAATCAAATGCAAAAGCAAAAGCGCGGACTTGCGCCAAATGTCAAATTAAATCTATCAATTTCACAGCAGAATGAACGCCCAAATGCGGTGGGTCTGGGCTCTGCACAGAAAAAAAATGCAGGTTTTTTTAAAGATAAAGTTATTCATATCATTTCGATATGAGATTATGTTTAAAAATGCTAATCTCGGTATTTTTTGATATGCTTGAATCATATAATTGACATTAATCATAAGTTATTCATATCATTTTGATATGATGCATATCTGATTTTACAATACTTGTTCAAAAAATACTTAATTCGGTATTTTTAAAACAGTATTTTGATATTTATGAAATGATAAGATATCAATTTGATATGTTTGAATCATAAATTTGATATTAACCATTTCGAAATGATCCTATTTTTTTTCTGTGTGGGGTCTGGGCTCTGTGGGGTATAAAACCCATATAAAATCCGCCTGGCCAGACATTTGAAATTGCTTTGCTGACACCAAAGTGTGTGGGGAGGGGCCAGAATGCTAGGATGCTAGATGCTTTAGATGGCTCTAAGGCACAGCTGCTGTGGCATTTGATGCTGTGTTTGCCCGTAATTGCAATGGGAGAACTTTTTGCAGTGGCTAATCAACGCTAACTGCAACAAACAAGCTGGACAAACAAACGCAAATTGTTTTCCAAGGCACGGAAGCCCAAGGTCCATGCGAATATTAAATGCACATGACAAATTGCCTAGCCAAAGGCGAAGGCTCTTGAAGATTCTCTTCCCTTTTTTTTGTTCCCTGGCCATCTTGGCTGTTTTTCTTGCCCATTTGGCGGCAATTAAAGCGCACGCTTCGTCTAATCAACGGCGACTGGCAGGCTGCGTAAATGAATAGCTGCCAGGCGAAAGAAGGCTGTGTTGTAACTGTCATGTCATCATGATGATGCCAACTCCCTGGCTGGGATAGCTTCCACAGCCAAAGCCCAGTCATGGCCAGGGCAATTATTGCGGGCAAATTTAAATACCAACTCCCCGAGGAACCCGCCGAAGAACCCTAACAAACACGGTAGCTGACATTCAATGGATCATTTCAGCCGGTGGTCTGGGCTCTTTCTTCCTATTCTTGACTTTAACCCGGGCCTCTCCGGATCATCATCGCCTTTTATCAGAATCCTGTCTTCTATTATCTTTCTTTCCCCACTCTTTGGTTGCGGGTTCTGTTCTGACACGTTGCATTGTGGATTTCACACCACATCTGGGGCTTAATTATTTTAATTGCCCGACTTGTGTTCGCTTTTAATTACGGGGACTCTAGATGATCTATAAAAGACAGCACAAGACAACGAAACTTAATGAATCTGTTGCCAATTAATGCAAATGTTATGGATGCCATCGCAATTACAATCTGGATGCATTTTATTTGATTGCACAAAGGAATGGGAAAATTTTTATTCTGTGAGAAGTTTTTAAAAAAGATATTTTGAAACCAAATTTTAATTTATCAAAATTAAATTATATGAGTAGATCTTCAGATATTCTCATTATAATTTAGTGTAATAATTATACAAAAAATAAATCGAATATTTTTACACTTTTAGTTCAAAATACACCGTCATTCGAAGGAATAACTTTGGGATAAGCCCTACAAGCCACCTACTGCAGTTGAGAAATTCAAGAATAATATTTTGGAAGGCAAAAGGTAAGTGAACCGCTATTGAAAACACTTGAATTATTTATTTTGAACTCTATGAGGATCGGGAAATGCTGTAATCAATCGACTCAAGGTTGTTCTCCGAGCAGATTGTTCAAACAAAAAGGGGATTTCTTGCCGATCACCGTTTCAGATTCAGATTCTGTTTCTGGATTTAGGATTTCTCGCTTGTCATGGCACATAAACATAATACGTGTGTGTGGTAAAAGTTAATAAACACTCACTTGGCCAGAATAACTTGCAACTGCAACTGTAACTCGGGGTCGTGATAGTCAGAAGTGACCGAAAAGTATCCTTTCCTTTCGGATTGTCTTGTTCTCCTGCTGGCTGGCTGATGGCCTTTTATTTCGGCTATCGATGCTGAGTCACGCTTCACTTTCGAGATGAGTTTTATTCATGTATGTAAATGATCACTGTTTGCTGATTACACACATTGCACACATGGGTTGGAATGGATTGAATGTTGCACTTGACTTGGTTGTTGGTTGCTCCTTGTCAAAGAGCCACGGATAAAAGGTTTTCTGATTTATTTTTGTGTTTGGCAAGTCGCGGGATCGCTGCGAACTTGACCGTCGAGAGTTGACCGAATAACTAAAGCAAACTCCGGGCTAATCAGTCGTTATATAAGTTGCTCTCGGAGGAGTTTTGAGTTCTTCTGCTGGTATTTTTGCTTCTTTCGCTGCGCTGCTCGCGTGCGTTCGCCTTGACAATGGGCAACGTTTTAAACTGCTGCCGAGCACCGAGCTCAAAAGAAAGCCAGCAGCGAGGCAAAGAAAGCCAAAGAAATGAGCCGCAAACACAGCAAACAGCAAACACAAATGGCTCAAAGCCAAACTCTCGTTTTGAGTTTGAGTGAGTTTCTCTGTGTGGGGAAAAGCGAGTGTCTTCTGCTGTCTTTTGTTTGCATTTCACTCGGGAAGACTCGGAAGACTCGGAAGACGCTCTTCTGGGGCTCTCTTCGCTTCGGCAGCTGGCAGCTCTCTTTGTGGCACATGTGGCATGTTTCATTGAGTCCCGTCGCGGTCCATTCATAATTTCGATTACCGAATCCCCCGGCTGGAAAAACAAAACGAAAAAAAACAGAACCCAGAGGGTTCAAAACGGGCACACACGACGTTCAATATCATTAATTAAATTGGAATCAGTTCACGGGCTGCGGAGGAGATCGAACTAGAGAACTAGAACCGGGGGAAAATCAATTTTGCCCATGAGATCGCACTTAGGCGAGTTATTGGTACATGAAAATTATGATATTACTTCTTGGCCAGCTCGGATTCTCATATTTCTCTTTTTTTCTAGTTTCCAGTCTTTTGTGGTCAGCGGCTGGCAGTGTCGTGCGTTTTATGCTCCATAAAAGCTGTCCAGCACTGCAGTTTAAATGAATTAGGAGCCCAAAACGAAGTCAACTTGATTAGAAAGGCGGCGCAGAATCAAAACAGCCCCTCTGGTATTCAGAGATGCCAAAGAAAGTTACACATTTGTTTGATAACATTTCTATTGAGTGATTAACATGTTGGGCTCATAAATTGAACGATTGGAACGAACGATCATCCAATGTAAACAACCGAAGATCACACAGAACAATCGGCACAAAAGGCCACCGAAAAATGAATCAATTTGTGATCGGACTTGGGATTGTGGATTGTTTTTTGGAATCGGATGACGGTAGATGGCAGACGGCAGACCTTTCGCTTTCAACGAAGCTGGATGGCTCGGCACGATCTTCTGCATACTGATGAGACCTGATGGGACGATCATCACGATCTGGAGAAAGCCAAGTCAGGCCGAATCAAAGAAATCCCCAACTGACGACAAAGCGACAATTGCTAAATGAAATGTCGCGCAAGGAAGCGCAAATTGTAACTCTGGCAAAGCGGCAATCAAATGTCGCCGGAAATGTTTACACAAAAAGCGCTCGAATATGGCCGAAAATGTTTTGGATTGCGGACTGGATTTTGGATTTTTTTCGGGGGTTTAGAGGGGTTAGAAAGGCAATTTGCATTTCACCGTGTGACAATGACAGCTGCTTAATGATGATTCGCGTTGATTTGGTGATCTGTATCTTGGGTATTTTATTTTTTGGTGAGACTCCAACAGGTGCATTTCTTTTTGTTTTGGCCAGAATCGAGGCTTCTTCTGCTTTCGTTTTTCGGGGCGAAAATGAAAACTGCAATTTCCGAAAATAACACGGAAAGCAGCTGCAGTTGCTCCATCCAACCCATCAAGTTCGTTGCTTAAGTCTTTCGTTATTATTTATGCCACAAACGCTGGATTTTAATTACAGCTCATTTTCAGAGTTTTCTCGGCTGTATTCGATGGCAAAGTATTTTTCTCACTGCCCGAAGCCATGGGATTTTTGTATGCTTATTGAGGAGATTTCAATCCCGGTCTTCGCTGCCTTTTCTCCTTCTTTTTTGGTGCAGATTCTAACAGCATCCGTTAGCGTTTTCGCAGCGCTGCCTGCTGATTAAGTTGCTGCAGAAAATGTGCCGAAAACAAACAAAGCCTGACTGCAAATTTGCGTAAAATACCAAGCCGAAACGGGAATGCACTTGGATTTTTAATAGGCATAAAATTAAGTTAAGCTAAACGATGGCTGAGTGAATTAACAGCTTCATCAAAGATTGTTGATGGTTATTTATGATTATTAATTAAGTTTATTGCCACACAGAAAAAAGTTCGATACGAAATAGGGTCATTTCTACCTTATTTCATATCAATTCATTCAAGCAGCTCAACTTGAATTTTATCATTTCATAAGAGTTATAAAAATAGTGCTTTAAAATACCAAATGTAGTATTTTTTGAACAAATATGGTAAAATAAGGTAACCATAATCTTTATTCATATCAAAATGATATGAATAACTATATCAATAGTACGAGTATGTGCATATGATATGTTTAGTTAGCTGATTAATAATAACGGACCAGTTATAACCTTGTAAACATTATGTATTTATTAATCATTGTTAGCCATTTAATAGAATAGTAAATCCAGAGAATCCTTTAGCTATTTTATACTGGCTTCTTACAGCTCCCTAGCTCTTCATTAGTTTAGTATACCCCAGAGGCAAATTTGAGGCCCAAAACGGAACAAGAGCTAACGTTATCCCATTGTAACTGAACGGTTGTTAACAAGGGGCTGCCGAGTAGGAAACCCAAGACCCAGACCAAAACCAAAACCAAAGGAAACGATCCAAGTACAAGTACAGAGCCAAATTGGGCGTAATATTATGCCCAGGCTGGGTGAAATATGAGCTGAGAAAATTTTATTTCGGCTTTGTTTTGTGTGTCCCCGGGTTCGAATCCGAACTAGGCCTGTTTTTTTCTTGCCTTGAGCCTCTGCGATTTGTTAGCGATCGTATTAAAGCATTTATTGGCTTATTTAATGCGATCCATGTTGGCCTGTGTTCGACATGGCATCGTAACGTTTCAAAACGCCGCCTCGGGTGGAGTTCATCAAAAGTAAACTGCGAAAAAATAACGAAAGGAGAGAGATACGCTCGTAAAATATGGAACAAATAGGTTCAATATTTGCCCATTCGACTGTTAATCAGGTCAGCATTTAATATTTATACTCGTTTTTGGGGCGTGGCGTTATCTTGAGCAAGCAAAGCATAAAGCTATTCAATTTGCTGCTGCTCGGGGTTACTAACTCACTGCCAAGCCTTCGTAACTTGTGGGTGGAGAAATGTGGGGCCGAGAGTCCGGTTATCCAAGAAATTTAGCTACCTGTCCAAAACACCAAAACACACGGGTCGTAAAGATTTGCGGCTCACTTAAAATGGGTTTCTCGCCGGGCATTTGGACAAATTTTTTGGCACAACACAACATGGCAAAAAGCAAAGAGATCTATCTAAAGTGTTTATTTCCTGCAATTTTCGAAAATATTTTTCTTGACTTTTTGTGTGACACGTTTCTAATTCTTCGCCGCGTTTTTTCGGCTGTAAGATGGCTAAGAAAACAATGAGCCGAGAATTCTTTTTTGGCGGCTCGGTTCAAAGATTCATTGTGTTAAGTTAGGCAAACAATTTTGTCTTGATTAACAATTGTCTGGCGGGGCAAATATTTAAAGCATGAAATCGTTTTGCCATACGTACTATTTTCTTCACTCCAGATGGAAACAAATGCGAGCTGGCCACAATGAGAGCTCTTAGTTCGCACAAAGGGCCTGTGTGGTAGATTGAGATCGAGATCGAGATCTCTTAGCCAAAAACATAAATTGGTTCCAGTGTGAGAATTTATTGATTAATTTTGGTACAACGCCTTTTGCCAAACGCAAAAGTTCAACGCCCCTTTGGAGGCCTAAAATGAAAAGCTAAACGAATTCGGATCCGTAAACCTTTTCTTGGTCAGATAAAACGCGGCGTTAATTAAAGCCGATTACCGTAATTTGTTTGTGTCCGAAGGGCTTTTGGGAAAAGAGCGGGCCCTTTATGAAAAATCCAGCCCTGCACTTCGGAGCTGCAAATTCGGCGAATGTCAAGTCCGTAATTTAATGTATCTACATTCGAACATCTGTGTTCGAGGAATGCTGACGGTGCTGTTGCCTTCGGGTTTCCTGGCCAAAAGCGCGTGTGACCCAAAAAAGAGAAATTTCATCCAGATAAATGATGCAATTCTTGGTCTTTCGGTTTCGGGTTTCCATTTGGTTTTTGGGCTGGTCCCCCTACTAATTGACTAATTAACCCGAGGTTTAATAAAGTATTTGGGCCTAGGGAATTGAGTGATTTGTGTCGGTTTTCGTTTCATCTCACCTAAATCGAGTAGGCTTTCTTCGTTGGAAAGAAAGCAATTTTTGCGACAACCGCGAGAACTGAAAGATGTCAGTATTCTAAGCTCGGTGAAAGTTGTTTTTGTCAACGGGTAAGAAGTTCTCCGCTGTTTTGTGTGCTCAATAGTGCGACAAATGGTCAACTGTCCGAGAGGCATCGTCTCATTCCGCCAGAGCATCTTCATCTTCATCATCACAATCACAATCACCACGATCGCAGCTTCATCAGCTCACGTCGTTCTAAGTACAGATTGGCATGTGGCGTTGCTCTTTTGCTCGGCTTAGCACAGAAATACAGAAATCATAATGGTAATGGCAATCATAATAGGAACAATAAAAAGAAAATCCAAGAATGGCCATCAGAAAGTAAGAGACTTTAAATGCCATCGCTTTGGATTTGCTTGTAATGACATTGACAGACAGACTTGCACTTGTCCGCTTGTTTAATCTGGTTTCGTTGTTTCCATTTCGGTCTAGATATCTTCATAATTTCCGAGAAAAAAATGCCTTTTCCTTTTTGGTATAAAAAATAATTAAAAAACTATAAATAGCTTGGGAATGGAATTCCTGTTCTCAGCGTAGCAAACATTTTTAGTTAATTAACTTTCTTGGTTTGATGTCTTACTTGAATAAAAACTTGATATGAAACGATAATCAATTTGATATTATAGGGTATCAATTTTGACTTGATATGCGGCATCTCAATTCGATATGCTGCTTCCTCTCTTTTTTGAAGTCAGAGAATATCCGAGAGAGAGAATTTGGCAATGTGATATTATGTAATAAAAACCATAGGCGTATAAATACCAGAAATTTACCCTGAGCATATCGATTTGATATTTCTTTCCCTAAAAATATTTTATATTCAATGCTACAAACTTTTCCTTTGAAAATTCATCCTACTTTGCCTTTTCTTGGGCACATGAATGCAATTAAAATTCGCCCACCAAAGACAGCTCGATTTTCGACTCGGGCTTGTGGCATTTGTCACGTTTATTCAACATTTTGGCCACTGTAGAGTCTATTTAAATTTCGTTGGCAGTGGCTTTTGTTTTTGGGGCCTCCGCTCCGGCTCTTTAGTGACGCTCGAAATTAGCCCAAAAGGCTTCAAATGCCTCATTTTGTGGCTCTGTGTTGTCACGTTTCGAAAACGAGATTGGTACGGATTAGGCCGCCGACATTTGGAGCTGGCTAACTGCCTTCGCTTCGAGTCTTTGATTCATTTAGGCTAATTAGGTGACACAATTCTCACCTAATGTGCTCTGATAAGCGTACAGGAATGTTATGGAAAACCCCAACAAATTGTTGGCTGAAACTCATCGGTTTGTAGGGGAAAACTCCGAGCCCCCTCCCCATCTAACCAACTACCAATAAGCATGGCTGGCTGCTCATTTAAATTTTACACACAGCTCCCTGGTTTTTGCCTGGCCATTTTGGGTGAGTATCTTCGCTGCGCCGAGTTGCCTGCTCCCGAAAACAATGGGCACTCGTATATCATGATAATCATAAAAGCCCAGGCTCCTTCTCCTTCTTCTTCTTTCGCTGGCCATATATGTGTGGCCCAGGCAGTTTTCAGCCAAGGCAGCATGTAAAGCGCCGCACTCGACTTTGCTTACACGTCTTTGGGCCCGTCTGGCCATAATTTGTTATCATATTAAAGTGCAACATGGACAACAGTTTTGCCGAACGCGATATATCCGCCGATACTCTGCCAACTTGACCACACAGGCACTGTGGGTTCAGAAATATGTATAATGGTGAATTCCCCCATTCTCAAGGAATCTCAAGGAGTCTCATTACGCAAATGCCTATATTGTTGGTAAGGAATTTTCTTTGTTTCACCTGCTCGTTAGGTGTCTTTAATGGGCGACTAAAAGCGAAATTGTTCCTCTCTCAATTTATAATCTCATTAAATTAGGTGCTTGCTTAATTTTATAGAGATTTATATGGACAATTTCTTGAATAACTAATGGAAATTCGAATTACAAAGAGGAGAGTCTGGCAAGGGAAGATCTCTCTGGAAGAATGCCAAAAATATAGTCAAAATATAGTTGCTTTCTCAATTTATAATCTCATTAAATTAATTTAATAGAGATTTATATGGACAATTTCTTGAATAACTAATGAAATTTCGAATTACGAAGGGGAGAGTCTAGGAAGGGATTTAGGAATTAACTACCATATAAGATCTCTCTGGAAGAATTACAAAAATATAGTCAAAATATAGTTGCCTTTTCGATTTATAATCTAATTAAATTAATTTAATAGGGATTTAGATGGACACTTTCCTAAATGGCCAATGAAAACTGTAATTAACGAAGGGAGAGTCTAGGAAAAGAGTTAGGATTGTAAGATCTCTCTGGAAGAATTCGAAAATATAGTCAAATTTCCTCTGCTCGATCCCATCGTACTGCGGTTGGCGGAAGTTCTAGAATTGTATTCTGTTTTGTAGTTATGAGTCTTTATGGCAGCATTTGTTTGGCTGACTGTCTAGCTGCAGACCCAGATATCGCTCGAAAAAGAAAGAAAGAAGCTCGTTAGTGCGCCGCGTTGAGACATCGACACCTTGTATGGATTATTTGCGATTGCGATTGCGCCCTTTCGCCAATTATTGTGCAATCAATATTGCATAATCGGACAACGTTCAACGCCCCAGCTTCTTTGGAAGTTCCACAAGTGGCAGCAGCACCGCTTACAGCTTACCTAACGGCAGTCACACTTGTGGCACATAAATCAAACTCAGCTCCAGTTAGATCTCGGATCTCGAATCTCGCATCCCGAATCCTACCTGCGTGTTATGCAAATGTCAGAAGTTTGCCATGATGTCGTGTGTGGCTCGTGGGCATGGCTAGCCTCCCATTACATCACGTTGTGGCTTAGTCAAGGTCGTTTTTACCTCGCTCTGTTGCATGCCTCAAATCTTAAATCTCAAATTTCTAATTTCAAATCAACTGGCAGCAATCGCAGCTGCGGATGGCTACCAACTACGAACAACCGCCAACTGCAAGGTGCCTCGCCCCGGACGTGTTAGCAACTTGTTGGCCACAAGTCTCAAGTCCTCAAGTCTACAAGTCCACAAGTCCAGAATCTGTATCTGAATGCTGTGTATCCCACATGCAAGGCTGGGTGGTTCCCGATGTTCTGGCCAGGATTGAATGCTTCTCACCTCGAAATGGAGCACAATGCCCGCTATGTCTGCTTTGGCACTGCTCGGCAAAAAAATTGATCGCTTGTGATTAGCAGCGATTAAGATTAGAACAACACCACCAGCAGCAGCACGAGAAATGGAAAAACGAAGATGAAAACATAACCCAGACTGCAGATCCAACATCTAGTATCCAGCATCCAGCATCCAACATCCAGCATCCATATAGCCAGTGCAGTTGGGACCCGCGGTGTTTTGTCAGTTATGTGCAAAGTGGCCAAGAGCCGCTAACATTTTTCAATTAAAAGCGAGTAATACGGCTGTCAATGTGGGGCCTCGAATGGGTGTTACTTAGCATAGTGAGACTATAGTGAGACCTATGTTCTCCCAGTAAGTTTAAAATCTTCAAACATTATATAAAAATGTTTATTTATTAAACTAAGACTAGACAGAACGCTATAGTAGAGAATCTCTACTATCAGATACCCGTTACTCAGCTAAACGAAGTGCGAGGGAGATGGATATATGCATGCAGCAAAGCGACTGCTTGCACTGCTTGAATTTCATTTGAACTTATTTGCTCATAACTTTTTTATATATGGTCCGAATTTAAAAATTTCTTCTACATTTCGATAGGTATTAATAAACACATAAAAATTGCATTTAAACTTTTCCGAAATCTTTAAGGATGGATTAATTGGAACTTAACCAAATGGAGTATGTAAGAAGTAATATCCCAAAATATCAGTCTATCCCCTTCTTTGCCAGGGTATCAAATAATAAAACGCCTAACAAGTTGGAGGCCTGCAGCTGCATCTGGATTAGATGTTGGGATGTAGTTACCACCGCCATCGTGGCGATGGATGTGGCATCCACATCCACGTCTGCGGCCTTGGCTATCAAGTGACCATCGTAATCGCATCGCACCACCCCGCATTTCGTATCGATGTTCTGTTAGGCCTGTCATAAAACTTTCACGCCGAAATCTATATGTTTCATCGGAACGACGAGAGCAATGGAATTATTGTGAAAGATGTTGGCTGATTGTATAAGTAAATTTCACGTGGCATTTGCGGCGGCTAAATTATTAAAAAGCCATAACAAATACGAAAGAAAGCAAACCGAATAAATTGTATTTATGGCGCGCCGAGGCACGCGGCAGTTGGCTAAAAGGCTTTTCAGTTCGGCAGCCGTTGACATTATTTGCCTTAATTCGTGCACTTTCTTCTCGACTTGTCTTGGCCAAAGACAAAGACCAAACCAAAGGCATTAAAAACAATTAGCTCTGCTCTCTGTTTTTGTTTCTGTGTAGCTGCCAGTGTCGTTAAAGATTAAAGTCGAAAATTGTTGAATTTTGTACGCGATGCGGCTTAAACACACATGTTGATAGCACAAAATATGGCTGGACATTACTTTTACTGCCCGGCGCATTGCTATTACCATTACTATTGAAATGATCGCGTTACGTAAGGAAAACCCGACTTTCGGTTGTGCAACAATCTCACAAGTATCTGAATCACTTTAATTGTAGGACAAATTGCCGCTTGCCCGGTGAAGAGCGCAAATTGCCGAATGGCAATTGAATGGCGGCTTAATTTGGCTTAAATGCTTCAGATCATCGCGATGATATATGGCTGTCCATAATCCATAATTCCGTGGACCCTGAGAACTGCCCAGTCATGTTGGTGGTTTTTCAAACGATTTGTATCACGGCTTAAAATAGAATTCCATATTAACACCTCCGAAGAAATATCTCACGCCTGGGGAATTTTTGGGGAAAAGTGGTGAAAATGTGTTACTTTATGGAAATACAATATCATTACAGAACTCGACTTGACAGCTGTCATAGGTAAACATGCAGTCATATGCGGGTTCTGAAATTACAAAAAAAAAAGGAAAAGAAGATGGTACTTGGTGTCCGAGAAAGAAAAAGTGAAAACACCGGAAACCCCATTTGGGTAACGAGCTGAGAGAACTCACAATCGAAAGACGAAATGTGTCAGCTCAGCTGTTTAAATCCAGACTTCTTGAGGTCTTCATTATGCCACCAGAGGTCAAGGGTCATTCGTCACGCGAGCTGCGACGTGAACGAATTGGCAACCGAAATAGAGACAAAAAGCAGAAGTTGTATTATGCAAATGGCCAATTGTCATTTCGGAACCGTTAAGTCAGCAGGCGAACAATGAATCTTTTACGGCGTTTCGCTAATTTGAGGTGTGAATGAAAGTGAATGAAAGCGAGCGCATTCCGTAAAAGATATATTTATAGATACAGATACTTATCCATCAGCAAATCATCTTCTTTCGAGGAGAAACGAGGGACCCAGCTTAGAATAGCCAGCTTGGCAATTAAATCGCTTTTGTTCGGACTAATGGACCTCTTACTTTCGGTTCGGTTCGGTTTTCTGTTTATCTGCTTTTCTGTTTTGCTGCGTGATGTGTTTCGATTTGATGAGCTGTGATTCGATATGAAACGCTCTTGTTTGCGGCATGCAAATGATTTGTTTAACAACACACTTTTTATCGAGTGTTCGGCTACCGGAGCCCAGAGACTCAAAGTTATACCCCGAACAATTGGAATGATTAAGCGGATTTTTCTGGGCTCTGCGTGGGGGGCAAATGTGTGAGACTTATACACAATTATTTTCACATTTCTGAACCTAAACCTTTTGTTGGCCTGGCCAAAAATTAAAGTAGCGTAGAACTAAAGCAAATCCCAGGACCATGAAATCGTGTTTAATTTTCATTTGGCTTTCTATTCGCGGGTTCTGGCCAAAAAAACAAGCCAGCACACAAGTGCTTAAGTTTCTCTTTCTCGTGTGCGTTTGGCAAAAGTAATTCTAATGGCCCAGGTCATAAAAGGCTTTAATTTCGTGGTCGCGGCTTGAATTCATTTCAAGGTTAGCATGATGTGACACTTTCGTTTGGCTAGCTTGATTCTAAGTTCTAGCCGCTTTCAACTCGATTTTCCCTAACATCCCATAACCTGTCCACATCAATATCAATTGTGGCCACTGTTTGACATCGAATCAACGCCATTTAACAGCATAATTAACACATGTTCTTCGCACAATCGATTGCACACGCATCTCGATGGACCAGTCGGCCACTAAATTGGTTATCTAGTGCGAGATGAGTCGACTATCCACGACTCGTCTGGCTACCTCTTTCATTAGCACGTTGTCCAGTCCACATTTCGAGCGGAATCGCTGGAGACGCTCGCTGTCACCATCGCATTCGAATCGCATTGGTGAAGCAGGTGACACTCACTTACGGAGTGGTAAGAAGTGGCTCCCAGACTTGTCATCCGATCCACTCGCCTACACACAAAAAAAATTGATATGAAACGATGATCGATTTTACATTATGTGGTATCATTTTTAACTCGATATGCTCGAAATGTAATCATATCGAATTTAAGTTTCGTTTCGAGGTCAGAGAATCTCCGAGAGAGAGATTTCGGTAAAAACAATATGCGTATGAAATACCAGAAATTTACCATGCGCATGTCGATTTGGAGTAGTCAGCAGTGGCTCCCAGACTTGCCATTCGATCCACTCGCCTACACACAAAAAAATTGAGATGAAACGATGATCGATTTTACAATATGTGGTATCAAAATGTAATCAATAGGCCAGTTCGAATTTATGTTTTGTAATTTAAGTTGTCACATTGCTTCTTCCTCTCTTTTTCAAAGTCAGAGAATCTCCGAAAGAGATTTCGGTAAAAACGATATGTATGCAATACCAGAAATTTACCATGCTCATATCGATTTGACGATGATCGATTTTACATTATGTGGTATCAAAATGTAATCAATAGGCCAGTTCGAATTTATGTTTGGTAATTTAAGTTGTCACATTGCTTCTTCCTCTCTTTTTCAAAGTCAGAGAATCTCCGAGAGAGAGAGATTTCGGTAAAAACGATATGTATGCAATACGATAAATGTACCATGCTCATATCGATTTGACCGCGACGTGTTTTTTTTTGTGTGTAGTGACTTCTAGACTTGTCATCCGATCCACTCGCCTACGAGTGTCCATGGGTGTTGCAATTACAGCCCGCCTCTTAATTGAGTTATGAGTTCTTCTTGTTAGCCGAATTCCCTAAAATGCTGCAACTGTAAAGAGGCAGCCTCTCGGCTCTTGGGAATCGAGCAGCGGATTCTGGGGCAAGAAGCTGAGTTGCCTCTTCTCGGAACTGTCGGCGTCGCTTTTCCCGTTTGTGGATCAGCAATGCGACAGAAATGGCCTAATGAGTAAATTAATTGCTCGAAACCATGATCTTGTTCAGTCTTTATTTGATCGCCACTAATTCGCAATAAAGACTCAATTAATCAGCGATCACAAGCGACCCCTGCATTGACCCCACTCCGACAGTCGCTCATTAATTAGTGATTGATCTGGAGCTGGAGATGCAATGAAAGTGCAGCTCCGACCTTAACTTACTTTTCACTTTCATTGCAAGTGTGTTAACAATTTGAGTGTGGCCCTAATGATGGCTCATGCAGGCTTCAACGATCGATTAAAGTCGTTCACTTCAAAACAAACAAACAAATAAATGGGAAAGCATCGAGATGAGCCATGCCAGATTAGATGAACTGGTTGATGCTGGTGGCACCTCGAGCGTCCAGCTCTCACTTTTCCTAATTACCAAGAGACTCTTTGAATACCCTGCAAGAAAAGGGTATCACTGTTTCAGTACTCCCAAGTTAACCAACTAAATTAAGACATTTACGAGCTGGTCAGATGCGAATCAATAATGAAATGGCCATGCAAAATTCTAGACACAACAGCGCTCAAGAGCCGCCACGGGGAATGCCGCAACGGTAAATGGGTCTTGAGAGGAGGCTTTGGACTCTAGACTTCATGACTGCAGATACCCGACTCGAGATTAGAATGAATCATTTGCAGGCATCCTAATTGAGTTGTGGCCACGCTGGCAGGCCGAAATATTAGCAGACGCCTTGTCGATGTCCAAGTCGGCTGAGTTCTAGTCTGGGTGTTAGCCTGGCTGTGGAGCTAGGGTTCCAAGGTGTGAGACTCCTAAGCGGGGCCAAACTGCAACGATTAGTCGCAGACTTTTCACGAGGAAGTGGACGAAGTCTGGACGAAGGGCCATTTATCAAGAGCTGCTCGTGTCTCGTCTCTCTGGGCAAATTAACCGTTCTTTGACTAACTGACTCACTAACTGACTGACTGACTTGTGAAGTTAGCAAGCAAGTTGGTGGCTAACGGGGACTCCCACTTTAATTGCTCCATCGAAGCTCTCACACCGAAAGTGTTATTAAAAGTGGAAATGAAATGTAGGAACGGAGGGAACGTAGAATGTAGTTCTCTAGTTCTCTGGGTCAATGCGAGCACCCGAACTAATCAAAGCCACGTTGAGAAAGGCACGCGTTCACTCAGAGTCAATAAGCTTTCACAAATAATTCAGCGATATTGCACGCACTCGGAATGTGACAAGAACTTCGGACCAAGTCCAAAGAGAGATGTGCCCAATGGATTCGATCGGGGAGTGACAAGAACTTGAGCTGATCTTCAACCTGAACCTCAAGGGTGGACATGCATCTGTGAGAACTCGTACTCGAGCTGAACCTCACGTTCAAAGGGTTCCTAACTCCTAACTCCAGGTTCCTAACTCCAGGTTCCAGTTCCATAAAACACAATGGAGCATCGCCCGGCTCAGTTCTATTGTTCTATCGATGGCCATGGCTTGCAAATTTTCGGCAGCTTTAATGTTTATTCATGAATTCCAACATGAAACATGAAACGGCAGTGCAACGAGGAAGAGACAAGTTCTCTGGCCGGCACAAGCATAAATCAAATTGGCCGAGTCAAGTTAAGACTTGTGGTAAAAGCCAAAGCAGCAGAAATAGAAACAGAAACAGAAAAACTGCAGCACGCAGTCATGGCCAACTGATTGAGCTGTCGCGTATTTGGGTGAGGTGAGATCGCCCAGTGTCCAAATGGCCATAGAATTTGAGGATTTGAGGCCTCTGGGGTGGGGGTACACCTATTTCTGGCTCCGAACTTCGTGTCTTGGCTGCTTAGGGAAATCTGCAGCGGAGAAAACGAAACGAAATTTCCATATACCCCGTCCTATCCTATATAAGGCTCCAGATCTCTGCCATTTTCACGGACTTTTGTCATATCAAATGGTAAATGGTGGACGGCGGTTGGTAAATGGTAAGAAGCTAAAAAGCCAAGAGGCCCGCCCACTGTGGGCATCCTGGCCTGGGATGGAATAGGAATAGGAATGCATTCATATCGCAGGGACAGCTGGGTCACTTGGCTCAGACAACAAAAGTGCATCAGGAGCAGCATCAGTGGCTCGGCTAACGGAAGACGATTATCAATTTTATTTTGGCTCATATTAATGGCCTGTATTCCACTCGCATTTTAGCCACCAGACCGGTGGAAAAATTTGAAATGATTTCCATGTTTCTGCGGCACAGTGGTTTTTCTTTCGGTACCCCATTGAGAAGTAGGAAAAGCCTAGCGAAATGCCATATATTTCTATTTTTACTATGGTACTAATATAATAATTATAATGTAAATAAAATAATTAAGCAAAACTAGTCGAAGAGGAAAGCATTGGAAATTATTTTATGCTGACGGCTTGGTTGGTTTATGTTTTATGGAAATGGCAGCTAATAAATATCCCATTATTCGAGAAGAATGTTAGGAACTCTTAACTAAGGCAGGCCTAATAAATGAAAATATCTATATTCTTCGTAGAGCCATGATTGTGTCGCGAAGATCTAAAGAGATAGTAAACATTTTATCTGCGTATATGTTTTTTTATATACCCATAAAAGTTCCTGGTATTTACAATCAAGAAAGGTATCTATCTATTATCCCTGTTCGTTGGGCAGAACAGGTGCATCGTTAATTGGCAGTGCGAAAAGGTCACACTGTGCTTATAAACGCCTCTTTGAAAAGGGTTTACTTAAATTAGTTTGAGCATAAATATTTACTGATTCGATTTAAAGACTTAAGTAACTAATTAGTTCTATGGGAAATATTTATTTGCCAAGTTAGAAAGAGCTTTAAAGTAGAGATTGGTGATCCTAAGGCACTATCCTGTGCATAATATGGTTTTAGGTAGATGAATCAATAATTGTAATGTTTTTTACCACAGAATCCAATCAAGTATTGATTTTATTGACACTTTTCAGATCGGGTTCCCCCCAACTATATACATTTATACATTTTATTGGACTTGTTTTGGATTCTCTTCTGCACCACTGTAAATCTCCACTCAATAGTCCCGATCACTTGCTCTATTACGATTTTAGCCGCTGCTCCCAAGTGCCCAAGTGAGTGAGCTTCCATCTTTCGGCTGGCGGCGGTCGATTTCTTTTGATGCAGCGCACTGATGTAATGTGCTTGGCCTGCAATCGATTCGAGTTGCATCCACATAACCGTATCATCTGCCATAATGGCATTAACTGCTCTAGTTGAAAGCGAAAAGTACTGCCGGATAATGGGCAATTTAAGCAGTCGTTTTGGCGGGGAGAGGGGCAATAAATCATCGAAAAGTGGTTTTGCAATTGTGTCTGCATATCTGCTGGTTTCCTGATTTGTTGTTTCAATTGTGGGTCACAGCTGCGTGTGCAGCAAATAGATATTTTCTATATTTTTGAGTTGGCTCGCACATTCCCAGCATGTCTCATGTGGGGTTCGAGGAAAAGTCCATCTCCATCTTCACAACCACATCCATCTTCAATCCAATCTCCTCATCGTGCAGGCGGAGATTAAGCTTTGCTAATGAAGAATCGTGTGTCTATGGCTAATTAGGCGTATGTATCCATTAAGGCTATTCGGCAGATGCCATAAAAAACGCCGGCGAAATTGGGTTTATAGTGCAGAAACTCAATGGTCCATGGCTATTTATATCCGCCAACTGCAAACAAAAGACTCAAGTAACGAACTCGAACTTGTTTCTGTGCGTTGCCCGCTGGTTGTTGTTGTTGCTGCGGCTGCTGCTGTTGTTGGTGTGTGAATTTATGCACAAAGATTATAATATTTTTGCAGGCTTTAACTCAAGCGCACAGTTAGTTCTAACCGGAGGCCCCCGATACGTTCGTTCAATAATTCAAACAAAAAAGTAGCCAGCACATTTTCCCCCATTTTTTTGGTCCACAAAAACGCCCACCGCGCAGCAACTGGCTCCAAAAACGCCCGGCGGCTTTTTCGAGCTGAGCTGAAAAAATGCAGTCAGTAAACTGAAATTGGGTTGTCCGCTTGACCACGGCAGCCACTTCTCTTGCGCGTTTCTAACAATTTGCCTTGCAATTAGTCAAAATTATTGTGCAATGTTTATCCAACAAGCCACGAGTGACACTTCTGTCAATAAACAATTCATTTGCATAACTCCAGGCACGATTTCGCCGTGCTCCGTTGGCAGAAGAAACCCCCTTCTGCTCTTTTCCTTTCCCTGGGGGCCGCAATAGGAATGTTCGGTAGCCGAAGGCTCATCCATGGTCTTCCAAGTGCAAATCATCTTCACACTTCCACGGAGGATGCTCGAGTGCCCCGATGACTCTGCATATTCACCTGCATGCCTCTGCTAATCGAGGGTATAATGGCTGGCTGATGAGGCGCGAAGTGATGAATGTTTGAGCCGTTTGGGTGGACAAATATGTCCAAAAGGTGGGAGTTTGCACTGCAGAGTGCAAGATTCCATAAAGGAAAATAGGTGTTGGTTGGTTTGGTTTGGTTTAGCATAACCCCTAACTTTATACAAATGCTTCCTTTACATTCTAATTTTGGTTAGGCAGTTCATTTTTTCTCCTTTTCGCATTGGCCAGTTGATTTACTATCAGTTGTTTTACCACCAGTTGATTTTCCACCAGGACCATTCTTACATTTTGGTTTAGTGGGAGTTGTACCTTTAAAATAAAAACAATTTTAGCAGAAATTATGGGTGGGTTTGAATCAAACTTACTTCTTCCACAATCGTCTTTCTGGTCCCCTTTTCCCTTGGACTTATCACTTTTGGAAGCGTTGTCCTTGCATGGATCGCATTTCTTCGTACACAAACGAGTACTCGCTTTTGAAAACACCACAGCACCCAGTCTGTTCATAATGGTTAAAAGGTTGAAGAGCCAAAAAATATAGTAAATGAAATTTTGGAACTATGATTTCGATTTGAATGAATATTTAAAGGCTACTAAGAGTATCTAAACTTCGATTCCTTGAAGTTTTCAAAAACTTTTCTATTCTCAGTGCTCGTATTCAAGGGTCCACGATAACCAAATAGAAAATGCATCAACAATTGCGCAGATTCGAGTGTTGTAATTGACGGCTGTCAGTCTTCGACTTGATTAACTCATCGATGACTCGCTGGTTCGATGAATGGCTAGTTAGATGGAAGATGGAAGTTGGAAGCCTGCCCCTCGAGATGACCACTCGATTGACAGGCAATGTTTCCAATTTGTTTAGCCTCGCACAATTGATGACTCATAAATCATGTAATATTGACTGGCTTTTCTTTCGTCGGGTCAACCCGTTAAGCGATTCCATATGCAACTAATCATGTTCAATGAAAGTGAGAGTCTGGGGCCACAGAAATAACCCATGAAAAGCGTATCGATTTGAATATGAATGCCCAGACAGCACAAACAAGACATTCGGTCCGAATAGAAACAGTAACTTTCATTTCTTAGGCTTTCGGTCAATAAGCGTCCATCATCTGACTAATTTTAGAAGATCTTTTATTTGCACATATTCCTCGGCAACTATTTTCCCACATTCGTCGTTGCATAACTTTTGAATGATGGGTAGCAACTTTCGTTTTTTCTTAACACAGGTCATTCAGTTTCAGTTCTGGTTTTCTGTCACCACAACCTACTCCAAAATTCTCAATTGAGAATTATTTTGTTAATGGCCCTACGAGGAAAACTGAAAGTTGGAAAGTGTTTTCGTTTTTCCCATGAAAATGAAAGCCAAATGACCATAAGGGGCCATAAAAGTCAGCACCCGGCTAATATTCTTACCCTGTTTTACTAGCATTTTGTGGGTCATTTGCATATGCGATAAATGCTTTTCGGAAATGCTTATCAGAGGCAGAAAATTTGGAAGCCTAACGGTGAAGGTTTCTGTTTTACTGCCTCCATTTAAATTAACTCAGCTTCCGGTGGGCCTACAAATTGTTATTGATTCGCATCAGGGCAAACGATCGCCTCCCGAATTGATGGGCCACCTGAACTCTGGTTTATGTGCTCCCGGCCAGAAGATCGATCGGCCGATTGTTGTCAAACTCATCAAATACATATTTCAGCCGGTCGTCGGCCGTCTTAGGCTTCATGTTCACCGATCGTCGCTGGAGATCGAGCACATTTATTGCGGCCATTCAGGTTTATGGCCCAAAAAGAGGCAAAGAAATGAGCATCACACACACAGAAAAGAAAATCTATATGAAATAGGGTCATTTCTACCTTATTTGATATCAATAAAAAGCTGATTAATGTCAAATTTATGATTCAAACATATTATTTCATAAAAGTTATAAGAATACTGTTTTAAAATACAAAATATAGTATTTTTTGACAAATATTTTTTTATTTATTCATATCAAAATGATATGAAAACAAATATCAATCTGATATGTAGGCGCACAGGTCATTTCTACCTTATTTCATATCAATTAAAAGCTGATTACTGTCAATGACATTTTATCATTTCATAAAAGTTTTAAAAATACTTTTTTAAAATACCGAATTTTGTATTTTCTGAACCAATATTTATTAATTTATTCATATCAAAATGATATGAAAACACATATCAATATGATCTTTCGCCAATTTTTTTTCTGTGCATATATAGACGGGTATCTTTGGATAGGTTTGCCACCTCTTCTCAGTTTGCGTTACCAATTCGAGCTAGAATATGGAATCTCTTGGCAAATACAATTATGCTCGCCCGGCCATTGTTTGGATCTAATTTAGCGGATTAGTGGCCACCCAGCGAGGGATCCCGCATTATACGTTTACGTCCAGAGATGGCGGTAATATTCTTTTGCCAATTTACCGAGAATTCTCTAGACGTAAGCCGATTGAACATCACAAGAATTTTACGCCACTCTAAGTCGCACACACAGAGCGAATTCCGTATAATTAATTAATTTACGATTTCCATGCGAGCGGTGGAAGCCCAGAAATGCAACCTTTCCACTGACCCGCTTGCCAAATCGCTTGGCTGCGCCATCGAAAGTGGGCCTCTTAATTGCGGCCATAATTATACGCATTTAGCGGCGGTTTAAATGATTGTTAAGTGCTAGACTAGCGGCTAAAATTCGGCACAAGCCAGCTAATCGCTAATCGGAGGGCCGAAAACATGTCAATTGGGGGAAATTTCGGTTTGAGTCGGTTTGAGCTTTCATCTAATTGAGTGGTAATGGCAATGGGCCGATAGGATCCGCCGCCAAATAGCCAAAATAGTAAAAATCAATTAGTCGAGCTCTGTTGGTTTATACGAATTCCGGCCAACTGCAAACCCAACTGCAGCTGCATTTCATATCTGGACCTGCGGCAGTGGGTTAAGTGCCACTTAAGTGCGCACAATGGATGGAAATTCAATTAACTCGGGGCCATTGATAAAGCGGAGACGACTTTACGGACGGTTTCGGTAGCTGTCGGCGATAAAATACAAAGAGCGACGACAATTGCCAACGCCACCTTAGCGTTGAAGCTAACCTCACCCGAGAAACCAAAAACCAAAGACCGAAAAGCGAAAGAAACCACAACTCTCGACCAGTTTAATTGCCAAACCGATAAATGGCAGATAGCTTTGGGCCAAAGCATAAATTGGTAGCACAAATCCGAGTTCGAGTCCAGGAACTCGATCGCTTTGCATTCTAGATGTCGGCGGTTCTAGAAGAATGCCGTTATGCAGCCATCTCGGTTGACCTTTTAGCCCGGCCCAAAACATTTATTTTGTCATTACCCAACTCGGGTGGTCTACTCCGCCCTCCCACTCTGTGAAAACATTGTCTCGAAGCAATTACACAAAAGCCGCTTAGTAAATTATGTACAAACGAACAGGGAAAAAAACCTGAAAGAATCGCATAAGCGAAAAAAGCTCACAAATTGCCAAATCATTGGGCGAGCAGCACCCTTTAAGTCTGCCAGTTCTCCTTGAACGGGATTAACATTTGTCTGCCTTTTGGCGGCCCTAGCAAATCTCGACTTCTGCCCCCGACTTGCATAAATTTCATCCGAAATTTTATCGAAAGTGTGCATCTTACGCCCGCTGGAAAAAAGTTAGGAGCTCCGTCTTACCCAGCATGTCTATTTAAATCTTAACATGCCGCTGACAAAATGCTCAGCAATGAAGACAACAGCAGCAGGAAAAGCAAAAGAATTAGGAACGGCAATAAAAAGCAAAAAAGCAGAGAAGAAAAGCAACGGGAAGACGTCTGGCCTGGAAATTGTGCCAGTAGTGTAGACATGGCCACATTTAACAGGAGCAGCAGGATCAAGTCTTGTTCGTAGTCCCTCTTCCATCTGACATCCCCGAACCACAGTTGTTCCCCGGCTGTTTAGGCGATGTCACTGCTGATAGGCGACGCTGACTGGGATCGGGTCATGCCTGAGATGGAGATGCAGATGGGCCAGGAGAGGTCCACCCCCCCGTGGCTCAAAGTTCATGACACTATCCTTCTTTGTCTTCATCTGCACATCCCAGAACCTTGTTAATTCTGCTTGTATGATGCGATGTTCTCTTCTTGTAGCAGAGATGCAAGATTAACAAATTTGTTTCCCAGATTGTGCCAATTCCTTGTCCACACACTACACTCCATCCATTAATCTTTCGTTTGCTTGATTATAGAAAGGTGTTCTTGAAGCCATTCCAATTTATAGGAACGGAATGATCTGATTCCCTTCGATTCTGGTTATCATAAATCATCTCGAGCCATCGCAAGCTAATTGATTCGCACGAAAGAGGAAAGCAAGAGTATTCCCCCCTCTATTAGACATCGGATTGTGGGTCACAGCAGTTCCCCAGGTTGTCAATTCTTCTGCCATCACAATTTATGGCTATTTGCATGAATCTCGGGGAGAGACTGGGGAGAATGTCATCTTTGTGCGTGAGATGAAATCGCAATCGAAACGAAGTCGAAACCAGTTGAAAGTTGGAGGATAACAAATGAGAATGTTGGGGGTTAATGATGCATGGTGTTGACTTTTCTACTTCTCCGATGTCAGCAATTATTGGCTATTAGAGGTTTCACTTTTAACAGGTCTGTGGAATTTTACAAACTCTGTGTTCTTCTTTGCTTCTGCGATTTAATGAACTTTCATTTCCCGTGCCAAACATTTGCAATTCGCTGGCCAGTTTATCGTCACATGCTGCATTATACATCCGAATGGGAATGCGAAATGGACTATGGAGTATAGAGCATGGAGTGTGGAGTGTCCCCAAATCCAAATCCGAATCCAATTCCTATGCCAGTGATGCATGGCCATCGCTCATCTGCCTGACTTTTTGCTTTTGTCTCTGGTCAGAATCGTGACGCGAATGCAGGAATACGAAGGATGTCGATGGAGTGGCGATGGAGAGACCTTGAGGAGGATGGAACCAGAACCACTGGAAGATGTGTGTCGATCGCGGGGATTGGATTTGATTTACTTGAGAGCCCGGTCCGCTTGACACTCGACATAAGTGAAAAGCTGGCGAAGATTCGTGGCGATTCTACATTCTCCTTTTCGCCAGGCATTATTTCATTAAATCCGTACCCGTTTGATTAGAATCACTTTCGAGTTCGCTGGGAAGTGAAACTTCTGCACGACGCACTTTCGATGGCACGTGAGACAAACGGAGTGCATTGGGAACTGACCATGAGAGACTTTTGTATTTTATATGATATGTGTTCAGTGGTAACAATGGAGTGATATGGGAAAGGCTCTCCCAAAGAGACCACCTCCCCGCCAGAGGGTCAGCTAAACAGAAATGAAATGAAAATTGCAAGCGGATGGGTTTCACTCTTGTGCGAAGAAGAGCGGCCTCTAATCACAAGGGCAGCCCCACTCAACTCCCATCTGAAACGGCAGAGCTGACTGCAAACTGCAGATGCAACTGGTTGCCGAAATGCAACGTGAGCCACATGCAACATGCAACATGAGGCCAGAAGAAAGAGAAACGGAGGTGGAAACCAAGACAGAAACAGAAACAGAAGTCCCAGAAGAGGAGCCACTCAAAGTGGCAACGGCCTGGGAATTGGGCTAATTGATGTTTAGCTGCACTTTTACCCGAAACGTGGACGGAGGAGAGGTTATATCGATGCCATCCAGCGACAAACCAGCCCCGAATGCATATTACATGACTCCGCAACCAGGAGCGATCCGATCCCAATGCTTGTCTGCAGATCCGACTGCATCTTAATTAATCCGAGCATCGGCTGACTTTGAGCAGGATGGAAAGGAGATGGAGATCGGGAGACCAGAAGACCAGGGGACGTGCTTTAATTGAATACAATTAATTATTGACACATTTCGTTAGGAATTCAAGGCTTTGGGCTCCGATAAGCGGAGTCGTGAGCTGACTCCTGAGCAGAGCGAATTAGGATATGGAAATGCACTTTCTACGGACCTCCATCCTCTTGTTTTATGCAAACTGAACCCTGTAAACTGCTGGCTTAACCCAATTTGTTGGGGGAGTCATTGGAGCGTTCTTCAGTTGAAAGAGTTAATTGCTGCGGGAGATTCTCCCACTGGAATGCCATCCACCCAACGGTACTATACCCATTGGCCAAACCCGACATCTGGGGCTGCTGACAGGTGCCGTGGACATTTTCCAAGGCATTCAATTGGAGGAGACACCAAACAGAAGGCGGCACACACAAGACATGGAAACGTTGACAAAGTTGCGCAAACATTTCAAACATCTGCTGCCTGTTTGCGTTGAATGGAGGAGATCAGAGAGTAAAGTGGAGGATAGAGAATGGGGAATAGGGGATCCAAGGAGGATCCAAGCCATCCAACGGCTTACTTTTCTCACCCGACCAAAGACGACCGCAGATTCCGCGGAGGAACCTGGCCAACAATCGATTGGAATGCCAGTTGCGGGTGTCGCTTGCCAGGGGACAGCTCCTCTGGTGACAAAAGCCCAAGATCTTGAATCCAGGAACCCAGCTGAAGACAAGTGCCCGCTGACGCTCCTGACGCCCCCAACGGTGCCATTTGAATATCAACATTTGTCATCGTGTGTCGTGTCGCATTCCGCACTCTTTCTATTCGGTTTCTGCCTCTGTTTTTCTATTTTGCTTCCCGGTTGAGGAAATGTGCCCAAAAGTAAGCAAAATCCAATTAAAGTCAAGTGGAACATGGCCAGGGATCAGGAATCAGGAATGAGGAACGAGGAACAGTGGAGCTCGCTTGTCTCCTTCCTTTTAATTGAGGAGCTCTCATGTAGCCATGCAAATGTGTGCCAGCCAGAGGCTTTCGGCTTTCCAGGGGAGATGGGGCGAGAATAAGAGCTACTTAAAAGGATTGTTGCGGAATGGAAGGCAGTGGACCTGCAATTACTTTGCGGATCAATTCGCAACACTTTCCCTGGGGGAGAGTGGAGTGGAGATCCAGATACATGGACAAAGGAAAGGCATTCCCGCTTTTATCTCCCAAAGATCAAAACAGACCAATGAAATTTGGAACGCGCTCGTTGCAATTGTAATTGAAACGCATTACCACCAAATGGCAGCCGCGGAGTTTCTCTGTTTCTGCCTCCAATGGGCGTTGGCCACAGATCCCCGCCAGCTTGCCTCTTGGTAGGTTGGTAAGTTGGAGTACAACAACCACAAACAACGTAGGCGATGACAGCACCGGGAAATGGAGACCAAGACTGAGCACTACGCACAGGAGCAGGATCGAGGATCGAGGATTGGGAGGCGGGGAATGGCGACATGGCAGCCGAAAGTAGGTGAAGCAGCCGCTAACGAAGACCAACTGGAGGAGAGGAGGGATGGGACAGAGGGATCCAGTGGCCAGTATCAATGGAAGGCAATCGGACATGCCGACGCATTGGCAGCCAACACAGAAAGAAACCAACTCGCAAGTCCAGAGTGGGAGGCACTCGACTCACGCACTCAAATGGGGGAAATGCAATGGAAATCTGGAGAGGATTCCCAGGGGAAGGGGAAGGGAATACAAGCTGCTCTTTTAGGGACAACAATGCGCGGTTCGATTTGTTTGCGATTTGGTGCAAATTTACGGCAGCCGAGGAATGTCGCCTGTCGTCAGAGTCCACATCTCTCTCTCGGATCTTGGATCTCCGTAGGTGGTCAACACCCAGAAACAGAAACCAGATGGCATGAGTAGCCATCAACTGGTTACCCACTCATCCAAGCATCGTTCCGTGAAGAGGTGCGTGCGATTAAGTGGAGCTAATGAGGCTGTGGGGACTTCTCATTTTCTACTCCTTCCCTGCGATGGAGGCCCATTTGTCATATGCATCTTAGTTCTTTTATAACGGTTCCATTTTGAGGAAGGCCTCTCAGATATTCAGCATGGGAATTCTTGTCATTAGAGGAGCATCCCTAATATTCATGGGCTTGGTAAGCATTTAACCTTGACAGGAGACAAAAACGTGGACTCATCAGCGATCGATGATCAGCGATCCTAAGATCCAACGATCCAGTTGGACCCGCGGGACAGGAAGAAGAACCGTTCTGGCAACGTGGAATCAGCAGGTTGCCCTGGTCGATAAGAGATCGAGCAATTAGTTGACAGGGATTGGACGGGATGGCCAGGAGGAGGAGGAGTGCGTCTTCGTGATCCGCTGACGGTGACTGCGACTGTGACGTCGGAGGTGACTGAGATGGGCACGACGGCTCCATATTGGTAATACCAGAGGTTGAGGATCGTGATGACCGGCACGTTCGTCACTTGTTCGCAGTTTTAGATTATTCCAGATTGACGCTGTTCAGGAGCCACTCAGGTTACCTTCCTCTTTCCAAGTTCGCTGTTCTAAATGCCGTTAAAATGAAATGACTTCTCGGCTATTTACTATTTCCCATTTCCCAGAAGCAAACGACACAGAAACCGAATTCGGAATCAGCATCTGAATTGAATCCACAATTATTACGAGTTCTCTGTGGCTCGGCTCTTCTCTCCTCGGTTTTAAGTTTGTGTTTTTATCTCTGGTGGGAAAACTCATCAGCGATTGCTGGGAGAGATGACCCAAATTCTGCATAATTGTTCCACTGCAGCTTGGTCTCCTGATCTCCTAACCGCATAACTCCTTTCGGTGGATTCCATTCCTGGCTCCCAAACACACCAAACACTAAGCACCGCAAATTCGCCCCAAGAGCGAGAAAGTTCATTATGTCCGGAGATCATTTTCATTTCCATTTGCGTGGCGTCGGCGGCGTCGATCTGCAAATTATCCTGACACCCGGCTCCATCCAACATCCAACATCTATCTACCTCTTGGTCCGGTTTGGATTCGGTTTGGATGCTCTACGAAAGCCACTTGACCATCGTCCAGGTCGACAGTTGCGTGTTTTCCAGATTTCGGCTTCGTGTTGAGTAAATGGTAAATGGAGTTGGGAGTGGAGTGCAGGTAGAAGTAGAAGGGGTGGGTGGAGGCGTTATGTCGACTTTGATATTATAACCGCAATTAGTCGACATGGTCTCGAGTGCTATCTTTTGGCATCTGCACTCGCCACGAGGGGATTGGAGGAGCCCCCCTTTCCCTGATTTCCAGTGAGAGTTTGGCTGGATTCCATTTCGCTGCATTTCTCGCACTCTCGAACGTCTCGAGTGGCGGATCGCTGGACACCAGGAAACACCTCCTCCCAGGGAGTGACTCAGCCTCCCATTTCCACTTGGATGCAGACTGCAGATCGCAGATCGCAGATCCGAGATTCAGATCGAATGGGTTTCGAGTGCGAGGAGGAAACTTTCGATTGCTCACAGACGAGGTTGGAAGTCAAGAGCTCATCCAAGCACATGAAACGGGAAACTGACCGCAGGATGCCGTTGAACCCTGAGTTCGCAGTTTGCAGATCTCTTAATCGATGGGAACTGGCCAGAAATAGAAATAGAAATAAGAATCGGATTCGGACTCTGCTATAACAATTTCCTGTCAATCAGAGCAGCGACTGCGACGAGATCTCCGCCCTTCTTTGCTACTTCAGCACGCAATTAATTAGTACCTCTGACTGGGAAAAGGGGAAGGGGAAGTACGAATGGTGGACAGTTCCACATCAAATCTTCTGGAGCGAGGAGATACACAGAAGTACCCGCAAACTGACCAGCGGAGCTCATCAAGCCACCTACGCTTACGGTACTTCTCCAGCTGCAAATTAATCTCCCCTGCTGCCTCTTTTCTCTCCGAGATTCCCCTGATTCTACCAGACAACTGGAAATAGGAATAGGAAGCCCCGGGGCCTGCCACACTTCTGAAGTCATTTTCCAAATGCTTGACAATTTATCATTCCGCTTTATTTGGGCAATTTTTCTGTTCTGTTCGTCAAGTGCTCGTGGCCAAAGGGAATGGAAACTGGGAAACTTGGAAACTGGGGAAGCAAAAAGGTAGCCGAATGGCACAAGTCAATGGCTTGGCCCAGAAACTGGGTCAGACTGATTGAGGAGCCGCCGGCCGTCGACTGCCAAAAATGTTAATTAATTCGAATTAAAATGTTGCGAATGCGGTGCGCTGACAGAATCCGAATGGGAATCCGAATCCGAATCCAGCTAAGGAAATGGAGTTGGACTTGGCATAGGAGTTCCGAAACGGAGTGCAGATATGCCGCAGAAGGCGTTGGCGTTGGCAGTTTACCGTTGGCCGGACTCACCTGAACTGCTGATAACTCCGTCCTCCGATTCCTATTCCGTTTCCATTTCCATTTCTATTCTATTCCATACCACTGGGATCTCAGCGGACCAAAGGCCAGAATTCTGATATTGAAATTGCTACCTTGGCACACCGAACACAAAGCAGAGGAAACTTCTGCCGGAGGCCATGGTTTGATAACATCAGTCCGCGTTTGGGGGAGGAAAGTGGGTGGGGAACAGACTATATTGCACAGAAAACAAAAGACAACAATTCCATTTGGTAAACGCTCGCCCAGAGAGGAAAATGAGGGAAATGCAACGCCACGGAGGAAACGAGAATGAAAAATAATCTAAAGTTGGGATGTGGAGCTAAGTTCTAAAGTCTGGAGTTGCAGCTCAGTTTGGTTTCGGTTTGCGTTTGCGTTTGCTTTGGCCAAATGTAACTACAATTTAAATGCTAATCTGGCATCTGTTGGCGGTCGGAGGTTGGCGGATTTCGGTATTCGTATTTCGGATGGCGGACAATGGAACGCCAAACGGAGGAGCATGGGCAAACAGCCCGCCCACAAACCGCCCCCTAAATGGAGGAGGAGGGGGTGGACTACAGTCACACTTAGCGGTTGGAGCCGTGATTTGCATTTGCTCATTAGCCGCCATAGAAAAGCAAACCCACAAATAAAGGAGGAGAACCTCTGGAGGAGAGGTGCTTATTTATTGTACCATCTGACTCCTGACTGACTCCGCTGTCTAATTAGTTTTCACGCCTATAAACTGCCGACTTTATTTGCGGCGGATGCTCTGGATTCCCATCCAGATTGGCCACAGAAATGTCGGATCTCGGATCTCTGGCCAAAGTTCAACGGAACAGAACCGCTATAACCTGCATAACTCTCCCCGGGAAAACCGCGACATTTAGGGGAACTGAAAGTACAGAAGTACAAATGGAATCAGAACTGGAAGCCAAATCAAAAGCGAAAGAACATTTGTAAACTGCCAATTATTATGAAAAGAGGAGACAGCAACAACGGCCACATGAGGTGGGGAAGTGGTAAAGTGGAAGACCACAGCGACATCCCAAAAACTAGATTCTAGTTAGTTGGTTCTCTATCTCTATAGGAAAAAGAAGGGGGTTCCCCTCTGGAGAACAGAAAGCGCGTCACGCCGAAATCCCGAAATTCGCTCGTTACCATTCAGAGGGTTTGTGATTGGGTTCTGGGCTTAGTTTCAGTTTGGGCTTGGACCGGGACTTCAGTTCTGCAGAGCGCCGGCTGCCGGAAGAGCAGACCCCTCATCTGAATCCCAAGTTCCAAACTCTCCGGTGGACGTCTGCTTCCTCCTCTCCCGATTCCACTTCTTTTTTTCGGCTCGCGTGCTGCCAAACCGCCAATTACCGAACATCAAAAAGCAGTTTCCCCTCCTCCCCTGCGACTCCACTTCTTTGTCCAAGTGGAAGACCAGTCTGCCCAATAATTTGCTCTCTGTTTGTGTGTGGCTTTGTTTATAGTTTTGTCAGACGCTGACCCTTTACCTTCAGCCCCTTCTGAAACCCCCTTCCCTTCTTCCCTGGAAAGACACCCAAAAAGGTGTTCGAAATGCCAAGAATCCGTTGCCGAATCACGCAATGGGAAATCGGAGGAGGAATTACCCCGCGAATGAAATGCAAATGGGAAGTGCTCTCGAAGATCTTCGTGGCTCACGATGCGATACATTTCGGGTCCAGAGCCACGCCCACAACTGCCCAGCCCAACCCTCCTCTCCGAGATCCAAGATCCCAGTTCCAAGTTCCGTTGCGAGCAGAAATTAATTTAATTATATCGGGCATAATAAATAAAGTGAGTTATCCAACGCGGTCTGCCCTGCGGGGCCTTTTGACATTTTAATCACGTCAGTCGAGGAGTCACTGGCCCACTTAGAAGGCGTTGGATCCCAGGTGGTAGTAGTGTTCCGGTGGTAGTCATTCCCCCCAAATCGTGACTATGGAGATCAGTCCGAGAGCAGGAAGAACAGTTCTTGCAGATGAGATGGAGGGAGTGGTCACCCATCGACAGATTGCGGAAGAGGCAACCATTCCCATCGCCGCATGCATGCTAATCACAATAATTACTATTATAAATGTGAGGTGCAACCGTTAACAACAGCGATAATCCCCGTCGACTTGATTGATAACCCACTGATCCATAAAACATCGAACATCGTTGCATCACTCAGAACGAGGCTCTTAATCGAGATCATTTTCATTTGCATTTCGCAATGTGGTTTCTGTTTCTGCCCAGGGTTCATCCTTTTATAGTCGCCTCTGTTTGATCAGTCCGCTCTTCGGCTTCTGCGTAGGCCCCTTCGCCGGACCTCTGGAGATCCATGCTTCGGTTATAATGACAATCACGTTCCTCCAGCCGAATCATCTCTCATCTCCGCAATCATCATCTGCCGCTGAGATCTCCATGAACCAGGCATCTGGGATCTGGGAAGCGGTTTGTTTGCTAATGTGCGAGAAGTCGAGGATCGCGTGGGTCGGGTTTTCCAGGGGGACAGTGGGCAAATGGTGAGAGGAAGCCGCAACAAAGTTGCTGATTATCCCAGCTGGGTTGATTGGAGCAGTCCCCAAATCATCATCGGATGGATGAATGAGTTCTATTCCACTATTCCGATTCCAATTCCATCGGATGACTGAGCCGAATTCGGAAAATGCAATTGAAAAGCCGCGGAAAACGCCGATAAAGATAAAGCCAGCGCCAATTTCCCGCTGCAAATTATGGCGGGCTGATGGCTGATGGGTGCTGGGTGCCAATGAAATATCTAAGGCATCCTGTTGCATCAGCGATCAAATAAAACGGGCATTCAGGGGGCATCCGAGGAGATCCGTTTATTGCCGCCTTGATTTATGCAACATTTTCCGCAATAAAAGTGCCAACGACTCTAAGAATTATTACATCATCACGTAATAGGCCTCCGCAGTGAACGCAAGTTCAGGTGGGAGCTCTTCTGAGGCAGCAGCCTCCTTTGGGGCGCCACGCCCGCCTCAAATTGCCCTCCGATGGCGAGATCCCCCTATATGGCTATATGGTTATATGGCTGTGGTTCCCTGGTTCCCTGCCCAGAAGACCCATCCACTCCACTCTTTCGCGCTGTCATAAATCAGTCGCCTGCCTCGAGTTCCCGCAAGAGGAGCGGCATTAAATACTCGTACTCTCCTCCTAAATTGCTGGAGGAACAACCCAGCAACCCATCACCTCGGCCACAATGCCGCTGTTAAGTGTCGTGTCATCCCCGAAGATCCATCATAATAGTCGGGGCCTCGACTACGAAGATCTGGGCAGCGGAGAAGAATTTGCCTGGCACGTGTCCATCATGGCAAGTGGCAACGAATTCCGGCGAGGGAGTTACTGGTACTGAATACTGGGGTGATTTCGGGGGATCGGGCGATCGGAGGTGTTAGATTGTGAGGAGAATATTCCCAGATGCTGTAATAACCCGCCAAATTGGGGCTCTTCAAGGGGAGGGGAGCCACTTGCACTCCAGGTCCCTTATCTGGACCCCACTGTACCGATGGACCCCGCGATGCCTCTTCAAATGGCCCATTGTGCTGAGACACCAAACACGGAAGTCGCAATGTGCGCACTCCCCAAATGCCCATTTAATATAATTTCTATTATTTCTGCCAACTCTGGCCACTGGAAACTGGAAACTAGAAACTGCCACCAGGTGACAGTTACAATGCAGAAACAATAACAACGTCCCGAGTCCCGATCCCACTCCTCGAATTCCGACTGTCTGAGTGGGGACGTTGCCACCATCCTCATCCTCATCCCAATTCTATGTCCCGAACCCGAACCCACCAACCTGTCCTTGCCCACTCGATGGTCCATTCCCGCAATCGCAATGATCATCATAATCGTGATCGTTTTGGGATCGGGTTTGGGTTCCCACTCCAAGGTTGTCTTGTCCTCGGGGATCCATTTTTGGCATGCGTTTTTGGAAGCGAACACTTCCTGTGGCTGTGGGAAACACTCGGGAACTTGTTCCTTCCAAGCGACATGTTCGCCACGATTCCCTCGTGCTCTTCCCCCAGTTTCTGTTGGGTAACCCACCCACATAAAGTGCATTTTACCCCTGTTTGTATTGCAGATATTTTGGAAGCCCGCTCTCATAAATCAATTAGCCAAGTGTAACAGTTTCGGGTCGGGATGCCAGTTCTGGTGGGTTGGATGGGTGGTTAGATGGGATGGGATGGGTGGTGGTGGCTCCGCTCCACTTTGAGGTGGTTCGTAGATGGTGCACTGTGCATGCAACAGGCGAAGCGGTCATAAATTTCCAAGGCGATGCCCCTTTTGTGTAGCTGCAAATGGCAGCCGAACTTCGAGGTCCACTCCTCTGCCTTCTGGCATGTGGAAATTGGTGCAAATTGATGAGAATATAAATGGAAAATATTGGGAGCGGAGTGGGGCGTATCTGTTGGACCCCGGATCTCCTTCAGATCTTTAAGGAAGGGTGGGGGATCCTCGGTCTATTTACTTTGTCAAGTGCCGCACCGTGGAAATTGATGGAAATTGGTCCAATTTACCGGTTTAGTTCGCACACCCGCAAGACGTGGATCTCACCCAGGCAGTTTATCAACTCATCTGGAGCTCTGGTGCATCTTCGGCAGGAGCCAACTCCTCCGACTCAAGGTCGCTGGAGCAGAAACAGGTGTTGCCTCCATTGACAGTTGCCTTGATTGGCTTGTGTTGCATGTCGCACGCCTCGTGCTGCCTCCTTGGAAGCCAGGTGCTCCTCCTCCACTTCCTCATCTGATTCCACATCCCAGCCCAAGTCAGGCACACCCCTTCATTTGCAGTCTGGAGTCTCTGCAGAACCCATCCACTCCAAAGACAACTGCATTTCGGATTCCAACAGAGGAAGCCACGAGTTGGCAACTTGGCAACTTGGCGATCTGGTGTGCCAACGCCCAGAGCAAATATTGGAATATTGGGAGAATAGCCATCACTACGTTCATGTCCCAGCCCCTTCCGCATCCCATTTCTCCATCTCGATCTCCATAACTTGCTGCAATGTCGTCGCTAATCGCAGGCTCTGGGATTGTAAATTAAAAATGGAAGCTCCGATGGCAGGGAGATTGCATCACCACTGCTCACCTCTCAACGTGTCCGGATTCATCAGCGCGGGAATTAATGATTTAATGATGGGAATATGAAACCGCCAATTTTCCTAGCTCCTTATCGAAGGAATCTCTCTCTTAGGAGCAGCCAAAGATGGAGAAATGCTTTCCAATGGCTCTTCATATGGTTTGCCTCTTCAGCAATCGAATTGCTCAGAGATGCCACCTCTGCGTGCCCATAACTCACCCGAGGCCCTCCCCTTAACCCATACCCATACCCATTACTATACCCATACCCATGTCTTCCGAATCCAACTCTGGCCAGGCTAAGCAGGAGCAAAAAGTGCGGCAATTAGAAGCAGAAGCTGCCGATGGCAGTTGAAACTTGGTCGGTGATTGAGTTGCAGCTCAGGTGGACTCCAGACTCCACACTCCACACTCCACCTGCCCCCCTGAATCCCCATTCTCCATTCCATAATTGATGGAGGGGATGGAAGAGGGGAACGAAAGGGGGAGGAGTGGGAGGCAACGACCAACGGCAAACAGGAAAATTCATATTACGAAAAAAGTGCATCGCTTAAGTGTCATTATTGGGACCAGAATTTCAACAAGTCGCTGTTGTCGTGTCTTCTGATGCAAAAGTGGAGGATGCCAGGGGATTCTGGGGGAGATTGGGATGGGGCAGATGGAGATGGCAACTTTCACCGCGCTCAGAATTCCTCTGAGCAGTGAGCTTCCACTTCAGTTGGATGCGGAGGAACCAGAACCACAGCCAGACATCGCTCAATCTCGGATCTCCATTTCCACCTCCGAACCCCTTTCCTCCTCCTCTGGGAGCGCCAATATCCGCTGGCCACAATCAACACCTCCGCACCGCCCACCGCCCCTTCTTGGCGAGGTGGAGCCATCACTCAACTTCACCTCCAGTCAGTCTGTGGCCTCTCTTATCTTTGGATATACCGAATCCACCTCCTCCTTCGCCTCCTCCTCCACCAAAGTCACCTTCTGTTGTTTTTACACCTTGCTCGTTTTTGTGGCCATGGTCTCGTGTCGAATGGATCCCAACTTGGTTGTAGTTTCAGTTGCAGTGGCAGTGGAGTCCAAGTACAAGACAGCAACCAAGTTGTCGTCGGCTAAGGGCGTTAACTGGGTTAAACGCTCGTTGACAGTTTTATGCCGCCGACCAGGCAGAGACCACATCCACAGTCAAGCCAAGAATTCGAGACCAAGTTAACAGTCAGTCAGTGGCACAGACCAAACGAGACACTTCACTAAGAGTGAAAATTCTGATAGAATGCTTTTTCCTTCCTCTGCATAGAAAGCTGCAATTAGAGAGGCCGAAGGGAACCATTGAAAAGTGAAACAAAACAAATCAGAGGCGGTGCAATTAGGGAGACATCGTTACCATTCCCCCTCGTAAGGTTACCTTTCGATTCGAATCGGGGTCACCTTTGATGGACACTTTCATCATGCGAGCGATTCTTATCGACACTTGGGATTCCTGCTCTCAGATCTTAACTCCTTCGGGCATCTTCCTTGATTACCAGAGAAACTCCCTGCGGAGATTGATGACTCACATCTGTATCTTTGCGTGCCATCGCAATCCTTTCCATTTCGCCAAAAATTCTCTCATTCGCAGTGAAAGTAAACCACTCCGATGAACCCACTAAAATTCAACAGTGAGAGACTCGCCCCACTTCTAATGAGCCAACTCGAAGTGCATTTCCATTTCCAAGTAAAAACGAATCTGAGGTGGGAACCAATCAATTTACAAACAATCGAAAAGCGAGGCGAACAAACGAGCTGCACTGCGAATGTCTTCGATTGATTGCCGGAAACATAAACTCCTGCTCCTGATCGACCTCCACTTTCTGGGGAATTGGAACTGGAAGGTGGAACATTGGGACATTCAAACATTCGAACATTCAAACGGCCCACGCGGCAATCAGAGAATGTGTGAAAAATCGAAAGGAAACTTGCATGTCACTCAATTGTTTACTCTGCAAACGAACCTCGGACAAGAAACTCTGGACAAGATCAGAGGTGGTTCCGTCACTTTCAGCACTCTTTCTTGGCACAGTTTCTCGGACTTAGAATGCAAACCAATATTTGAATATCGAATATCGAGCACACAGAAACAGAAACAGAATATCAGAACACACATCGAAAATCAGTCGATGGCCCATATAAATCCACTTCCTCCTAACGGTCGAGTGTTGATACATCTCTTTCTGGCCATCCGCCCCGAATCTGAGTGAATCTGAATCTGGCCTTGATAGGAGGGAGCAACAAACTCTCCCATTTCAAGTGTGAATGTAACCGTTGTCCAACTGAATTCGGGAAATATTTGACTTGAGATCGCGAGGAATGGCTTCCCGAGAATCGCACACCTTGCCATTTTGGCAACGATCTTAAATGCGATAGCAATTAGAGCAAAACTCTGTCGGTTCCAATTACTCAATCAGAAGTTCACCTACACTTCTGGCATCCCAATCAATCTCTGGCCATCTGGAGAACTGGGAGTCTCTTCATTCACACGCCAATTCCAATTCCAACTCCAAAGTCAAGGCCCGAATCCGGATGACGGTTGGCGATTGCAGACTTCCTATTTCAATTCCAACTCTCAAAGCTTTTCCGAATCAAAAAGACACAATTTATATAATTTCTTTATCAGATCTTCGCGATATGGTTCATTGTTGGAAAAATTGTATAATTCACTCAGAGGCGTTAATCGAATGCGGAGGGGCCTCAATTATGCTCCAAATCAAAGTGGAATCTGGAATCACTATTGTGGAAATCGGATATCGGATGCAGTGATGCAGATGAAAACGCGAGAAAAGTGCGACGAGTGCAGTTCGCTGTGCTTTCGATGATTGCGCGTCAATATTTAATTGCATTATGTGACGGACAAATTCGAGACAGCCTCCGCTTTCTTTGTGGCGCAACTATTACAGATTATTATGGTGTTTTACACTATAGTCTGAAGTATTAGTTGCATAAACACTTTATCAAACCCGGTTGCCTGACTAAGCTGTACCCACAATCAGTGACCTCATTCCGCACACCCCGTTTTTTTAGTTTTTTAGTTATTTAGTTTTTTGTTTTTGGTTTCCTAACTCTGCCTTCGATTGTTATCGCGCACTTAATTAGGCGTGCGTTGAGGTAATGCTCGTGTAGTTCTTCGGGTACTTACAACTTTGGTCATTAGAAAGCCAAGTTGCTGGGTGCTTGGGAGCCTCCCCGCGTGGAATCCCCCCCTCTTCCAGAACTCCCCCCGCGAGTGATCCGTGCACCTGTCTTTTGCTAATGCCCTGGGCTCTGTTATAACCCGCTGTGGGACTTCAATTTGGCGCTATTCAGTGCAATTCAATGCCGAAGCTGCGTGCCAGGCAGAAAATCATTTGGCTCGACGGTTATAATTGCAGTTTATTGCTTCCGACGAGAACAAGAATTGAGAATGCGAAGCTTCAGGTGTCGGAAAAGCTTCTTCTGGAGAAAGTTCTTAAGAGCAAGTTAAGAGTGCCAAGGAAGAGAGGTTTGAAGAGAAGATTTGCTAGGCCTGCGTCGACTGCGCTGCCCGGCTTTTCCAGGCAACTCTTTCGCGCTCTTTGGCCAAGAATACAGCCGACTTTTCGCCAAAGAAGAATTCAATGCCGCACCAAGAACGGTTATTCATTTTCATATCTGCGGAATGCACGGCTAAACGGAATATTTGCATTAATAAATGCAACTATGTCACGCCCAAGTCAGCGGCAGCAGCAGCGACTTCCGCCTAAAAATGGCTCAAATGCTTTCAGCCAACAGCAGCCGACTTGGTCGACATGGGCCGACATCAATCCGCGCTGAATCAAACAAACAAAACAGCAGGCGGCCTGCAAATCAAAGCAGTGCTCCTCAAAAGCGGAGCAGATCGCTGGAGATGTGATAGCCAGAGTGACCAGGAGGAGGGTTTCTCGATTCCAGGGAAGCCGCAGGACTGGACTGGTTGGCAAACGAAATTGGTAGAGCCCATCCAAGTCGGCTTATGAGGCAATGCCATTCACTTGCCGACATTGGCCTCATCCTCCTTTGACTAAACATCACACAGCGAGAAATGTCTCTTTAGTAATTTGAAATCCTCTGCGAGATATATGCGAGATCTTAAAACTTATCGATATTTTGACAACATCGATTCGATAATATCGATAAATTATGGCAGTTGAATATGTCTTTAAAACTGTTGAAAAGTTTTCTTTAATTGCTCAAATACAGCTTTTCTCGAAATCACATTTCTAGATAGAAGGTACATCGTAAAGATAGCGGTTTAACTAAACTTATCGATATTTTGACAACAACGAATCGATAATATCGATAAACGGCAAACAGTCGATATTGCTTTTAAAACTGTTGAAATATTTTCATTCTTTAATCGATCACATACTTAAGTTCTCGAAATCCAATTTCTAGATATGGGGTATATCGTAAAGTTAGTGGTTAAACTCTCTCAAAATCGACATTAAAAATAGAAAAGTACATTTTTGACTCTTTTTAAAATATTCTAAAAATTTTGATTTAAAAACCGGTTTTTTATATTTTGTTTTAGAACAAAATAGAATTTTGGTTCTTAAGATAATGTTATATTTTAAGTATAGATATCGGATACAAGTAGTTATCTTATTTTTTGCCGTGCCATCTTGTCCCCTGTTGGATGGCCAGCAAAATCATAATCATGTCAGCAAATTAGACTGACATGCGGCGTACGTGCCCCAACTAGCAGATGAAGAGGATCTCCGCGAGGAGGTCGGATGGATGCTTTGGCTCTTTGGATGCTCCAGCTGAGAAAGCCGAATGGTATGGTTCGGTATGGGATGAGCTGGGTTGGGATGGGATGGGATTGCGTTGGAATCGAATGGGTTGGGTATGGGTATGGGTGAATGTCTCCGCGTGTCCATCGGACAATGCGCCCTGTCATCTTCCAGTTCGACAACGGAGTTGAACCGTTGGTATTTCGTGCGACAAAACTCTGAAAATTCTCACTGCCCGGAAAAGGTTTTTCTGGTTTGTTTTCTGTTTTCTGCTTTCTGTTTTTCATCATCTGGCAGACACATTTCCCAAATGCGCAGAAAATTCTTACACAATTACGCTGATACCTCGGCTGGGTTTTCATTTCGGCCGCACACGCAGAATGACAAAAAACCAGTAAATCTGAAGATCAGAAAAAAAGAAAACTCAATTCTCATTCCGGAGACTCGGAGGCAAATCTCTTCTGGATGCGGCTGGATGGTCAGCCCGTTGGATTTGGGTCACTTGGCTTGGGTCAGGCAACGGTTATGAAACAATTGCAGACAATTAGCCGGCAGCCGAGCTAAACTGGGCCCCCAGTTTTGTGCAGATTATCAGCGACGACTGACGACTGACGACTTTGTCATCGTTTTTCCCCCAAACAATTTGTCTAACTGATTTTGTAATTTATGCCACCCAGCCGAAGACAGGAAAAACTTTCGCTTGCCTCATAAAACTGCCTTCGAATTGAAAAGCGGCCAATAAAGATTGAACAATTGATGTGCGCCTGGTCGGCGAATCACTGCGTGGCATTCACCTTGGCGAACAAAGGCCATTTGTTTCCATTTTCTCGCCCTGCGGCTGCTATTGATATTTCCAAACGGAATCTAGAGCCGATCCCCTTGACAATCTTCCAACTTTTTCACTTGGCATTTGAACAAAACGACGCTATTTGCATCGCTTATAGATTTTTCACTTTCCTTTCTTCGGCTGACAAATTTCTGGGCTACGTGCCCAGACCATCTGAACATCTCCTTCCCATTTTAAGCCACTATTACAGCATCAGCCGAAGAATTCTTCTTCTCGCCTGCAAGAATCAGCTCATCAATATGCTGGCCAGCCCCCAAAGATCTCTTTTGCCCATGAATGATCTATGTGGCCGAGTTCATTTGCAGCCCAAGTTACCAAACGAAAAACCCAAACGCCGCGCGACTGGAGCAGCATTTTAATGAGGCCTAAAGATCAACAATAAATTATAGGGAAATTCATTTAATGCGATGCGGCTTGGGGATCGACTCTAAAACTTGCATTGAAGGTGGAAACCACCGACCTCCCAATGATCCCAAAATGATGAATTTATTGCTCTTTACTACAATGTATGGGCTTCCCTTTGTTAATGGTTTCGATTTGAGTGATTTGTTATAAACAAACTAGATTCGACTTGTCGGAAATGGTTGTTTGCATTGCTCGTTGGTTTATTAATTATTGTAGGTTGTAATTGTTTTAAAATACTTATTTAGAATCTATGTTTTAGATTAAATTATTAAATTAATTGTTATTAAATACTATTCGTAACAGAATCATATTGGAATAAACTTAATAGTAATTAAATATTAAATACTTTTTATATTTATTTATTTATTTTATTTCAAGTTTGTTGCCTAAGTCTTTTGTTTTTAATACAACATTTTTGATTCTACTACTACTATAATGGTACATTATTTACAGAATTATGGATTTATATCCCATAATAACGATTTAAAGAACATTTTTCTGCTGTCGACGCTTTTTTACAGAGATATGCCGAGCAGGTTTGTCGCTTAAGTCTTTCGATTCCTTCCACACATATCTCTGCTTTTTTTCAGTTGTTCGTAGTTTTTTTTCTGGTTTTTCGGCTGGGAGAAATCCAGTTGGAGTTGCCAAATCTTTTCTCCACTTCTCCACAAAAGATGGTATGGGGTATCTGCGTCCTTTTCATTATTTGTAGGTGTCTATTGGGTCAGACAAAATGCATTGGCAATATCACAAAGTAATGAGATATGCTCCCCTGATATATGGCAGGCACTTTGGGCTGACAAAATGAGCAGCCAGGCTATAAATATGCCAACCGACAGCATCTGAGCATTGGCCATTGAGCATTGAGCATCTGCGGATCTCGGGATCTCCTTTTCCCCGCTGCAAAGTGATTTTCTCGCACTTATTTTCAATTCTGTGCGCCGGCAACTTGATAAATTAACACTCTGCACATGCCATTTGTTTATTTGCCTAAATAAATCGCCGACGAACCTGAATTCAAGTCGGAATCTGTATTTGAATTTGAATTCGGGTCTAAAAAGCGCACCGCGCTCGGCAGCAATTGTATTTATAAGCCGGGAAAGCTAGAAAAAAGTAGAAAATATATAGCGAAAATCCGCCCCACTCCCTGCGGCACACAAAATCACTCGAACATTTGTGTGCTGTGCACATAGTCAATTTATGTTGCCCGATGCGAGGACTCCGCGACTTAGCGACTTGTATTCGGACTTGGACTTGGAATGGGAATGGGAGTTCGACTGCAACTTTGTTTATTGCCCCACTAAGGCGACTGACCCACAACATTAAATTGTAATTTGAGTGGGGCAAAGCGAACATTTTTACTGCAAATTTCGCCAGCCTCTCGACTCAGACTCAGTTCGTTTCGGCTTGTTCTTGCTCATGTAAGTCAGTGGAGTCAACAAGAAATCGAGTAATTAGAATTTCCATCTGTGACTCTTCACGCCCCAGTGTTGTGGCCCGCTTTTGTGTAATTCCCTGGCGAGGAGAACGGTACTGCCATTGGCACGCGACTCATTCTCATTCTCAACGTTTCGCTAATGACTCCGCGGCCATGTCATTGACCAGACTCTCCAGAATCACCAGCCTCACCTCGCCACAACTGGCGATGCAGCAGAGCAGCGGCAGCAGGCATGCAAATCGATTTGCAGGCGGACAGTTGCATAATCGTTAATTAGAGGAGTGCACTGGAAAAAAGGCAGAGCAGGGTGGGTATTTTAATCATTGAAAAAATTGGTTTAGGGATTGTCATATAAAATGGCATCTTAAGGTAAAAAGTCAGAGTGAAAGACATTTTTAAAAAAATCCAGATCGTTATTTTACAGCCCAAAATGATCAGTATTTTACTCGAAAAAATGGAAGTAATGCTCCAAATGACGAATGTCATACCTCGTTGAGCTCGTAATTAAATTCCCAATCGATCAGCATTCAAATCTAAACAATTTTATTTTTGCCCATTTTTCGCAAAAAATCATGAAAAAAAGTGAAAAAAGGTCAAAATATTAAAATTTTGAAATCATCCAGAAAGCGATAGGATTTAATTTATTGAGTAATTAGCTGTATAAAAAACCTAGACGTTTAGATTTGGGATCCTTTTTAGTAAATGTACAGAAAAAACACTTAAGAAAAAAACCTATTTTTTGCAAAAATCCAGATCGTTATTTTCAGCCCATTAATAAGAACAAAGGTCTAAATATGGAATATATGTCCTCCTTGAGCTCTTAATTAAATGCCTAATAAAAAGAGCTAACATTTAACAAGTATCAAATAATCTAAACAAAGAAAAACAAGAAAGGAAGCTAGCTTCGGCCAGCCGAAGCTTATATACCCTTGCAGATAATTCCTATTAATCACTAATTTTCCGATCGTTCCTATGGCAGCTATATGATATAGTAGTTCGATATTGATAAAATTAAAATAGAAATTTGAAAACATTTAAAAAGAGTGATGTTCCAGAGTAGAAGAGAATACAATAAAAGTCAACGAAGCAATAATTTATTTCCTATTATATTCCCATTAATTTTCCGATCGTTCCTATGGCAGCTATATGATATAGTCGTCCGATTTTGATAAAAATTTATTCGAAATTCAGAATTAGATAAAAAATGGCATTTCCAAAAGTAGGAGGTTCTAGGTTTAAAAACACCCAAGATATAATTTTTTTTACATTTTGTTCCCCGATTATTCCTATGGGAGCTATATGATATAGTTGTCCGATCCGGCTCGTTCCGACTTATATACTACCTGCAATAGATATAAGACTTTTGGGAAAGTTTTAGCCCGATAGCTTTAAAACTGAGAGACTAGTTTGCGTAGAAACAGACGGACGGACAGACGGACGGACAGACGGACGGACAGACGGACAGACGGACAGACGGACATGGCTAGATCAACTCGTCTAGTCATGCTGATCAAGAATATATATACTTTATAGGGTCGGAAACGTCTCCTTCACTGCGTTGCAAACTTCTGACTGAAATCATAATACCCTCTGCAAGGGTATAAAAACTGAAATAAACCATAAATAATATTGTATAGGGGAGAGGTCTGTAGGTTGAGACAGTCTGTAAGTTGAGACCCTCAATTTTCTCAAAACTTTTCCACTAAAAAAAATTTTTTTATTTTTTTTTTGTAGTCCTTTTCAGTGACAAAACTTTTGGGGAAAACATTATAAGCCAGGCTCTAGCCAGATTTAAGCTGTGAGAGTCGTGTACCATTTTGCACCAAAAAAGTTTTTGTCCACTTTTTTCAAAATTCCATTAAAAATTAATAACGTGCTTAAATTAACTTTGTAAGAGATTTAAAACATTAGTAATTTAACTGTTAACAAATTAAAAAAAGAATCAGCTTAATGTGACAGTCAGAAAAAAAGTTATTAATTTTTTCCCGAAACATCCCATAAGTTGGGACACTTTGAGCGTGTAAGTTGAGACACCCGTTTTTCATACAAAAAGGCCTTAGCCCGACAGAGGTCGCTTTCTGCCTAGTACATTTCTTTGATATTAGGGGAAAAGTGAATGTTCAATGAGCCTTTTGGTTTTAATTGTTATTTGGTCTAAGTTCTTAAAAAATGGATGGGAAATAATTTAAGACGAACTAAAATTGATTAAATTAACATAAATAAATAGTTTTTAAAAGTTTGGAGTACTTTTGGTGTGAGTATTATTGACTTTTAAAAGTGTCTCAACTTACAGACCTCTTTTTCAAATTGTCATTTTTTGGCACTTTTCAAAAAAAATTATTTTTTAGTTTTCCCCAGGGAAAAAAAAATTTTTTTTGCTAGTGTACAGCTAAAAGACTAAGCTTTTGATGGGTACCTAACACGTGAAGTTTTAAAAGCGAATGTCCAAATGGGAGACTAAAAACAAAAGGTGTACCAACCTACAGACCTCTCCCCTAATAAAATGATCATCAAATGAAATACAAATATGTATTCAGACATTAAAATTCACTAGGAATTTCTCGCTGTTCACACAGCGCATTCTCAGCTCAGCTTAAAGTGAAAAATCAATGCTAAATTCGAATTTGATTAGTGCGGAAATCAATCGCAGTCCATGGAAAACTGCGCACATATCTGAGCTGTAAGCTGAACTTCGTGCTTTAACGCACATTACACGTAATGCATTTTCCATGCTGCTGGAAATGGTAGAAAAAAAAGAAAAGAACCGCAAGCAGTGCCACTAACGATATCCAACCGGTGGCCACTTGATGCTCCCGAATCGATCTCGGCCCAATCTAGAGCGTTTCGGCGATTGCCTCCGCGTGCGTGATCCCAGAAACTAGTGTTATTTTTTAATTCTTATCAATTATGGCTTCTACATCGGGTGAGTTGCAAATGCCTGGCAGTAGCATTTCCGTCAGGCCATTGTCTCCCCGGCAATTCATAAAGATTATGAAGCCGAAAAATAAGAAAAAAACTGGCTACCCACCCAGATTGTTGGTCCCCAAGGGCCGCAGCCACATGGCCACCATCTGTTGACATTGCCGCGGACATTGTCAGGCCGAGCACTTTATTTGCTGCGCGTTTGACATAAACATTTGCCCAGCGGACAACTGAATGGCCAAGGCCTCTGTTCGGCTCCTTATAAAGACGATACGACACATCGAAGGCAGCAATTTTTGAAATACGCATTGCAGAATTTATGTTATGCGTGCCTCTGCGACTCGAGACTCGCGAGACCCGTGAGTCCAGTCCCGCGGTGACAAAAATATAGAAAAGAAAGACGCCAGCCTGGTCAAACGGATGCTGTGCATCCACATCCACGGAAAGTGTTCAAAGACTTTCGCTGTGCTGGGGAGCCAAGAGTACAGGGAGCACAGAAGTCTCGGGGACATTAGAAACGAAACGAAACAAAACGAAACGAACAAAAATCCATACATACCTGCCTACGAAAAAAAAGGAGTCTCGAGGAGTCGCCTCCTCTGGAGGCTTTGTCTAAATTTGGATGGCCATGTCAGTGACAGCATTTGACTTGGCAACTTTTCATGTTCATGTTTGTGTTCGCCAACTTGCGCCGAGTTCAAAGCATCAGATTCGAGATAATGTTAAACATTTCCTTTCAAATTGTTTTTTGCCCGCCGCCGCTGCTGCTTTTTGTTCTCCTCCTCAGCCATCCAACAACTGCCATCTTGGGATGGGTTGATAGAAAATCAGTAATAATTATGACTAAATATTATGGTGACTTTTCATCTGGGCGCAGATGAAGAATGGCTCGAAGAAAGTCTCCATAACAATTGGTGTTTAGCCATATTGAAAAGTAAGTGGCTGGATGGTTGGTAAAAGGATTTTGATTATTAAGTTATTTTATAGCAAAACTTGTCTCTCTTTGGAGAAGCCATTTGGCTAGATTCAATTAAAGCTGTTGTTCTAATTTCCACCCAACTTTCTTGCCTTTCCAATGGAAATTCTAAACACAAAAAAAAAACACGATGCGGTCAAATCGATATGCGCATGGTAAATTTCTGGCATTTTGGCATTTGGAGATTCGAAATAGATCCAAATTTCGCTTAAAGTTACATGAGTGGGACGGTAACAAACATATTCGAAGCATATTATGTCAAAATTGTTACCATATAACGTAAAATTGATCATCGTTTCATATCAAGTTTTGGCTGCTATAAATTTAAGAAAATAAAATGATGATGACTGAAAATAAATTTGGTTTTTAATGTCACTACTTCTCCTTGATCTTCTTTGCTTCTCCTTGAAAAGTTAAGATCATCGTAAGAGCGTAATTGGGTGCATGTAATACCATTAATTAGCGGTTTAAGTACAGACTATAAAAGTAACCTAGTTTAGGGTGCCTAAACCCACACATTCCTAAAGTAAAAGCCCTGTTTACACCACCCACTCAAGTTTTCACTGCGAATGTGGGTGAAATCATGTTAATGAAGTTGTTTACCTGCAATTCATAGCCCTCGTTTCCTCGCCCAATTAGTTTGTCACTTTTACTGCAGGCAGCTCGCTGACTTTGAACCGTTTAGAGCCAAGTTCAGCGCCATTTAGCCAAGGTTCAGTTTCACTGGGGCCAATTTTCCACCTGGTGAGTGTGGCACACTCAACTGAAATCGGGGGAGTAGGAAAAGGAGTTGCTCTAAACGCTGCTCTTGATTGATTTGTATCAACGTTGATTAGGCCAAAACCAACAATCATGGCCGAGACTTGAGGCTTGAGGTTTTGGCCTTGTTAGATCGATCCGATCGATCGATCGATCGAGTTCGAATTGACATTGACAGTGACGGGCAAATTTTGTTTTCCTCGAACGCAGACGCAGACCAAACAAACCCGGCTACAAGGAAAAGAAAAGTAATGCGAATGCAAACGAGTATCTTTCTAATACGTTTATTTACCTTTTATAGCATCTGAAGTTTTGTCTCTTGTTACATTTTCTTACATTTTTTGTTGTGTGGGCCTAGCATATATAAGCATTAAGTTAAGTTAAGTTAAGTTAGGTGTTTAAGTATTAGTAGACAGTCAAACCTCTTAAACGAGCAATGGTTGTCAGTTCGAAGCTCGCTTGAGAGGTTTGAATGGTTCGTTCGCACTACAAACTAAGGAGCTTTTCTTTCCGCCCTCCAAGTTCCAAGTTCCGAGTCTTAAGTAGTATAGTATAGTTAAGTCTTATAGAGGGGGGGCGCCCAAATGCGCATAGGTATAGGTATAAATATTAAGCTACGGTTCGTTCCTAGGGGGATCCCTTCACAGAGGAGTCCAGCTCTATGGCGGAAAGTCCGGGGCAGGGCGTCTCCATTTCCATTCTCCATTCTCCATCTCTCGATCGTACATCTACTAACTAGATTATGAGCGGTGCTAAGTTTTGAGCTAAGTAGAATTTCATGCTAGTTTCTGCTCTTCTCTTCCTCTTCCGTCATCTGTTTTTCGAGCTCCATCACTAGCTCCCTCTCCATCTGCATCTCCATCTCCATCTCCAACTGGCTTGTTAAAAGGCCATTCACTGGCGTTGACGTTCTTACCGCTTGTGTAACGCTCGCTTCTGCATATTGTCCCAGACAGCGATGACCGTCAGCTGGAGCAGCAGGAACAGAGCCCCGGCAATTATGAAGCCTGCGATAGAGTTGTAAAAAGAGTTGAAGTTGAAAATTTACGAGCTTATTTAATTAGCTGGGCACTCAGTCGGCAAGTCGGCAAGTTGGCAAGTCGAAAGGCTTCTTTTTTTCTAGAGGCTAGATGGCGCGACGGCACGCGATTAACGCAAATCAATTCGCCACGCTCAGCGATACCAAATAGATAGAGAGCCCCGACTTGGATCGACTTGCCACCGTGCTACACATTGGTGTGGATTCAAGACCTCAGAGCCGAGACCCCAGACCCCAGACCCCATACCCCAGATGATCCCCCCTACTCACCATAGCCATTTATGCAAGTGTCCGATTTGGTGCCCAGGTCCAGTTGCAATTTGGCCAGGCCATCCAGTCCATCCGAGCCCGAACCTCCTGGTGAATCGGCGCCATTGAAGGCGAACTTATCGGTGATTTGTATCGATTGCACCAGCAGAATGTTCTCATCGCCGGCCGCCTGATGACTCACATCACGTTTTTGGCGTTCCGACTTAATGGCCAGCTCAACTGTGAAAAGGTAGCAGCCATCCATCGAGCAGAAAATCACAAAAAAGCACAAAAAATGCAGCAGGCGAGTGCAAAGAAAAGCGAGAGAAGGAGAAACAAGAGGCAAACAAGAAATGAAATATGTTTTCTGGGAGCAATTCTGTTGTATTCTGTTCTGTTCTGTTCTGTAGTGGCACTAAAACCAGGGATGGTGTCTTATTGGGGAAGGTGCATAAGTCCCGGCATTTCGATTCTAATTCCAATTCCAATTCCACTGACCGAATGACAAAAGGTATTGGTGTCAAACATGTTGTGGCTCATGGGATTTTTTAAGACCATTCAAAATAACCATAACTCTTTTTAACGGCAATGAACAGATTGATTTCTTCAATTTAACAGGGAACTAATTTACTTTCTACAGTTTTAGCTATTATAAAACACAGAAACAATTTGTACTTTCAGTAAAACATCTAAAAGGAAAAGGAAAACCTATTTCTATACTTAACAAAACTCACTAAAAATCATTAAAAACCTCTAAAGAAATTAGAGGGAATCATAAAAAAAGCTATAAATACTCTAGAGTTTTCAAGGAACTCGATAAAATACGTACTCTTTGTATTTTTTAAGATTATTGAAATGGATTATTCGTATTCCTATCCTATATATTACATTTTGAACTTTAAAGAAATTGGATAGCATTTTAAGAATGCTATACATGATTGAGGGTTCAAGATTATTAAAATTGATTTTAGGATTATTATTTTCCACTGACTATCTTGAGAATAACTATGCAACCTGCTCAAAAACTTTTGCTATTTCTGAAGACTTCCCTTAGTCAGTCGATGCAAATGACACCTGAGCTTTAAGTCCAAGACCAAGTGCACCTCTTGAGAGGTCACTGCTTGGTGGTTCTGTTAGCCATCCATCCCTGGTTCCAGAGCTGGCCAAGAAGAACCGTTTACTTACCGCCATCAGTGCCGTTGAGCACCGATCGCTTGCGACGACCGTAGGACAGCAGCGACTTGAGCTCGCCGTTCTCATCGTTGTCGCAGATAACCGGTTCGCAGCGCGGTATGCAGGGCGTGACCAGGGCGCGGAACTGCACCAGCTCCGAGGAGGGGAACTTGAAGGCGTCGAACTGTGAGAGCAGCACCTTGCGATTGCTGGCCAGCTTTTGCATGGCACTCATTATGTACTGGTCCGTGGGACAGCCGTTGGCGTCGATCAGTGTGATTTCGGCGCTGTCCGTCCCGTCCATGGCCACCAGTTCCCTCACAAAGATCTCGTACGGGCTGTTGGCGTCGACGATCTCGAATCGCAGTGCCAGCGGATCGCCAACCTCGGCGATCCTCTTCATGTCGCTGCCATCACGTGCGGTTATCTTCATAATGACGTTCGGTGAATCGACGATGATTTCCTCGCTCAGCGTCGACTCGATCTCCCCGGTTACACCCAGGTCCACATTGTTGACCACCGTCTTGTTGGTCAAATCGTACTGGCAGGACACGGCCAGTCCGAGATCGGAGGAGGTGACAATCATGTCGTGGTGCTGGATCACAATGTCGTTCATATACCTTCCATAGGCACTCTGTCGCACATTGCACTCCAGATCGTTGTAGCGCATCTTCAGGTCGAACTCCAGTGAGTTGTTCACATTCACGGCGCAGGACTTCGGGGCTCCCTTGGCGTAGACCTTGCCGTCGAACAGCTTGGAGGTGCGGATCTTGGTGACCATCTCACCGGACCGACAGTCGATGGAGACATTGTAGCAGGCGGACTGCTCGTAGGTGGCCGCCTCCTCGATGGAGAGGTAGGGTTCCGAGAGATCCGTCAAGGTGGCCCGGCTGTGGTGGGACAGGCGGCAGACCAGCTCCCCGGTCTCGTTGTAGTCGTACGAATGGCAACGGAACGGAGCCGTGAGGCAGAGGTCGCGGCACTCGTCCAAAGTCTGAACGTTCTGGTGCACCGAGTCCACCGTTTTCAGAATGCGACCCGCTACGCGCTTGAACTCGCACAGCTTGCTCGGCTCCTCGGCGCAGTTGTTCTCCAGATAGTCGGCGCCATCGTAGGCCGCGATATTCGCCTCGTCCGACAGCGTAATGCGATCCATGTCCGAGAGCTCGCACAGGCCGGAGTGCGCATAGTAGTTGGCCGATCTTCAGGTGGATCGAAGAAGGTGCACAGAGAGAAAAGTAGTGGGGAGAGTTGCGAATTAACATTGTAATTTGGATAATGTAAATGAGGATAATATAAAGTGTAACTTTAAAGCAGTGTTTGATGTAGAGATCATCTATATTTGTATTTTCATTTTTTTTTCTTTTTTTTTTTTCCTTTTTTTTTTTCTTTTTTTTGTATTATAGGTATTAGTTCTTTCTATAAGTTTTTAACCATTTACAAATGAACCATAACTTTAAAGCAGTATTTGCTGTAGAGATCATTTGAATTTGTTTATTTTTTCTTTTTTATTTTATTTTATCTATTTGTTTTTTTTTTTTTTTTTTTGTATTCTTTAGTGCTGAGCCATTTTTAGTATAAATTAACCATAACTTTAAAGCTGTATTTGCTGTAGAGATAATTTGAATTTGGTTTTTTCTCTTTTTTTCTTTTCTTTTCTTTTCTATTTTTTTTTCTATTTTTTTTTTTTTTTAATAATTGATCAAAGAACTTTGTACATCACAAGCAACTGAACTAAACAAATATTTTGTTTAGTGTATCCTGGAGAGCTCTTAGTCTGTAGTGATTTTGGGGAGGAGTGAAGAGGTGTGTGTGTGTACCCAATGGAGGCGGGGTGTGCGATTCTGTTTCAGTTCAAGAGGGTGGCTCTGCTGTTGCAGGTAACGGTACCCCGGCCACAGTACTTACCGGCAGGTGAACTCCGTCTCGCCCAGGCACAGTTCGATGCAGTCGCGCCGCGTGGCCACACTCTGGCTGGCCTTGGCCCGCTCGGGCAGTCGGTAGCCCTGGACGCGATCGATGCACCAGGCCTTCGAGCAGGGACGCACTCCGAAGCAGGATTTCTGCGCGTAAACGGTGAATACGGGATACTGGGAGCGGGAAAGTGAACCTGGAGGAGAGAGGGAGGCCAGATGGGGGCGGCATTCATTGTGATTAGCGGGAAACATTTAACATACAAGCTGCGAGCCAAAGATCGTGATTGGGCTATCGGGTGCTGAGCTGGGTGCTCTTTAGCAAGCCAGTACACAGGGAAAAAACTAGCTAAGCTCTAATATTTAAAAGTTATTTCAGGTGTTACATGACATTGTAAGTTTAGGTTCCATTCCATAGAGTATTTAACCCAAAAAAACAGTTATATCGCTTTACTTTCTCTTGGATTTTTGAAATGATTGCAGTCGTAAACAGTATCAATCAGTATTAGCTTTGACCATAAACTTTTGAGATCTGCCTTCATTGATACTTTGCTTTGGATTTAAGATGTTTGCTTTTCTGCTGTTATTAGGATTTAGTGGTTTTTAAGAGTCTCTGTCTTTTGTCTAGGGAATAGGACCCACTCCTTTCTTCTTTGGCATTTCTCCCGGCGCAGACTCACCTGGCAACTGATCGGCGGTGCTGCGGAACATGACACACAGGCCCGTCTCGTAATTAACCGCGCTGCAAGATTCATTGGCCTGGCAGGCCTCCAGGCAGTCGGTCAGCATGAGGGTGCCGGGCAGCGTTTCCAATTGCTTCGATGGCGCCGATAGCACGTACCTGCGATGGTGGATTAACCGGAAAGTAACGCACATAAATTCTGGGGTTCTCTTTGGGTTCTCTTTGGTTTCGGGGGCCGGGCCCAAGTGGGTGGTTTTGGTCTTGGCGGCATTATAAATGGGGGAAACCACCTTTACGATGTGTTAACAGGCCATTGGTGGGTATAATTTATCCCTGTTCCGTGGTGTCCAAAGGTATTTTATGGTACTCCATGGTACTGCGACAACTAATTGCCCGCAATTAAGATTTATGTTTCGTCCCGGTGACACTTACCCTGTTATGAGCTCGAAGCCAATCATATCCGGTTCGCAGTCCTCGTCCACCGAGGAAGAAGCAGCAGAAGGTGTTGCCATGGGAGGGGGGCCAAGATCATCGGCCTTGGTCTCGGCGGCAGAAGCAGCAGGTGATACAGGTGGTGATACAGCAGGTGACTGAGGAGGAGAATCACCCGAGGAATCTGCAGAACCAGGTGGCGATGCGACAATCGCTTCCGCTGGCTCAACGCTCAACGGTTTTGGTAGCTCGCTTCCGTTTGGCGATGCCACCGCTCCCGTTGCTCCCGGAATCGGTGTGGCATTGTTGCGCGGAAATGTCTTCAACGGTTTCACCGCAGTCGGTCGCTTGGGCAACTTGCGTGCCGCCGCCAAAGAGTTGGTGTCCACCAAAAGCAGCATTAGGCCCAGCAGCGCCATCATGCTGACTCCCCGGTTGCTTGTCATTGACCGCAGATGCATTTCAGTTAGCTGTTTGCTGTTTGCTGTATTCCGATTCTAGATTCTGGAAGAGTTGGGAAGAGTTGGCAAAAAGAACGTTTTGGTAGCTTGGTTTTTAATTAGCATTTCAGTGTTCAGAGTGTCTTCCCACTCCCATGCTTATCTCGTGATTAATTGCGCCGGCAGTTACAGTTAAGCTTTAATAATGGCTTTAATGCGGGCCATCCAGCTGTGCAGTTGCAATTGCCAGGGCAACGCCCACCAGCACGAAGAAGGCACTGATTAATTGCCCGGGAATAGATGCAAAATCAATTTGGTTGATGGCCAAGAGAGAAAAACGGCAGCACTTCAGATCTAAACGCTGCTCACACGCACGTTTCAGAAGGAATTAAAATAATGCCACTTAGCCGTTGGCGCACGCACAGGAAGCCAGAAGCCAAGAATCCCTGGCCGAAAGCACCTGGACTTTGGGCCAAGCCACACGAGCTGTTAACTGAAATGGTCAGCTGGAATTCTGATTGGGCCGAGAGGTCCGATGTTCGATCACAATGCGATCGATACGGAGGAGAACACAACAGTTGGATGCTTTATGCTGGATCGTTAGTGGCTTTTGCGGTTCTTTTTCTCTTCCCCAGCTTTTGACCAAGAACAAGAATAAGAACCACCAGCTGCATGGAAAATGCATTACGTGTAATATGCGTTAAATCACAGAGAGCCTGAGCCCCGCTTTTCTTTTCCATCCACATGCTTTTCCATCGACTTGATTTCCGCACTAATCGAATTCAACTGGAGTGGAGTTTGGAGTTGGGAGTTCGTGAGTGCCTCATAATCAACGATTATGCAATTGTCTGGCTGCAAATCAATTTCCATGGCTGCTGGTCAATGACACGGATTGCCCAGCAGAGCGAGTCGCGTGCCCCTCGCAGGGGCCTTGAATTCAATTGAGAGAAATACAATAAACAAGAGGGGAAAAGATTCTAATTACCCGGTGGAAAACCAGCTGTGTACAGTGGCCCACTCGAATCACAATTTAATGCTGTGGGTCAGCCGCCTTAGTGGGCCAATAAACTAATCCGCAGATCCCACAGACATGGCCATAAATTTCCATTTGGCAGCCGAGTGGCTCCTGCTGCGGATTCCAATCGAATGGAGATTTATATTTATGCATGAGCATTTATCAGCCGGCCTAGCAACTATTTACAGCCAAATTTGACAGTTTGTTTTGGTCTAAAAGCTAGAGGCCTACAAAGTGTTATTTTGAGTGAGTCTTCTGCGGATCTGGTTCGAAATGGGAAATGGGAAATTCGAAATTCGGGCTAATCCCACCGCTTTTTCCTCTGCTGTCAAGGTGCCGATAAAGCACTTTTATGACACCAATACGCCAAAAACTAGTTGCCACTTAATTAGAATGGCGAGTGATTGGTTTAGTTGTTTAGTTGTTTAGCTGGAAAAGTGTGCCAGGGAATGACATAACTGCCATCCAGGCTTATCTCAATTGAAGCGATGCTCGGTGTAACTGTAAGCAATGTGTGCAAGTTGCTGCAAATGGAAGATGGAGCCACCACCAGTTGGAAAAGCCAGAAAAGCCACTTGGCAACTACTTCTTGGCCCGACTTCTAGCTGCTAGCTGCTAGCTGCTATCTTCATTTCATGGCTGGCAATTTGAAAACTGCACCCGCTGGCCATCGGCAGAAGGAGTTGTGCTTGTGCTGGTGGATGTGGATGTGGGTCACCTCGAGTTATTTCTATAGAAATTCTTTTTTGTGGCCGGCAGAAATTTCTCAAAGTTAGCGACAAATCTTCAATTAATGGCCAGTGAAATTTCTCAACTATCAAAAGAGCCATCAAACTAGTTTCCCTTGGCTGCGGTATATCAAAAATGTAAAGAAAACTAAGAAAATCCGGACAAAACTTTTCATTTCATGGCCTTAAAGTAACGGCAAATCAACCGCACCATTCGAAAACCCTAATCTATGCAACCGAATCCATAAACATGATCTTCGAGCTCACGAAGAGAAGTAGCTCGCATTTCGGAACCAATACTCCAGCGGAATATTAATGAGTTTGGGTCACCATTTAGCCCGGCTTGTTTCGTAACAGGGCAATGATTTCCAGAGCACGTCGAGCGGAGATTTGTCATTCGGATTCTCGGGATCTTGGCTCGGAGTCAGCGAAAGTCTTACACTCTTTTGACTTGACATTCAGGTCTTGACTGGTCGTAGCCCCAGCTAATTGCCATTAAATGGTCGCATCGAACCGTTGGCTGACCCAAATCACTGGTCACTGGTCGCAACCAGCAGGATTCCCAATGGATGGCGGATCGACAGGAGACTTGACCAGGCCGAAAGTTAATTGCCTGCAGAATTCTGCACATTTGGGAGTTGACGGGTTCTGTGCGCCGTGTTTCCGGCATGGCAAAAATGCCAGTTCCAACTCGGACTTATCGCGAAACTGGAAACTTGGATGCTTAGATGCTTGGATGCTTGGATGCTTGGTTACTTGGAAACTAATGTGACATCTCCTCGATGTGCTGCTTGTGCTGACAACATTCACCCAAGCTGCTTTCTCTAATGATCCATTGACCATTTTCGTTTAATTGATCGACATGTGGACATCCTGTTCGCCTGACAATTGACACCTTGTCAGGCCTTGAATGTCAATGGGTTTGGCAGAACGCGTTTTTACCTTGATCACTCGGTGGATTTTTATCACCGTTTTCGGGAACAGGACACGCACAAAACACTCGAAATTTATTGTTTGCTTTGATTTGATGAACCGAAAACTACGAAAACTACGCGAACCGCTCGAGCGACGTCCTCACTGTCGAAAGTGGAGCGCCCAACTGAATCTTAGGCGATTTGGCTAAACGTTCTTATGCGAAACTCTTTGAGGAATTCCAAACTCCAGCCTCCAGATGCTGGGCAAGATCGGTTAGGTTCGAATCGGATCGAGTTCGTTAGCTTCTTCTATCACTGGAGCGCTAGCGACCGCCAGTTCGAGCACCTTGACACTGAATGCTCGCTGCGAAGGCCGCGGAAAACGTTTTCAAGCTGCCAAGCCGACCGTCGAAGGCCCCAAACGACGTCGGCAGAGGCAGAAGCAGCGGCTAAAGCAGCGGCAACTAACTCTCTTTTGGCCAAGAAGAAAAACCGGTAGATGGGCGGAAAGCTAATGGCCCAAACGACTGCTCTTCGCCAGAAGAGAGCTCTTCCGCAGAAGAGAGCTCTTCTTCTCTGCCGGCAACTTTCTTCAATTTGTAGCTACAGCTTTTCTCGCCAAGGGTCCTCAGCTGTAGCTCTTGGGTTTCTTGGGTTTCTTGGTTTTCTTGGTTTTCTCGTTCTTGTCGGAAGTAATAAAATGCAATTATAACAGTCGAGGCAAATGATTTTCTAATGCGATTGCCTGACACGCAGCAACGGCATTGAATTGCACTGAATAATGCCAAATTGAAGTGCCACAGCAGGCCATAAAAGAGCGGCAGGTGCACGGATCACTCAGAGATTTTCCAGAGGGGTTCTCGAACCCCCGAGAACCTTGCAGCTAAGCTTTCTAATGACCAGAGTTGTAAGTACCCGAAGAACTACACGAGCATTACCTCAACGCACGCCTAATTAAGTGCGCGATAACAATCGAAGGCAGAGTTAGGAAACGAAAAACAAAAAACTAAATAACTAAAAAACGGGGTGTGCGGAATGAGGTCACTGATTGTGGGTACAGCTTAGTCAAGGCAACCGGGTTTGATAAAGTGTTTATGCAACTAATACTTCAGACTATAGTATATAACACCATCATAATCTGTAATAGTTGCGCCACAAAGAAAGCGGAGGCTGTCTCGAATTTGTCCGTCACATAATGCAATTAAATATTGACGCGCAATCATCGAAAGCACAGCGAACTGCACTCGTCGCACTTTTCCCGCGTTTTCATCTGCATCACTGCATCCGATATCCGATTTCCACAATAGTGACTTCAGATTCCACTTTGATTTGGAGCATAATTGAGGCCCCTCCGCATTCGATTAACGCCTCTGAGTGAATTATACAATTTTTCCAACAATGAACCATATCGCGAAGATCTGATAAAGAAATTATATAAATTGTGTCTTTTCGATTCGGAAAAGCTTTGAGAGTTGGAATCGAAATAGGAAGTCTGCAATTGCCAACCGTCATCCGGATTCGGGCCTTGACTTTGGAGTTGGAATTGGAATTGGCGTGTGAATGAAGAGACTCCCAGTTCTCCAGATGGCCAGAGATTGATTGGGATGCCAGAAGTGTAGGTGAACTTCTGATTGAGTAATTGGAACTGACAGAGTTTTGCTCTAATTGCTATCGCATTTGAGATCGTTGCCAAAATGGCAAGGTGTGCGATTCTCGGGAAGCCATTCCTCGCGATCTCCAGTCAGATATTTCCCGAATTCAGTTGGACAACGGTTACATTCACACTTGAAATTGGAGAGTTTGTTGCTCCCTCCTATCAAGGCCAGATTTAGATTCACTCAGATTCGGGGCGGATGGCCAGAAAGAGATGTATCAACACTCGACCGTTAGGAGGAAGTGGATTTATATGGGCCATCTACTGATTTTCGATGTGTGTTCTGATATTCTGTTTCTGTGTGCTCGATATTCGATATTCAAATATTGGTTTGCATTCTAAGTCCGAGAAACTGTGCCAAGAAAGAGTGCTGAAAGTGACGGAACCACCTCTGATCTTGTCCAGAGTTTCTTGTCCGAGGTTCGTTTGCAGAGTAAACAATTGAGTGACATGCAAGTTTCCTTTCGATTTTTCACACATTCTCTGATTGCCGCGTGGGCTGTTTGAATGTTCGAATGTTTGAATGTCCCAATGTTCCACCTCCCAGTTCCAATTCCCCAGAAAGTGGAGGTCGATCAGGAGCAGGAGTTTATGTTTCCGGCAATCAATCGAAGACATTCGCAGTGCAGCTCGTTTGTTCGTCTCGCGTTTCGATTGTTTGCAAATTGATTGGTTCCCACCTCAGATTCGTTTTTACTTGGAAATGGAAATGCACTTCGAGTTGGCTCATTAGAAGTGGGGCGAGTCTCTCACTGTTGAATTTTAGTGGGTTCATCGGAGTGGTTTACTTTCACTGCGAATGAGAGAATTTTTGGCGAAATGGAAAGGATTGCGATGGCACGCAAAGATACAGATGTGAGTCATCAATCTCCACAGGGAGTTTCTCTGGTAATCAAGGAAGATGCCCGAAGGAGTTAAGATCTGAAAGTAGGAATCCCAAGTGACGATAAGAATCGCTCGCATGATGAAAGTGTCCATCAAAGGTGACCCCGATTTGAATCGAAAGGTAACCTTACGAATGGTAACGATGTCTCCCTAATTGCACCGCCTCTGATTTGTTTTGTTTCACTTTTCAATGGTTCCCTTCGGCCTCTCTAATTGCAGCTTTCTATGCAGAGGAAGGAAAAAGCATTCTATCAGAATTTTCACTCTTAGTGAAGTGTCTCGTTTGGTCTGTGCCACTGACTGACTGTTAACTTGGTCTCGAATTCTTGACTTGGCTTTGGATGTGGTCTCTGCCTGGTCGGCGGCATAAAACTGTCAACGAGCGTTTAACCCAGTTAACGCCCTTAGCCGACGACAACTTGGTTGCTGTCTTGTACTTGGACTCCACTGCCACTGCAACTGAAACTACAACCAAGTTGGGATCCATTCGACACGAGACCATGGCCACAAAAACGAGCAAGGTGTAAAAACAACAGAAGGTGACTTTGGTGGAGGAGGAGGAGGTGGATTCGGTATATCCAAAGATAAGAGAGGCCACAGACTGACTGGAGGTGAAGTTGAGTGATGGCTCCACCTCGCCAAGATGGGGCGGTGGGCGGTGCGGAGGTGTTGATTGTGGCCAGCGGATATTGGCGCTCCCAGAGGAGGAGGAAAGGGGTTCGGAGGTGGAAATGGAGATGGAGATCCGAGATTGAGCGATGTCTGGCTGTGGTTCTGGTTCCTCCGCATCCAACTGAAGTGGAAGCTCACTGCTCAGAGGAATTCTGAGCGCGGTGAAAGTTGCCATCTCCATCTGCCCCATCCCAATCTCCCCCAGAATCCCCTGGCATCCTCCACTTTTGCATCAGAAGACACGACAACAGCGACTTGTTGAAATTCTGGTCCCAATAATGACACTTAAGCGATGCACTTTTTTCGTAATATGAATTTTCCTGTTTGCCGTTGGTCGTTGCCTCCCACTCCTCCCCCTTTCATTCCCCTCTTCCATCCCCTCCATCAATTATGGAATGGAGAATGGCGATTCAGAGGGGCAGGTGGAGTGTGGAGTGTGGAGTGTGGAGTCTGGAGTCCACCTGAGCTGCAACTCAATCACCGACCAAGTTTCAACTGCCATCGGCAGCTTCTGCTTCTAATTGCCGCACTTTTTGCTCCTGCTTAGCCTGGCCAGAGTTGGATTCGGATGACATGGGTATGGGTATGGGTTAAGGGGAGGGACTCGGGTGAGTTATGGGCACGCAGAGGTGGCATCTCTGAGCAATTCGATTGCTGCGTCCATATGAAGAGCCATTGGAAAGCATTTCTCCATCCTTGGCTGCTCCTAAGAGAGAGATTCCTTCGATATGGAGCTAGGCAAATTGGCGGTTTCATATTCCCATCATTAAATCATTAATTCCTGCGCTGATGAATCCGGACACGTTGAGAGGTGAGCAGTGGTGATGCAATCTCCCTGCTATCGGAGCTTCCATTTTTAATTTACAATCCCAGAGCCTGCGATTAGCGACGACATTGCAGCAAGTTATGGAGATCGAGATGGAGAAATGGGATGCGGAAGGGGATGGGACATGAACGTAGTGATGGCTATTCTCCCAATATTCCAATATTTGCTCTGGGCGTTGGCACACCAGATCGCCAAGTTGCCAAGTTGCCAACTCGTGGCTTCCTCTGTTGGAATCCGAAATGCAGTTGTCTTTGGAGTGGATGGGTTCTGCAGAGACTCCAGACTGCAAATGAAGGGGTGTGCCTGGCTTGGGCTGGGATGTGGAATCAGATGAGGAAGTGGAGGAGGAGCACCTGGCTTCCAAGGAGGCAGCAAAAGGCGTGCGACATGCAACACAAGCCAATCAAGGCAACTGTCAATGGAGGCAACACCTGTTTCTGCTCCAGCGACCTTGAGTCGGAGGAGTTGGCTCCATCCGAAGATGCACCAGAGCTCCAGATGAGTTGATAAACTGCCTGGGTGAGATTCACGTCTTGCGGGTGTGCGAACTAAACCGGTAAATTGGAGCAATTTCCATCAATTTCCACGGTGCGGCACTTGACAAAGTAAATAGAGCGAGGATCCACCACCCCCCTTTTGTTATCTGAAAAGGATCCGGGGTCCAACAGATACGCCCCACTCCGCTCCCAATATTTTCCATTTATATTCTCATCAATTTGCACCAATTTCCACATGCCAGAAGGCAGAGGAGTGGACCTCGAAGTTCGGCTGCCATTTGCAGCTACACAAAAGGGGCATCGCCATGAAAATTTATGACCGCTTCGCCTGTTGCATGCACAGTGCACCATCTATGAACCTCCTCAAAGTGGAGCGGAGCCACCACCACCCATCCCATCCCATCTAAGCCACCCATCCAACCCACCAGAACTGGCATCCCGACCCGAAACTGTTACACTTGGCTAATTGATTTATGATAGCGGGTTCCCAAAATATCTGCAATACAAACAGGAGTAAAATACACTTCATGTGGGTGGGTTACCCAACAGAAACTGGGGGAAGAGCACGAGGGAATCGTGGCGAACATGTCGCTTGGAAGGAACAAGTTCCCGAGTGTTTCCCACAGCCACAGGAAGTGTTCGCTTCCAAAAACGCATGCCAAAAATGGATCCCCGAGGACAAGACAACCTTGGAGTGGGAACCCAAACCCGATCCCAAAACGATCACGATTATGATGATCATTGCGATTGCGGGAATGGACCATCGAGTGGGCAAGGACAGGTTGGTGGGTTCGGGTTCGGGACATAGAATTGGGATGAGGATGAGGATGGTGGCAACGTCCCCACTCAGACAGTCGGAATTCAAGGAGTGGGATCGGGACGTTGTTATTGTTTCTGCATTGTAACTGTCACCTGGTGGCAGTTTCTACTTACCAGTTTCCAGTGGCCAGAGATGGCAGAAATAATAGAAATTATATTAAATGGGCATTTGGGGAGTGCGCACATTGCGACTTCCGTGTTTGGTGTCTCAGCACAATGGGCCATTTGAAGAGGCATCGCGGGGTCCATCGGTACAGTGGGGTCCAGATAAGGGACCTGGAGTGCAAGTGGCTCCCCTCCCCTTGAAGAGCCCCAATTTGGCGGGTTATTACAGCATCTGGGAATATTCTCCTCACAATCTAACACCTCCGATCGCCCGATCCCCCGAAATCACCCAGTGTTCAGTACCAGTAACTCCCTCGCCGGAATTCGTTGCCACTTGCCATGATGGACACGTGCCAGGCAAATTCTTCTCCGCTGCTCAAATCTCTGTAGTCGAGGCCCCGACTATTATGATGGATCTTCGGGGATGACACGACACTTAACAGCGGCATTGTGGCCGAGGTGATGGGTTGCTGGGTTGTTCCTCCAGCAATTTAGGAGGAGAGTACGAGTATTTAATGCCGCTCCTCTTGCGGGAACTCGAGGCAGGCGACTGATTTATGACAGCGCGAAAGAGTGGAGTGGATGGGTCTTCTGGGCAGGGAACCAGGGAACCACAGCCATATAACCATATAGCCATATAGGGGGATCTCGCCATCGGAGGGCAATTTGAGGCGGGCGTGGCGCCCCAAAGGAGGCTGCTGCCTCAGAAGAGCTCCCACCTGAACTTGCGTTCACTACGGAGGCCTATTACGTGATGATGTAATAATTCTTCGAGTCGTTGGCACTTTTATTGCGGAAAATGTTGCATAAATCAAGGCGGCAATAAACGGATCTCCTCGGATGCCCCCTGAATGCCCGTTTTATGCGATCGCTGATGCAACAGGATGCCTTGGATATTTCATTGGCACCCAGCACCCATCAGCCCGCCATAATTTGCAGCGGGAAATTGGCGCTGGCTTTATCTTTATCGGCGTTTTCCGCGGCTTTTCAATTGCATTTTCCGAATTCGGCTCAGTCATCCGATGGAATTGGAATCGGAATAGTGGAATAGCTCCATTCATCCATCCGATGATGATTTGGGGACTGCTCCAATCAACCCAGCTGGGATAATCAGCAACTTTGTTGCGGCTTCCTCTCACCATTTACCCACTGTCCCCCTGGAAAACCCGACCCACGCGATCCTCGACTTCTCGCACATTAGCAAACAAACCGCTTCCCAGATCCCAGATGCCTGGTTCATGGAGATCTCAGCGGCAGATGATGATTGCGGAGATGAGAGATGATTCGGCTGGAGGAACGTGATTGTCATTATAACCGAAGCATGGATCTCCAGAGGTACGGCGAAGGGGCCTACGCAGAAGCCAAGGAGCGGACTGATCAAACAGAGGCGACTATAAAAGGATGAACCCTGGGCAGAAACAGAAACCACATTGCGAAATGCAAATGAAAATGATCTCGATTAAGAGCCTCGTTCTGAGTGATGCAACGATGTTCGATGTTTTATGGATCAGTGGGTTATCAATCAAGTCGACGGGGATTATCGCTGTTGTTAACGGTTGCACCTCACATATATAATAGTGATTATTGTGATTAGCATGCATGCGGCGATGGGAATGGTTGCCTCTTCCGCAATCTGTCGATGGGTGACCACTCCCCCCATCTCATCTGTAAGAACTGCTCTTCCTGCTCTCGGACTGATCTCCATAGTCACGATTTAGGGAGAATGACTACCACCGGAACACTACTCCCACCTCGGATCCAACGCCTTCTAAGTGGGCCAGTGACTCCTCGACTGACGTGATTAAAATGTCAAAAGGCGCCGCAGGGCAGACCGCGTTGGATAACTCACTTTATTTATTATGCCCGATATAATTAAATTAATTTCTGCTCGCAACGGAACTTGGAACTGGGATCTCGGATCTCGGAGAGGAGGGTTGGAATGGGCAGTTGTGGGCGTGGCCCTGGCCCCGAAATGTATCGCATCGTGAGCCACGAAGATCTTCGAGAGCACTTCCCATTTGCATTTCATTCGCGGGGTAATTCCTCCTCCGATTTCCCATTGCGTGATTCGGCAACGGATTCTTGGCATTTCGAACACCTTTTTGGGTGTCTTTCCAGGGAAGAAGGGAAGGGGGATTCAGAAGGGGCTGAAGGTAAAGGGTCAGCGTCTGACAAAACTATAAACAAAGCCACACACAAACAGAGAGCAAATTATTGGGCAGACTGGTCTTCCACTTGGACAAAGAAGTGGAGTCGCAGGGGAGGAGGGGAAACTGCTTTTTGATGTTCGGTAATTGGCGGTTTGGCAGCACGCGAGCCGAAAAAAAGAAGTGGATTCGGGAGAGGAGAACTTGGAACTTGGGATTCAGATGAGGGGTCTGCTCTTCCGACAGCCGGCGCTCTGCAGAACTGAAGTCCCGGTCCAAACCCAAGCCCAAACTGAAACTAAGCCCAGAACCCAATCACAAACCCTCTGAATGGTAACGAGCGAATTTCGGGATTTCGGCGTGACGCGCTTTCTGTTCTCCAGAGGGGAACCCCCTTCTTTTTCCTATAGAGATAGAGAACCAACTAACTAGAATCTAGTTTTTGGGATGTCGCTGTGGTCTTCCACTTTACCACTTCCCCACCTCATGTGGCCGTTGTTGCTGTCTCCTCTTTTCATAATAATTGGCAGTTTACAAATGTTCTTTCGCTTTTGATTTGGCTTCCAGTTCTGATTCCATTTGTACTTCTGTACTTTCAGTTCCCCTAAATGTCGCGGTTTTCCCGGGGAGAGTTATGCAGGTTATAGCGGTTCTGTTCCGTTGAACTTTGGCCAGAGATCCGAGATCCGACATTTCTGTGGCCAATCTGGATGGGAATCCAGAGCATCCGCCGCAAATAAAGTCGGCAGTTTATAGGCGTGAAAACTAATTAGACAGCGGAGTCAGTCAGGAGTCAGATGGTACAATAAATAAGCACCTCTCCTCCAGAGGTTCTCCTCCTTTATTTGTGGGTTTGCTTTTCTATGGCGGCTAATGAGCAAATGCAAATCACGGCTCCAACCGCTAAGTGTGACTGTAGTCCACCCCCTCCTCCTCCATTTAGGGGGCGGTTTGTGGGCGGGCTGTTTGCCCATGCTCCTCCGTTTGGCGTTCCATTGTCCGCCATCCGAAATACGAATACCGAAATCCGCCAACCTCCGACCGCCAACAGATGCCAGATTAGCATTTAAATTGTAGTTACATTTGGCCAAAGCAAACGCAAACGCAAACCGAAACCAAACTGAGCTGCAACTCCAGACTTTAGAACTTAGCTCCACATCCCAACTTTAGATTATTTTTCATTCTCGTTTCCTCCGTGGCGTTGCATTTCCCTCATTTTCCTCTCTGGGCGAGCGTTTACCAAATGGAATTGTTGTCTTTTGTTTTCTGTGCAATATAGTCTGTTCCCCACCCACTTTCCTCCCCCAAACGCGGACTGATGTTATCAAACCATGGCCTCCGGCAGAAGTTTCCTCTGCTTTGTGTTCGGTGTGCCAAGGTAGCAATTTCAATATCAGAATTCTGGCCTTTGGTCCGCTGAGATCCCAGTGGTATGGAATAGAATAGAAATGGAAATGGAAACGGAATAGGAATCGGAGGACGGAGTTATCAGCAGTTCAGGTGAGTCCGGCCAACGGTAAACTGCCAACGCCAACGCCTTCTGCGGCATATCTGCACTCCGTTTCGGAACTCCTATGCCAAGTCCAACTCCATTTCCTTAGCTGGATTCGGATTCGGATTCCCATTCGGATTCTGTCAGCGCACCGCATTCGCAACATTTTAATTCGAATTAATTAACATTTTTGGCAGTCGACGGCCGGCGGCTCCTCAATCAGTCTGACCCAGTTTCTGGGCCAAGCCATTGACTTGTGCCATTCGGCTACCTTTTGCTTCCCCAGTTTCCAAGTTTCCCAGTTTCCATTCCCTTTGGCCACGAGCACTTGACGAACAGAACAGAAAAATTGCCCAAATAAAGCGGAATGATAAATTGTCAAGCATTTGGAAAATGACTTCAGAAGTGTGGCAGGCCCCGGGGCTTCCTATTCCTATTTCCAGTTGTCTGGTAGAATCAGGGGAATCTCGGAGAGAAAAGAGGCAGCAGGGGAGATTAATTTGCAGCTGGAGAAGTACCGTAAGCGTAGGTGGCTTGATGAGCTCCGCTGGTCAGTTTGCGGGTACTTCTGTGTATCTCCTCGCTCCAGAAGATTTGATGTGGAACTGTCCACCATTCGTACTTCCCCTTCCCCTTTTCCCAGTCAGAGGTACTAATTAATTGCGTGCTGAAGTAGCAAAGAAGGGCGGAGATCTCGTCGCAGTCGCTGCTCTGATTGACAGGAAATTGTTATAGCAGAGTCCGAATCCGATTCTTATTTCTATTTCTATTTCTGGCCAGTTCCCATCGATTAAGAGATCTGCAAACTGCGAACTCAGGGTTCAACGGCATCCTGCGGTCAGTTTCCCGTTTCATGTGCTTGGATGAGCTCTTGACTTCCAACCTCGTCTGTGAGCAATCGAAAGTTTCCTCCTCGCACTCGAAACCCATTCGATCTGAATCTCGGATCTGCGATCTGCGATCTGCAGTCTGCATCCAAGTGGAAATGGGAGGCTGAGTCACTCCCTGGGAGGAGGTGTTTCCTGGTGTCCAGCGATCCGCCACTCGAGACGTTCGAGAGTGCGAGAAATGCAGCGAAATGGAATCCAGCCAAACTCTCACTGGAAATCAGGGAAAGGGGGGCTCCTCCAATCCCCTCGTGGCGAGTGCAGATGCCAAAAGATAGCACTCGAGACCATGTCGACTAATTGCGGTTATAATATCAAAGTCGACATAACGCCTCCACCCACCCCTTCTACTTCTACCTGCACTCCACTCCCAACTCCATTTACCATTTACTCAACACGAAGCCGAAATCTGGAAAACACGCAACTGTCGACCTGGACGATGGTCAAGTGGCTTTCGTAGAGCATCCAAACCGAATCCAAACCGGACCAAGAGCTAGATAGATGTTGGATGTTGGATGGAGCCGGGTGTCAGGATAATTTGCAGATCGACGCCGCCGACGCCACGCAAATGGAAATGAAAATGGAAAATGATCCGCCTGAAAATGATCTCCGGACATAATGAACTTTCTCGCTCTTGGGGCGAATTTGCGGTGCTTAGTGTGTTTGGGAGCCAGGAATGGAATCCACCGAAAGGAGATATGCGGTTAGGAGATCAGGAGACCAAGCTGCAGTGGAACAATTATGCAGAATTTGGGTCATCTCTCCCAGCAATCGCTGATGAGTTTTCCCACCAGAGATAAAAACACAAACTTAAAACCGAGGAGAGAAGAAGAGAAGAGCTGAGCCACAGAGAACTCGTAATAATTGTGGATTCAATTCAGATGCTGATTCCGAATTCGGTTTCTGTGTCGTTTGCTTCTGGGAAATGGGAAGTAGTAAATAGCCGAGAAGTCATTTCATTTTAACGGCATTTAGAACAGCGAACTTGGAAAGAGGAAGGTAACCTGAGTGGCTCCTGAACAGCGTCAATCTGGAATAATCTAAAACTGCGAACAAGTGACGAACGTGCCGGTCATCACGATCCTCAACCTCTGGTATTACCAATATGGAGCCGTCGTGCCCATCTCAGTCACCTCCGACGTCACAGTCGCAGTCACCGTCAGCGGATCACGAAGACGCACTCCTCCTTCTCCTGGCCATCTTATCCAATCCCTGTCAACTAATTGCTCGATCTCTTATCGACCAGGGCAACCTGCTGATTCCACGTTGCCAGAACGGTTCTTCTTCCTGTCCCGCGGGTCCAACTGGATCGTTGGATCTTAGGATCGCTGATCATCGATCGCTGATGAGTCCACGTTTTTGTCTCCTGTCAAGGTTAAATGCTTACCAAGCCCATGAATATTATGGATGCTCCTCTAATGACAAGAATTCCCATGCTGAATATCTGAGATGCCTTCCTCAAAATGGATCCGTTATAAAAGAACTAAGATGCATATGACAAATGGGCCTCCATCGCAGGGAAGGAGTAGAAAATGAGAAGTCCCCTCAGCCTCATTAGCTCCACTTAATCGCACGCACCTCTCCACGGAACGATGCTTGGATGAGTGGGTAACCAGTTGATGGCTACTCATGCCATCTGGTTTCTGTTTCTGGGTGTTGACCACCTACGGAGATCCAAGATCCGAGAGAGAGAGATGTGGACTCTTGCGACAGGCGACATTCCTCGGCTGCCGTAAATTTGCTCTAACCAAATCGCAAACAAATCGAACCGCGCATTGTTGTCCCTAAAAGAGCAGCTTGTATCCCTTCCCCTTCCCCTGGGAATCCTCTCTAGATCCCCATTCCATTTCCCCCATTTGAGTGCGTGAGTCGAGTGCCTCCCACTCTGGACTTGCGAGTTGGTTTCTTTCTGTGTTGGCTGCCAATGCGTCGGCATGTCCGATTGGCTTCCATTGATACTGGTCACTGGATCCCTCTATCCCATCCCTCCTCTCCTCCAGTTGGTCTTCGTTAGCGGCTGCTTCACCTACTTTCGGCTGCCATGTCGCCCTTCCCCGCTTCCCAATCCCCAATCCTCGATCCTGCTCCTGTGCGTAGTGCTCAGTCTTGGTCTCCATTTCCCGGTGCTGTCATCGCCTACGTTGTTTGTGGTTGTTGTACTCCAACTCACCAACCTACCAAGAGGCAAAGCTGGCGGGGATCTGTGGCCAACGCCCATTGGAGCCAGAAACAGAGAAACTCCGCGGATGCCATTTGGTGGTAATGCGTTTCAATTACAATTGCAACGAGCGCGTTCCAAATTTCATTGGTCTGTTTTGATCTTTGGGAGATAAAAGCGGGAATGCCTTTCCTTTGTCCATGTATCTGGATCTCCACTCCACTCTCCCCCAGGGAAAGTGTTGCGAATTGATCCGCAAAGTAATTGCAGGTCCACTGCCTTCCATTCCGCAACAATCCTTTTAAGTAGCTCTTATTCTCGCCCCATCTCCCCTGGAAAGCCGAAAGCCTCTGGCTGGCACACATTTGCATGGCTACATGAGAGCTCCTCAATTAAAAGGAAGGAGACAAGCGAGCTCCACTGTTCCTCGTTCCTCATTCCTGATTCCTGATCCCTGGCCATGTTCCACTTGACTTTAATTGGATTTTGCTTACTTTTGGGCACATTTCCTCAACCGGGAAGCAAAATAGAAAAACAGAGGCAGAAACCGAATAGAAAGAGTGCGGAATGCGACACGACACACGATGACAAATGTTGATATTCAAATGGCACCGTTGGGGGCGTCAGGAGCGTCAGCGGGCACTTGTCTTCAGCTGGGTTCCTGGATTCAAGATCTTGGGCTTTTGTCACCAGAGGAGCTGTCCCCTGGCAAGCGACACCCGCAACTGGCATTCCAATCGATTGTTGGCCAGGTTCCTCTGCGGAATCTGCGGTCGTCTTTGGTCGGGTGAGAAAAGTAAGCCGTTGGATGGCTTGGAGCCTCCTTGGATCCCCGATTCCCCATCCAATACTTTACTCTCTGATCTCCTCCATTCAACGCAAACAGGCAGCAGATGTTTGAAATGTTTGCGCAACTTTGTCAACGTTTCCATGTCTTGTGTGTGCCGCCTTCTGTTTGGTGTCTCCTCCAATTGAATGCCTTGGAAAATGTCCACGGCACCTGTCAGCAGCCCCAGATGTCGGGTTTGGCCAATGGGTATAGTACCGTTGGGTGGATGGCATTCCAGTGGGAGAATCTCCCGCAGCAATTAACTCTTTCAACTGAAGAACGCTCCAATGACTCCCCCAACAAATTGGGTTAAGCCTGCAGTTTGCAGTTTGCATAAAACAAGAGGATGGAGGTCTGTAGAAAGTGCATTTCCATATCCTAATTCGCTCTGCTCAGGAGTCAGCTCACGACTCCGCTTATCGGGGCCCAAAGCCTTGAATTCCTAACGAAATGTGTCAATAATTAATTGTATTCAATTAAAGCACGTCCCCTGGTCTTCTGGTCTCCCGATCTCCATCTCCTTTACCATCCTGCTCAAAGTCAGCCGATGCTCGGATTAATTAAGATGCAGTCGGATCTGCAGACAAGCATTGGGATCGGATCGCTCCTGGTTGTGGAGTCATGTAATATGCATTCGAGGCTGGTTTGTCGCTGGATGGCATCGATATAACCTCTCCTCCGTCCACGTTTCGGGTAAAAGTGCAGCTAAACATCAATTAGCCCAATTCCCAGGCCGTTGCCACTTTGAGTGGCTCCTCTTCTGGGACTTCTGTTTCTGTCTTGGTTTCCACCTCCGTTTCTCTTTCTTCTGGCCTCATGTTGCATGTTGCATGTGGCTCACGTTGCATTTCGGCAACCAGTTGCATCTGCAGTTTGCAGTCAGCTTCGCCATTTCAGATGGGAGTTGAGTGGGGCTGCCCTTGTGATTAGAGGCCGCTCTTCTTCGCACAAGAGTGAAACCCATCCGCTTGCAATTTTCATTTCATTTCTGTTTGGCTGACCCTCTGGCGGGGAAGAGGTCTCTTTGGGAGAGCCTTTCCCATATCACTCCATTGTTACCACTGAACACATGTCATATAAAATACAAAAGTCTCTCATGGTCAGTTCCCAATGCACTCCGTTTGTCTCACGTGCCATCGAAAGTGCGTCGTGCAGAAGTTTCACTTCCCAGCGAACTCGAAAGTGATTCTAATCAAACGGGTACGGATTTAATGAAATAATGCCTGGCGAAAAGGAGAATGTAGAATCGCCACGAATCTTCGCCAGCTTTTCACTTATGTCGAGTGTCAAGCGGACCGGGCTCTCAAGTAAATCAAATCCAATCCCCGCGATCGACACACATCTTCCAGTGGTTCTGGTTCCATCCTCCTCAAGGTCTCTCCATCTTCACTCATCGACATCCTTCGTATTCCTGCATTCGCGTCACGATTCTGACCAGAGACAAAAGCAAAAAGTCAGGCAGATGAGCGATGGCCATGCATCACTGGCAAAAGAATTGGATTTGGATTTGGGGACACTCCACACTCTATACTCTATACTCCATACTCCATTTCGCATTCCCATTCGGATGTATAATGCAGCATGTGACGATAAACTGGCCAGCGAATTGCAAATGTTTGGCACGGGAAATGAAAGTTCATTAAATCGCAGAAGCAAAGAAGAACACAGAGTTTGTAAAATTCCACAGACCTGTTAAAAGTGAAACCTCTAATAGCCAATAATTGCTGACATCGGAGAAGTAGAAATAGATAACCGAGTGGCGAAAAGTCAACACCATACATCATTAACCCCCAGCATTCTCATTTGTTATCCTCCAACTTTCAACTGGTTTCAACTTTGTTTCGATTGCGATTTCATCTCACGCACAAAGATGACATTCTCCCCAGTCTCTCCCCGAGATTCATGCAAATAGCCATAAATTGTGATGGCAGAAGAATTGACAACCTGGGGAACTGCTGTGACCCACAATCCGATGTCTAATAGAGGGGGGATACTCTTGCTTTCCTCTTTCGTGCGAATCAATTAGCTTGCGATGACTCGAGATGATTTATGATAACCAGAATCGAAGGGAATCAGATCATTCCATTCCTATAAATTGGAATGGCATTAAGAACACCTTTCTATAATCAAGCTAACGAAAGATTAATGGATGGAGTGTAGTGTGTGGACAAGGAATTGGCACAATCTGGGAAACAAATTTGTTAATCTTGCATCTCTGCTACAAGAAGAGAACATCGCATCATACAAGCAGAATTAACAAGGTTCTGGGATGTGCAGATGAAGACAAAGAAGGATAGTGTCATGAACTTTGAGCCACGGGGGGGTGGACCTCTCCTGGCCCATCTGCATCTCCATCTCAGGCATGACCCGATCCCAGTCAGCGTCGCCTATCAGCAGTGACATCGCCTAAACAGCCGGGGAACAACTGTGGTTCGGGGATGTCAGATGGAAGAGGGACTACGAACAAGACTTGATCCTGCTGCTCCTGTTAAATGTGGCCATGTCTACACTACTGGCACAATTTCCAGGCCAGACGTCTTCCCGTTGCTTTTCTTCTCTGCTTTTTTGCTTTTTATTGCCGTTCCTAATTCTTTTGCTTTTCCTGCTGCTGTTGTCTTCATTGCTGAGCATTTTGTCAGCGGCATGTTAAGATTTAAATAGACATGCAAAGCCATGCCACAAGGAATCCAGTAAGGCCTCCTCCTAACTTTTTTGCAGCGGGCGTAAGATGCACACTTTCGATAAAATTTCGTCTGAAATTTATGCAAGTCGCAAATGCAGCTGAGAAACGAGAACCCAGAACAGTAGGGATTTGCTTTTTTCGGCTGCCCGGGAAGGGAACAACGTCATTTGCAGCACGAGCTGGCCAAAAAGCCTGACTTATTTGTGGCAGCCAGACACGAAACCCGGGGAGCTAGTCATAAATGCGACTCTGTAACCCATTTAGGTTCTATTTGGGTTAAGGGCAAGTGGGACAGCTACTAAGATATGGAAAAGTCTGAGCATCATAACTCAATTGACTCGTATGCTCGTATGTAAATCGACATAATCAATTTCTTGTGCCGATTCGATTTCCCTGGGAAATGGCAACATATTCATCTCGACTCGAATGCGGTTTTGCCGGATCATAAAGTCTGGTTGGTCGGATGACCAACCTGTGCTCAGTGATTTATGCCGCGAGGCAGTATCTTGGCCATATCACATTAACCATTACCCAACTCTCGACTCCCGACTCCCACTACCAATAACCAATAACCAAGGAGATGGCCAACAGGAGGCCATGTATCTTGGCTTATGACTGACATCCTTTTCGCTTTTGCCTGCATTGTTTGTTGTGGGTTCGTTTTAGTGGGCCGTTTTTGCGGTCAATTGGTCAGGCTTTTCGGGTTTCAGGCTTTGGTTGGGGTCTTTCTAGAAAACCCAAAAGCCGAAAACCATGTGTGTGGAATCCATCGATTCCGCTAGTTCCTGGGCATTGTGTTCGATGGGCTCCAGGCTCCATGCGAACGGCAGATTCGGTTTTTATTTGTTCATTATTGGGTCCGCAGTCCACGTCGCTTTTAAATGAGTTATTGAGCAAATGGCTCTGGCTTGTTTACCTACATACGAAGGTATGGTATGGTACGGTTCGTTTGTTTGGCTCCTGTGCTGCTTGCTGTTTGCTTTTTGCTGTGTGCCAGTTAGTTAACTAAGGAGCCTCCTCTCGTATGATTAAATTGAACTCTACTCTGCTCCATTCTGGGTAATGGAAGCTGCGTTTGTGGGTCAGGCCGGGCAATTTGCATTGTGAATCCGAAAGACCGAAACCGTTTAGTAATTACCCAAGACCCATTGATAACAAAAGGTCGCTTTTAGCCAAAGAAAGTTCCCATTTTGGGATTATTTATGGGCGTGACAAATCAGTGTTCTCTAATGGTCCACTCTAATCTTATTAAACGCATATTCGCAAGGTGTGTGAACTCCGCCATACTCCTCATTCACACTCATCAGAAAACAATTTGCCATTTAATCTATCATCATTCATCTCGAATCTTGAGACTCTCGCGGGGGTTCAACAACATCCATGAACATCTGCGAAAAGATTCAATGGAGCGGGTTCGCTTATGCTTATACGCTTGGCGCAAATGATATTGACAGGATTAAATTTCAGTCTACGGACAGGATGAAAAGTCAAAGAGAAAGCGGTCCAGCTTTTCACTCGAGAGGGTGGGAAAATGCCAACTTGAGATCGGAGATCTTGTTCCAATTAAAAGACATTTAACACTTGGTTGAGAGGCTTTTAAGCCGTCTAATCGAACTTCAATTGGCGCAGGTCAACGGCTGCCTGATGATTCTATTCCAAGTATTCCGATTCCGAGTAATAGAAAATCCCTCTTACAAAGTTCGCATTTCATTCAACTAATGAGACCCAAGCACCCATAATTAAGCTGACCAATTAAAAGTCAATGCCAGAAAACAAACAGAATCCGAAAAGCTGAACAGCTAATTTGATAATTTGCCTAATCAATTCAGAAAATTTCGAAAACTCGGCTAGTCGTCTTGGCATTTTACCACTTGACCATTTATGAGCAGATAAGTAACCCTACATGAATAAATTTAACACGCAGCCCATTCATGAGCACAACCGTTAGGTTAAATGGACAAAACAAACCTTTTAGAGGAGCCATCTATCTGAAAAGCCATCTCTTCGGGGTATGGGTATGCAAAGTGTGCTACTGTGTGACCGACTGGGTTCTTTCTTTCATCGGATTTGTATGTTGATCAAACACGCTTTTCTAATTCGAATGTCCCCACTTCTTGGAGGTCCCCAGCCATCAACTTTCTTTCTAAGCCGAACTTTCAATTACAACTTTCGGTTTTTCTGGAACTGTTAAACGAGGAGGCCCACCAACCGAAAACCCAGACAGGTTCTAAGTGACATTATCTTGTTACGACTGTTGTTTCTGACCTTCACTACTTAGACTTAGACCCGTATAAAATAGCCCATAAGCCGATTTCCTAGGGCTTAGGTCTTCCACATGGGAACTTGTCACACTCGCAATAATGAAAGTAAGAAGAAAACTGAGAAAACTGCTGGTCAGATGAGCCCATTGATGTACCATTCCATTTATGGTTGGCCGTTAAACAAGAAAACCTCTTAAAATAAATGAAAAGATGAGCCTATAATTGCTAAATTTGTTTGCCCTGGCTTAAACCTTTACGACTCGGGCAAATTAACGCCCCGAAACCACCCATCCCATAAATGGAGCCACAAATTGCATTTACTTGTTCATTTTCCCCTGCCGAAAGTGCGCCCACAACTTCTTCGCATCGACACTTGTTGCCGCCGAAAAAACGAAAAGTTAGAAAAGGAAATGCTCTTTACATAATTTTATTGCCACCGATATGGCGCGGATCCCGAATCCCAAGTCCCGAGACTTAGACACCCACACCCATTAGGCGATACTCAAGCTGAGCTGAGCACACGAATTTTTGACTTGACTTGCCGGCAAATATGCAACTTACGAGATGCCGTTAAACGCCCACGGGATTAGTTTCGAATGGAGGAGGATGGAGGAGGATAGCAGGAGCTAGGAACTCGGAGTTGCAGCTTGGGGTTTGGAGGTATTCGGAGGGGCTGGAGATCTGGTGCCCAGGTTTTTGTCGGGACTGTTGCGCCGACACAATAAATAATATGTAACAAAGTCGAGACCGCCACTGCGGCGGTGACTTATGAAGCGAACCGGTGGCGCGTGCGCAGAGGCTTCTATTTCGTACACGCAAAGAAATTAGTGTGAGAGCCTATTGTTTAAAAAAGTCGATCTTAAAATTAAGGTAATGATCGAAAAAAATCAAAATTTTCATCGAAACATGAGAAATAATGGTCCAAATATGGAATGTCATACCTCGTTGAACTCGTAATTAAATTCCCAATCGATCGGCATTCAAACATCAACATTCTTATTTTTGACCATTTTTCGCAAAAAATCATGATGTAACCCCTTATAAAAAATGTGAAAATGGGTAAAAATATGACATTTTTTAGATCATCCAGAAAGTTATGGGATTTAATATATTGGCTTATTAGCTGCACAAAACACTGCGTCTTTTAGGTTTGGGACTATTTTTGGACAAGTTACAGCCAAAAATCACAAAAAGAAACCATATTTTTTGTAAAAATCCAGACCTCTGGTCCAAATATCGTATTTAAATTCACAATCCATTGTTCAGGTTTGAATACATTTTTATTCTTACATTTCCATCTTAATTTAAGATTAGGAGTACCCCTTTTAATATAAATGGGTCTACTTTTAGTCTCAACTTTAGAACTTTTCATGGTTCTCTCTAGTCGGTTTTGTCAAGTGTAATCCACAGATTTCCCTCCGATTGGAGCTTAGTTAATTTCCGCTCTGGCCCTGGGCTTAGTGTTCTTCGCCGGATTAATGTGGGTCAGAGCGGTTGGGTCGCGCGATTTATGCTAAGCGGCGGTAATTGCACAGGGGTCTCGAATCCATCATCGCCTTTTGCCGACCAGATTGCCGCCCGTTCCGAGCACTTTCTCACTTTTCACACGAAAGTGAAGTGGGAGGAGCTGTGTGCAGCAGGTTCGGCACTTTTCACATGGTTCCCTCGCATAAATCAGCGATTTGTTTGTTTGCATCCACGCATGGATTCAAATCGATTCCAATCGCCCGGGGCGACTCTCACTTTCTGGTGGGTTTTCTGAGTTGGCTTCAACTTTGGTTTCGGACTGAACCCGCAGCATTCCTTTCAACGTCTCGCGACTGGCATTATTAATGGGCAGAGGCAATCGATAGGCACTGCCTGAATGACCGTTAGTTTGTGAGCACGCCATGGCCACTTCCGCCAACATGGACACAGAATCCACAGAAATCTGCAAGGCGAACAGGCAATTAATTGCGCTAATCGCATTAAGAACAGTATGGCATATAAATGCCAATATTAGGAGCACAACGGGGCCACCACGAAAAGCGCTTCTGGCCTTATATTATGCCAGTTCCACATGACAGGAGTCCAAAAGTCCGAGTCCCGGGCCAAAGTTGCTCCATCGGAGCCTGCAGAGTTGCATCCTGTTGCATTTCAGTTGCAGTTGGAGTCTGATGACGACGACGACTCCTCCGATGTTGTCGTAAAAACAAAATGCTCTGCTGAACATGAAAATGTTCTATGGCCACACGACCTGCGGCCAAGTGGAACAGGTGCAACCAGTTACCAGTTGGGTTCTATGGCCAGAATACCGATGGCCAGATGGTTATGGATTCGAAATTAATCTGTGGGAGGGTTTTTTTAGCTAGCTTTATTGTGGCCAAGTCGTAAATCATGTCAGCCGGCGAGAAGAGTGGATCCAGAATACATTCAGCTGCGGCTGTAAGGAAATGGAAGTGTTAAATGCTGATCATCAAGCAGTTATTTCGAAATACGGTTAGGTCGTAAACCGATAATAGAAACATCAGAGAAGCCATAAAGCCTTCGCTTGATTCGGTTTATTTTTCTACTCGAACACCTAGATCATCTTCCCAAGATCCATCCTCTGGCTTTCCAGGAAACGCCTTTGACAAGTTCGTGTCTTGAGTCTTTCGTTTGCGGCTGATTGATTTCGAGGCATAGCAATGCAGCCCCGTCAATCGGCTGGAAATCAAACAATTTCGCTTTCATTGTACGCAGCAGCAGCTCAATTTGTACAATATAATTTGGGATTTGGGCTCTCTTTATTAATGCAATTACCGCACGTTAAATAAAAGCCGCGCTGCGGTTACGTGCAACGTGACCAGATCGAGCAAACATTCGAGCATTACATCAGTGGGCGCAATTTCGAAGATCTTCAAAGCGAGCGCCCGCCGGAGGATTGGACATGGTTCAACTAGTCTATAGTCTATAGTCCATGGTCTATAGCGACCACGGAGCCATGGCACACATTTCGGCCTCCCCGCACTTAAGTGTAATAAAATTTGTAATAGAATAAGTGCAGCGCACTCGCGATCCCAGAGCCATTGCTATTGCCTTGGCCATTTCTTCCCGATGTGTCCACCATCCGGAGTACGATTCCTTAGCTCTTTCGCTCCACCCGCCCGCCTTCCTTACATGGAAATCATTTTCGATATCGACGCCGGCGGAGGAGAACCCCTCCCTAATCTAAAAAATCTGGAGCGCCAAGAAGATCATTCGACTGGCGCGCAACGGATTAAATCGAGTTTTCTGCTTTGGGAAATTCGAGCATTATCCCCGCGTAATTCCCCTGCAAAATACGCACCTGTGAGCATTTATATGAGTTAGAATAAAACTGATAATCGACTTCCGTTAGCCGGCTGCAGTTGACCCAGTTCAGTTGGCCACTCAGGATGGATCTCATGGATCTGTGCTAGCTGTGGGCGGCCTCGGGCATTTTAGCATTTCCAGATATACCATCTGGCATTTACCATCCTACCATTTACAATTTACCATTTACCATTTGATATGACAAAAGTCCGTGAAAATGGCAGAGATCTGGAGCCTTATATAGGATAGGACGGGGTATATGGAAATTTCGTTTCGTTTTCTCCGCTGCAGATTTCCCTAAGCAGCCAAGACACGAAGTTCGGAGCCAGAAATAGGTGTACCCCCACCCCAGAGGCCTCAAATCCTCAAATTCTATGGCCATTTGGACACTGGGCGATCTCACCTCACCCAAATACGCGACAGCTCAATCAGTTGGCCATGACTGCGTGCTGCAGTTTTTCTGTTTCTGTTTCTGTTTCTGCTGCTTTGGCTTTTACCACAAGTCTTAACTTGACTCGGCCAATTTGATTTATGCTTGTGCCGGCCAGAGAACTTGTCTCTTCCTCGTTGCACTGCCGTTTCATGTTGGAATTCATGAATAAACATTAAAGCTGCCGAAAATTTGCAAGCCATGGCCATCGATAGAACAATAGAACTGAGCCGGGCGATGCTCCATTGTGTTTTATGGAACTGGAACCTGGAACCTGGAGTTGGGAGTTAGGAACCCTTTGAACGTGAGGTTCAGCTCGAGTAAGAGTTCTCACAGATGCATGTCCACCCTTGAGGTTCAGGTTGAAGATCAGCTCAAGTTCTTGTCACTCCCCGATCGAATCCATTGGGCACATCTCTCTTTGGACTTGGTCCGAAGTTCTTGTCACATTCCGAGTGCGTGCAATATCGCTGAATTATTTGTGAAAGCTTATTGACTTTGGGTGAACGCGTGCCTTTCTCAACGTGGCTTTGATTAGTTCGGGTGCTCGCATTGACCCAGAGAACTAGAGAACTCATTCTACGCTCCCTCCGTTCCTACATTTCATTTCCACTTTTAATAACACTTTCGGTGTGAGAGCTTCGATGGAGCAATTAAAGTGGGAGTCCCCGTTAGCCACCAACTTGCTTGCTAACTTCACAAGTCAGTCAGTCAGTTAGTGAGTCAGTTAGTCAAAGAACGGTTAATTTGCCCAGAGAGACGAGACACGAGCACTCTTGATAAATGGCCCTTCGTCCAGACTTCGTCCACTTCCTCGTGAAAAGTCTGCGACTAATCGTTGCAGTTTGGCCCCGCTTAGTAGTCTCACACCTTGGAACTCTAGCTTCACAGCCAGGCTAACACCCAGACTAGAACTCAGCCAACTTGGACATCGACAAGGCGTCTGCTAATATTTCGGCCTGCCAGCGTGGCCACAACTCAATTAGGATGCCTGCAAATGATTCATTCTAATCTCGAGTCGGGTATCTGCAGTCATGAAGTCTAGAGTCCAAAGCCTCCTCTCAAGACCCATTTACCGTTGCGGCATTCCCCGTGGCGGCTCTTAAGCGCTGTTGTGTCTAGAATTTTGCATGGCCATTTCATTATTGATTCGCATCTGACCAGCTCGTAAATGTCTTAATTTAGTTTGTGAAGTTGGGAGTACTGAAACAGTGATACCCTTTTCTTGCAGGGTATTCAAAGAGTCTCTTGGTAATTAGGAAAAGTGAGAGCTGGATGCTCGAGGTGCCACCAGCATCAACCAGTTCATCTAATCTGGCATAGCTCATCTCGATGTTTTCCCATTTGTTTGTTTGTTTGTTTTGAAGTGAACGACTTTAATCGATGGTTGAAGCCTGCATGAGCCATCATTAGGGCCACTCTCGAATTGTTAACACACTTGCAATGAAAGTGAAAAGTAAGGTACAGTCGGAGCTGCACTTTCATTGCATCTCTTTAACCTCTGCTAATGGGAATCCCTCATCCAGTCACTAATTAATCCGATTGTTGATGTGGGGTCAAGTTGGGCGGCTTTTTCCCCCGGCTGATTAATTGAGTCTTTATTGCGAATTAGTGGCGATCAAATAAAGCCTGGACAAGATCATGATCGGCGGCAATTAATTTACTCATTAGACCATTTAAGTCGCATTATTGATCTGTAAGAGGAGACTTGTGCAATGCCGACAGTTCTGGGAAATCTCAGCACTCTGTCCCAGAATCCGCTTCTGGATTCTCGATTCTGGATTCTCGACAGAAGAAATGCGGCTGTGGCGTTTTAGGGAATTCCGCTAGCCAGTAGAATCCATAAATCAATTGGGTAATAGGACTTACAATGTCTTCTCCAATCCATGCAATCCATCACCACATAGATAGAGTTCGTGAACTGAATATCCAATTTGGCCCGGCTCCTTGACTCCTTTTGCACTTTAAACTTTCCCTCTCAACATCCCAACATCCATTTTGGCTCACTCACGATTCGGGCTAAAAGGCAATTAATGAAATGTGGGTCTTTGGCAGGTGTCTTGAACGTCGTTGTCTTGAACGCCTTGTGTGAATTGCGTCGCCTGGTGACCCAATAAAAAGCCCATTAGGAGGCCATCCTCCCAGCTGAATCCCCATCCCCAATCCCCTTCCATATGTGAGCGGGCGTGCTCCTCGAACTGGGACAAAAGGTCTGCTCTTTGATCGTCTGGCCCCAAAGCGTCTCGTTTACGTGTTGATTAATTTGTACGACGTTGAGAGCTCGAATCAACGCCCACCGGCCCCGCCTCCATTCTACTTCACTTTATTTCTCGTGTGGGGATCCGTGACTCCATTCAGGTAGCTGTCTCTCTCCCGATAAAGTGGCGGATAAGACAGACACTTCTTTGGGACTAGAATTAACATGATAAACGAAATCAAACACCTTTGTTTCACTGTGGCTGCTTGATTGATGTTTATTATTTTTCGGCTTTCGATTGGATCTCCATTGTGTCTCGGGTGTGGAAAAGTGAAAGGATCATCCGGTAGCTGATCCACAGGTGGGTGTCCCCAAACAAAGAACCCGAAACTTGAGAATAGAGTGATAACAGCTTTCGCTATTAACACCCATCCATAAAACGGAAAGTGTCACACCAAGCACCCAAGCAACCTTGAAACTGGTTTTTTACGTTTTACTATCAACACGCAGTTTTACGCGCTCATTAAACGAAAAATTCTGGAGGCAACATTCAGAACGTCGTAAAGTCAAAAGAGAAATCCATAAGAATGTGACAGGGTTTGGTGGCTCGTATTTTCGACCCTTGGCAATTTGCATAAGAAACTGAAAAAAGTAAAAGGAAGCTGAAAGAAGGGCTTCCGACAAAATAGTGGCCAGATATCCAGCATTCAGTTCCCCCATTCGCCGGCTTTCGTTTTCAAATTAGCGAAATCTGCGGGGTCAGCGATCATTGCCAGAAATTGTCACACATCGCCTCTCATCGCACCGCATCATTTCACTTGCTGAACCGAACTTACGCAAATCTTAGCCACGAACTGACCTTAATGATGGCTGATGATTTTCGGCATACCCGCGAAATTGCAGCCATAAAACGGTTAAAGCTCAGCTCCTCCGCTTTGAAAGTAAAAACGAGGTGGGAAACTCCTACAGATCGTAGTTGATCTTGGACTATGGCATCGAAAAGATACTCTTCTTAAATGTGGTATTCGAAAAGGTAGATAAACTTACTTTGTGGTCTTAAAGATACTCTCCTACCTATGAATCCATAAGAAATAATCGTAAAAACGGAAAAGCCTTTCGTTAGTACTATCATTTCCTTAAATCTTTACCCAAATTATACGAGCTACAAAAATTGGAATAGTTTTTATGGATATTCGTTTTTAATGTGCATTTTATTTGATTTTTTATTTGACACCTAAAAAAGCTTTTGGATTATTTTGAGAGATATGTAGCTTTGATTGAACTATTGTTGATTTTTGTTTTCTTTTAAATTTATTAATTCTTTTAATTTTCATATCAATTTTCCTTTTATTTTAAAGGGTAATAAAGTTTTGTTGGCTTCATAAAAACGGAGTTGTTTAGCTTCTGAAAATAAATTAATCATTTAAAAAAAATGTACTAAAAATAATAAGAAATTTTGGCATCAAATTTAACAGTATGTTAATAATATTGGGTTTTTTTTAAACATTTCTGGCACCTGAAAATTGAGTTTTGAATCGACCTTTTACAGAAAGAGTATGCCAATTGAAATTCGTGTTCAAGGGGCAACTGTTGCTTTCCTATTGCCTTGGCTATTTTTGCGATTTGGCTGCTGCTGCTGGCTGGCTGGCATATCAAACAACTGCGGCCAGTTGACCGATGACAGGACTTCTCCTCTTAACGTGCATTTATTTTCGGTTTCGTTGCCAAACAACTGCAATAGCAACAGCAAGGCAACATAAAAGTTACTGCAAAGCAACAGCAATTGCGGCAGCAACAAGCACAGCATGTGTGCGAATTGTAAATTGCTCGGCTGGCAGAGCAAGGCAAACAAACCCGCAAACAAACAAGCTGCAGGCGAAATTCATTTTATTTATTTCTGTTTCTATTTCTATTTGCGTTTTTCCCTGCCTCATAACCAGATGTGCTTGGATCCAATGCACGTATGATATTTATTTATGCATGGCCACTGCCGACGATGTCAGGCGCCAGTTAAACAAGAAAATCGAACAGGCCATATAGCTTTGGAGCTCTGTAGCTCTGAAGCGCTGGAGCTGGAGCTTTAAGAGCCGAGCTGACCCACTTGCACTTGGCCAAAGTCATGGCCGAAAAACGAAAGACTCTGGCCACAAACTTGCATGTCGCTTTGGTATTTTCTTCTTCTGTTTTTTTGACCAGCTCAAGGATGCCAGGCTCCCGCTGCCACGAAGCAGAAAAAGCGCCGAGAAACAACTGACACGGATGCTTAATTAAGAGCTCATTTCGCGGGCCAGAGAAGTGAACGTCCATTTGTATATTCATGTGTCATGTTTTCAGTTCCCAAAGACAAGTACCAGAGACACGTGAGGGTTAAACAGAAAAGCAGGGTCGATTGAATATGCATCACCCCTCGGAGATCGCCGATCGCCGATCGGTAGGGAGATCCATGGGCTTTCTTCGGCTTTCTGACTTTCTTGTTTCTTTGTGTCCAGGGCTTATCATCATCGGCATTCCCATTCCCAATCCCTCTCACTTTTCCATTGTCCACTTAAAAATACAGAAGCGCGTTTTCTCCGCCTGTCAGTTGTCGATCACAACAGGTTGTCACATTCTCTTTACAGATCTTCAATTGGTAGATCTAGCTCTTCCAAAGCCCGCCCACGATTACACGAAAATCCACGAGATGCTTCTTCCCATGGATGCACTCTAGATTGTCAGGCAGCTTCTTCTCTCAATCTGAGCAATTTTCGGAATCAGTTCAGGCCTCTCGGTGACCCACACGTCTCGCATTATGTTGCTTTAATTTACGTAAATTGCAATTGCAGTCCAGTAGAGCCTGGAGTCTAGAGTCCAGTAGGTCCAGCATCTAGCATCAAGCATCCGCTCATCCATGCTCGACTTAAATAATTTGAAAACAAATTTCAGTTCTGTTGCCTAACTGGGCATTACAAAATTGTTTGTAATGTGCATTTAACCCCGAAAAGGTTGCTTACATAAGCCAAATGTTCCAATCTTTCCGTTTGGCTTCCTGGCGATGTGAAAGGTCCGAGTGGAGAGTGGAGAGTGGGGGAGGTCAGAGGTCGGGCAAATATGAGCGGGCACGAGCATGTTATTCCTATTATACACAGCGAAATTAGTGCAGTTTATGCCCCCCATTTCCCAACTACCCAACTCAGCACTCATAAACTTGATTCCCATCCCAAATCGAGTCGTGTGTTACGTCCAAGTTATGTCATTAATTTATTTTTTGCCCATTGTCGTGCTCATGCGGTTGCAGTGCGACATATCCAGAGGTCTCTGGAGTATACAGTCTCTAGCCTAGAGTATGGTGTATGGTATAGTCCAGTGCATATGGCTAAAATTAATGCCTAATGGCCTGTTCGCAGGGGGGTAGATGGTAAAGATGGCAGAAAAGGCGAACAACGATGATTGCCGCATGTTCTGTGAGCCGAGTTATTTAGCTCACTGTAAGCAAGGCTCATAATAAGCCGCCTGGTACTTATTGATTTTTACTGTTAGCAGAACGACTTGCTAACATGAAAGTCGTGTGAACAAACAGGCCAGCAAAAAAGGCCCACACGACGACGACAAGGCCTTAACATTTAGCTCTTTAACTTAAGGCTCTAACTTATGGCCAAAGAACAAGTGCGCCCTGAATACCCCGTTGATCCAGAAAACTGAAGAGCAACTAATTTGCGTAGCCTAGCCGTCCATTTCTGGGCCCATTGAACGATTGCCGAAGATTGGCTCCCAGTTGTCTTCATTACCAGCTAGCCAGTCAGCTTGTTCCTTTTTTTTTGCGTTCTTCCTGGATAAACTGGCCCAGTCGGAGGTGAATCCCCTGCTGGGAAGGCCAAGCCACCTCCTGCAAGGAGCCATTAAATTGACGGAAGCTGTCGCCGCGCAAACAAACGGTCCGTTGACCACTTGGTGGCAACCCTCTGGGCCTCTCCAGCCCATTTCAATTCGCTTTTATGCGATGGCCAATAAAATGCAACTCTAATGGACGTTCGCCAATCGCAATTACCGCAGAGAAATGGAATTGGCTATGAAAATGGGTGCAATTGCCGGTGCCGTAAATTAATATGCTAATTCCACCTGCCAATGGTTTGGGGTTCTGAATTGTGGGTTTTGAGTTTTGAATTCTGCATTGTGGCCAAAGCCCCGCTCGCATTCCTTGAGTCAACGATTTGCCGAATAGACAGTCACATTCTCAAACTTCAAACTTCGAATGCAACTGCAACTTCAAGAAGCGATCCAATTAATCGGCTTCAAAATCAAGCTTTCCAAGAACTGCCAATTATTACACAAGGCCAGGCGTCAAGGCTGGTGGCGAAAGCTAGATCTCCTGATTTCTAAGCCCCTGATCTTCCGAACTCCCCACATGGTTAGGGTACACTGGAAAAAAACAGATAGATTGTAATTAAGAATTCTCAGGTCAAAGAAAACTATTGAAAAATACATCTCAAGAGTAAGAGTATTTCTTATTGTATATCTTTTAAGTCTTGTTTCCCAACCTCCAAATAAATATTTGAATAAATCTTACGATTAGTTCCACCAGCAATTACTAATCTATTACACAGAAAAAAAATTCGATATGAAATAGTATCAATTCTACCTTAATTCAGATCAATAATAAGCCGATATGATTTATGTCAAATTTATGATATTATGATATCATATGAAACACCAAATGTAGTATTTTTTGATCAAATAATGTAAAATAAGGTAAACATAATCTTTTTCAATATCAAAATGATATGAATAACTTGATCTTTAAAAAATATAAAATTGACCAGCACATATCAATCTGATCTTTTGTCATTTTGTTTTCTGTGTTAATTATATCAAAATGGCATCATCAAAAAGCATTGCTTTAAGATGCCTTTCAAAATTAAACGTAGCTCGCCATGCTTTCTGCTACAATTATTATTACAACATCCACATCATCTCCATTTTCTCCCAGTGCAGGCATCATCTTAGTCGCTGGCCATGTGGCCATGCAAATTGGCGCGGCTGTCAAGTTGATTTGTCATCTTTCAACTTTGACAGGACGTGAGCTGCATGTAATTGCCAATGGCCGACAAGGACCAGCAGCCAAGGAGCCAGCCAGAAGCCACAAAGCCATGGCAACTGAGAAGCTCCTGAGCCAATCTTGGCCAAGAAGGGCCCCCTAGACGTTGACAGACGTTGGCAGGCCAAGCAAATTGGCGCAACACGCTCAACGCTCCTCGGCAATTTGCATTTGCATCTACTGATCTGGCTGCTCTTTTTACTGGTTCCACATCCAATCCGGTGTCGCATATCCAATATGCTATATCCATATCGATGTCCATGGTCATGGCCATCACATCACATTGTCCTGTAGTCGCAATTAACGTTTATTGGCAACCGGCATTCCGATTGTTTTATAATTTTCTGTTGATTTATGAATCCTCGGCTGGTTTCAACTGCTTTCTTCGCTCCGCTCTCGATCTCATTCTGCGCCAATCGGCTAATTGGTTGTACATGCGAGAGAGCCCACCATTGCATCCTACATGCGCTCGTATAACGCAGCTGCTGAGATGATGTATCTGGCTGGGCAAATGAATAGAATGGTGGAGGGTATAGAGTCAGGGTAGGCGACTATCCGATACCCTATAAATAAAAACATTTATAAAGGAGTCTATCAATTTATTTGCATATTTTCGAATAACTGATTTAGTTTGGATTTCTATTCACAAGCAGGCCAAGATAAATATACAAAGAGTATATCTGGAACTGTCTAGATCCCAAATTTGGATCCAGAAAACTATGTAGTTTGATCTAAGCAAAAGAAAGTTGGTTCAAAAAGTAAAATGGCATCCATAATTAAACTATAGTAGTAAAATTTCTAATAAAATTGTATATAAATTTATATTTAAATTTAAAATGTTATGATATCAGGGTAAAAGTATCAAGGATCTTCATTACTAGTTACTCAAGATAATCCAATAATCTTATATTATCCTATACAGGCTAAATTGTTCGATCTTGAAGTTCTTTAAAATATTTTCAATAACAATCTAATCCATATTCCATCATACCCTATAGTACCCAAAGGTACTATCGTTTGAAACGTGATTAAAGCTGTGTACAGATGCTCGACACTCTGTTTCTGCTGCCTTTTCGGCGTGTGTTCTCCCCCACTTAATTGGTACGATATTCGTAACGAAACAGGGCAAAATAAAACAGAACAGCAACGAAACAGAAACAGAAACAGTCGCAAAGCTGCCACAAGAACGTGGTGGGCATTTAAAAGTCTAACGATTGCGCACTAATGACCAGCCGATATAGGGCTGAATCCAGGGATTGGAATAGGGATAGTAAAAGGAAGGGGAGGAGGAGGAGGAAGGGGAGAATAGGGATTGTCTGACTGTCCGTCCACACCCACGCCCAAGTTCCAGTTTCTCAGTTCCAGAAGGAACAATCCCGACCAGGCCAAGCCTATCCCGATTCCCCATTCCCGATTCCTACGACTTTTGGGCCGCAACTGAAGCATCTAACGAATGTCGCAGACAACAACAACTGGCAAACATCATCTTGATAATTGCCGAAAACGAAACCCCAGTGGTTCTGTGTCCTGGTCTTTGGCTTTTGGTGGTCTGGTTAACAGGCTGCCGGGCCTGCCACGCCCACTGTTTTCGAGTGCAGCCCAACCCGGCGAGGAGTACATGCATTTTAAGGGCCTTACATGTCGATTTCGGACGATTGTCGAGATTAGTGGATGTGTTTGCGGCTGCTGTGGATTGCAGGGAGAATGAAAAATGGCAAATGGAAAATAGAAAATGGGCAACGGCTGCTGGGAAATCGAAAAGGACAGAGTGTCAGCGAAGCTCCAGCAGCAAATCTCTATTCCATTCTCTTCAGCCAGCCCAGAAATGCAAAAGCCAAAGTTCCCATAATCAGCATTCAGGTTTTCTTTTAATTCACGGTTTGTTTTTCCAGCATTTGCATAGTCAGGGTGGCTCTTTGAGGAGATTACAATATGATTTAATGTTTAAATTAGTTGGTAACATTCTTTGAGTACCTAATGAGTGCTTATATAAATGGAAAGATTTTCTAATTAGGAAGAATGCACTCTTTTGTATGCTAATCCAGCAGGGAATTTCAATGGCTTAAACCCGTTGGAAAATGAATGCTTTATGGCAATATTTCCACATTTCCAGTTACAAATCGATCTGAAGAATTTCCCTCTTCTTCAAGATGACCTGTTCGTACTCAATTTCCTAGCAACCGAGTGATGAGTTCCGTCCAATCCAATCCAATCCAATCCGGCCCAACCCGTTGCCAAATGTGTCAAAGGTGACAGCAGTAGCAGAAGAAGCGGCTGCAGCAGAAATCAATCAGAGATGTGCTAACAGTAAATGGAAATGGCCGATGGAAAATGGGAAATGGAAAATGCTGTATCCCTCCGCTTTCATTCAAATCAATTTGTGCAGCGAACAGAGAACAGCGAACTGCAGAAGTGCAATTTGCAGGCGGTCAATGCACTTGGCCAAACAGCTGGCCAATGGCTAAAATCCAGAATGCAGAATGCAGAAGGCTGGATCCCGTAAATTGTTTTCAGCTCGCAGAGAACAAAAACAGAAACGGAGAACAATCAGCCTTGTGGTCAATGCCGTTGCCGCGTGGTGTTAATTTTTCCACAACTAATTCTTGGCATTAGCCGCAGAAGTCATAACCCAGGAAGCAATCGACAGTTGGCAATCGACATAATGCCTATATGCATATGGCTAGATCGGTGGGCAATCAGCTTGATTAGACGGAAGAGGCGGTTACACTCTGCCCCTTAACAGTACTCCTGGGAAAACCAAGTCCCCGCAGCAGCTTGTCATTTACGGATCATGGATCATCGGTCCCCCGATGAATAGAGATCTTCGAAGAGAAGTATCTGTCAACAATCTCCTGCACAGAAAAAAAAAATTGGAAAAATATCAAATTGATATGTGATGGTACATTTTATATTCACATCAAGTTATTCATATCATTTTGATATGAATAAAATATAAAAATACTTAATTTGGTATTTTAAAACAGTATTTTTATAACTTTTATGAAATGATACAATATCAAATTGATATGCTTGAACCATACATTTCACATCAATCATATCGGCTTTTTATTGATATGAAATAAGGCAGAATTTCATATCGAATTTTTTGTCTGTGCATAGACTCTATAGAGTATAGAGTTGACACAAATTGTGGCCATGATCGCCGGGCTGCCAGGAGATCACTCACTCGATTACGGCGAGGAAGCATTTTGCTGTTTTCAATTTGACAGATTAATGATCCGCGCATTTTCCGCACATCAGCCATCGATCGATTTCACATCGGGGAGAATTACAAAGCAGCCAAATCAAAAATACACCTGCATAATGGCCATAACCGAGGAGATGGCCAGATGAAATATGAAATTTAAAACAGAGCAATTAAAAATCCAATTTGCCACAAGTGCACGAGAGGAGACGGAGACTCTTCGCATGACTCTAATAAATGGTGCACATGCCAAATTGTAGTTAGAGTTGTGGATGGAGCTGGGGTTCAGCTGCTCAGCTGCCACCATAAAAACATTTATAAGCCTCATTATGAAGACCAGAATTTCTTGTCATTGAGCCCCAGAGTTTCTAGACTTTCACCGCGTGCGCTTAGAATGTTCGACAGCCTAGAATTCTCAAGTGGAAGTGGACGCCGAAGTCAGGGGGCAGGTGCGATGGATGTGCGTTGTACTTGTACCACTTGTCAGCCTGTACGGGCCAACTGCGATTTTGTTGTTGCCATAATTCGATGTTGATTTTTCGCTGCTCAAAGTGGGCTAAGACGCATTGTGCCAGCCTGCTCGGCGGCGGCTTTGAAGTGGCCGAAAGAAATGGGCGAAAAGCGAGTGCCAGCAATAAAGCAACAATAACTCGCCAAACGCATCAAGTGCGTTCCGGCCAAGTTTGTGCCTTAAGTCTTTTGTTTCGGCCGCGCATTTGGTCACACCCAAACAAAACAAATTATGGCCAGACCAAGAAATCTAGGTATGGTTAAATTCTTCGTATTCACATGCACTAAAATGTGCTAAAATCTAAATGTAAATAAGTTTTTGTTTGAAGGATCAGGACGCAGCAAATTCTGTTTGATCGAAACTAAAATTATATGTAGATAAGTACAATGAAGGGATTTAAAAATATAAAATTAAAATAAAAAAAAAATAAAAATGTTCCAGTTTAAATGCCAATCGATCGGGAATTAACGATCTGGATTTTTGATTAAAATATGTTTTTTCTGAAGTGTTTTTTTTGCTGTAACTTATCCAAAAAGCATCCCAAATCTAAAAGTCTATGTTTTTTGTACAGCTAATAAGCCAATATATTAAATCCTTAAACTTTTTGGATAATTTCAAAATTTTAATATTTTGACCTTTTTTCACTTTTTTTTAAAGGGGTTCCATCATAATTTTTTGCAAAAAATGGTCAAAAATAAAAATGTTTAAGTTTGAATGCCAATCGATTGGGATTTTAATTATGAGCTCAACGAGGTATGACATTCCATATTTGGACCATTTTTTCATTGTTTATAGAAACAAAACATTTATTTTGCACTAAAAAAAACATCTGCATTTTTCGTAAAAATAGTTATCTTCAGTAGCTTTTCCAAACGGAATCCCACTTCTTTAAATAAAAGTACTTCACTATAATGTAGTATATTCATTAATTTACATAAACATTGTTAAAACAGCTCTAAATCTTTTTCTAGGTTTTTTGAACTAAAGAAATTTGGTTGTCTTTCTTTGCATTGCCTTCACCCAGTTGACCCAGTGACTCGGGCAGCCCCGAGCGCCAACTGCACCACCATTGTGTTGCCCTTGCTCCACCAGTGGCTGTCCGCTGGCCAAGTGAGTGACAGCCATCACACTCGGATACTCAGATACTCGAATAGTTGAATACTTGGATACTTGGATACTTTATACTGGGATACTTGGATACCGAGTGGCCCACACACTTGCCGCATTTTCTCTTTTTGCTTTTTGCTGGAATCGTTTTCATTTTCACGGGGCCAAGTCCAAGTCAGTCGTTGGTTTCGTTTTCGTTTCGCTTTTGGGTTGAAAAGTCAACACAAGTGGCATTGAAAAGTGTCTGGGCCGGCGCACTTAATGATGCCTCTTCGCCTGGAGTTCTCACAGTCTCCGGAGAGGAGAATCCAGTTGGGAGTGGGAATTGGGTATAAGGAATGGGAATGCTTTATTTGTGAGTGACAAATTGCTACCGCAGAGTGAAACTTAATACGGCAGTTCGAGTCCCGAGTGTCCAAGTCCAAGATGGCACTAGATGGCACTCCCACTCCGAGTTCGAGTCCCAATCCTCTTCTCCTTGGAGCCTCCAATCTGGCGGTGCAATCTGACGCACGTTGCATGCATTAAGCTATAAATTGCAAATGTTTTATTCCACCGCCTCTCGGTTCCTTAGTCCCTCCGATACCTCTCATCTCAGCTTTTAATGTTTTGTTTTTGGGCGGCCGCGGGCATTGAAAATTGAATTGTTCGTTGTTTGTTATTTGTTACTTGTTGCTCGTTGCTTGTTGTTGGTGGTGGCTCACGAAGGCCGGCGGCGACACGCCCACATTGCGTTACCCAGTCTCATTAGTGAATATCGTGTTCGGTTATTTGCCCAGCGATGAATGCGCTGAGATCCAGGCGGAGATTGCAGATTGCCCTGGCCACAAGAAGCCTCCAATAGGAAGGATCGCCTTCCATTCGCATTCTCATCCTCGGCTAGGAAAATTAATGTTCGCACATTAAGTTAAATGATTGCGAATATTAGGAAATATTGGCCTGGCCAACTGCAGTGGCATCATCGAATGCCTTTGGTTGGTACACACAAAAAAAAACCACGTAAAATCGATATGCCCATGGTAAATTTTTGGTTTTTACCATGAAATACTGATAAAATGTATATTAAATAATAGCATTTTAAAATAATTGATACCCTTTTATTGTAATGTTGATATTATCGAAATATCGCTTTAACATTTTAAAGCATATCAAGTCAAAACCAATTCCAAAAAACGTAAAATCGATCATCGTTTCACATCAATTATTTTTTGAGTGTAGGAATGAGAGGGATCCCTCTTCTGCAGGGGGGAAATAATAAATTAGTCCTGGCCTTGGCGGCTGTTATGTCATTATGTCTCATTAGCACTTTGCCCGGATATTTTTGCCCAGGCAAATTAAAATAAAGAGCAACACCCCTCGGCAGCAGCCGAAGTTTGAGCCAAAAAATGTGGAAAACCCGTTTGCCACTTCGCAAAGACAAAAGGAAATGCTCTTGGCCGTTCGAGTGAAAAGCGTTTGAGTTCGATCTTTCGAGTGCTTTGTGTTTGCTCCATAAGTTGAAGCGGGTTCTTCGGCTGCTGATCGTTGATCGTTGGAAATTTAATGAAAGCCTTTTGGCCGCAGAAGCAGAAGAAGAAGAAGATCTCCCGCAACGCCTTCACTTTTGATTTTTCCTAGCAAATTGCCGGCTGCAAGCAGCTGTTGCAGTTTGTGGAAATCAGCATAAAACCTCCTACATTTCACTTCACTGTCAACACGATTCATTTGTGGGCTCGCTCGGTTGGCCAAGAGTTGGCCTGTTCATTTGCCCGGTTCAGTTCCCATTGAAATGGGATTTTCACTTTTCATATGCCAAAAATCTCTGCCAGCGACCTGCTGAACTTTTCCCCTGAAAAACCCCCTCTGGAAAAGCACTTGGAAAACTGATATGGGTCAGGAACTAACTGCAGGTACAACATCATTCCATTATTTGAATGTCCGACATGGGCTACCGTTGGACTTGGTCTTGGTAACCAGGAACCAGGAATCCGTAGCCCCTTGTTACTTACTATTTACCCATTCCGCTGTCGTCGTTGGATGTCAATGTTGGCTGTCAGTTTTGCGCTGCCGCCTGACAGGCCAACAAGCCAAGAAAAACCGGCTAACTGGACATCTGAGATGATCTCGGGAACATCACCTACATCGCTCACTGACCACCAATCCGCAGACTGTGCCAATTTCCAGCTGCCAGCCGGCCACACACTCCATTAATCACGGCCAGCCGAATTGGACAATGGAACTTAGAGCTCGAAGAACTCGAAGATCTTCACAAATCATAACCGCAGAGTTTTGCCAACGTACTGACACATTTTCGTTGCTCGCCCGGTAATTACGGATGGGAAGTGGCTATAAATTAACCTTAATTGAATGCATTTGACAGAGTATTTTGCTGGTGGGAGTGGGAGTTTCGGGCAATGAACTGGAGCAGCGGAGCAGCGAAGCCTCTAATAAGGCCAATTAGAGCCAGGGATTGGTTATTATCATTAGCCCATTTCTGGGCTTTGTTTTCCCGGGCCAGAAAGTGAATCTGCCAGCCTGAAACTTCACTTTCCTTGGCCGCCAATCCGAAATCCAACAATCTGCGGCGGCTTCTTTGTAGGCCCAGCACAAATTACTTCGATTTAATAACAACCAACGTTGTTCGGCCATTTCAATTTTTACTAGGTGTTTACGGGCAGTCGTGACAAAATAGTTTGACCCCACTTGCAAACTCAGGCGCTGCCTTTTGACATTTGAGTTTTGGGCTTTGAGTCAAGTGGATTATTTGGAGATACTGACTGTGTTTTCTTTATTATTTATGGGGCTGGGTCAGCGAAAGCCAGTCGATTCGGGCAATCAATCGATTGGTTTTTGGCTGGCCAATGAAAAAACCACAGAGCCTTATGAGCTCCGTGTCCTAGTCCATCCTCTTGTCACTTTCTTTTGCAATCACAATCGCAAGGAGGGAATTTCCAGGCAGTATGCTAATTTGGTTAGAAAGTAAGTGCGCATGGCGCATATCTAATTGTCCCCCACCTTCTGGCTGAGCAGAAGATCGCCGAACAAGTGAAACTGCCCAAAAATGGCAACTGCAACTGCACAAGCTGCAAGTCAAATCACTTTGACGGGGGGAGATATGTGCACAGAAAGAAAATCAATATGACTTAAGGTAAATTCTAGCATATTTCAAAATAATGTCAAATTTATGATTCAAACATATCAACTTGATATTTTATCATTTCATAAAAGTTAAAAAATACTGTTTTAAAATACCAAATTTAGTATTTTTTGAACAAATAATGTAATATAAGATAAACATAGTCTTTATTCATATCAAAATGATGTGAATAATTTGATCTTAAAAAATATATAAAATTTACCAGCACATATCAATCTGATCTGCTGTCAATTTTTTTTGTGTGTGGGTAAAAAGAGAGGGTCTATGGCTTCTCGACCATAAAGCACGCAAATGTGTCGGACCCGGCCGCCTTTGTTGGCCAATTGCCCATATATAAATAAAATACTCGGCTCGGCATAAATTTGTGTAAATCTTTTTCGGCGACTTTTGTGGGCCAAGCAACTATTCAGGCGAAGTGGCCTCCAATTGTGCCCGCTTTTAAGCAAATTAGTTACATATATGACTGCCGCTATGACTGTTTCTGTTCTTCTTCCAGGTCGATCCGCCGGCCAAGTGGAGCGGCCACCGAAAAACACTGGCCACCGGCCACCTTTCACTGCTTTTCAAATGTCGCGCCATTGTTGCCGCTGCGGCATTGTTTGATAAAAGTGAAGATAGCACTGGGATTGAGAGAAAACATTCGGAGACACGGTGTAAACAGCATTCATATCTCCATCTCCAGTCGTTTGATCTAGTTTGAGCGATCGGACAGGCGGCAAATAAACAGCGGCGATCGTTATCGACGACAGGCGGCCGACCTGGAGGCCAGTCTGGCCAGCCTGGCCCACCATTGACCCATTGTCCCTGCCTGACCATTCGATCGCCAGAGGAGCAGGTGGAGGCACTGGGAGAAAACTATAGATCTATTACCAATGTAATGTCGTCGTAAAATCAATATGGGCATGTAACTTTCTGGTTATGCTATACGCATATCGAATTTACGGGGCAGCATTTCAAGTTAAAACTGATATTACATAATGTAAAATCGATATACGTTCCATATCAATTTTATTTTTGGGTGTATGGAAAATTCTCTACTTTCAAACTCGACAAACATTAGATAACATAACGCATGAGAAGAATTACTATTGGACCATCAATATATTAGCATATAAGCTAACTGCGTCTTTCAGAATTGGGATCCTTTTTTGAGAAGTTACAGTGGAAAAACATTTAGGATAAAACCGATTTTTAACCGAAATCCAGATCCCTATTTTCAGCGCAAAATGATCAGTATTTTCATCGAAACATGGAATCTAATCGTCCAAATATGGAGTGTCATACCTTGTTGAACTCGTAATTTAATTCCCAATCGATCTGCATTCAAACATCAACATTTTTATTTTTGACCATTTTTCGCAAAAAATCATGATGTAACCCCCTTTGAAAAATGTGAAAATGGGTCAAAATATGACATTTTTTAGATCACCCGGAAAGTTATGGGATTTAATATATGGGCTTATTAGCTGCACAAAACACTGCGTCTTTTAGGTTTGGGACTATTTTTGGACAAGTTACAGCAAAAAATCACGAAATAAAAAGCATTTTTTTAACACATTTTCACAAAAAAAAACAATATTAAAGATACCAAAACTAGCCAAAAAAATGTCTTCAAACCTACCCGGATGTGATTTATTACGCTCTTAAAACAGATTACAACGAAAAACCACGCATTTTGCTGTGATTTGTATTATAAAACTCAAGCATTCGTTCGCCGTTATGCCATAGTACGATGTAATCTGGAAATTCGGCTTTAACACAAAGATAATTTCATGTTTACGAGGTCGTAACCGTAAGAATTCGGTAAGAAGAGCCCAAAACTACAATCAGACGGAGTTAAGTGAATTATCACGAATGCCAGATTTACCTGGGCCCATCCGCATCTTAGATTGGATTGGGGCAATGCGCTCTTCCACACGCATTTCCCGATTCCAATTCCCAATTCCCCATTTTCAATTCCCAATTCCCGGCTTCTTGTTAGCGGACGATTATCGCCGCTGCTTCGAGACCGGCAATCATAACCGGGCCTAATTAATACGTGTGCCCAGGGCATCTCACACCCATGAACACACCCCCAGAAAAGGAATACCGATGCAGATACATTGTGGGGCATATGCTATGCGATATATGCTAATTAGACGTACTCGCGGCCACTTAGCGGCTGGAGATACACATCTCATTCGGCTAATTGCTGGTCACTGGCCACATGCATTTTGTGGGTTAACAGGTGACGTGGGGCCTCAAAACTTTAAACTCGAAAACTGGAAGGCGGAAACCGAAACAGAATTTTCCCTATGACCGCTGGCTGCCACGCCCCCTTTCGGAAAGAGCGGTATTTGGAAGAACAAACGAATAATTAGCATAAAGAAAAGATTGCACTAATTGTTTGGCCTGGGAAGTACGGGAATTACAGAGTGTGGGAAATGCAAGCGATCCGATCCTTCATTAGATGTCTCATTAAAGGGGGAGCAGCCAACAGCAAACAGCAGATTTTGGCTAATTTGGGCAGGCGGCTCCATAAATTATGCAATCCGAGTGAGCAAGCTGCCTTTGAAGGCGCCGCCTGGGATTCTCACATTTGTCAACGGATCTGCAGGAATTTCAATGTTCAATGTTCAATGCTCCATTCAAATGGGGGATAAATGCCTCCTCGGGGACTGGATTAACTTGTGATGGAGGAGGCCCCGGTGGACTCCAGTTGCTGACCCGGCGTTTTCTTGATAAATTTCTTAATTTTAGGGATTGGGTTTTCGCCTAATTCCTGTTTGTTTATGGCCAGGCCAAAGAAACTTCCATTTAAGCGGTGGTTCCTTGGTTCCCTGGCTTGATTTGATCTATGAGCGTGTCCACAGTTGCCACTTGCCCGGCTGCCAGCACATAAATTCCCAATCTCTCATCGATTCTCCACGGCAGCCACAGATCGCTAATCATCGGACTTCGGGAGATGCAAGTGGAAGTGGAAGTGGAAATGGAGCCGTGTTCATTTGCACACCGCACTGGGGTATTTCGCAGATTTATCATCTTTTTTTTCGCATTTACAGCATTTCTAGCGTTTCCAGCAGAAAAAGGAAAACTGAATTTATTAATATGCCAAGTACAAACACATGAAAACCAGTTCCAGGCCAGAAATTTATGGCTTACGCACATTGCCGTTAGCCCAATTCACTTTTCCTTGGCTTAGCAACGACTGAGAACTCAGAACTGAGAACTGAGGGGCATGCCTAATTGGACGGATCACAGATCTCTTGGGCATTCAGATAAGTTGTTGACTTATCGCGTGCCAAGATGCCATCGCCATCAGTTGTGCTTTGGAGTGGTTTAGAGGCTTAGAGGTTAGCATAGCTGGGCAAATAAATTGCCAGCTGCCGGAGGCGGCGGATCCACCGATCCACCGATCCGATCCTAACTTCTCTCCTTGGCATGCAAATGGCGATCAAGATCGCGATGTTTGCGTGGCCTGTTATGAGTCAATCAGACGCCTGCCTACATTGTCACCATCACTTGGCCAGGATAGCATCTCTGGCTAGCTGGATCGTTGGATGACTGCCTGCAGCGCCGATGGAAGATGGCTAGATGGGCGCTGGAGATTGTCGCGATTGCATCATAAAATTTAACTGCCCCGCCAGCCAATTCCAGGCTCCAAAGCAGAGGCTCCTCCAAGTCAAAGTCATTGCATAAATTGGCAGCACTGCTGCTGTTTCTATCGATGGGTTGCTATAAGATGGTATGGGATGGTTCTTATAAGGCGCCGCTTAGGCAAAAAGGGGCAGGCACCGAATAGCAAATGCTGCTCCATTCAGCTGTCCACTTGGCCGAGATGTTTATGAGTTGACGAGGACAGGGAGCCGGCCCTACCGGTGGGTCCTTCTCTCATAATTCTCGTTCTCATAATTCCCATTACCCCCCTGGAAATGCATATGCATATAAGCTAGAAGGATAGTTTACTTTACTTTGCTGTTTGAGAGACTAAGAGACTTGAAAGCAAGCCGCCAGGTTTTTAATTCTTAGAGGGACGCCAAAGTTGCATATCTGCAGAGACCTTCTTCACCAGCGGAGCTATCTCCTTGAAGGATTTGTGGTCCTTATCGCCCAGAAGATTGAATATCACACTTTCGGAGGTGGAAATGTTGCAGCCTATGTGACGCAGTCGCTCCAAGGCCAAGTCCCGATCTTGATTCAGGCGCGACGCACAGCAGTCGGCCACCAACCAGACGTCGATCTGCTTGTTTACCAGGTCAAAGGCCGTCTGCTCTACGCACACATGGGTCTATAAATAGAAAGGAAAAAAGGAAGTGTAGAGTAACACCAAAAAAAAAGTAAATGATATGAAAAGATGATCGATTTTACATTATATGGTATAAATTGTAATCCCGATATGATATGCCACTTCGAATTTTGAATGTCTTTCTCCCTCTCACTAATGCAACTTTAAGCGCTATCTCGCTCTCTAAGTTTTGACGATGCTTCTTCCTCTTGCATGGTAAAAACGATATGCCAGACATTTACCATGCGCATATCGATTTGACCGCTGCGTGTTTTCTTGTAACTTTATATATAATGCAATAGGATAACCCACCTCCACACCAAATAACACCGCCGTTTTGGGTTTGCCACCAAAAATATCGGTCATATTCCTGCGCACCGGCTCCACCAGCATGGAGAACTTGGTCTTCGCCACATTCGCACAGGCATGTGTCACGTCCAACTCGCAAACGGTCTTGCCCAGCTTCTCGGGATACTGCTCGGTGACCACGAGCGGCACTTGGAAGACCTTGCCGGCCGCCAGCTGGAATGTGGAATCTATTAGCGGCCGCAGCCCATTATCCTGTCAACTTATTAGCTGCCTCACCAGTTTGGCTGTGTTTTCGATCAGCGAACTCAGCAGCGGTATTGCCGGTTTGAACTTCTCCTGCACGTCGCACAGCATGAACAAGGTTTTTGAGGGCACAAGGCGGTAGAGCGACGATCCACTGACTTTGCTCATGATTGATTTTAGGACTATATAATGTAGAACTGTTAAATATTTGAAATATTTGAAAGCAAGTGCCTGCTTAGTTTGAATTTGGCGCTCGACTGGCGACCTCTGGCGTTTAGAGGCGGCAGTTAAGGTTCACCCATGTTGTGTGGTGAGTTTAGATTCAAAGAAATAGCTGAAAATACCGAAAAAATAGCTAGAGAAACAAGAAAAAAAGCCAGCTTCGGCCAAGTCGAAGTTTGTATACCCTTTAATTCAAAAAATGTTATTTTCAAGCCGTTGGAGATTATATGTTAAAAATCACCAACGATATAATTACAAAAATTTGGTTTTCCAATTATTCTTATGGAAAAATTCAGAAATATATAAAAAAATATTATTCCCAAAAATATAAGGTAATTTACATTACTTTTCCGACTATTTCTATGGGAGCTATATACTACCTGCAATAGATAGATGACTTTTGGGAAAATTTTAGCCCAATAGCTTTAAAACTGAGAGACTAGTTTGTCTAGAAACTGGCGGACAGACGGACGGAGACGGACGGACAGACTGACGGAATGACGGACATGGCTAGATCGACTCGTCTAGTGATGCTGATCAAGAATATATATACTTAATGGGGTCGGAAACGTTTCCTTCACTGCGTTGCAAACTTCTGACTGAAAATATAATACCCTCTGAAAGGGTATAACAAGCCGACCCTTGGTATTTTTCTGTAGGAAGAGGAATGCCACACTCGCCGCAATCGCATTCGGAAATCAATGGTATAAATAAACCTAGTTGGAAAAACGTGCGCGTGTTGATTTGATGCGATAACAGCGATAATTCCCGTGTCCCCGAATTCCGATACCCAGGAGCTGCAGAACCCACTTGGCTTTCGGCGTCTTATCGGGTGGGTGAGGTTACCACGGTAGCAGGGCAACCACCTGTTGCTTCATTCCTTCAACAGCTTCAAATGATGGTGATGATGGGATGATAGTGATGATGGGACCCCTGCCTCTCTTCAACCCATCGCATTCCATCTGTCGATCTGTTTTATTGGCACAGGACCAGCGGAAAAGTCGCTGTCACACGGTGCAGCCCAACTAATTGCAGTCGCATTAATAAGACACACTCAAAATTGCCCAATAACCAAGACAGATAAGCGGCACGATTAATTTCTAGCCGAATTACACTTGTCAACAAGGAAATCAGTGGCGACCTCAGCGGCCGAAAGTGTTTATCAACTGGGGAAAGGCGGCGGCAGAGGCGCGGCAGAGGCAGAGGCAGCGGAACAGCAGCGACAGCCGATCTTGTCAACTTGAATTAATCGCCGATGTCGCGGCCGAAGCCCTCCGCCTGCCACGCCCCCTCGGACAAGTACACTGAGGAAAAGAGGTGGCAGAAAGCTATATAAATTCTTTAAAATTCTTTGTAACCAAATTCAACCCGTAAATTGGGTTTCAGTGTTACAGAAACCTCTGTTTGAATTTATTTAATTGTCGTTTTTAACGACCTCCCTATCTTCTTTTCATATGTAAATAATTCGAATAATTATTCGAAAATTAAATTATAATTTGTAAACCTGTTTTTGAGAACATACTCGTATTTTTCCGAGTGTACCGCCTGCTCTTCCGGCGTTCTCGGCACTTTCGCTCGGTTCCGAAATCCACGAGGTTTTCAGTTCAGTTGCTCATCGATCCATTCGCCTCTCAGACGTCGTCAGAAAGCGTTGAAAGCTCCCCAACCGAAACTAAGAACGAGACCCCAGCGATTGCCGTTGATTAATAACTGATAAATTGCCAGCGATTCGCGGGCTGTGCTCCATTGGCAGCCGAAAGTGTGGGACAACCTCCCTTTTAATCAAATATTTCACCTACTAATCGAAGATCTTTCTTTCCAGTTACAGGACAGGATAGAAGATCGGAAAGATGAGCCTGCAGTCGATCAAATACTCGCGGGGCAGCCTGGAGATCCTCGACCAGCTGCTGCTGCCCGGACAGTCCAAATACCTGGTGGTTCGTGGCGTGGAGGATGGCTGGAAGGTCATCAACAAGATGCAGGTATTACTTATGGACCCTTTTAGACCCTCACTAGACCCCATCCCCGTTACCATCTAAATACCCCGGCGGAATGGCATTCAGTGCCATTAAAATGCTTATTGGTACATTTCTTAATCTGCGCAATGATCGCTCGCCTGTCGCTTGTCGGTTGTCGCCTGTCGTCTGTCTCTTGCGCGGCTATAAATAATATAATTGAAATTAAAAATTTCAAAACGCTTGCCAAAAATAAAACTACTCCTTGGGCGTCACACGGCGATCGGCTCTTAATGGGCTAATGCCCCCAGAAGATGGCCAAGATGATGGCCCACTGGTGGCAGATCGTTTAGCCAAGGAGCACGCGCCTTATCACGTGGAGCGCCGGAATTATACGATGTAAACTGTTTACTCCGGCCTTTTGCATCGTCACCTGATAAGCCAAGATAGGCTGGCCAAACCCTAATCTCTGCGCTCTCCCCTGCTCTTGTTTCTATATAATGAACATATAAAACCCCAATTGTTCCCCCAGTGGCCCCCTTATAACATTTCTGACATGACAACAACATGACAGTCTGAATTTTCGAAATGCTTTGCCGTTACATCTTGATTGGATGTGTTATGAAAACATTTAAATGTCTGTATCGATCAAGATGATTTGAGGGGATTTCTTAATTACATGAAATAGGGTCAATTCTACCTTATTTCATATCAATAAATAACCGATATGATTTAAGATAAACATAATCATTATTCGTATGAAAATAATATGAATAGATTGATCTTAAAAATCACCACGATCACTAAATTTAATCCAATTTAAATACTTGATTCTGACTAAAACTACATCTTTTCTTAACCTTTATAGGTTCGTGGAGCTCCCGCCATCGCCATCGTGGGCTGTCTCTCCCTGGCCGTGGAAATCAATCCGGAGGAGTTTGGCAGCAAGAAGTCGCTGCGCCAAGAGATCGAGGGCAAGCTGAACTACCTGGTTTCCGCTCGGCCCACGGCAGTCAACATGAAAATAGCCGCCGACGAGCTCATCACCCTGGCCAATGATCTGGACAAGGACGAAACCGTGGACCTGGCCGAAATGAAACAAAGGTAATCTTTACCATCCATACCATACCAAGCAAGAACTAAACCCAACCAAGTTCCATTGCAGATTCCTGAGTGCCACCGAGGCGATGCTGAAGAAAGACATTGCCGACAACCGGGCAATTGGAGCACATGGCGCCAAGGCGATTCTGCAGAGCGTGGCGGAGGCAGGTGGAGCTCCAACGGGTGCCGTCCGGGTGCTCACCCACTGCAACACGGGCTCCTTGGCCACCGCCGGCTATGGAACTGCGCTGGGCGTGGTGCGTCAGCTGGCCGAGCTGGGAAAGCTGGGTGGGCACTAAAAAAAAGAGATGTTCTAATAATACCGATTACTTATGACAACCTTACCCCATTCCAGAGCACGTTTACTGCACAGAGACCCGTCCCTACAACCAGGGAGCCCGCCTCACAGCCTACGAACTGGTCCACGAGAAATTCCCCGCCACTCTGGTGCTGGACAGCATGGTGGCCGCTCTGCTGCGCGCCAAGAATGTGGCTGCTGTGGTGGTGGGAGCAGATCGGGTGAGTGAATAACACGATCTTTAAATAGCACCCATTAACTTGTGCCCTTTTCACCAGGTGGCTTCCAATGGCGACACGGCGAACAAGATTGGCACCTACCAGATAGCCGTGGTGGCCAAGCACCACGGTGTGCCCTTCTATGTGGCCGCCCCGCTGACCTCCATCGACCTGGAAATTCCCAGTGGCGACCACATCATCATCGAGGAGCGACCCGACCGGGAAATGACTCACGTGGGCGAGCATCGCATCGCTGCGCCGGGCATCAACTGCTGGAATCCCGCCTTTGATGTGACCCCCGCCAACCTGATCACCGGGATCATCACGGAACGCGGCGTCTTCAAGCCGGCGGAACTGAAAGAGGCCATCCGTCAGCTGCTCGAGTCGTAACAGGCGCGCAGGAATAGTTGTTTACGAATGCACTCCATACCCAATAGCCCCAAAAAAACCGAAAACAAGAGCACTCACGCGCGCTCGGAATAGGCATTTTGCCAGCTGAGCTTTGTATACAAAAAGGTGTTCCCTCCCCGCCTTCAGCCATCCAGATGTGGGTCGATCCGCTGGGGAGCACACACAACGCACAATATACCTCCTACATATGTAGCCCCATTCGTTGCCAGTTGTTGCCCTACTGCGGCATTGTTTCCGCCGACTTAAAAACTGCTTGGGAGCAGGCTATGCTCCACCAGAAGGTGTTGCCATGGCGTCGTTGACATGGCTGGTGCTGCTCCTGGTTTCCCTGGGCGAAGGCTGGGCCAACAGCAGCGGGTTGAACGTGCAGAACAACTACAGAAACATGATGGTGCGGCTGGCGAGCAGCAAACCCGCCTCGGTTGGAATTCAGGTGCTCCGCGAGGGACGCGTGGAGGTGAGCTTTGACTTTGGCCGCTCGTGGGGCACCATTTGCAGCACCACCTGGAGCATGCGGGAGGCGAATGTGGTGTGCCGGCAGCTGGGATTGGGCTACGCTTCGAAGGCGGCCCAGGGCACGGAGCACGGGGACAGCCGGAAGCATCCGTGGGCCATGGTGGGCACGCTGTGCCGGGGAACCGAGCGCCGGCTGGCCGAGTGCATCCGGGAGTCGCACTACCCGAACCTCTGCAATGCCCGGAACCATAACGTGAGCACGGTGGCCTGTGTGAGCCACTCGGCGGATCTGGAGATTGGGCTGGCGGAAATCGAGAGGACGGCCCGACTGGAGGCAGTGCCCATGTCGCGTCTCACCTGCGCCATGGAGGAGCACTGTGTATCCGCCGACGCCTACGAGATACGCCGGACCAATCCGCATGCCGCCAGGATTCTGCTGCGCTTCTCCGTGAAGGCCTCCAATGTGGGCACGGCGGACGTGAGTCCGTATGCCAACTACAAGGATTGGGTGTGGCACCAGTGCCACAGGCACTATCACAGCATGAATGTGTTCGCCACCTTTGATGTTTACGACCTGAAGTACAGGAAGGTGGCCCAGGGACACAAGGCCTCCTTCTGCCTGATGGACACGGACTGCACGCCGGGAGTGCGGGCCAAGTACACCTGTGGCAATACCACTCAGGGTGAGTTTAAAGTGGCTATCTGCAAGGGGAATCCTTTCTAATCCCACTCCAATTCTCACAGGCATCTCCGTGGGCTGTGCCGACACCTACACGGACGTGCTGGACTGCCAGTGGGTGGATGTGACCCGGGTTCCGGTCAACCAGCGCTACATCCTGCGGGTGGCCCTCAATCCCGAGTACAAGCTGGGCGAGATCTCCTTCGAGAACAATGGAGCCGAATGCCTCCTCGATTACACGGGGGTGCACCAGACGACCAGGATCTTCAACTGTCGGCGGAAGCCTTTGTGGTTTAAGATATGATTTTGATAGATTTTAATGGAGATTTTCCAATTTGTTCGAAAAAAGCCCAAAATTTCTTTGAGTGTATTTCTAGTGGTTAATAAAAAAAAAAAAAAAAAATCATTGCATACTTTTGGGCGGCCAACAAAACTCACACACGCTGATCCTCACACATGCAAAGCTGCTAAAACGTTGCCTACATTCAGGGGCAGCTGGGTTTTCAGATTGCGGTATCCACCTACTGAAATTTCTGTTCGCCTGGTATTTCAGTTAGGAGATTTTCCCAATTTGTTCGAAATAAGCAAGTCAAAAATGGCCACAACTCGGCTCAAAATTTATTAGAGATCAGGACTTGAGCGTTTCATCGCAACTTTCCTGATTTCTGACACCAGGCGCTCATATTCAGCAGCAGGTGGTTGCTGTTTTTTCATTTCCCCTTGAAAAAACCGTTACTTTAGCTAGAGATGGGCAACTACGTTGTTCTTTTGTGCGTGTCACGAGCTTAGCGCGATGCGTTCTGACCCGCGTTGCCAACCATCTGCAGCCCAAAAGTATGCAACACTTTACGATCCAGCCCAAAAGTATGCAAAGGAATTTTCCCATTTAATTGGAAATAATTACCGTTTTTTTATTTTTTAGCAGTTTTTTTCCACTTTTCCGGAACCGGAAATAAATCCGAAAATAAATAAGGAAAATGTACATTTTTTGTATTACATTAATTATAAAATTAACGTTACAAAAATGGGTTGAGATCGGTCGGTCCTTTTGGAAACACATCGTCAATGGCTTCCAGGAGGTGTCCGCCTGTTTGACCTTCTGGCTATTGCCCAGGTTTTTGCCACCGCGGTACTCAGTTGAGCTAAGGAAATGGTAAGAAAATACCAAAATAATACCACATTTAGCGGATGAATGCCGATGAACGCCTTTAGCCGCGGCCCAAAGAATGGGAAATTTGATCTTTGGCTGTGTTTGTACCGAAGCGGTGTGCCAATAACAAGTTATAAACGGAAGGAAAAACCAATGGAAAACTGCTTGTAGGAGTTGCGGCAATACAAATCGCCATGCCAACAGCAAATTTTAGCTTGCGACCCAGGTTGGCTCAACATTTTGTAATATTTTAAAATTGGCGCCAGTTTATGTTTGCAACAAACCCAGTAAGACCATGCTACATGCATTTCTACTAGGATTTAAAAATATTTTCATAGCGATATTTTTTTGGTCCGAAATATCGAGTATCGATATTATTTGTAAATGATATTTTGGTCTTTCTAATGGTTGGTCACTTTAAATACTTACTCCTGAAAGTTCAGTTGCAATGCCACCATAAGGTGGCATGGTTTGAGATGCCCGCAGTTGTATGACGGAGCAGCATATATAACAGAGCGAGTTTTTTAAAGTCTTAAAGTACAGATTTCTTTTCCTAGCATTTCATATCATTTTATTTGTAATTCACATAATATGCCTACTTTAAAAATGGTGATATATATATATTTTGTTGCAATAATCACGAATCTGGCCAGGGAAAACGGTCTCCAATTTCGGGATTTCGGAATTTCGAAAATTTCTCCCTAAAAAGAGTTTGCAGAGCACACACTCGAAGGCTCGAAGATCCCGCTCGGCCAAGTGCGCTGTCATATTTTTTATATGGGTGCTGCTGCACTGATGGCACGTACGCGATGTTACGTTTATACGCACCACCGTTGTCCGTACAGGGAGGGGAGTGGATTCCGGGGATCGGGATTTGGGAGAGGAGTCGAATTTTTTTTTGGGCTTTCGCCAATTTATTCCTCAATTTTCGAGTTTTTTACTACATAAAATTTCACCTCGAAGAACGAGGACGACGTACCTCCGGTTCCCGGTCTGGCTGACGAGCAGCAGCTCCTCCTTCTTCTGTAGGTGCCTTTCGAAGGCCTGCTTGCTGGGTGTCGAGTATTTGCAAAAGATGCACTCCCGGGACTCCTTTTCAACGACGCCCTGAAGCCGCCTCTTGTGCAGGAGCGTTTCCTGATGCCTCTTTAAGCTATGGTAGCCGGCGATCCATATATTGCACACTTTGCACCTTGCCGAGGTGGACCGACAGGTGCACGTCGACGCTCGTCCGTACGGACGTGTACGGACAGTAGGGGCACTTCCATTCGTACTTCGAGACCTGCTCCACAGTGTTGAACCCACAGGTGTGCTCCTGCAAGTCGCTGATGCGAACGAAATACACCTCACATGCGGAGCAGGTCTGAGCCACCCTCTTGACGTGCTTTTGCGACCTGTTGTGTCGGTCCACCTCCTTTTGGTGCGTGAATGCAAGTTTGCAGAGCACACACTCGAGGGCTCGAAGATCGCGCTCGGCCAAGTGCGCTGTCATATTTCTTATATAGGATCTGCTGCACTGATGGCACGTACGCGATGTTACGTTTATACGCACCACCGTTGTCCGTACAGGGAGGGGATTGGATTCCGGGGATTCGGGATCGGGATTTGGGATGGGATCGGGTTGGGAAGGGGATTCGGGAGGGAAAAGATCAGGGGATACGGGATTCGGGAGGGGATTGGATTCAGGGGATTCGGGATCGGGTTGGGAAGGGGATTCGGGAGGGAAAAGATCAGGGGATAGGATTCGAATTTTTTTTTGGGCTTTCGCCAATTTAATCCTCAATTTTCGAGTTTTTTCTTCTAGCGCGATCGTGTGGCAGCAATAATGCAGAAGAGGGCCAACTCCTCTGGAGTCAGCCCGCTACTCCTGCACAACCTCCTAAGCCTGGTCGAAAAAATTCGCTTCTTCATAGCCTTGTTCATGTTGATGTTGTCAGGTCAATGACCCAAACCGAAGTGAAACTGCCAGCATAGAGTAATAATGTATAGAGACCAGAGAGCTGCAACGAGTCAATCATTTTCGGATACACCCGATCATTTACTCGTATCCGTTTTGATTAATCGCTTCGGGTGAGCGAAACGAAATGAGCGGTGAATGCGAATGATCGTTTGTGAAGATTTTTCCCGTTTCTAATCGAATAATTTGTACAATCGATTGGTGTGATCGTGCGTCTTCTCGTTTATTAGTGTGACCGTGCAGCTCGAGTTTTGATATTTAGTTAATAAGCACACGTCATGTATGTCGATATAATATTATTTTTTTAAATAATAATATTTTATAAAAAATGTGTGCCTTAGTGTGTAAATATACAAGAAGTCAACATCGCTTTATTTAGTTAATAATCAAATATTTAATATTTCTTTTCTTTTTATTAAACATATAATGCATCCAAACGCACTCTCCTTAATTTTATATCGTGTTCACCAAAAATTTATAATCAACTTAATCCTTTCACAATCTATTCATGTACAACTGGCTCGAGGCCGCAATCATCGGGAAGGATTGAGCGCTTCGGAACGATCATTTTGTTCACCTACACCCGGATCGTTACGAAGCGAGTAGGTACTTGAACAAACCCGAAAGCCGAAGTATGATCCGATCATGATTATTCATTGCCGAGTGAGTTTACCGGATTAAACAAAAATTCAGGCGCGATGATCGATCGTACTCGATCATACTCGTTGCAGCTCTCTATTTGCTCTGCCCGAATGAAAGCGTGAAATGAAATGATATCGTATAAACACAGTAAGAAAGCGCATTGTGTCGATGCGATGCGTCATATATTTTGTAAATGAAAGTTTTAAACAGCTTGATAAAAGAAACATTAGTTCAATATAATCTCATCGGCTGTCGCTGTATGCGTACAAGAGAGCGGCTGGCACTAGAGCGTACTTACTACATAAAATTTCACCTCGAAGGACGAGGACGACGTCTTTTTGAAGGAGAACCTCTCCATTGCAAATCCTTTAAAGCTGTTGTTTGGGGCCGATTTTCAATAGTGTCGATAGCCGCGTATCAAGTCATCCCTGATCGGTCCTCACGCACTTGCGATAGATCGATAGGCCTGATTTTTCCCGCGCAAATTTCCGATAGGACGATAGGCTTCAGCTGTTTTTCGGTTTCACCTCGTGGTTGATTTAACTAACACTAAAACCGGGAACTTTGAAATTCAATTACAAGAGAACTATGGCCGACCGCCTTTTTGCTCGTAAATTCTTAAGAAATCGAGGTTACTCTTTTCGCGAATTTCGGGGGTAGTCCCCTAATCAAGTCATTTTCGCTTAAATTTTAAAATATTCCCATTGATAGTATGTAGTGTATACAAATAAAAAACACCCAAGTTGGTAGTTAAATACGTTTATTGTTTTTCAATGTTCATCTCTTGACTGCGTTTTTGTATCGTTATCTTCTCGCTTACAGAATAGATTTATTTATGTATGTTTATCTGGTATTTACGATGCTCTATAAATATGCCTTTAATTGCTAGAGATAAATATTTCGGCGCTTGCTCAGTTTGGTTTACTTATGTAGTTTGTGGTGCTGAATTAGATTCGGGGCTGATTTGATGGCGTTTGTCTGCGGCTTTCTGCGGTTGCGGATTGTTGGATTTGTGCTGGTAGTAGTTGTTCCATCTATATGCCTTACAATTTACTAGTGGTGCCTAAATCAAGTGAATTGGAACTAAGACAACGTCGTCTTCAATAGTCATAATCAATTTTCCATATTAACATAATAAATTCTCCAATTGGTTTCCTTTGTTTTCGTATTTCTCCTTTGTTGCTAATTACAAAATGCCTACGCTACGTTTACACAGAACTTAGACACTAGCTGACATCGATATCTCAATGAATTAGCATTAGTTAGCTTATAACTTGCTGTTAATTTTATTGCGTGACGAAACGAATATCAGTAAAAACGTTCTTCTTGTCGGCGAAGAACTGAACTTAAACTTAGGCAACAGAAAAGGTCAAAGAACAATGTGAAAAGCTTAGCAAAGGTGTGCGGCAATAAAACTTAGGAGTCGTTTATAAATAATCGTAGTATTAAATTTACAATCTGTTTAGCTCGTACGCTTGTAGTATCGTATCGTATCTATATGCATGTACAATATAGTAGTAGCATGTGTTAAGTATTTGTTAAAAATGCATTCAAGTTTTCGAGTATTCATGTCATTTTCTTAACTTACAAATGCTAACTAGAACATCTATCTTCGCGGCACACAAACTACTATACAAAATTACACATTACTGCCGTCTACATGGTGCTCCTGCTGATTCTGCTGATCCTTCTGCTCCTGCTCCTGCCGATCCAAGTCATAGATGATCAGTTAGATATTCAAATAGCGCTCGTATTTAAGTAACATTATTTTTGGGTGCTGTGACAAACTGACGGCCTTGTAGTGAGTGGTATTCATGCTACCACGATCTCAATTAATTAACGCTCTAATGTGTGCTTAATGTGTTGCTGTTTCTGCTTGGAGTCTTTTGGAAACATTCATAAATATATGCTGTGTGTGTGTGGGGTCGAAATCAGCTTGCAATTCCATTAGAAAAGTTGATGTAAAAATACAATTTCAAAAATGTTTCTTGCGCGTCAACTGAGGGAGAAACCGATATCGGTTTTGCTTTGTATTTAGGTTGTGCTGCGATGTTCTTCTGCTTCTGCAACTGTGCGCAATTTGTGCTATGTGTCGACTTCTAGGTCGGGCGTCCGCTTGGAGGCATCCTCGACTGGTCTATGCTATCAGCTCTCGACCGTCGTGGAGGACACGCTGTGACTAGTGGTTAGCAGATGCTCGGGAATGGGTATGGGCTGTGTGCGAGCCGGCTGCTTCTTCTGGGGAAAGAGAAATCAAGTTATTACAGGAACTCCTCTCTGGATAACCACTAATCAAACTCACCTTCCGGCGGAAGGGGAAACAGCCCGCCTTGTCCGGTTCGGGCGCCGCATTGATCTGCAAGTCCGGCGTGGGACACTCCTCGGGTCCGAAGACGTTCAGCTCCCGAAAGCACTCGGTCTCCATCATCTCGTTCTGCCAGGAAATGGACACGGAGCCCGTGTTGAATTTCGTATAGAAATTCGTGTCGGACTCGTCGATATTGACGCCCTTCACCGTGGAGAACTGTTCAATATCGAGCACATCTTTGGCGTAAACGGCGTGCGGCTGCGGAGGATGAAAAGGCGATTAGAGTCAACGTTGCAAACAGGCATTTCCAATAACAGGGACTCACGTCTGGCACAAAGGGTGGCTCCAGCATGCCAGCCTCCAGGCGACGCCAGTTGAGCTGGGTGGAGTGGAAGAACGGGTGGGCCATCACATCCTGCCCGCCCAGGCGTCCGTTGCGGCAGCCCAGGCGCTGCTTTATCGATTTAGCTAACAGCTGTTGGCACATTGATTTGGCTTCGTCATTGAACTTGCTTGAATACTTTTCGGGATCCTCCTATTGGGGTAACGAGAAGGTATTAGATACAAATGCTGATGAATACTGATAGTCATGACCCACCTTAACGCGCCTGTCCACCTCCTCGCGCTTCACCTTCTCCTTCCGCATCCGGAACGGCGCCTGGCCCTCGATCATCTCGTACAGCAGGCAGCCGAAGCTGAACCAGTCCGGCGAAAAGGCGTACTTCTCGTTGTCGATGACCTCGGGGGCCATGTAGCCTAAAGGGAAATGGAAAAGGGTATGGAAAGTTAATAAAGTGACTTAGCTTGGGGCATTCAATATCAACTCACCCACTGTGCCCACTCGGCCACGCACCATATCGCCCTCCGGAATCTCAACGGCCAGTCCCAAATCGGAGATGCGCACATGGCCGTGATCGTCGAGCAGAATGTTCTCCGGCTTGCAGTCCCGGTAGACGATGCCCTGCTTGTGCAGGTGCTGCAGCCCGCAGGCCACCTCGGCGGCATAGAAGCGGGCGCGCTCCAGTTCGAAGCCCGGATCACCGCCCATGTTGTAGATGTGGAATTTCAAATCGCCGCCTGCAAAGGAAGAGCACATTGATTGTTTTGCTAAGAACAATGCCGGGTCCTGGGAGCTCTGACTATTGGTTGACTGACTTGCTGACTGGCTTTTGTGTTCGAATTCAATTAGGTCGTGAATTGACGGACAGAACGGACAAAACGGACAGAACGGACAGCTGAATGCCAGCAAGCTGAATGCCAGGAATTTAATTAAAATTGCAAACTCAATCATCGCCGGGATTACACATGCATTTGTTATCATTTTAATGAATGTATGCAAATGCCGGACAGTCCGATAATTGGCAGCGAAGGACACTGGACACTGGATACATGGATTCCATCGTATGGGAAAAAGGAAAACTAACAGGATTAACCGATAAAGAGAGTCCCAGCACTTAATTAACCCTAACTGGCTGCCCAACGACAGCTGTATTGAGCTACAGAACTGAATATCCGATAGGTAACTGGATAACACCCACCATTCATTATGGTCAGCACCAGGCAGAGGGCGTCCTTTGTCTCGTACGCGTAGGCCAGATTGACCACGAACGGCGAGTTGATTTTCTGCAGTATCTGCTTCTCGATTAACACCATCGACTCGCCCTTGCGCTTCTTGATGCGTTTCTTCTCCAGCTTTTTGCACGCGTACATTTTCCCAGTGGCCCGCACCTGTGGAAAGTGAAAAGCGAGGAGAGAGAAGAGAGGTGTTAAAACGAGGTCAGGTGGCCACAGGTGGCGATTTTCCTCTTGGCTTACCTGACAGGCGCACACCTCGCCGAAGCCGCCCTTGCCCAGCACCCGGTACATGCGAAACGTTTTATAGGTGATTGGCTGCGCCTCCAGCCACTTCCACTGCAAGTATCTGCGAGTCGGGAAAAAGGAAAACAGGGAAAACATTAAGGGCTTTTCTTGGAATTTCCATCTCTACAGTTGGAAAAGGAAAGAACAAATGACTAAAAGAAACTGACCAAGGCTTGGTATTAATCATTTTTAAAGGAGTAAGCTAATTAGAACTAGATTATCTTGTTAACTATTTCTACTGATACAATAAACATTTGTTTAAATTGTGTTGTATGGAATCAACATATAAATTAACCATTTTCCAGATCTCGAAATATCAAAAAGCTCACAAAAACTATTCAAAAATAAAAACGAGGCAACGCTATAGTTAGCCAAAGGAAGAGCGAGAGAGTTAGGGATATGCATGCACCCAAGCGACTGCTTGCACTGCTTAAATTACACCATTATTTGCTTTTTAACGAATAGTCCGATTTGAAAAATTTCTTCTACATTTCGATAGGTATTAATGAACACAACAACATTGCATTTAAACTTTTTCGAAATCTTCAAAGATGTGTGGTCTAGCTTTTATAGTTTCTGTTCATACGGACGGACAGACAGACGGACATGGCTAGATCGACTTAACTAGCTATGACATACTTTCCGACGGGTATAAAAAATTCAATGAATACCTAGATCTATATCTTTAGCGAGCTTATAGCTTTAACTAGATAGATTATAATAATAATAAAGATCTCCAAACTCACCGGTGGAAGTACATAGAGCTCTCAAACTCCCTGAAAGGCTCGCCGGCCAGGAACGCCTTCACCGCATTCACGCACTGGGCAAAGATGTCCTTGCCGCCGCTGTTGAGTTTGTTACGCACTTGCGCAATGAGATCATCGTTGAGCACGTCTAGAACGAGTTCGTCGGGATTGCCGCAGCCTCCTCCGGAACCTACGCCTCCACCACCTCCGCCTCCTTCTCCTCCACCGCCGCCGCCGCCGCCCTTTTCCGCATCATCGTGGCTATCCAGGCACTTGACGCCCTCGTCCTCGTCCTCCGCCCGGTGGCCGTGACCACTTCCGTTCCCAGTGGCATCGTCGCCGTTGTGATTGCGCGTGTCCAGCTTCTTGTGATTGATGTCGTGGCTGTTGCTGTTGTTGATGTTGTTGCAGTTGTTGGCGGTGGTATTGTTGCAGTGTTCAGTCTCAGCTGTTTCAGTTGGATTGGCATTGCTGCTGTTGAGCAGCAGCTCCTCCTGCGTCTCGGCGTCCAGGGCGTCGCCACCGCTGCCGTTGCGCAGCTCCAGCTGGGCCTCCACATCCAGGAAGCGCCGCCCGATGTCGTGGCCAATGAATATGCGGTTCGAGATGTACTCGATCTCGTACCTGTAAGGCGGAAAATAATAGGTTAACCTCTGGTGAAGCACTGCTTGCACTGCTTGAACGCCGTTATTTGCTCATAACTATTTAACGAATGGTCCGATTTGAAAAATTTCTTTTACATTTCGATAGGTATTAATGAACACAACAACATTGCATTTAAACTTTTTCGAAATCTTCAAGGATGTTTTATAGTTTCCGGGATATCAGGTTTAGGTTTACTTACTTGACCACCTCCTCCAGGAAGGAGATGTAGCGAAAGTAGACGGGCCGCTTGTTCTCGCAAAACAAGCGGAAGAGCTCACGACCAATGGGTTGCTGATCTATCACGTAGCCATAGCTTATGTCTGTAATATAGAGATGATAAATACAAGGAGCAGAGTTACACGAACCCAAAGCACTACTCACCTAATTTGTCTTTCAGGTTGATGCATTGCGATATGTGTGGAAATTGCAATATTTTGCGCCATTTTTTGCTCTTTCCCTTGTTGCTGTCGGAACCACCTGAAAAACGGAAGAGAAATGCAGTTCAGTTAGTAAGGACTGGGGATTGCATTTTATGAATAACAATTCGAACGGAATTCCTAATTCCCAAACACTGATTTCTGAGTGCCATTTTCCATTTACTTGCTTAAAACTAAGGGGTTGTGGACGTGATTGCTCTGATTGCTACTCCGCATTTTCATCCTCCTGTCTGGATTGCTTTAGTTTGCGGGCAATTCTGTTTTATTTGCTCTGCCAACGAGCCATAAAAACAATATTTCCAATGTGAAATGCATAAAATGCAGCCACATAAATAAATAATAAATAACTATATCAAGCATTTCTCTCAGTGCCCCGGCCAGTCGATAATGGCAGGGCCATAAAGTCTAACAAGAAAATTGAATGGAAGGCCAGGCATCTGGCGGAGAATGGCGAATGAAGTTGGGTAGTGAGTAGTGAGAGGGCATAAATGTCAGAAGCAGTCAAAATCAAGTGCAAAACGTAACAATGTTCCAGAAGCGGAAACGGAAACGGGAAGAAGCGGGTGAAATAGAAACAGCTACAAAGGCAGTCAAGGAAAATGGGTTAATATGCCCATCGCTTTTCCTTACCTCACTTCACAACAGTCGAGGTCGTGGAAATAGTTTGACCTGTGATATTCTAACCGTTTAACCTTTATCTTTATCATATCAATAAAAAGCCGATATTAATGTCAAATTTATGATTCAAACATATCAACTTGATACTTAATCATCTCATAAAAGCTTTAAAAATACGGTTTTAAAATAGGAAAAGTAGTATTTTTTGAACAAATATTGTAAAATAAGATAAACATAACCTTTATTCATATCAAAATGATATGATTAACTTGATCTTGATCTGCTCATATCAATCTGATCTTTTGTCAATTTTTTTTTCTTGGCAGAACTATCATATCATCCTCTGATGTGGCTCGAACTCCCTGAAAAGTATGCTATTTGTTGCTCCAAGGCAACCTTGTAATTTGGACTGCCTCACTGGCTGCAAATACTCGCAAATTTCCACACTTACTTCTTCGTTCTTTGGGGGCTTTGAACACCAGAATGCATATACAGAACAGACTCGTCTGGCCACAGAGCATTAGCCACTTATTTATGTTGCCAACTGCCAACTGCCAACTGCCAACAGTCTGCTGCCGAAAGTTTTGGCCCGGCTTAAAGTTCCTCTGACGATGAGGCTGAGGATCTCGCATCTCGCAGTGCGTGAGCATTTAATTTAGTCTCAGTGCAATTATGCAAAAATAAACTCGCAAACTTTGAAGGGCAGTCGTAATTTCCACGGAGAAGGAAGAGCCACCTGAAGAAGGATGAGGGATGAGGCTGCTCGGCGCTTAGTTAAATGAAATTACCGGCGAAAAGTTTAGGAAAAGGGAAAAGTTAACCCAAAGCCGGCGAGTGGGACGTTCAAGGGGCTTAGGTTTTCCGAAGTTGGCCCAAGTAACAATTAGCCGACAGTCGCGGGCACCAAAGCAAATATGAAATGTGTGTGCGAGCATGGGATTATGGGATTACAAGGCCAGGCCCTCGATATATTCAGTTTATTAAATTCCAAGAGGTAGAGAGACTATCAGAAGGCCATTTTCAAATGCCATTAGTGTAATAAACTCTGACTCATTAGTGCTCTTTAAAAGTGAACTTTCTCGAACTAGATGCCAAAAAGTTCTCTAAAGTTTTTGCAATTATTTGGCGAGGCGTAAAAACAGAAACAACACCGCATTTCAATGAATTACGGGAAACTTGTGGGGGGACAAGAAAAGACGGGAAAAGTCAAGAAAACATTCTCAAAACAAATAAATCGTATTATGTGAGCGGTTTTCCGTTGGATGCTCCATGTGCCAAAGAAAAACAAAAGTAATTGAAGGTGGAGGCTGATGGCTGAGGGCGAGCAAAGAAAAGTGCTATAAAAACTTATTAATGAAGCCATCGCAAGGCTAATTTGCGGTTGATGGCTTTTCTAATTAAAACCAATCAATAAGAAAAATAGCGTCCCCATCTTTGGCTTGGGTTTTCCCCGTTTCCGTGCACTTTACCCTTACTTCAGTTACAAATGCAATTTGTCAGCCGGAGCGACTGACAACTGCAATCCTGCTGGCCAACTGAGTGGCCCAGATGTGGGTACAAGGAGTCGTCACTTGAGGACGAGGATGTCCTGGCACAGAGTCCTTTTATTTACGACTCAACAAGTTGACACTAGATTACGAAGGGCGGCCTGGGTTAAGGGAAAATAAAAAGACATTACAATTTACATTAAACGCTCTCTGATTTATCGATTCGCATTAAAAGTTTTTCGGTGGAAAACTTTTATGGACCCTGCGAGTCGCCACATTGTTATGATCAATTTTCCCGCAGGACGAAAGTACAAGAAGTATGTGGCACAATTTATAAGTGTCAAGTTGTCTCCGCTCTTTCGTTTTAGTGTAATTCGATGTAATTTTTCACTGGCCAAGGAAAACCAAGAGGCGGCCACCAACTGTTAGCTGGGTCATTCCATGTGAAACGTGACAGGCCAATTTTGGTCAAATCTCAGAATCAAGCGAAACTTTTTTTTTCGATAGAGGATTGAAATATAAGGATGGGTTTTTTTTATTTTTTTTTTAACTCTTACCGTTTATTTTTAAAAAATATTTTTTTAATTAAGCTCCGATTTTTAGGATATGCAGCTCTTGAGACTCGTTTAAGTTATTTTAATAATTCCAATGCCACTTTGTGGCATATCTTAATATCTTTCAGAAAAATATTTTTAAAAATTTTTAAATTTAAAATGAAGTATTTTTTAAGAGAATTTAAAATTAGAAAACTTCTGTACGCCGGAATACACGCGGTTTCCGAATAAAAAAATTATCCCCATATTGCTTCATCAATTCTTCACAAAGTGGTAAAATAAAATTTTTGTAATCGCAAGACGTACTAGTAAAGACAGCGATTTTAGTTTAGCGACTTTGCATCAAGCAACTACAGCGCAACGTGTAAGAAGAGCACAGCAATACGAGCGCGGCAGAGCAGGAATAGCGCTTTCCCTTTCTTACACGTTGCGCTGTAGTTGCTTGATGCAAAGTCGCTAAACTAAAATCGCTGTCTTTACTAGTACGTCTTGCGATTACAAAAATTTTATTTTACCACTTTGTGAAGAATTGATGAAGCAATATGGGGATAATTTTTTTATTCGGAAACCGCGTGTATTCCGGCGTACAGAAGTTTTCTAATTTTAAATTCTCTTAAAAAATACTTAATTTTAAATTTAAAAATTTTTAAAAATATTTTTCTGAAAGATATTAAGATATGCCACAAAGTGGCATTGGAATTATTAAAATAACTTAAACGAGTCTCAAGAGCTGCATATCCTAAAAATCGGAGCTTAATTAAAAAAATATTTTTTAAAAATAAACGGTAAGAGTTAAAAAAAAAATAAAAAAAACCCATCCTTATATTTCAATCCTCTATCGAAAAAAAAAGTTTCGCTTGATTCTGAGATTTGACCCAAATTGACCTGTCACGTTTCACATGGAATGACCCAGCTGCAATTATTTATGGTCCGCTCTCTCCGATTCTCCGTTTCGGCCATGTCCGTGGGCCAAGGTTAAGTGCGTGCTAATAAGCTCACGGCCATGGTCCTCGGGGAGCCATCGCCGAAGGCCTTCGATTGACAGGGGAAATCTATTAGGAGGCGGTGAAGTCGAGCTGAAACTCAAGATATCAGGGAATAATAGGGAATCAGCAGTATCGGCGGGGAAAAAGAGAGTATTGAAAACATTTAAATCCAGTTAACTGGGCAGAGGAAATATGATTTTTATACGCACGGTAGGTCTAAGGACTAAAAAAACTAAAATCTATTTATTATTTATTTCCGCAAAACAAAGGTAAAGTTACTTTTTCTCTTGGTTCCAAGAAATTTAACTTTTAAAACACGACATTAAAATGTTTTAAAGTTAAATAATCTGGTTATAAACATGTGTTACTCTTGTATACGAAAATTTCAGCTACTGATAAATCTGAAAAGGCCTGATGTTCGGGATAATCCTGCTGTTCAACCCCACTTAACCTCTCATTTGTCTCCTTTTTTGCGCCGTCTGGGTTTGGATTGTTTCATATTCTCCGTGACTGCGAGGGCAAAAAAACAGAGACACACGACACAAAACGTGTATTAAAACACAAAAATGTTCAACATCAGTTTTTACACATCCCGCTAATGCAAAACAAACAGACAGTGGAAATAACAAGCGAAAAGGCAGCAACGTCAGACGAATGAATCGGGGAGCGTTATGCCGCCGATTTACCTACAGCGAAGCGCACATTAAATTAATTATTACTGTTAAAAAACCATAAAAATACAAAATAACAATAAAAAGCCGTAAAAGTTACGCCGTCGGCAATCGAAAAAGTTGATTGGCAGTCGTCGTCTCTGTTCCACCAACCCGCCCACCGCGCCAACGAGGGAGGTTCTGTATGCCTCACTGTTCCACCCGATGGGTGGGTGGCCTGAACTGGACTGGGTGGGAGGAGGAGCAGGTGGAGCCGAAAAAGAGGGGGAAATAAAAGCAGACGCTGCCACATGAAATGCATGTAAATGGGCCTTTGATTGGCAAAGGCTTTTAATTGCGGATTGCAATCCCAGGACTACCAGTAGAATGCGATATGCGATATGGGATGTGCTGTGTAACTACCCCTCTCCCCACCAAGGTCGAAGGTCAGGGGAAAAAGCCACGCACGGAATGCACAAAATGGCACTTTGCACACCCGCAACCAACTAATTAAATGAGTGATAAAATAATTACAACAGGTACATATATAGTAGTATATAGTACACACAAAAAAAAGAAGTCGCCGTAAAATCCATATGTGCATGTAAATTTCTGGTTATGCATTACGCATGTCGATTTTACATGAAATACTCATTTCGAGCATATTGAATTTACGGGGCCGCATATCAAGATAAAATTGATATTTCATAATGTAAAATCGATCTACGTTTTATATCGATTTGTTTTTGGTGTATAATTCACATCTGAAAATCGATATAGGATAAAACAAAGCAGAAAAAGCCCAAATTCAAGAGCAATTAATGCTCAGAGCGGCTATTAAGTGCAATTTATTACAGCAATAGGAGAACCCGAGACCAGAAATGTCCGATAAAGGAAATGTGGCTATGGTAAATTAATTAACTCTAACCCATTAATAAAGTATAACAATATTTTAGATTTTCATCACTTTTTCCTCTGCAGTTTATTTACTCGCTTGCAGTTGAAAAGTTGAGCTACCCATCGAGAAACTCAAATATTTTCATTAAAATTCCAAGCACACGCCAATGAAAACGTAAAGTGCGGCCATACAAATCGCATCATCGGAATTCTCACTCAAGTGGCCAACAAAAATCCGCAGAGGGAGATAAAAAGAATTGCTCTTTTATTTATTTATTTTGCTTATTTCGGTGCTTCTTCAGTTGCAATAGCAGGGCAATAGTTAAATTAGTCTGGCTGGGCCGTAAAACAACGGGAGACGTTATAAAATATTTTATTGCCCAGCATTATTAATTTGTTTTATTTCGGAGTGGTCCCGGCCATCAACTGGAAGACCTGGGACACACAATTTGCTGCTTCGCTTGTCTTTCAGACTTTTGGTTGGACTCTCAGTTTCAGTTTCCCAGTCTTTCAAGCTTCATTTGGCGCCTTTTGTGGCCGTTTTTTAATGGCTTCGTCGGAGTGGCGCAAAACAGTTAACTTGCTGGGCCAAAACTATAAAGGAAAGTTGATTCATTAGACCTTCCTAAGTCCCCCAAAGACCCTACTTTAAATGGCCCGAGAAATGGTTTTAAGCTGGGCTTGTGAATTTGCCATTTTTGGGGGGAGAACTTAGGTGTAGCACCCCCGATTATTCCACGTCCTTTGATGTCCTCTGCACGTTTTGCCCGTCATAAGCAAACGTCTCAAAAAAGTAAACGAAAAATGTGAAAATGTCAAGTGAGCAGGTTGTGATTCACATATGTATGAGCCCTAATTTATTCATTCAAATACAAAGTGGCCGAGAAGTATTGTTTGAACGCAAACTTCTGGCTTCACTGCGACTTTCCTCTTTAGTTTCTGGCTACTTGGCCAATAAATGGGCATAAACCGAACTTCGTTTATGTGGCGCACATGATGTCGTAAAAGGCACAATAAACGAAACGTAAACATGGCCGAGAAACCAAGGAACCGGGGAAGCGTGCTTAAGCACCACACTGCGTATGCGTAATGGCACCCGATGGAGTTACGAGCTACCTGAGAATCTGTCTGGGAATCCTGGCCAAAAGGACCTAACGGGCAGTATAAAAACTGATAGGACCGTGTCTCCTTTTAATTAAAGCCCGAACAGCCGAGGATGTGAATGCAAACTGCAAATATTGACACAACTGACTTGACATGGCCAGCTGAAAACTGAAAGCTGAAAGCTGGTAAATAGTTGTGCAGCCGCCGCGGGACACAAAGGCCCGAAAAGCATTGTGCAAACATCAGCATCAACAAGGACGCCCCCGCAGCAGCTACCTGAAACAAAAACAGTGAAAACACTGCGGTTTGGCTTTGTTTCAGCCGGAAAACACATCATCCCAGCAGCCAAACTGCCAGTCAGCCAGACTTTACATCAAAATTTATACATTTTTTTCCTGTTTTTGGTTTCTCGCTTTTGAAATGAACTTGCGAAATGGAATTTTGCAAATAGAGAGTCACGTCGGACTGTGAATAAATGATGCAGCGGATGTGGCTGGGATTTCGGAAAAGTCAAATGAAATTGAAATGTTTTCGAGTTTTGGCATAAATATTACAGGGGAAAAACAATGCGGATGGGGAATAGAATAGAATATCGCCTGCTGACTTTGACACAAAGCACTGAGAAAACTGGAAAAGCGAATTTAAATTTAGTTAATTAAATTGCCACCTGCCCGTTTTCATTTTGCACTTTTCCAGTTAGTTTTTCCAGTTAGTTCTTCCCCTTATTAGTTGTGAAAAAGTTATTTTCCCATTTTCCGCACTCATTATGGCTTCCTCCGTCACTTTCTCAGCTTCTTTATGCCATTTCCCGTCTTTCTACTACTTGAGAGTTTTTTAATTTATTAAATTAGTATTATGAGCGCAGTGGTTCATTTCACGCCAAACCCTTTAGGTTCCTCATTCTGCATTCTGGATTCCCGCCTCGTTTCACTTAGCCACTCGAGTGCCATAGTTTGCACTCTCCGCCGTATAATACATAATACTATGTAGTGTGTAGTGTGGTACAGTATATCCTTGCTGCAACGTTCAAGTGCATTTCTCGTTATAATAATTCGCTGTCGTTGACGTTCTTGTTGTTGCCGTTATAAAAATTGCACAAGCTGAGAGGAAAACTAAAAACTAAAAAAGGAAAACTCGTATCCTACTCAAGGAAATTGTCGCTGCATGTTTGAGTGGGTTGAGTGGGCTGTTGGTCGGGTGCCTCCTCGGATTTATATATACCCGCACATAAGTTTAGCTTCGTATATATATGCTGGGTACACTATGTACGTAGTGTACACTGATACAAAAACTTGGTACATTTTAATATTTGATATTCAATTAAAATATTATGTTACTGGAGCCCTCATCTTTCCAGATTTTAAAAAAGTATAAAAGAATTTTGTTGTTTTTATTAATACCTATCGAAATGTAGAAGAAATTTTTTTAATCGGACCATTCATTAAAAAGTTATGAGCAAATAATGAATTTCAAGCAGTGCAAGCAGTCGTTTCGCGAATCTCCATCCCTCTTTCGCACTTCCCTTAGCTGAATAATGGGTATCTAACAGTCGAGGTACTCGACTATAGCGTTCTCTCTTGTTTTGAACTTGCATTTTCTACTATTCCCATTTTTTCAGTGTATACATAGCAGCATCAGCTCAACCAAGCAGTAAACTCAAGGGCTGAAGGCTGAACCTCCTGGCTGTGGTTGCTCCAGCTACTCCGGTGACATTGTATTTGAAAATATATTTCATGCCGGCTTTCCCATTTTCCCAGCACTCGGAGTTTCCCCCTCCCTTTTGCCCAGAAAATTTCCATTTACGAGGAGGGCTCTATTCTCATTTCTTGCGCAAATTGCCCGGCAATTATAATTATTGTTTTCAACATTACACAATTATTCAACTGGTTTCGTTTGTGGCTATTAAAAGTTGCCAATTAAACCTGCAACTTGGCTGCACAGCAAGCATTTCAATTTTCCCTTGGCTTCTGAAGTAGTTACAATACTTTTGCCAACTCAGGTGTGCGTTTTTTTCAACGGATTGGGTGGAAGATTTAACGACATTTCTAGTTGTAGGGAGAAAAAATATTGGCCAATATTTTTGCTCACACAAATGCAAAAGAAAAGGGAGACTGACAAAACTTTATTCTGCATCGAAATTTACAAGACGAACTATTTAATATAATGGAAAACTTTGGCTGGCAACTTTTAGATGTAATTGGTTTAAGGAAACTTTGGGGAAATGTCAGCTGAGTTTAATTGGATTTAAAAAAGTGAAGAATTAATGAGGGAAGGAGAACTGGATGTTTTAAATTTAAAACTAAAACTGAATCGAAGAAGAAGATCTTTTCCTAAAATGATGATATGATAATAGTAAGTAGGAAATATCTTATTTAACTATTAAATACATTTTTTTTGGCCTTTTAACACTTTTCCTTTGCTATTTTGTATGCCCAGCGCTTCCCTTCCGTTTCTTTTCTGCCAGGAAAATGTCCTTTCCATCTCCTTTTTGATTGCGGAACCGGAAATTATGGCCAACACTCCCGTCCCGTTTGGTTTTCGGGCACTTTGGCCCTTTTTCTGGCGTTGTTAAATGTTTTTTAAACACTCTTTGCCTCGGCAATCAGCTGAAGAATGCAGTTTGTTGGGTCCCTGGGTCTGTTGATTTTGCCCGGGCTAATATTGATTTTCGGTTAAATTAGTTTATCTAGGAAAATTGGCCCGATGCCCAGGACTCGTCGTCGTAATTACTGGAGGCCGACCTTTATGCTCCTCCTTGGCCGAGGGCAATTGGCCAGCAAATTGTATTAACCTTGTCGTCCACGCACACAAAAAGAGCGCTATACTATACTATATACTACAGTAGTAGTAATAATAATAATAAAAACATGCATCAGGCCATGTGACAATGTTTCTTTGGCATCTGCTCGGCGGCCATAATTAAGTGAGCACAAAAACAGGGGCGAAATTAGTCGGGCAGCCGAGCAAATCCCGCTCATAAATAAATACAGCCCCCGGGTTACGAGCTCATGATGTGGTAATAAACGTAATAAACGAAATAAACATAAAGTGAAACAAAGGCCCAGAGTCTCATTAAATTTCTATGAAAAACCGCTCAAATGAAAAGTGTAAAAACAATAAAAATCAATAAAACGTATTCAATTTCGTTTTTCCTTGCTTTTCTCATTTGATTAATCATACGCCGCGTGTGCCGCAGCTGAGCTCATTATCATTTGGTCGTTTCAATGGATGGATGACAATTTTGGGTGGTAATGGTGGACAGCCTGTTCTTAAACTCCGACAAGTGTTGCCAAGGACTTTGACCTTTTGCAGGGAGGGGAAAAAAGGAAAAGGACAAGTATAAGGACACGTGGAATCGAGAGACGGTGACTTCAAGGACGAACAACACATCAAAGGCTGCTGTCGCCGCTTCGAAGCTTCTAAAAGGTCCTCGAGAAGCAGAAACCTCCTCTTCCAAGCTGAAATCCGAGTTGCTCGTCTTGTTGATAATTAAATAAAATAAAACCAGCCAGAGTGAAGGCCTGCTAAAAAGGAATTTGTAATGCAAATGCCACCCCCTCAAGACTTAGAACCCCCAAAAGCATTTAAGGCACGCCGCAAAAGATGTGGGGACTTGGAATTGCAAATTGGATCAAAGACATTGCACGTTCCCATCGCCATTCTCTAGGTATTAAAGTGCAATTTCCCTCGCCGGCCGACGAAACCGAAAACAATTCGCCCAAGCACACAAAAATAATACAAATAATCAGGCGGCTGCCTCACAAGAATGCCGAAAAAGTTCTTGGCCAAAAACTTTTCACACAAAGGCAAATTGCACAGGCCCGGCAAAAAGCAAAGCGAAAGCAAAAGCGAAAAGCAAAAGCAATAGCACATGGCGCGTGTCTCGCATTTAAACTTCTGCCAAAGTGTAGTTTGTACATAATTTAAATAATTCCGCCCAGCGCCGACAGTCCGAACGTTCTGCTCGTGTCGTGATTTGATACTCGAATATCCAAATATCCAAACAGCAAATATCCAAAACGCACCCGGAGCATCAAGTTTTCAGCCCCGTCGAATCGACAACGAAAAACAACTGCTGCCAGCCGGCAGTTTGCATTGCAGCTGTCAAAGTATTTGTCAAAATGTTGCATATTTCGGCGTCAGCGATGAATTCCGAAATGTTTTCGCCCTCTGCTCTCGACAACTGCAAAAGCTGAACAGGGTAGCAATCAGAAAGCATCTAGATCGAATTAGAAGTGATTTTTGAGCGACGGTCTGTCTGCAGAGGGAATTTCATTTCAATGTTGAATGGAAAATCTAAAAACGTCCCATCAATAGTATTTTTACCACAGAAACATTTATGTAAATTTCAAACCTATATAGGTATTGAGCCCCAAATTAATCTAATTTACTGATATCTGCCATTAAAATTTGAAGATACTACCCTTTCAAATCCCATACAGAGAAAACAAATTAACAAAAGATCATGTGATTTATATCATTTTGATATGAATAAAGATTGTGTTTATCTTATTTTACATTATTTGTTCCAAAAATACCAAATTTGGTATTTTATGATATGATGAAATATCATATTGATATGTTCGTATTATAAATGATATGATTTTTTTTCTGTGGATACCCCATTTATCCCAGTATAGCACCCTTTTCACTCCCACTTGCTTTCAGTTTTCATTCAACTCGTTACTTTGGACCATTCACATTTGTACACTTACACTGGCTCTTGTCCGTTGCTTACGGACGGACAGCAAACTTGTTTGCCATCTAATTGCCATTGGCTTTTATTTCAGTCCTTCCTTTTATATTGCTTTTTGTTTTATAATTCATCTTGTGTGTGCAACTGTTGGAAAAGTATTAAGTTGCATAGAAAAATGTTGAACAACGAAATGTGTAGTGTGCCAAATGTTTGTCTGGGTAACTAGACTAGATGTTACCCATTGGGTGTGCAAAGAGGTATCTTATATTTTGCTGTTACACTGAAAATTCTTTGGTTTGTATATCTTGTACTATCATTGATAGGGATTGCTAATTAATTTTAATAAATACAGTAAAGACCTCACACAGCAAACATCATACCCATTTGTTCAATGAGCGTAAGCCCGAGGTAAAAAACTATTTCTGTGGAAATAATAGTGCTGTTGCTCTTCGCTGTTCACTGTTGCACATATGGTTGCATTTGAAGTTGTACAACATGAACTGAACAACTAAACAGCTGTTGCCATGGAAGCTCTTTAAAAAAAACGGCTTAAAGGCGGACAACTTGCTTTTCCATGGGGCAGACCAGCAGTTTCATCGCAATTATCTGGGCCATTTTATCAGTCTGGATTTGCATGTATAATTTTCGAGTATTTTTCTATTTTCGGCCTGCTCATTAGCCGTTCGCATGGCCGACATTCATGGTGGAGATAGAAGATTGCGTGATAGCCTTGATAACACGGGGTCGGGATTTTGATTCTGATACTGTACATAATTCTAATTCTGTCGTCTAGCCACCAGACTCACACAATTATTCTCAATCTACGGCAATTTGGCAAGGCTCGTTCAAACATTCAAATGCCAAGTAATCGCACTGCCGCTCTCTATTGGGTGCAAAACAAATCAATTAAGCCGAACGGCGAACAACGCCTGCGTTGCGAAATTGTTATAAATTGACACGGCTCCTCTCGGTTCCATTGAATTATTTATGAATGAATTTTATTAGTTGCCCTCATTGGCGATTGGCTATTGCCGATTGGCGGCTCATCAGTGTCCGCCGACTTGACATTAATGGCAGTCGAGTGGAGTCAAATCGCAGCGACTTGCAGTTGATTTTTACAGCGGGATAAGCAGTCAATTAAACGCTCTACATTTTGCCAAACATTTGATTTAATTTCTGTTCAGTTCGCTTCGTTTTGGATCGAGAGCCCGGCACTTGCCAATAGATAAATGTTTGCTCTGGCCGACTAAACAACTAAACAACAACTAAAACAGCTAAAAACAAACACACATGCCGCATTCCCACATTAAGCAACCTTGTTTGGCAGCTCATTTGACAGCCGAACAACATGATCGATGCTCGTTATTTACTCTTGCTGTTTTGCCATTGCTCATTTTCCCTGTGTATTTCATTTTCCCCTCGACTCTTGCAGTCTGGTGATTTTCATTTGCATTTAGTTATCATAAAGCAGCGATTTGCTGCCGTTTTTCCTTTGATTGATGGCCGGCATCTAACGGGTTGGCCAATAAAAGTTGCCAAAGCTGCAATTTCTCTCTCCCACTTTCACTCGTTGGCGATTTGCATGTCTGACTTCTCGGCAGTTAACAGATGAATCCGGAAAGTGATGGGTGGAAAGGCAGAAGTAGATTTCTGAAGGGGCAGTTAATATATGTAAAATATTCCCATGAGTGGGATGTATAATTTCTTCAATTAATAGTTTTAAATTCCTTTTCATGAAAAGTGCAAACAATGAGCAACTTGTCTTGGCAAAAGTTAAACGTTTGAAGAGGCAAGAAAAAAGAAAGAATAAATGTGACTTATCAGGCTGAGCGACTGGCATTGTTTATTGTCAAGCACTCGCACTCGGTGGGTTTGCTGTATGCGTATGGGTGTGTTATTTTTAGCCGACAAACCCACCCACTCAACCACCCAGTCAAACAATCAGCAGGCGGTGGCTGTCGAGTAACAAAGGCAAATATGCAATGCCAGAATATCAGAATATCAGAGTATCAGAATGCACTGACAGACAGCGACAAAAGCCAGTTGACAGTCGTCGAAGGCAGTCGTTCGTTCGTTCGTTCGTTCTAATGCAATGCAAGCGGCTTATGCTCACGTTATAATATGATATAAGGGTGCCTAACCCATGCCCATCCCATCTGTACACACGCCAATCGCGTTGAGCGCATTAGGCAGCTTGTAAGAGGTAATTATAATTAAATGCGCATACCGAATGGCAGACATTGCTCATACGCAGCGTTGGTACGGGACCACAGAAAGTGCAATCCTTGATCCTGCGACTGTAATTAGTTGCCTTCGAATGCCGCAAGGCGGAAATAATTATACTCCAGGAATTTATGGCCACAATTCGAAATATTAAGCGTATGGTTTCGCACCATATAATATAAAGCATTTAAAGCAAATCTCAGAATATCAACATCATAAATCCCCTTCTTGCACGTCATCTATTGAAATTAATAACGCAATAAAACCCAGCATCTCCACTGGTTTCAGCTGGTATGTAATGTTATATGTCAGTCATGTGTAATCCATAGATAAACAAGGGGACCAGCATACATATTATATAAGCGAAGGGAATGACGATTAGCTGGCTGGTTATTAAAGTTATTTATGTCTTGAGATTGCACAGAGAGAAAAGGATATTAATTAACTGTTAGAGGATGGAAAAAAGATATTACAATTTATAAGAATTTTTTTATTTTGCTTGTCATTAAATATGATAATGTCAATATAACATTATCATAATGTCATTATAACATTATCATATTGTCATTCTAATATTTCAGCTTTATTCAGCTCTATTACACAAATAGAAATCTATAAAAAATATATTTCTTTTAGGCATAGCGAAATAATTCGATATGAAAAGGGGTAATTTCTACCTCAAATCATATCAATAAAAAGCCGATATGATTAATGTCAAATTTATGATTCAAACATATCAACTTGATATTTTATCAATTCATGGTATAACAAATTAAACAAATATTGAAAAATATTATAAAAACAATCGTTATTAATTTCAAAAAGATATGAATAACTTGATGGATAGCAATCTGATCTTTTGTAAATTTTTTTTCTGTGAGTTGGTAAAATCTGACCTTTAGGCTATGGTATTCCTTTCTAGATACTCCTCAATTGCGATTTTAGTTTTGGAATTTTTATTCTGGTTGTCACTTGGGACCTCATCGCATCAGCCAAGTTAAACAAGCGACCGACCACCCAGGCAACCATCCAAATCAACAATAAGCTCCGCTCGGCGATTTCAATTGCCACTGCAAACTCGTCAGCTTTTGTGGCATCAACGATTTAATTGAAATTGCATTTGCAATTCTCTCGTCGGCCGGCGATAAATAAAATCAATTCGAACCACATTTTATGACCGAGGATCAGAGCTCGGGGCAGTGCATTACTTCTATTGTGTTTATGCTGCAGTTTAAATGGTAAATTCGAAATGGAAATTGAAATCGAAAAGCTTTGGCTGGCACACAGCACACATTACATTGTTATTATTTAGCTGTCGCTGCATTTTATAATTGCTTTTAAGCCTCCGCAGCAAAAAGCAAAGAGCAAAAAGCGAGCGGCTTACCTTTGGTTTCCCCACTTGCCGTTGACATTTATTTATTTGCTTTGGGGAATTGCTGCTGCTGCCGCTGACAACATTTCAAGTTGCCGGCACATTTGGCAACCAATGAAGTGTAAAGGCTGGCTGCATTTTAGAAATTAAAGTTGCCACTGCAACTCAATGGATAATGGATGCGTTGTAGGCTGTCAAAAATTGAATTGAAATTGATATGCGAAGCGCGCGTGAGAATCGCAAACTGCCATAAACCTGAAATGCTGTCATTTATATGGCGAAATTGCGCATACGACACGTTGTCAGCAGAGGCAGAAGAAGAAGAAGCAACAGGAGATATTCTTGTACACAGTGGTTCCTGATACATTTATTTTGGGTAAATACTTTAGTTTAGTCAGGGGAAAATCCCTGCAAATCCCCCTTAATGACACACCTTTTGGGCATAATCGTAAAGTGAGCCCCCAATAAATATTTATCGATTTCGCATCACTCAAAGCAGCCCACAGCCCAGTGTGCCCTGTACGTATAACTCACTTGGCTTTCATCAGCAAAAATTTTCACTGCGACACTTACGTTTTCATGGCAGACGCCAGGCATAAAATATGCCCAGTTCCGCTTCTTCTCGGGCTCCTTTGGCTCCTTTTTTATGCCCCCACATAAAACGCCGGGCTTTTGAGGAGGTGTCAGCTCTCCCATCTGCAAACTATGGGCGTTTCGTTTTATTTAACGCAGTCTCGAAGCTCAGTGGCTCACTTCTGGCATTGCTGCCTCGTAAAATGGCAGGCGACAGCGCCTAAAAGCAGGCAGCACGCACTGCGCCCCGAGGACATCAATCATAAGGAAGGTCCTTCCCCTTCCCCTTCCCCCGTCTGCTTAACAAAGACAAATAGGCGAGTTATCCTGGGGATCTGCTTGTTTTGACCAGAAGAGCAGCCATCCCAAAAACAATCCCAATCCAGACAGACTTTCAGTCGACTGTCGACTGGCATTTGCGTGCATTGCGCATACGTCGCGTTGCCTTGCCGACAAATTAATCACAATCTGGGCAGCTATGAAGCTGGATTGCTGCACAGAAAAAAATTCGATATGAAATACGGTCATTTCTACCTCATATCAATAAAAAGCATATCAATCAAACATATCAATTTGATATTTTATCATTTCATACGAGCCATAAAAATACTGTTTTAAAAATACCAAATATAGTATTTTATGAACAAATACTGAAGAATAAGATAAACATAATCTTTATTCATATCAAAATGATATGAAATGAACCTACACATATCAATCTGATCTTTTGCCAATTTTTTTGAGTGTAGAATACTACCGCCTCGCAACTCCCATCACTTTTCGACTTTTGATGCTTTTAATTTATGAGTCTGGCACGCTTGTTGCAACAGCACCTCCTCCTCGCCTCTCCTCGCAAATTAAAACAAGAATCCAGCATAATAAAAATAAATTAGAGCTGAAGCGTAAGGAGGAGCGTAAGCAAATATAGCAAGTATAAAAAGCAGAATTTCCTCCTTCCATCGCGACCCCATACAAATAATGCACAGTATAAAAAATTAATTGTCAAAACAATCAATAAATTTGCTTTATGGCCCCCCGACGCAGACGTGGGCTCGTGGCAGGCTAATGGCGCTTAAGTCGCCTTGCTTATCGGCCATACTCGTCTATATCTATACCCATGTACCGTACGTACTACATTATATAAATCCCACTGTTTGTCGATCTGTGTCGCCTGCCAGTGGGCAGCTGCTTTACTGCCGGCGGCTTCTTTGCTTTTCGTTTTCATTTTGGGCATAGCCGACAGCCAAAGTGAATAGATTCCAATTTATTTTGTATATAATCCGCACGCCCCCCAAACAGGTAGCGTGTGCCGAGCTCAAAAGATACAGGTAAAAATTGTGTACACATGCGGGCATCTCTATATATAGTGAGGCAGTATAATAAATTATATTAAAAGTGCGATAGCTTCGAAAATACATTTATTTTCATTTGTTTCAAATTGCAAAGGAGTCTTGCAAAAGGTGATTGACAATCAATCAGGAAAGACCTTTATTAATAAAGGTACCAAAGGTAAACAACTTTTTGTTTATTTAATCAAGTTTGCCGGCGGCTAACCCATATCGATTTCTGGTACCCAGCATGGCGATTAAATTATTTCCAGTTCCGGTTATTTCTCGCATGAAATTTTAAAACATTAATCATACGCCCCGCTGACCAGTGACCACCATTTTGTGTGTGTGTGTGTGTTTCCATGAACCTGTCGTCTCTGCGGTCATTAGTGCATGCATTTTGAAGCATGTTAGGGTCACCCAGCTGCGATACTGGGTCACCACCTGCCACCTGCCCTTCTCAACGATACATATTACATTACACCATGGATGTGGTTTATGAGGTGAGAAGGGGATTGTAAGGGGCTAGTTCTAATCGTAATCGGAGAACTTTCACAACCGAACAGCCAAGAAAACGAAGCCTAATGAGGTCGGGGATTCCCTGCGTTGGCCTAATAGGATTCCAAAACTAGATTCTTCAGAAATGCAAAAAAAGCAGAGCATAAAACTCAATCGATTCGAAGACAATACACAGGCATAAATATCCATTTCAATCAATTAAGAGCGAAAGCAAACGGAACCCAAGACGAAGACTAATGCTGCGCCGAAAAAATTGATTTGAATACTCATATTTCGCATATTACGTATACGAGCGGGTCGGCAAAACGATTAAATATTCCGATTAAATATTCATTTGCTGACGCAGCAGCGCGTCACTTAATACAAACGTCGGGGTTGTCGACGTTTCGATGTTATTTCTTATTATTGCTTCTGCCGTTCTGATTATTGCTGTTTGCCTACGTCAAAAACAGTTTGTATCTGTGAATCTGTAGCCGAGTATCTGTGTTTTGCGACTCCCCCGGCAGCAGCTACCGGTTTTTCAAAAGCAATCTCTTGAATTCCCACAGCGGCAGTGGAAAAAAAAATAGCAGAAACCGAAACAGAAACAGACATCGTATAAACATGGAGCTCTCTGGGTTAGATTTGTTTGCTCGAACGGGTATATTCGCTATCCCATTACTGCAAACTGCAAACGGCATTCTCACCTTATAATCCCTAGTAATTGAAATTCTGATCGGCACAAAAGATAACAGTTTCCTTTGTCAACGAGGCAACTAGTAAACAACTATCGAAGCTCCATAGAATTATGGTCATTGTTTGCAGTGGCCACCGCCCAAGAGGCTTACACCTTTCAATGGGCCAGCAGCCTTTGTTGTCTGGTAATTGAATTTAATTTGCCAGGCAAGCAATTGCTTGCCAAAGCCATTCAACTGCCCTTGAGTATCAGTTTTTAAATGGCTTCATATAAAGATACTGTAATTTAGTACTTTAGTATTTTAAGCATGAGGTACCTTTCGAGTCGATCACTCAAGATCCCCCTTCTTTATCTGCATCATCATTCGCATATTACTTATACGCGTCAAAGTGTTAATGAATATTGTTTTTGCCCGTCAGCGGAAATGTTCAGTGCCGGGATATCTGGCATTAGTTCCATGTACTTTGTAGCAGGTCGTTATGGGTGGCACTTTGCACTTTACATATACAATTAGAGCGAATGTGGTGCGTGGCAGCAATCAATGAGTCTTCAATTTGCCAAACAACAATCGTTTTGATTGCAATTACCAACAAAGAGCGAGGGCTTCGCACAGATACAGCTGCGTTGTGATTAGTTGGTTCCCGGGGATGTGGATGCTACGTGCTGCAACTGCAAAAGGAGCAGAGAGCATGGTGCACAGAGCATAGACCAAAGACCAAAGGGCACACAGACCGCATTCAAACCCACCAAGAAGTGGCTTCCCGTTCTCACCGCCAGGGGGCGGACGTCCTTCATTTTCCTACCAGAGATTGTGGGCCTGATGAGCTGCCTACTCGGTACTCCACATTTCAGTTTCCCGAGTTCCCAGTTTGCGTGCGATAGTTAACATCTAGATTTTTAACTGCTTAGCACACATACTACATAACTGGGCCTTGTTAGACCCGCCCGATAAAGAGAACAGCCACTGGGGACCACTCGAAACGAATTCGCGTGTTTCTATGCTGTGTTTTCGTTGCCCACTCACTTGTTCACATGTTTACTTGGCCAACGGTCAATGAACTGCTTTTCCAGTTGCCAACGGCACCTGTCGCTTCCGAAAACCGAACTATTACGCCGGGAAATACCCAGAAAAGTATTATAATTTCCTTGGCATTTCTATGTATTCTAGGGAAACAATAATCTAAATACAAATACCAAAAAGAAATTAAGGTTAGTATGTTTTGAAATAGACGAAAAACATTCTTGAATCATCGTGATTTTTTTTTCCCGACTAAATGTGAGCCATAAATGGATTTGCGACATCAAAAGCCACCGCCAAACAAGTTGTTTCTTGCTTCTCAGCGATAAGCTTCTGACTCTGACTCCCTGCTTTAATTGCTCACTTTCGTAGTTCTAATTCTAATTCGCTATCGCACTATAAATTCCACTCTTTATGGCACTTGGTCCAGCTGATAACTAGAGTGCAGCGGCGAAACTTTTGAGCTGGGGCCAAATTAAATTTCTCACTTCATTCTGCGACTTGAAGAGGAGTCGTCTTCCAAGTTCTGTACTTCAACGTCTGCCTCTTGGTATAATCAGCATTATGGCCGGGCATTAGGTTGAAATTTATGCGGCGATGGCGACGTTTTTCTGCTCCTCCCGACGACCACCGCAAACCATTTTAATGCGACGTCATTTTAATGCCACGAAGAGGAAAAAAAACAGAGGGAAAAACTAGTTGAAGAAAAGAGGAGAAATAACAGACCAGTGTTCAGAATGCAAACATAATTTTCCCTAATGCCAGCACAAAAGGAGACGACTTTGGCATTTGCAGTCATTAAGGAATGCATTCAATTAGCCGAAACAACTTTATAGGGCAGCTGTAGTTGTTGTTTGTTGTGCGAGGGGCGTGGCCTTCCAGCTATCGCACCACTTGCACCACTTGCCCCACCAACAACCCACAAACCAACCAGCAGTTCAGCGATAAGCCAGCGCTTTCGTGACGCACTGCTTCCGCTGAGTGACGTAGGTCGCTCAAGACCCCAACATCCGACCCCAGACCCCGATGATCCCAGATCCCCGCTCGATTCGATCCCATGTATGTAAATTTAGTACATATAGTAGCAGATAGCATCGACAGGCGACAATCTGACAACTGATACGGGAGAATTGCTTCTGCAGACCAGCCTTTTTGACAGGCAATGACTTCTCCTTGACTTGCCCACTCGTTTGGGGTCGTCGAAAATGATATCTGTATATCAAATTGAACATGTGAGCGGTCACATGGTAAAACAATTGCTAATCTGGGACAGTCGTGTGATAGGCAGCCCCTAATTAAGTCCTTGGTTATATGAGTTATGAGTTGCGATTATCTTTTTACCAGGAAAATGATTCGATTTACCAGTAGAAAGGATTTAGCAGTTTTACCATACCATGTTTTAAATATGATTTCGTTTCATAGATCTTTAGAGGGTTTTTTTTTACCATAACCAAAAGAAACCGAACTAACACTCAATCCATGGATCATATAGATCCCTATATGTTATATATCATAATTAATTATATTTAATAGAAAATGCTGCGAATTACTAGTAAAAAGGGTTTAGCAGTAATCTTTTTACCATACCATGTTTTAAATATGATTCTGTTTTATAGATCTTTTAAGTGTTTTCCGAACACTCCATCCATGGATCATATAAGTCAGTTATTGGGTCCGTTATTTTTGCAAAATAAATATGCATTCTGTAAGCCCCGAAATCTGCTGAATATCTCAGAGTTTTTATGCCACCAATCCGACAGCAATAAGTCCTTGTAAATGAGTGACTAAAGAAACGTATTCTCCCGACGCGAACAATCATCCCAGCTTCTTACATTTGCATTTGCTTTTGCATGCTTCAGTTGGCTGAGGAGGAGTATAAAACTCGGCAATAACTTTGCTGGCCAGAAAATATGACGGGGAAGAAGAGATCAGAGCCAGAACTTTTCCGGAGAAAGAAGAATAGGGCCGGCGGAATAAGGAAAAACTTTATGGCAATGGATTTTGCCTCATCCTCATTTCGTTGCCGTCGGCAGTTGGCGGCGCGACTTCATTTCAAGACATCTCATCTCATCCCATCCCTGCTCCTCCCTCGAAAAGACAAATTCACTTTTTGACTCGTAAAATGTATTGCAAATGTGTATGCTCATCCTAGCTTCTAGCTGCTCCATCCAGCCCATTGCCATTCCGCTCTGCTCTAAAATATTACATTACTACAAATTAAAATTTTGCGCACGTTTCTGTCATTTAAATCTGTTGAGGCGGCCCGAAAGCAAACGAACCAAAGTATCTGCCAGATACTTTTTACTGAAGCTTTTACTATCAGGCAGACGGCAATAAAATAAATAACATTTAAAATGAAATATTTGATTGGGCGCATGCAAAAGGGATAGGATAGGAGGCACATGCAACATGTTGGGAGATGGGCTGTTGCAAGATGCCGCCACTGAAGGTGACCTTTGCACAAACTCCCTGGGTTCGCCGTCTAATGCATAACTTTGCATAAATTTCCCCACAACCTAATCGCCAAAGTTGACTCTGCTGTAAATAAACAGAACAATGGCGCCAACAAACAGCAGCAAAAGCGAGGAAAACTCGCTCGTGGGCGGAGTTTTCCGAGATGACAGTGAACTTGGGGGGGGGGTTTTCCCTGCAATTGAAGTGTGACCTCGATAACGAAGTAAAGTCCAATAGAGCACTTAAAGCCCGTCAGCATGGAGCATGAAAATGAATAAGTTGCTGGAGCGCAAACATTTAACGCTTCATTAACTTTAGATAAAGCCCAGGACCAGGCAGGAAAATCGTCAGGGACACATCCTCCCCCTCACAACCTCCACCACCCCTCTTTTCGAACGGAAAATGCGAGCCCAACTTCAATCCCTGCAATTAAACAGACCGCCCTGCTGAAAAGCAGGTGGGGCAGCAAAAATCGATGACAAGGTGACAGCACAGAACACTTCAGCACGTGCCCGCAAAAAAAGGAAGGAAAACTGCGAGTCTGTTTAGTGGAATTCGACGGTGGAACATATGTCACCATGCCAGATGAAAAGACTTCACTTAAGGTCTTTTAAAGCATATATTTTTTGAATTTATTGAACTAACAACCATAATAATTTTTATGATTTATAAATTCATTAAAATGTTTTTGAAATGTAGGTAGATCCTTTTTTATTAGGCTTTTTTTTTACTTTATAAAAAAATAAACTACACACAAAAAAAAAATTGATATGAAACAATGTTCAATTTGATATCGATCAGTTTTGAATTGATATGTGGCATCTCAATTATATATGCTCGAAACGTAATCCACAGTGGGTCTTTCTCGCTCCCACGCATGTAACTTTAATGCTTCTTGCTCACTTTTTCAAAGTCTGAGAATCTCCGAGAGACATAATTCGGTAAAATTTAACACCAATTTTACCGGTATTGCATGGTAAAAACAATATTATTGTTACAATATGCCTATAAATACCAGATATTAAACATGCGCATATGTATCTATTTGATCCCAGCGTGTTTTTTATGTAGTCAATTAAATGTCATATGGCCATAAAAGTTGTACCCATCATTTCAAATCAAAAATCTTTGAAAACATCTCCATTTCCTGTATGCTGTTTCCTTATTTACATAAAAACCGAGAGTGTAATTGCCTACTTATTGTTCACAACGTGAAACAAATTCGGCACTCAAATATTTAGGTATTCACTTGCTCAGAAAATAAAGCCACTTACCTTCTCTCGCTTTCAAGTAGACCGTATTGGCCACAATATTCTCTAATTCCATTAGTTCCAGGTTGGCGGTTTTTTAATGAATCCTTTGGCGCTCTCGAAAAAATAGTCGCAGTCGCACTGGCTTGTCCTTTGGTCCTTCCCCTTTGAAGTTGCTCCTGTTTGTGACCTTGGTCGTTGGCTCCTTTGAACAGGGATCCCTCTTTCGCTTTTCACTTTACTACTCAAGCGACTCCTTAGACTTGCAAATCTACGGCTGGCTGGCTAATTTGTGGCCGTCGTCTGGCGTCCAGCGTATTTGCGGTATTTGGCAGCAGGGTTTCGGCTTCCGTTTCGGACACAGGCGTCATTTAGTTTCAAGATTGGAATTTGCAAGGCCGAAAATGTGCCCTTTTTTGTCCAAGTCGAACCAATTTGCGCTTGATTGAATGCTGTGGGACTGGATTTGCTCAATCTGCAAGGAAACGTAAGCGATAAAGGCGTATAAATATCTTAGTTAATTGGATTTGACAGGGGACTGCAGGGATAAAGGAGGTCCTTACAAAGCGGGTTCAATGGGGCCATTTAAGTTTTCCCTCAGTGAACTATTTTTTTTTTTTGGTAAGACATTAGCAGGAATTTAAATGAGTTAAAGACAAGACTTAGAAAGGCTTAACCATTTCCTAGCAATTAATTAAAGACACTCTAAATTTTCCCTTTTCAGTCGGATTTAATTACATATTTTCCTTAATGCCAGGCGAAAACCACAATACCCTTTTGGCTGCTCTTAAAATTTAAGTATTCGCATGTGCACATATATCATTTTATCCTTGCCTTTTTGTGGCTCAAGTTCGCCTCTCGAGAGAAGTTGGTACACGTTATGTGTACGTGTACTTGTTGTCTCACCTGTGTGTGACAAAAGAGCTGCGTGCGATGATTAAGTTTGCATATGTACACGGGAAAAAAATATGGGAATAATTTAGAGATATAATAGAATTAATTCCATGTTAAATAAGAAGATAAAATCCAAAGGTGTCTAAAAGTATGCAATAGTTTATTAATTGCATACATACAAAGGAAATAAACCATTGCATACTTTTAGACACCTTTAAGAGTGATTTCAAGAGTTATTGCGATTTAAGCTATATAACACCTACAGCATATATCATATTTTCTTTTTTTTTGTGTACTTCTAGGCGTGAGTGAGTTCCATCTTGTGGTTGAGGCCCCGCAAAAACAGGGTCTTCACAGAATGGATCCGAGCTGGAAAGCCACAGTACACTTGGCCCACCTTGATGGCTGTTGGCCTTCTGGAGGTGTCAGTAATGTTGCGGTCGACTGTGTGTCGCATTTATTAATCATGGACCCACTGACAAGGGGCCTTCCACGGGGGTAAGCTATCTACAGCCGATGCTGGGATGCCCCCTTTCCCGAGTGGGAGGCCTAATACGTGTGGGCATCCGCTGTGAAGTCGAGTGTCACGAGCAACTAATAGCAAAATAATTGAATGACACCAGCTTTCTTCTGCTGCTGCGTGAAGGCATTTACATGTTCGTGTGTACACATGGACCCCATGAGCTGTATGATTTTGAAATTTCTTTATTAGAAAATACTGTTTTTACGACTGCGTCGCCATATATCCACACTTATCAACTCTTGTGTGCGTCAGAAAGCTGTTGGTGTTGCTCTCTTCGTACGAATTGAATTTATTGGATCCGCGCATAGGCAATTTTTAATTAAAAGTGAACTCATGTAGCTACATATAGATCTATTTGTTATGGGGCACATCAATCAGGGCAGGAAAGTGTGGCCATGCGAGTGTTTATTTTTTTGCAGTCCGGGTACAAATTAATTGTTTCTGAAATGCGTAGCCAAATAAAAGCGGGGAGGATGGAAGGCCAATCAAGCTAAATATATTTGGAGCTGCCTCTAATAAACATGGCTTTTACGGGCGCCATGTATTATTCAGTCCTCGAATGGGCATGAATATGGCGGGGATACGGAGCCATAAAGTGCGTTCTAGTGGCCACTAAAAGAGCGAAACACCAAGGGCATCGGAATGGGAATGGGCCCAGATTGGGGACTCCTCCTGTCTATCTAGTTCGGGATGGAGGATGGGAAAAGAGCAGAGATGCGCACGTTAAAAGCCTCTTTATTGAACATTTGCGCCATTAGGCTCGATGCTTCTGCTTCTGCTGTCGCAACGATGATGGCATAAAAAACTCAACTCAACCGCCAAACGATGTTGTCAGTCATCCAGCCATATATGTATGGCCATGTACATCCCATCCACCATCCACGTGTCTGCCTGCAGCAAGTGCCGCCATTATGAAAATGTTGCGAAATGGCGCAAATGTGCATGGGGCTCATAACGAAATTAAGCGGCAAGCATTACAGCCATTTTTTCAACACTTCCTGGAAAAGTGGCATCAAAGCTAATGTCGTTTTCTTCGAGGCTTCGCGGTGATTTGGTTAAAAAATAAGTGAAATAAGAGTCCTATCAATCTTTCTGTCATTGGGATAACTACACAGAAACAAAATTGACAAAATATCAAATTGATATGTGCTGGTCCATTAAATATTTTTTACAGATCAAGTTATTCATATCATTTTGATATGAATAAAAATTATGTTTATCTTATTTTACATTATTTTTTCAAAAAATACTACTTTTGGTATTTTATATGATATGATAAAATATTAATATGAAATAAGGTAGAATTGATCTTAATTAATATCGAATTTTTTCTGTGTACAAAATTACTGGAACTTTTTCACAATAGTGACAATAATAATAATCTAATAATCTAATTTTTTTAATGATTAAGGCTTAAAAACAGAATATTTTATGCAAATTATCATTTTCCCTTTCCCACATAGATAGTTCTCTCAGATAATCCTTCCCGTTCACATCCAATTAGGGTTTCCTCAGGGTATCCACGTTTCCACACGGCCTCAAGAAGCCGTCATTGTTATGGCCGCCATTACCATTCACTTGTACTCAGACTCAGACTCAAACCGCGCACCTTTGTCACCTTGTCGCAGGTAAATTGCTTCTATCTGCCCCACTTTGTTGGGCATTCGAGCATCTCAGCATCTGAGATTTCGGCAAAAGGGCCAGGATGGGTGGTCCAAATGGATTTGGGGGAGTGGGGATTGTATATCGAGGACAGGCTGACAGCGGCCTTAGTTTAGCAGAGCATTAACTAAATTATGGAGGAGAGCAGCTGCCAGCGTTTGGGCGGCGTAAGCAGCCTCAAGCATTCAAGCTATTGACTTATTAATTAAGACAAAGCAGCCAGCCCCAAATGTCAGTCCGCGGCTGATGGAGAGGGTAGGTGAGGGAAGTGAGTGCGGGAAATGTGGAAGGATCAGAAACAAGGCATATCATCCCTTATCACATTTATGACAGTCATGGCCATAACCAGAGCCTCGGAATACGTCAATTTAAATGCCAAACGCGAAGTTACCCGTCTTTCGGGGCACTGAAAAAAATATTGTTTATATAAATAGCATAAAAACGAATTCAAATGGATACATTTGTTCCTGCAGACTGGTTTTGTTAAGTCATAAAGCATGACTGCGGTCACACGCCTATCTTGCATAGGTCACACGTCGATTCTTCTTTGTGTCGCCCTTCGCACTATATGATTTTCTTGTTATTGTATTTGCAAAAGCACTATCGAAACTTTACGAGTTAGACCAAAATTCTCTCAGTGCCTCGGTTTCACTCGCAATCCACCACGGCCCATGCATAGTCAAGTAGGCAGGGCAAAAATAACGACACGAAGGAGCAGTTTGGGACTGACTGGCGGAGGACGAAGGACAACCTCAATCATGGGAATGCCCAAAACGGATATCCTCAGCGCGTTTTGCCCGACTCCGTGAGTTATGGAGTCGCCTGCATCCTGTTTCTGTCTGCATTTTGCTGCTGATGCTAGCAAAAAGCAAAAGCAAACCGGCAAGCAAGCAGGAGAAAAAAAGAGAAAAAAGCAGAGAGTCGAGTAAAGCGAGTCATATTGCCCACTTGGCTTTCGTTTTTATTTGCTGCTGCCTTCCGCGTATATTTTTTCCATCTATTTTTTGGGTCCCCACATATTTTTGTGCTTAAGCTTCGTTATGGCTTTCCCGCTTTCCCACATTCCCGCTTTCCTCCTCCCTTTGAGCCGTGTTAATTTTGCTCTGAATGCGCAATTTATTTGCGTTAAACTTGGACGTGCATGTGGGCGGTCGGTTCTATCCAATGTGTGGTGGCTTCTATATCCCATTCTCCGCATTTTGACTTTGGCTCCGGCTGGGTGCGGCTTCCTCCTCCCAGTTGGTTGGTCCGACGAGCCGGATGGCTGGATGGCCGGGCAAAGGATCAACTTTTCGCCTGGCGCCCTATGGCATTGCATTTCATGTCCTTCGCCCCCATTTTCCATGCAGTCGCATCACATACGTGCGCGCAGGACTCGACTCCCTAAAAAATGTTTTCACTTTAATTTGCAGTCGCTGCAAAATTGTAATCAGCTCTCCCCCCAGCTGAGTTTTTATGCTTTGTCCGCCTTTCTCTTCCGTTTTCCTATTTTCCGCTTTTCTTTGCATTATGAGTCGGTATTTAGAAATGAGAGGCGATTTAGCGAGGGGCACAAAAACTTTCCTGTTAGACTTTAGACAATTGCTTAAGAGGAAAGTGGAATAAAAAGCTTTTCACTTTGATCATTCTTGGGATTTAAAGGTAAACATATTAAATAGGAATTTATTTTGGTCGATTGCTTAGAATATAAACAGACAGTTCTAATTTTGAACAGTTCATAAACCCTTTCCCTACTGATCTTATCTAGATTTATCTAGTTCTAGCTTGTTCAGCATTAGCCCAGTGATAATTTTCACATTTTAGGGCCCCAGTTTCCCCCCTCCAAAATGCTTTTCCCACCGCTTGACAAGCAAACACAATTCGCATTTGTGTATACTTAACTGCTCAGTCGACCGCAAAGACGTGTCAGTAGGTGTTGTATAACATTGCAGTCGCATTAGCATTAATACAGATGATGGGGTAGGTCGGTCGCCAGCGAAGACGGCCACAAGTATGCGGTTAGTTGGGCCAATACTCGATTGACTTGTGATAATCGAAACAGCATCGGTATTACATTTTCTGTCGAGTCACAGGAAATCAGAGACTGGAAAGAGATACACCTCTGGATAGCTAACGAGAAAAACGACTACACAGATAAATAATAAGGAAATCTTAAGTAGAGCTTGAAAAGTATCGATATTTTCGATATTTTGACAATATCGAATCGATAATATCGATGTTTTGAAGGAAGAACACAAAGTAAATATCGAGAAATAGCAAACTGTCGAACTGTCCTAATTTAAAGCCACAAAATATAATTCCCATTCGAGTTACCCAAGTATTAGTTTAATATTTCTTGTTAGAAAGACACAATATAAAGGTGTCTAAAAGTTTGCTTCAATGTTTTGTTTTAATTTCCCATTTTTAGTGCCTACTTTTAGGCAGCCTTTCAAGAGATCTAAGATCCCCATATTTTTTCTCCGTGTTCGCCTGTCACCAAGCCACTAAACCAGTCCATGAAATATGTGTAGAACCAGATTGTAGCTCGAATCTGGAGCAAGATAATCCATGTCCAGTATGCCGGACTGGTGTCATTTTTCCTGCTGGCAATCAATAAAGCAGCGCGCCAACAACTATGCCAAAAATGACCCAGTTTGGTGGTCTTGGGAGCCACAGACCCTCGGCAAGGACACATCGATGCTGCAGCTGCCAAGTGAAACCATTTTTCCTCCTGCCGCCTGCTCTGCTTTCCACCCGTTTTAAATTCTCCTCGCATGACAGCTATGCGGTATGGGTTGAAAAACAAGTGAAACTGGTCGTCGAGATTGGTCTTGATTGGTTCTGCCCCCTTTTTTTTGAGCCACTGCTCATTTTTCTTCTTTTGAAAAGGGTTGAGTTCGAGCTGCTGGCACAGCAGGAAGAAATTATGATTCGACCCGCATTGCAAGCGATTGAGTTCTACTCACAAAACACGTATCTGCAGGAGGTCCTGCCACTTGGGACATTCGATTCAGCTGCCATTGGAAACGCTTCGAGTTGCTGTCGAAACCGAGATACACTTAAAAACTGCTGCATACTTTGAGGCGCACTGAAGCGTTGGATTGCCAGAGGTCCTGGCTCCTGTATCCTGGATGTCCTGGCTGCTTCGACCTGTTTGCATGCATAATTTGCCCCTCCACTCAGATATGCATATGCAAAAAGGACCCCTCCCCCTGCACATATGTCTGCATTTTCCAGCATGTGTGTTTGTGAAAAGTGGAAAGCTTTCTCGTTGCTTATTCATGTTTCATTTCGGTTTTTTTCTTTTTGATTTCCCCAAACACTGTCAGCGCTTGACTTCCAGGACTCCCAGGACTCACCCTCCCTGCTAATTTGCGCTTTAATAAATTGCATTTGAATTTTGTGCACAATGAGTCCTCGTTTTTCTCCGGCTCCCTGGTTATTTGATTAGAGTATATGTGCCACGAAAATATTTGCCAAAAACAAAACTTTTCCCACAGTGGCCATGATTCTATCGACTTTTTCGGGCTTTCAAGCTCTTGTGCCAAAATAAATTAAATTTCCAGCGTTCTGACTTTATTTAATTAGGAGCACATGATCGTATCAATGGTCCTTTGAATATTTTTCACAAAATGGCGGTCCAAAAATTAATTTTTCTGAAGAAATATCGCTTCTATTGTGTTTTCGTCATTTAAAAATGGTAATAATACTATTGATTTTTAATAATTAAAATATTTTTCCAGAAAATGCTTGCTGATAAAGTAATTTAGCCATTTAAAGTTCCTATCGCAATACTAGATTTTATTTGGTATTTTCTTTTCCTCAAAATTCATATTTTCTTTGATTTAGGGCAAATGTTTCGGTTGACTTTTTACCACGAAAGAAGTGTTTTTTCCCAGAAACAATGTATTTTCTTTGCAGCCTGCTGAATTTTGCACATTTCCTTGGTGTGTGTGTACTCGAGGGTGTGTGTGAGAGTGTGCAAGAGTGTGTGGCAGCGAACAAGTTATGATTTATGCATGTGGGTCATTGCTGTCAACACAAAGTGAAATAAGGCAAACATATTGCCGCCGCCCTGGAACAATAACACTGGGCACAAAGGCCGGATGCTGGGCGGTGGAAGAGGAAGAGGGAGAGAGCCTTCGGATTTCATGCCTCAATAGGCACACCTAAATACAAACACAAACACGGCCAAAAAGTATTTAAACTTATGCAACATTTCCAAGAAAGACCATCGAATATTTATGCGAGATGGGAATGATTTATGAATATAACATAAGAAGCTTGGCAGGGAAACCTAGGAAATGCGGTTGCCCGCCCAACATTTCGAAATAATAATTGAATGTGAGGGAAAAATAAACTCTGGCCACTTGCAGTGCCCTGGAATTCCTCACCACAAATCGAAATCAAAATCGAAATGCTTTAAATGCCATCGGGGCGTATACGCAATTTCCATGGACACAGCATACTTTCGAGCGTTTTTCGTCAGCTGTCAACAGAAATAAAGGCCGAAACAAATCATTGGTTTATTTGCTTTCAGGCGTTGACATCAATTTATTTCGTCTATTATTATTCTCTGTTGAATTTTTGTGGATAAAGCTGTTAAGTGAACTGGAAATGCAGGCAAATTGTTCTGGAATTTGTGTTACTTCTGATAGGATTGAGTTGCAACTGTAGGAAAAGGGATATTTTTAAGTGACTTCAGGGACCAACAACAATGTGAAAACTTTTACCCCTTCTCAGGAGTCTTTCACCGACATCAAAGTAGACGGAACTCATCATTTTCCCTCTCTACTCAGACATTTTGATGGACTTTTCCCAAGCACGTTTGCACACTTTTCCGCCACGTTTATAGCCGTGTTGCCTTGCTGCGATTAGCATATTTTTGCTTAGCTACTTAAAAATCGATTTATGCGCTGCCACAAAAAGCATTGACAGGCAATTAAAGTCTCCCGGAGAAAGCTAATGAAATTCTTTGGCCCCAGAGAAATGGGACACGCATCATCAACATTTTTCTTCCTTTTATTTCAACATTTTAACTTTTTTTTTTGGTGCTCTCTGCTCTTTTTGGCTGCCTCCTTTGATCAGAGGCAGTAAAGAAATAGATTAAAAGTCCATTAAATTACTTTTGTGCCTCCCAAATATTGATGCCAGTGCTGCGGGGCTAAAGTGGAGCACTGAACCGATGGCATCGTGAAATTTATTGCATCCCGAAAAAGGGAGCAAAAATTATAAGGGAGCATAAAATGGTAATGGTAAGCATTAAGCTAGGTATTCTGAAGGAATGCAACCGATTAATACCTTTAATAAATATTTATACACAGAAAAATTATTTGGTATGAAATAGCGGCAATTCTACCTTATTTCATGTAAATAAAATGTAAAATTTATGATTCAAACATATCAACCTGACATTTTATGATATCAAATAAAATTCCAAATTTAGTATTTTTAGTATTCAAAATGATATGAATAACAGGAAAACCTTAAATAAATTCTTTAAAATTATAAAACTTAAATTTTCGATTTGGTATACCTTTTGCTACCCTAACCCCGTTTAATGAATTCTTCAGAGACTTATTTTTAAATGTCGCTGGGCTCTGACATCTAAACACCTAAAACGGGGCTCTAAACGCGGAGCATAAATAATGCCATAGATAAAAAGAGAAGGTACGAAAGGCGGGCTTAAATATTCAAAAGCGAGCGCCGAGTAAATGATTCACAGCCCGCCAAGATATATGGGCTCAGGCAATTGCAAGTTAAATATTTACAAGCCACCGCTTGGAGATGCCTTGATGCCGCGAATAAATGCCATGTGCGTGTGGCTCCTTCGTTATCGGACAAGTTATAAATTGGGCTTTAAGCACTGCCCTACCTTTTCGGCTGGCACACCGCTTTATGGCGCCCATAAAATATGATGGCCCCCGATATCCAGATATCCAGATACCCAGACATCCCGACATTCAGGCATCCTCCTGCCGCAGTTCACCCACGTAATTGAATAGAGCACTCCCATAATGAAGTCGACTACTGACGGAGGAGCAGCTGAATCTCGATGGGACCCAAAAAGCCAGCAATCATCGGGAGCATTTGCCTTCGGGGTCGGCAGATGGGAACTGAAACTGGATTTTCATTTTCGGTGGTAGTTGGAAAAATGCGTCTGCGGCTAAAAGCAGCGACCATCAGTCTGTGGATGTTTGCATCCACATCAACAGCCACATCCACATCAACATCCATATCCACATCCACATCCACATCAAATAAGGAAATACAGACAGTCCAAACCGAATAACATCCCTCCGGCGGCGATGGTCATAGGGTTATTCAATCTATTTGATGCCGTGCCAGGCATTTTATCCTGGCCACAGTTAATTTGCACCCTGCTCGCTTTAATTGCCGGTCGAAAGGATTGGATTGGATTGCCAGTCCAACCTACCAGCCTTTGATTAGCTCTTAGATAAATTGCTTTTGGCGCTCACTGATTGCCAAGAGGGCCACTTTGCGGGACTTATTAATGGGCGGGGATTATGAATGCGAGAGGCAATCAAGCGGCTGACAGATCCTCTGGTCAAGTCGAAAACAAACTAGGACGGCCGCACATCAATAAGAAAGCCAGCAGACGAAACTCGAGTTGATGGCCGACAAGAAAACACGTTGGAGCTGGCCCATTAACGCCTGAGCCGGCCTCCCTTTCTAGCACACTTGAACTTGGCTTAGGGGAGTTTACGCTTCATTGAGCCATGAGATTTCATTAATAAAAAATGGCAAAAATGGAAAGCAGCTCCCCGAGAATGCTGTAGGGAAATACATGGTTCGGGGGCGAGGTGGCAGGCGGATTTAACTATTCATGAGTGAAAGTCGCAGTCGCGCAGGCAAAAACAGGAGTTGGGGACAAGGCATCAGGGTAAACACCATGAAAAATAAGTGGAAACCCTGGGCGGAGTGGGGCATATCACAGATACTAAAAGGAATAATAAAATATACCCTAAAACCGGAAACGGGTACTCTAAAAGTGTGGCCAGATATAAGAAAGTAATGGAATATATAAGAAAATGTATTAAATTAGGTATCATATCATAGATCCTGAAACATATGTTTTCAAAGTAAGCAACTAAAAATAAATAATGAATAAATAAAAATAATATTTACCCTAAAACCAGATTCAAGTCTCAAATAGTGTGGCCAGATGGAAAAAAGTAATGAAATATATAAGAAAATGTGTTAAATAAGGTATCATATCATGGATCCTAAAACCTATTTATTGAAAGAAACCAACTATAGACTTATAATATTTACTTTACCTAGAAAGTGTACCAAAGTTATCATAGTTAGTGGACGCAAACCTGCTTCAACCCTCTTCATCCCACATCAAGTGTGATTCAGCACTCTGAACGGACACACCCACAATATCCGACTGTCAAGGGCCTGGGAGCATTTAAGACCAGGGCAGAAATTGGAAAAACATGTTCCGATGCCAAATGCCAAATACAGATGGTCGGAGAGTTATCCAAGATTGGAGGAACAGGCAGGCAGACAGATAGAAAGACAGACAGGCCGTGAAAAGCGGAAGCATGTTTCAATGGTTCCTGCGCGTTCAGTTGCGAACAGCGGGACAAAACCTTATATATGGAAGTAGGCCCCTCCCCGAAAGATAACCAATGGGAAATGGAAAAGCTGCGCCTGCTGGTGGGCCGGATTTTGGCTAATTTCTGGTGCTGGGGGCGACATTTTAATTGAAATGTACGTGGCCCTAATCAACGGAACAAAGGAGGAGAATGCTGGGCGGAGAGTGGGAAGATCCCATGACCCTCGCCTTCGCCTGCAGGCCAAATTTCTGGGAAAAGGAAAACTCCTCTCTACGACATGTTAACAGCAATCAGGAGCAGGGAAAGTCCAGCTACCAGATATTAGATAGCTTATTACGAAACGCTTTTGGCCAGGCAATCACAATAACAATTCCTGCACACAAACGTGTTGTACGGAGGCAAAATACTTGTTTGCAATTTTATGTAGATTACACAGCCGCATTTTCATTTCGTTTTCCTTGGCTCCTCCACATTGAGTTCATAAAATGTCATGACCATAAACCCTTTTTCAGACAATTTAAGCCAAAGCAGCGTGAGGATTTGTTGGGTTACAGCGCTCAAGGTTTACGAGCCAACTGGATTTAATTCGGCCAAACTGTGCGGCCACCAAAATGGCCACACAACTTGACTTTTCCTCTTCTGAACTCCTCTATTCTCTAGATTTCCCCTAGTATATTTTCATTTATCCCCCAGCTTATTTATTTGCCATTATTTGACATTTTCGAATGACAGCAACTTTCGCAGGACCCCTTGTTACCATGGCCACTAGTTTGCCCACACAGAAAAAAAAAGTACATTAAGATCAGATTGATATGTGCAGGTCAATATAATATTTTATTCATATCACTTTTCACAGTATTTGTTTAAAGAAATACTACATTTGGTATTTTAAAACAGTATTTGTATAACATTTATGAAATGATAGCATATCATGTTGATATGTTTGAATCATAAATTTGACATTAGTCATATCGGCTTTTTATAGATATGAAATAAGGTTTAAGTGACCCTATTTCACATCGAATTTTTTTCTGTGCATTTGGTGCCAACAGATAACTGGGCAAACTCAATTACGCGACTTTTTGTTTTCTAGTTTCCGCAGTTTTCGCAGTTTCCCCCGAGTTTTGAATGTCGCATGAGAACTTAATGGGCAACAAAAACAAACTGGTCATACATACGCAGCACCTACTAAGTCGCATTCTCCGGAATTCGAGTTTAGATGCGATACAAATAATCAGATAAGCCAACCAACGTCAAAGAAATACACAGTTGTTTTCATGAAAACATTAGAAATTCACAATTTAAACAACGAAATTATAATTAAAAGATAACAATTGAAATAATCGCAGAGAACAGCTCATTCAAAATTCAAACAAACCACAAAAACTGTGTTGTTCGCGCATAATTCTCAACTATTTAGTTAAATGATGAATTTTCGCATGAATTATTTCCGGTGGAAGTAAGCTAATTAGCATTTGCAAATTCCAAGCACAAATTCCAGCACCAACTAATGGCCCCTGTAAATTGGTTTGCTATTTCGCCGGCCAACCCAATTGACGCCATTTTGGCCAAATTTGTTGCACTCATTATTCGCACCATGCACTGCCACGCCCCAGAGTCGAGGTCATCGGAGGGCAGAACCCATAATTGGCCGGGGGCTCACATAAATGCATAAATCTGGTTAACGAGGATGACTAGAACCAGAACCAGAACCCCCTCGAAAATCAATACAATTTGGGTTAGAAACTGGGGAGAAATTGCACAGAGATTTTTGGTTAAAAAAAAAAAATATATGAAGAAGAGAGAACGCTATAGTTGAGTACCTCGATACCCGTTACTCAACTACTGCTTGCACTGCTTGAATTTTATTGTGCTCATAACTTTTTAATGAATGGTCCGATTTGAAAAATGGCTTCTAGATTTCGATAAGTATTTAAAAGGTCAACAGAAAGACATTTATACTTTTTCGAAATCTATAATATTTCTTGCTTCTTTTCTCGAATTCAGAATATTTTCAAAGATAGTTTACTTTCAATGGCATAAAGGATACATTTATGTAAATATCAATATTTCGGTTATGTGTGCATCTAAAATTGTTATTCTGGTATCAAAATGCAACCCCCAGAGTTTCCCTGGCCACAATGACAACCATTACTGATGCAAAACAATAGCCCGAAAATGGTTTCTATTTAAATATTTTATTCAAGCGTTTTTCCCTTCTTCGTGCCTTCCGACACCAGCCATATTTTATTATTATTTATGCAAAAGCTCTTGCGACTGCAACTGCAACTAATGCATTGTTGGTTGCAAACAACATGGAAACTTTGTAAAACCACTTTGCAATTAATAAAGAGAATCCATTAAATAAAACGAAAACGGTCAAGTTGGCGAAACAATTTTTGCTAAGCCAATATAACGCAATTTTTGCCCATTTAAATAAGAAATTTGCCATAAATAAAACAAAGTAAATAAACAGGGTTTATTTCGTTTTTTGAATACAAGTAAAACAACTTCTTTAAAAGGATTTCGCTTTGTGAGGCGGATAAAAATACTCCGCCTTTCGAGAGGCTCTCTTTCATTAGAAGTTTGCCTTTGTCAACACAACAATTAGCTGCAATTAAAGTTTGGTAACAAAGTTTTTTGGCCAATGACAAAATCAGGCTTGGGCAACTTTTGCCAGTTGGCCCAAAGGATGTGTTTGCCGCCTGCTAATCAGCAAACAGAAAAGAGCACTTCATGTCCGGCTTGCCAAGTGAACCCAAGCTTTCTGATGTTTCTCAAAAAATCTCGCTAAGAATTTAATTTGAGCAGAAGCTGAAGTTGAAGTTGCGTTTCAAGCAAAATGAAATGAATTTCACAGAATGCTGAATGCACACGAGTAGCGTAATATTTATGCAGCGGAAGCTTCGCTGCTCCAGAGATGCTTGGCTGCATTTCAATGGCGAGTGTGTAAACACCCTCCCAAAATCATGCATATATATTCCCCCCTCCATATATATATAGGGTGCAGACGCCCTAGCTGGAAAATAAGGGAAGAATTCTGGCAAATGAACACAAAAATGGGGGAAAAAATTCGAATAAATTAAAAGCTCGGGTATGCGAATAGTGTATGCCTCGCAAGTGGATTTTGAGTGCTCGGAAGCTCGAGATCTTCGGATTTAAGTCATCGAAGGAATATACCCGCCGAGTACCCAGTACATAAAAATAAGGAAACAACAACGGGTGAGCAAAATCTTTTGTATGCAGCACAAAAGAAGCGAAAGCAGCAAAAACCAAAGGCAGACGGAATCGAGGGAGCGAGAAAAGTCGGGATAAGGACCAGAAACAGGACCTCAAACAGCTGCTGAGTTGAATTTTTACACTCTTTTCGGGTAGGAGTTGCAACTTAAATATTCCAGCGACGCCTCGAAGGCAAAGTCATTGGCCTTTTCTAGCTTTTTCGTATCAAAAGGAAGCTGGATAGCTCATTAGATTCGACTCAACTCGAATCAACGATTGACTTGTATAACCCCCATATGAAAATCACAGACAGGTATAGACACCACATCATATGATAATCATGTGATAATTTCTTTTGTCATTCGGCGCTGAGTCACAAACGTTTGGCCTATTGGAAAATACAATTAGAAGCAACAAAGTGTGGGGCGAAAAATAGCGAAAAATAACAGCAGTAAAAGGAAAACAGAATACAGAATCGCAATAGGCTGTAGTTGTAGCTCCCTAATTTGCATGGTGCGAAAATTATCGAGGCACGACAAACGCAATTGGGCCACAGGCAATCAAAGTCAAATATCCATATAGATATACGCTCAGATATATTCAACGGAGTGGGTGTGCAAATGGAGGTGTGACTTTCTCATGAATCACTTCTTTTGAAAGCGCCTTTATCCGAAAGTGTTATGTAGATCAAGGACGGAGTGAGCGAAAAAGTGGGCCAAAAAATGAAGTGATAACGAATCGATGATAGATTGTTTTAGGGATTTTAAAGTTTTTGATTCAGATATTATTATATCTTTATATATTATTTATGTCAATCCGTTTTTGGAGGAACTTGCTACTGACCATTTTTTATTGTTCCAATTCTATTAGTTTAGATAAAGATATCTTCAAAGAATCTTTTAGAATAACAATGACATTAATTGTATTATAGACTTTTAAGTCATACAAGATTATTTTTTGGTTTGTATATTTTGATAAGTAAGTTAACTTCAAAGAAGATTTTTTTAAATATTTCTTTATTGTTTTCTGAACTGTCAATTTGGGTGCGAAACAAACGTTTTCGCTCCATATCGCTCCCTTCTTGATCTCAATCCCTCTAAATATTTATGTTTCTGACAGCCTTACACGCATGACGCTGACTGTTCGCCGTTCTCCGCTTTGGATCGCCGCAATATGGCACTGGAATTTGTATATGTTTATTGTTATTGTTGCCGCTTTGAACAGTTCCATTCATTCGTGATAGCCGCCACACATTCCAGACGACTTGGGAGTCAAGCCTTCCATTCATGCGGGGACGGGGGGCGGAGCGGTAGGGGGCGGGGCAGAGGCTCAGCGATTCTGTATTCTAATAAGAGACCTTGGGCGAGTTGGGAAACAGCTAAAAAGCGAAAACAACAAGCGGCGACAGATCCCCCGATGATGGCGATGATACGGAGCCCCATAGTCCGCTGGCAAAATCGCCTTTTCGCTGTGTTTTTCTCAGCCGACTTGTTTTCTATTACATAATAATGAGCGTAATTACATTAAAACGTAAACACGACCGTGTAAACCGCAGCAGCAAAACACAAAAAAATAATGGGCGCCATAAATAATTCGCCTGGTGTTTTAATTATTAACTTTGGTAAATGTAATTGAAAATGTTGTTGTTGGTCGACGACCAGCGACCTGCCATGAATAATTAGATATTTGCAAAAAAGTATTTATTTTAATGACTTTAGGCTATTATTGGAAACGGATTTAAGGCAAATGTTATTTTTAGCTGCTGTCGATGCTGTCGAAATGAAAACAACGAATTTACAAGTGTGCAAAGAAGGGTGATAAAGGAATTAATTATTTGTTGGCACCCCAAGCAGATTCCTTTAACATTATTATAAATATTCTCTTTGAAAACAATTTAATGCTCTCCACACCAAAAAAAAATCGATATAAAACGTAGAATTTTAACTTGATATGCGGCTCCGTAAATTCAATATGCTCATGTTAAAACGATATGCCTATTGCATAACCAGAAATTTACATGGGAATATCGATTTTACGGCGATATGCTTATTTTGTGTGCACTTCTTTCTTTCGAAATGAAACGTAGGTCGATTTTACATTATGTAATTTCAATTCTAACTTGATATGCGGCCCCGTAAATTCGATATGTTCGAAATGAATATTTCTTGTTGCATAGCGCATTACGATTTTACAGCGACTTCTCTCTTTGGCTCACAAATCGAGCTGATCGTCTGGTCTTGAACCTGACAACCAGACAGGGGATATAAATATAAATATAGCATAAATGCCAACCCACATTGGTAACAATCGTAGTGGCCAAGGTTCGCGCTTTGACCAAGTCCGCAGCTCGGCTTTTACCACTCGGCCGAGTAAAACTGAATAAAATAAGGCCACCTGTGTCTACTCTTTCTGCCATTCTGTGTGTGCGGCTGTCAAACTTCATTTGAATACTATGACGATGTATTATTGACATTGTGTACATGTTTTAATTTGGCATTTGCCGCCGGCCCCCCACCACCACTGCGATTAATTCAAGGAGGAACAGAAATAAATAAATAAAAATAAAAGCGGTTTGTGCTTGACGTCACAGTGACGTCATTTGGAATTATCGACAGCATACACAATGCATAAACATTCGTTTAATCATTCTGTTCCAAAGTGTCTAAGCAAGTCCAAGCGCCGCCTTGTCAGAAACAGGTTATTTTTTGTTATTTTTTCTGTTTCAAGCTCCCACGTGAGTGTTTCTATATCGTTGGACTTTCCATGGAATTTGGGTTTTTGCAAGGGGCCCCTGTCATTAAATATGATTTGAAATAATCAACTTAGAGTGAACTGCTTGCACTGCTTGAATTCCATTATTTGCTCATAACTTTTTAACGAATGGTACGATGTGAAAAATGACTTCTACATTTCGAAAGTTATAATAAAACACAATAAAATTGCATTTATACTTTTCCCAAATATTTAAAGATATGGTCGCCAGACCCCTTTTAAAATGGAAATCAAGAATTTCTTCAAGTCAAAAATGTTTTTGTTGAAAGAAGAAGTCTTAAATTTTCACACATTATGCCCTATTTTCCCATTTCGTATATTAAAATTTAACAATTAAAAGCTTCAATCTCTCATATTCCCCAGTTACCGAGTATTTTCCAATAAACATTTCATTTGATTGAATTTTTTCTCTGCAACTGACTATTTGCATTTGCTGCACAAATATTTCGTGCATTTGTTCCATTTCCCAGAAATACATGTATTTATCATGCATAAATATTAAAAAATATTCTTAAAATATTCTTCATTACTGGCTCTTTGGATTGGCATTTCGTGTTTACATTTCATTCGAGCTCACAGAGCTCTTAATTTAGTTTTATTTCTGACCATTTGCATTAATTGCTAGCGACGGCCGGCGCTTTTAATTGATTTTCCAACACAAAGTGCATGCGATTTTAATGCAAAACTTGAGGCATTTTATTTTCGAATCGGCCCCTGCGCTCGTTGCTTATTTATTTATTATTATGTATTATTTTTGCGCATTATTACTATTATTATTTTTTGGCACAAGGCTGGCGATTGCGTAAAAGCCTGTCGTTTGCTGTTGTTGCGGTTTTATGAATGGCTGTTCGCCGGTCAAGTCGTTTGGATCTGCGGCTCTTTCGCTGTGTAATGCATAAACAAATGGACAAACGGGTCGTAATTGCAGCTGATACAGATATAGATATATCTAGGGTATAGATATAGATACAGATACAGAAAGCCAAATAAAGCACACGTCCGATTCGTGTAAATCTCGCAGTCTTCCTAATCGAACGGCGAACCAATCAGAAATCGATCGCCTTTCTGCCTTTTTGTTTTTCTAAACTTTACATGCCCTCGCTAACGAATTTATCAATCAACGAACAACGATTTCTGTTTTTCTATTTTTTTTGGGGGGGCTTTGAGGCGAATGCCATCATAAATGCAATGGCAGCACGTAAACCGATTGTCCATCAGAGCGGGATTGAAATTTCCATTTCAATTTCCATTTCCCCTAATGACACAAAGTTCCCATCTCGTCTGCTCGTCCAAAATCGATACACTTCAAGGCTGTGTTCCTGCTATTCTGTGAATGCCATCACAAAAGTTATTGAATCCCAAATTGCAAAAGGCCAAAAGCATTTGGGTGTAATTAAGGCCGACTTTAAGTTCATATTGCCACGCTTGACTCCCTGCCTTTGATCTCTTTTCATGTCGCATTAAGACTTATCCAAGCCCATGAAGCTTTTAATTATAAATTAAACATTATGGTGCATCTCGAAATCTGACTCTGACCCGTTGGGAGGCCAATCGTCAGTTCGGACTGAATAAGCCTGAAGAAGACCAAGTGCCCAAATGGCCCAGCCAAGGCCGACAGCTAAACCAACACAGCAGATGACGCCAATGGAAGAACGGAAAAGTGGCCAGGTATTCGGACGTCTGTGCTGCCAGCCAGGGAGTTTAAATAGCCTAAAATATTTTATAAGGAGCCAAACATCTTAAGATACCCCTCTTAATTATAGTCAATTTGAAAATAAATAATTCAAATTAAAAGTATTTTAAAATAACTAGAGATTTTTTGAGATTTTTACCCAAAAAATACGATATTTTATAAAATTTTCAAATATTTAAATAAAATAAAGTCCCTTTTAAAAATCCTGAGATATTTGAAAAAAAAATACTTAAAATTAAAAGTATTTTAAAACAACTAGGGGTAGAGTTAGAGATTTTTAATCGACAGATACGATAAAACTACCAAATATTCCCTTAAAATGCCCTTTAAAAATCCCCAGATATTCATGAGACCTCCAGCCTTGACTCTAGTATAAAGAACTCGAAATTGGCTAAAATAAAGCCAAGTTTGCAGGCCAAAGTGCAGATGGCAGCGATGACGAATGACGGGTTGAGTCGAGCTGAGTTGACATGCATATGCATAAATTTGAAAATGCTTTATTTACTCGAGTCGGCGGACGAATAAAAATGGAACTCGTATAACTGAGTCAATATTTGCCCAAAGTTTTCCCACCCACGTTTATTGTTGCCCTTGTGTCTTTGTGTTCCTTGGCTTTTTGCTAACCGAAATAACTGCAAATTGACCGAGGGACAATGATGACGTGTTCACGCAATCAAGGGATATTTCGAGGGCTGCCTTATGGGGTTTATAAGGCAAAGGTATTATTTGTGAACCGTTTTCATGGTAACCTTAATATTATACAAGTAAATACCTTTATTAATGAAATAAAATCATTTTTTAGTAAAAAGTTTTTACCAAATCTGTATTCTGTGATTTATCTTTATTTTTTACCAAATCTTTTTATTACCGAATATTTTACTTTTATTATTATATTATTTAACGAATTTAAGTGATTTTTTTAGATTTTTATGTCAATCTGTTCTGGGTGATTTTTGCTACTGACCGTTTTTATAGGAAGCCTTTTATATTAGTTATAGATATATTAAAATCTCTAGAGAATTCTTTGGCACCCTGGCTCACCCGAAATCAATAACCAGCTCACACCCATAAATAATTGATTGGAATCGTTTATTTGAGTAATTTCAGGGCATTCGCCCAGTCGACAGTCGACACCTTTGCAGCCATAAGACGTAGCATTCCTCACGATTCTGCGGTGCTTCGATGTGTGTGTACCTGTGTGTTGATTCGGCTTAATGCAAATGCTCAATCATTTCGCGCCGTCGGGCATTCTGCTCCTAATTTGATGTACGACAAATGTGCCAAAAGTTGTCAGACGCATAAAAAACAAAGAGGGGAGACGCGAAAAGCAAACTCCCAGGTAGCCAGACGAAGAATTCAGGGGGAGTATTGGGAGTATCCAGTGGCGGATCCAGGATTTTGTTGTGGGGGGTGATATCAGAACAATTTTTTTGTTGCATACTTTTTGAGTACCAAAATTTCTTTCATTTTTCACCCGAGTGGGGGGTGATATATCACCCATATCACCCCCCGTGGATCCGCGCATGGGAGTATCAGAATATCTGACGACCGACAAACCGACAGACCGACAGTGTTTTGTCAGAATTTATGAGCTCATAAACATTTCAGGCAAATTCGTCATGACGTCGCCATTTCTTCCTTGGTTCCCTGGACAGAAAGAGGACGACTTGCCCAAATGGGAAATGGGATATATTGTAAATGCTCAATGGCAAATGCCAGCTGCGAGTTCGGAAATACCGGGAAACTTTCTTTGTCACTTCGAGTGCCCCATAAACTTGCCAAGTGCAATGGAGAAAAAATAACAGGAAGAGGAACGCAAAAAATAACAAACTAAATTTTGAAGTGCAGCAGAAAAAGTTTTGCTCGCTCGGAAAAAATATTCTCCCAACAAGTTTGCTTTTTGTTGCTAATCGCCTTTCCCAACTGCCACGCCCCCAGCTCCATTTTGTAGGCGTCGCTGGCAAATTACCTAGGCAAAAGTTCTCTATGTGCGAGAGCCCAAGAATCAACAAAGGCCGTTTGTTGTTTGTTGTTGCACAGAACAAATGTTGTGTCCCCGTGTTTGCAGCAAAATGTCAACGTTGTAACAAAAGGCACACAACTTTGCAAATGTGGAGGCGAGGAGGGCAAATGTTTAAAAATGTATAACAATAAATAACGAGTTTAAATGCAGCACACTCGAAAGGATCCGAACAGCCTTCTGACGCCATAAAAAGCATTCAGACTTTTAGGGTATTATTTCTTTTGCCATTAAATTTAGGATGGTCTTGTTTTTCGCTTTTATGTTTCCAAAATTTCCTATACTTCGTAGCTTCTTTAAATACTTTGCATATAAAGTGGATTCGGTACCGATAAGTACAATCTACATACTCTAAGTTATCGATACACTCAAAAAAAAATTGATATGAAACGTAGATCGATTTTACATTCTGTAATATCAATTTTAACTTAATATGCGGCCCCGTAAATTCGATATGCTCAATATGAATATTTCATGTTAAAACGATATACGTATTGCATAACCAGAAATTTACATGCGCATATCGATTTTACGGCGACATGCTTTTTTTCTGTGTGTAGATTTGAAGGCCAAGTTGGGCATTTTCGCAGATGACATGTATTTTCGGGTTAAAAGAGGTTTATAATACCAAAGATTGCTAAAATATCCATCGATAAGGGCAATCTAAATTCCTTATCAACAAACCCGCTCAATCAGTTGTGGAATTATACCGAAATTAAAAGTATTTGCGTAGTGAAATTCGCCTGGTATTTTTGGTTATCGAGAATAATTCTTGTACATATAACTGATAGACCCCTCGAGAACTAAGCACACTCCAAAGGCAAAAGCAAAACCAAAACGGGTCGGGTGAGTAACACCAGAAACAACGTTAGGCGCTTAAAATGTTTGCACAATGATTCGCTCTTGTAAAGTGAATGAAAAATGATTTGTGTTCGTCGGGACAGATATAAATTCAATAAAAAATGCGATTGGCCACTGAAAAAACAAACTCATCCGACGTCAGAAAACACTTAACGATAGCAGTTCGCTGAAGCGATGCCAGTTAGGAATTTCTTTGGCGAAAACTGCAACCAGACTGTCGCTGAATGAATGTCAATTCATTTGAATGAGCGGGAGCGTGCTCGTCAATCAAATGCTTCCATATATATGTATATGTATGGTATATGGTCTATCTATGACATAATTTATGGCAGAACGTGAATAGTGTGTCTTATCAATTGGCCAGATAAAATTGTTCGAATTCCGGAGAATTGTAAACTCACCTTTGGCTTCTCGAAATGGAAATGACCGTTTGGCTGATTGGGTAACTGAAAGTGAGTAATGCGAAAATATGGAATTAACAATTAAGGTTTACATGAGGTCCAAGTTCTTAACTTTAATATCCCCTAGGGCCATGAACTTATAAGAACAACGCAACGCAGCAGACCACCCAGGATTTTGGGCTTAAACAGAAATTCCTGGAAACCCAGGGGCCCTCTGATTCCGATTCCCTCCTCCTGTCCCGCATTATTGTTAATGAATTCTACACGTATGGCTGGGATTCCATTGGATTCGGTCTGCAACTTGGGCGAAAAAATCCTGTTCTGCCGTCCAGTTTTTGCATAAAACCGTGATATACCCTTTTTGCCGGCTAGTCATAATCAATTTGTGACGATCTTACTCCTCGAAAGATCTTTGTCTGACAAAAGATCACATAGATCATGTTATTCATATCAAAATGATATGCTTATCTTATTTTACAATATCTGTTAAAAAAAAACTAAATTTGGTATTTTAAAACAGTATTTTATAGCTTATATGAAATGATAAAATATCGAATTATTTTTCTGTGTACGAAAGTGGCCTTAAAGAACTGGTTTTCGTAAAGTTCAAGGCCTTAACCCATATGTTATTTTAATTATATATAAATTATCGTATTTAAATTTGGGCAAGCAACCGGTTTTAAACCCGCCGAAAGCCGAAAGCCGCTTCCTATTTGGCTTAAATCCTGTGTAAGCACTCGGGTACATTTTACAAAAGTGCATCTGACAGCTTAATTAATTTTGTTTTAATTTAGATTTGTCAAAAGAACTGACGACATGTTTTTAATTGCACAATCCTTTGGCCATCGATTGGAAAGTGCTTTTGACAGATGAATAAAATATTTTCATTTAAAATAATAAGTTCTCTGGCAAACAAGGGTGCATTTTTCTTCGACTACCGTTCGGCCAATTTGACTTGGCTCCTGCTACGCCCTTTTCATTTCATTTGGCCAAGCATACGCGCTGTTGCCAAGTCGCCAAACTTGGCCGAGACAAAGTCAAGGTGTTGGCCACGTTGCGTTGCCTTTTCGTTTTGGCTTCGCTTGGGCTTTGCCTGCTTTTTGGCTTACAGGCGAGGGTCAATGCACAAGTGATTGGTTTTTAAGTGCACGAGACGCCGTCAACGATTTACCTTCTTTGGGCTGCAAAGTTTCAATGACACTTTGCATAATTTTTTGGAATTTTCTCCCTCGCCGGATGATGGATCATGATATCCTATTTGTGTGTTGACAGAGGCAGAGCCCCCGAAAAATCCAATTTCTGGACCTCGCTCACAAAACGCCGGCAAACAATGCGAAAAGGGCAGGAAAGCAGAAAACCAGAGCCTCCCCATAAAATGGCAAAGTTTAAAGGTTGATGCGACAAAGTGGTAATAACACTCAGTCAAAGCAAGGTGAAAAGGGACTAGGGTTTGTCTTTAATCAAAACTGGAAAATAAAGAGACAACAGAAGCGTCGAAGTGGCCTAAGCCGAACAATTTGGGGGCACAGGAAGGGACCAGAAAACTTCTTTTTTTTTCGTCTATGTGTACTTTACGAGTTGTTTTTTATAGAGGAGGGGCGGCAGTGGTTATTTCAGAGGCGGTTGTGAATGTAAAACGTTTTTCGGCAGACAAGAGCAAATAACATAGCCCCTAGCCAAATATTCCGGGAAAACAGAATGGAAGCTCCTCGGAACGAAAGTTTATCAAGGTCATTACGCCAGGTTGGCTTCTGTTTGCCCCATCAGCCCCCCCGCCCAACTGTCACTTCCCGTCTTGTTGATTAGCACCAAGAATTTCTGTTTCTTCTTATCAATTCGACGGCAGACTGGGCAGGTGCGTCAGTTCAGGTGTTCGTCCGGAATGCGTTGGGCCCCCTAATAGAGGGAAAGAGGATTGTCGGATGGTAAGCTCTTCGAAAAGATGAGAAGCACGGAGGAGAGGCCATTAGGAATCAATTCTAGTCCGCTGGGATAGGGGGAATTGCTATATCATGGTATTTGGCTGTCGAATTGGATATGGATTGGGAGTTCGTCAATTACCTAAACAAACCTAGACGCGAGGCTTCTCCAAAAACCTTTTACAATGACAAATGGCGTTTGGAAATGCAACTGATAGGATTAGAAAGAAGCTAGAGGGTTAAACTTTATTTTTAAGTAGTTATAAATAGAACAAACCCGAAACCTTAAGAGATATAAAGGATATTAGGGGGGTTTTTCAGAATGCCATTAACCATTCTGCCAATTAGGCAGTATCCTTTTCATCTATGCAAAAATTCGAGCAAAAGACTCATCATTAAATTGCTTTTCACTTGAAGTGATTCGATTAAATTTTCATGCCCTCGGGGGACTTCCTTTGGCAACTAATAAGGCCGTGTGCCCTCCGCCCATTTACACTTATCCCTCGGTCCTCTCACACTTTTCCCGACATATTCCGCAAAACTTTTCTCACATTTCACTTCAACTTTTCCCACACGCACAAGGAACTCCAACTGCAAGTTCTAATTGAATTTAGTTTTATTAGGGAACATGAAAGGAAAACACAGGGCCCGGAAAAATGGAAACCTCTGGAGCGTTTTCAGTTTTCATTTTCATTGGCTCGAAAAAAGGGGTGAGGAAAATCTGGTAAGTAAAATCCCATATTCTCAATCAAGGGTGGTGGGATTAATTAGATTCATCGAGGAGCAGTAGGGAACTCTCAGCTCTTTGGAAAACTGAAATCCACAAGAAAAACGGGCACCGAAAGTTGGTAAGCCGATTTTGGCTAAAAAAGAAACAGCAAGTGAACAAAGGCGGCGACCACAAAAAATTGATTTAAGCTGATTTTCGGGGCATTTGTTTTTCTTTAGTTCTTTTTTTTTTGTGTTCCTCTAGTGACTAACAATATTGACCGACAACCACGCCCATTTCGGGGCGGCGGGGCAATTAATATCAATTCCCGTTGGGCCATTAACACGAGCCAAAAACATATTGGCTAACAAGTGTCAAAGTCGCGCCAAATTAGCGCAGAAGGCGACGACGATGATGGCATGTGGGCGTGGTCGGGATTGGAACTGGAATTGCTGCTAAGGATTGGGGATAGCCAAGGGGTTGGCGATGATATCCTGCCGGGGGAAGAGCAGCATGTGGCCAACCCTCATTGATAATAATATTCGATTGGGTTTTATTTGCCCATGGGGTTGGAACTGATGGTCTATTATTGTCTGGTCGGGTCTGGTCTGGTCAGGATACACAGGATACACAGGATACACATGTTCCTGCCAATTGCCTACGTCACCCTGTTGTGGGAATGGGTTTCGGGTTCGGGTTCGAGTCGATAAACTGTGACGCAAGCCCTCGAAACAGCGAAAACAATAGTTCCGACTTGACAGTTGAAAAGGGCACCACATGGGGTCACACATCAGAGATATTGGACTTTAACCATCTGCAGAGAGCACAGTTCGAGCTGAGTTCTTCTGTAAATGGCACATTGACTCCAATCGTCCGATGAAAAGCGGAAACGTTTATCAGCAAAGCGTCCAGCCCGTCTTAATTATGCAGCCGGCGATTCTGAAAGTCGGGTTCTGAAACAATCAGAGACACCCGGCTGCCAATGACGTCCCACAGAAAAGAGTACTCGAAGTGCAGAGGCGATAAGGAAAATAAGGGAAATACATCGACGCATTGCGAGGGCCGTCCTTGAAAATGCGGAAGCGGAAAGTGGGGAAAAGTTTCGCTTTTGGGGAAAAACTATTTTTAACGACACGCATTTGTCAGCTGCAAATGGAAACGGGAATTTATTACCCCCGGAATGAATGAATGGTGATTTATGGTGATTTCAAAATGGTTTCACTAATTGGTTCGAGTTCTTGGCTGGATGCTCGAGCTATAAATACACGGATTTTTGAAGTGCAAGTACCGCAAATAGATGTTCGATTTGGAAATTGGATTAAAAATTTCAAGGAGTACAAAAGATAAATAATATTTGATGAGTTCTTCTGCGTCTTTCTTGTTTGTCGTTTGAAATATTTTGTTTTATTTTAATTCGCACTAAAAAAAACCATATCAAAGTATTAAAAACATTACTTTCAAATCTGACGTAGACTGTGACGACAATTGGTCATTAATCATTACTTTTTCTAATATATTTTCGAGGTCATAATAAAACTTTCAGAATTCGTAAGATATTGAGGGGATTTTTTCCAGGATAATTCCAGAATTCGTAAGATGTTAAGGGGATTTTTTTCGGGATAATTCCAGAATTCGTAAGATGTTAAGGGGATTTTTTTCAGGATAATTTCAGAATTCGTAAGATATTAATGGATTTATATTTGAATGAAAACAATGAGCTGTGGTAAATGATACATCGGATGTTTTTGTTTGTATGTTTACTTTTTCTAATACATTTTCGAAGTCATAATAAAACTTCCAGAATTCGTTAGATATTAATGGAATTTTTTCAGGATAATTCCAGAATTCGTAAGATATTAATGGGATTTTTTCAGGATATTATCTAAATGAGAACAATGAGCTGTGGTAAATGATAAATAGGATGTTTTTGTTTGTATGTTTACTTTTTTTTTTAATATTTTCGAGGTCAGATATTAATGGGATTTTTTCAGGATAGTTCCAGATTTCGTAAGATATTAATGGGATTTTTTAGGATTTTTTAGAATGAAACAATGAGCTGCGGTAAATGATACATCGGATGTTTTTCTTTGTATGTTCATTGATCGTGAGGAATTCGATGACTAGGGTTCTCTGTGTTTATCGACCAAACGATTATTTTAGAACACTTTCTACTACTTATCGAGCGGCCCTCTTTCAGCGGTCAAAAGGATAGGCGACAAAAACAAAGGGACAATAAATAATGAGCTATAAATATTCATATTGTGCATTGTTTGTTTGTTTGATCTGTGTGAGTGTTTAAAGAGCGAAGAAGAGCCCGCTGATAAGCATTTCCGATTGCTTTCACTTTTTAATCGATTGACAGATGGGCGGGGGCCAAGGGGGGAAAGGAATGGCGAGTCCTGCGGCATTAATGCAATTAATTAGACGGGAGAGACAAGGCCAACGTGTGTGTAAATTACAGTTAAGTGCTTAAGTGCAACAGAGGGGGACGGCAACGAAGTGTGACAATCGGGGAAGAGGAAGAGGGAAAATTACCTGTTTGTTTGATGTGCTCTTTTTAGCTAGTTGGAATTTTTCGCAACAAATCTGCGGATTCTGATAAGAAAGCGGCCGTTGATAAGACCCTTCTCTTTCTCTCTCTCTCTCTCTCTCTTTTGCACACTACGACAGTTGCAGCATAAACAATTTGAAAGAAGAAGCAGCAGCGACACGCCTAGTGGGCAATTTTCCGGCTTTTCCGCTGGGAAATCTGCGTGGCTTTCTTGTTTGGCTTTGTGCCTTTGGATTTTGCCTTTTGGCTTTGCGCTAGCAAATACTCTTTGATTTTTGTTTTTCTTTTCAATTTGACCGCATTTGTCGATTTTGGTTTTCTTTTGACGCTGTTTTTGTTGCTGTTGCGGCTCTCACCGAAACTCACACACACACTCGCGGGCTCTCACACACACAGATGGGCGGGCACACACAGACACACCACACACGCACACAACGACACACGCGGCGTTCGCTGACGGAAAAAATACGAAAAATACGGTGAAAATTGCAGCTTTTTTGCTGAGGGAACCTCGCGGAAAACAAACGGTTGATTTTGGCCAGGTGCTCTGATTAGCGGCTCACGACGGCGTTTGCACAAGTACCCCGATTTTATGTTGGATTGGATCCGTCCGCGAAGTGTCTGCTTTCTCCAGAATTTTTTTTTTTGTAAAAATGAATTCAGTCAGTGTTGCCAGATGAAAATTTAGCTTTTCCCCTAAAAAATCTCAAACATATGTCTCCCTAAAAAATCCAGTGAAACTCTCTTAGCCAAAACTCTTACTACTTTGTGAGGACTCTTTCCGTTTTCTTACGCTCTGGCTCTCTCCGCTCAGACTTTACGTTTTGATTGCACTTTACGTTGTTCCGTTACGTTTTGATTGCAAGGGCTTTAGATTGGAAAAATATGTTTTTTTTGTCTTATTTTAGTGTTTTCTCTAAACATTTGGGTAATATAATTTCCAAAAAAAACCCAAAATTAACCCCTAAACATTTTTAAGGCAAACGTAAAGAAACGTAAGGAATCCTGGTCAATCGTAACAACACTAAAAACGTAAGCGGCTCTCTTAAAGAGTACTCTCAGTATGACCATTTTTTGGGCAAACGTAAGGGTCGGAATCAAGAACAGACGTAATCAAACGTAAGCGTAAACGTAATCATCCTTCAAAATCAAAAAAGGCGATTTAATTGGATATATATAATTTACTAAATTTATTAAACTATTTCCTTTAAAAATTTTTATTAAATTAATTTATTCATTTCTGATATTTTTCCAGCTGTTTTCTAGACCGTCAGGTGGCAACGCCGAACGCACACATGTTGCGTACTCTACCTTTTTTTTAAGGGGCATTTCGGTTCTTTAGAAACTAAAACTTAGATTCAAATATTACGAATTAAAAATAAATTGTTATAAATAAACTACACATTTAAAAAGAAAGTATGACCTTGAACTAAATTCATATTTTTATAGGGTACTTAACTTTCGTTGTGGCCCCAAACAACCGGCACTTTTAGATAATGGCCATGATTTTCACGAGGAAAACGCTAAAGCTGCTCAATTATCGCCTGAAATGCCTGACTCTAGCCAGTTCCGGTGGAAAGCGAAGAATCCAGAGCAGTGCCAACGGAGAAGCGCCCTCCGTGGAGGTGAACTTCAGCAATGGGTGAGTAGGTGCCCTCCACTGGGAGCTCCAAAAGGTAAAAAACACCCCTTTCCCCCGCAGACGTAACATGACCTTCAGTTCCGGCCGCCTGGCGAGATTCGCCAACGGAACCGCCGTCTGCCAGATGGGCGACACCGCCGTCATGGTCACGGCGGTGGCCAAAGCGAAGCCCAATCCCGGCCAGGGATTCATGCCCCTGGTGGTGGACTACCGGCTGAAGAACGCCGCCTCGGGCAGGATACCCATGAACTTTATGCGCCGCGAACTGGGTCCCTCGGAGAAGGAGATCCTCTCGGCCCGCCTGATTGACCGCTCCCTGCGTCCGCTCTTCCACAAGGACTACCGCACGGAGACGCAGCTGGTGTGCAACATGCTGGCCATGGATGCGGTGCACAGTCCCGATGTGCTGGCCATCAACGCGGCCTCCATGGCTTTGTCCCTCAGCGATATTCCCTGGAACGGACCCATCGGAGCAGTGCGGTTAGTAGTTGGAAACCAGTGGAAGCCTCCTAACTAACCCCTAATCTCCTCTAGAGTTGGCCTCTGCGATGGCGAGGTGCTGATCAACCCCACGCGCCGCGAGCTGCAGTCCTCGCAACTGGACCTCGTGGTCTCGGCCACCAAACAGAACCTGGTGGTCATGCTGGAGGGCAAGGGCAATGTGGTGCTGCAGCAGGACCTCCTCAAGGCCATCAAGCAGGGCACCCGGGAGGCGCAGTTCATCATCCACGAGATCGAGCGGCTGCAGAAGGCCTACGGCAGGCAGAAGCGCGAGGTGGAATCAGCGGCGGATCCGGATCCCGAATTGGAGCAGGCCGTGAGGAGCATGTGCGAGATGCGGCTGCGGGAGATCTTCCAGGATGCGCAGCACGATAAGATCTCGCGCGACACGGCGGTCAACGAGGTGCGCTCGAATGTCATCGACAAGGTGTGGAGTTCCTTTCCGGACACGGAACCCTCGCAAATTGGCGAGCTATTCAACCAGGCCAGCAGGAGCATCTTCCGGGAGCTCATCTTCGAGCGGGGACTGCGCTGCGATGGACGGGACTACGACCAGTTGCGCAACATCTCCTGCCAGGTGGACATGTACAAGCCGCTCCACGGATCCGCCTTGTTCCAGCGCGGCCAGACGCAGGTCTTCTGCACGGTCAGCCTGGATTCGCCGGAGAGCGCCATGAAACTGGACTCGCTGGCCGCCCTGGAAAGCGGCGGTCTGAAGGCCAAGAACTTTATGCTGCACTACGAGTTTCCACCGTATGCCACGGGTGAAGTGGGCCGGATTGGTCCAGTGGGTCGCCGGGAGCTGGGCCACGGCGCCTTGGCGGAGAGATCCCTGCTGCCCACCCTGCCCAGCGATTATCCCTTCACTGTGCGTCTCACCTCCGAGGTGCTGGAGTCCAACGGCAGCAGCAGCATGGCCAGCGTTTGTGGTGGCTCCTTGGCTCTCATGGACGCCGGAGTCCCGGTGAGTGCTCCTGCTGCGGGCGTGGCCATTGGCCTGGTCACCAAGTTCGAGAAGGAGGACACCAAGCATCTGCAGGACTACCGCATACTCACCGACATCCTGGGCATCGAGGATTACATGGGCGACATGGACATGAAGGTGGCGGGCACGCGGAAGGGCTTCACCGCCATCCAGGCGGACCTCAAGATACCGGGCATCCCGCTGAAGGTGGTGATGGAATCGCTGCAGAAGGCCACCGATGCCAAGTCCAAGATTCTGGACATCATGGGCGAGGCCATCAGGGAGCCAAGGTGAGTGATTGGCCTCTAGTCAGCCTGGTTTCAGTTACTTATTCTCCGTGTCCTACAGAAAATACCCCAAAGACAGCTGGCCAGTGAGCGAAACCCTGACTGTGGAGCCGCAGCAGCGGGCGCAGTTGATCGGCCCGAGTGGCCTGCACATGAAGCGGATCTACCTGGAAACGGGCACCTCGCTAACCGCTGCCGATGAGACCCACTTCAATGTGTTCGCCCCTTCCCAGGCCGCCATGGACGAGGCCAAGGAGCTGATCGAGGGCTACATGGTCAAGGAACGAGTGCCGGACCTGGAGTTCGGCGGAATCTACACTGCCAAAATCACAGAGCTGCGGGACACCGGAGTGATGGTCGTCCTTTATCCCAGCATGCCGCCCGCCCTGCTGCACAACTCGCAGCTGGACCAGCGCAAGATTGCCCATCCCTCGGCTCTCAACTTGGAGGTGGGTCAGGAGATCCAGGTCAAGTACTTTGGCCGCGACCCCGTCTCGGGATTCATGCGCCTCTCGCGAAAGGTTCTCCAGGGACCCGCCGTCGCGATTCCCCGTTCGCTCAACAAATCCGCCGGGGAAAGTGGAACGTGAGTGTTCCAGGATGAGGATGTGGATAAAACTTGTATAGTTATCGTTTGTTATGTTCTCCCCAGCGGGAAGACACACCTGCAAATCATGCAACTTTATTGTAGGCTAAAAAATTTCGTGTTTAAAAATTGTACGTGTATAAAAAAAATTTATGAAGATTCACGTCCTTTTGTAACTTTGTTATGGATTTGAAACCAGGATAAAATTCAATTCGGAAGGTTTTCTCTGAAAACCAAGAGCCTCTACTTTAACTTCTGGTACTTAAAATATATTTCTACTTGAATTAGCAGTTTTTCTTGCAAGTTTTCAACTATTCCTTTGACTTAGGCGTGAACAGCATCAGTAGGTTTTTTTTACTTTTAACCAAGTAAGATATAATCTATTTGCTTATAAATAAGAGCTCTCATTAAAGAAAGTATTACAATCTCTTTCTTTGCCAAAGAATCTCGTTAGTTTCGATTCCACTCAATACAATATTAAACTGATCTTATAAAAACGAATTTTGATTCGAAAAAGAGTTAAATGGCACGGAAGAAGTCGAATTTTTGGCCAAAATAATTTGTGACAATTCGAAGCTTATACTAATGGCGAAAACTACTAGGTAGCAGCGCCCGATCCATGCATTTGGCGTTGGCTAGATGATGACCCGGTAGTAGGAATCGGAAATGCTGTACAAGGCCACGATTGGAGTCTTGGCATCGCTCAGATAGTCCACAACCTCGTCGTTTATCTCGGATATATAGCGTTTGTACTTCGGAAATCTATATAGATCGATAGAATTAAAAACAGCAAAAGGGATAGGAAAGATTCAATAATTCACCGCTCGATCACAAAGTTGATTTCCGGTTCAGTCTCTTTTTTGCGTATCTCCCGGGGATTGATGGCCCCCACAATGGCGTTTACCACAGCCGGCGGCAGCTCCACCACCAGCACCACAAAGGTCTCCTTCTTGAGGAACTGCGACAGGGTGGAGCTCATCTGCGTGGCCACCTGGTTCTCCAGCCGCCGCTTGTAGTTCGCCGTGGGCTTGTCGTGGGTGAGGAAGGCGACCTGGAGATTCGGCAGCTGACTGTAGCTGTTCTTGATGGTGGCATTCGAGGCAGAGGTGCTGAGTCCGTTCTCGCCGCGTTCCCTCTCCCTTCCGCCGCTGCTCCTGCTGTCGCCGGCACCCAGGTTGCTCAACTGGCTCGAGTTCTCCACCGCGGCTCCATTGAACCCCTCGGTGCGCAGCAACTTCTGTATGAACTCCACCAGTTCGGTTCTGGTCAGGTGACGCTCCTGGAATCGTTCCCTCTCGAAGGATCTCACTCTCAGCGACCCGTTCTCCGCCACCAGGATGACATGCAGGGCGCCCAGGCGAGCCAGATCCTGTGCCTCATCGCCCAGTTCGCTGGCCGCCTCCACAATGCCGCAACGGATGCCCACCGACCAGAGCAGCCGCATTATGTAGGTCACATCCTTGAGCGGCGGCCGGGTGCCGCACACACAAATGCCCACATCGATGGCTCGACAATCCTTGGCGTACTCCACACCCACGGCAGCCACCAGTTTGTCCAGGGAAAAGGTCAAGCCCGCTCCACTGAGCACTCCGCGTGCGGTCATGGCGGGATTGAAGCTCTGCGCTTGCTTCTGGAACTCATGCAGCATGGAATCGTACCTCTCGCCAATGGCCAAAACCGAAGGATGACCGGAGCGATTGGGTTTCAGGTCGGCAGTCATCTGCCACACGATTCCGCCGCTGCTGGCGCGATCGAAGCTGATGGGCAGACCGGCCCAAATGTGAATGGGGCACTGAAAGGGAAGGGAAGTGGTTAGAAGAAGGTTACTAATACTGCATGGGTATACAAAATGGGTTATTTGGGTACCCAAACCAAATTTCAGGCCAAGTAGGTCAGGCTTTATTTTAAAATATTACCTACCCAACCTGACCCCAAAATTTTCAGGTCGTTTGGGTAAAATTTTACCCAAATACCCAAACCCAAACGAATGGGTTTCAAGTAGATTAGTTCGGGTTTACCCAAATAACTTTTATAAAAAAATAAATTTTTAAATAAGACCATGATCAGAATTTTCACAGGTCATCGACCCGTCGCGAATTCTTAAGGCCAAGATATAATATTTAAAATTAGAGGATACGATATATCGACATTTGTTTAAACTTCTTCCGCCTATGCGAATTCGTGTGGTCTTTAGATATTACAAATGTATGATCCATAAAAACATATTCTCTTGTTCTAAAGAATTCGCGGTTTATGAAAAATCAATATCGAATATATCATTAGGTTTCTTTAGTTAAGTTATGTATGATCCACACAAATAAATCCTCTTGTTCCTAAGACTTCGCGGTCTTTGAAAAATCGATATAGAATATATCATTAGGTTTCTTTAGTTAAGTTATGTATGATCCACACAAATAAATCCTCTTAGTCCTAAGAACTAAAGTCAAATGGGTTTCAAGTAGGTCGGTTGGGATTAAGGTTTGACAAACAAGTCAGGTTACTTGTGCAGGGCTCTAGTTACTATCTTAAAAGTGAGGAACTAACCTTTACACCCAAGCTGTAAGCCAGTCCCACCACCGTTTCCAGTTCCCTCAGCGCTCCTCTGGCCAGCGATGCCGCCTCGCCCTTGCCGCGCATCAGGGACTTCAGTGCCGAATCATCCACCGTGCTCCGGGAACCGGTCAGCAGGAAGTTGGCCAACAACATGTCCATCAGCGTTTGCGCAGAGGTGCGCGACTTCTCCATAATCCCCGTTATGCTCGAGTGAAACTGGAAGCGTGAGATGCGGGACTCAATGAAGTCCATGGTGCCCTCGAAAAGAGCTCCGTATTGAGCTTTTGGAACATTGCAGAAGATGAGAATGGCCCTGAGCAGATTCGTGTGGTTCATGCGGATCGCCAGATTCTTTTCCCTCAAACGCGGCAGTTCGCTGGTGATTTCAAAGGCAAGCGACAGCAGTTCCGCATCCACCAGGTGGCTACCAGTGGTGGGAGCTATGATATCAAAGGAGCAGTCGTAGCTCTGCTTGGGATGGAAGTTAAACACGCGCTCCTCGCGGTAAACACGATCCACACAGTAGCGACGGATGAGATTTACGCCGTTCATGGTCACGTGGCGGGCAAACTGCGTCCGCAGATCGCAGGGCAGGACGACCACACATCCGGAGTGCGTCATCAGGTGGACGGCATTGGCGCTGGCATTGGCCTCGCTGTTCCTCGCCGAAAGTGGCGACAGGAGCGGCGAGTCCACCTCTATGGCTCCATGTTTGCGAAAGAGATTCACCACCTTGGCCTTGACGAACTCAATCACGGGATTCAGGGAGACTATATCATCGATTATGATGGCCGAGTTCCAGGATTTCATGGCCCGACTGCTGCCCAAGTGGTAGGTGTGCTCCAGCACCTCGTCGCTCTCCTGCTGCAGACAGCGGGCCACCAGATTCTTGTAGGCCTTGCTCTGCGGATTGGCGAGGGCGTGGCGCAGCATCTCCTGCAGTTCGTTGGCCTCCAGCTGGGCCGGTGGCACCAGGTCCGAGATGAGCAGCTCCTCGGCCGTTGGCCTCTGGGCGGGATCGTGGTTGAGCAGCCATTGCAGCATCTAAAAAGGTAAGTCAGCGATAAAGACTTCCTAAACCTTTATGACCAGGGTTTTAACCTTTACCTTCACCGTTTTCTCGTACTTGGAATCCTTGAGCATGGCCTCTGGTATATTGATGGACACATTCCTCAGGGACATGATGGTCTGAGCCCGTTCCATGCTCGTGTCGAAAGGCGGCTGGCACATCTCGAACAGAATAATCCCCAGGGTATACATGTCCACTTTCTGATTGTAAACGGACTTCGATGCGTTGCCTGTGAGTTCAGGTGCCACGTAGAGGGTGGTTCCCACTTTGCCCGTGCCTGTGCCATCCTCTGTGCTGGTTATTTGATTGACAGGCACCGGGGCCGCATACTCGTGGGCCTGCAGGGCCAGAAAACTGGTGGTGGCCAGGCCAAAGTCGCCGATCTTGATCTGATCGTGCGAGTCCAAGAAGATGTTCACGGGCTTCAGGTCCCGATGAATGATTCCTTGCTGATGGATGTGCGCTAGACCCTCGGCGATTTCCCTAAACAGACGCCAAAGACGATCCGAATCATCGAAGAGATTGTCATCAATGGCGGTGCTGGATGGTAGTTAAAGTATTGTTATAAAAAAGTTCGCTATTCTCTGGGAAAATCCCTCTCACCGCAGTGTGCACTTCTCGCAGAACTCCATCTGGATGTACATGACCTGCATCAGAGGCTTCGGCGAGTTGGTCTTGCCCCTGGCGGAGTCGTCCTCCTCCTCTTCGTCATCGTAGACAGCCACCTTGCCGTTGGAGTCCACGAACTCGATGCCATCCGAATCGGAATCCTCCATGGTGGGTCTGTTTCAGGACAAAGAAGGTTTCACAATAACTTAAACCGCAGAGCAACGTATGTTTCTTACATATAACCATTCCACATGCTGGATGAGCTGTCCTCCTCGTCCTCATCCTCCTCCAAAGTGGGTCCCAGTTGCGGTGACTTGGCGGGCTTTACGCTCAGCTCCTGTTGACTCTGTGACCACTCGCCACCCAGCAACTTGTCCATCTCCGCGGCATCTGCATCGTCCACACTCTCTATCCAACTGTTGAAGTAGCGCACCACATTCTCGTGATTCAGCCGCGAAAGCAGCTCCACCTCGCGCGTCATCTTCTTGTAGAGCTGGCGACTCCGCGCGGGCAGTGGTATCCGCTTGATGGCATACTCTCGGTTGTCCAGGATATTGCGCACCTTCAGCACGTCCCCAAAGGCGCCCTTGCCCAGGTACATGAGCACCTCGAACTCGGTGCGCAGGCGGGATTGACTCAGGGCCAGCGTGGGTATCTGGTAGGGCATGGCGGGACCCGTGCGCTGGACAGGATTGGGATGCCTTTGCTGCGGTAGCTGCAGCACCTGCTGCTGCTGCTGGCCATTGTCCACGTAGAAGCGCAGGAACGGATGCTCCAGCAACTCGGAGGCGGAGAGTGTGCGATCTGAATTGCATCTGCAGAGCAGGAAACATGGGATTAGTAGGGAATACACTTCTTTTTATGATATTTCCAATACTTGTCTACAAAATCGCGCATCTCATAGCTGTTCGTGGGCATCAGGCTCTCCACCAGGGCCCCCAAAGCGGGCAGATCTCCGCGACTGCTGCTCTGTCCCGTGCCGCTGAGGAGCTCCAAAAGATTGGGTACCAGCGAAAAGTCCGAGACGCGCACATTGCCCGTGTTGTCCATGAAAACCGTGCTGTCCAGCAGGTGGCTGTGGGAGACGCCCTTGTTGTGCAGGAAGATCAGAGCATCTAGTACGCCGCGGGCCACCATTCGGGCGCCGTCCATGCACCAGCCCAACGAGGAGGAGATGCTGAAGACACTGGTGCCCAGGAGGAAGTCCTGCACCAAGTACACCAGCAAGCCTTCCTTGCGCTTGATGCAGAGAACGCATTCGTAGGAGACCAGGTTTTTGTGCTGCAATTGGGCGAGCGAGGCCACCTGCTTCTCAATGGCGGCGATTACGTCGTCCACCCGATGACTTCCCAGGCACTTGGACTCGCTGCTCCAGTGGCACTTTCCGCCGCCAATGCAGGGCTGCTCCAGCTGGCCGTACTTGATGTTCCACTCGGTGATGTAGAGCAACTGGCCGCAGTGCATATCGATGCCGGTGTAGGCGATACAGCCCCGTTGCGAGTGTCCTGTTAATAGGATGTTTTAGTAACTAAACATTTAAGAAAGAGGATAAAACCCTCACCCACACAGCAGCCCCGCTGAATTTGCCTGCCCATCTTGTGGAAGTAGAGCGTCTCCGTGTTGCGGTGATCCAGGCACTTGGAGGGGTAGATGTGACCCCGGTAGTAGGGCGACGAGTTCTCGGAGCTCTCCGAGGAGCTGGGATGCCTGGGATTCGATTCGCTCATGCTGCGCCTGGGCTCGCCGCGCCGCTTGGCCTCCGTTTTGAACATCTCCTTGCGCCGCTCCACCTCGTCGATGAGCGTCTGGCGCTGCAGAGACTCGCGCTGCCTTAGCAGGTCCTGCAGCTCCTGGTCGCGCTTCTGTTTGTCCTGCAGCATCTGATCGTAGAAGGAGCCCTGTGGAGGCTTGTTGTGTTCGAGCAGGAAGGCCTGAACGGTCTGGGCCAGTTCGTAGATCATCACTTCGCCGCGCAGCTCCTGGGATTGGGCTTGTAGTTGGTTGCGCAGCTCCTCCAGCAGCTGATCCGACATGCCCTTGGACTCCTCGAGGGAGATTTTGGGCGGCCTGAGGGGGGAAATAGGATTAGTAATGGGTTTAGATGGCAGCTAAGAGGTTCTTCTCACAACTTTGGGTACTTGGAGGGGCAGGTGACATGCAGTTTGGTGCACACATAGGCCTCCAGTCCATTGGAGGAGTCCCTCAGCGGGGTCAGCTGGATCCTGATGTCCGTGGGCTTCCACAGCGAGGGATTCGCCTGGGGCCGCAGGTCCTCCACATCGCCGCCAAAGATGGACTGATTTGGATAGAGATAAGAGATTAGTTGGATAGTTAGCAATACCAAACAGCTGCTCACTTTGATGACCTCCAGTTCCTGCGTTTGCCGCTCGCGGAAGGACTCCTTGGTGGCCATTTCGTCCGCCATTTGTTCAGTAAATCTCAATTGAAGTGGCCTTAAGTCAATTCCTTGCTACATTTGGTTGGTTTGGAATACTGGATTGGTGGTCCTCCTCTTTTTCCACCGGGTTATAAGAATTGCAGCCGGTCTTCTGCGCTGCCAGCTGTTTCCCAATCAGCTGCGTTCCGCATTACTTGGCCTCGTTTTTCGACTTGGAATCAATGCCGAATCGATTAATCCCCTGGTTTCCGCTCTTTAATTGCGTAAAAGTGTCCACCTGTTGCGCTTTTTTTGTGAATTTTCCCGAAGAAAATTTTTTGCGTGTTTTCATTCCTTCTCTTTCTCTTTTTTGTCAGTGTGGCCAGATGAATGTTTTGCTATCCCGCCAAAAAACTCAATCAGTCGATATTTTCCTCTAAAAAATCCAGGTTTCCCCCCAAATTCAAAAAATCACTTCATTTTGATGTGCGTCAAATTAGCGTCGGTGACTAATAGCCCAGTCCCACAGAGCACGTAACGGGGGAACGGTTGAAATTTTTGACAGATGTGAAACACCTGGTCCCATACAACACATTTGTAAATCTACCATCCCCCATCCAATAATAGTAGAAGTCATTCAAAAAATTAAAACAACTCAAAAATTCTGGTTTTAAATGTATGTTTAATATAAGCGGTACAAGACATTTTTAGGGGAAAAATGTTCAAGGAGAATGAAGAAGTCAATCTTTCCATTGTTGGTGGATCGCCTGGGGGCTTAACCCAAGAAAATCGGGTGACGAAATTGCTATTCTTCTCGCATTGCCATCGCTTATTTCCTGAAGTATATCGCTGTTGATTAGGCTTTCAGCTTGGTCTTCACATGTTGTCGGGAAATATTAAACCTTATGGTCCAGGACGTCCCTATAGGGATTTCTTTCTAACTCCGCGCAAGTCCACAGTGTTGTTCTGCCACAGATAAATTAGAAGAAAATACATATACGCTGTACAGTTCAACCTCCCGATGTCTTCTGCATCCGTTTTCCTGCACATTTTTGTTATCATTATATTTGTTTTTTTTATAAATATTCAAATTTATATTAACAATGTCAATAATTTCTTGGGTGTCTGGGACAACTATCGGCTAAATATCGACTAGAAACGGTCGGTTTTGGAACAATAGTTTTGGATGGGGGACTAACTGGGAAAATTTTGGAACAGAAAATTCCTATGGAACATCCGTCAAAGAGATGGGGGAAGGTGGATGGTGCTCTGTGGGAATAGGGTATTAGCGGCGATTGAGGAACGGTGGAATTTGGAACATGGGGGCAATTTTAAATTTTTGATTTTTCCGGCTTCTGGGGGCCAAATTAAACAATATTTAATGCAAAATTGTTTAGAATGAAAATATCAATCGATCTAAATAGGTTGCAAGCCTATCCGACTTCTAGAAGTATATTACAAATCTATTCAAAAAATCGTGTCCCTTCAATTTTCTTTATTGCTCCCCTCACAGAGGTTGTACCAATAAGCACGGTAAACATGATTATTGGGCGTTAATTCAAGCTTCTTGTCAGAAAGTATCATTAAGCTTAAGCCGTCAGTTTTTGAGAAAATCGCCTAACAGTGAATGCACCTCGGATTTTCCCCATACAAAAAAGGGGGGCAAATATTAAATTGCACAGGGCTCCACTCTCAGACGTTGTACCAACATGCACGGTATATTGGCAGATTGGGGATCGCCCAAAGCAAGTTCAGTGAAAAAATCATAAAGATAAAGCCGTCAGTTTTTGAGAAAATCGCTTTACAGTGCGGGAAGATGAAAAGTTAAATGAAGTGCCGCAAAATTCAAATTTGAACCAGTAAGTTCCAAGACATGAACCACTTTGTAAAAAATGTATTCATGACACTAACCATATGGGAAAAACTCTGTTTCGACGCTAACTTTATTTTCAATTAATTAGACTTTCACAGACGTTGTACCAACATGCACGGTACATCAGTGGAAAGGAAATTAATGTTACTAATTAACTAATGTGGTACGGTTAACGAAAAGCCGTCAGTTTTTGAGAAAAACGCATTGCGCGTTGTCGGCATCTCATTTGTTGCAAATTTGGAACCGCAACCACCCTGTTCTACGCTCCCAAGACTCTTACCATATGGCAAAATATTTATGTTTCGACGCTAACTCTATTTTCAATTAATAAGACTTTCACAGACGTTGTACCAACATGCACGGTACATCAGTGGAAAGGAAATTAATTTTACTAATTAACTAGGGTGGTTGCGGTTCCAAATTTGCAACAAATGAGATGCCGACAACGCGCAATGCGTTTTTCTCAAAAACTGACGGCTTTTCGTTAACCGTACCACATTAGTTAATTAGTAACATTAATTTCCTTTCCACTGATGTACCGTGCATGTTGGTACAACGTCTGTGAAAGTCTAATTAATTGAAAATAAAGTTAGCGTCGAAACAGAGTTTTTCCCATATGGTTAGTGTCATGAATACATTTTTTACAAAGTGGTTCATGTCTTGGAACTTACTGGTTCAAATTTGAATTTTGCGGCACTTCATTTAACTTTTCATCTTCCCGCACTGTAAAGCGATTTTCTCAAAAACTGACGGCTTTATCTTTATGATTTTTTCACTGAACTTGCTTTGGGCGATCCCCAATCTGCCAATATACCGTGCATGTTGGTACAACGTCTGAGAGTGGAGCCCTGTGCAATTTAATATTTGCCCCCCTTTTTTGTATGGGGAAAATCCGAGGTGCATTCACTGTTAGGCGATTTTCTCAAAAACTGACGGCTTAAGCTTAATGATACTTTCTGACAAGAAGCTTGAATTAACGCCCAATAATCATGTTTACCGTGCTTATTGGTACAACCTCTGTGAGGGGAGCAATAAAGAAAATTGTGCGGACACGATTTTTTGAATAGATTTGTAATATACTTCTAGAAGTCGGATAGGCTTGCAACCCATTTAGATCGATTGATATTTTCATTCTAAACAATTTTGCATCAAATATTGTTCAATTTGGCCCCCAGAAGCCGAAAAAATCAAAAATTTAAAATTGGCCCCATGTTCCAAATTCCACCGTTCCTCAATCGCCGCTAAGTCACCGACGCTAATTTGACGCACATTTCATTTTGAATATGATGTTGTAGAAATGTTAAGATTGGAAATCTGTGTCGTTTATTCGATAGGAAAGTCGTAAGCAGTATTTTGTTAATATTTAGGTGATTTTGGGGGGCTCTCTTGCAATTTTTTAGGAAATCATATATTTTAGTGTTTTTTCAAAACATTTAAACCAAGTCTTTTTCAGTGTATTGGGACCTATAAGAGTGATTTCAAAACCCTAGCTATTTTCAAATGGGGAAATCTTCTGAAAATGGGTGTCAAACTAAACCGTCCACAAGTAGATAGAGATAAGCGACAACATTTAAATAAGCGATTCATGGTTATTGGCATCTATTTTGAATAACCTACTTTTCTGATATTGTCTTTCTCTGTTGATTTAGCTTATCTTTAGTCAAATTTTGAAATTTTTATTGGTTCGCACCAGATTTCTGATATGCCTTATCGTAATAGAACACTAGATTTTCCATGGGCGAGATGAACTATTTAGTCTTCCATTTGATCTTGAGGGCAAAACTTGCCCAGTAAAAATATGTTGCGGATCTTTCTGCTGGTGTTTCTCCTGCCAGGTTATTTGGAAGGGGCTCGTATCCTAGCTCTGTTTCCCATACCGAGTCCTTCACACTACTTTTTTGCCTTGCCCTATCTGAAGAGGTTGGCCTACGAGGGTCATGAAATAACCACTGTAAATCCGTTTCCTCTAAAGGAGCCTGTAAAAAATATACAAGACGTTCCTGTTCTGGAGGTTTTTGACAACTTTGACGGTAAGATGGGGAGACTTATTCCTGTATTCTAAAATATTTCGATACAAATATTAAATATCCTTCCAGAAATCCTCAAATCTGCCACCACTCGCAGGAGCACTTGGAGCGATAGTGATTTTACCAATGAATACGCCCTGAACCTCACAAACATAGTGCTGAATAACGAGGGGGTGCGTCGCGAGATTCTCGGCCCGAGGAGACCTCATTTCGATCTTGTGATAATGGATCTCTGGCGGATCGACGCTCTTTGTGGTCTGGCGGCCCAATTCGAGGCCCCAATTATCGGAATGGCTCCATATGGCACTGACTGGAAGATTGACGAACTAGTGGGCAATGTCTCACCAATGTCCTATCTCAAATCTCCCTCTTCTCGATTGCACGATTTGGATACTTTTGGCGGAAGACTATCACACTTTGTGGAACGATCTATTGCCTGGATCAACTATAAGTGGCGGCATGCGGAAAAACAGAGGGAGGTCTATAGGAAGTACTTCCCGGGCATAGCCAAGAAGAAACCTTTTTCGGAGACCTCCCAAAACTTTGCCTTGGTTCTGGTTAATCAGCACTTTACACTGGCTCCTCCACGTCCCTATGTTCCCAATATGATCGAGGTGGGTGGTCTACATGTCGATGAGAATCCCAAGGCTTTGCCCACGAAACTGGAGGACTTTATCCAGGGTGCTGGTGAGTCGGGAGTGATCTACTTCTCCCTGGGAACCAATGTCAAAAGTAAATCTCTGTCCGAGGATCGTCGAAGGGTGTTACTCGAAACTTTCGCCGGCTTACCACAGCGAGTCCTATGGAAATTCGAGGATGATCAATTGCCGGGAAAACCTTCAAATGTTTTTATAAGCAAATGGTTTCCTCAGCAGGATATTCTAGCCCATCCCAAGGTAAAACTCTTCATAACCCACGGTGGACTATTGAGCACTGTGGAGAGCACCTATCATGGAACGCCCATGTTGGGTTTGCCCTGCTTCTTTGACCAGTTCCGCAATATGGAACATGTGCAACGAATGGGCCTGGGTTTGGTTCTCAATCTACAGGAAATGACAAGAGATGATTTCAATTCGACCATTATACGACTATTAACGGATAGGAGTTTTGAGGAAACGGCAAGGATTACGGCAGCCAGACATCGGGATCAACCCATGAAGCCCATGGAAAAGGCCATCTGGTGGACCCACTACATTCTGCGGCACAAGGGAGCTGCCCACATGCGAGTGGCTGGAAAGAATTTGGACTTTATCACATACCACAGCCTGGATGTCTTGGGCACCTTTTTGATTGCCCTTTTGGTTATCCTAGGCGTTATCGGTTTTTGTGTGGTTAAAACTTGTAAAGGGTTTTCATTTGTGAGGAAGCTAAATAAGCTGAAGAAAAAAGTTCATTGAAATTGGAAAATTCTCATAGCTATCTAGTTTCAAACCATTAATTAAAATAAAGTTCAAGTACTCACACCGCAAAATATAATCTATATGAAATTTTCATATCAATAAAATGCCGATATGATTAATGTCAAATTTATGATGCCAACATATCAACTCGATATTTTATCATTTCATAAAAGTTATAAAATACTCTTTCAAAATACCAAAAATTCATGTCAAAATGATATGAATAGCTCGACCTTAAAAAAATATTAAATTAACCTGCACATATCAATCTGATCTTTTGTCAATTTTTTGTTTGTGCAATAATCCCCTATACCTTTTTCTCGGGTTTGTAACTCAGATAGATCAACTTTTTAAAGACAAACGAGATCGTTTGTTCTTCAATAAGCAGCTTCATTAAAGCTCGATTGTAACGGTGATTCGTCCAATGTATGGTTTTCTCGTTTTGTAACCAAAAACACGTTGTTTTTCGTGTTAAATTAAGCAGCTATCATTATTCTCGATCATGGAGCAAATTCGATCTGTGGTGCAGTTGATTGATAATAAAACCGATCGGAAACCTAACTTTCCTGGAGCCGGATCACCTGGAAAGGATCAAGATGGAGGCCAGGTGAGCATTCTGGACGAGCACAGCCTCCGACTGCTCCGCTGCCAAAATAGCTCCGAGCCGCACTTGCTGATGACCCAAAACTTCCACTTTGATGTGCTGAGCACCCGAGAAAGCGGTCAAGAGATTCCCATTCTCCTGGATAATCTCTTTGGCAAGAAGAGAGATGCTTTCCTGATCCACCTAAAGGTCAGAAGGGAGTGCCACCTGATGTTCCTGCTGGATACCCTGGTGATTCAGGTGCGATCGAAGCTGCAAAGCGAGGGTCTCCGCCTCGAACAGGCCGCCTTGTGGTTCAAAAAGCTCCTGGAGGAGGATGAAGCCCCTGGAGGAAACCGGTTGAAAGCGTATGAAGCCTTCGGCGACCTCCATGAACTGATGCTGTGGCTCCTGAATCCGTACAGGATGCGAGCTGAACCCAGCACAGGACCTGGTCACGAAACCCTAGAGGTGCAGTACATGGTCTCCCCGGAGGAGACTGGCATCCCCTTCTCTGTGCGCCTCTCCATCCTTCTGGTGGCCACGGAGGAGCTAAGTGGGGACTCGCTACAGGGATTGCATTCCTACTTTAATGATGAGCAAACCGAATCGGAGGTGATCTCCACCGAACTCATTGTCTTTATGAAGAGGGTGATCGAATTGGGTCGCCGGAATTCCTTGTATATGCCTGTATTCTTCCATGTGCTGGCCACCAACTTCCAGGTGGATGCCCAGAATGCCCAGCTCCTCAGCCTGGCTCACCTGGCCAGTCGTCATAATCGTCAGCCGATTAACCTGGTGAGTATCATTCAGGGTTTTCCCTATCAATCCTTTGATATATTTTTATTTTTAGTCCTTTGGCCACTTGAATCACTTGGAGACGCAACAGCAGGAGATCCAGGATCGCTTTAGACTGGTCCACGCCAGTCTGATGCAGTACATCCAGAAGGCGGAGCAACTGAAGAGCTATCGCAAGCGTTTCGATGACCAATTGGCCCAGTACGAGGAACTACTAAAACACACTGCCAATACTGAATTTGGCCAATTTCTACAGGCCTCTCAGGCGAATTTGCATCACATCAATAACCTGTTGGAAAAAAATAACTAGAATACGTAACTGTTTGTATTCCCTTTAACCAATATAATATAATCTCAATGAATCGAACTACCCACTTTTAGACTATCAAAATTTTTGTTTTCAAAATTTACCTTTAATCAAAAATAATAAGTTAAAACCGGACCATGAACAGCCATCCGGCGCAAAAAAAAAATCATCTTGTGATGGTGGTCCTCACAGATCCCAAGCGACGTGGTCAAGTGGATGATCAAAATCTGGCGAATGATATCAGGCTATTGGACAGCAAGTCAATGTTGTTGAGGATGCAGAATAGCTCAGCTAAAACTGGTGGCCTAGTGGATCGAGTTCCTCGGTACTATCGTCATTTGGAATTCGATTCGATAGGACAGGATTTTGATAGCCACATTAGAACGGAGTTGGGCGATTTGATAGGTCAAATGTTTCGTCACCGACGTAATGGAAGTCTGCTGCGTATAGCAAACCAAAGAAATCACAATCCCAATCTTTTAACCCGTCTTTTGGTCACCGAAGTGGACAAACTGATGGTCGAAATGCGCTGTCGCCTGAAATCAGTTAACGTGGACTACTTTGACGTCCGAAAGTTTGACATGGTCAACATGTTGGTGGAACCTACTTCAGTTCCCAATCGCCGAAGGGTCACACCTTGCGGAAAAAGCATCTCGAACACCAGAGACCTGTTCCAATGGCTCATCAATGATCTCAGTTCTCTGAGGGCTCGTGGAATGGGCGATGACTATATGGACTTTGAATTTGTTTACCGGGATAGTTTGGCCCTGCAGCACAGGGTTCATCTTTCAGTGTTTCACATCTTTGGCAGCGAAAACCGACCCGATTTGGCAGAGTTCTTCAGGAATTTGCCACAGGGCAGGCAAATTGGTACCACTTTGTTGAACGATTGCTTGAAAGAGTCCTTTGACTTTAGGAGTCCAAGTCCTAGTCCTTCAGTGGTTATTTTCGAACTACCCATAGCCGCCGATCAAAGTGATGCAAGGAGGAAGATCTTGAAGCTAGCGGACTTAGCTTATGGGTCCCTGGAGAAAGCCAGAAAAATAATAGCTAAATCGGATTCGAAATCTATATCTCAGAGTTCCATTCACCTAAGTAAAGTAAGTAGAGGTTCTGTAAGATCTGTTCCCGATGTATCCCTAGCCCAATGGCGTCGCACTGCCAAGTTCTCCGATGAGGATTACAATGGTCTGGTCTATTGGTATGGTCGCATAGATTCCAAGTTTTCGGAGCTAAAACTCGCCATGGAGCAGCACTTTGTGGATCTTTACAAGAGGAAAAGCCTAGATCTGCGCACTGAAATTAGATCTATCAACCAAGATCTGAGTGAGGAGGTGGACGAAAGTGGTGGCGATGGAGCCAGGTTACCTAGGCCCATTAGAGATCCAGATTCCACCAGGAAGGTATACGCTGTTTTGAAGAAGGAGTTCAAGAACATAGAAACTGAAGCAGAGAAAACTCCATTCGCCTCCACTTTAAAAATCTATATTAGCACCAAAAACTACGAACTTCAAGAGGCCGAAAAGAACCTCAAGCAAAGGGAAATTGAAAACCTAAGACTCGGTTTGATTCAGTACATTAATACGCCGGATTCCAGCATTTCCGGGGACTAGAAGTTTAACTAAATGTCACCGTGACACTCGTGATGTCTAGTGAAACTCCTCCTCCCAAGCGGAACCTTTAAAATAAATATGCAATCGTCAGTTTAATTCTCTTGATCGTTCTTATTGCCAGAAAGACAGACAGTTGTTTAGGGTATACATTTAATATAATATACATTTATATATAAATACATTATTATTGTCAACAATATGTTTCATAGTAGTTAAACAGATTCCCCAGCTGCGGCTCCATATTTTTTTGTATGTGTGTAACAGTTAAATAGTTGAATGCTAAATAGGCAATAATATTTTTATATGAATAACACTTAATGCCGAACACTCAAGCGACAACAACTAATGAATGTTTAAATCAATGCTAGATCAATTGGACTTTGTAATTAGACAACAACTCGCATATATAGTGTTATTCTCGATATTCTCGATATATTTAATATGTATGTTGGCAATGTTCCTGTTATTCGTTCAACAACTTTGAATCGTTTTTCTCTTGTTGGATATGTGCATTGGGCGATGGTTTTGGATTTGTACAGGTAGCACTCTCTACGATGCACGAATGAAACCTAAACTGAGCAACCTAAAGGTATTTTTTCGTAACTTAGATAAATGAAATAGAATTGCAGTGCCACTTAAGCTAGACTCACTTAAATCAAGGGCGAAAAAATAATCAAATGTGCTCTGAAATGTTTTATAGGTATTTAAAATTAGCTCTGTAGATCCTTCTGTTGAGTATGTTCAAGCGTTCTTCTAGCTCTTCTACTTCAAAGCTAAGCCTAGAGCATGTGGTTCCTAAATGTGTTAAACAATAGCTTTTATGGGCGCTTCACCTTTTTGAGAATACTCCAAAGATCGTAAAAGACTCGTTCTGCTCTTGTTGCGAGATTTGAATTTACTTGAAGTTTGAAGTTTAGTGTAAGTTAGTTTAGGACGAAGGCGGGTGCACAATAAAGGTCTCTCTCGCTCTCTGCGAATTCGCCCCGTCTTCGTCAACCGTCGTTAAGCTAGGCTCTAAGAACTTTGTTAAAATATAGTCGGGCATTCGTTGAAATTGATTTAGATCGACCACACGTATTTCTTATTTTTCGTTTTCGCTTTGCCTAAAATTAAAGTTTATCGCCACACAAAAGTTTTCGGTTTTTTATGTTTATATATTTAGAAAAACTATTCTAAATTTTCATGGCGCCCCCGGGTGGACTTTAAACTATTAATAATTAAAGGCAACAAGTGACAGTGACACAGTGAAAACACAACAAGTGATAGCAAACTTGATTTGCATTTAAAATTAATAACAAAACCCACAAAATCGTTGCCCGCGGCGAGTAAAAAAGTTAAATACATAGCAGCTTTGCTAAATTTATCGTGCCGGTCGCGAAATACCCCGTTAATCCGCCAGTACTGCCGCTGCCAAGGGATGCCCTGTGATTGCTCGATGTGCAAAAGGAAAGTGGCAGCTGGATTAAAAGACCCCAACGCAGAACCCGAGGTATTTGTGCAAAAAATTGAAAGCTAGAGTTTGTTAACAAAACAATTTATTTGTTTCTTGTCTTGTGCTGAAAAATTGCACCTCGCTTTCAATTCTTGGCACAGACGTATCGATATAGTAGAGCTAGTTGTGCATGCATTAGTTATAATAAAAAGGAAAAATTGCAAACTTACACATATACAGAAAAAATAAATAAAATTTATATTATATTTATTATATACATATACACATATACACATACACATTACATAACCCATTTGAACCGCCCTTGGATGCAACATTTAATTTGTGTTTTCTTACGAAAATTATTGCAATCACTGTCGCCCCCCCACTACATTGTGTTAAAACTCGAAAAATTAATAGTTGGGAAAATTCATCCCAGCCGCTATACATAACCAATACATAGGCCCTCATATACAAGCAGCTGCAGCGGTGAATTTTTTCGTTTTCGCTTTCGCTTGTCCGCCGCTAGCAAAGTTGTTATTGTTGTAGGATTTGGTTTGGCGCGCTGACGATTAGCTGACCGTTAAGTGACGCGCTACCCTGCATTCGGTCGGGTATACTGATTTGCCGTCACCACTATTAATTTGATACTACGTGGTTTGATTTAATTAAATATTTTCGTCGCTTTTGTTGTGAATAATACAACATTTGGTAACAACATTTTTCGAACAAATTTAATAATTATAGACAAAAATTATTAACTCTCGTTGTTTTGTTTCGAAATTTATTTTCATCACTTATACTTTAAATTAAATTTATTCAATTTAGTAAATTGTTGCTGGATATAATTTATTCTACATAATTATTTATATATAATTTTTTCGTGGCCTATATATATTTAAATTAATATAAAAAATGAGTCCAGATAAGCCAAAAAGTATTGAACTTCTTGCTGACCTTAAAAACAAGCTCAAAAAGCCAGTAAATAGCATCCGCCGATTAAATAATCGGCTAGAAGCCGGCCAGATTCCGATTCTGGAAGACGAATTAAAATGTAGGCTAGAAAATTTAAATGATGTAATTAACAAGGCAAATCAATTACAAGAAAAGATAGAAGATTTAGATGATGGCGATGAGTTTGGAGAAGAGTTGGAAGAGCTTTCCATAACAACCAAGGCAAAAGTATTGTCGCTTATCTCGGCCTTGAAGACAGCTAGCGATACCAAAACTCTTGGGTCAGCTTCTGTAGTCCCAACTCGAGCTCGACTTCCGAATTTGGCATTGCCGAAATTCAGCGGCAAATACTCGGAGTTTAAAAATTTCATGAGCCTTTTTGAAACTCTAGTTCATCAAGACGATAACATTCCCGTTATTGAAAAGTTTAATCACTTAATCTCTTGCCTTTCTGGTGAAGCTTTGGGGACTATCAAGGCCTACCAAGTTACAGAGAGCAATTATGAGAAAGCTTTGGTCAGCTTGAAAAAAGTGTATGATAACGAATGTTTAATTTTTATGAATAATATTTCAACATTGTTTAGTCTTCCGAAAATATCGCAACAGTCTGCGTCGTCTCTAAGGAATCTTATCGATACCGTGTCATCGATATACGGTTCTTTGTTATCGATAGGAGACGATACCAAGATTTCAAATGCAATGTTGATCTATCTCGTCTTGAACAGAGTCGACCCAGTGACCAAACAAAAATGGGAAGAACAGTTAGATTATGAAAGATTACCTCTTTGGTCCGATTTTGAAAAAATGTTAAATCGCAGATATCAGCATTTATCTGCTGAAGAATCGACGAAACCAAAGCTAGATAAAGTTACGTCGAGCAAGCCACATAATCGTAGCTCATTTACATGTTCTTCGTCCAACAGTAAATCCCAGCAAGGTTGTAGCTATTGCAATGCAGACGACCATATCCTAGCGAACTGTGGTCCGTTTGGTCGTCTTTCCGTTATGCAAAGGTTTGACTTTGTAAAATCTGCTTCATTATGCATCAATTGTATGCGAAAGGGTCACACTGTCTCGAAATGCAAATTTAACAAATGTCGAGTTTGTGGACGCTCGCATCACGTTTTACTGCATAGATATACAGTTTCCGAGAACAGTTTAGCGTTGCCACCACCCCAAGAGATTCTTACTCCTCCTTTAAATCAAGATCAGCCTTCCACGTCACATGTTATGCATGCGACATCATCGGAGAGGGTGATTTTGGCCACGTCGATCGTAAGTGTACGAACCAAAAACGGTGAATATATTTTGGCCCGAGCACTTCTTGACTCTGGGTCCCAAACTAACTTTATAACAGAGGACCTTGCTCACCGCTTACAGATCCGTAAAGAGGAGTCGTGTATCAACTTACTTGGTATTGGCGAGTCCAATTCTCAAGTTAAGAAAAAGGTACATACAGTGGTGAAGTCGCGTATAAATGGTAGTGAGTTCTCATTCGATTTTTGGATTTTAAAATCAATATCAGGATACCATCCTGACCAGTCTGTCAATATCAATGACTGGAAAATTCCAAAGAACCTACCTTTAGCGGACCCATATTTCTACAAGCCACAAAGAATAGATATGTTAATAGGAGCAGAATCTTTTTTCGAATTATTAGCTGTTGGACAAATTAGACAAGGTCCCGACTTTCCAACTTTGCAGAAAACCCTCCTAGGATGGGTTGTATCAGGAAGATATAAGGCATCTTCCCCTACAGAAGTTGTGAAAAGTTTTAGTTGTAGTGAAGAGCTGTTAGTATCTATTGACAGCACACTACAGAAGTTTTGGTCACTGGAAGAAATGCCATCTCTAAAGAAAATTCTGTCGCCTGAGCAAAAGTTATGTGAAGAACACTACCGGAAGACTACTCAGGTTTTGCCATCAGGTCGGTTTGAAGTAAGGCTGCCGTTTAAATCTGATCCAAATGGGTTGGGCAACTCCTTTGAAGTTGCAAAACGGCGGTTTTTGTCGCTTGAAAGAAGGTTGTCTCGAGACCCTGACATGAAGAAAATGTATTTAGAATTTATGGAAGAGTACCTTTCCTTAGGTCATATGTCTCCTACAGATAAAATTCCTTCTGCTCCACATTATGTTATCCCACACCAATGCGTTCTGAGACCCCAAAGTACGTCAACCAAGTTACGTGTCGTTTTCGATGCCTCTTGTAAATCGTCAACTCAGATCTCTCTAAATGATATTTTGATGGTTGGGCCGACAATCCAAGATGAGTTGTACTCAACGCTACTTCGCTTCCGGCTGCATAGGTTCGCCTTGACCGCCGATGTAAAGAAAATGTATCGCCAAGTGATGGTAAATGAAGCGGATAGGCAGTTTCAACTTATAGTGTGGAGAAGAGACCCTCTGAGTCCTTGAGATTATATAAGCTCAACACCGTAACATATGGGACTGGACCAGCCCCATTTCTGGCAATTCGGTGTTTAAAAAGGTTAAGCGAGTCTGCCAAACTTTCTTTTCCTAGAGCTGCTGAAGTTATTGGATCCGACTTTTATGTCGATGACATGTTAACTGGTGCTGCATGCGTAGAGGAGTTAAAGACTATTAAGTCTGAAGTGTCTCAGGTTCTTCAAACTGCAGGTTTTGAATTGACAAAGTGGTTTTCAAACTCACCTGACGTCACCGCATCTGAGAGCACAGCTAAATCCATACCCATCTCGGACTCAGAGTCTACAAAGGCGTTAGGAATATCGTGGTTGCCCAACGAAGATGCCTTTAAGTTCCAAATTGACAATGCTGTCATGGGTCTCCGAGCGACAAAACGGAACATACTATCGGTGACATCGAAGCTGTTTGACCCCTCGGCTTATTAAGTCCAATTGTAATTAGAGGAAAGATCCTGTTGCAGGAACTCTGGCTCAATAAGTTAGATTGGGATGAGTCGATTCCAATGCATTTGGAAACAGAATGGAATATGATAAAAAATACACTGTCTAATTTAGAAGAAATATCAATTCCTCGGTTTGTGCATACCGATCCGATGTCACCGGTCCAATTACATGCCTTTGCCGACGCATCCTTAAGAGCTTACGGAGCTTGCGTCTACATTCGTAGCAAAACTGCAGAAGGTTATAAAGTATCCTTGTTGACGTCAAAGTCAAAAGTAGCGCCGCTCAAGACTAAGACTCTTCCAAGACTTGAGTTATGTGCCGCTCACCTTCTCGCAGATCTCTGTCACAGAATCAAGCCCCTATTAAAGGTACCTATCGAACAAATTGTTTATTGGTCGGACTCTGAAGTTACGCTTCATTGGATCCGGTCTCATCCGTCTTCGTTGTCCACATTTGTATCGAATAGAGTTGCGGAGATTCAAGAGTGGTCAGGTGAAGCTACATGGCGGCATGTCCCCACGAAACAGAACCCAGCAGATATCGTATCAAGAGGTTGTGACGTCGACGAAATCATACAGTCGATATGGTTTACTGGACCAGCGTATCTAACGGAAGGAGAAGAAAACTGGCCCCAAAATGCACACTTTGACCTAGATGAACAAGTCCTACTGCAAGAATCGAGGAAGACTGTGGTCGGGCTGACCGCTGCTGTACAAAATTCGGACTTGGTAGATGTCATCGAGGGATTTTCGTCACACCTTAAACTGCTTAGGGTATTCGTTTATATGTTCCGCTTCATTAGAAAATGCAAAGACAAAAGTAAAGTATTTGAAAAAACTTTGTCACCCACTGAATATAATGAAGCCTTTTTAAAAATTGTCGAGGTATTACAAAAACACGAGTATCACGAAGAAAGGGAAAAAGTCCGTAAAGGCTCCAGAGTTGGCCCAAGTCTTCAGCGATTGAATCCATTCATTCATGAAGAAAAGGGGACTTGGTGTCACTTTTCGTTGTTGCGAGTTGGGGGGCGACTAGCTAACGCTCCTATATCATACGATGCCAAGTTTCCATTGTTGTTGACGAAACGCTCCCAATTTGTGCAGAGCTATGTCCGGCATCTGCACCATTCTAATTTTCATGTTGGTCCACGAGCACTTGTGAGTCTCCTTCGACAGCGAATTTGGATCGTAAACGCTCAGGAGGTCTGCAGTCAGACAGTTCGATCATGTATCCGCTGCTTCAAGTGCAAGCCTCGACTGATGACACAAATTATGGGAAATTTACCCGCAGATCGTCTCCGTGCTCTCCGCCCATTTGCTATATGTGGCGTTGATTTTTGTGGCCCTGTCTATACAACACTGAAAATTCGTGGTAGGCCTCCGTATAAGTCCTACATTGCGCTCTTTGTTTGTTTCGCGTCCAAGGCGGTTCATCTAGAAGTTGTTTCAGATTTAACCACAGATTCCTTTTTATTGGCTTTTCAAAGGTTCGTTGGGCGCCGAGGATGTCCCCAAGTCGTCCATTGCGACAACGGGACGAACTTCGTCGGAGCCAGTCGCCACTTCCAGGCCCTTCGAGAGCGGATCGAGGAGGAAGCCGACGCGATACGCGAATTCGCATCAAGAAGCGGATGCGAGTTTGCGTTCACACCGCCTCGGGCTCCGCACATGGGCGGACTATGGGAGGCAGGTGTCAAAACTGCCAAGAACCTACTCCTACGGGCGGTGGGCAGCGCGCTCCTAAGCGCAGAAGAGCTGGCGACAGTGCTCGTGGGAATCGAGGCGGTGATGAACTCGCGCCCGCTCGGAGCGATCAGCCAGGACCCAAGCGACGGAGAGGCGCTAACTCCCGGGCACCTGCTGACAGGCGGGCCGCTGCTCGCCACACCAGCACTCCGGACCCCGGACCAGGAGGGTCTCAGCTGCTTACGGCGATGGCGGCTTGTCTCGTCAGTCAGGCAAATGTTCTGGCGGCGATGGTCCCGGGAATATGTCCTGGGCCTACAAATTCGGGGCAAGTGGCACCAGGAGCAGCCGAACATCAGCGAGGGAGATCTCGTCGTCGTGGCCGAGGACAACCATCCGCCCCAACAATGGCTCCTGGGGAGAATCATCGCCAGGCACGCAGGGGAGGACGGCATGGTCAGGGTCGTCGACGTTAGGACGGGCGCAGGAGGCGTTTTTCGGCGAGCCATCCATAAATTGGCGCCGCTTCCCATTTGTTGAAGCCTGAAGCGTTCAACGGGGCCGGTGTTGCGAGATTTGAATTTACTTGAAGTTTGAAGTTTAGTGTAAGTTAGTTTAGGACGAAGGCGGGTGCACAATAAAGGTCTCTCTCGCTCTCTGCGAATTCGCCCCGTCTTCGTCAACCGTCGTTAAGCTAGGCTCTAAGAACTTTGTTAAAATATAGTCGGGCATTCGTTGAAATTGATTTAGATCGACCACACGTATTTCTTATTTTTCGTTTTCGCTTTGCCTAAAATTAAAGTTTATCGCCACACAAAAGTTTTCGGTTTTTTATGTTTATATATTTAGAAAAACTATTCTAAATTTTCAGCTCTCTTAAAAATGCCAAAATCGGATAGCCCCACCAAAGTTCAGCCTTGGACGCCTAGTAATTCCTTGTAATTTTCCCTTTTTGTTCCACAGTCTTTCTAATAGGGTTGTTAAAACATCGATGGTAACCACTATCGATGTTTTGGCTATCGATATTATCGATACTATCGGAAATTAAAGAAAATAAAAACAAATTAAAAAATGTATCGTAAAACTTATGGAGAAAAAACGTTCTAAATTTTACTGCGATTAAAGTGAAACAAAATGTTATGTTGATAATGATAATTTAATGTTGAACACTTAAAAGACTGTATAGTTTTCTAATTTTAAAAACATCGATAGTATCGATAGCACTATCGATTTTTTTACCAACCCTACATTCTATGTCCTATGTTTGGATCCAGGGCTGAACTCTAATTGGGCCTCCTTCGTAAACCTACTGGACACTGGGCCTCGCTTCGATTTCAACTTAAGACTTACATGTGTATATAAAAATATATATAGTATATATCGTATTGTCGCCCAGAAGCTGGCAGAAATTTGTCGTGTGTTTCTTTTTGCATGTATATCATTGGTTGGCTACACAAAAGCGTTTACGTTGTCTATATAATGCATCCCCAGGCAATTAAATGTGTGCTTTTAAATGCTTTTCTCTGCTCTTGGCTAACTTGAAATCTAACCTCTGCCGTTTTTTTCCCGAAGAAGAACGTCCCTTACTTTTTACACCTGAGCTGGTTTCGTCTGCTTTCCGAGTACCATGAGCATTTTCTGTAGGAATCGTGTGAGGCTTACTGGAATGGAGTGTAAAGAAAATATAATAAATATTAGTTTTATCATTTAAAATAGTAGATTAACTATATCAGCTAGAGTTTGGGGTGCAAAGTAAAGATTGGGGTTGCAAAACTTGTGGTTCGTTAGTGGAGTTATTAATCTTCTAGAAATTAGTGCTGAGTTAAAAGGCAGGCAGGTGAGTCGAATGATAAAAACCAAGGTAAAACTAGGATAAAATAGCAAACTTAAAAACCTTTGACGCCGCTTTGGGACGCACAACCATCATCAGTTTCTGTAGAACTTGTGTCAGTCCGCCTAGAATATCGAAAATGGGTGGGGATCACAGCGTGATTAAGTGAAAATCAACAGGTGGGAAGCAGATTTGATATTGTATGATGAGTTATAACCACTTACCCATGGTCTTCTGGAACCAAATGGGCTTGTTCTTCCAGGCGATGAACACCAGGTAGACGGGTATGCTGGACAGGATCATCAGGATGCCGTAGCCGGTCTCCACGGGACTGGCGTACATGGGCACCACGGTCACGAACATGGTGGCGATCAGGTAGACGATGGGGAACACCAGGGGCACTCGGATGGGGCGTGGCAGGTTGGGTTGGGCCCATCGCAGCCAGGGCAGGCACAAGACAGCCACGCCAATGCTCAACTGGGGAGGGAAGTTAAGGGTTACCAACTGATCCACTAAAGAGTAACCCACTAAACTCACCCAAGTGGCAAAGCCCACATAGTTTATTAAAGCAAAAATGTCCGAGACGGTGAGGTACAACATGGACAGCAGAGCCATGGCCAAGACAGCGGGGGTGGGAGTGAATCTCTGGATCTGGATCATGGTGAGGATCTCGGGCATCTGGCCATTGTTGGCTCCGGCATAGAAGAGTCGCGAGGAGGTCAGCAGGATGCCATTCACAGCTCCAAAGGTGGAGAGAGCCACAAAAACTGGAAAAACGTATTAATATAAGATCAAATTGATATGTGCAGGTTAATTTAATAAATTTTAAAGATCAAAATGATATGATATCTTATTTTACAATATTGGTTCAAAAAATATTGAGTTTGGTATTTTAAAGCAGTGTATTTATAACTTTTATGAAATGATAAAATATCAAGTTGATATGTTTGAATCATGAATTTGACATTAATCATATCGTCTTTTTTATTGATATGTAGTATGTTTAAAACAGTATTTTTATAACTTTTATGATGTGCAGGTTCATTTAATATTTCTTGAAGATCAAAATGATATGATTTTAATCATAAATTTGACATTAATTGATATGTAATTAGGTAAAAATGACCGTATTTCATATCTAATTTTTGTACTGTGCAGTTTCTAATGAAAAACCCACCTGGAATGGTCCAGGCCAGCATGCCAAAGGCCCGCTCTGCATAGGTCACCGCCACGGCCGAGGAACCCATGACCTCGTCGGGCGACAGGATGGTGTAGAACGAGACATTCGCCATCACATAGACAACGGTCACCAGGGTGCAACTGATGGCGATGGCGCGGGGCAGATTCTTGACCGGATCCTTCAGCTCCTCAATGATAAAGTTCAAGTAATTCCTGTCAACCCGCAAAAGAGCAAACAAGTCCAATTAGTAAGTGTCCTTCGATGTCCCAAGTAATCCGCTTACCAGCCATTGTAGGCAAAGAGCCCGGAGTAAAAGGACAAGGCGATGGAGGTGACTTTTGTGTCCGTGTTCTCGAATGTAAAGTATTGCACATTGCCCAGCGATAGTTGGTACATGCCAGTGGCAATGATGATAAACAGGGCCAGCAGCTGGGAAAATAAATAGTCAAATAGTTAGCCCTTTAGCCCCGGGAAATCCAATCCAAGCCGACTTACTTTCGCATATGTAAAGATATCCTGCACAGCAGTCGCCCATTTGACGTCCCAGCAGTTGATTAGGGTTAGCACAACTGCAAAGTAAATGGGGAGATTGCAAAATATATATTGAGAAGGCCGCTTAACCCACATTCGAGCCCCCAGCAACCATCACGACTTTGGAGTCACGCCGAAGATATAAGTCCCGAGATTCCGATTCGAAATGCGAACGACCCATGTGGGTGATGTAATAACGCGAGGACTTTCATGTGACAATGTGACAACGAGTTATTTATTGCCCCCGCTATTGTCTCAAGCTAACGCACTTGATTCCGCACAATTAAATCAGCATTAATACCATTAAATAGGCAATGGGTGGAAGCACCGACTATCAACAAGTGGGTTTGGGCGGTGGGGCTATAAACTATAAACTGAGTGGGGAAGTGATTACCACGGCTTATTAAAATTTAATTATATATTGTAATATCTTTAGGATAAAGAGTACATTTATCTTCTGGTTAATTTTGGGTTGAATGTTTATACCCTTTACTCGTTGAGTAAATCGGAAAAGTATAAATGCAATTTTGTTATGTTTATTTATACCGATCGAAATGTAGAAGAAATTTTTTAAATCGGACCATTCCTTAAAAAGTTATGAGCAAATAATAGCAAATAAAATAATGCAAATAAGCAGTGCAAGCAGTCCACTTGCTGCATGCTTATCTCCATCTCCCTCGAACTTCCTTTAGCTGCGTAATGGGTATCTGATAGTAGAGTTATTTATATTTATATTTATTGAATTCTCCTAAATGAATAAAATGTTTAAAATTTCTCTGAAAATATTTCTGATCTTTCCAGCAATAATTAATTAATCATTGCAATAATAAAATATATATAAATACGATAAATAATATAAATGGATAGTTATTTTCCTATACAATGTTTTCTTAGTTGATTTATGGCTATAAATAAATAGGATAAATATTATAAACATGATTAATTATTTTTCCTTGCCATTCTTCTTCGTAAAATAAATGTATTTTTATTTAGTTCCATCTGGATTTGTTTCCAAGCTGAAATCAAAACAAAACACTCCCATTCTGGCACACTGATAAGCCCGCTGCATATGGCAAACTCTTTCAGCGTGTTTATTTGCTCGCTACTCGGGTTATGCATTTAAATTGTTTCTAATCTATGGGTCAAGTACGCGAGTGCAGAGATTGCGGTCCAGGGGAGGTTCTTCCGCCCATAAACAAAATAAAATGTATATAATAAAACTCACGTATGCAACAGACGGCAAGCAGGCGGGCCGAGTCCTCGGGAGGAGAGCATTCCGGGAAAAAGGGTTTCAGGACGTAGGTACTAAAGGTGAGGGCCACGATGGCCTGCGAACAGGGTCTCACGATCATGCACTCGATCCACAGACGGATGAAGGCCATGAAGGGCCCGAAGGTCTCCATGATGTAGGCGTAGTCAGCTCCCGATTTGGTGATCATCGTTCCCAACTCCGCATAGCAATAGGCACCCACCTAGAAAGTTTAAAAAATATGAGATTTATTTATGAAATTAATAACATGATCAAAAACAAAAGAGAAGCTAATGGAAGTGCGAGGGAGATGGGAATATGCATGCAGCAAACCGACTGCTTGCACTGCTTGAATTCCATTATTTGCTCATAACTTTTGAATGAATGGTCCGATTTGAAAAATTTCCTCTACATTTCGATAGGTATTAATAAACACAACAAATTTGCATTTATAATTTTTCAAAGTCTCTACGAGTAACGGGTATAACAAATAAATTCTGATTAATTGGTAAAAAAATAATACATTTATGATGCAGTAAAGTCCAAGATTTTCTTAAGCCTTTAAAATAATGATTGCTTTTTCCCCTAGATTTCTTTTTCAATTTCAAAGTGTTTTAAAAGTGCGCAATCGTTGTCATCTGTCAGCAGCACCACTGCGTATACGTAATTTTATTGAACTGAAGCCGCATTTCCTGCGTTTGACACGAACTTGTCATGTTTGTGTGTGTGTGTGTTAGTAGGGTGTGTGGGTGCAGGAATTTCAATAATTTCATTAAGCGACGCAGTGGCACTCTGCCAGCATTCGTAATTGAATGAGAAGGTCCTCCCTTAGTTCCACCCACTTTTCCCATTCTAACCCAGCTGTTATTTACCAGATCCAGATGGTAGTCTATACACCAACAGGTGTCTGGGGGTTATCGAATGCCCTACTCCCATTTGCATATCAGGTTATTGGTATTTATGAGCTTATACACACACATTCTTACCATCGAGAAAAGTCCGGAAATGACCCAAACGATGAGGGCCAGGTTAACGCTGCCCGTGTACATCAGCACTCCCGTGGGCGAAACGAAGATGCCCGACCCGATGATGGAGCCCACTATCACGGTGCATCCATTGAGCAGGCTCATCTTGGCCTTCAGGGTGACCTCTCCGCCGCCTCCACCTGCGTCGCCTCCATCCCCGCCGTCCGCATCTCCGTTGGTCAACTTGGCGGAGGCATCATTCCCATTCCCGTTGACAATCGAACTCTTCCGCGAGGAGTTCTTGCGATTCAGAGACTCCGTTTCCATGCTGTCAGCACTGCGTTTCGGCTGTTAAAAATTTCCTGGAGAGAAAAGTAATGAATATTATAATTAATATAAATAAAAAAGGTAATAAAAGCCGAAAACTGAACCCTACTTATAAGGTCAATAATCTTTTAACATGGCATGAACAGAGTTGAACCAATTCTTCTCCGTGGGGAGCTGAACAGAAACATTAAAAAATTTGTTAAAAAATGTGTTTTAATTCTTCTTCAATTAATCAATTAATATTTTGCCAGTCATACTAAGTAAACTACCTATATTTCTCAATACCTTTGACCTTTTGCGGCATCTATCGTCCATCGATTAATTACACAAGTTTGTTTACAATATGGCTTTATAGATCCATAAATTACACGTGTTTAGTTTCTTCTAGTTCTATTTATAGTCAATCTTTTTAGCTTAGTATATTATTCGAAGGCAGTGCTATGAAGAAAAAGTATTTTCCCCTTAATTCAAGTATCTCTTAGCTAATGAACTTGCTTTCCTAATGCTGCTAATTATTCATTTGTCTCTCTGGAGAGGAATTTGCGATTCTGCCATTGACTTTGAGAAATGGCGTGCTAATTGCGAGAAGAGGAAATCTCAATTCAAACCTTAAATTCTAGATTATCAGATGTTTCATAAAATGTAATCTCGACTTGAAATTCGAAGTGAAGGCGTTCCCTTCCTTCTTTTTTTTGAGTGAAAGGTAATTAAAGGTCATTGGCAGAAGTAAAAAGCTTGCTCTACTTTTACCTTGACTTTTATATTCGTATTTTTTGGGCACAAGCTTTTAATGTATTATTTGCACAGAGAAAAAAAGATCTATTGTTTTGATTTAAATTTTAAAAATTTGTTGAATATATTAAGCTTAAACTTTTAATCTTAAATATAAGTATAAAATAAACAACGCCTGAAATTTTCCAGCAATCGGTCGTGACTTTCTTACATGACGAGGAAGCAATGGACTGGAGTTCGTTAAACCCACCAAAATTATATTATTTCGGTGTAAAAGTTTGACGGAGCCTGAAGATTGATTGATAAGCCTCTGAAAGAAGGCACGTGTGGGCCTATGAACTCGACACAAAGCCAAGGAAGTGGTTCCCCCGAGAGGCCCGACACGCCCACTTATGGCATTAGGTCATGCCAATTGTTTACTTTAGTATACCATATATACCATATGGTGTTGGGGGAAGGAGGGGCCACTTCCTCAAAGCGAAAGCAGAGGCCGGTATTGGACCCACGCTCTGCATAAATTAGCATAGCATCAAGAGGCGAGAAAAACAAACAAAAAATTATACGATGTGTGATTCAGTTATGGAATAACTGGTAGAATGGCACAAGCAAAACAAACAGGTGAAAAAAACTAAGATCTATAGCTCGGATCTATAACCCTCGACTGCTAATTAGCCGATTGGCCATCTGATGTTTTAGATTCTTGGCTTAACACTTGGCCGGCCAAGCTAAACGGAGTGAAAACGGTCGAAAAAGATACAATTACTCCCGATCTCGCCGCGAATAGATTATGGATTTGTAATACAGAATCGGTGTTCGGTATTCGGGGTATTGCAATTATCTAGTGCGGAATTCCAGTGAAATCCGAGCGGGGAAAAATACGAAATTACATCTTTGGAATTCACAATGCAATGGGGTTTGCATCACGAGTTAGTCACTTTGCCAGCAGGGGGTCTCCTTTTTTTTTGCTTCGTGTGAAAGGCATTGTCATTAGTTCACCTCAGGGCAATTAGCTCTTTCACTCCGCAGTCAGCCATTTACTTGACCCAATTTATGCATAAATCAAGACATAAAACACACTATCGATTCATCGAAATCGGGCTATTTGTGTGCGCACCTGAGGCATAAACAGAAAAACACAAAAGAACTAACAAAATCCATTAATTTTGGTATAGTAAACAGAGCCGCTATTGTGTAGTCCATATAAATCACTGTACTGGGGGCTATCATAGTTATCATGCTTAGTAAGCCTGGGATATCAACTAATTGAAGCTAATTGTGGAAAAATTTGATTTTTTGTCAGACCAAATATCATAAATTGGATAATGAGTATAAAAGGGAGTTACTTTAAAAGCGAACTAATATATTTTATAAAATAATCACAAAACCAGATCATTCCAGTCTGAATTAATTGAAATAGAATTCCCAATTCTGGATTTATTTTGTTTTCCTTGAGCTGATTATTCTATCACTAACAAAATCTCAACCAAGTAGTTCTTATCAGGGTCTACGAACAATTCCGTTTGATTCACAAAAATCAAAACAAGAGGAAACCGGCTGGATTATCAACAGGTCCGAGTTAAAGCCGAAATTCTAAATATATACCCCAAACAAGAATTGAACATTTCGGGTATTGGGTATATAGTATAATAAATAAATCTGCACACATCAATTCTTGCGGGCAGTTTTTGATGGCGCTTTTATGAGTTGCCAAAATCGCCTCATGCGTTTTAATTGAAATTTGTGTTTCACCGCTGTTGTTTTCCATTTTATTAACACCTTTTTTAATTCTGATGGAATTTTTTATTGTCTTTTCTTAGGCGTTTTTAATCACAAACACAAGTGTTGCTTATGCAAAGCCAACAATTTTTATCTGCTTAAATTGTATGCTATTTGACTAACGCCGAGAACTGAGTACTTAAGAGGCGATTAGGCTTTTGCTACCTGCCTAAGAGGGTCGAGCACTGTTCCCGTGAGCAAAGAGGGCTTTGCTACTAACTGATATTTCCAGTTGCCAACAAGTTCCGCCGGAGAACGAGAACCGCACGCAGTCAGCGGATAAAGCAGACTGACAACCACCGGCGATTCCAATTCGCTCCGAGGCATCTTCGCTCCGGAAATCTCAGCCAGCGGTTAATCGTGTTCGGGACTGGTCGGCTGAGCTGCATCCCCTACACCGCTATGCACAGAGAAAAATATTGGGGCCATCAAGGGTTTAAAGATCATAATTGTATTTGCTTTTATTATTATCTCTTAAATTGTACTGTGGACTTAAGGGCCACATTTGATTAGAAAAATGTTTTAAAAAAATATATAAATCTAAGTTCCAATATTTTGAGCTAAAAAATTTAATATATTTTTTTAAGAATTCCTTTTTTAAGTATTCTTAAGTAGTTTGTACTTTTTATTTTAGTTTTCAAGTCTTAAACCCATAGATAATATTCTTAAATATTTTTTTTAAAAATTGGGATGGTTTCTGGGTCTTTATGAAAATATTAAGGTGAATATAAAAGCCCGGCTTTGCGCTACTTCGAATCTGTTCGATGTTCGTTCGAGAGGCTCGCTTGTTTCTAACCGGCAATCTGTGTTTTTTGAATTCGTAATTTCTCCAAAACAAGTTTTTGTTTGTTCCCGTGATCGTGGTTGTTAAAGTCTCGTACCTTTTGTTTTTTGGGCTTTCGATGGTTCTCATTTCTTGTGTTTGCCTCGCTTTTGGCAGGCGGAAAATGGTACACGCTGACTTTTATCTAACAGATACACAGACAAGCCGAAGAACAAGAACAAAAGTAATTTAACTGAAGGTCTACGGTTTGTTTACCCATGTGGCAACAGTCTTTTGGGGCACTTGAGTTCCAAGTACCCTTTGCGAGATACAAAAGTATCTTTTGCCGTGTATCTCGCTGCGTTCACACGTAGGTTGTTTGCGTCGCTTTGGAAATGCAAATTGGACACAAGACGCTCTGATTTTCGCGCGAATATTCAAATCTATTCCTGCCTGCCCACTTGCCCCGATCTTTAATTGAATATATCCGCAATATGTCGGTGACTTTCCACAAATGACTTAATTCAAAGCATTTGGTGGCCAACTGAAGCACAATGGCGACGCGTCTGCAGTTTCCCAGTAGAATTTACTTAAATAACTTGTATTACCGAGAATGTTTGCCGCCTTTCAGCGTTCAGTTACTTCAACCTAAATCTCGCTTCGGGCCAACCGAGTTTATTGACCAACGAGCACAAAGGCTGATGATTTCCAGCTTTTGATGACTGACTTTCGACTGTCGATATTTATTTGATTCGGTTCCGCGGCCGGTTTTTGGTTTTTGGTTCCCAAACTGCTAAGTGCCCATCATCGAGTTGCTTAATCTCCCCTTTATTAGCAATTTGTGTATATAATCCCAAATTAACGACAATTGGCGGTGCGTCCAGCGACGTCATAGGTGGCGGGTTAGAAGGTATTCCTAAGTGCGGTCATCTTATTAAATTAAATCTCGCCATGAAGTGTGGCACTTTAGGAGCTCCCCGACTCGTTAGTCAATTGATTTACTAAGCCTCAAAGTCGCCCGATAAAATCGGGTCTTTGGGAACTGGCTTGGAATGCGAAAGTATTATAATTCCGACTTCGATCAGCTGATCGGCTTGATGTTTGAATATTTATCTTAAAGTCATTCCACAGGTAAACAATAATTAGAATTCCAGTTTCTTTTAAATAATAAAGTAAAAGGCACACAAAAAAAAATTTGATATGAAATAGGGTCATTTCCACAGTATTTTATATCAATAAAAAGGCCATATGAATAATGTCAAATTTACGATTCAAACATACATATCAACTTGATATTTTGTCATTTCATAAAAGTTAAAAAAAATTCTGTTGTAAAATACGAAATGTAGTAATTTTTGAACAAATTTTGTAAACTAAGATTAACTTAACCTTGATTTTGATCTTTAAAAAATATTAAATTAAATTAAATGAATTAATATCAAAATGATCTTTTGTCAATTTTTTTTTCTGTGTATGAATAGGCATTTCTATATAAATTCTAAGGAATTGATGGACTTTAAAATCACTAAACCATGTTCATTAATTTATATTTTTTGCCAGCTTTGCACTTAATTGTTAATCTCTGACATCTGTTTGCCTTGACAAATTGCGGTTTTGGGGCTCAGCAAACAATTTAAGCGCTTTCATTAAATTAAATTTTCGTGATGCATCTCGCCAATGCCAATAAATTCCCGGCTCTCTGTCAAGGCCAAGGGTTTATCCCACCTTTTTGAGGCATTGAACTGGTAAAAAGAACTGGCATAAGAAAGAATGGGTATTTGATACCTACACTACCGGCGTGCCAATAGCCCATAAGTCGAGGAAAACACACCTTTCGAGAATAGGTGGGCCGTGGGTATTATGTTTCCCCGGCCAAACCGAGGCTCATTAATTTAGAGATCGACTCTAAGCCCAAGTACTTATTACTTATCGACGTGGCTGGCATTTCAAGTACTATCTCGTGTTTCGTGACGTTTCTGACCAAATCGCAGGTTGACATTGCATCAGACTCTTGTCGATATATAGGTGATTTAGCTGATTAACCATGAAAAGCGGCGCCAAAGTGTCTGGCAAAGCTTTCGGAAGCTGTTGTGGTGGGTGGTTCGTGACGTCAGGGATTGCCATTTGTGACGTGCTGGCCAAAAATAGCGCACAAAGGGCAAAGCCAAAGACAAAATGTCATGGATTCTGTTCGCATACTTACACACAAATTTTAATTGATTTTTTTCCTGGATTTCAAGAACTACTTATAAACGCTTTCAGTTAAATCAGATGAGTTCTTAGCATTTTTATAACACTTTCAGCTGAAGTTTTATTCAAAAACTCTGAGGAAATAATAGTTTTCCTACAATTTACGTTGTGCGATGTGGGAAAATAATAAAATACAAGACCCGTTTTGTTTTCGTGGCCACAGTAGAACGCGAACTGATGGGCGCTTCGTGGTTACAGCATCGCCAGAAAGCGAGAGAGCAATCATCAGAGTATAGAGGGCCCTACCCCCCGGTATACCGATAAAACTCTCCCATAAGAGGCTCTTGATAGCAGGACAGACCACGTTTCTTAAAAACCTTTCGCGAACTGCAAATTACCCCCGGCTTTCGTCAAGGGTTTTCGGGTTCTTAGAGGTTGGTCATCGTGGGCTTGGTCTTTCAAATTATGCCAGGCCTTCATGTTTCTGGGATTTTTCTCTGCCCTTTTTGGGTTTTTTTTTTGCGAGACGTCTGCTCACGTTCACGGCGATTGCCGATTCAAATGCCTTTTGTTGCCCGCGCATAAATTTTCGGCTCGGCACAACCTTCTTTGGGTTGCTGCTCTCTGGGATTCTCATGGTTTTTTGTTGTACTCAAGGTCAGCAACGTCCTGCTGCGCATGTCCTGAAAGAGCTTTCGAGTGCGTAAACTAGAGGAAGTTAAGAAAGCTTTTGATAGCTCAAGGAAGTGTTGCTTTCAATAGTAATAGCCTGTTTACATTGGTATCCATCTACCAGGAAGTGGAACGTGCCATAAAAGGTGCCTTTGGGCATATCAAAGATTTGACTGTGTATTAGAAGATGGCCAAGGATTCAAATTAATATCCTTCAATAGGGCCCATTTTTGGAAATTCATAGACACATCGTCGGAAGAGCCAAGGGACCTTTCAAAGATAATTCAAGCTTCCTGCATAAAGTCAAAACTTCAACTTCAAGCCGATATACCGCAATCTGGAGATCGTGTTGGTAAGTTTGAACATAAGTAAATACTATATCTTTAAAAAAAATGGTTTTAATTTCATTTTAATCTTAAAATTTTAGTGTGCTCATTATATTATTACATTGTATCCATCTACCAGGAAGTGGAACGTGCCATAAAAGGTGCCTTTGGGCATATCAAAGATTTGACTGTGTATTAGAAGATGGCCAAGGATTCAAATTAATATCCTTCAATAGGGCCCATTTTTGGAAATTCATAGACACATCGTCGGAAGAGCCAAGGGACCTTTCAAAGATAATTCAAGCTTCCTGCATAAAGTCAAAACTTCAACTTCAAGCCGATATACCGCAATCTGGAGATCGTGTTGGTAAGTTTCAACATAAGTAAATACTATATCTTTAAAAAAAATGGTTTTAATTTCATTTTAATCTTAAAATTTTAGTGTGCTCATTATATTATTAATTTTTTTTAGCACTTGAATATATTTTATTTTAAGCCACCAGTCTTCCAAATATTTTTGGCCCAAGGTGCAAGAGATTCTTCTGATTTAGAAGAACACCTTTGGTTTTGGAACCGACTTCAAATTTACATAAAAAACTGTCAAAATACACAAAATATACATTTTACTTGTAGATTTACATTGGTTGGTGTCCACGCTACTTGGCCATTTAACCGAGTCACCCAACGTTTTCAAATTTTAGCCGCCAAATCACCCTCTGTTTTGAATTTTTAGATGCACGAGTCGCCATAATTTTTTCCACGTTTCCGCCGGAAACCGGAAATAAAATCTGGAAATCGAAAAATAACAGCATTTATGTAAGCCATATGATTCAAAACCCCCTTATGCTTATAGAGATCGTCCTTTGGTCAGGTCGTCTTTGTCCTCTGGGAGTTGCTCCTGATTCGGTTGGTGAGGAGTCCGATTCGGAGCCGCCCTTTTCCGACTTCCTCGGGATCTAATTGGCTACCTGTTCATCCTGCTCATCGCTCGGCTGCAGGCGGAGGATCAGGACTACCTGGGCTTGCTGGGTATAAAATAGTCGAAACTTTTTGGGATGAAATCGAATATTTTCTTGCTTTTGTTTGGCCAGCACATTTCGCACGCAGCTTAATTCGCCTGTTTTCCCCCCGTTTGGGGTTTTTAACCATTTGTAAGTAACATATCGAATAAATCCGTTGGAATTTGGCACACGTGTTGTGTGTTGTGTGCAGTTGCACAATGCATCCCCAGGGGCGCAAAAGTGTGTTGACAAGGCCAAAAGGAGGAGGTGGTTTCGAGTGTGTGCGAATCGGTGCCATGTGTGTGCGCCAGCAACTTTGATCCAGCTGCGAACTGTTCATGCGTGGAAGCTGCATTGTTCGGTGCTTAAAAGCGATTGCTGCTGCCATATAAATGCACTTTCCACTCCTCACCTGCAACCGCGTCCCACGTTGCGTATACGTGTCGTTTACGCAGCAGTGTGCAACACGCATACGCACTGTTGCACCGCCATAAAGGCTTGTCTCTCCCCATCTGGGTGCTCGCTTATTAGTTTGTTTTGCAGGAGGCGAAATCAATCAATGGCCTCACCTGCCTCTACGTGGCCGCCTATCACCCGCCATCAAACACGATTTGATGGCATCAAAGCTTCATTTGTGTGCCTAGCCCACGGACAGGATGCCGAGCAGGCAGGATATGAAAGGACTACGGACTTCGGACTCCGGACTCTGGTCTATGGACTGTCGACTGTCCATCGAGGACAGCAGCGCATATTTTGCCACATGACAGTTTGCTTTCGCATCTATGTCATCGCAGTGTCTGCGTTTTTTGCAACGCTTTTGATCCTTACGTGACTGCGACAATTGTCGCTGGCACCTGTACCATCAGAGTCCTGGGAAAACGTAGAAACACTCGAAAAAAAGTCTCAAAAATATTAGTAAATATTTGAAGTAAAAAGTATACATTTTTCTAATTTTATATTTATAGAAAATACTAAAGAGTACTGGGAAAACGTAGATGCACTCGGAAAGAAATTATAAAAATATTAAAAGAAAATGGAAAGCTTATACATTCGCATTCGTCTTAAGAAAATTAAAATTAAAAAAATGTACCATAATAAATTAGTATAGGTAAATATATATTTCTATTGAAAGCGATGATACATTTTTTAAATTAAATACTAGAAATACTAGACATTTTAGAGATTTCAAAAAAGGGTGTCAAAAAGTATGCAATGCATCCTATTTTTAATAGAACGCATTGAAATTTTGAACTACATATATTTTGTAGCATACTTTTAGTCACTTTTATCGAGATTTTAAATGACAAGGAATTAATTAAAGTAGATTTTTCTGTTAATTTTTCTCAATGTACCTGCCACTATCTGGACGCCGTCGCCGCTTTTTGTCATCCCTGCGTTGGCGGCAAAGTTTTCCCGGCACATTTCCACATTTGCAAATGCAAATTCAAACGCTCGATTACAGTTGGCAAAAACCCCATATGCATTTGCTTATCGCCTCGTGCCTGAGCAAATTTTGAATATTTTCCCAGCCGATCAATGAAGTGCGCACTTTTTGCCGCCTCAGTGGGTAGAACAAGTTCTAAGCTACTTACTGCCCGAAGTCCTGTCTCGAATGGCGATAAATGTTCTTTGACAAGCGCTGCTCCACCTGCAAATTTATGCACTTTCTGACCATGAGAGCCCCAGACTTCGGGTTTCAGACTTCAGAGCTCCGAGAAAATGAAGTGCAAAGCAGCTTTTGAAGAGGCATCCTGGACTCGAGACTCCATCCTCCAGATGATGGGTAGTTATGCAAAGTGCTGCCAGCTGTCGGATTATGCTGATTTCCATGGACTGATATCAATTTCGGGGCAGGCATTTCGCAAATGAACATTGGCTGGCGCGCACAATCAAAACTTTACTAATTACGAAAACTTGCCGAAAAATCTGCTTAATACAATAAGTGCGACAATGCCCGGTTTTCTCCATGGAGATCCTAGAGTCCCGGAAAACAAAGAAACAGGCAAGTGAGAAATTAACTTGCGTTTTCAATTACCAAAGAGTCTGAGGAGCTGAAAATCAAAGGATGTGGAGCAGACGCCGTCTGCTGACAATGCGAAAATGCAAAGAGCACTTGAAGCATACAATATTGAAGGAAAAGTGCGGGGAAAATGGGAAATGGGAGAGCTGCCGACTGGCGACAGCTTCGGGTTGTGTTTTTTATGAGAACGGAGGAGTGCCAAAGTTGTTAGAACACTGAATTCCGCTTGAACTGTTATTATTTAGGCTCCTAAAATGGTTGAACAGCAGCTCTTTGCAATCCTTTTTCCATATTTGATCAGGACTTTTTTGCAGCACTCACCTTAACTTGCTCTTCATATTCCCGCTTTTACTTATGTTGTTTACCCTCATCTGCTTTTGCCTCTGCTTTTCCAGCAGCAATTTGCATATCCATTTCTGAGTCCTTTGCGGGATTTGCATATCTCTCACTTCGTCGAACAATTTATTCTTCTCTTTCAGTTTTAATTATCTGAAAGTTGTTTGATCTGTATCGAATACTTTTGCCACATTTGGATTAGTTTTCCCATCTGCTGGGAAGCTCAAAATGGGGTTTCCCCACCAGGGAGCATTTTCCATTTGGCACAATCGTTCAGGTTTTTAATTTATTTAAAGTCGTGTGCGCGGGAATTGTGGATGGCTGACTGTCTGGCGACATCAAAAAGCCAGTCGCCATTTGACACTCGCTCGGCGAAAGGATAAAGTTTATAATTTCATAGACTTGCCAGCTCCTTGGAGGCGGCGTCTTGAATTTATGCGCTGAATTAATTATGCACGCACGGAGTCGGAGGATTTCCAACTCCTCGGGACGAAGGACTCGGGACGAAGGACTCAGGACTCTGGGACTTCCCCTGTTTGTCTGGTTAGTTTGTGTTTGGCGGCGTTGACGGCGCATTTAAAATAATTGCTCGGCGTGGAAAAAGTGAAGCTTTCGCCATTCGTGTGAAAAGTTTACACTGCGCTCGCGGCATAAGCTCATAATGGATTTGTTGGCGGGTTTGTTGCGTTTTCTTCTCCTTTTTTTTGCATTTGCCACAGAGTTTGGGCTTGCGAACTTGCGGCTTGTGGCAAGAAATTAATGGCGGAGGGGATAAAGAGTCAACCGTAATTGGGTGTGCCTGCGATGAGCTAATGCAAGTTATGGATAGTTTTAAGTGGGTGTCGCAGGGGGAACTTTTGGCCAAAACAATGCAAAAAATGGTCAGAATATGGAGTGATATACCTTGTTGAGCTCGTAATTAAATTCCCAATCGATTGGCATTCAAACCTGGAAATTTTAAATTTTTACCATTTCTCGCAAAAAATCATGATGGTACCCCTTATGAAAAAATGTGAAAATTGGTCAAAAATTTAATTTTCCCAAAAGTGATGGGGATCGTTAGCTTAGATTATTAGCTGATTAAAACTGTCAGAATTTTGGCAGTGCGCCTTTCATAGACTAAATTATGATCGAAAAACCGCAAAAATTGATGTTTTTTGGACCAAAATGAAAAATATTTTGGTCGAAAAATTGCAAAAAATGATCACAATTGCTATAGACTTAATAAGGAAGAAATCTACAACTCCTATGTTCAATTCAATCTACAAATCTGAAACTCAATCAAATCAACAACTCCATTTTCAAATCAACAACTTTAAATCTACAACACAAATCTCAAAATCTATCTCGTAGATCTTTAGTTTTAAGATCTTTTTCAATGTAAGTTGTTTCCCTTCACTGAGTTGTTAACCCATTTTCACCTTACTTGCTTTTATAAAAGACAGATTTCCGGAATAACCCCCTTGGATTGAATCGAGAATAGTTTCAGTTGGCAGCTTAATTAGTTAATTGAATCGGATATGGCTGCAGTTTCGATATCTCCATCTCCCGCATCATTAGCATGCCTTTCATGTGGATCCATTGAACGCGGGGCTTTGATACTTGGGTATACATAGCTACCTACGTACTTCCCCGTACTTGCTCAACACCCGCTGTCAGGCGCTAGAAGTCGCTTAGTTGCGCCGGCTTTTCAGTGCCGAAAACCCCGGAAAACCCCGGCTCCCCGGAAAATGTTTCGCTTTTCCCTCCCCCTCCTCCTCCTCTTTCCACCAACTGTCTCGGTTATTTACGCCAGCGGCATAACGTTGAAAGCAAATTGATATCATGTGGATTTGGCTTTCACTTTGTGGAATCAATAGGCGAAATCCTTTTGGCAGAGCCTGGCACAGGGCCACTCTGCTCGGAACTCCGTGTATATCTGCTGCCACTCGAGTTAAGCCAAGGATAATGATTATGTTGCGCAACGACTGTGGATTCGCAGAAGGGCGGGCTTTGCATAGCTTTTCTGGATGATGGGGGGATGGAGCACAGAGCACAGAGGGGTCGAGGGATTTCGTAATCGACAGACAATCGACGTGAACAACATAATGGATATCGAACTCGAACTCAAACTCAGTAGCCCACAGGCCCCGAAAGCATACTTCAAGGCATTGCAACTAATTGGCTTTCCTTGAGTGGGGAGGTCTGCTCAGCTCCTCAACCGCAGGGAAATGGCCACTACTGCTTGTCTTCTGTGCCACTTGATTGGAAAATCAAACTAATTAAAAGATTTCAATTAAACGCCGAGCTGGGAATGCAGTGGCATTACTACTACCTACCTTTCCCAGTAATTCCATTAAAATGGCAAATCAATTTCAATAAATTTCATTCCAAGGTGGAAACGCCAGCTCAGCTCAGCTCAGCTATTCCAACGACATCATAAAACTGTTTACATGCTGACAAATCTGTTAATTGAATCGCAAATCCAATTAAAACTTCGATTTTCTATCCCCCGGAACTTTGGGCGGCAAAAGTTCAAGTGCATAAATGGCCAGCATGTGTGTGCTGTGTGGACATTCCGCTTTTGTGTCCGAAAAACTTTTCACAGCTTGTCGTCCTCTCAGTCGCAAAAATTCAACGTTCCTCCTCTTGCGTGTAAATTCAATAACAAATTTATGCGTCAAATTTAGTTGAAACTGCATTAAAGCGTACAATTTCCTAATTAGTCCGTCTGCCTGTGTAAAACTCGTTTCCCTCCCGCTGGCATTTCGCATTTCGCATTTCTGCACGCAAAAATAGTCAAAGCGAAACCGCAAGCTGCGCATAACTAACTCAACTGCTTTATTTGGACAAACCGCAGCCACAGCTTCCCTCTGCCTCTGCCAAACATTTCCATCCCAGGACACCAGGACACCCTGGATGGGCCTGCTGTCGAAAAATAGCAACATATACTATTTCGAATGCAGTGCGGAGATGAGCAGGATCAATTTTTATGGTCAGCGATATCAGGATATTTAATAACAGGAGATATTAAAGATAAGAAATGATCATTACAAATCTTGAATTAATTAAAATATTTTATAAAACTATTTTATACTTTTATTTTTAACTTATCAGGAGATTTAAAGGAATTTATTAAGACTATTATTTATTCCGTTAGCGATATCAGGGGATTTGATATCCGGAGATCTTACAGATCAGAAATAAATACATTAAAAATCTAGAACTAATTAAAATATTTTTAAAAACCATTTCAAAACTTTTATTTTTAATTTATCAGGAGATTTACAGAGATTTATTGAGACTAAAAAATATCATATTTTACAAAAAAACACAAAAAATTTGAAATTACTTTCAAAGGTGTCTAAAAGTATGCAATAATAATTTAATTATTTATTTTGTTTGGAATCTTCAGTTAAAGTATGCAGTGGGAAACTTCTCTGATGATGGAAAAACCTATACTAGATTGATTTTAGACAGCTTAAGATGTGCTTATAACCCATACAGATTTTCCCAAATAGCTTATATCAATTGAATACCCATCATCACTCCGAAATACGCATCTCTGTCGGCTCATTTGGCTGGTTCCGGTTTCGTTTCGTTTGGGGTCTCGGATTCGGGTTAGTTTCCCGGAGAGTGCCGTGTGGAGCCCATTAAAAGTGCATTTAGTGAAAATTTATCTGGGCGCAGAAAGGTAGCAACCGCAGGCGCATTTTCGCATTTTCGACTCCGGCTGGGCAGCTTCAGAGCTTCATGGCTACAAGTGTGCGTGTCCGGAAACGGAAATAAAATAATTCTGGTTGCAATAGCAACAGGAAGTCTGTGCTGCTGCCACTTTTATCCTTCGCATCCCAGGGACTTGTGTCTGCCAGTTTTTGGCCTTCTGTCTATTTGTGTTTGCATCTGTGTTTGTTTGTCTGTTTGCTTGTTTGTTTGCTTGCCTGTTTGGCGTTGGTGCGAAGGTTTTACTGTTTATGCAAATGCTTTGGCCCACGAAATGCTTTAACCGAAAACACTTTAACCGCATTCACCTTGGGCGGCTGCTTGTTAGTAGCCATTGAGCGCAGAACAGACAGAAACAGCTCCCCCAGCCCTCGGGGCTCTCAACTCCATTCAGCTGCCCAAAAGGCCGTAAAATGCCTGCAAGTTACGGCCATGTGCCCCTTGGCTGCTGTTCCCGAAAAATGTTTCATTGCTATTGGAGGTGCACTGGAAGAAAATTCGAAAAACTTCCATTTAAAATTCTATTTAGAGGCTCGTTTTTTTCATACTAAAGTATTTTCAAGAGCTCGAAAAATATCGATAGTTTTATATATCTCGATATTTAATCTAAACATCGATATTATCGAATCGATATATTCAAAATATCGAAAATATCGATAATTTTCAGACTCTATTATTTTCAAAGAAAGATAAAATGGAATGGAAATCTATTTTACAATAAATTCAATTTTTAATTACAAGTTTACTTTATCTAAATGATAATATCAAATATTTTCTCCATCTGCATACAGCTACAGATCCCCGGCTGTTCCAGACACCTCCTCCTGGACCACCTTCGCACCCACCTCTTCGCGCCTGCCTGAGTTTCTATTATGTAGCATATCGTAATCTCACTTGAGTCAAAGGTTTAGCTGCAGACACCCGAAGAACACCCGAAAACACCCGCAACACCCCAAAGAACACCGTAGCAACAACAACCCGCAGCTAACACTTTGTAAATAGTCATCGGCGTGTTTATTACTCAGTCGTGCCAGAGTGTCTGTCCCTTCCGTCGGGGTCCTCTCCTCCGAAAGTCCTGGTGCCGTGTGGTCCTGCGGTTAGTTGTTAGTGTTGCCGTGAAATCGCTGTTGCGAAAGATTTCCACCCAAGGTGTGTGTGTTCGTGTGCTTGACTTTTCGCTTAATGAAAGTACAGTTTAAACTTTGCATATCCCGAAAAGGATAACCGAAACTAGGTTTTGATCCTGGAATTTAAAGGTAAACATCTTGGGTATTCGGGTGATTACCTTAATATATTCGATTGATATTAAATGGAGTTTTAAGTGGGGTAGTTTTACCGTTATGGTACATTCTATTATGATATTGTGATTCCCTCTGAGCTATTTAATATATTTCCCTTTTGTATTAGTTCCTTTCATTTAATTTCCATTTTAAAATACTCCCTACACCAAATTGAAATTCCAAAATATTTAATTACACATGTGCTTTTAAACTAGAATTGTTTAGAATGACTCGAATTTATTAAAAAACTTAAAGTGGGCTTTAACGACTCTGATATCTGATATCATTGCAGCCCACGGGCAAAACGGTGAGTAATTGGTAACTGCTACTTAGAGGCACTAACTACACTCGTCCTCCGTTTAATTCCGACCAGAATTTTCCCCTTGACGTCACAACAACTGGCGAACAGAAGAGGACAGAACAGAAAACAAAACAAACAATTTCCCTCGCACGAAATTTATCGTTTGCATAAATTTGCTTTATTGCCCGGCTGCCTGTCGTTGTGTGTGAGTGTGTTGGTATTAGTGTGTGTGTGGGTGAGTTAGTGGCTGTGTATTTGTGTTGCCAACGGAAGTGTAACTTTCGCTTCCAGGCCAGACATGGCCAAAAGCAACAACAACAACAACAACAACGGTAGTGAGTCGAATGCGGCGAACAAAGTTTTCCATTATTCAATTTAACTAATGAAACTGAAAATTCATTTTACCACATTAACAAACACACACATACACACAGACAGAGGGAGAGGGGGGAAAACAGGACACCAAAGGACGAGGCCAGGAAATGTGACTCGCCTCCGGAAAAAGGACATGTGTGCGTGCTGGACTCCTGTTTTTGGTTTCTCCGCCGCCATTTGAACATTTGAACAGCCATAAAGCGCGGAAATTTATATTCGAGTGGAAACGAGGCAAGGACAGCCGCGTCGAGGCGCCACCCTAGTGCGTTGGCATTTAAATAATTAAGTATATTTTTAGCCCGCCATTCGAGTCCTTCTTTGGTTTTAGCTGCTAGAATTTGAAGAGTTTTGCGGGCTAAAAAGGGGGAGGGTGCTTATAATAGCCTATAGAGGTGTCTAAAAGTATGCAATGCTATTTAATTTAATTTAGTTTGATAATTAGAACCTTTTAAAAAAGCTACCCTTAAATATTAAAATAGAAAATAGTGTTATTAATAATACTCTTAAAAGGACTAACAATTTTACAGTTTTATTTATATATTTATTTTTTTATTTTTATTTATAAAGGTGTATGCAATCAAAATTGAAAAAGCCACAGTATTTTCCCTTAATAAATTCGCTTTAAATTATTAACTCAAAGAACCTATACCCTTAAATATTTAAATATAAAATAGGCATTCAAAAATGTAACTTAAAAGGACGAACAATTTGACAGTTTTATTTCTTAAGTTTCTTAAGTTAAAATTTTGTGTTTTAAAATTTTCTGAGTGATTATTACCTTACATTGTATAGTATTCTGTTTTTTTTCATTCTCTGGAAGGCAGGCTCTAGGATAAAGTCCTCTAGTCCTCCTCCTCCAGTTCCTCGAGGTCCTCGTCATCGGATGCTTCTTCCAAGTCATCGCTGGATTCGTTGGTATCGGCGCTATTGAACTGCCCATCGTCGTCGTAATCATTCTCATCCCCGGCATCCTCGTCCATGTTATCCTCGGCATCCGCGTCGGCTTCATTATCGCTTTCCGCTAAGATATCCTGGGTGTCCATGGGCACTACCTCTACGTGGTCGCCGTTTCCCAGATCGTGTCGCAAAAAAGCTGGAGGAGAACCAAGCGCCTTACTGGAGGCTTCCGGGGACTTTGGCAGAGTCGTAGCTCCCTGTTTTTCGATGGCCTCCACCACCCGCCGAGGACTCTCCTCGCCGGCGGTATTGCGATTCCGGTGGCCGGCGGTGTTAGAGTCCCTGGCTCCAGAAGAACTTTGACCCCGTGGCTGCAGCAGTGGCAAAGTATCCGGTTCGATGGTCTTCTCATACTCCGTAAAGTTGAACAGCGGCGGGAGGCTCCGGCCATTGGGCAACTGCTGGTGGGGATCGTGGCGCAGTTCGTCGAAGAACGGATGGGCACAACCCATCATGGGAGAGACCCGTTGATTGGGCGAGTAGACGAGCATCTTGGAGACCAGATCTATGGCCTCTGCCGGCGTGCGAATCCTGAAGACCTTGGGCCACGGATGCGGCTTCAGTTGCGGCAACTTGAACTGCTTGTAATGGGGATTCATGTCGTGCAGCTGCTCGGCGGTGGGAGTGCCCATTACCTTGACGATCTCCACTATCTGATCCACACCCGAGTCGCCGGGGAAGATGAGCTGCCCCAAGAGCAGCTCGGCCATCACACAGCCGGCGCTCCAAATATCGATCTTGGTGGAGTAATCCGTGGCGCCAAAGATCAATTCAGGAGCACGATAATACCTGGAGCAGATATACGAGACATTCGGCTCCCCGGAGACCAGCTGCTTGGCACTGCCAAAGTCGCAGAGCTTGAGGATACCCGTCTCCGAATCGAGGAGCATATTCTGTGGCTTGATATCCCGATGGCAGAAGCCCAGACTGTGAAGATAGGCCATGCTCCGCAGCAACTGGTACATATAGAGTCGCACAAAGTTGACGGGCAACGTCTGTTTGGCCCTCGCATACTGACGTTCCACCTTATAGAGGGTCTCCGGTAGGAATTCCATCACCAGATTCAGGTAAACCTCATCCCGTTTCTCGCCACTCGAGTAGAAGAACCACTTGAGAGTGATGATATTGTCGTGACGCAACTTTCGCATGATCTGCAGCTCCCGGTTCTTGAAGCGACGATCCTGCAGGACCTTCTTAATAGCAACCGCCTCGTTGCTGGGCACCATTTTGGCCTGGAAGACCACGCCGAAGCTGCCGTTGCCCACGACCTTGGCATCGGTGTAGCTGATCTCGCTCATCACATCCGCCCCGTAGGCATTTGTGGCCACCACGGTGGTCACCTTGTTGCTCAGTCCGTTGCTCTTGCTCTGGGAAGCCATTTGATCGGGGATCGGCGAGTGTCCTAAGTGTCCTGTCTTAAGCTATCCACGAGTTCTTGTCAAAAAACCAGCAACAGCGAGGAGATCATGTGTTTTATGTATCTTGTGTAACAGAAATAACGTGATAAAAACAAAATATTTGTGTGTGGCGTAGGGCGTTTAAGTTAACTTCTGTGAAACTGACAGCTTTTCGAGATCTAAATTCAGGCTGGCTGAGATTTATATGGATTATATAATATATTAGATTCCCCTTACTAAGCTAAAGGGAATGCGAACACCCAAAAAAAAATCGATATGAATCGTAGGTCAATTTGACCTTTTTTAAGATCATTCTTAACTTGATATGAGGCCAGGTAAATTTGACCTGGTCGAAAAGAGTACTTCATGTAAAAACGATATGGGTTTTGCATGACCTGAAGCTTACATGGCCATATCGATTTTACGGTTACATGCTTTTTTTTGTGTGAAGGAAATGAAGTGAAGATGAATTAAGTAAAATCGACTGCTTGCACTGCATGAATTTTATTATTTGCTCATAACTTTTTACTAAATAGTCTGGCTTTAAAATCCCCTTCTACGAAGTTAAGATGAGTTGAGTTAAATCGACTGCTTGCACTGCTTGTCTTCCATTACTTGCTTATAATTTTTTAATGAATGATCGGATTTCAAAATATCCTTCTACGAAGTTAGGATGAGTTGAGTTAAATCGACTGCTTGCACTGCTTGCACTGATTGCCTTCCATTAGTTGCTCATAACTTTTTAATGAATAGTTGGATTTCAAAATTTCCTTCTACGTTTCGATAGGTATTAATAAACACAACAAAATGACACTTACTCTTTTACAAAACCTGCAAAGATAACACACTTTGTAGTATGTCACTTGAGCTACTCAGATTAGCTTTAATGCCATCATCACTTTTCCTTTTGAGTGTGATAGTTATGCTGTCAGGAAAGGAAACTAAGTATTTAATAGCTCGCCCACTCGTAATACACAAAGTTGTAGAGGAAACAGATTTCTCAGCTTTTGTCCCTCCAATTTCTCTGTTTTTGGCCACTTGAGCCGAACTTAGGCAAGGCCATTCATAATTCGTGAGGGCCTTCCTTTGTGCTCCGCAAGTTGGCTAATTTCGCAGGACCCTTTTGCATTGTTGTCCACGACTCGACTTGCGACTCGAAAGTTTTGTCTTTGTCTTCTGGCATCTTATCGCTCTGGCCAACTTGACTTGGCCCTTCTTGTCTCGGCCATCCTGTCCGCTGGCTTATCAAAAGACCATGCTTTTACTGTTTCCTTACAGTTGAAGTGCCCCGCAGGGTGGCATTTTTTTATATATCCCGAGATAGCAGATAGTGTCCCCCCCGAAAACGAATAAAAATGTGCTCTTTGAATGTTTTTGTATAAAATGTCGCTTGCAGTTTATTTTTTACTGGTAATTTTATTGTATATATTAGATATATATATAAAAGTGACACACTCATGGTAAAATCTTGTTAGAGACATTTAATCGTATATATTTAAGTTTCCATTTCATTTCGTTTACAGTTTACACCAATATTCAGTAGATTGTAAAAGTGTTTAATCGATAATATTTCATATGCATTCCGTATTCGTATTCGTTATCGTAATCGTAATCGTTTCTACTCTAGTTTGCTAGTTGAGTAATATTATTAGTAGAAGGGGTATTTACACAATTCAGGAGTCACGAAAGGTCAACGGACGGACAGACTTAAATTAGTTGCAAATGATTAAACTAAGCTAAAAGGGGCTTAACGTATATGGTCGAAAGTGGTTCGCTTACGTAAATATTATTGAAATTGTTGGACGTTGTTGGCATAAGTAAGTAAGTAGTTGGGGCTACAACTAGAGTATATATTTTATTTAAATTTAAATACACATATAGGCTACTACATTTATTTGGCTTTTCTCGTTGCTGCTGCTGCAGTAAAATTAAATTTTACATCATCTTGTGTGTGCTCTTGTGTAAGAGGCATTATTTAAATGCGTATCAAATTGGTTCTTAGTAGTTAATAAAAACGTATATTTAATTTACTTCCAGGCGCACACGCACACACACACAGATACCGAGCACAACAATAAAATTTTATATTTATCGCCTACGATTTCCGGCCAGAGTCCTTTTTGTGTATCTGTGTATGTGTGTGCTGCTGCCTACTTTTTGGGGGCCTGGCTTTTCCTCTCCTAAGTTTTCCGCGTTGTCTGGCTTGTGCGCATATTTTAATAAATTTTATGCCGCTGAAATGTGCCCCGCTTATCATTAACGCACAATTTATTTTTGCTTTTATGCTTCTCTTCTTCTTTTGCTCTGTAGAATATACTTCAGACCCCCGATTGCCGTTGTTTATCTGTGAGATACATTTGCTTTTTTGGCTTTTTGATTATTCGCGTCTTAAGATTACTAAGATTTCCGTACCCCCAAACCCCAACTTGGCTATATACAGCATTATCTATTTACATGTTGGCATAATGTGCATTTAATTTGTGCTGGTGAAAACTTTCCCGAGAACTTTTGCTCCGTCGGCTTTTAAATGTTGTTTATTGTTGATGTTGAACCCGCACATGTAGTTTCCATTTAACTTTCCACTTACACGTGGTGCGTGTTTACTCCGAATCCTTTCTAGAGCCAAGCCTGCTGCTGTTCGTAGAGTTGTTGCTGCTGTTGCTGCTGGGATTGCTGATGTTGCTGCTGTTGCTGATGTTGCTGCTGCTGCTGTTGCTGCAACCAAAGTTTGCAGAATGCAGTGGGCGGCGGATTGGAGGCTTGGTTCACTCCTACTCCCACTGAAGGGGCGTGGTCGGCGGGCTTTGGCTATTGCAAATTAAATTTAGCTAATTCTCACAACTCTGTGCTCATTTCGCTTACAATTGCGCTCTGCCGTTTGCATTGTAGTTTTGTAGTAGTTGCATTTGCATTTGCATTCCATGAAAATAAAAGTAGGGGAGAAAAGAGGGTTTTCGGGGGGTTGGAGAAAAAAGAAGAGAGAGAATATTTGCACATGTTAGAAAAAGTTTTCTTGTTGATTCGATTTTCTCATTTAAGTTTTCTAGTGCTTTCGGTAGTGTGTAAGTGTGTGTATGGTATAGCTTGTTAGTTTGTTCTAGCGACTACAGTGCGTATGCGTTATGGTGCTCTTCATTTCGAAATAAATTTACAAAAAATATAGTTCAAGTGCCGCCACGCAGTTTATGGCCGCAGTAAATCCAGTTTTATCGCCGCAACTGCCACAAATTGAATACTTTTTATCATCTCAGTTGGCGCCGCACCACAAATAATTACTTAATTTAATCATAAACCAAAAAGAAATCCTGCAAACGGAACAGAAACAGAAATGTGTGTGTTTGGAAATGGGCTGAGTTTTTATATAGCCATTCATAAGCTTATCTCTCCGCCCTTCGGCACAGAAATGTGCGTCAAATTTACGATTGCCACTCGGGCACTTTCCACATTTTCAGCACTTTTCTTTTGCCTTGGCCTTTTCGCTGTCTATTTTCTTTTCTGTGACAAAAATGCGTAAAGTTTAGCCCGTTGTTGTTGGTGGCGTGTGGCCTAGCTACAAGTCGCGATGGGCTCCAAATGGCCGAATTCCGGGGCCAAGGGGTTGGTCGAGGGTTGAGGGTCGAGGGTTCTAATCTAAAACAAGAACTGTCGTTGTACCAAGGTCGAACACGCAGACCCTTTGTGTACATACCCTTTCAAAGTAGGGCTATATATAAAGTAAAGAACAGGATCTAAAATATTACAACTAAAGTTGATGAAATGTATAAAACTATACAGGACATGTAATTTATAATATTTTATTACATTGTAGAAATTGAAAAATTATTCCAGGATTTTTCTAGGATTTTTTTAATTTCATTAATCTAACAAATATAAAAATATTTATAAGTCCTTGTACAAAAGTTCTCTTATTTATTTATTGTAAACCATTCTACGAACTCTGGTAAATATTAGATGACCTCAAATATTTATCGCAATCAAATGAAGAGTAGCCCGAGGTCCGCAAAGCCCCGCCGGTTAACCATTTTCCCTTTCAACTGTTTGTTATGCCTTTTTTTGTGCTTCTACGAAATGTTGTTTATTTGGCTCCAAAGTATTTCTACGATATGAAATGTTTGCCTAGCCTGGTTGTTGTTTCATTTTCATTGTCGTTTTTTTGCCTTTTCACTGGCTGCCAACATTGCGCCTTTTTGCTTTCATCGCTTATTTTTTGTGGGTTTATTTTTGTTTTGTGGCCTGTTGTTTTGTTGAAATTTGTATTTATGTGCGGGTCGGAGGCACAGAAAACAGAAGCATTGCCATCGAGCCGGCAGAAATATCATTTACCCGGGGCTCCTACATATATTTTAATGTGTGACTGTGGCTGTGTTTTCGGTGTTTCGGTGTCCTATCATATTTTCCTGTTCATATGGATATGTGGGGGGGACTTTTGTCTTTGTATCCCTGAAAATTATGTATATTTTTAGCACTTTCGCTTGTTTTGTTTTCGCTTATCGAGTTTGAAGGTCATTTACTTGCAATTCCCAGCTCGCAATAAACGTCCTGGGCTTTCACATCCATTCGGATATATGAATGTTCTCTGTTTGGTTGGCTGGGTAGTTAATTTGTTGTGAAATTGTCATTTTGTTGCTTCAATGCACTATGGGGCATTTGACCACTTTTGTTGGCCAAAACCCATTTTTTAAAAGTCGTTAAAACAAAAAATGTTGTTTGAGGATGTGTTAACAGAAGATCATTTAACAATGTTACGTTTACAGAAATCCGATAGAGGTCGCCTCTGTTAAGGTAGAAGCTGTTAAATCAGCTGTTCGAAATGCAATTCTCCGGCTGTTGTATTTCGACGTTTCGCTTGCAGTTTTAAAGTGCTTTAAATTTGAGATTTTAAGCAATCTAAGTAAACTTTTTGGATTGGATTAAAAGGATTGCGCTGTGTACTAAGTATTTGTGTGGTTAAACGACAAAAATCAAGCGGTTTTTTCTTATAAATGAGTGTTAAAGGGAGTGGTCTAAAAAGTAAATTTTTGTAAGAAAACTAAATTTCAAATGGAGCAACAAAGTGAGTCCACCGGAGTCCACTTCTGAAACCTATTGGGATTTGTAGATTATTTAATTGTTGGTAAAATGTATATGGTCAGAATCGCCACTTTTTGCCACTTTTTCAGTAATTTGATTTTTTAGACCATAACCTCAAATTTCACACACTCCTATCGTTTGCACTGGTGGCTAAGGAAGTAACGACTTTTCTGGCTTTAAATTATTATCAAAATAGAGTAGAATTACTTAGCTTTGTTTTTAACTAGCTTAAGTGAACTTTAGCGGCCTTAAAACGAAAGTTCCGCTACAACTTAAGCAAAAAGTCGTTCAAATGTAAAGTAAATTTTTTCCTTTGCCCTTTTTTGAGAACTTTAGGATATAGTCGTCCGATTTGAACGAAACTTTTAATATTGTTATAAAAACATTAATAATTGATATTTATAAAGTTATGTGCATTTATCTCCAAAAACAGCAAAGTTAATTTGATCGTTTCTATGGCAGCTATATGATATAGTTGTCCGATCCGGATGATTCTCATATATAATATGCGTAGGGATAAAAAATGGCGACTGGTAAAGTTTCACGTCAATATCTTTTGAATTGGCCGAGTTATTAATTTCGGCCAACAAAAGTGGTCAAATGCCCCATAGTGCAATGGCTGCGTGCAATGCGGCGTATGAGTAATATTTCTGTGCCCTGGCCGTAGCATACTTTTCCGGGCTAATGAGGGTTGTTGGGAGGGTTGGGTGGGTGGAACCCCCCCGAAATTTAAATTGACATGTTTAAAGTCAATTTGCCCCAAGTTTGGCTCGTAAACAAAACACAGCCGAGCTGATTCTGATTCAGATTCCACCCCGATGACATTAACCTATTCATTTGTAAATAGGCTGTCGAATTTCCTAGCTTACATAAATATTTGTGTGGCCCTTCGGAGCGGAAAAATGTCGAGGAAAAATAATCGGGGAAGAAGGGCGAAAAGGCAGTCAAATCAAATGTAAATCTAGAACGAAAGCGAGGAGCAAGTGAAATTGAAATGAAAATGAAAACGAATGTTTGCCTGAGAGGCTTTTCCGCCATTGTTTTGGCCCCCAAGTCGATTGTTATCTTGGCCCAGAGGCAATTGAAAATTGGCAGCTGGGAGGTCGAGTCGAAGTCCCGACATTTTCCGCATTTCCGCGTTGCGTAGGCCTAACGGGCACATTAATACATAATTTATAATGTTTTCGTTTCGTTTTGTTTTCGCACACTTAAAGGAGATGTTTTTTTCTTTAAATTTCCCGCGCTGTTCAATAGAATTTCATGTTTAACAGGGGACAAACGGGAGTAAGGGATACAGAACAAAGGGCATTCAACTTATTATTATGTCTGCCAACATCTCAAAGCTAGAACTTCAATGCAATCGTTAACAATAGCAGATACGCACACAATAACTCGACTTTCGATCCAACTGGGTAGCAAAAAAAACTGCAATTTCCATCTAAAGGTAAAGTCACTTCTGTTGTTTCTTCCGCTTTGTCTAAACATGCAGGTCAAAGGTCGGTAGAGGTATTGGTATTATTTCTTGTTAGCTACGGAACAGAACAGAAAACAGGTTGTACCTACTCAAGGTAGAAACGGAAAACAAACAGGACGAACCGAAAAACAAACTGAAAATAAAAACTTACCGTCGACTACTTTGGATAATTGGCGAAAGGATTATCTCTAAGCTGGAGGAAATGTTTTTATTTTGATTTTGATTTTGTTGCAGGTTGGCATTCGATGTTGCTGCCGTGCCAGTTGCTGTTGCTGTTGCAGTTGTTGCAGTTGTGTTGGGTGGGGGACTACTCGGGTTTAGATTTAGATTCGTATTTGTATTTGCATTCAATGTGGGACTGGTAATTGGCCCTAGTTGTTTCGCCGACTGCTGCTGACCACTGTAGACATTCGCATTGCAATTATCGAAATTAATATTGGATCCCATGTTGTTGTTGGCCAGGCAGTTGCTGCTGCTGTTGTTGTTGTTCTGGTTGTTGTTGGAGGAGCTATTGTGGCTGCCAGTGGGGGACATCAAAGGAGCATCCGCATCGAACATGTCCTCGGCCTCGGCGGCCTCATCGTCTTCGGTGTCCTCGGTCTCGTCGTCGTTGGTGGTCTGGGCATTCTCCATCTGCAGGGCCTCCAGGACAATCATGGCCTCGTCCTCGCTGCAGGAGTGCGACGAGGAGTTCGAAGTCATCTGGTTTGATCGCAAATCGAATCCAATTTGGGGTTGGTTTTCGGTTTTCGGGGGGATTGGTGATTGTACGGGGGGTTTGGTGGTTTGAAAATACAAACAAGGTTTAGCTTTCTTGCAGGGCTCTCTAATCACGCTCTATTGTTCGATAGTAGGGGCATGCAACTTACACAGCTAGTTGTTTATCACAATATTAGGCCTACTAATTTAACATAATAATAACAGGGAACAGGGAACAGGCAAAACAGGCAAAACACAAACACATGCTGTTTATCGACAATTTCAACTGGGTAAATAGTATTTCAATTAGGAAAATATTGACAAAATCAACCGAATCTATGCGATACGATAGTATTTTAATTAATTTACCAAAGAGAGGAACAAAAACACCCCTGCCCCGCAGTTTATGAATTTATCATTAGGGCCGCGGGCCCTGCACAATTTTAATTACACGCAAAATACTCGAATAACAAGGGCCCCAATCAACAATGCCAAATGGCAGAGTGCAAAGCCGATGGTGATGGCGATGGTAATGGTATAGTAACAAAAGCCCTGGCGGCCAAACAGCTGACCATTCGATTCAAACCGCGTGCACAGGTGGCCAGCAAAAGGCAGGTAAACGGGGGTTTCGGTTGGGGATTGGATGGGAATTGGTTGGGGATTGGTTTCACCCGAAGCTCAGGGGAAGGACCGGCGATCCCTAACCCATTCGCAATGCGCCACACGCCCTGCGGTTTTCTGTTGATTGCACAGCGGATAGCGATTCCTTTACTGACTCCTTGCTGTTCCATGGGGTTAGTTAGCAGGCTTTATAGACGGGTTCCCATTAAAGAGGTCTCCTCAAATAACCAACTAAAGTTGTTCTTAAACAAGCAGTTTACCCCCGTTGTTTTTGATTTATTATTGAAAAATTTGATGGTAGAACAAATTGAAACTATGTTCCTTTTTGGAGTTATTAAAATAATTTTAAATGCAAAAATAATCTATAAACTCTTAATTTTAATACATAATAAAATCTAAATGTACTATTATTTTCTTTTAATTTTCCCTTTAATAAATGAAATATTTATGACCAGTTTTACTCAACTTTTCAAGTGAAAAACTATACCTAACAGATGGATAATTAGAACATAACTGGAGCATGCCTAATTCTAATACATTATAAATTCTAAAAATATTCTATAATGTTCTCTTTATTTCCTCATTAAAAAATTAAATATTTTTGACCAGTTTTACTCAACTTTTAAATTGAGAAACTATACCTAACTTAGGTGGATTACTAGAACATAACTGAAACAGTTAAAAATTCGTTTAAATAAAAGACCATTTCTCGATTTGCATTTAAGTCAGATATTAAGCCATTCAGGTGGCAGACATGTGCGGTAACTAATCGCATTGAATGCGACTTGGCCTCTTCTCTGTTTCCGTTTCTCTGTCTCAATACACTTAAAAGCTCATTCAATTTGGCCCAAGACACGTTCGCTTGTAGCCCATTTGATGCCTTTATGATGCGAGTTCTTTGCCAAAAGTCAACATATGGGAGCTCACAGGGCCAGGAAAATAAGGGAAAATGCTGGGGAAATGGCTGCCGGCCAGTGAGATTCATTTGTAAATGAAATCAGAAAGGTGCACAAACACACTCGAATGCTTGAATGGTTTTGGGGCGCTCTGAGTTCTGAGTATCTGAGTATCTGAGCATCATTCACATCCTTCACTCACTTAAGCTTACGGCCTTTGTGTACCAGCGGCTTATGCTTTTTGTAGCCAAACTACACAAGTTTGTTTTGTATATAAACAAGCTCAAAGTTTGTTTGATTTTCTATTAATTAAAATTGCATTCAACTTGAAAATCGTATTTGTTGCCGCCAGCAGGCAAGTTTATCTGCTAGGCCTCGCCCACTTTTGCTTCTCCTGCCACTTACCATTTCCATTCAATAATGAACTTTGAATTGTAGCCTAATGGAAACACGTACAAGATTGCATAAACAGACTTGAAGCCCCAGCCAAAGCCAAAGCCAAGGAATTTAATTAATTTTCCTCCCCGTTTATGGGTGTGTGGGTATGGTATACACACGACTACATACTCGTGTGTGAGCAAGTATGTGGGTCTTAATTGGGCAAACACGCCCATGGCCAACAAACACTAATGCATCAAATTGTCTGGCATAAATGTGGCCCAGTGTCAAACGCCCCGTTCATTAACACGCGGAAAATGGACGCATCCAATGTCAGGGACGACGGGGTCACCAAGGTGGGGTCACCACCTCGTCTGGCAACTGTCACCATCAAAGATAATTGCTACCTACGATCTATCTATTCTTTTTTCTACTCCCCAAGCGGGTTACCCACCCTCTTCCGCTCACATACAGTATGCATAAAAAACATTTTGAATAAAAATGCATAAAAATATGCCATATGCCGCCCGAGGGGCAAAAGACAAAAGGGCGTTTAGAGCGGGGAAAAAATACATTTTCAATTGCCTACACGATGAATAATTAAATCATACACGGGATATGCCACATAAATAAAAGAGTATTTGTTTAAAGTTCTCCCTTTGTTTCTCGATTTTTACATTTTCCGCACTATTTGACATGGAAAAATGTTTTCTGCCAATAAATCAATTGGCAATTTCATATTTTTTACGACCATTTTTTCATATGCACTTTTTCAAAGTTATGATTGAATGCTTTTTGTGCTGCGCTCATTGTTTACGCTGCTCATTGTTTTCTAAATTTAAAATTTTATGCTGTTGACCAAGGCTGTCATAACTTTATGTGGCCTTTAACCTTTGCTCTTCAGTCAACTTGAAAAAAATGAGGGGAAATTAAATGTGGCAAAATATTTATTTAAATTAAAATGCTGATTTCCCTTTACTGAAAAACCCTCTCAATATGTCCACAATCTTTCCATCTCCAACTAAAGTCGCTACTGTCAATAAGCAATCGCTTAAAGGCCTATAAGTTTGCTGCCTTTATTGTTTGCCAATTGTGTTAATCTGGCATTTGTTGGGATTTGGCCGAATGTGGCGAGTTCCTGGGGGCCACTAAAACGAAAACAGTCCGGACAATGGATATAATAACAACTGCAGGCGTTTGGCCAGGCACAAAACCATCATTCGATGTGTCCTTCGCCGCCGGCAAAAACTGCTAACCCTTGAAACAACACAGCAAATGGCAGAGACAACAGCAATCGAAACTTTTGCCACATTAAATCAGTAAATTTATTGACTTAACTGCTTTTGGGGACGAGGCGGCAGCAGCCACGCCCCTTGATTTCCCGGACCGCCCCCTTTTTGGGGGTTGTCAGCATTGGCGTTTGGCCTGGCCAAGATGGTGTCCCTAGTTCCATATCTTAGTACACTCAAAGAAAAAATAGTTTAGGCATTACAAAAGTAAAGCTACGTTTTTAAAAAGTATATTTTGAATGAGAAAGGCCAGAATCTTTCTTCCTACAAAACTTTATATACCAAAATGGAACAGAATTTTCATTTTATTAAATTGAACAAAAATTAAATTATAACTAAACTATCTAATGTTTTTGTTGAAATATTTTTATGTTTTTTTTAAAGGTTTTTTTAAAATTAAAAAATTAATAAATCTACCAATTCTTAAAAAAAAATATGAATTTAAAATTTAAAATTAACTTTTGAAAGATTCTGTCTTCAAAGAGATTATTCTAAATGAAAAGCGACCTAAGAGAAATGCCAAATATGCAGGAATCTTTATTTTTCCGAGTATAATTCGTCCTGCCGCAGGACCCCGTGTTTGGCATATTCCTTGGGCTGCCTTTGCCCGAGTTTTTGCCTTTGCCTTTGCCCCTTGCTGTGCTGTCATAATTTTTGATTTGCTTGTTTTATTTGATGTCCTTGCTGATGTCGTTGCTTTGGCTGCCATTTCAGGCGTAGTCGTCGTTTCTTGCCCGCTCCGAACTAAGCTGCTTCTGCTTCTGCTGCCCATCTACCCAGCTTCCCAGCTTAGGAAAAACAATTTTGCAAAATTTATTTTATAGCAAAATTATGCCAAACATTTCGAAAATGTTTCTATGTACTCCCTGTTGTTGTTTCGCCAGCCGTTTGGGAAATGTATATATATGTGGGGGATATCCACACACATGTGCGTGTGACCCGGTCGCTTGGATGCTCGGAAGCTTGGAAGCTGGCCCAGAATTTATTTTAGAATCGTAAGTATTTCTGCTCTCGTGCCATCAACTTTGGCTGAAATTATTTGCTCGGGAGGTCCTGTCTGTTGTATAAACTTGGATAATGTAGCGCAAATAGTTGCTTATTATTTATTCTCTTTTATTGCTGCTGGCCAGGGCAGAAGAGAACTCAACCTTTGTCTTGGCCCGGCTCTTTATGGCCTTTTATTTTTCGGGTAATTTATTTGCGCTCCGGCAGAAATTAGTTGGAATATTTCAGTTGTTAATTAGGCATGCGTGAAATTGGGCAAAGTTTTAGGAATATGGCCTAGACATATGGCAAAGATTCAGTGAACTATTCTTGGGGAATTCGAGTGCCTCAAAAAGTGGCTTTCTCACGCCTTAAATTTGAGTTAATTAAATTTCACTGCAACCCGCAGCTGAGATAGCGGCAAAGTTTACGTTTTTGCCCTTTCGATAGGCGAGTCCTTTGGGTGGGGAGTGTATGTGTGTGAGATAAGGATTCCTCATTTCGGGCCAGTCCCACCCTCGTTCTTACGAAATAATCAACATAAAAGCTTCAGTTACTTATTACACTTGTGCAAATACTAGACTAGCGAGTCGAGTCTCTAGCGCTCTTTAGAAATACAAACCGAAAACGGGGGAGGAGGTGGAGTATACGTATCATGCCATACAGACTAAGTACTTGGGACCTACGAAACGAAACGGGGGATGCGATAATGCCAGTGAAATACGGATTCAATTAAGGCGCGGAACACAAACATGCAACACAACACAATGGAGTGGCAAACGAAAGACAAGTTGCACAAACTGAAGAGGAGTCGGGATGCGATGTATCCCCATCTCCAACTCCATCAACAACATTGAACATTCAACAGCGACATGCGACAGGTTTGCACTTCGTACTCACAGTTGGCGGCTGAGGGATCTCGGGAACGGGAACGGGCACAGATACCGAGGCATTCTGGCCATGTTGCAGATACACTAATGGACCGCCCGACTGACGCGGCTGCTGGACAATGGGCGGTGATGATGAGGAGGCGGCTGAAACTGAAGTTGAAGCAGCTCCTGCGGCGGCTCCTTTGTCGAACTGATAGTACATGACGTCGGTGGCGGGCGCCGTTCCTCCGTAGAGCGGGGGAGGAGGTGGCGGCGGATCGGCGGTCTGTGATCCCGAGATGTGGTAAGCGGTGGTCTGCTGCTTGGGGGAACCCCCTCCCGGCATCTGCGGCATCTTGTAGTTGTATATGTAGGGCCTCTCGTACTCCCCGCCATGTATGTAGGACAAAAAGAGATCCGACTTGGCTGGCTGCAGGCCAAAGCCGCCTCCTCCCGCGGAGGAATGACCACCTGACCTCTGACCCAAGGGACGATTGTAGCCCGCTCCCGAAACATTGCTGCTGGCATAGTGCAGTGGATAGCAGCCCGCTTGGGTCAGCTGTGAGTTACCACCGCCTCCCGTGAGGAGCTGCGTTTTGGTGAGACTCTGCCCCGAGAGCCTCCTGGTGGGCACCCCGATATCCGACTTGGCATCCCGCCGCTTCACCTGCGACACCTGCGTCGAGGGACCCTGGTAATAGTACGGCGATGCCGGATTGCTGGGCCATTCCACAAAGCTGCGCTGCCGGCTGAAAGCACCACCACCAACACCTTGGGCACCTGGACCACCACCAGAGGCTTGTATATTCCCCGCCAGATTGCTAATGCTGCCCCCCGCCACTCCACCCGCCACGCCCCTGGAGCTCCTGGCCAGCGCATTGTTCAGGCTGAACTTGTACTGGTTGTTCTCGAAGGTCGTGTAGTGGAGCAGGCGGTTGGCCGGCGAGTTAGTAGCGCTATTGGGAGTCGGATTGGAGTTGCAGTTAGTCGAGCTGGAACTGTGGACGGGCGCCAGGCCCGAGGATTGGCTCTGGGAGCCCGGGTTAGTGGATGATGGCGAGGAGGTGGCGTATTTGTAGGTGCTCTTCTGCTGCTGCTGGCGCTGCTGCTGGGCGAACAGCGAGCGCTGCTGCTGCTGCTGCTGGTTACTCACGGTCTGCTGCATCAGGTTGTTGTACGTTCCTCCTCCTCCGCCGCCCGTGGCACTGCCCCCCGACTTCCGGTGCGATCCGCTCGAGGCGCCGGAGGATTTGTTGGTGCCGTAGCGAGTGCTGTCGCTGGATCTGCCGGTTAGAGGGGGGTTAAGGGGGGATTAAGTATTCAGTTGGTCTAAATCAAATGTCCACAGAACAAATATTTTAGAACGTAGTGTAAATATGGCATTATTTGAATATCTGCCGGTTAGAGGGGGGTTAAAGGGAGATTAGGTGTTTAGTTGGTTGAAATCAAATGTTCACAGAACAAATAGTTTAGAAAATCCGAAAAATCTGGATCTTTCGGTTAGTGGGGGGTTAAAGGGGGATTAAGCAAGGATTGAAATTAAATATTCTCAAAACGAATATTTTAGAATATCCGAATAAACTTCTTTTATAGCCTAGAAACTTAAAAAATATTATTAGCCTGATATATCTCACCTTTCCGATGAATATGCATAGTCCTGATCAGCTCCGAGTCCCGAGTCAGTGTGCTCGTGGGAAACGCGCAGAGCTGAATTCTCCAAGGGACTCAGATTGGAGCCAGTGGGCGAGATAAAGTCACCCATGCTCATGCTGGACATCATTCTGAAGGTCAAACCACCATGAATCACATATATAAACCCATTTTAAAGAAAAGTTCCCGGGCCTTACCTAACTAAACCATTATTCCTTTCGCATTCCCTTGACGAAATAGTGCTGGCCGATCGTATGGAACCATTCTTGGGCGCATGTCCTCCGTTACCAGGACCTCCATTGGCTTCGTGTGGATGTGAGCTTTGATAGTAAAGTCTACAATTATATACATGGGTTAAGTACGAGTTGATGTAAATCAGAAAAACGAACGAAAAATGTTTTTTATTTCAAAAATACACCCTTAACATTAATATTAATCTATGGATCTAGAGATACTCACCCCCTAATGCGATCCACACGATTCCTGGCCTGACCCGTGTTACCCGATCCACTGCCATTGGTGATGGTGTTGCCCGATCCCGTGCTCTTGGCTCCCACGCTACTCTTGCTGTTGCTCTTGTGGATCTTCAGGTTGGAATTGGACCTCTTTGAAGTGGTCTCCACCACCGTGTAGGGGATCTCCCGCAGCTGCTGCTCCGACATGCCCTCCGTGTCCACCAAATCAAATTGTAGGTGCTTGGCCAGCTCACTATTCCACATGCGACTGCGCGATTCCGATGGGGATCTATAGAAATAAATATCATATAGAAAAATCATATGAGTTAGGTATTACTTAGTTATACTCACTTGTTCTTCCGATGCCTCCTCGACTTGTGATGCGAATGGGTGTCAGAGTGACTATCGTTACTGTGCAGACTCCTGGCCACCATGCTGCTCTTGGAAACGGCCGCCTGTTGCACCGAACTCTGGCCCAAACTGGCCTCCGCCTGGCGCCTCTGCACCTCCCTCCACTGGGATGTGGAGTCTATCAGCTCGGCACTGCCGCTCCTCATCGACGAGCTGCGGTGACCGGAGTAGCTGCGTCCTCGGGTGCTATCGTGATCCGATCCTCCGGCCGAATCTCTGCGGTGCCGATGAGATCGACGGTGCTTGCGATGATGCGAACGCCCTGATCTTCCAGAGCGACCTGATCCCCTGGAGAGCTCGCTTTCATTATCGGAGGTGCGACGATGACGGTGCTTGTGCCTACCAAATTAGATTAAGAATTAGAAAAAACCAAGATCACTGCCGATAAGATATATAGGCAAATTTGAAGAGCGGTAAAATTAGAAATTCCAGAAAATAGTGACTTTCTCATTTCTAAGGCCAATAATATCTTTTCCGATAAGATAGGCGGAAATACCACAGTTGATACGCATAAAATTTGGGAAATTCGATCTCTGCAGATAAGATAAACAATCCAATCACTTTAATCCCGGCACTCAAACTAGGCGCATGCTTACGGATGTCCAAGTCGATAGGGTTTACTGGGGCTCAAAAAGTCACATTTACTTGACTGGTTGGACTCTATCTTAACCTTTTCAGGGACACTATCAAAGCTATTTAACAGTTGATGATTTTAATTCGCTTGGTTTGATAAAGTACGCACGCGTCTCATTTATCTAGTTTTTTCTATCGGAGTTTTAGATTGTATAGATGACTTTTTGGAAGGTCAAACTTGGGTCTAAAGTCTATAACATAAATAAATCTCTATTGATGGGCGAGGAATTTACATAACGTTATATAAATTTAAATGTTAATAAAGGAAATTTAAGACTTTTCTTTATGATTTTATCTAATGGTTGAACTTTTTTCAAGATCTAAAAAAATATGTTATATTGATTTATCTAAATTTAAGTATATAAATATTGTTAAGAATTTGTTCTATAATTTTTTGTGGGGTTTCCCGGTTCTAAAAATATTTATTAAACATAAAAATATTTATTAAAAATATATTTATCATAACTTACTTTCTAGTCGACCTCGAGTCGTTAGAGGAGTGGCTCTCCACGGAACTGGAGCGGTACCGCTGCTGCTGATGGGAGGCGGATGAGGAGCTGGCCCGCTGCCGCTGGTGGTGCGAGGACGAGGAGGTGGCCCCCGCCCCCGACGAGGACTGGTGGTGCGGATGGTGGCTGGTTCCGTGCCCGTGACTGTGGTGGCTGTGATGGTGGTGCAACCCTCCTCCCGCCGTACTGGCAGATCTCACGGATCGCGGACTCGAGGGATTGTGGCCGAAGAGGTTCCTCTGCTGCGATCTCGGCCAGGGAGCACTCCTCGTGCTCCGCGGGGAGTCCGGTATCTGCAGGTTGCCCCCGCTGTTGTTGTTGTAGCTGCTGGAGTTGTTGTTCTGCTGCTGCTGCTGCTGATGGCAAGGTCTTATCCCCAAACTGGTGGGTATACTGTAGGTGGAGCGATAGGGACTGTCGTAGTTGCTTTAGAGGGGGGAAGACGAAGGAAATAGATTAAAGGCGGGGGATCAGTCAGCGCGATCTCGCATTATTTTGCCATAAATTTAAATTGTTTAACATAAACGTTGATTAAAGTCCGCTGCGGCCTGGAAGGCCATTTAGGCTGTCCAATTCGATCTGGGGAGGCAGGAACCCATACACCATCCACCATCCACCGAGATCGACACAGACAAATAATGCGCGTGTGCAAAATTGAGTAATTGCCGCACTGGCAATCAGCGGGCAATCATTTCGTAGTCTCAGGAGTTCGGTGTTCACTGAGGATCCCCAGATACCAGATCACAGATCACAGCAGATCCCAGAAAACCCAGAACGTGCCTGGTGATTTATGCTCCCTGGGATCTGCAGGGATTGGCCTGATGTTTGGGCTTCTCTTTGTTTGCAAATGATAAATGACGCGGGCTATTTGCTCATCTCATGCCAGTCCCTGTCCAGGAATCCAGCCATCCAGCCATCCAGCCATCCAGCTATCCAGCGATTACGATTGGCTTCTATTACCTTATTTAGAGCCTCACCTGAGCGTGTAATTTATGCACGGATGGTGGGCAAACACTTACACTGGACAGGTCTCTGGAGAAGAATGGTCTCTGGTAATTGTCTAATTCGCGTTGGTTTCTTAGTTTTTTAGTCCCTGAAACAACTGGAACTGGATACTACTCTCTACTACTCCTAGCATGACTCAATTTCTGCCAAAAAACATGCTTGATTTTTATTTGCCCATATAATTTGATGTTTGCAGCCATAAAACATTTAATAAATGCTGCGTCTAGACAATGTAACTGCCTCCGAAATGGCAACTAAATGGATTTTGAACACGAATTCGAAACAGAAACAGAGAATCGAGTGCCCGAGGGCACTTGAGACGGAACAAAAGCAAAGGAGCATTTCTATCCATCCTGTTTGTCCTGTCAAACGCAAGCGGAAAAGCGGAAAAAGGCGAAGGGCTTGATGAAGTGCTCCGACTGCATTCCTTTCAAATTGAACCCGGCGATTCCGAACGGCAATAGCAATAGCAATATATATATTTTTTGGAAAATTAAAAAGAGATCAAAGGCGGCTGCTCGCCCACATGAGAGCCACATAAGAGCTCTCGTTCTGCACAGAAACAAAAATTCGATATGAAATAGGATCAATTCTATCTTATTTCATATCAGCATGATATTTTATAAAATACCAAATTCAGCATTTTTTTAAACAAATAATGTAAAATAAGATAAACATGATTTTTATTAACATCAAAATGATATGCACATATCATTCTGATCTTTTGTCAATTTTGTTTTTGTGTGGCTATAGGGTTAATTCTATCTTATTTCATATCAATAATAAGCCTATATGATTTATGCCAAATTGTTGATTCAAGCATATAAATTTGAGATTTTATAATATCATATAAAATACCAAATTAAGTATTTTTTTAACAAATAATGTAAAATAAGATAAACATGATATTCATATCAAAATGATACGAAATTAACCTGCACATATCAATTTGATCCTTTGTCAATTTTTTTCTGTGTGGCCATGGCTACCAAAAATGATGATTACTAAAAAGCAAAAAGGACTTGGGCCAAAAAAAGGACAACTACATGCGTCAAAGGAAGCAGCTGCCGTATATAAATGGGCAAAGTGCAGAATGGGGTACTCTACACATGGGTAAATCAAAACTTTTGTGCGCGGAATGAAAACAAATGATGGCCTGTACTCACTTGGAGATGGTGCCCATTCCGGGCTGAGGCAGTGGCCTGTTGCCCATGTGGCTGCCTCCTAATCCTCCCGTTCCATTTCCTTGGCCATTCCCATTTCCATTTCCACTCCCATTGCCGTTGAAAAAGTCATCAATCACGCGGCGCGGCTGGCGTTTCGAGGGAGTTCGGGTGAAGGCTGGCGGAGATCGTCCGGCGGAGAGTGCATCCTTCTCCGTTTGCTTGTCCGGGCGACTTTTTGGTTGAGTTTCGGGTTCGGGTTCGGGTTTGGCAGACATGCGGTGGATGGTTGGTTGGTTGGGCAACATAAAAGTAGGCATAAAGGCGTCCAAAAATATTAACAACCAAATGGGGGAAATGCCAAAAAAATCATAGAAGACGCTAATAATGAACAGTGAACCATAAAAAGGTTGTAAAACACACACAAACAGTAAAATAAAACCCGGCAAACTGGCAAACTTTCATTTGTTTCTCAAATTAAAAACGTTCTGTTCTTGGGGCAGTCATAAAATGAGCCGACGCCCCTAAAATAAAAACTTTTCTTCTATTTTTTTGGCCACTAGAAATGGCTGGCCAGCCGAGTTAATAGTTTCACTGAGTTACGGTTGGCCACGTGGACTCCATTTTGGGCAGGATGATAGGATGGCAGGGAGCAAGAAAGTTTACCGCAGCAACTAAATGGTCAGCCGCAGTCACCGCAAATGTCCAGTCATAAACATGAAGGACCTGAAGCCCCTGAGTTCCCTGAATACCCCTCGATTCCCTGCCACATTCGTCATGCACAATTGCCTGCATTTGGTGAGCCAACTTGGCTTCGAGCCGCCTTTTCGCAGAAAGTCATTAGTGGGCTTTGCACTCGAGTTGCTTTTTGGCTGGCTGCCTGGAGGCCTCCTAATCCCCATCCCCAATCCGGTCCCCTCTGCAGATCCGACATTTTTATTGGACTTCCAATTAGTTGACCATGCAGGCGATGGCGTAAACTTGATCTATGAACACTGCTTGGGTTGCACTGCTTCGGGAATCGGGAATCGGGCATTTGGCATCTGGCTGCCTGCTTCTGTTTGGCTTTGACTTTGACTTTAGCTTTTGGCCAGAGATGAGTTCTAATTGGTTAGGCGGGAAACTCGAGGAGCTGACATGCGAACTGGGTTCTCTTATACGAAACTGGAGTGGCTCTTGATTAAGTCCCGACTTTAAGAGCATGATTTAAGGAATCTGGAAATAGTAGGTATGTCTAACTGGTCCTATATTATTTTTACTTTCACTTTTCTTTATATTAAATTTTAATAGAATAAAACAATTTTAAAAATAATTTTCCCATCTTAAATTAAATGAAATTGTATATACATTTTTTAATGCACTGATAGACCTTAATAATTCTTTAAAAAAAGAGTAATCTCCACAATAATTAGTTAGACCCTTGGAATTCCCCTCATATTCCATCCATCCTCTTAAGAACCAGCTTGTCCGTTCACTTGTCCGTCCGTTTCTAGAGCCCAGCCCCATTCGTCGTCCACTTGAGCTGCCCCCTAATGAGCTAATCACATGAGGTGCTTTTCGGGGCCAGGGATTGAACTCGAGTGTCTGGGCCATTGGAATTTGTTACGTCTTAATTGGCTGCGCTTTTGGGCTTGGCCAATAAATTAGGCAGTGCAGTGGTTTCGGTTTTACAACTCCATCTGATGGGCGGGGCACACACGACTGCACCCACAGGAACTTCCTGGAGAGGAGTTCCTGGTACTCCATAGTTTCACTCACCTGTGCCTGAAGCGCGATCCCAGTTGGAACAAATCGGCGGCATGCGACTGCGAACTGGGCAGGGGGGCCACTCGCACCTGCCTGAAGAAGGCATGATGTTCCACGCAGCATCGCCACAAGTGCTTGCAGGCCGATTTGCGAGGCGTCTCGAATCCGTAGGTGCTCAGCTCGTTCTGGGGAGGGAAAAGAACAGAGTCCAATCGCAGAGGTGTGATAAGCACAAGAGTCGAGTCACGATGGGAACGGAGAACTGTGAACTGGGATCTGGAAACTGGGAACTGGAAACCCGACTGGGACATGCCGACAAAGGAGGCGGGCTGACTGACTGAATGAATGCCCCTGTCGGTTGCGCCCCCTCCCATTACAAACTGTAAAGTGCTGGCCAGGAAAAAAAAAACCGAAAATAAGGAAGGAAAAGGGAAAAATCAAGGCGAAGGCGAAAATGCTTAAGTTTCCGCCTTTTGTGCGCGTCAACTGGCTGGGAAACTTTTTTGATTATCAAAGCGTTAACACCCGAAAGTGTGCAACTTTCAGCAGCTTCAGCCATTCAGCGCCTTCTATCTGCTACATCCTATCTGCTACTAAAGCTACCAAGCCACCAGCTACTTGTTGTCTAACGAGTCCTCCTACGCTTTCGGCTCCTGGCGCCACTTGATGCCGCTGACAGCCAAAAGTTGTCGCCATAAGGAGCGCACAGAAAAATTGGCGACACTGCAAAACGGGAATAAGAAATTGAAGGCCCTCGAAAGGGGCTGCCTAAGATGGGATACCCTAGAAGGTTTAATAGAAGAAGTGTAAGTAGAACTAACTGAAGTAAAGTTACCTAAATATACTGAGTATTCTATATAGTTAGTAAACTGTGTGGCTTATTCCTACATCTTTAAAAATTTTGAAAAAGTATAACTGTAATTGGTTTGTCCGATAGGTATTAATCGAAATGTAGAAGACATTTTTCAAATCGGACCATTCATTAAAAAGTAATGAGCAAAGAAAGATATTAATGAAATTCAAGCAGTGCAAGCAGTCGCTTTACTGCATGCATGGCTCTATCTCTTTCGAACTTCTCTTGTTGTATTGTTATATATATGTAATTTCTGTAAAATAATTCATTTTGTAAATAAAATGCTAAAGAGAAAATTCTAGAAAAATGCTAAAAAAATTTAATTGATTTTTTCTAAATTTTTCCAAGTCCCCCAAGAATTATCCTTAAACTATCCCAGCAGCCAAACACTTTCTTCGCAACTTTGTCATAGGTCTACTACCCTTTAGTGCTAACTTTCGACCATTCACTCGCGGAACGAACTGCAAATTGTAAAAAGCACTTGTCGGCAAACAAATTTATGGCTGGGATGGGATGGGCCCAGGATTGGGGATCTGGATCCACATCGTCACAGTGGCCATTGTCGTTTCGGGTTCCCCTTTCCAGTTTCCAGTTACCAGTTACCAGTGCGTTTGAGAATTTACATTTTTATCGCTTATCCTGAGCATAAAATAGCGTCCTTTATAATAAACTTTGGCAATGCGCGGCCAATAGTAATGAGCCACCGTCGTCTTGTTGCGCAGAACGACAATCCCGCTAGGAGTCAGGCCCAGAAAGTACTCCACGCTGTCCTCGCCCTGTGGGAAAACGGGAAAATGTAGAGAAAATATAGAGGAAAATGAGAAACTTTGGCAAACAAAAGAGGCGAGCGCAAAAGTTCTCCTTTCGGCCATTGCCAAAAAATGTGTTAACAAGAAGAAAGTTTTCGCCCATTAGCAGCAGGCGGCATTTTTATGGATACCTCGTTGCTATAATGCCGCCTAGCCAGAAAAAAGAAGGCGAAATAAATGTAATTTCAGCTGTTAATTAAATTAAAAAGAAGGAGAGACCGGCAAAGCATATAAAAGACGGCGTTCTGGCGCCGCGATAGTCAATGATTTGTGTCTATAAACAAACAGAAAAGGGGGTGGATATACGCTTTATGATGGCAAATACCATATACCATACAAGGGTTCGGGTTCGGGATCCCCCATTAACCCCCACCCCCATCATATATGTGTATACAAACACAGCTGGTGATTTATTGAGGTTTGATATCAAAGTAAAGGGCAATAAAAAATGCAAATGAAGTGCCAACTTACGCAGCACAAAAGCGTAGACACACTAGACTTGCTTTTCGGGGGTACTCATTTCCCCAACCCCCCATTTTGTGGGACCCCCACAGAAATGTGAGCAAATGATTTATAATATTTGCCTTGAAATGAAATTAAACTTTGCATTTCCCTCTGACCCCTTTTATCCGGCTGGTTGAACGTTGAAGCCCGGCTGTCTGGTGAACCATCTGCGGTTTCAGAACTTTGCAGCTCTGGGTCATATTAGGGTAGAGTGGGAGTGCCGCCATACCAAATACCATCTACCATATCAACCGATTCGGTTTGACACATGAGCAGCATCAGCATCAGCACATCGCATCACTTACCAGAACGGGATGCAAATCCACGCCGTACATATCATGCCATTTGACTTTGTCCAGATAGTTGAGCTCCGCACTGGAGGGCGACATTCCCTTCAGCTGCTGGTGGAGTTCGGAGACGCGGGTTTCCAGCTCGTTGCTCTGGTTGGGGAGCAGGCGGAACTCGGACACATAGCCCTTCGAGTGGCGGCGCTGATCGTAGTCACCAAGTTCAGCTGGGGAGGGATACAAATGGGATTATAGGAGAGAAGATATAGCGATTCTCTACTTAGTATTTTGCTCAAAACAACGGCTATAATTGTCCAAATATGGAATGTCATACCTCGTTGAGCTCGTAATTTTATTCCCTATCGATTGGCATTCAAACCTAAACATTTTTATTTTTGGTCATTTTTTGTAAAAAATCATGATGTTACCCCTTATAAAAAATGTGAAAATGGGCCAAAATCTTAATTTTTTTAAATCATCCGGAAAGTGATAGAATTGAATATATTGGGTTATTAGCTGCTTAAAGCACTGCGTCTTATAGATTTTGTATCGTTTTTGGCCAAGTTACAGCATAAGAACACTTAAGAATAGACCTATTTTTAGACATTTTTCATTTACATTTTTCTTTTCAAATAAAATAGAATTCTCAGCCATCACAAAAACCTCAATAATCACTTTGTTTATTCGTTGTAAAGGATTTTTGTGACACCTGTGACTCACTGGGAATTCTGATACTTACACTGCACCACAAAGGCTCCCAATTCGGCCGCCAGTTCAAATGCCACCGGCAGTCGTCCCTGCAGAACATCCTGTTTGACTTGCAGGAAAAGTTGATACCTGCAAATGACAAATTTCATTAGCCAACAAGAAGGACAAGAAACAAAAACCCGAAAACAAGTTAACAAGTGGGCAAACAAAATCTGGGCATAAAATTAGTTGATCCCCCTTTTTCGGATGTGGATGTTTGTCCAGAACAAACAGTTCAGCCTGTCGGCTTGTTGACTTTGGGCGTAACATGGAAATCATGAAACGAAACAAATAAACGGCAGTCTGCTGGGCTGGTAGGCTAGCATCATATTTCACAATTATTTGCTAAAATCAAGCGCAGTTTGAGCTTCAAGTTTGCTGGATTAAGCCAGCCTATCCTGTCTGTTTGAAAATCCTGCAAATTTTCAACTTTGTCCTGTCAAAAGTCAATTGCCGTTCATTGTACGCCGCAGACTTTGTATAGCTAAAATAACACAATATTCTTTGGGCCCCAGTGCACTTCCAATAATGCAGCGGCAATTGCATTGCCACGCCCCCATCATCATCGTTATCCTGCCGCCCCCTTTTCCACTTGGCCAGAAGTGCATTTCGATGCATTTATATGCGCTAATATTAGCAGTGGATTCAGCGGCAGTTGGCCAGGATTTTGATGATGTTTGGCCAATGGTTTCGCCCATCTCGCATCGCCTGGCGAATGATTATGGCCAATATTTGCACACACCAAATGCTTGATAAATGCTGCAATCGCCCCCAGGATAACCAGACACCAGGACATGCAGACACCCGATGAAAGCCATGGCCACGGTCACATTTCCATTTCCATCTCACATTTTCCCCTTGACATTTGCGACATTTGGCATTTTCCCTTCGGCCCGCTGGCCATTTCCCATTTTCCCATTTTCCACTTCCCTCTGGCGTTGTTTTAATTTATTTCGCTTGATGTGCGCGCATAAATGCATTAATTGCTCGATGCATTATCCATTAGTTGAGTGGACAGCCTCAGTTCACAGTTTTCAACTCGTGCATCTCAATTCGCTTCATTTGTTGTTTATTGCGTTATAATTATGCGTCTGTGTGTGCCTCAATTAACAAATTAAATTTGCCAAATTCAATTTACCGAATTTATGGCAGACCAAAAGTTGGGATGGCACAAATTAAATGCTTAAATGGTTAATATGCATGGACAGGTGGAGGAAATATGGGTGTTCAAAATTAAAACGGTTTAAATCTGATCTTTAATTACCTGTTAAAATTTGTTGTTTATTTTTTTATATTTTAATTTAAAATGTTTCTATCCTTTTAATACCCCTTAATTAAAAAAATATATTAATTCTCTGCACTGTTGTTTATCTATTAAAACGCTTTGAAGTAGTATAAAAAACAATTTTCCTTGATATAAACGATGCGGCATCTCAATTCGATATGCTTGAAACGTACACAACAAGTTCTAAGTAGGCCAGTTCGAATTTCGAGTGTGTCTTTCCCGTTCCCACTTCCACTCATGTTACTTTATGTCGCCATATTCGCCAATGATATAATTTAATATCACTTTTACCAGTATTGCATGGTAAAAACGACATGCGTATATCTATTTGTGTTTTTTTGTGTGTAGTATTTTCTTCTCACCTGGTTATTTCCTCCAGCAGCTTGCAGGGATCAGCAGCATAGAACTTGACGCCGAAGTACAGGTCATAGGGATCCGACTTGGGCTTGAGTTGTCGCGAAATGCGCGACGCAGGATCCAGCCAGTGCTGTGGAAAAATAAATGAAAGGGCGATGAATTCAAGGGCTCACCACGGGGCGTATGAGCAACCAGGTGGCTGCACAAAGGTGAATGTGAATTTCAATGAAGCAAGGGCCAACGAAAGCGAAATTATATAACCTGGCCCCCGGCAACCAAGGGACACTCAAAGAGTTGCCTTTTTAGTCTGGCAGCTCGGCTTTTTGTTTTCATTTTTCCACGCGCCTGAATGAATTTCAATGAAAACGAAAATGAATTTGCCAAAACCAATATGTTTGCTTCTTTTCTGCATTTTTTCTACTACTTTTTCCAGCTACACTCTACACACTTACCGTCTGATTCTCCTCGTCGATGTAACGTATGCCGAAGTATGAGGTCTCGATTAAATTGAGCCTGGCGAAGACGACATCCAGCAGAGCCTGGCCGGGCAAATCATCCTGAAAATAGACAAGAAAATTGCTGTTAAAACAGAGGAAGCACAGAGAGTCCTGGGGATAAAACAGGGGAAGCAAAGGCAAACACTGGAAACACTGGCAAACTGTTGAGCCATTGAATGGCCACAGACACGGTCCTCGTTTTCCCCTTCCCCTTCCTCTTCCATTTCGTCCTGCGGCCCCAGTTTTTCATCCGGTTGGCTAAGTCCTCTGCCGCCGACAAAAGTGAAAACTTCCCAGTGACAATTATTCAATTGGAAAATTGCTGCCTTTTTTGTGCGCCTGCCGGGGGGAGGGGAAATGGGGAAATAAGAAAATAAGAAAATGGCCGAGCAAACAATTTATGGCAAATCGAAGGCGGCCAAAGTCGGGCAATCAACAATTTGGCTGTTGGTTTAATTTAATTTGTTAAAGCTTTAAAATGCCAATTCCCTCTTTTCACGCCCCCCGTCTGTCTGTAGTGGCAATAATAAATTGAGTTTATTCTCCGGGGAGTTCGAGAGTCCTGGAATCTCCCCCGAAATCTCCCCCAAAACCCCCGAAAAAGGTGGCCGCAGCTGCAGGAACCGCAAAAAGCACCCAAACTATGGCCGTGGGCGTGCTATTGTTAACCGCAAAGGCAGCTGCCACGCCCCCTGTTTACCCCCGCCCCTTTTTCGGCAGATGATGCCGAAATCCTCCTCGATTGTCTGCAGTGTGTCTTCCTCTTTTTTTTGTGCTTTTTTATTTTGGAAACTGACCAGCAGACACTGACTTTTGCCTTTTGTTGTTTGTTCGACCCGCTGCCATGTTTTATTTATGGTATTTCTGCCTCGTCGAAGGATCCCTTTGGGGCATCCACATCCACATCCACATACACATCATACACATCCACATCCTGCACACGGCATTTCCTTTCCCCTTCGCATTGCATATTGGCCTGCTTTATTGTTGTTGCGTAATAAACTTAATGGCTGGCAAGTGTGAACACACTGGGATTCCGGGAGTGGGAAGCCGGTGTAACTGCCAGTTTGCTCGCAACTTCGAGCTGAACTCGTTTTGAATTTATGTTAAACATTCTGCTGACCTCAGGGTTCCGAGTCCCAGAAATCGAGCTGCTTAACTCGCCGTCTGGGAATTGTAAATGCCAAAAGATGGAGTCGGTCGAAGTGGAAATGGTGTATAATGGTATATATACTGCAAATGGTATTTGATATACATTGTTTCGAAATGTTTCTTACATATTTATATTTATTTGGCTGTTTTCCGAATTCCATAAATAATGAATTGAAGATTTAGGATTGGAATCAGATTTTTTGAATTAATTCGGCTTATTTTATATTTTTATTTTTTAAGTGCCAAAAGCTGTTCTAAAAAATGCAATAATGTTGTATAGGCCTTAATGAATATTTGTATATGCTAAAACCTTCCAAATGTTTTTGATTTCTCATTTGCATCCCTAAAACTCCCCCAAAACCCAGTGAATAAGTGTATTAATCTCCATATGACAGCACATTCCCTTCAAAAGAGTCGAGCTGAGTTGATTCTTGCATGAGCTTCGGGCCAAAGGACGAGTTTGCAAGGATTAATGTGTGTGTGTGTGTCAAAAACTAATTGCATTTGTGCCTGTGACTGCATTAGATGACAGTCGTTAACAGGACGAAGTGACACAGTGACAGTGAAGTGACATCGTGACATCGGCAGTGGCAAAGTGAACGTGATGCTGCAGTTGGGCAGGACATCCACATCCATAGCCACATCCTGCAGTCCTGCTGCTCAAATTGCATTACAAATACGTGAAGTGAACGTGGGCAAGGACATTAAAACAATGGTCTGTGAAATTTCCTAGACAAGTCATGTCCTTATTGTTGTCCTCCCTTCGCCAGAAAGCTCTTGTTCATGCTTTTACCATAAAACACAAAATACAAAACACAAAACACGAGAAGACGAGACGAGGAAAAGTGCATTTTAAAAATGCATAAGAACCATGAGCGTTCATCATATTGTCGGTTGGTTGTGAGAAGAAGCGTTTACTTAGCGAGAAGAGGAGCTAATAATGCATGTGCTCGTAAATGGAATTCCAGATGAGGCGAGTGAAACAGTATCCCTTAAAGTGAGACATCTCTATCGATCCTGGGTTATTGGATTCCTATTCCAGACCTTCCCCTTTGGGTTTCAGGAATACCGACACCCTTGCTAATGAACTAGTCTCGTTCAGCGCCTAAGTTATGGCCAGGAATCAACGTAAACACGTAAGGACCGCAATTAATCACAGGGGTTTTGCCGGAAAAACTTGTGCAAACAAAAGTGTTTTGGGTCCCAAAAGGTTTTCCCCGCCCTTCGAGGGCGGAATTTCCACACAACTCACTCACTGACAGAGTTCAATAAATTAGATTTTCCCCGAGAACCCGAGAACCAGTGACGTAGATGATGTCTGGGCCATCAAAGGATGAAGGCTGTGGATGATCCTGATGCTGACAGCGCAGGATGGAAAAAGAGGGAAAAAATTAAGGAGACGCCGGATGTGCCTTACGATGATTATGTTGATGCTAATGATGATTAGGTCTTTGGCTAAAATGTCTTAATCAAATTATGCTTACTTTGATGTTGCTGAAGGAAGGACCTCCAGCCCAAAGGACATCGAATCCTGGCCAAGTACACTTAATGAGCTTACATTTTTCGCCACCCCCCGCCAACAACTGCCTCTCAACCTCAATTGCCTCTGCTTTTCTTGTCAGCTGACGGCAACACTAAAGACGCAAAATAAGGAGGAAGTTTTTCGCCATGCAACTTAATTAGAGAACGGCAAGTGGTAAACCGGAAAATATAGCACACATGTCTGGCCACCAGCCAACCCCCGAATAACTTCCCCTTTTTTTTCGCCACCCTCGGGGGACACTTTTCGGGGGCGAAAAGGAAAATCCCAGCATCGCGTTTTGGCCAAAACGTAATCTTGGCAAACTTTAACGACGTGACTAACCCAATTTCGGCCTTTTGCGTGCGCAGAAATCCGCTTTAACATAATTAACACACATGCTTTATGTTTTCAAAGGATGGGCTCCCCTGTCAAAAACTACTTGATACTAACTTGAGTTTATCTAAAACAGGAGTTACCTGAGTTCAAAGACCCAAAAAAGCTTGCAAAGTTTTAAATAGAAAGCTTAATAGTTCAAAGAAATTTAATAACGGCCTTTCAAAATTCACTGCATACTTTTAGACACCGTTTTAGGTGATTTTTAAAATCTTGTGGTTTTTATAGTGGTTTATTTTTTCTGCAAAAATGGCAAATACTTGATATTAACTTGAGTTTATCTAAAACAGGATTTACATGAGTTCAAAAAACATTATAACTACCTTTCAAAATTCAAAGCATACTTTTAGGTACATTTTTAAGTGTTTTTAAAATTTTGTGGTTTTCATAGAGGTTTATTTTTAATTTATTTGTACAACAAATACAACATTTTTTCCTGTAATATACAGACCAGCCAGATTATATCCTATTTCCTGAGTAAGCTCATTTGCCGTCATTTAAACTGCAAGGCGGCTAAGAAGAAACGCCAGCTTATTGCCCTTGCAGAAAAAAATGAAAAATAGAAACAAAGCTGGCTGAAATGGAAAATAAAAAGTAAATTCAAGTCGTCGGCAATGAGGGTCAGATGTTGGAAGCGATGCTCGGCACCTGCTCCCAAAAGGTTTCGCCATCCACCGGGTCGTATACTTAATGCCCTCCATGTTATGTGAGTTGTGTGTATATATATGTATGTATGTTTTTAGCCTCTCCAATTGCATTGTGCGTATAATTGCGATGCTTGGCTTAAACGTGCGCTGACCTCTGACAACAAAAAATATACACAACACTCGGTGGAAAAAGCTGAAATCAAAAAAATAAAAACAGATGCAGAAGAGAGCTGCATTCGTTTGTGTTTATAACGGCATTATGAGTCTTAAGCTCAGGGCAAAAATGGGAGAAGTAAAAATAAAAGCCAGAAAAAGCAAACAAACGGGGCTAAAACAGAGAGAAATGGAGAAAAGGACAGAGAGCGAGTGCAATGTCACAGACAAAACGGCGACAAAATGAAAGAAAAGCAATGGCAGCAACATCGTGTCGTCGTTATGCAAAAAAAAAATTCAAAAAGAAGAACAACAAACCAGGCAGCGCTTCCAAATGCTAAAGCAGATTTATAACCCCCCTTCTTGGGGACCCAGATCCACCCTGCTCATCCCATATTGGCGCATCTTCACCTAACTGAAAACTGAAAAACACATTCAACAAACGAGATTTGCGTAATTCCTGCAGCTCAGCGCCGAAGAGAAGGTTTCTCGTCTCCTCTCGTCTCGTTTCGGTTTTTGTTGTTTTGTTGTTTGCCGGTTGCTTGTTCTTCGCAATGTTTGTTGTCAGACTTTTGTTGTTGTTGTTGCTGATGTGGATGCTGCCTTGTGAGATTCCTGTGCCGTGTGCCGGATACCCTGCATCAGGTGGGGATACAGTCGGTAACTCAGGAACTGAGCTGCTAACATTGCTCTAAAGTTCATTTAATTTAATGTAATAAGTTTAAGTTTCCGAAAGTTTTCTTTTTATAAACTGTTTAACCATGAAATACTATGGATACTTTATTTTATATTTATACTAATGCCATAGCTTGTTAAATACCTTTAGAATTTTTAGAAAACCGCAATGTTGTAGTCATATTTTACAAATTATAGAACCTTTAATAACCTTTTTCAATTATCCACGAATTTAGCATTAATAATCCAATTATATAATTCTTAGGATAAGAATTTTACCAAATAATATAATCTCTTTTTAATTTTTTTTACTATTGATCCTCCTTAAAAGAATATACTTTCAAACCAAAGACAATTTCTGTTTTTGGTTTCTAGTCCATTTCATCTAATTTCTAAGATTTTCCCACAGATATCCACCGAGAGTATCTGGAAGTCAGTTGAGTTCCCATCAAGTTGACTCAGCTCCTTGTTCCGCAGCTGCTGGCAGTTCAGAGACGTCGCTGTCTGTTTACGAGAGTTTTATTTCGCATGCCACGCCAAACGACAAACTGCAAAACGGCAAACTGCAAACGGCACAAAGCCTGACAATGCTAGATGCGGATGGCTGGGACTCAGCCTCTGACTTTGGCTCTGACTTTGGACTCAGGTTCAACATTCAACATTCAGCATTCGGTATTCGGCATTCAACATCCACATCAGCATCAGCTTTAGCCTCGGTCTTAGCTGCGGAATCAGCTTTTGGCCTCAGCTGCAATATGAGTTGTGGGTAGTAGTACCTCTGGTACATCATCGTCATCGTCACATAGCGGCACTTCTTATTCTGTTTTTCCAACTTTTTCTTCCCTCCCATTTTTTGCGGCCTGTTTGGGCTGTTTTTTCTGGGTTGCAGTCGCTGTTTTTTTTTGGCCTGTCGTCGGTTGTCGCATCTTTCCGGCACATAACCTTTTTTTTGGGACTCGGATTCTCTTTGAGGATAGCTTCCTTTGCAGTGCTAATTCGAAGCTCTGGGCCCTGCTATCGATGCATCTGGGCGTTCTGTTCTGTTGAGAGTGAAGCCGGTGAAATATTGCACGTGCAACTGTTCAGATGTTCAAACTGTTCAACTTGTCTCGCGCTTTTCCGGCTTTTCCGGCGAGAGCTACGACTTCCGCCGCAGAGGCATCACTTGCGTTTTCCGCCACAGCAATCGCAATCGCACGACGTCTGTGCAAATGCTGGATATCGTTGTTTGGCTGGCAAATATTTCTGCGCTTATCCAACGGTGTACAGAGACCAAGAAATGGATGTCTACATGTGCACTCAAAAAAACTATCGAGGTAAAAGTAAAAAGAAGGCCCAATAAGAGAATCACTCTCCAGTAAAAACGGTTTGACATAAAAATATAAAAACTAAAATCGAAATTCGGAAAAAATAAACCAATTAACATGGGAAGTTAAATCTGTAAAATATTTAATTTTTTTAAAAAATAAAAAAAAGTTCTGATTTTTGAATCTACATTTTTTGTCTAATCATTCCAGGAACTCCCCCTTTTTCCAGGTGCACAAGTTTACGCTCACCTTGAATTTCTTTGGCGCTTTGTTCGTTGGCCCATTCAAACGCTTGGGCAAACAAACGGCGGAGCCAACTGACAGCAAAGAAGTCGGGATTGCAGGGGTTTCTGGGGCTCTCTGGACGTCGGACCACCAGGTGAGTGAGTTATCTGATGGCCGTCAAGTTGGACCGCCTGCCAACCACCAACCACCATCCCCATCCACACCACCCACCATCCAGCAGAAAGCTGGCCACCCGCTGATGTCTGTCCGTTCTGTATTTGCGTTTAAAGTTTTTTTGATTGAATTGTTGCAAATTGTTTGCAAATCTATTTCGCCGGTCTATCTCCCCAGCCTCCGCCTCCTCAGAGCCTCAACCGATTGAACAATTGCTTTTTGTCTTTTTGTCTGGGGGCCTTTCGGCTTTGTGGCCACGCAGATACTCGTATTCAGATATTCAGATATAGCCGCCAAGTCAGCCAGTCGACTTGACACTGAGTTATGGTTCTGACAGCTGCGAAAGGCAACGAGCGGGCGCAAAAAACTCTTGGCCAGTTTTGGCTTGGCTTTCGAGTTTCTGTTACCGAATTTCTGAATTTCTGAATTTCTGTTTTCTGTTTCTTTCAAGGGGCGCTTTGTTAATCCTATTATCCAACCGAAGCGCAACTTCAGCAACAGATAAAGTAATTACCCCAGCTGCCCCGAAAAATGCCAAGCGCAAAAAAAAGGGCTACGCCGGAAAACTGTTTCGCTGAGCTTGGCGAAAAAGGTAAAACATTCGGGGCTTTTGGGTCTAACCTTTTGCCTCTTATTAATTACGTCATTTAAAACGGTTGAAAGGGGAGTATTGTGAATTTTGAATTTCGCTTAGGCTTTCTCTATTTTCTCTACAGGGAGAAAAAATATTTCCCCATCTAAGTAACTAAAATTGTGGGAATTATTGAATTTGAAAATATTAGAAAAATAATATTAAATATTATGATATCACAATCTACTAATATTGTGGGAAATATTGAATTTTAAGATGCTGAGAAAATGTTATTAATATTGAAAGGAAATTATTTTAATATTTAGTTTCCATTAAGAATTTAAATTATAATATCATAATGAAATAATTTTGTTCTCTGCCCAAACATAATCCATCGCTTCGGAGTATCTTTACCGTTATTAAACATTTGCCATGGAAATGCAGCCATTTTCATTTTCATTCCGACTTCATGGGTCAAATCAATGGCCTGGCCTTGGCAAATGGCCCAAATTAAGGTCTATAACTGCTAGACCTGGCCAACGTTAAATTTAAGCACACACAGATACTGGGATAGCCATGGATACTCAGTTGGGGATGGGGACACAGGTGTGGGTGCTGAAATCTAGACGCCGGCATTTATTTAGCCATTAAACACGCTTCATGGGCTTTGCTTATTTTCATTTTCATTATCAATTTGAGCGAGCTCTGTCCGGTTTTTTGGTTTTCTGCCATGAAGCGGAATAGCGGGGGACTGTAAAAAAGCTTTTAACTTAATTATGTTGGCCATAAACTGCAGGTTTATTTCGGCCAGCAATGACGCGAGCTGCGAGCTGTGGACTCTAATTAAATGTCGCTCGGGGGCCTGGCCAACTTCTGGCCGCAACTTCAGCTCTAGACCTCTAGATTCGTACGTATATGGCAATTTCGAAGTGTTTGCTCGTGAAGCACTCGAACTAACCATTTTCCATTCCGGCCTGTCATTGTGGCCGGTGTGAAGTGAACCGGGCTCAAGTGGCGTGGAATGATTTACATAAATTCTCCAATGGCACCCTGTATTGACAGAATCAAGCGCTGGACAAACAGTGCCCACACACTCCTCGGTTCGGAGCGGCTTTAACCGTTAAGAAATAATTATATAACCTTATCCAGCAATAACAAGCTTATGCCATTTTGGCCGCAACGCCTCGAGTGCCGATCTGCTTGGGAGCACTTGAAAAGTGGCCAAGTCTGCGCCCCCCGACTTTGCTTTTTAGCCAAAATGTCATTAGCATGGTAAGCGTGATAAATGGCCCGCAGACTCACAGATTTCTGGTCTATATGCTCACGTAGAGTTCCCCAGTTCCCCAGTCGTCTGGGCATGAAGTCGTCAAAATCATTTGTCACCGTTTTGCCAGCCTTTAAGTGACTGGTCTCCAGGGTCTCGATTTCGGTTTCGGCGGGTTCAACTCCATTTTTCAGGCTTTTGTCTCGGAAACTTTAAGATCTCTTGGAATTTTTTGTATCAGACTTTACTGGGGGATTTTGTGGAAATGCTTAGGGAACCAGAAACTTGGTATTTATGGGTTTTTAAACTATTAAAGCTTTCTCATTTGTACTGCTTTTTTTATAATTTAATTTTTTATGCGAACATATCGTAGTACTTTCTATAATATAATGCAATTGCCCTTAAGAAAAAGTTCACACATAACAAATTTTTTCTTTGTCTTTGTTATTTGAAATTGTAATTTTTTGACATTTAGCTTTTCATTATGATTATTACGTTTTTTTAATAAAGCCCGATTAAATTAATTACAAAGCAGTTTTATTGGCATTTTTGTGGCTTTTGTTTTTAAGCTGCTTATGAATTAATTTTTTTTTGTTAATCGTAAATCAAATTAGCATGTAGTACATATGTACCTAAGCTTAATAAAAATAATTCCATAACCGCAAAAAAGTTGGCAATTAATAAATCCCTTTATGATTCAGCTAAATTAATTCCGAGCGAATTTCATTCATAACATTGTGGCTTTTTATTTGCGGGTGTATCTGTATCTGTATGAATTTGTTTGTTTGCCGCTTGTCGACTTAAATTTAATCCGCAAGATAACGCATTCCGAATAATCACTCATACGCAACGTTTGGCGCAGCTCTTGTCGTGGCCATGAAATATCGATTACGCAACTGCAGAGGAGATGTGAGTATATATGTGTGTGTGATAGATGTGTGATGCAGCATTGACTGACTGGGCGCCAAATGAAATGCAAAACGAGTGAACCGCATGGTCTGCTCTTCATCTCTCTTTTTTTATATATATCTATAGGTACACGGAAAAATGAAACCACTGTCTTATGTACATAACGTGTAGAGCAAGATAAATAAAATCTAGATAAATTGGAAAATTATATTAATTTGTTATTAGATCATATTAAAGGTATATGTGTCATTATTTTGAAACAATCCATATCCAATCTTAAAACTGACCATCTTATATATCTCTACATGTACACCTAAGAAGGAGACCACTGTTTTATGTAGATAACATGTATATAAAATGTAAATAAATAGTAAAATCACATCAATTTGTTAATAAATCATATCTTAGGCATATGTTCATTATTTTAATGTAATCTATGTCATATCATTCTATCTATGTATATCTTTAGCCCACTTCATATTAATTTGTGATTAAATCATATTAAAGGAATATGTATCATTATCTAGATGTAATCTATATCCAATCTTTTAACTGATCATCTTATGATATCCAATTTTTCTCTCTGTGTATATCTTTAGCCCCTTTGATGGCAGACTGCAGCCGTTTGGTGGCTTTAAGTGCGTGCGCTTAGTGCCATCGGCAGCCGTCAAAATCAACACGGCCCAAACGACAACGTCGCCGTGGCAATTTGACAGACAGTCTGCCTTTGGCCCAAGTTGCCTTTCTGCCCTCACTTTTCCCTCCTCCCTCCCCAGTCTTTTGGTCTTTTTAGTCGTGTAAATAAAATTACGTTTTGAGGCTGGCGGCCACACGCATTTTTTGCGCTGCCTTTTTTGCATATCGGGCCATCGTCATCGCGGCTCTTTGAGTTTTCATTCATGGCTGGGCTTTCGACGTTGTTTGTCGTGGATTTTTTCCTGGGTTTTCGGAATTTGTCGGCGAGTCGGCGAGTCTTTTATCAATCATGTGGTGACTCGAGGTGACTCGCCCCGACCCGCCAATAATGACAAGCGATAAGTTGTGCCAGCTATTATAAGTACTTGCTCTCCGTCCAGTTTTTCGTTATTTTAAACTCATTAATGGCTTCGCCCCGCGGGGGGCTGGAAACAGCCACTTGGCCACGCCCCCTAATGCCAGAGCCCCCGGCTTTTGGATCTTGTAAAATTATTATAAATCTCCCCTGATGAGCTGTGATTATTAGCGTTTTACGTGCTCCAATTTCTGCACATGCCTCGCCAGTTGCAAGTTGCCAGTTGCAACACACGCCACAAGTTTCTTGTGTCATTAGTCAGTTCCCGGAATGGCTGAACGAGTCGCCTGTCGTCGTGGTTGGGTTCCCGATTCCCCGGATTCCCCGATTCCCGGTCGATCAATCAGCCCGTGGGCCACTCACGCTCAACTGGTCCAATTACCCAGCATATATGGCATAAGGTATATATAGTATGGTACATACGACATCTGCATAATTAACTGGCGGCCCTTTAAGTCACTGCTAATTATGTCGCAGACCTCACAGGCACTTTGCATTAAAGATGACAAGAGGTTGCATTGAATATGATCGGGCATCATGTCGTAGTGGAACCTTATCTCGGTTGAACATCAGCCGATTGCACTGAATAACCTTCAACGAGGTTATTTTTGTGGCGATTACTATCTAGATTGTTCAAAAATTTCATGGAAAATATATTTGCTATTTCTTGCATTTTCAGAAATATTTTTTTAGGTCAGTCAATCTTTATTTCAATCAATTCCCGATTACCCCGAAATGACTTTTTTGATCAACTAAAGCAAACAAACAGTTTTCATGGCAATTTATCTACAATCGATATGTTCTTGATGTCATCTAACTATTTTATAGAATTTTAATGAAATTTCCTCCGAACATTCATAACTGATTTATGGCCTCGATTCGTTCTCGGAATCGGAATCGTAATCCGAATGTTCTTCAATTAAAAGCCAGAGAGACAAATACAAATATGCTGCGACTGGGAGTTTCCTTTTTCATTTGGATTTTATTGGGACAAGATTTTGCAAAGGTTTGCTGAAATCAAAGAGCAGAAAACCAGGCCAGCCGGCTGGCGGAGAAGAATCACAACAATTTATTTGATTTGCCCGCACCATGATGCCAACTATGAGATGGCGTGCAAAATCAGCACAATTTTTCCCAGCCGAGCTGAGTGGAGGTTTTTCTCGAAACGGAGAAGGAGACAAAGGGATGCGCCGCCCAAGCGACCCATTTAATTTGGCAAACGTGAGCAGTTTTAAGCCAGGAGCGATGGAAAATCCAGCAGACATCTGTGGCGATGGACGTGTGAATGATGACACTTTGCATGTTTGCCAAGTCACAAGGCCCCGCACTAAATATTGATGAGCATGGTGTAGGTGTAGCCGAGGCACCCCTAAAAATCCGAGGCACGTGCAAAGTATGCAACACTTTTTGTGGCCACAAAACGCCCATCATCATGATGATGATGATACATCATCAGGGGTGAAAGCAAAAGAGTTGGATGTGTTTACGTACACAGAAAAAAATTAACATAAGATCAGATTGATATGTGCAGGTTAATTTAATATTTTTGTAAGATCAATCAAATCATTTTGATATGAATAAGAATTATGTTTACGTTATTCAAAAAATACTGAATTTGTTATTTTAAAATAGTATTTTTATAACTTTAATAAAATGATACAATATCAATTTGACATGTCTGAATCATACATTTGACATTTTTTCTGTGTAAGCGGGAAAGGGATATACGGAGAACTCACCTTGATCTCGTGTATAAACTCGGTTTCATCCAGCAAATTAATGCGCACGGACATAATCCGTGATGGGCGACAAAGGCAGTTCATGTTTGCTTTGGCCTGGCTTCTTTCCTTCGCCCGTTGACAAGATTAAGTATACGCCGCGGTGTCTCCTGGCATTTTCTGCAATGAATGGAGAAGATAGAAAGTGGCAATTAATATCGTGCAGGTAATTAGCTAGCAATTAGTGGGAATGCAACTGCAACGGGCGAAACAGGTTTTTCTTGGTTTTTCTTCGCTTACTGAGTAGTAAAAATCCCTGGCATTTGAGTAGTAGTAGTTGTTAAAGCCACTAGGCCTTGTTTTAATAACTCTTTTGGCTCTGGCGTTTATCTGGCTGACAGATCAGCGGCAAAGGCAACATCATCGCCATCATCATCCGAAATGACAGTCCAACTGTCAGCGGTTGCCGCTCCCTAGTCGGGCATTATCATTATAATTTTATAATTGCGGTTGTTTGCCAGCGATAAGTTTAATATGCATGAAGTGGAAGAAGCGGAGGAGCGGAGAAGAATCACCTACGGCACACAGCTCGCACAACACACACACCACACCAACAAAGTCACTTAAGCGGATTAGTTAAAGGGCTCTCTGTTTCTGTTTCTCTAGTGTGTGTGTGTGTTGGCCAAAAGCAGATTATGTCATTAGAGCCATAGTACAGGGCCCCCGGGAAAAGGAGGTAGAAAGGTAGGAAGCGCCGGGCTTTAGTCTTTAAAGCCATCATGACGAAATACTCGGTACAGTGGGACCTGATTCAGCGGACAGCGGAGAAGCCCCCACAAGAAGAAATGCGGCTGATAAAGCTCTCCAGTTCTAAGCTCACTTAAGTATGATGGACAACTGCATGTGACGCCCCCGTAAAGCAATGACTAACATGTTAAGATTGTGTTCCTGCTCAAAATCGAAACCGAATAAAAAGCGACTACACTAAAGACCAACATTTCAATCGTTGAGCCCGTCAAATTAGTTTGAGCCCCAAACAAATTAAGCCACGGCAGTGTCTGCTGCTGATATCTCTCGGCAACTTCACACAACATTCGCCGACACTCGCAGTTGAATTCGAGAAAGAGGCAGAAAAAACAGAAAAAAGACAGGAGGGGAAAAGAGTACTAGTACGCCTTTTGTAGCGGCTGCAACTACAAAATAATTAATGTGCACTCGCATAATGAAAGGCAGCCAAGTCGGCGAGCAAACAGGCAAAGGAGCAGCTGAAAAACATGCCAACTTTTCACACATTTCACATGGCCAGACCTCAAGTCTGTTGTTTTGCATACACGGTTAGAAAAGCGGGTTGATATGGAACCCTGAGAAACCCAGAGCGATGTAACAAGTGCCAGTGCCGACTCACGCACAGTAAAAACTACTATTGTAGACAGTGGCGGATCTAGGATTTTGTTGTGGGGGGTGATATCAGAACAATTGTTGCATACTTTTGGAATATCAAAATTCCTTTTATTTTTCACCCGAGTGGGGGGTGATATATCACCCATATCACCCCCCGTGGATCCGCGCATGATTGTAGAAGACATAAGTCAGCTCAATGAATCATGATGGATTTAAAAATAATATAATATCAAAAGTATATTTTAAATCTACAGAGAACAAAAATTGACCAAAGATCAGATTGATATGTGCTGGTCAATTTTATATTTTTTAAAGATCAAGTTATTTAATAATTTTGATATAAGTAGAGATTGTGTTTATCTTATTTCTTATTATTCTTATCTTATTATTCGGTTTATTTATCGGTTTTTTATTGATATAAAATAAGATAGAATTGACCCTACTTCATATCGAATTTTGGTTCTGTGTATTACAAAATAAATCCCCTTATTAAATGACTTTTTTTTCTGTGTAGCATAGCAGAGCATAGATAGTGGCTGCCTGCTTTTTGTGCCCCTGCTTTCATTAGACGCTAGTAGCTGGCACATTTCCCACTGCCTGGCGCTCATTACACTAATGAAATATTATGCCTAATTAATGGAAAGTCTGCTGCCAAGTTGACTGACATCTGTCATACATCTGTCTTTAACTTGGTCACTCTGTCAACGCAGCGGCAGCAGCAGCATGAGCATCTGAATCTGAATCTGAATCAGCAGAAACATCAATTAAAATGCATACTCCTCTGAATGACAGCCACTATGAATGGAGAATTGAGAATGGAGAAGGCAGAACGCAGAATCCAGAATGCACTGCATGTAATTTTAATTGCAGCCAAACGCATGCAACAACAAGTTCATTCAACTTGGCGGCACCACCCCCACCCAACCACCCACAAGTGGCAGCGCCCCAACGCACAGCGGAAATTACAATTTACATTTATGTGCCGCACTTTTACGACGGCATTTTCCACATTTCCCTTCAAATTTAATGCTCATCTCGTTAAGCTCCCGCCTAGAAATTATGTACATTTAAATGGAAAGCAATTTGCGTGGCCATAAACTAGGATTGATTCATGGCCATGTTCGTGAGGTTCCAGGCAAACACCTTTTTGGAATTTCTCAAATATCAAATTCTGCAGGCCATGTTCTTTGGGAAACGATATCTGAAAGCTTTATTATGTAGCCACTATAATTTATGATTTTCTATTTTGGAGTCACCTTTAATTTTCGGAAACTACACAATGAAAAACTACACCTAAAATGTCGTATAATTTTCTCTGTGAATAAATGGTTTCTTGGTGTTGAATATTTAATTTTTAAAAAATCATATTTAATAAGGAACACTGGTTTCTTCCCATCCAATGACCTTTCGCCTCCCCAAAAATCAAAAATCGCTGCAAAGTTAAATCAGAAATGTTCAACAAATGTCACAAGTTTGGGCAACTCAACCGCAAGGCCATGTGCGAAAACGAATGGTTCCCCCGTAAAATCCCGCCACCACACATATGATAAATATGCCATTGATCGATTTTTGAGCAGGGCTTTCCCGCCCCCTCGCATCGTTTTCCACATGACACTGGGGAAATTTATCGCCCGGCATATTTATAGCGTCATATCTTTATGCCCGAGCCTGTGTTTACAGGACATCATCAGCATCACCAGCAGCAGCAGCAGCATCGCCTTCTTGAGCCAGCGACACCCTCATAATTTCTTTTCCCATCAAATTTATCACAGCAGCAGCAGCTTTTGGCCAAAACCCCCCATTTTCAACGCCCCCCTTCCCCGGGAAAAACTTGGCTTGATTTGTGATAAAGTGCGTGTGGCATTTGGCAGAAACCACCCGTCCTTTTTCCTATTTATCAGACGAAACTTTGCTTTCAATTTTCCGGGGGATTTTACTACTTTCTTTCCCATCGCCGGCTCTTTATTTTTCCTCTGCCGTTCTTTTTTTTTTGGCTGGCATATTAATAATATTTCCTCTCCTCACATCATCATAAACCCGACTCTCGACTCCCTACTTTCATTCATTTCAGCTTTTCTTTGCCTGATGGACGGACGGGCGTATCAATAACTGAAAATGTCTCAAACAGCATTTTGTCATATTTCAATGGATCACAGGGTCCTATCCCCGATTTTCCCTCGATTTCGCCCCCCTTTTCGACATTCTTGCCATTTTATGTTTGCGGAAGTAACACCCAAGCGAAAGGCAAACAAACTTTCAGCACATCCATCTGGTTAGGGCAAAAAGTGGAGGTTTTTGGTCTGATTCTGCTGCTCTGGATTCCCTGGCTAAACGAAATTATTTATTACTTGCCGTGCTGTGTGCGTAGAAGCTGCTGGTAATGATGATGAAAAACGTGAAAGCATCGAAGAGTGCAAATGGCAAAAAGGTGAGAAACAGAGGGGGGTTTTGGATGCGGATTCGGATTCGGAAGGATTGCCCAACCTCATCAGACATGAGCATGAACATGAACCTGAACCAGTGCCAGCCAGACTTTCCGACGCTCCGACTTTAATGATGATTAAATGCGCGCCGGGTTTCGGGCATTAGAGGCAAATATTCGTAGGTATTTCACAAAAAGCCTCCTCTTAGGGGCACTGATTTCCTCCTCTTTTTTTAGTTGGCTGATTTGACTACGAAACGGAGCTTATTGGTTTCGGGGGCGTCGGGCAGTGAGTTGTAAATAACTCTCAAATGAGCTGGAAAATTGAAGCCAAGGGCAAAGGCATTTATTTTCCTTCGCCTAGTCTGCAAATGACGAGAGTTAATGGAAGGTGGGCATGCCAGGGCTTCGGGGAAATTCCAAACTGACAGAAAGGGTTCTTCGGAGATGCGTATGCACATCTCGAGACTCTAGCTGCCCAGCAATGACATAATCCCCCGTCCAGAATTAGTTGGAAAAATACATTCCCCATTCGAGGGCTCCACTCGATGCTCCTCTCGAGATATGCGTGCGCAAAATTACTTAATATTTGTTCACGAGTTAGTCCCAGTTAGTCGCGTCTCTGAGTTCTCTGACTCTGGCGCTAATTTCCAGGAATTTTCAAGCCCAAGCATTTCTTCAGAGCAATATGCATGGCCAAAGGTGCACTGGGAAAAAAGGCATCTCTTTGTGAAATCACTTAAAATATTCGATCTAAAAAAATGAAACTTAGATAAATGAATGAAAACTTAGATAAATTTTTCCTATAAAGCAGGTACACATTTTACTCTTCTTAAATAATTTTTCCAATTATTTAATTTTTCCCTTGAAAGATTTTGAATTCACACAGATAAAACACGTAGCGGTCAAATTGATATGTGCATGGTAAATTTCTGTCTAGCAATGTGACAACTTAAATTACGTGATTGGGATCGAGAAGTACAAGCTCTTTTAAATTGGATTAAAGAAAGATGTATTTGAAATTCGAACTGGGCTGTTGTTTATATTTCGAGCATATCAAGTCAAAATTAATACCACATAACGTAAAATCGATCATCGTTTCATATCAAGTTTTTTTTAATATGATATGATTTGATGCATTTCTTAAATCATTTTGCCATTTTGTTATATTTTTTCCTTGAATAATTTTGTGTTATTATCTTAAGGGGGGAGATACATATAGAACTGCAATTTTTTCATGTTTTTCATGATTTTTTTTAACCTATAGGGGATTGTGCTGGGAGTTCGTAACTTGGCATGTTGATTACATTGTTCTTATATAATTTTAACCAATTTTCATTTTTTTTTTATCTTTCAAAATGACGGTCGTGGGAATTTTCTTGTCAGGGTATATTGAAAAAAAGTAGGCCAGCTGCGGATCGTCCACAGGTCGCTGTGTAGATCCGATTTTTATGAAACCAAGTTTATTTTGTTAAGAAATAATGTAGAAACTGTCTGAACCTAACTTACACAGAATATTTTAAAAACTCTGGTTGTGGCACTCTTTCGAAGTCTAAAATCAATTTTTTCCATATTTTTTTTGTTGTTTTTGCCTAACAAAAAATACTTAAATGTACAAATTTCTACATTAAGTAGGTTCAGACAGTGGGCAATTTTATTACAAACATTTCCGTAAAAGCAGCATGATGATCGAAGCATTACTTTTTGAGATACACGATCCGCAGCTGAGGAAAACATGGTTTCGAGAAAAACGCATTTAAAGTAGTCAAATATATCTACTGCACATGGAAGGTGGGTGCAGCCATCCTGGTATAAGTTCCAAAATAGCTCGAATTTCTTCGTGAAACTTTCATGACACATTCTTAAAGACTTATTCTACCAATTTAAATAATAAAAAAAAATGTAATATTTATTTTTTCTATATGTATCTCCCCCCTTAAGTAGTTTGCCTAAGTATTGCCAACCGACTGATTTAATAATTGAATTATTTTCATATGCATTTTTTTCCTGTGCATATGCTTAGCCAATGCAAAAGCAAAGGCAAGTTGGCAATCCGCAGGCGGGCATAAATTTTACAGCCACCTCGCACACAATTGCCACATAACATATGGTCCAAAGGGTGGTGGTTGGGGGGTGGCAAGGGGTGGCGAGGCAACTGGGCGTGGGCCTTGGAATACCTTGAGGCATTTGCAGCAATTAACACGGTCGACGGCGTGTCTTGGCGCCCACTTTCAGGCCGGATTCCCTGATTCACTGCCTCCTGCGAGCCTTGAGTTTCTTTCTCACTTACATATTTGGCACGTAATGAGCCTGTGGAGCCGGAGACGGCAATTGGGATTGGAACTGTCCAAGACATCCAGACAGGCTCTAATTGCATTGACGCTTGTGCCATATGCCACATGCCCCTTGCTCCGCTGATTGAGTTGCAGTTAATTATGCCTCGCTGGCATTTCGATGATTTTAATGATTTGTAGCGGTTTGCGGGCAAATATTTTGTTGGATTCCTGCCCCCACTAAAGTCACGTATCCCGGCCCCCTCTTTTTCCGATTCAAAGTCCTTCCGACCGTCGAGTGCAATGACATACAAGATTTTTGCACCGTGTGCTGCATGAGTATTTATTTACAGTTGCAACAGCGACAGCGACAGCTGCCTCCAATGAATCAGCGTGTGTCGCCGTGTGTGCGTTAATATTTAAGCGGTTGCATGGGAACTTGTTAACACCAGGCAGCCAGCCATCCAGCCATCTAGCCAACAACCCAGACCCAGAATATCCAGGCCCAGAATCCCAGTCCAGACGATGCCAAAGCCAAAGCCCAGACGAGCGACAAGGGAGCGGGCTTATCGAGGGATTCCAAGGGGGGTGGCACCCAAAAGGGCTCAGAGGAAGGTGGCTAAAGGGGGCCAGAAAACGGGGGAAGGAAAGCTGCACGGCTACGTGAGTGATTGTCAAGTGCTTGACGCTGCAGACAAATGAAATTCGCTTAAAGTGCGCCGCAGCCGCAGTCGCAGTCACAGTTGCAGTTGCACTTGGATATGCTGCACAGGGTTCAGACTGGAGGTAAAGCCATACACTGAAACAAATGATTTAATAAAAATAAATTTATATTTTTTAAAATATTAGTTAATACTTGTTGTGTAAAAATATTCGACACATATGAATTATTAGATATTTCAAATTATTTTGTAAGTAATGTATTTTTTATCGAATAATTTGTATTAAATTGTATTTTTGCATAGTTAAGGTGCCCTACTCCACATCTTTATAGATTTTGAAAAGAATAAATTTAATTTTGTTGCCTTAATTAGTACCTATCGAAATGTAGGAGAAATTTTTCAAATCGGACCTTTCATTAAAAAGTTATGAGGAAATAATGGAGCGCAGGCAGTGTAAGCAGTGCAAGCAGTGGATTTACTCATAAGTTTATCTCGCTCGCACTTAGTAACGGGTATTTGACAGTCGAGGTATTCGACTACAACGTTCTCTCTTGTTTTCTCCAAGTGCATATATAGCCTTAGTCAGAGCCGCGTCTGTTCTGTAGGACAACTTGACTGGCTGTCTGTGAGGGGGCGTGCCCCAAGCAAAAGTTGAGGCATGTTCCTGCATACCCAGCAGTGTTTGCACTCGAGAAGTATGCGGTTAAGTAAATACTTGATTACATGGACCGATTTATAGCGGGTATACCTTATGTATTTGTATTTAAAGGGTATGTTTCGTGCGGTTGTGGCCGAAGGTAACGTCATCATTCTTGCAACAGAATCGCTCCCCCATCACTTGTGTATTTTCTTTTGTGCAGAAAAAAATATTATAAATAAAGAAGAAAAATACTTTTTTTCCAGCTTTTCTCTTTCTTTTTCTTTAATGAAGGATGGCTTGCCGGCGAAACTGTAAAATAGAATCAACCCATTCGTCATGTGGCGGAAAATGCATTTTATTTTCTATTCGGTCTGGCAGATGCGTGAAAATTGCTTTATTTTTAATGGCTCCCAGCCACAGAGGGGCAACTAAATGGGACAGTTGCATTTGCATACCTTGCATTCCTCCGAGATACAATGGAATCCCAGGCACTGCAGTTCAGGTGGGCGAATTGGGGGAGTTTCCCTGACTTCACTCGCGTTTCCCTGCATGTCATTAACTTTATGAGTGCTTAAATGTTGCAGACGGCAGACTGCAGACTGCAGCTCAAGGTAACGGAAACCGCAATTGCAGTTATGAGGCCAAGCTCCCGGGTAAATTACCAAGATTATTCTCCACCCCTCCTCTTCGATTTACTGGTAGCGGCAATTCTCCAAAGTGTTTCACTTGCTGCCAAACAATAAACCAGGCCAACATAAATTTTCCTACGCACCGAAATAGAAATGCCAAAAGAGTGGGTATATAGGATACCTCCCAGATCCACAAATACTGCCACCTTTTCCGGCACACGTGTTACAAATTTTATATGAGCAAACAATTTCTGGGGACAGGGAGGGAGAGAAGAAGAAGAACCGGAAGTGGGCGGAGGGAATATAATATAAGCGCCACAACAGATAAAGGAAAATACCCACTGAGGAGTCAGCTGCTGCTTCTGCTGGCTGAAAGGCATTTTTATATATGCGCACAGGAAAAATGTCGTAAAAAAGTTTTACGATCAAACATTGCACTTTATGTGCTTTTATGTAAAATTACCGTACAACATTGGCAACATTGTCAGCTGAGCTGTAAAAGTAGCAGGAATAGCAGCAATAGAACAGCTCGAGGAGACCAGGATGAGGATGAGATGGATCCAAAGTGGAAAGAAGGTGCCCCAATCCACAATCCACCAGGCAATCAGGCAAAGTTGCCTTGTGGCCGGGGTAAATCCAATTTACTTATTTGAGTGACTGTTCTGCTCTGTTCTGTTCCACCTGCTGTCGCTTAAATTCAAATTCCAGGGAACTATGGTACACAAGTTATGACTCCAATTAGCCGCCACGCTTTAATTCCCCAAAACTCTGGATTTTATGACACTTCATCTTGCATTGAATTTGCCCTTCATTTATGGGCCAAAGCAAAAGGGCTTTTCCCTCATATCAGCGTCTTTTCAGGCGGTCAAGTCGAGTCATAAAGTTTATGCCAGGGGGAAAACAGGGGGGAAAAGGTCCCACAACCATTAGCACACATTTATGCCAAGCCATAAAACCTCTCGTTCTTGGCCAAATCAAAAGTGTCAAATGGCAAAGCTCATTTGCACATTAATAAGAATTTTATTTAAATTCTCCCTCAGCTGAAAACGGTTCGATGTTCTACGTACAATATGATAGCACAACAGGTTTCGTTTCATTCGATTGACCCATTTCTCGGATTCTCAGAAGAATCTCAAATCTCAGCTGAAATAGAGAAGGAGAATCGGAGAAAGGTGAAACAACACTCACACAAAGCTTAAATGCGGGTCAGAAGTGGTGAATCAATTTGCATAATTTATCAAGTGAAAAACGAGTTGGCTAACTTTCATTCACATAATCGCCGCAATTAGGCAATCCGATTAGATTACGCTCTCGAGAAATGGAGCCCAAATTCTTTATAAGGTCGTCAGAAAAAAAGTATATATAATGTGATGATCATTAATGGGATTCTAAATTTAATTTGGAAATTGATATTTACAAGGTAGTCAAAAAAAAGTCTATAAATTGTGTTGATCATTAATGGGGTTCTTCATTTAATTTGGAAATTAATTCCAGCCTATAAAAGTTGTATAATCCCAAGACTTAAATAGAGTAAAAACTTCGTTAGAATGTTATTCAGAAAGTTACCCCTAGGTGACTCACGCACCTAGAACCCCAGTGATAAGGAATCCCCCAGGCTTAGTCCACTTTTTAATTGGTCACATGTCAGCTGTACGAGAACCATAAATAAGGAACCCAGGAAGAGGAGGTGCATTTGCAGGGGGTGCTGGGCTTTTTAGGGGGCAGCTGGCAACCTCAGATTGATGACAGTCGATAAGAGCCGCAGACAGTTCGAGTGAAGCCATCATAAAAACAGATCCCTTTATGGCATTATGCGATATAAATTTAATCAACAAATTGGACGATGGCAAACAGTGGCAAACACAGTTGGTTTTTCACAAGGAAAATAATGAAACGGCTGGGAAACGTGGTCAACGCCACGCAAAGTTGAAAATGCCTTTGGGGAAAAAAACGGGTCAGCAGACAGTTCAGTTTAGGCCAAGCCAGACCAGGCCTGTAAAAAATGTCCCTTGTTAATGTATTTAATTGCGGCAAATGGGAAAAGTAGAGCAAGTGCCGAAGGATGGCCAAATATTTACAGACGGCTGGGTTTCGTTTCGTTTTGGTAACGGATTTCGGTTTCTGGTCGCTGGCTTTCGTAGGCCATAATGAGCCGGGGATTGGGATTTCGGTTCCTGGTTGCCAGACCCCGTAAATCCAACCACCCCCTCTTTTCAGCTACGACTCAATTACAATTTGCATGCCGCTTGTTTGCGGCACTCAAGTTGTTTGGCCCTTCCGTATTTCACCCGGCATGTGTTTGAGTTAAGCGTTCGTTTTGCGGTTTATTTAATACACTTTACACGGAAATTGCAAGTACGAAATACGAAATACGAAAAGGCATAGAGAAGCCAGATGAGGGAAAATTGATTGACACACTGAAATCTGAGACCTGAGTTGCCTCTTCCCGAGTGTAAATAATCGACTGGCTTCGTGTTGTGCGGTTTATGCGTTTTACTTAATTACCTATTTGAAATTTTAATGCCCTTTGATGTGGCTTGGGATGTGGATGTGGATGTCTGACTGGCTGACTGGCATTTTCCCTTCGATTTTCCAGTCATTTTCCATCCTTTTGATGTGGGCGACCGCCTGACACTCGTTTCCTGCCCATTCCCTGCAGATTCCCATTCCGATTCCCTGTGTCGCGTGTAGATAAACTCATTCCGGCCGTATAAATCAAAATGCAATTTGTTCTGGGCCAAAAAGGGCAAAAGCTAATAACTAAACAAACTGCGGGCCAGTAAATCAACGGGTCTCACGATAAAGCCCAAGACATGGCCTTTTTTTATGCCGCTGCCAATGATGTTGGCCAGATGATTATGATGTAGCATAGTTGTTCTTCGGCTTATTGCGGATGTTGCTAGGGTTTTCCTTTGCCTATAGGACGTGTATCTTGTAGGTAGACCAGCGGCGTGTTGCCCATAATTTATTGGCTGACAAAACAAATTCATTATGAAATGATAAGCCCATGAAAATTGTCATGTTTAGCACGATGATCATGATGATGTTGATGATGATGAGGCGGCTTGGTAAAAAAGAAGACGTAGTAACTGACAGTAACTGGTAAACAGTTACACCAATGTCAATGCCATTCCCATTCGAAGTGGAGCACCCCCTTTTGCTCCTGGCCAAGGCACCAGATCCCAGATCCCAGATCCAAGCTACCAAGCTCACAACTCCAACTTCATCTCTTCAGCAACAGCTCATAAAATGCCGGAATGACATGAAGCTGACAGGTAGTAGATTTTCAGCCTCAGCCCGCTGATTGCGGTTGCCACAGCTGCTCATCATCAGTTCTCTAAGTTGCAACTGGGATTCTGGGAGATGTTGGGCTCTTGGTTCTTGCAGGCATTACAAGGCTTTAATAGACAAGCGCAGCGCAGAGCTGAATAAGATTAATGAAGCCGTTTAAAACGCTTCGGTTGTTTATCATCGTGCGGCATCCCTGAGCTTCTATAGCTTCCCCGGATTTTTCCTGGCTGCGGCTGCTGTGCCTAATGTGCTGGGTAGCCTCTGTACCTCTCCACCTCATCAGCCCCATTCGCCATTCGACCATTAACCATTAGCCGGAGATGCCGACAGGGCTGCAATCGTGGCTAGCCGGGGCAACAGGCTGATAGCCGGTCACAGCCTTATTAAGTCGCCATAAACCATAAGCTCACGTTTGCCACGGCCGCAGCGAAATACGAAAATGTGTATAGGTACACTGGGAGAAAGTACCGGAAATAACTAAATAATTACCAAAATAACTACACAATAAGTGTTCATAATAAAATGGTTACTTTATAATCAGTTTTATATATTTTATTTTTTATTTTCAAGTTCCAAATATTCAATATTTTTTAAAAATAATAAATTGAATTGGAAAATTTATATAAATCCGTGATTTGATATATTATTTAATTAATATTCTGCATTTTTTTTTTTTAAACTAGAATTTAAATATTATTTTTATAATTGTGTAGATTAAAATATTTTTCAAAATAATAAAATGAAGTATGTACAATTATTTAAAGGAATCAAGGAATCTATAATATTTAAATCGTTGGAAAATGTATATAAATACGTGATTCGATATATTATTTTACTTATATTCTGCATTTTTTTTACACTTCCAATTTAAATAATATTTAAATAATTATTCGTATTAAGATATTCAATAAACCTTTAATCATACTTCCCTCTAATTTCCCCCTGTGCAGGGGAAAAGTAACTTTTAATAAAGGCAACATCTGAGCCTAAGACACCGATGACTCCTACTGAGCCTGCGACTGCTGCTCCCAAGACTCTGAAGACTCTGAAGCCTTCTGATGCTGATAAATGGCCGTGGGCGTGACCCAGCTAGTCTTTGATTAGCCTGACATGACCCAAAAAAGCCGGATGGCAGCGGCTCCACGACTCCAAGTTCAAATGGAAATGGCACTACAGTGGCTGCAATTAAACTGCTGCCCGGCCAGCGGACAGTGTCACCGATTTCTTGCCGCTTTTTGTTCGCCTGATGAGGCGTGCAGCATTTTGATGGGCGAACACGTGAGGCCTGACAATTCCGAGCTCCTCGGACTGAATGGCAGAATGCCAGGCCGACAGAGAAGGCAGAGGTGGACTGGCCGCATATATATATATGTTTTATTGGTCCTAGAGATCTTTTCGGAACGATAACAAGTTTTGATTTGTTCGCCAAGGCAGCCGAAACGGGTTATGATTGACTGACTGTCGGACAGGCGACATTGGCAGGCGGATAAGCCGCAATCCCCATACCCAACTGGAAATGGGGATTTTCAAGTGTGCTTTGGCTGCCACGGCAGGCCAACATAGTTTGTTATAAAATTAATGACCCTCATTTTGTATTCAAGTGTTATCGAAATGATTGCCAGTACACGTAGACACAGGCCTATGGACGAAAAATGTATGGGCTTGGCCTGGCTTGTAGTCCTATGGACTGCCAACAATAAATACGCAAATATTTGTGTACTTGGAAATATGGGTTTCTTGGCAGCCAATTAAAGAGCAGATTTTGAGGGCCTCATTAAAAGTATTTCTGAGTGCCATACATCAATGATAGCGGAATCAGAAGTAAATATTGTGACTGCTATAAAAGGCCGAACAGAATAACTCAGGCAATGTGAGTTTATTTATTTCCTACTTACTTAAAAGTAAACGCGAATTCTTTAGCATTATGTTATTTAAAGTTTTATAAAGCAGAACCATTTCAAAAATGTATAATTAAATCAAAACTGCTTGCCTTTTTAAACGTATTATTTTCTTTAACCTAAACGCGAATTCTTTAGCATTAAGTTATTAAACATTTTATGAGGTACCTCACGACTGTTCTCAATATTTTTACAATCACTCTTGATTCATTTAAATCAATCACGACTGATGATTTACGAGCCCTGGAGAAAGCCCATTTTGGCACCTCAAGGTCACAGCTAATTCTCGCATTTCTCACGTACCACGAGGCGTATGAGCACCGGCTAACAACCGTTTCGACACCTCATTTCACTGCATCCTACCACTGCCTCAGCCACATGTTGCATGCTCTTCTCCGCTTTCCGAGGCGTTGCCTCATGTAATTTGCTGGCCAGATAAATATCTGCAGCTTATCACGATGTCTTAAACATTAAACTGCCGCCTGGATGGCCGACTTGAATCCACCTCCGCCGATGCTGTTGCCGTCGCCGACTTTTCGTATCTGCAGCTGTTGATGGGAATAATTTATGTGAAGGTTAGTGGCGGGCTCACACGATGCAGGTTGCCCCACTGAATGGGAGGTGTTCGTAGCCACGGCTATAGCTTCAGCTATAGAGAGCCGATCCAGTTGGGGCACTTACTTTCACAAGTCAGCACGTGAGCTTGGCTGCAGCTAACGGGCGCACATTGTGCGGCTGCCTGACCTCATTTGTGGGCGCAATTTGCTAGGAAAATCTGTAAAAAATCTGTGGCAAGCGAGCCGACTGAGCCGGCAGTAGTGGTGCATTCATTAACAACAAATTGTGCCCGAAATTCGCTTTAAATAACATTTTATGTTCGCGCACTGGCCGAGATACCGAGATACTCGTAACTCGCTGGACGGCAAACGCCTGCCCGCATTTTCATTACTTTATCTGTTTTTCATCTCGAGCCGGTCAAGTTGGCAATTTGGCAAAGCGTGAAATGGACAGAGTCGGACCGCAAAAAGTGCTGTAGATCTGTGGCAACAATAGCCGAAACTGGGTACAAAAACTAAGCCCCTCCACAATGGTTTTGAGGTATACCATACTATATGTAGGTGCCGTGGAAGCGGCACGCTCGTTGCATGATCATAAATCTGCAGGTAGACAATAAATGCAATGATCTCCGCCCCTCCCGGCAGTCCCGTAATATCCATGGTACCCCGTAATACCCCTCTTTCAAGCTGACTCTATTTGCGTCGAGACTTTGCACTAGAAATGTCAGCCTGGCACGGCATTCATACCCTGTAATTGGGTTGGCGAGGCGGGAGATGATTTATCTGGATAATTAAAGCAGTAACCATGTACTACAAGTGCTTTTGGATGGCAGTGGGAAAACACTATAACAACGTTAGAAAATCAAATTATATTTTATTTTTAGATTTTGCTTTCATCTATGATTTTTATTGTTGGATTTTAATGTCTAGCATTTAATGATTTAATTTATATTAAATAATATCATTTTGACAAATTCTCTCACTATAGTGAACCCCTCAACAAAAATAAATCAAATATTAGACTACCAACCATTTCATTTCATCTGGATCCTGTATAAAATATCCCAACACTTATCTTTGCTGTTCGCACCTCTTGTAATGGATATAAACCGCTCGAAACTCCGCAAATAACCGAATTTCATTCGTTTTCGTTTTGGCTGTGATTCACGAGCTCTGGCCGCTGGGCATAAATCAGACGGCAGAGAAGTCTGGAATGAAATGCAGCAGAACGGAATGAAATGGATTGTGCAAATGTCTGCCAGGCTGAGCGGGGCTTAGCCAGCTAGCCACATGCTTTGGGCCATGTTCAGGGTCCCCAAAGAGCCGGGCTTCAAGGGGCGTGACATGTACGCACCTGCGATTCGAGGGAGGTGGGCCTAGTGGGCATGGCCATTAGCCACCAACAGGTAGCCACGAATATCCACCTCCATGTGAGCCCATTGGCATAGCAATGAGGCAGGCGCACGTGCTTTATGCTAATTACTTGCTGGGAAATCGGGCGTGGGTCGGGAATATCGAACCAGACAATATTAAAACGCATTTGGAATAACTCTCAAAACTTGTTTATTTCATTATCGCTTTAGCTGTTTCTTATTTACACCTCTCGAAGGTGGTTTTACATGTAGTTTAATTAATGCGTTCACGATTAAAATGTATACATTACGAGATGTCGGGATGTTGAGATGTCGTGTGTGTGCTTTATGGCTTGTAAAGTTCGCTTGGAGGTAATTAACCGACTGGCGGACAAAAATACGGACAAACGGACGGACAACGCTGCGTATGCTCGATGTCTCCGCTCATTGCAAATTAACATCAAATGTCAGCCGAGTTTCGAGTTTCGCGTTTCTCGTTTCGTTGCCGTGGCCAACTGATTAAAGTCGGAAAACTGTGAAGCGTTCTGAGGCGACGTCAGCTTATGGGTAATCATGTGTCCATGGACCCCAACTTGGGGAATTAGACATGCTGGCGGAGTTCAAGTTCAATTTGTGGATTTTTGTGGACTGCTCGGCGTTGCTTTTAATTAAAAGTAATGCCTTGCCATTTAGGCAAAATGTTTTTCCTCCGGTTTTCTTTTCCTTTTGCCATTTTTTTTTCACCCAGAAGAACAAGGAAAAGGGGCGGCTAGTGGGACACACCCATTCTGGCCTGCCATTCTTTCACTGCGGGTCCCGCGGTTATTTATTTGATGGCTTTGGCAGCTAGAGACCCGGTCCGTCAGTATTTTTTTATTTTTCCTATTTTTTTTTTTGGTCAAATCACAGCGGGCGTCGGGCATTGATTGTTGTTACTGGGAGGGAAGCTGGGGAATCGGGGGAAGCTGGGGAAACTGCGGTAACCATGCCTGAATTATGCTCTCCCCAGCAGACGAGGCGAGTTTAATGCTCGAAATATGCAAAATCATGAGTCTGCGTTGATTTTAAATTGTATCATTAAAACGAGAACCCGCTACGAACGGCGGCGGCGTAATGAAAACCAAACCAAAACCAAAACTGAACCAAAAATCCCCTCCCTAAAGCCGAGAATTTTGTGTGTTTAACTTTTTTTCTCCACTGCCACAATTTTTTCCGGCTCGTTCATTACACATTTTGATTGAACCCTGCCCAGTTGGTAGATCAATCAATTTTTTCTTTGTTTCCCTTCGGTTTGCTAATAAATTGCGGTACGAACACAGCGGGCCGAGAAGGCAGAAAATAAACAAATTAAACATTTTCTGGCCATGGTAGCAATTATGTAGCTCGCTTCTTTCCACGCTCACGCTGTTAATTCAATTTATTTTCTGTGTCTAATTAAAGGGGCGACTGGTCGATGGATATGTTTGATTTGTGACTGGGAATATGGGTCTGAAAAGAGTTGAGACGTGACAGGATGTGTTTAATGAATAATTAATTGAGTATATTCACCCGCCGGCAGCCGAAGAACAGAACAAGATTTGCTTATTATAAACTGTGGTAAATAGAATTCGAAAGTACAGACAAAGAAACTGATATGCACAGAAAAAAAATTGTCATTTTTATATGAATAAAGATTATGTTTATCTAATTTTACAATATTTTTTCAAAAAATACTTTTGGTATTTTAAAATAGTATTTTTATAACTTTTATGATTGGACATTAATCGGCTTTTTATTGATATTAAGTAAGGTAGAAATGACCCGATTTCATATCAAATTTTTTTTTACTGTGTATGACATGTTTCAGAATAATTTAGGTTCAATTTATTCCACTTCTTCTGAAGGCTGTTCATTTCATCATCACTCGAGCACTCAATAAATGCTGAGAAAATTGGCATTTGTGTCCCATTAAATCCTGTGCTCTAGTTCTCCAATCATTTGCATTTCCATCCATGTGCTTCATGGCTTCGATACTTTGATACTTCGATACTTATATGCAAACGACAGTTGTTACAATTTATGGCCAACTTGGCAACAGCAAACGCAACAACTGCAATTTCCAAATAATTGTTTGTGTGCGCAATTTTTCGCCGCTGCCATTTTTGCGCAATGCGAATGGAAAAATGGAAATTTTGCAAGCGATTCGAATTACTGATATTTCCATCGATGCATTTGACACATTTGAAGCACGACTTGTAATCGTATCCCCGACTCGGGCTCAAGTTGGCCGGAACTGCAGTGCAACACGTCTGAAAGTCTAAAAAGTCTAAAAAGCATTCACGCAATCGCAATCTCAATTCAAAAGTTGCCAGCTATTAGCAGCTTTTCATTGTGGCCTTTCCTCCTCGCCATTTTCCCTCGCATTTTGCTATTGCATTTTGCCACTGCTACTGCTAAAATTTTCCCTGCCGTTAAGTCATTCTTGAGATACTCGGCACTCGATGCCTGATTTTCCACTCAAGTATGGACTGCATTGTTGTTGCCGCTGGCAATTGATTGCTTGAGTCATAGACTTTAGGCCACAACGGGTTTAAGTCCCGACCAGGCAGTAGCAATAATATTGACGGTAGTTCGGAATTGAAATACTCTTTTTTTTTGTAAATATTTTGTTCAACATTTTATTATTTTGCAAACAGTATTGTATTTTGATTGGAGTAAATTTTTATAACCAAAAAACCCGAAGAAAAAATCCTATTTTACCAAAAACCCAGATTCTAATTTTCCACCAAAAAAATTCAGTATTTTGGACGAAACATGGGAAATAATAATACAAATATAGAAAGTCATATCTCGTTGAACTCGTAATAAAATTTCCTATCGATTCTCATTTAAATCTGAGAACTTTAATTTTTGTCAATTTTTTGCAAAAAATCATGATGTAACCCCTTTTAAAAAATGCGAAAATTGACAAAAATATTTTTTTTTATAAATCAGCAGAAAAGTGTAATGGATGAATTAAATAGATTGTTAGCTGTTCAAAATAGTACATCTTTTTGATTTGTGACGATTTTTGACCAAGTTACAGCAAAAAAACACTAGAAAATATCATATTTTCCGCTTAAAAGAAGCAGAATTTTCTTAAAAACTCATACACTTGGAAGATTATTCAAAATTCCAGATTTTTCCATTTACTGCTTCAAAAATTCCAGTGTATTTGCTTATGAATCACAAATGATAAAATCAAAATGCTAGCAAGCTAATGTAATGTGGATGTCAATGACCAGTAATTGTCTCCTTGAGTTGTAAGTTCTCTGATAAAATGTATGTTTTTACTTAGAAGGCGATGAATCAGAATGTGTCAGAAGAACCCGCCAGTAAGTCTAGCGAGCATTTGTTTAATTTGTGTTAAATCGAAAATAAATGACAATCAATCACATTGTAATGCAATAAAGACCCCCAGGCGGTTCGGTTTCCTTTGAAGTCCCAGTCCCCCAAAATCAAAAGGAAAACCCTTGGTTAGGGTATCGATACCTCGGATTTGTTGGGCCAGCAAAAAAAGCACTCGTTGTTCCAGTATGCTTGTCGCCAAACCGGAGCAGTTTTTCTATACCACCGATACCCATACCCATACCCATTCCAAACCCCCGACAAACAGCGCCAACAAATTGCCACTCCAAAGGTGTTGGAGTCGCTGTCGCCGCCGTCGTCATCATGTTTGTTTGCCTCTTTTTGGTTATCGCTGACACAACAATGGGTCGTAGCTGTTTTTGGTGGGGAGTCGGGGCGACTGGGGCGTATACGTAATATTTGATTTTCCATTGCAAATGCATTGGCCCCGAAGTTGATTGAACTGTCAATCGCCGGCGGACATTGCGATATAGTTTCGCTAATTTTGTGCATGTCTGCATTTATGAAGGCAAACGATTAGGCCATTTGCCTAATTAAAATGCCCCACAGTGCAATTTGGCCAAATGAGCGATGGGTTAAGAGGGGACTGTCCACAGAGACTGGGACAGCTTGTGTTATAAATATTTAAATAGGCTTTGCTTTGCGAATGGCTAATGGAAGTGGAGTCGAGATATATATAGTAGGGGTGATTTTATATGGCCACCACATAAGGTAAATGACATTTAATTGGCCCACACTCCACGGCGAAAGGGGCGGAAATTGACCAATTGACATACATTTTTAAAGAGGCCTGCACAGGAAAGTAATTGCCGTTCATTGGAAACAATTTTTATTTTTTTTCCATTTCATTTCGACCTCCTGCCTCGATTCCCATCGACTTTATTAAATATTCAGACTCGGCTTCTGCAAATTTATGATTTCTTTTAGTTATTTTCCTCCTTCTCCGCTGGACAATAAAAACGAGAATAGCCGCGGCGAAAGAAAATAGCATCACGTTCCCCAAGACACAGCTAACTATAAAATTACACCAAGATATCTGAGGCAAAAGGCAAACAAACAAACAGAATCATAAAAAAATGCCGCACTTTTCCTTTGGCTTCGCGAAAGATTTTGCAATTTATTTCGTTGGGATTATTTTTGTAGTTTTGAGTCATGCCCGGCAATCGTTTGGGCAAAAAATAAGGCCTGAAAGCAGAAGACGGGCGAAAAATGAGAGAAGAAACTTTTTATTGCGCCAAATCTAACGGCTGACCTTTGACCCCCGCATTTTTCAAGGGGTCAAGGCTAACCTTCTGTAACCAGAAATGCGGGTCAACCGATAGCTTCCAAACCTCTTTCTCCTCCGAATTCCTCACAGTCTCCGCCAAAAGCATTCGCTCTAATGCGTCATCATAAATCCTCGGCACAAATGAAATTTTCGTGTTTGCTGCAAATGATGGCGCAATTTATATTCATTAGCAAACGATCGGGCGATCAGTGGTAATCTTTACAATCTTGGACTTTTATTGGCCAGAAGGAAATTGCAAATATAAAAACCAATAACAATTATTGAATAATCGCTGCCTTTGGGCTGTAAAGCTAGAATTTAAATGCCTCGGCATGCTCAACATTTGTAGGTTGATTACCTAATGATATCGGCTTGAATATCGCTGGTTAATTATAATTAATGAAACATGAATTTATTTGGAAAATAACCAATAATTTATTCAAAAGGCCTAAGAGAATTATTGGGAACTTTAAAGATCATTAACAAAAACTTTTTTTATATAAGTCGGTAATTTTCTTAAATTTATTGTTAAACAGAACTTATCAAATTTATAGTTGCCTCTAAATTATACCTTAAAATGTTTATAAAATTGCATTTTAAGCTCAGACAAATTCCACAACAAAATTCCTACAATTTCTGACCAAGCATCAAAGAGTATTCTATCTTTAGGTTCCACCCAGACTCACTCCCCTGTTTATTTTAAAGACTTGCGCTTGCTAATTTAAATTTATACCGCTCGTAAAACATTTATAAACTTTGGAGTTCGAACCGCTGCTGTGGCTGCCGTGGAACTGCTGTTCGTGGGTGGGCGTTTGAATAAATCAAATCTGTCTAGCAGATAACTGGAAACTGGCTCTGGCCTAAGCAAACTGAAATGGCCAGAATGGAGAACCGAGAACTGAGTCTCCATTTGATGCGAGCTGTCAATGTCTGTTTGCGATGGCCAAAACCCCTGGGAGGAGGCCCATCGTTAATCACTGGGTACTAATTGATTTTTCAACTGCATTCGAGACACGTTCTGCCGGTTTTCCTGCCCAAATTAGAGGTGCTTTACACTTTTAATTTCGCCTCCAGCGAAAGTGGGAATTTTCTACTCCAAGCGGGTTCAAAGATACCACCATCTAACGAGCTCTTGAGTAGCTGAGAATTTATTGATTAGCCCTCGTCTTCGTTTTTTGGCGAGAGTGGGATATTTATGGGTTAAGGGGTCGATTTAGCAGCGGAAAACATCTCTCATCTCGTGTATTAGCCTTTGTTCTAAACACAATCATTAGTATATTACCCGAAGCTGAAGCGTGACTTGGGGCTATTTAAGACTTGCTTTTTTGTGGTTTCTCTGAGGTTTCCGAAATTTACTCTTAACTAGAAGAAGTTTTCCCTTTAATGCCGAGGCAGCAGCATAATTTAACAGGAAATCGTTAGCGAGCGGCGTGTTTAAAATAGTTTTGCTCCACCTCCGCCGATCATCAGTGGATGCATTTCTGCCTCAGACACGATGGCATTTAAATGAAACCTCTGCCAGAATTAGAACTGTAAACAACATGTGTTGAAATGCCTAATTGATTGACTTGACTCAGCGGCACCTGACTGGTTGAAAGCAAAGAAAAAATAGAGAATCCGAGGGGAAAAACAGGCTGATGGCTGGGAAAATTATGGCACTGGCATTCAGGCGGCATTCGATGGATTCCCAAAGAGGTTCGAGTACGATTGCCAGCTCTCAAGTTCGCGGAAGAATGCAATTAAGACACTTTAATGATGCGCAGTTATTAAATCAATTTTCTTTCCTTCTTCGTTCACAATTTATTACTTAACCGCTTCTTCAGCCGTATTTATGACTTTGCATAGAGCGGCCAACTGCATAGAGAGACAACGGTCTCCTCCAATTACGGCCAACTCCACAGACAATGGCCCGTAAAACATTCTAACACCAATCTCCGAGCGGCTTCAATGGCTTTCTGGCACTCTAACACTCCCGACCAACTTTCCAATTGGCAATAAAGCATGCGAAACCAATAGCATTACTTCTCTCTAGCATTACTTTTTTCGTATTTGTTGACCACAAACTGTTGATTACCAGGCCGAGATACTGGCCTTTTCACGCGCCCTCCAACCGCAAACTAAACTACACGGAAAACAAAATTCGTTGTGAAATGGGGTCATTTCAATCCGATATGATCAATGTCAAATATGATTCAAACATATCAACTTGATATTTTATCATTTCATAAAACTTATTAAAAAACTGTTTTAAAATACCAAATGTTGTATTTTTTGAACAATATTATAAAGTAATATAAACATAATTTTTATTAATATCAAAATGATATGATAACTTGATCTTAAAAAACTTAAAATCTTAAAAATTAACCAAACATAACAACTTGATATTTTATCATTTCATAAAAGTTATAAAAATACTGATAAATGTGGTATTTTATGAACAAATATTTTAAAATTAGATAAACATAATCTTTTTTAGTATCAAACTGATATGAATTCTTTAAAAATATCAATCACGCATCAATTAAATTTTTTGTCAATTTTCTTTCTGTGTAAGAAAAAAAAACTAGACACAATGGAGCATTTGGAGGCGTTGGTGGAATGCCCAAAAAAGGTATCGGCATTTTGGCCACAGAAAAACAGAAAAACAGACTTGGCTGCAGTTTTCTGCACTTGAGCCTCTAACGGTAGTTCCAGCTAACGAGCTAACGTAAATTAAGATCGCTTGTTCTGTTCTTCTCGGGGTTTTCTCGGTCTTCCAGGCAGCATCTTTCGTGGAACAAAAACCAAATGTGTTCGGCGGCAAAAAATAACCCAGAAGTAAACAAAAGATTCAGCCGGAGTAGAAAAAATAGGGAATGGAAAGGGGAATGTGCTCCTCTCGTTTTGCTCGTCTTTTCCCAAAAACGGAAAGACTTTAGACTTCAGACTTCACTCAACGCCAACGCATCATGTATGTACTGTGTACTGTGTGTATATATGGATGCAGATCCAGATCCCCCGACCCAGTTTTCCATCTCCGAACGCACCATCATCCATACCAAACTCATTTGCATGTGGGCAGTGGGTCAGTGACTGGCGGGAAATCTATCTATCAGTCAACCGAGATTCTGATGCCTTGGTGGGCAGTTAGTGCGTTCTCCTTGGATAGTTATGGCTTTTGTCTAGTCACCACGCATTATCCCCTACCCCCCTCTTGAAAAACAAATCGCATTTTCCCCACCCACATCGACTTCTTTTCTCCTCCGCTGACTTTTACAAAAGTCTTCATCGGCCGCAACTGTAATAAAGAACTACATACCGTATACAAATCGATTTCACCCAGTTCTCTGGTCTTTTTTCCTCAGACTCTTACATGCAGCGCATATTTTCTTTTATGGCCATCCGTTTTTGTTGGGTTCTAGCCATAAAAAACTATTGCCCCCGTGGATGTGGATGTCGATGTCGATGCAAGGAAATCTACCTTATAGAGAGGGCCCAACCCAACTGAAATCCAAGCTGGAATTTCGGACTGTCCAGGTGGATTGCGTGCAACATGCGCTCGCTTGTCATAAAAGTTGCCACTTTATGACTTACTTATAGGAAAAAAAAACAGAAACAAACTAGCCAAGGGTAAGAAACTCACAACTTTGAAGTCTCTGCCATCTCACGGCGGAAATAGACCTAATGATCAATTAGCTCTGAATCGCGCTGCCGTTAGCTTCCGACTTGAAACTTGTCCACTGGGAGCGTCCAATTTCTGGACGATGGATGGATTTCGAGTTCGTATACGGGGAGCAGTCGGGGAGCAGCCGAGGTAATGCGCAACTATGCGTCACTGCAATTAACCCAAAGCTCTAATTGGGGATGGTTAGCTGGGCATAAAATGTGTATTTTAAGGCCCATTACGGATGGCTTCCTGTCGCAAGAAACTCGCCACGGCCACGGCAATAGAAAATCAAATAGAAGCCGGAGCAGTTGGAGCTGTCAGAAGTGTAGCCGTCGTGTATGATGATTGCGCAAGCGACACATAAGCGAGCTGCAACTCCCCAGTTGAGGATCCGAGATCCCAGCTCCCAACTCCCAAAGCAACTCCGACTCCAGCTTTAATTGGAAATTGTTGCAGCAGAGGCATCGCCATCGCACCAAGCAGTCAAGTGTTCTAGTTACGTGGCTGTCGTTTGCTTTCAATCTTTTGGCGCTCCGGCGCTGGCAATTGCATCACGCGAGGCTAAGAAGTGAGCCGAGCTGCCAACGGGTTTGGGTTTTCGTTCGCCTTTGCTGCCATCTATCTCTTCCACCTCCTTTGGCTACTTTCTAAAGCCTTTCCTCGCCGCGCCAGCATCAAGCTCAAAATGAACAGGGAGAAAAGTCGCCGAAAGAGGTTTAGTGTAAAAGATTTACCGAACCTAAAAAGTGACTATAGAGATTTTTGTATATTTTTGCGGATTTTGTAGTAATGGGCATCATTGAAAGTGCGTTATGCAATGGGCAGCATTGCCAGCAGTTGCTGCTTTTGTGCACTTGGCATCATTGCCACATTTAACCTCTCAACCAACCTATGCAAAACTTTCCGCTATAAAACCTTGTATTCTAGTTGCTCGATCTAGTTTCCCAGTTTTTATCTCAAGTGTACAGCTTCAACCTCTCATCTCTTCTCAGCCTGGTTCACTTGGTTACTGTGCGCAGTTTTTCCCCCCGGTTTCCTTTTTGTTTTTCCCCGTTTCCATCGTTTTTTTTTTTTTGTCTTTTTTGTTTAGCGCCCAGGTAACTGTTCCCAACTACAACAACAACAACAACGGCAACCTCGAGCTGCAGTTGGGAAACTGGTGCAAGCTTTTCTGCTGCGTTTCAGAACTGCGCTGGCTGCAAATTTGCAGTTAGTTCTACTGTTGTGTTGTCCGCCGTCGAAGTTGTCGTCGTCGTTGTTTCTTTGGGCTTTGATTTTGCCATAGAGCTCTACTGCTATGTATGACATTACTTGTTCGCTTTTTTCCTATTTTTTCTATTTTCTTTTCGCCTCAAATTGGAAATTAACGTGCTACAACTAGGCTATAGGATCCGAACTGAGCTGAAACTGAGCAACAACTGCAACGGCAACGTGAACAGCCCTTTGTTCTTAAAGTTTTTACAGAAATTAATTAAGTGCCTCGACTGGAAGCCAGGGAGTTAGGGAGCTAGGGGATTTATAGAGGTTGTTAGGAAAGTTGCTGCTTTTGCTGTGTTGTTGGTTGTTAGTTTTGTGTCACATGAGCCAAAAGTCTATAAATTTGCAAGAGCCATAAAATTAGCTCGTAAAGTTTTGTTTTTAGTACGGCCCCTATATTTATATGTATGTTGTATACCCACATTTATAATGTCACTAATTAAAAGAGCGGATACCGAAAACCTGAAGTAATTTGGTGGAGCATTATTTTATTGCCGAAGATGGGAATCAGTCGAGTGGATTTACGACCCCGAGGCAGTGATTAGTGAAACGAGGAGTGGGTAACAGAGCTTTAAAGTGTCTTGTCTTCTCGGCTAATGTGACACCACCTTCTGTTTTCAATGCCCCAATCAATTACTCGTTTTGGCCACCGTTTATGACCATCAAAGAGTCATTTATAACCGAAACAGTTTTGTCAAATTTCGATGGCCAATCCTTTTTAACCGGGGAAACCGAATACCGAGAACCGAAAACCTGCTGACAGCTGCCGCTCATCGCTGATGGATGGGCGTTTTGCAGCTTTTTGGTTGGCAGAAGACCGCGATTAGAGGCGCTGAAAGGGTTAACCAGGGATGGTTAGAAGGGGAGGCTTTTATCAGCAATCTGTCTGTCGGAGCACAAACATCATCATCATCATCCGCATTTGCGGGAGCTTCAAAGGCGGCGACATCTTCTAACTGACTGCGTGGTCGGTGTTTGACGTTGAATTTACAAATTACAACTAATTAAAAGTTGATGAGTCTGCGTGAGTGAAATCAAGCGGAGGCATCTCCTCGCTGATTCTAAATTCCCCCGGCACTGATAAGCAAATGAGGAAGTCAGAGGGAAATTCTTTGAAAAATTCTATTTATTTTTGTGTTCACTTTTTTCCCCACTTTGGTTATTTGCGCAAGTCATTCGAGTGTTCTGGTTGTCTGGCCGATGTTTATCTGGGGGAACTATGATGGGGCATCCGCTGCACAACAACATTGTTGTTGTTGCTGCACAGGAAATGTTTTTTTTGCCAGAGAGGTGCAAATAAAAATATTCGCCTAATATGTTGTCACTCATGGTCCCGATATCAAATCAAATTTCCAGCCATATCCTAAACTAATAAAAGAAATTTCCCCGAAATAAAAAAGCAATTTTAAAGCTTCAGAAAAAGTTGGCAATAAAAATATTGCCAGAAATAATTGCGCAAACATTTTTGCCAAGGCAACTGCTAAGATTTCCATAGAAAGAATTTCGCTTTGCTCAGCTCGAAAGATGGAAAAAAGTAAGTGTGCAAAATGAAAACATTTTTATGCCGATTTGTGTGGGAAAGAGCAGCGAAAATGATTATGACAACGATGATGACGTTGACAATGACAACACAGCCAACAGCAACACAACAGCAACACAACGGCAGCACAGCAGCAACATCAGCAGTTAAAGTTGCTGTTGCAAGAACCACAATTGCGGGAATTGACTTATCCGCACTAAGAAAAATCAGTTTAGCTGGGGTTTTATTTAACTTTTACCTAAGATCAAAAGTTTATGATTTATTAGTATATTTATGATGATTTATCATACTTTTTGCGAGGCAATTATAACTATTTCGACTCTAGGATAAATCTAAGCTCAAAAATTGAAATTACGGAAAATATTGTGGATCTGTTTTGTGAAAGAATTTCATAATACTAAAATTTAAAACATTAAAAAAATTTTAATAAACTAAAAAAACTATAAGTATGTTACACTTTTCTATTTAAATGATTACTTTGATTAGGCTCTGTAGCAGATTCACTTTTTGGTTTTTGGGTATTATATTTAAATATTTTGTAGACATAAATATTCAAATTTCCTACGATAGTTTTTATTTTTTCAGTGAACGCTGCCCACAGAACTCTTGCAAGTGGTGGAAAAAATAGAAAAAAGAGTCAGACAGTTAGGTTATCGGCATTGCAGCTTCATAATTAAATATTGTCAACATGGAGGCCGTTGCTGTTGCTGCTGCTGCTGCCATGTTGCTGCCGCAGATGTGGCAGATGATTCAATTCCTGCAGCTGGGAAAGCGTGCATTTTGATGGCCGAGAACAGGAAGTGCGAAAACTATTAGTGGCACTTATTTATTCATTAGAGCCAGTTAGAGACACCCAGCTCGCCATGGTCTAATTATGCAGATCGTTGGGGCTGGAAAGGCTGACAGCTGGACTGCTAATAATGATAATCGTCATTATGAAGAGGATGCATCAGGATGCAGGGGCACACGCTGCTCATTTCGCTATTTACACATTTGCATAATAACGTCGACGACGACGGGATGTCAATGCACTTTGGGCTCGGCTTCGAGTTCAATGTGCGTGATATAATGTGATGTGATGAGTTATAGGCGTTACCCTTTTGCTTACCTGCTTGAGATATCTTTTATATGGGGGTTCTCTGGGTTTTATGCCTGGCAATCACTGGCTTATCAGCACACACAAATCAAAGCGGATCCCGAACACACTTTTATGGCTAGATGTTGATTGTATGCAAAAATGATATTTTAAGTGGGGAATTGGGAACCCTCCGTTCGGTTCGGTTCGGTTTTATTTCATTTTATTCCTCCGGCTTGCGCCACATGGGAGCGATTTCCGCAGAACTCCTGCTCCTGCTCCAAAGAACACACACTCTCACCAAAACCAAAACCAACAACACACACGCCGGGCAATAATAAAAGCGTAAATGCTTATTTATTTGCAAGTCGTTCGCAAAATGCGCTCTTGTATAATTTATGAAGACCGCGCATACGAGATGCGAAAACCGAAAAACCGGCAACAAAAGTAAAGGCGAAATTGAACGTTTTTTATTTGATATATTCTTGAGTTGATGTTCTATTTCGGACCCTCATAAAAAGAGTACGATGAGTTTGAAATCACTGAGTTTGATTGTCTGGCGGGGTCAGAGGTCAGAGCTTGTGGAGCAACTGCAGTCCATCCATCATCAATCACAACTGCCGAATGCAAGACCGAAAAAGCGAAAAACCGCTGGTTTGCAGTTGGCCAACCGATCAAGCGGACCAAACCGATAAAGCCGACAAAACCGACCGTTAAAACCGACGACAGCCGACTGAACTGAGAGCCAAAACTATAGCGTATAGCGAATCCCGATCCGAACCAAAATCCAGTATTTCCGCTGCAACGTGCGTTTCGTGCGACGGTCCAACAGCAACTGCTCGAAAATCGACTTGGAGCCGCCTGGCTGAGCCCCCATGTTACTGGGTGGAACCTGTTCGGTTTGGGGTGGACCGCGAGTGTGGATGGTGTTGCCACACTTTCGAGTGGAGTAGTCGGCGCTTTTGGCGCCAACTTTGGAGAGTTTCGAATGCCGGCAGACGAGAGAGAGAGAGAGAGCGAGAAGCAGCACGTGGGTTTAAAGTTAAGCCATTCTTAAAACTTGTATTGGTGATAGTAACTAAGTAAAATAATCCGAATTTGTAGTTTCCGATAAAGTTTATGACGAATGATAGACTAAACATGAAATAGTGCGTAGTTCTATGGTTCCAGGGTTGATTAGTTCCATTTACTGAAGGATGATTTCTATCTGTATTACCATAACCAAACCATTTTGGGTCTTATCTTTTGATTTATTGCAAATATAATAAAGATAATGTTAAATAATGTACAAATAATAATTGTAATATTGATAAAAATGTATTTTATTTTTTTTCCCCCTTAAAGGATGATTTCTATCTGTATTTCCATAACCAAACCATTTTAGGTCTTATCAACTCTTTTAATTTATTGGAAATATAATAAAGATAACGTTAAGTAATGTACAAATAATAATTATAATTATAATATTTTTCCCCCCTTAATTTTCCTAGCATTTTCTTTTAGCATTGGACATGTTACGAACGAGTGGAGCAAAACAAACGGCAAGAGGTGTGTAGAGTTGGAGAGCGCATGCGCACACTGAGAGGGGAAAACCACTCCAGAGAATGAGATTATTGGAGTGCCAGTGGGAGAAAGAGAGAACGGTTCAGCCGGCAAAGACCACGAAAATAAATGCTATGGAATTGACAGGGGCGGCAGTTGGATTTGGATGAGTTCTTTCGGGGGGGAGATACTCTAGACTCTAGACTGTGGGGAGGGGGGTTTCGGGACTACGACTGGGGTTAGTCAGCATCTGCTTTGTATCTTGCACGCCGAGTGATAGCTAAAGATACATTCCCATTCCGCCTCTCAACTCGCGGGCATTAAGTGCGCTTGTAGCTGTCTATCAGGCACAAATCACCCCATAGAACGCCAATGATCCGGGGAAAAGAAGCCCAGGCGATCTGAGGAAGAAAGACTACTCCTCCTCCTTCGACATTGCTTGTAATTTGCAAACCGCAAGTGACCGAGACACATTGGAATTCGCATTCTTCCAGAAGAATCCCAAAGAAATCCAACAGAAATCCTCCAGAAATCGAAAATACACACCCCCCGCCTATCGATCAGTGGTCATCGGCTGTGGAATTTCCTCGGAAATATTTATCTACGCTAATTTCCCTGCTAAACTTGGGCAAGTGGCCACGAAACCGCATCATTTCAGCCGCTCGCGTGCCAGTTTGTTGCAACAGTGCAACATTGCAACATCGCAGAACGCCCTGAAACTCCAACTACTTCCCATAGACAACAAGTTTCGGCTGTCCAGTTCGGTGTTCAAAGGTTCGGAATCGCCAGGTCCAGAGATGCCTCCTCTTTGTGGCTTTGTGGCGTTTGGTTTATGGTTTATGCGCCGCCGTTTTTGGTCTATTAAAATGATTGCAGTATTTACGTAGCGCTTTTCAGCCATAATTTGTATTTGCTATGCTCATCATCATCATCATTGGGCAAAGGCAGATGGCAAAGGCACATCCTCCACAGCTCTGCGGTTTCTGCTTGGCTTTTCTGGGCTCTATGGAGCCCGAGCCCCCGGCATTTGACCCTTCCTCCCAGTCTAAGCTCTTCTATTGTTTATATCTGCAGCGAGCCAGGCCCAAAAACCAGTCTTTCGGTCTCAGTCTCAGTCTCCTTTCCCAGTGCGTCTGTACATTTCCTTGGCCTTATCGCCCCTCTGGCGTCACATTGCCGTATTTACCATGATTATTGATCGCTTAATACGAATTTGCTGCTCTTCGCGTTTATTTGTGCAGCTTAGCAGATACAGATACTGGGGCTCTATTTTCATAAAAGTGCATAAATATTTGTCACATCGTGATCAATTACAGCTGGCTGAGCTGAGTTGACAGAGGCTTGCAGATACAGTGTCGTTGACTCAGCGAGAAAGTTGGCTTGGGAATGGGAATTAAACTCATAATTGTATGCCAGGCCGGGCTTAAAACTTTCGGTTTCATGGCGACGACTGAGTGAGTGTGTGACTGACTGACTATCTTCATTCAAGTGCCAGTTATTCGATCATTGCAGGCATTAAATGCATATTCTCAGGGCGAAAAAAATACAAGGCGAAGAAGAAGCTGGCGGTTTTCAAAGTCAATCGACACGCCCACCGAGGACATTGAACTGGCTAACAAAGCTGGGTAACAAAGTGAGCACTGAGAAAAATTATTATAAATACAAAATTAATATTGTGAGCTTAGCTTAGAGAAAAAGTCACAGGAGTGGAAAAAATAGTTATAAAAATTAAAAATAAGTTAAATATTTATATACAATTTTTTATAAAATTATTAACAGTAAGGTTTTACTGTTTTTAATATTTTTCTTTCCTAAAATTACAGTTAGACATAATCTTTTTTGGAAATTTCTAAGCTCAAATCTTTCTTCCTCATCTAATACCTATATTTTTTCTCTGTGCAACATTAAATAACCAGTTTAGTGTGGCACATTTTTTGTACGAACTTCCGCTTAGCAGGAACGCAACCAATTTTGACAGATTACAAGGCAGCGAAACGGCCCGAAGGCATCTTTTTGGATTTTTAGCCTTTGGTAAGCCACCAGCCGAGAGGTTTTCGAGGCAGAGAACCCTAATCAATGGCCTCAGTGCAGGCGAGGCGATGCCATTGAACCATCGGGAGTTGCCAACTGGGAATTGGCCCAAAAAATGCAAACTGGCTCACTGAAATGCCGCCCTGCTGCTTTCAATTACGTGTGCTGGCTACCAAAAAATTCAAGCAGAGCCAAACAAATTTATGGCCAGAACAGAAAGAGAAAGATCTGCATTTAAAAACACAAAGTCCGCAGACGCTTGCCAACGATTAAGCACCGCAAATCAAAATTAAAAGCCGGGCAAAAGTGCAAAAGGAAACCACGGGGAAACCCCAGAGACCCCGGCGATCCAATGGAAAACCAAGGCAAACCCGCAAATGACAAATGTTTGCACTGAGCGTTTTGCTTGAAATGCAACAAGAAAAGCGACCAAAACCCAAAAAAATGTGAAAAGCAGGCGAAAACAACCATAAAGTGTTGAGTGCTGGCGGAAATCACTTGAAACCGAAAATAAATCAAAGGAAACAATAATGGAGCACCAGCAGAAACAAAGGGGCAAAAGCCAAAATCGAAAAGGAAAAGCGGAAAATAGCGCTGCCAGCATCCGCCGCCCATACAAAACATACAAAAAGCGATAAAAGCAGCGAGAATCTGCAGGAATAATAAAGTAAAATAAAATAAAAGGGGAAATCACCAGCTGAAACAGTAGTAAAAAGCATGACACAAACTCAAACTCAAACTGAAACTCAAACCCCACTCTCGAGATCCCCGACCAAATGTCCTTGTGAGTCGGCGACTCGTGTGATTTATGTCCCATTGTCCAGTGATGTCAACCTGGCCAAGCGTCTGCGGAAAGTCTGGCCAGCCTTAATTGCTCTGGCGGTCAGCCACGCCCCCTCCAATGCCGCCCCCTTCTGGCATATCCCACAATTACAGAGGCGACGACTATTACTCACCTCTTTATATGGGGCTTCTCGCCGAAGATTGGATGCAATAAAACAAAGGGCGCGATAAGGTGTGATACCTGGAAACCCGAATGCAATTCCGATTGAATTGATCTTGGTAAGCCATTGAATACGTGGAATCGATTCTGATATTATTTATTTCTTGATTAAATGAACAAGAAATGATAATAATATGTAAACAAAGTGCTGATAAAACCCACTCTTCAGAAAAATATCTATTAATATATTTTAATCCTTCAAAAACGAATAGATAAAAAATGGATAAAAATCTAAGTCATCTAAAGAAATCTGAAAAATATTCAATATCCATCTGACTTTATAAAGTATATTTATAAAAATTATAAAGAAAAAATATTAAAGGATTTTCCAAAATATAAAATTTAAATAACCTAAAGAAATATAAAAAAAATTGACATACAAAATATTTATAAAAAAACGAATATCAATACCTTATAAGAAAATCCTACCCAACCTTTTATAAACGTTTATCTGCCTCGATTACAGGTATACAAACATAATTAGAGAGCACTCCTCGGGCTTAATCTTCCGGCTGTTCAGAAACGCTCGATTGCCATTTAAAGGATTATAATTTTTGCATCGCCGAAACTAAAAACTTCAGACGCAAACTTTGCAGACAGTTTTTGTGCCATTTAAACTCCCTTTTGGTTCGGTTTTTTCAGCGCAAGGTGGGCGGTGAGAAAAGGGATCCGTTTAGTTTTTATTCGGCAGTGCGGCATTTGAATTCAAATGTGCTCTTAAATCGGCTTAGTTTTGCGAGCAGCTTTTATGTTCCAGGCGGCTTAAATTAATGCGCCAGCAGGGACTTTGTTCAAACAAAACAAAAAGCATGGCTCACACTAAAATGAAATATGAATGAAGGAGAATGAAGGGGAGAGCACACGGGAAAGGGTGATTAAATAGTTGAATGGATTTTCTGCATTTATATGGCCTGAGTGAGTGATTTTAATTGATTTCAAGTTGTCGGCTACTGCCACCCATTCCCCCGAGAGTCATAAAACACTGGACATCTATTGGGTTTCGAGCTCTATCTAATCAGCGCCACTTTCACGCCCACTTTCGGTCAAAATCACAGCCAAGTGTTGTGAAAATTAGATTGTAAACATTTTTAATTTGCCTTGTTAGTGCCGAGATTGTTGTTGAAGCGATTGCTGGAATACCCTCACTATCGGCCATGCAGTGGGTTATATGGTTTATGGGTGTCGCTACAGTTTACTAGGCTATCTGCAATCCTCGAAATAAATTCTAGAAAAATATGTTCTGATTAGAAAAGACATCAACTGCCATAAAAACCAATCTTTATTGCTCAATCATTCGTTATACATATTGTTTACATTATTATGTGGTTCAATGGGTGAAGTTTTGGATTGTAAAAGTAATCCATGCCTAACACTAAAATCGAGAAATATAGTAGTACAATTTCTACATGATAATATATATCATTTGCAAACAGTAGGAGTGTATTAGAGTGCCCCTTGATTGAATAGCAAATGTTATAAATTAAATTTTCGCCCGTTAAATGGAGGGGTAAACACTTGATATAGCCATCCATTTGCCAGCTAAACAGTCCAATCTGCTGCGATTTTCCTATCCTATCTACGATGTTGTGGGCCTGCTGCACGTGCCACGTGCCTCCTCGTGATTCAGGAATTATCCGACTGCATTAACGACCGAATGGATCTGGAAATGGAGTTGTGGTCTGGGTTGTTGGGGCTTCGAGTGAGGTGCGGATGCCTCGAGAGTCGCAGCCATGTGTAATGCACTCCGGCGTAGTTTTGTTTCTGCGTCTCTGTTTCGTAGTCATAAATTTTTATGGCCCTCATGAAGCAAACAGCGGGAGGCGAAGTCTTAGGTCTTCGAATCTTGGGTCTTGTTCTGGGTAAAAGTGGGCGAACGGTTGATTAAAGGGAAGAGCTGACGAGGGGCTGAAAAACTACGCCCTGGAATGGATTCAAATGCTCCAAGATGCACTGTACAGTGCTTCAGATTATTTTGTATTATACGCCTGAAAAAAAAACAAAATATATTATAGGGAATAATAACAAAAGAGGAATTCTTAAAAACTAACATTTCTTTAAAATTAAATGCATGATCATTTCTCAGAATGATATGTATAATTATTTTACAATCTCTTTCTTTAAATTGCTTTAACATTATTATTATATTTTGGTTTATAATTGTTTTTATTACTTTAAGCTACCTTTTAAATGGATCTAAGTTAGTGAGGTAGTCGAATGCCAATCAATACCCGTTGCCAACCAGAATTCTTAAGGTGCCTCCGGACTTAAAAGCACTCGTCAACATCCGTTGGATAACCGCGGCTAATCAAATCAGATCTAGCCAAATTGCAGAAATACCTGGGCCAAAAATAAACGGCCAGCAAATCGCTTCTGACAATGGGTCATCATCAATTATGCGATCGGTTCGGTTAACTGAAGTGCGACAGCGTGTATAAAAATAAAGACCGTTTGCCGACAAGTCGCTGGCGTTTTGGCCCGACCACTTAATCAAAAGTCCGGAGACATGAGCAAACATTTTCGGTGCTCACTCTCTCTCCGGCGGAATGATAACCGCAATTAACGGCATTACACGGCAGGTGGGGCGAAAGCCGGCCACTTACAGGCGATTTTGGCCAGCGGCGATAAGGTCGGGAACCGGGAGCCACCCCACAATAATTGGCCCGAACAAGCTGTCATGAGTGGCAAAGAATTAAAAGCCGCTCGCAATTAAAATAAATAAGTTAGTAATAGATATTACGTAGAACGAAGCGTTGCTCCACGAAGACCGCGAAACCCCGAACCCCAAACGAACCCAAAAACCGTCCGACATCCGATATTCCGCTACTGGCGAACTGGACAGGCGTTTTGCGCCGACTGGGTGCCAAAAAGTTAAATAGTTGATCGAGAAAGGGCCAAGCGGATGGCCGTGAAACCGCAGCGCGCGAAAAAGAAAATATAGAAAATCGTCGGAAAATTACTAATTGAGTCCCGTGATTCAGAAAGATCGAGTTGCAAAATATGACTAAGTGGAGAATGGATATACTGGGAATTTTCGTACTCATCATCAGCTGCTTGGGATTATCAAGTGCTCTCGGAGTTCATCTAAGCGACCTTCAGCAGGACTTGGGTACGTTGAAAGGATCTTCTCTGATATTAAGCCCACTTTTGAAAAATATTTTTTTTGTGTGTAAAATACAAGTTTGCAAGGATAAAGTATTCAGAAAGAGTCCAATATTTAGGTTACATTTTCTGCAGTTTTAGGTTTTATTTTTAGCAAGGATATCGAAAAATTGTTCACTAAAATTTAAATTTAAACCTAACATTATTGATTAATGATTATAATCATAATAAAAATCAATTAAACAAAAGACAAATTTATTTAATTATTTTTAAGTATCTGTAGGTACTAAATCGAACTAAAAAGGATAGTTTTTTTTTAAGAACTGAAACTAAAAAAAAATGTTTAACCATTTTATCACAATGTGATTAACATTATCATTTATTACCCAGTTTTCAATCATGTGACAAATTTTTATTTTGTCACCAGGGGCATTAAATTGATTTCACAATTTTTATGCGCACCGATACCATTTATAAGGTTGAACTTTAAAAACAAAAACTTTTTCCTAAAAATAATTTTTTACTGCTTAATTTTTGTGGTTGTCAGGATATATATATTTTTTAAAATCCAATTATAAATATATTTCTGTACTGTAATTGGCCTTATCGCAATTAGACCATTTTTATTATTAGTTCGTCTAGATTATTGTGAAAAGTGGGAAAAATTATCTGCACTTAAAAAACGTATCAATCAAATTGCAATAACCATTTGAAATACACGTGTCGTCTACAGAAAATATAATAAATTTAGAATTTTTAATCCTGTTAAAAATCAAGAAAAGATAGCAATTTAGTATTCTCTAAGGTGTTTTAGCCAATAAGATAAGAATATATTGATTTCACAATTTTATAAAATGTAATTTGTATCTTTCTTTTTCTTAGCTGCCAATGGATCGGTGGTTTTGACCCCTTTAAACAGTTCGGATGCTTTTAATGTGTCCATAAACCTATCCCAATCGACGGTCAACAATTGTCCTTCGCTGAAGAATGCCGAATCCATGTCGCAAATGGAACTGCTCACCCGTTTGACTGCAGGTTGTCGCTATGACAGGATGGTTCCGCCCGCCGTTTACAACAAGGATGGTGAGCAGGTGCCCATGGACATCTACGCCCGGTTCTACATATATGTGATGAAGAACCTAGACTCGAGTGATCTGCAGTTCCTGGTGCAGGGTCTGCTGCAGCTGAGATACTTGGATCCGCGACTCGCCTTCTCCAGTTATCTGCCGAACAGAAGGCAGCCAATAATGGGCGAATCGGAGCTGAAGAAGATGCTCTGGGTGCCACATATATTTCTGACCAACGAGGAGGCCTCCAGTGTTTTGGGCACCAGTGCCAAGGATGAATTGACTTCTATATATCCGAATGGCACCGTTTTGACTTCTACTAGATTGCAGGCGTCTCTCTATTGCTGGATGAACTTCCAGAAGTTCCCCTTCGATGAGCAAAAGTGCACTACGATTTTGGAAAGTTGGATGTATAACACCTCCCTAGTGCAACTTCATTGGGAGACGAATATCCCGGTGTCCTTTGACAAACAACTTCAACTGACGGAATACAACCTCATAGGTTCTTTGTACAACGAATCTATAAGGGTCTCCAATAGTTCTTCCATGACCCATGGTTCCTTGGAGGGAAACTACAGCATCATTAGCTTCACCGTTTTGCTAACTCGGGAAGTGGGCTACTATGTGATTGACTACTTTTTGCCCTCCATCATGATTGTGACCATTTCGTGGGTGTCCTTCTGGCTGCAGGCAGATCAAACTCCCGCCAGGACTACGCTGGGTTGCACCACTCTGCTCTCCTTTATAACGCTGTCCTTATCCCAGGAGAACGATCTGATGAAGGTGAGCTATGTGACCATGTCGGAGGTGTGGTTCCTGGTCTGCACCATCTTCATTTTCGGCAGCCTGGTGGAGTTTGCCTTTGTCAACACCATTTGGCGGCGGAACAATGACCTGCAGCTCAAGAAGCGAACAACCAAGTACATTGTCAAGTCGACCTTTGTGCCAAATCTAAAGAGACATCGTCGACATGGCTATAGGAGAACCGATAGCACCATGAGTACGATGAGCACCACCAGCATGGACAAGTCGTGTGGTCCCAACAACACCGTGATCACCATAGAGACTCCCATTATAATCGGTGGCAGTCTGAGTCGCGAGGATTCGGCCATAAGTCTAGATGAGCAGGATGAGACTTCCACATCCTCATCGAGTGATTCGGCGAAGGAGAAGCCCCCACAGACCTTTGCCACCATGACACCGAAGGAGGTCTCCCTGTGGATCGACCGAAAGATGCGGTTCGTCTTCCCGCTGGCCTTCGTCGTCTTCAATGCCCTGTTCTGGACCCTGGTCTACTGCCTTTGAGGATCCTACTTCAAAAGAGCCATTCTGTGATCCTGGAGCATCCTCACCCCTGCCTCATTAGCTCTTAGTTCCTGAAGTAGAGCTTGAAAATTATCGATATTTTCGATATTTTGACTATATAGATTTGATAATATCAATGCTTTAATGATAATATCGATATTTTTCAAGCTCTATCCTAAAGGTATCACAAAACTTGCTTAAAATTCGGCCAACTAACTAAATTCAGCCATTTATATTTTGTAAAATTCCCGTTTATTGCCATAAATAAATACTATTTTCAGCTGAATTTTAAGCAAGTGTTGTATGCCCTTGGTCCAACGAAATCCCCGACAGGTGATGGAAATTCCCCCTTTCTCGGGGACCCTACGTGTTATGTAGTCTGTATTTGTTTCTAATAAATTATATGTTTTGATACAACAACAAACACCTCCCCCGACTTGAGCACGTACAGATCTGATAAATATGTTCCTATTAGCGCAGCGTGGAAGGGGCCCATAAAACTCGAGGCAGCCCCTCTGCATTTGTATCAATGAAAAAATCATAATGCCAGCACGCCCCATTGCAGTTCAGCTCGATTCTTAATTAATTGGCCATGATGATGGGACTGTTGAAAAGCGTAGCTCCTCTAGAATCAGTCTGTGAATCCGCAGAATCCACAGAACTTCCAGTGATAAATGAACGGCTCATGCAGCACGTAAATTGATTTTAAATTGCCTTATAAATGAACTCCAATTCGCCAGGCAATAAACAATGTGTTATTGCGATCTCTTCTCAGCTCAGCTCAGCTAGAAGAGGCCAAATAATTTCGCCTGTCGGTGTGAGTGGGAATTAATTTCCAGTGTCCATAACTTAGATCGATCCGAGGTACAGAGAGCGCATCACTATGCAAACCCACTATCTGGCCATCAATCTCGGCCTCTTCCGTTCTCGAACTCGTTTTTGGCCAACACAACGCCGCGAGGTGTACATAATGAGATGTAATCTGTCAAAATTAAGTGTATCGCTGGACCACTGGGCCTCCTGCCTCCTGACTTTTCCCTTTTTTCCCCCATTTTTAGAGTACACAGAAAAAAATTGACAAAAGATCAGATTGATATGTGCAAGCTAATTTAATATTTTTCTAAGATCAAGTTATGTTTATCTTGTTTTACAATATTTTTTTACAAAACACTAATCGTGGTATTTTATAACAGTATTATTATAAATTTTATGAAATGATAAAATATAAAGTTGATATGTTTGAATCATCAATTTGACATTAATCACATCGGCTTTTTATTGATATGAAATAAGGTGGAAAAGACCTTATTTCTTAACGATTTTTTTCTGTGTAGAGGAGGTGGCCAGTGGCCAGTTGAAAAATTTCGTTTGCAGCCTGAAACTTTTGAGGCTCAACAAGTTTATTGAACTCGCTCAGCGAGGGCAGTTCTTCGGGTTCCGATCACCGGATGTTCCCATGTCAGGCGGTAAGCCCGCCAAATGATAGATGCCTCGAACAGCTGTACTTATCAATCGGCCCCTAAAAAATGGGAAAACAAGAACCCGAAACAGGGCTCAACTCCCTCAACAGCACTTTTCTTTATCGATTGGGCGCATAATGGGTCAGCACGGAGTTCATTTACACGCCGCCTATTTGTTTAGCTTAACTTCCGATTCCCGATTCCGATTCCCCAGACCGAGAAAAACTAAAGTGAATCCACGGGAACTACTGGCAAATGAGCTGCATAATAAGCGAGTGCTTCAGTCCGTTTGTTTTCCTTACTTTTTTTTGCTGCCTTTGCCTTTCCTAAAGGCCCCTCCTTTTTGCACATGAGAATTACAGACATTTTCATTTATTATTATGTGGTCCGGCCGTATAATTTGCAGTCACTTGCGACCGCTCGAGGCTCCCACACGTCGTCCCGCGCTTCTCAACCATGAAGCTATAATCTAAATGCCACCGACTCTCCAGACTTCAGATTCAACCGCAGAAAGCGGGGAGAACTCCATATATAAATGGATAAATTAATAAACAAACGAACAAAAGAACCAACACGAAAGACACAATTATTGTAATGCGTTACTTGGACTTTGAGATGGGGTTTCCCATCGCACGATGGGGTTTTTGAAAGGGATAGGGAAGTGATGGGATGACTTGAAGACAAGAATACAAATGGTTATTAAGCAATTGTACATCGTTTCTTATATAAGTATTAATAGTATAGATAAATATGAATAAATATTTGTTATTTTTATGGAAGTATTATTATATTATATACTAAAAAAATTGTATGGATATTATTATAGAAATAAGATAACAAATAAATATATTTCTAAAACTGCTATTTTTCCAAGATGTCCATTTAATTCAATAAATTTCATTGCTCTTTTCTGGCATCTTGTTTACTTTTAATAGATTTACCCCAAATGGATTACGGCTACTTCAGGCGAAGACAAATATCCTCCCAACTTGCTTACAAATAAACAACTAATATCCCATTTATCTTGAACTGTCTTCGAGTATACTTCTTATGTTCGGAGAGCATTATGTAGTCGTGGTCTCGATACAACCCCCATGTAAACACTCATTGCATTAGTAGGTTTATTTTTAGATGGTGGGAAAAATTCTATTTCGAGCCGCTTTTGGAGCGCCCAACTCAGATCTCAGCTATCTGAACACCAGAATCTGAAACAAGGGGAGCAGTCTCATTGTTGTTATGTTAGTTTTGGTCTTGGGTTTTTGGTTAGCTTAGCCAATTTCTGTGTGGTGTTTGAAGCCTGTCTTTCGTCTTTGGACTTCAGGTTTTCGGAGCTAGGAGGGAGTTCCATTTCCAGTCCAGTCACGCTCGGTGGGCGCTGGTTCAGAAGTCAAGTACGAGCCATTGCCGTCTACCGTCTAACGTCCAAGCCAAAGCGTGCGAATGAGCCCAAGTCTGGCCAATCGATTTTATGACTAATAGATGCCTTAAATAACTGGCCAATACCGGCTAATTTGGCCAAAGCCGTGTGCAAATTTAATGCACATCATGGCCGGGGCATTAGCATAAGCCTTTGCCCAGCGGATTAAGTTGCCTTGCCTTGCTAGTCTGGACAAACCGCATGGCTAATGAGAATGCAGCTCGGGACTTCGTGCTCCTCTGGACCAGGCTCAGTCTCAGTCTCAGTCTCAGGTTCAGGTTCTTAAGTATTTACATGCTGCATGCCACAACCTATTAACAAATTGCAAACAAAACTGGCGACCGCACAGTAGCCGCCCATTCTACACCCAAAAAAAAATTGATATGAAACGATGATCGATTTTTAATTGATATACTCGAAAACGTAAAAACGATATTTCGGTAATATCAATTTTACATTTAAAGGGTATCCATTTTCGGTAAAATGATACTATTTACTATCAATTTTACCAGTATTTCATGGTAAAAACATTATGTGTATGAAATACCAAAAATTTACTCGATTTTATCGCTACGTGTTTTTTTTTTTTTTGAGTGTAGAGGATCTGCATTCCCATTCCCCCATCCATTCCCCCTGAGAAGTGGGCGTGCATTCTAAATTATGGTGCTAATAAGGAGCTGCCTCTGTGGCTAATTTAATGGAATGCAAACGCACTGCGTTAGTGCATCATTTTCCCCGGGGCTCCTGAAGTTACCAGCTGCCGAAGCTGAAGCTGCCTTGACCCACGATGATCTTTTGGCGGACTATGACGATGGCGCCGGGCGATTAGGTGGCATGCAACCACGGCAGCTGCAACTAAATGCTGCACCACCGGTGGCGCCTATAGAGCATAGCTGCACCACACCACACAGCACAGATTTGAATCATTCACTTGGCTTGAGCCTTGAATCGCCCAAAGGCAGCGAACGTTTTGCACGTTTTTCCAATGAAGCCGCCAAACGGAGCGCCCCTCCTGCGGTCATAATTAATGAAAATTGCAAGGGCACTTGGGAAAATTGCGAGCGAGATAACTAGGACTATTAAAAATCAGGAAAAATGTGTGGGGAATGTAAATATAATCAATAGATCATTTATGGTACCCCATAAATATTATAATATTTTTATACCCTTGCAGAGGGTATTATGATTTCAGTCAGAAGTTTGCAACGCAGTGAAGGAGACGTTTCCGACCCCATAAAGTATATATATTCTTGATCAGCATCACTAGACGAGTCGATCTAGCCATGTCCGTCTGTCCGTCCGTCTGTCCGTCTGTCCGTCCGTCCGTCCGTCTGTCCGTCTGTCCGTCTGTTTCTACGCGAACTAGTCTCTCAGTTTTAAAGCTATCGGGCTAAAACTTTCCCAAAAGTCTTATATCTATTGCAGGTAGTATATAAGTCGGAACGAGCCGGATCGGACAACTATATCATATAGCTCCCATAGGAATAATCGGGGCAAAAATGTAAAAAAAATTTATCTTGGGTGTTTTTGAACCTAGAACCTCCTACTTTTGGAAATGCCATTTTTGATCTAATTCTAAATTTCGAATAAAATTTTTTTTAAATCGGACGACTATAACATATAGCTGCCATAGGAACGATCGAAAAATTAATAGGAATATAATAGGAAATAAATTATTGCTTCGTTGACTTTTATTGTATTCTCTTCTACTCTGGGATATGAGTCTTTTTAAATGTTTTCGAATTTCGATTTTAATTTTATCAATATCGAACTACTATATTATATAGCTGCCATAGGAACGATCGGAAAATTAGTGATTAATAGGAATTATCTGCAAGGGTATATAAGCTTCGGCTGGCCGAAGCTAGCTTCCTTTCTTGTTTTGACATATTTTTTTCATATCTTATTATTCCACTTTAAAGACCTTTTCCTCATCTCAAAATACCATTTTAAGACCTCTTCCTTATAACAATATCCCATTTTAGGAACACTCCCTCTCCAGAAATGTATCGCCCTGGTTTTCGGATTTTTCTATATTACTATTATTCTAAATTAATAATAGATTTTTTAAAAATATTTTTGAGATATCCATATCCTATTTTTAAGACCTCATCTTCATATCATTCGCCCATTTTAAAGAGCTCTTTCTTTCATCTCTATATATCCTTTTAAAACTCCATCCCATTATTCCCTTTTTAAGACCCCTCCCCCTCCAGAAATTTCTCTCCCTGTAAATGCAACTGGTTTTCGGATTTTCCTATATTACCACGCCCTGAAGCCATTACGATCGATCGCTCGACTGGCCATTTCTTTTGGCAAATACCTTTGGCAGGCAGGCAGCAGGTAGCCATGTGACGACCCCAGTTTTGTAAACTCCCCTAGGGCAGCGGTTATTAATTAGTATCTGCTTATCGCCGGCGCACTCGAGTCGCGTCGAACATTTGTCATAGATATGTGTACCAAACAAAGGTATCTGGGTTTTTATGGCGCGGGAGTGCCCCACGAATATGCGAGTAACCGGAGTCGCCTGATCTTATCGAGAAATGTTTTGCTCGCCGTGTGACACTATCTTAAATGGAAGCGAGTTGTCGGCCGAGTTGCGGGTTAGCCAACTTTGCCCCGGATGAGGAGCTGGTGCTCATCCGCTGAATTTACGGCCCATTGGCCCAGACCCTGGGCATTCTAATTCGAGGTTGGCTTTAATTAAACACGATATCGATGGTGTAAGTGCAGCAGCCTTTTAGCCTTTCAGCCTGGCGCCACCAAAGTCGCAGTTTCCATTTGGCCCCCGCTTTTTTGGCCACATTGTCAAATGGTAATCAAGAAAGGCATCAACCTGTCGCGGTTATCGCACCAAGTGCGCTAAACAGCTAGCAAACAAGCATGACTGGGACTGTCTGGGGCGCAGATCATGTACAGCTTCTTTGGAAATCACGCCCATGATGACTAAGAATTTTAGAACAATATATCTCTGAAGAAAACCCTATAAATCCCTTTGCAAAATACTTTAATAAATTTTATTCTCCCCTGACATTGCTCTAAATCTTCTTAAAATACACGCAATGCGTTTAAATGCTTTTAAATTATACAAATAATAAAAACCAAAACTATCTTATAATAGCATAAATTTTCTTTAAATTTTAAACTTATTATTTCAGGGCAAACTTTTAATAATTTCGTTTAAATTCCTACCAAATTATTTTATAAAGCTCTTATTAAATATGAATGCTGCTCGCGAAAAGATTTCTATTTAATTTGTGACTCATTTGTGAATGATTCAGACTCCCCGGCAAGTCTGGTCGCAGATAAAGCTCCTCCATGCTGTGGCAGTGAGTTTTGGGGCTCCTTTCAGTTCGTTTCAGCTTCGTTTGCGGCAACAAACTTTGGCGACTTGGCCATTACTTCCACCAGAAGATATTCAACATCAGCTTAGTGCAACGGCACACACGCCTCTACCAAAGCCAAAAGTACCAAAAGTACGCGGGCCAAAAGGCAACATGGAAAAAAATTAGTTAAAAGATAAACATGGCAGAGCCAAAGAGCAGGGCCATGGGCAAGGGCACTCGTAGGGGGAGGGGACTGTACTGCAGTCTGCAGTCTGTCGTGCTGCTTTCGGCTTTGTCTTGATTATGTGGGTTCAACAGCAGGCGAGGTATCAGCATCAGCAGAAGCTGCGGCCAAAATAAGATACTTGCATACACATTCTAGACTCGGGGCAACTTTGTTGCCGCATCTTGTTAGCCAAACAAGAAGCTCACAATGGCCAGAAGCTGGGCCAAAATAATTGCTTAAAAGGCGCTTTTTAAATATGGCCAAATAACGAGAAAGATGCATGGCCACAGCTAATTAAATACAAACACGTGCCCACATAACTCAAACCGAGAAGCGCGGACTCATAAAGAAACATTTTTGGCGGGCCAAAGGGAGCACCTTCTTTTCGCACAAAGACGCAGCTTCAAGTTGCCCTGTGTCGTCTTGCCGTTTTTAATTAAATTCATAAATCAGCTCGAACATGGAGAAATGGGGGGCGAGTTCCGCGGAAAATACCCACGCACTCGCAAAAAACGAGATCCCTTTTGATTGTGAACTTGTAACTATTGTAGAATAGTATAAATTCTTTATTAAAATTGTTTTTTACAAGTAGCTTACCCCCAAAAAGTAGAATGGGAATAGAAGTTCTATTATAGAACAGAATTTACTACTTTGAATGTTTATTTTACAAATATCTATTGTAATTTTTGTTACAGGTTTGATCATAAAATAAATGTTACCCAAAGTTTATAAGCCAATGGTAATTACGGAAGTTAATTTAATATTTTTGTTTATTTATTCTAATTATTATAACCGTTACTCGTAGAAAAAAGGTGTCTGGCGGCCACATCTTTAAAGATTTCAAAAAAGTGTAAATGCAAATTTGTTGTGTTGATTTATATCTATCGAAATGCAGAAGAAATTTTTCAAATCGGACCATTCGTTAAAAAGTTATGAGCAAATAATAATAATAATAATTCAAGCAGTGCAAGCAGTCGCTTTCCTGCGTGCATATCTCCGTCTCCCCCAAACTTCCTTTAGCTGAGTAATTGTATCCCATTTTTCTCCCTGTGGATTCTCAAAAATAACTATACGCGAGTGTCCGGGAAGTTGAGCATAAAAATATAATCCGAATTGTCCAAGGACCACTTGGCAAATTGTCAACCAGCCATAGTCATCATCCATCTGTCATCGACTTGGACTTTTTCTTTAGCTTTGGTCTGATATTCCTACCAGATGTCGCCTCCGCCGGCGGAAGCTCTTGAATCTTGAAATGCGAGAGGACGCGCTCATAATTTGTCTTAATTGAATGCGGACCCTCCAGATGAATGTCAATAGCAGCAAAATATTTGCCTTTCATTGTTCATGCAAATGCAAAGGGAAATGCAAATGCAAACGAATGGAGCGCCAGACAAGAGCAATGTCTGTCTCATCGTTCGCCTTCAACTTTTCACTTCATAATGGAAAGTTGCGAAAATATTTTGATTAGTTTGTGTCTTCATCCCGCGATTCAGACTCAGACTCCTCCTGGCTAAAATAATTAGTCTGTCGAGAGCATTGTTTGTTTGCACTTGGGCCGAATCGAAACTTTTTTGTCTGCCAGCTCGCACTTTTCGGTTTCTGTTTGAATTTCGACTAGTAGCTGTTTGCCCTTCGGCTAAGCTGAGCCATTTAAATGTATCTCAGCCAGATCTCATTTGATTTACCCGGGGTTTCCCGCATCCCATGAATATATATACACTCGTAAATGGCCGAAAAACTTTGTCAAACCAGAAAACACAGAACACACGCACAACGAGGCCATGGAGACGCATTAGAAGCGTGGGGCACGTGGCATGTGGCACGTGTAAAATGCGGTACGTTCTCCACTTTGGTTCCGAGTTGTTAATGGCAACAGTTGTCAGGGTTTTCGGAGACGAAAAAATACAAGCAGCAAGATTCAGCAAGACATATGTGGGCATAAATAAAACCAGAGCGAGAAAAATAATGAATTTATCAAATGAAGAAGCGCCGGCGGGGGATTTGGCACCTTATCTCCAGCTCCTTTTTGCAGCTTCCTCCGAATGTAAGACATCTCTGGGAGCATTTCAGGCAAATCAAGCGAATTAAGTGGTGCTCATGTGGATGTGTGTAGGGTGAAGTGGTTGTGGGCACACTAGGAAAAATTCGGTGTTTAAAATGTATTAAAATTTCGTGATAAATTATAATTTAATTTAATTTGTGATTCTTGCCGCTTGACACTACTTAAATGGAGCGAAGGCAAAAGGTATGTTTCAGTTTTGGATTTTTTGTTGAAAGGTCCTTCAAGTAGAGGAAATATCGATTTATCACCTCACTATCAAAGGGTCGAAATTTATTATTCATAATAAATTTACCACACACATTGCAAAAAGTGTTTGGACCATTTAAACAAGTGTATTCTTTTATCTTGTTCATTATTTTCTTATTTTTTTCTCTAATACGTACTCTTTTTTTCGTTTTTGATAAGGCAGTACTTATTAAAAAGAGCATGCTTTTGGAAAGTTAAGGTTAGCTACTTTTTAAGAATGAATTGTCCAGATGGATATTACTTATTAAAAATACTCTCAGTCATAACGCAAGAATTTTAATATTTTTTAAAGAATTTTTAAAAATTAAATTCATTTTTATAAATTTCTAGCTTTTAAATATCTGATTTAGCTATTTTTTGACCCGGCTGCCATCACCACTCATTTTTGTTTACATGTCGCCGCCTATGATAAATCTTAAATTTGGACTTTGTCAATCGAAAAAAGTGGAAAAATCCGAACTTTAAAAATCCACCATAAATCCAGTTTTCCTTGGATTTGGGCCATATCCGGCATGTTTTATTCGGTAGGATGTAAACTTTAAGTTTGTACCCATTATGATTTTTCAACGGATTTATTTCGAGTTTTTACGATATATACAGCCGACTTACAGTCGACCAAAAAACACATTTTTCATCTTTGTCAAGTTTCTACGCTCCCATTACTTATCCAATCATATTGATCTGTATGGCAAAGTTGAGCTTTGATCTATTGACTTTAAAATAAAACTAAAACTGGCCCAATCGGGTGGATATCTGCCGAGATATAAGAAGAAGTTCGAAAAAAGTCCGAAATTTAACATTTCGAACTTTAAAAAATCTTTAAAAAAAAACTGTGCCATCGAAAAAAAAATTAATGCTATTTTCGCGATCTAGGGGTCAAACACTAACAGAATTTGCCATCAATTGCTGGGGAGCATTTTGGCTGTAAACTAGTGTTATCACTAACATCGTTTTCAAATTTGTAATAAAAGTCTTTTTTTGTTCAGAGGATTTATTAGTTTAACATAGACTGAAATTATAGAAATTATGCACTTTGAATATTATAATGGGTGGTATTAAACTCGGGACCTCTAGCCAAAGTCTTACGTTATAGGCAGTTTTTTATTTCTGGGTAGATTACATCTTAAAATGTATTAGTTTAACATAGACTGAAATTATAGAAATTATGCACTTTGAATATTATAATGGGTGGTATTGAACTCGGGACCTCTAAAACTAAGTCTTATGTTTATATTTGTTGGAAGATTTCAGATTTTCCCTTTGATACTTGGCTAGTAATAAAGCTTATTCTTGAAATAATTTTTCAGGCTATTTTTAGGTCATTTAATTAGAAATTTCTTTTTATTTTCCAGTGCACATGTGTGACCTGGTGTTTCTTTGGCTGCATTCACAGGCTGCATTTCAATTCGAGCGGAAGTCAAGTGCCGCCAAGTGGGTGGTGATTCTGGGATCTGGGATCCGCTATTCTGGCATCTGAAAACTGGTGGCAAGAGTTTCAATTGAGCCGAAAGAGCCGAGAACTAAGTAATGAGGCGCCGCCTGTGTGCCACATTCTGTGAGTTCCAATTCCGTGCTAAATAATTTCGTTAGAGCGAGCACAAAAGCCAAGCGAAACTGGAGCAGCCCCGAGTCATTAGTGATATACTCGCTGCGAATTAAGTGGAACGACGCCTTGTAATCACTACACAAAGCTTTAAAATTAATCATGCGACCCGCTGTCTCTTTTTTCTCTTTTTTTTTGAATGGTGAGGCTGAGGCTGAGGCCTCCAACATTTGTTTAATGGAGCCCAAGTCGAGGGGACATTTATTTCGGCGAACTGGAAGGGAAATTGAAATGCCAGACTTTTCTGCGAGGCGTGCCACTTGTCTCCGAAGTTCAGTTCAAGTGATGAACTTCAAAGGGAGTCGCAGGAACGTGAGATCTACGGGAGATGCCCGAAACAGGAATGCTCTAACACAAAATAAATAAAGGAAGTGAAATTCAAGAAGCTTTTAACTTGTGTTTTTAATCTTCATTAAATAAATACTGCGTCTCCTTAAATTATTTGAAAATATGACATGGTCATAAATATGAAACTATACCGTAAAACGTAAATGCCTTGCGAATGTCAAATAATTTATGACTCTGCTGTGAGCTAAACTAGAATTTCTTGGGAATTCATATAATTCAAGAGTCTTTGATGGCTAAATGCCCTACCCCAATGGAAAATTCCCGAGTCTTGGGCACATGACTTGCAAAGGCAAACGCGAAACTGTCGCTTTTCTGAGGCGAAGAGTTTGTCTTACACTTGTCTGCCATTCAGTGCAAGTTGTCGCAAAACTTTTTCAATAAGCCAGCACTTTTATCTCGCTCGTGTTTGTTTGCGGCTGCAAAGTTTGTTTGCCTGGCCGGTGGAAATGCGAAGAACCTTTTAAGTTAATAAGGGCATTTTCCGGAAATTTTGCATTACAGGAGGCCGGCCAATCATGAAGGCCATCAATCATTAGAATTCGAAGGCAAATTGTTTGTGGAAAGAGTGTCAATGGCCCCTGGAGTTTATCAATCACGCTTCCCCTTCCACAAGCCAATTGAATTCGATTTCAATTTCGCTGTAGATCGCAATCGCAGCCATAAAAGTGTTCATGTACTTGATGACGATGGCGATGACGACGACAACAGAAGTTGCTGCTGTTGCTGTTGCTGCTGCTGCTGCATCGGCAACATCCACACGTAACTGCAATTTGGTTGCTCGCCCCAGGGGCGCAATATTAATGAGTGGCAGCATGCAAAGCAAAGCTGAGAGACCTGAGATCTTGGGCCAGGTAAGTAGCCAGGTAACCAGGTATCCAGGTATCCCAGAGTTCCATGGCCAACTCGTTTGCAGTTTGCAGTTCGTACGTAGCACGGAAGCCAAGAAACTCCTAATGACTGCTATTACATTTATCGTCCCGGCCATTACAATAAAATAAGCAAGAATTTAGCAATTATCCAATTTGAAAGTAACAACAAATCAGCGTGCAAACGTGCCACGAATGCTGTTTTTCTTTTTCGTATGGCCACTATGGTTATTGTCACACTGGGTCACACAAAAGGCATATCAAATGCTGCAGGATCCACAGGACTATTGCATCCTCCGGAGCATTTCAATTTGCACAGACACCATCACGAATTGCGTACATAGTTTTTGCCCCTGCCAAACTGACTGCATCGGGTTGATGAAACGAATTCTTGCCACTGCTGTTTGCTTTGAGCCTTTGAGTGGGGCTATCGCCATATCCTGGCCATATTCCAGGCGTATCCTGTTGACTCGCCCCGACGTCCTTTGTGTGCCCGGCAACAAAGCCTGCCAGCACTGCCAATATTTCATTATGATTGCTGACACTTAAAGCCACATCAATGCCCCTGCAACACAGCCTTTGTCTCTCTCGCAACTGGTCGACTGGCCATGGCTCAAAACTCAATTTATTTGCCTTACCCAAGGACTCGGAGGACATTCAGGAACACTTTGTGGGCTTAAAAGGGGTAGCTGTTGCTAAAAACAATTAATTTTGCTTTAGTGTGGAATGCAGGTGATGAAAGGATAGCAGAGAATGCCTGAGGGCACTTTTCTTATTGTTAACAATTGAGCGGGCAGCTGGGAAATATTAAAAGCCACAAGTGAGGTTCTCTAACTTCATGCAATATTTATTTCTAAGCTGAAAAGTTAGAAATAATCAGGTTTATTGTTTGTTCATACACCCAAAAAAAACACGCTGGAAATAAATCGATATGCGCATGGTAAATTTCTGGTATTAATACGCATATCGTTCTTACCATGCAATAACGGAGATTCTCTGACTTTGAAAAAGAGAGCAATAAGCAAAATGGCGACTTATAGGGTCTTCCCACAGAGCTCCATCCACCATCTACCATCCGTTGAACGGATGGTCCGTAAGGTTTTGCCGTTCCGAAAATTTCCCAGTTAGTCCGCCATCCAATTTTAACGGACTTTGACGGGCTCTTTTATGCGATAGTTAGGCGATGTTTTTTCGGTGCAACTCTGAATTCTTCCTCTTGACAGTGAAAAATGGAACGTTGACTACGAGAACAAATCAAATCAATGGCGGGAGAAAATTAAATAATGCTCAAGTTCGTTGTTTTTTGGCTATTGTTGAATTATTTGTAGTTTGTTATGGGCGGAAAAGCATTCGCCAACAAGTTGCTATGTGTGGGTTAAAATTTAAGCTGTTCTGCAAACGAAAACATCAATGTTTGCAGCGAAGTCTCAGAATATGTTCTGCAATTCGTAAATAGTAACAAATATTAATTAAAAGTGTACTATGTACTCTTAAAAAGCTCCAAAGTTGCTATAAATTACCAAAACAGCACAAATTTGGTTTTGTTTACAAATTTTACACATTAATATTGGCTAGACAGAGGCGTAGTAAGAGCGGAGTGTGGGGTACGGGAGGTTAGGCTCTCCCCCAGTCAGCAATATGTATGCATAATCGTTATAGAATGTGTTATAAAAGCTCAGATATGTTTTAAACTATTATCTTATGCTATTTATTACATTATTTTACAATAAGTTTAGGAAAACGCAATTTTACGCCAGTTTTGCCGAGTTAAAATCCCCCTTCGTCAATGTTGAGTTGAGCAACTGCTCTTAGGTCAGCTGTTATCGGATGGTAGATGGTGGATGGAGTTCTGTGGGAACACGAGTTTCACATTCGTCAAAAATCCCAACCGTTTCACACGGATGGACTCTATGGGAAGAGGCTATTAAATAACTAATTTTCTAAATTCGAAGTAGAGTGGGTTAGCGCTTAAAGTTACATGAGTGCGAGGGAGAAAGACCTTTCGTTTATATTTCTAGCATATCAAATCAAGTCAAAATTGTTAGCACATAACATCAAATCGATCATCCTTTCATTTCAATTTTGTTTTAAGTGTACTTTTAATTTCGGTTTTATTTGTTGTACACTGTGTGTGTGGGCAGAATAGCGGCAGAGCCATCACCATACCCACGAGATAGGCTCATGATGACTACTGATTTGATTCAATTAGCGTGCAGAGGGCTGAAAACTCCACGTTTTCCCAAGAACTCTTTGTGAAACAACGTCACACGCCATATCTGCAGTAAGATAAGCCAGTATATTACACTTGAGCACCAGACGTGACCCCAAAGATATGAATTGTTCTGTAAGCGAATATGACCATGAATATGACTGCAGTAAGCCAATCCAAGAGTGCATGTTGCACCGAATATGATCCCCACATAAAGTGACAACATTTACGACGACTTCTGCGACTTGTTGTAATGCTGATGGAGCTTGTCACTTGCTCCCAAACTGACCCTTAAATTGTTGCGGCGCTCGGAAGCGTCAACAAAGCCATAAAAACCCGCTTTTAGCCAAAGAGCCTCGTAAAATACGGAAAAAAAATAAAAACAGCAGCGCTGTTCACTTTGGCCACTTGCCAATGCCAATATATGTTGTCTATATGAAAAGTATAAAAATATTGTCGCTGCCAAAATATTGTCATAAACACTGGCGCTCTCTTTAAACTGCGATAAAACGCTTAAGCGCATCACATTATTTATGGGGGGCTGCTGATAAAGGGGCACAAAGTCTTTGGAGGCCAGTTATAAATCAAGATTTGCCCACGGAAATTTATGAATGAATTCACCAGCTGGCTGGCTGCCCAGTTAATTGGTCTCGCAGAGGCTGACCGATCGATGAATGTGATTCCAATTAACCAGTTGACAGTGGCAATCGGCCATCGTGGATCCACCGCCAATTGGCCATCGTGGCTGGTCAAAAACAACTCAATCAAACTCGGCTGGCCAAGCAAATGTCATTCATTAAACTCAAACAGAACAAGCCGGCAACGAAAAGTGGCCTCTGGGCAGCCATGGAAAAGCAGGAAAACGCCAGGAAAACGCCAGAAAAAGCAACACCAAAGGCACGACAAAACTGTAACAAGAAGGAACTTGGCCAGAAAACCAATGGCCAGAACAATGTGCAACAGGCACAGGCAGCAGGCAAGCAACGTTGCCGAGCAACTTTCTAAATGAGTGCTCTATAAATCACGACCGGAGTACAAGTTCTGCTGCCTTGTTCGTCGGCTACCAGAACAAAAATTAATTTAGTCATACTGCTGGACACTTGCTAGATTAATGGCGTCCTGGATTTAGAAAGTCCCCCGAAGAGCGCTTCACTTGACCTCAGAGATTCCAGAACCCAGAACCCAAAACCCAGGGATCCCAGAAAATGGCAAAATCAATGAAGCGCAAGTTCTTCTTAGTTTTTTTCGTGGGCGTAGAATGGCGAAACATGGCCAGATTGTGCTGGTTTGTTTGTTTGCTTGGGTGCTTGGCTGGAGAAGTCCTCCTACCCACGTGCCTTGTGTCCCCAACAATAAGAAGTTAAATTTTTATTCATGGTCAACAATGCGGAAGTTGCAGAGCAGCGCAAAAACAAAAGAAAAATTCACTGCCGTTCAAAATTTGCATTTTGTTTTTCTGGTCATGATGCGGGTTTACCGCTTTAAACGAGTAGTTTTGCCGAGGACAGAATAACCGTTGGATAGTCGCAGAGTTCCCACTCCCACTCAAAATTCTGCGGGGCTGAATTAAAGCTTTCCTTGGGATTTTCTTAAATTCATCGCGAAAAATCAGCAGACACAAAGTGCGAGTTCATTGAACAGATTATTGATATTGATATGCATTTACTTTTAATTGCCTTTGTCTTGATTACGTGCACCTGAAGAAAATTCCTTTTTAAAGTATCTCATTTATTACAATTCCTTACATCTACTTTAAAGTTTCTGAAGGGTAGATTTTAGAATAGTTGCTAGGTTTGAATGCCAATCGATAGGGAATATATTTACAAACACAATGTGGTATCATTATTCCTATTTGGACAATTTTTGATTTGTTTCGGATGAAAAAACTGAAGAAAACAGTTTTTCTTCTTATGAAAATTGGGATTTAAGAGTTGTGGAAAACACATGTATTTTTTCTATGTTTTTTCTAACTATTTATTTTAGCTACCAATTAATTCTGCCATAATCTCTGATAAGAAAATACAATTTTTTTGGGAAGCTACGATTATTTCGTCAAGTGAAATGAGTTTTATTTACGAAGGGAGAGATCTCTGCAATATTTTTAAATCAAAGGAAATTAAGTGTGCGACTTCGCAGCATGTTAATTGATTACATCAGTTTCTTTTGTTGGTTGCGGGAGATTAAAACTTACTTTGCAGCGCCATTGACATTGGGTTGGGCTCACTGGTCCTCGGCTTATGGATGCATTTCAATCTGCTGTCTGGTATCGGAACCCCGAACCCCGAACCCTTACCCCGAATCGCACTCGCTTATTGCATCTGTTTGTTTATTTAGCTGGCATTGTGTTTCAGTTTCAGGGATCGGCTTCTGTCTGTCTGTCTGTTTCCCTGCGCTTTGACGCCGGACTGTTTGCTTTGGTTTGCGGGTGTTGTTCCTGCTGCCACGGCTACTTGCCACTGCAGCATGGAACAACAAAAACAAACAAACAAGCCGTGGCAAATTGTAATTTAATACGCAAAAAATTTGCAACACAAAGCGCTCAAATGAGGTGTTGCAAGCTTATGGCTGCCACAATTTGCACCATCCCATCGCCTTTTCGGTCTTCTTGTTTACTTAGCTGGCTGGCTGTTTGGGCTCTCGAATTACAGGCGGAAACAATTTGCAATTTGATAGAATTTGCAGTCCGCTTTTAATTAAGCCACTGGCAACTCAAGTCCTGCCCAGAAATTCAGAAATGCAGAAATGCCAGCATATTCATTCGGAGGAGAACAAGAAGTTGACACAGTTATTTGCCGGGCCAGCAAAATATTTGCATAACTTTAGCGGGGAAAAGGGAATGGAAATCCCGCAGGAAGCAATTTGTCAGCTTAATTATTAACATGGCAAGTAACTGACATGCCCAGCACTTTCGCACTAATTTAATCAAATAGTCCTGCGCGCTGCGTATGAGCAATGTGCGAAGTGCAATGTGCGAGTGTATAAATATTTGCAACACATTCTGCTAGTTGCAAGTGGCAAATGTGACATTTGAATGGGGACGTCGCCCATTGGAAACCTCAATCCATGGACTCATACAGCGCCGACGACCCATTGAGACGCCCGGCGAGAGAGTTTCAAGTGTATTAGACACAGTCTCGTGGAGAAGGCCCCTCATCGCAGTCACTGCACTGAAAAAAATAGTGCGAGTACTGTAAACGCACTTCTTAGTTTAGTTCTAAAAAATACAACCGAATTTCGGTTTTTGAGTTTAGATTTTTACATTAAGCAGTTTTGGCTCAACTGTAAACCTGCGAAAAAAAGTAACAACGCTTTTATATTATTTGATGATCATTTAATGATTGTTTATTTATTTTCAGGGTATAAATCCAAAAAATACCTGCAAATTTATCCGATAAATAAAAATAGGAAGTCTTGTTAATTATTTTGAGAATCTTTTATGATTTTATACCTAGGATGTCATAATATAATTTTGAAAAACTTGTTTTTCCGTGTGGCAGAAAGCGACATGTTCATAACTGTAAAGTATTTGCACTGCAGGCATAAATGTAATTTCATGGTGTGTCATTTTCAACCCAGTTGCTCCCAAAGGAGCCGAGGGCCTGTGCTCCGCTCCTCCAGATATCCAGATGGATATATGTACATAATAACCGGGCGAGGAAAACATTTAGATTTTTCCCATATACAGCTTGTTTGCTCTTTGCTCTTTTGCTTGGCAAGTGATTTTTCTTTTTCTCTTCATTTTTATTTTCTTGCTGCTGTGCGCACTTTTTGGAGCATAAATTTTGATGTGGAATTTTCAATATAAATTGCTATGCTCAAAATGTATTTGATTTGTGCTGCAACATGGTATGAATATTCTACCAATTAGTAGGCATTGTTGGATGGACTGAAATGTTCAACAATATTTTGCGGGCTATCTGAAAGATAGTAGATATCAGAGCATTAATTAATTGGTTGTGTTGTCTTCAAGGTGATTGATAGGAGCCTTAAATATTACCCAAAAGCTGGTATTGCACAATTATTTACTGCTGTCATAAATTAAAGGCTGGCACAAGACACTTGAATATTGCACTTGGAAGTATTCTAATTTATCAAAATCAAATCATATGCAACCTTTTATCTAAATGTATATCAATCTAATTAAACTAAGACCTCTAAGCAGAAGCATTGAATTTAATTTCAAATAATATAATATAATAATTAAAATTCGATTTGTATTAATTTATCAAAATGCCTGTCACAGTTTGGATAAATTCGAATTTTTTGAATATATATGAATGAATTATCTTAATGTGCAATCGCCGTTGTCAAAGTCTAATTAAAATATTGATAAACAAATTCCATTTAAGTGTGCATATCGTTTACTATATTGATTAATGGCCGGCGATGAACGGAGTGAAATTGACTTGTAATCAAATGTTAATTTCGAGCGAATGGGCGTTTCCAAATGGCAGAACTTCAATTTGAGTTATGCTAAGTGTGTAATAAACTTTAGCGCCACGCTCTGTTTGGATAATAAAAATGTTCCAAGGAATTAATGGAGCACCAAAGGGCGTTGCCCCGATGAAGCACCCCCACTTCTCGGGCCACCCAAAGTTCACAGAACAATTGCAAATACTGCCGGGTAAATTTATTACATTTTAGCAATTGTAAATGTAATTGTCATTGTTTGTCTTGTCGTCTGGCAAATGTCGTTTAATTGCCAGCAATGGGGTAAGTTCCCTGTTTTGGTTCTGGGCTGTGGGTTCTGGGTTCTCTTAGGTGCGAAAGCCAGTTAGTCAGTCCATTTAAAAATAGACACGCCCGAATGCCTAGATAAATAAACAAAATGTCAGGCTGTAAAAATTTATGAGCCTCAATTGAAGCATTGGCCATTTCAATGGCAAACGATAAAAACCAAAACACGAGCAAAAAGATAAAAAAATACAGGGAAAAGTAAAATCTGCCTATGAGTCACTATAGTTTTGCTTTCATTACAATTACATGAATGAAACTGGGTCGCAGCGGCTACAAATGTATCTGGATTTCATTTAGATTGGGCCTTGCGGGCCCCGTCTTATCGCCAAATGACAATCTACAATCTACAGAACGAAAGAGCGGGGAGAAAGAGCCAGAACGAAGCCATGAGATACTTTTTCCAGTTCGAGCAAATACGACGACTGCATCGAGATGGCTATCTGTGCATTTGAAGGTAAGTTCTTTCACTTTTGATTGGAGTGCAGTGGAAATGGAAGTGGAAGTGGAAACGGACCATAAATGGGTCACTCCTCTCGGGGGGCGGAAAAGTCTTTAAGTTCATGAAAGTCTCTCGTCTCTCGCTGTGAAAGCAATTAACTTTTCGCATAAAGCGAAAACTCCAGCTGGGAAATCACTTTCCTTCGCTCGTCACATGCCGAGTTCGGTTTGGATTGGCTTTGATTTGTCAGCCTTTTGACAAAATTAAAATCGTAAATCCATGTCATAAATTGTTTTTGCCAGATAAATCTTCAAATAAATTAAGCCAATTCGGGCAAAGTCACGACTCGACTCGCAGAATTGAGGCTAAGCTGCTGCCAAAAGTGTTTTCAATTATAAACGAATTGCCAGCTCGTTAATTAATTTGCCATCAGCTATCGATGCCAAATATTGCCCATGATTCACTTGCAGCTTTATATATGTATCCATAGACTACTCAAATTTACTTTGATTTCGATGCGGAATCGACTACGTATCGTTTGCATTCAAGTAGCAAATTATCTCGTCTCAAGTTGTCAGCAGCAGCACATCTATTGTCTGGGCGGAACTATACCATGCACTCTATCCATCTAGCTATCCAGCTATCCGCCTTTGAATATATATCTTATCGGGCTGAAGGCTGAAGGCTGACTTCAATTGCCATGGCATTTCATCGGCATCATTACGGGCACGTAGAAAAAATCAGGACAAGATACATTCGACATTCGAGGCGGTGCTCTCGATTGAACAACTACGAGTGCACGGAGAGAAAATCTATGCTAAAAACTGAAAAAGAAAAAAACAATTTTCATTTGGATAAGCGACGAGAAAAAATATCAATGGAGTGGGGATACCTATAATGCGAACAGCGACACAAAGAAGAATCGACGTGTGCCCAATGTAAGATAGACGTGTGACCGCAAAAATGCTTCGTGACTTCGTGAAGAAATACAAATACTTATAAAAAAATAAATTTAATTATAATATACTAATATTCCCCATTCTTTATCTACAAATTTTAAAAGTATTTATCTAAACCTACTTTAAAAAACAATGAGACACAAAAGAAACCATTTATCACAAAGATACCTTCTTAGATAAAATTCCAACGCATGTTTTCTTTGTGTGTACCAGATTCCCGATTTCTTGTTTTCTTATCGCAGGAGGAATGGCTGAAATTGCGCTGAATGAATTGAATTGACTCCGTGGAGGTGGAAGTGGAAGTGGTGGAGGAACTAAAGGAACTGGAGGTGCCTTTCATTTCGGGCAGTGCGCAACTTTCCAGCAAGTAATGGATACTTTCCCTTTGACATGTCCCCAAACCGAAACCCCGTCAATTTGTCAGGCGTATTTATTTTGCATTAAAGTGCACCGTTGCGTGGGTAGCTCATTAAAATTGCCTTTGTGACCAAGGACCTTGGCGGCAAAAGATGCAGACAAAGACCAGATTTTCCTGCTTCTTCCCTGGCGCCATTGTATGAAAAATTCTTATTAAGTGATCAATAATCATTTTGTTAGAATGCCAAAAGCACTTACCGGCCAAGGAAAGCAAAAATAGAATAGAAACCAGAACGGAACGAAGCAGAGCCAAATTACAAACAATTTACATTGCTGCGCCTGGAGCTTATTTGGACTGGGTTCTCGACTTGTGGTGGTCTCTTGTTCCTGTTCTGGGCCCTGTTTTCTCGTTTTAGTCTTAGTTCTAGCCTTTCTTTACCTGGACACGCCCGCATTGTTTGTGGCTGCACTTTTGCAACCTAAAAGCGTTGCTCCAAATGCAATTTCCAAGCGCTGGAATTTGGGTTAAATTGCAGCAGATAAAATACAATTCAGCCGGGGGCTCCCAAAGCGATTCGCATGCAAAGGAGTTGGGAGTCTGGAGAGTCTAGGAGCAAATCATTATTATTTCTAGAAAAAAGAGAACAAAACCCAGGCGAACTTGGGTGTACAAACATCAACATCACACCCGACCACTGAAATAATCAATTCAATTAAAATGCCATGGAGCTGACCAAAGGGTTCGGTCCCTCGCAACCGATCCCGATCCCAGCAGACCGAGCGAACCGACCGACAGCCCCATGATGATGATAATGATGTAGGGATAAAGCAAGTCAAGTGCCCCTGTCCACGGGGCTCATGAAAAATTCATTCATAGTGTGGAATTTCGCGCTTAAATGTAAAATAGTTTTTCAAACAAGTCGAACGAACACAAGGCGCATTGTGAGGAAGCTGTGTGTGTGTATAAGTTGGTGTTATGAAAGGATGTTGAGAAAATGCACCACAATATCCCCAACACAGCAGTTCCAGTTGGGGATCCCGGGACTCCAGACCCAAACTCAGTCAGTCCCAAATGTAACTGGCTGAGGTATTGGGAACGGGATTGGGTTTCGGATTGGCAGCTGCCTTTCCGCCGCTTTCTGGGGCTTTAAAAGCCAAACGACTTAAAGTAGCGGCATTACGACGCACCAACGCGATTAGCATAAATGTATAAATGCATACAGAACATCGGCGGGGGAAAAGGCTTGGGGCTACACGGCATGGGGAATTCTCCAGAGCAGATGGGAGAATCGCAGGAACTTTAGATACTCTACACGAAAAATACACCGTTCATAAATTCCCCAAATATTTTAAATATTTTAAGAAAATACTGAAGCATATATTATGAATACTGTTGATTAAAAATTCCCTTAAATTCGCAATGTCAGACTAAATATATTTATACACAAAGAGACTCAGTTGAGGAAGTTCCACTGATTTTTATGGCCAACATTTGCTACACACAGCCTTACAAAGTCTAAAAACTCTGTTGGCGAGACCTTAAAAGCATCCCAGCAGCGTTACGCATCGCAGATAGGAGGCTCCTCGCTCAGATGTCTGTACTTATGGCTCAGCCAAAAGAAAAGGCTCCTCTGTAAGCCGGCGCATAGGCAACTCCATAAAGATTTCGTCGCATTTAAAGACACCTCAAGTGGAACGGCGGGCAAACAAACACACACAGATCTCAACGTGCACGTGTTTAACTATAGAAAATACTCCCAGGAAAATCCAGGGAAAGCCAGGAAAAACACACACTTAGACAAAAAGCCCACAGCCACTGGAGCTGCCTTTTAATTTCCCCATGGCAACTCATAGATGACAATTGAAATGAAAAGTGCCCTGGCAACCTTTTGTAGCTCACGTTTCATATTTGAATTTATGCATCTGAAAAAAAGATTAAAAATCGAGCCAAAAAAACGCGGCTAAAAAAAGCGGCAGCGGCAATTGTTCGAGTTTTAATTGCCCTTTTTGCCTAACTGGCCATAATCGAATGGACAAATCAACGGCCCGCGGGCAAAGCAAGCCGACACTTTGAGTGGCTTTTTAATTAATTTTCCAAATGTATTAAATTTTAATGAATTTAAACGCAATTCAAACAACCGTCGGCCGCCCGGTATTCGCATTCGGTTATTTGCATTGGCTGGCATTTAATTTATGCACAAACACACACACGGCCCAAACGCATTAGTCATACGCAACGTTGCACAAATATTTATTAGCTATTGCAAGTCAGTACGGCGCAAATAGCAGAGTGAAATGGTGAAATGCAAACGAACGCACTAAATGTACGAACCTTTAGCAGGCATAAATACTACTCAACACTAAATCAATCATACGCAATGTGGTGCTAATTGATTGAGCAAACATTGCTGAGATGCAATTGCCTTGATCGAGAGATGAAGGTTGGCTTTAAAACAATCAGAAGAGTGGATTTCGGTTTTAAATATACTACAACTCGACTATCTGATACCATTACTAGTTTTGCAAGCAGTAAATCGACTGCTTGCACTGCTTTCCATTATTTGCTCATAACTTGTTAATGAACAGTATGACTTTAAAATTTTCTTTTATATTTAGAAAGGTATTAATAAACACAACAAAATGGCCTTTAAACTTTTACAAAATCTGTAACGGGAACAAAAAAATATTATAGTAAAAACAAATATTTTATATCACATAATCGGTTTTTTCCAAGCAATATATCATATCGGGTATAAATTCCTAGAAATAATAAATATTAAATAAAATAAAAGAAGGTTCCAGTTTTAACCAGTTGAACTGCTTCATGCATGCAGATTTCGAACCAACGCAACCCTCGAGCTTAATCCCAGTGGCCCATTAAAAACTTAAGCGCAGACCCTCCAACGCAATCCACTCGAACGGTTCAACGAACTAACCAGGCACTCGAAACTAAAGCCCTTCCATGATTCAATATCAAGTTGGCAACTCGAAACCCACTTGGAATTAAGTATGACTGACCTGCAGGCGACTCAACCTCAACATCGGCATTCAGCTTTAGCATTTAGCATTTAGCATTCAGCCGTGTCCAATGCTAAGATCAATGCCACTCCAGGTTGGCAGTGCCAACTTCCTGTTGCAACAACCACTACTACCCTATATGGACACTCTACTATATATATCCACAGTCCTAGTTCTTCTTTTGCTCCTTCTTTTTTATTTAAACACTTCCTCATTTCGCTTTGTGCCCTGGCATTTGGCAGCTATTCTGTGTCAATTCCCGGCGAGTGTCATTCGAACTGGTGAACTGGAGAACTCTGGAACTGGGAATCCAAAAACGCAAAAAGCAAAAAGCAGAAAGCAGGTGAATGGGATTCCCCGACCGTCTCACACTGGGGCGCCTAGAACAAAAAGCCTGCCAAAATGGTTTTTTTTTTTTTAAGATTTTTCAAAATGTTGCAATGCAACTTAAAAAACAATTGAATTCTCTATACAAATCAAAAAGAATGAGTGACCTGTGATGAATGGTTCTCATACTACAGATTTTTAAAGTTGATGTTTCGAAATATAATTTTAGCCAATAAGAAAAAAAAGTATTTTTACACATCTTTGAAATTTTTCAGAAATCGCCCGAGGGCCTAAGTTGTACATGTAACGATTGAAATTTTAAGAGCAACCAATTCTTAAAATATTAAAAAAAAAATAAAAAATGTAGATACATAATTACTATTTTTTTTAATTTTTTAAAAGTGGTCCAAAAAAATTGGGTTTTTTTTGGATATTCTTGGACGTAAAGTAGTGTTACACCCTAGATCCCCCTTTAATTCTTTTTTTAAAAAAAGTTTAGATATTTAACTACAAATTCTGAAAAAATTAGCCTGCCCTTTTGTGCCTCTTCTGAGAAAACCGCGGTTAAAGTTAGCAAGAAATGTTCGTAATTTGAATTGTCGCCAGCCCTGGTTTCTCCGCGCGCACTTAGAGCATGAATATTCGACTATATTTGACTGTTCTGACCAGTGGCGGATCCAGGATTTTGTTGTGGGGGGTGATATCAGAACAATTTTTTTGTTGCATACTTTTTGAGTACCAAAATTTCTTTCATTTTTCACCCGAGTGGGGGGTGATATATCACCCATATCACCCCCCGTGGATCCGCGCATGGTTTTGACAGTAGCGATGAAGATGAAAATGAATAAAAAATTGAAATTATAATTTAAATTTGTTTTATTTTGTTGAAAATATAAATATAATCGGAATATGTTATCGAGATATAATCAAAAACGTAATGTATACCCATTTTTTTTAAATTATGCAATATTTTCTTGACAGAAATTACAAGAATAAGAATAAGGAAATAACAAACCAATTTAAAAAAATCTAAACATTGACATAAATTGATAAATAATGGCTTAATCCAAATGTACATACAAAATATGAAATAGAACCGATATATTCCCTTTTGTACTAAGCGTTTATATGGAAGCTATTAGATGTAGTTGACCGATTTTAGTAATTTTTTTTTCAAAAATCAAGTTAAATTTAAAAAAAATATTGGGAAACTTAGAACCCTATAAGTAATTTATTTATAATTTTTTTCTTAAAAAAACAATTTTTTTTTTCTTAAAAATTTTCTGCAACAAAAAATTTGCACTAAAAAAATTCACCTTTTGATGTTTTTTTACATATTCAATTGCCTTTAACAATACCCCATCAAAAGATATTCGCTATAGGGCTCCGCTGATTTAAGGCAGACTTTTGGCTTTTTCGCCCCACTGTGCGTCTGGCTGAGTGCCAAGTGTAGTGCAATAAACTTGCCGTCCTGAATGGCTGGCAATCAAAGATCTGAATGCGAGATACGATGACATTTACTCGCACATTCAATTGCGCTTTTGATTTGAATATTTACATGCTTGCTGGTCGTAGTCCCAGTTCCGCAGAGTCGACAGTCCCTCGGGCTGCCATTCTTTCATGTCCTTTCGTTTTATTGACATAGCCAAATTGGCTTGGCTGCACGGCAAGAAAATATGTGTTGCATTTTTGTATATATCCTGGAGATATAAACATTTTAAATAACATTAAGATACTAGAAGCGATGAAAAAATAATTGCCATCACAAGGTGTTTAAAAATATGCAGTGAAAAATTTTAAAAAATTTCTTGCATACTTTTAAGCTTCTTAACCCGATTTTTTAAAGCACAAGTAGTTTCCTTAATTGTTCTTTTATTTATGGTTTAGCAAAGTTTACAGGTAGTTACAATGCACTTCGCACATTTTTAAAGGTGTTTGAAAGTAAGCTATGAAAATGAGTTAAGATTTAATGTTGCATACTTTTCGACACCTTAATAAACGATTTTAATTTTTAGCCCGTATTTCCATTGCCCTTTTTCTCTGTGTGCCGTTCGGGTCAACCGAATCAGTTCCTAATTGATTTTCAAATGTTTTCCCAGCATCTTTAAGTCCAGAGTAGTCTTTAACTAAACAACTTAGTAAGTTGAGCCTTGGCTTACTTAGCTGCAGTTATGCATTTCAAGCATAAACAACTAATTTGCCTAATTGATAAGCCATGCAAAGGCATCTCGAGATGTCTTGACTGGACTTCACTTGGGCCTGAATGGTCGGGTCTCTGTTTCAGTTTCTGTTTCGGTTTCTGTAGCTGTTTGCTTTGTCCATCAACATCTTTTGAACCGAGCCACTCAGGCGCAAACTGTTGCACTTCAGACCCGTCTTGAGAGCGGTTTCCAGTGGAACAGCAGGAGGATATGTGTATATATAGTATACATATAACCCACCTCAGAGGCCCCATTAATTGCAATCAATTTCGCTGTCAACACACACTCCAAATAACTGCAGGATATTTATTTATGGCGCTGCGCTTCCCTTCAGCAACCTTTTGCAACTGAATAATTGCCTTATGACACATTATCATTATTATTAAGCCTGCCACGGGTCGGCAAGAGCAATCATTATCCTCCAGTTTCCCCCGGAGGCCATGAACATAGAAATTAGAGAGTCAACAATGCAGCAGCAGCTCCTCTAAGCTCATAAATATATTCCCAGCTGGCAACATTATATAATTATTTTGCCATAGATTGCATTGAACTCTTCGCTTCTCGTTTGCAGTTCGCAATTTTGTACATAGTTCTGGCCGGCGGGCATTTGCAACTCTTCATCTGGCTGCTTCTTGTTTTTAGGCCAGAATCCAGAGTCCAGAAATTCTGAATCCATGTGCTGCCTTTGCGTGAATTTCATTTTAAAGTGCAAATATTTGCGGCCTGGCTAGTTGCTTAAATGGGAAAAACTGGGCGAGAAAAAAAGGAATGCCCACACAGAAACCAGTAATGAAATTGTGTGGCACTCGTCATTGCGGCACTCGCTTTACATATAAATCGTATAAATATACACACATTTGTTTGGCATTGGCAGGCCTACAAGGGAAAAGGGATGGGAAATGGGTTCTTAAAATATATATTAACAAAAAATTAAATAATATTTTACATTAAAATAATACAGACCCCCCTTTTCATTCCAGTAAACAAAAACAAAATTCGATATGAAATAGGGTCAATTCTACGTTATTAAAAATCAATAAAAAGGTAATATGATTTAATCATATCAACTTGATACTTTATCACATAACTTATTTTTTTTTAATTATAAAAATACTATTTTATAGTACCAAATTGAGTATTTCTTGAAAAAAATATGAAAAATAATATGGGTAACCTATTTTTTCATATCAAAATGATATGCATAACTTGATCTTAAAAAAATATAAAACTGACCTGCACATATCAATCTGATCTTTTGAAAGTAATCCTTTTTGAATCCCATAATTTCCAATTGTTTGATTTATTTTGTAGATTTTTATTAAACGCTCAAGACAAGATTTTATATCTCTAGAACTACCCAAGATTATAAAACTGTAGATAACAGAAAATACATAAATAAATAAGAGCACACAGAGGGGGAGAAAATATTAAAGTTTCGCTCTTTGTAAATGACAATAAAAGCAATTTGTATTTAAATTCAAGAATAACCAGGTCTCCTCCCACCCTGACCAGTATAATTTGTGCCAATACAAACTTATTATATACTTGCAAAAGTTGTGCACTGTAAATATTTGTACCGACCACCCGCACTTTCGCCGTATAAAACGGGTGGTTTGCTGGGTGGCAACCGCAGAGAACGCTTGACTTTGGTGGGTAAAAAAACTACGCAGTCCACAGAAACCCACCTCTTTTTCCCTCTTGGCCACGTTTATTGATGGCCGCGGCAAGTGCTTTAATGGAAATTTAAGTATCATCGTTTAAAATGAAGCAGAAAAGCGCAAACGAACGAAAGACCCTGGAAAATTCCGAGCTGCGACTGCCAACTGGCAACTGGCGACCCTTGAGCTTTGGTCATTGCGTTGGCAACGCAAATTATTATTTTTATTATTATTGCAGGTTTTCGGTGCACATTTATTTTATGCAACTTTTACAGCGCTGCACATAGAAATTATTATGTACCGGGGGCTTCATAATGGGCAGTGTTTGTAATACTAAAAAAAAGAGACCCCAGAAGGGGTACAGAAATCCCGGGAATTAAGCAAGCAAACAGTAAACTAAAATATGCAACGGAAGCGGTAGGTCGGTAGGGAAATTTGATGGGCGCCAGTGTCGTGAAAAGGCCATAAAACCGAGTAAGCCGAGTAATGAGCTACGGCGGCCACACATTAAATATGCAACAATTAAGAGTGACAGTACAAAAAATTTGTTCATCAAAATGAAATGCAAGGCAAATATTTGAAAGCCAAGTACAAATTTATGCCAAGCTGCTTAGGCAACCTGAAAAAGGGGAGTTTAGAGCGGGGTAAGCACTTTTAACACCCCCCAACTCCTTGGGCGGAGTAACTTTTGCATTAACCAAGCAGGCTCGTAAAAAAGACAAACAGCCCATGAAAAACCCAGGCCGAAACTTCGGGACTAAACCGATTTGTGAATTTATTTAGGCAACCACTTTTGGCCTTAGCCCCTCAACAGCTTCGATTTCCCAGGATAACCTATAAATCCTTGGCTGAAAAGGGCCAGCCAAATAGGCTCAGGGTGGCCCTTTCATATTGGATCCCAGGGAGATTTTGTTGGGGAAAGAAAAACTCATGGAAAGATGTTAAAGAGACATCGGAACAAAAATAGAAAATAATCAATTGAATTTATAAATATAGACCTCAATATATTTTTTCCCCCTGTGATTTATTTGAACTATTAATTTATCGCTTTTACAGTTGATTTGGCAAATAATATGAAATTAATTTTAAATCTGTGCTACTCGCGTACATAAATTATTATCGAGGGCCCACATGAAATCTGGTTAATTCCACCTTATCATCATTAACAATTAATTATGCAGATACATTGTGCGATAAAGAGTGCGCCTGTCTGGCAGAGTGTTAATGCTTAATGTGGGGGCGTGGCATGATCTAGTGCCTATTAATTACTTGGTGGGTATTAATGAAGCGGAGTATTGAAATGGGTTAGCAGATTATCCAATGGTGTAGTCTTAATAATGATATAATTTATTTGTATTTAATTTATTAATACATACACCCAAAAAAAACTTGACATGAAACGATGATCGATTTTACGTTATGTGGTATCAATTTTGACTTGATATGCTCCAAATGTAAATTTCAAATTTCTCCCTCCTACTCATGTAACTTTAAGCGCTATCTCGCTCTATTTTGAATATCCGAAGGAGAGAAAGGTATTGCGCGGTAAAAACGATATGCCAGTAATTTAACATGCGCATATCGATTTGACCTGACGTGTTATTATATTGTGTACAAAACAAACCAAATATTAATCCCCATTTTAAATTCTTCAAGTCCTCCGTTAATCCAGACGGCCAATGTCCCCGAAAGAAGAAAATGATAAACAGTGTCTGCAACTGGTAGACAATTTTAATTACAACAAAATGACACGAAAAAACGACTATTATACATTATTTCCCGTTCCCCATTCAGGGGGGGCGCCTTAAAGTTTTATTTTTCTCCCCCCAACCACAGATCCACCGAAAATAAAACTCCCTCACCTTATCGCCGCCCTGTCGGCGTGCACAAAAAATATGATTTATGTATTTAATTTAATGTTCTTGTTGTTGCAGTCGCTTTTAGAGGACCGACCGGCTGTATGTGTTTATTTGTCAGGCGACAACGGGATAATAACAAACAACGCCGAGGGATGAGAATCCTACAGAAAACGATTTCCTTTGTTCGGTCTTAACGGCATTTCGCTGTTTTAAAGGCCTTAAATTATCTTGGTATTGCTGCGTTTTTTTTGGATTTATATTCTCTACAGGAAATAAAAATGAAAAATGTGCGGCGACTTAGCCTTGTTTTCGGTTTATCCTCCTCGTCTCTTTGGTGTTCTTCCGCTTGTAATTATAAATAATTTGGCCTGTTGTTGGTTTTTGTTTGCCAGAGTTTGCTGTTGAAGTGCATTAATAAGTAAACAGGCGAGAGAGCAACTATAGGGCACTCGTTGGCCTGAATTATGCAAGCTGGTAACAAAACAAGGGCAAATCAAATTGCAGCTTACACAAAATTATCAAGCATATGCTGTGTTTATACGCAAGTCAGTTTAAAAAGTCAGAACTTGCACTAAAAGTCTTGAAAACTACAATTTAAGGGGTTATATTTATTGAGTGGCGCCCGATCAGGGATCTTTTATGATAGGTATAACTGTAAAAAGTATAACTGTTACATATTAACCTTTATAAACATAATATTTAATAAGCATTGACTTGGGTATTTACAGAAATTTTAATTATTGCCGAAAGATTTCAGTGTTTTTTTTATCAAGTGGCGCCCGAGCAGGGACCTTTTAAGATAAGTATAATAGTATAACTGTTACATATTAACTTTTATGAACAATGTATTTAGTAAGCAGTGCGTCAGGTACTTACAAAAATTTAAATGATTGCCTAAAGATTTCTGTGTTTTTCATCAAGTGGCGCCCGAGCAGGGACCTTTTACTGTTGATGAACCTAAAATTTCAGATGCTATAGAAATGTTATCCTACAAATATCACTCGCATAAACAAAGTAATAGATATAGAGCACACACTTTGCGAAAACATTAAGCACACACACATGCAATTACCATAAGCCGCACTCACACACACAAACACACACACAGGGACTATAAAGCGAAAAAGAAAAGAGAGCCGAAAAACCAGGATCAAGTGCAAATTTTTGATAATTAAACATTCACAAGCGCCAAAATGCTTAACACAAGCACAAGCGGAGTCAACTGGGGCCTGGGCCACGCCCCCGCCGCCTCCTGGCCACGCCCACCGAGGGGGCTGCCCGAACTTATGCAGGCAATGTAATTAACACACAAAAATTGAAATCTGCTGGCAGGAGACGATGGCTTCATTGAGGTCCTAGGAATGTCTGCAGATGTTGGTAAGTGTGCATATGTGTGCAGTGTGAGCGTGTGTGTGTCTGCATGGTGTTTACACACACGAAGTCGCAACAACATCCTTTTTGTGTTTTCGTAATTAAAAATCAGCTGCAGGATATTTTTCGCCCAGATTCTCGCCCAACGAAAATTACAACCTCAGTGAGTCTGAGTTTGCTGTATTCGCAAGTACGCGTGTATACAGCAATTTTCCCAGCTACTTGTGATATGAAAGAGCGGAAAACTGGCACGCCCACATGTTAAATATTAAGCGATTTCATTCTACCGATTCCGCAATTAAATTGTATTTAAATCAAGGCAAGCGGTTGGAAAATTTGAGGAGACTTTCAAGGAATTGCTAAAAATATTTAGTAAATAGTTGTAAATTCCCCTGATAATTATATAATTTAAATTCACTTGAAAATATTTTTAAGAACTTTAAATCGGGTGTTAGGTTATTTCTTATTTAGAGCTTTGAATGACAAGTTTCAATGGTGTGAAATAGCCATATCATCCGATTTTATTTTCTGTAATTTACTTAAAATGGTTATTCGAAATTATTTATTACATTTCTATTGCATCTAATGAACAAATAAACAAGTATCTAGCAAGTCTATTAAGCAAATAATAAAAACAATATCCTTGGATTTATAAAAATTTCAATGAACTTCCTTTAATTGCATTTTTTCATTAATTAAGCGGAAATATTTTCGGTACCAGCGAGAAACGCGATTTTACACAGCGGACATAATTGAATCCGCGCACCTACAGATAAAAAGTACAAAGAGTACACGGGATGAGGCAACATTATACCGCCGGATAATATGGAAGAGCATATGTACAAGTTACGGCGGACCTCTGGCCATTCAACTCGTTGTAATGAAGAAGCTTAAAATAATTAACCGGCGAGACTCCGACTATCCAACTCTGGGAGAGATAAAAGAATTGCAACAGCGTTTAACCGACACGGCAAATATGCCTCAATGCTCGCGTATGATTTAAACAAATAGTCTGGCCATAAAAGGAGCTGGGGAAATGCGTTAACATTAAAGCCAAAAAGCGTGAACAAATATTTTTCAGTCCTGCATTTCAGGTCTAGTGCATTCGATTCATAGCCCATGCCCTTGTCCCCCGAAAAACGTAATTTATTTCCCGATCATTTATTTTATATTAATTAAATATGCGGTTTTAATATATACATTTAAATCATACACACACTCGCATATTTATATTTACATATATCATTTGTGGACCGAGGGAGACGAGGGGCGAAATCGGTTTTTAAGCTGCAAAGAAAACATTGAGGGTTTTTCTTTATTCGGCGGCGACCACAGTGAAAACAGAAAATGCAATGAAACGAAACGAAATATAACGAAATGAAATGCTTTGACAAGCATCTGCTGTAGGCGGCTCCCGTGGTTGGGGGCGTGGCATGTTTTTGACAAATTGACTTTGGCAGCAATAATAATAACAATAATAACAGCAACAGCAACAAGAACGGATTTTCAAGTACTATATTCATATTGATTTCAAACGAAACTTGAAATGCAAATGACAGATTTATTTTTCATGCTGTCGTTCTGCTGCTGTCAATCAAATTGTCGAAGGTGTTGATTGATGTCTAGCCGCTGGAAGGGGCGTAGAGTTTTTGAGTTTTCTAGGGGGTGGGAGTTATGCATTAAGAACATTTCAAATATTTTTGACAGCTTCGAATTTGAGATTTCAGCTTCTTCCCAACGATGCCATCGAGTACAGTGGTGTGAAAGGTAAAATCATAGAGAGGTACTCAGAATCAAATCGATATGCGCATGGTAAATTGATACCATATAACATCAAATCGATCATCGTTTCATATCAAGTTTATTTTTATAGGTATTCTATATGAATAGAATTGAACGTTCTTATCCAAATTAAAATATTAAATCTGAGGTTTAAGCTCCTTTCTTTTCTATTCTGTAATTATTTTATTTCATGTCATTTTCTCCCTAGCACCACTGTAACTTGACTGGTGGAAAATGCTTGAGTGAGTTTTCCCATTGACGCAAGCTGAGTCCATGGAAGTAGCTACTGAGCCAGCCATTCAAGCGAGCATTAGGACATGCTTAGAAATGCAATGGAGCATGTGCAGCTTCGGTGCTGAAAGAGATTACCCCCTGTCATGAGCTGTCCAATATCCCTCCGTTCTCCCCCTGAAAATATGAATGGCCCACGGACAAGTTAGGGAAAATAAAATCACCACAAAAATTGCTATTAAGATCTTAGCCTACATTTCATTGTTCACTCTCGAAAGAAAAAAATTACGAAAAAAAATCGCTGTGTTCGCAGGTGCTAAATTTTAGCAAGCGCGAGCTTTGCCTTTGTTTGGGTTTGTCGAGTGTCGAGTATAGTAATTTGTTTGCATGTTTATTCATGAAAGCGTCGTCGAGTCGGCAGACAACGTGTAGACGAAAAATAAATACTGGCTAAAACACACCCAGGCCCAAAAGCTCGCTGGCACACACGCACTTGAACAATGCGAAATGCGAAATGCTTGAAACAGCCGAGTTAGGTGCCCCCTTCTCTTGCCCTTTCTCTTCCGGCCTCGTGACACTCGCGTTTTAAATAATTCAGCGCCACCCGGTGACTCACTAACCACCTACAGCAGAGGACACAATAATAGCTCAGAAATGTATCCCCAAAAATTTGTATTTTTGATTAACTTATGAATTACCTATACAATTATAAAAGGTGCCACATAAGTAACTGGATGTTAAAATTCATTTACACACAGAAAAAAGCATGTCGCTTCTGGTTAAGCCATATGCATATCGTTTTAACATGAATTACTCATTTCGAGCATATCGAATTTACGATGCCGCATATCAAGTTAAAATTGATATTACATTATGTAAAATATATCTACATTTCATATCGATTTTATTTTTTGGTTGTATAAAGATGTCATAAAAAATTCAGTGGCTGAAAGTCATAAGTAGAAAATATATCGACCTTAATTTTCCCCACGTTAAAATGCCTAAAAAGAATGTAATTAATTTCACTGCTACTCTTTTGACCTCCATTGTTTTACACACTCAGTACGAAAGCAGCGAAATTGAAAGCTTAAACGGCCGGGAAGCTTGACATCTCTGGCAGTGCTTAAAAGCGGGGCAAAACACAAAAAAGGACGGAAGCCAGGACACCGAGTTGAACTAGAGGAGCGGCAAAGTGCTTTAAATGGGTTGCAGGATTTTGGGCACCATTCACAGGACGACAGCGACTGAGCAGGGACCTCCGCTCATTGGCTTTCGTCGAGGGGTTATCCTCTTAGCTTAACCCCATAAGGCCACAAAAGATGTTTAGCTTTATTTATGTGTCGAAAATGGTAAAGTGGAAACGGAATGAAGTGGGTTGCTGGGATGGGGATGTTGGGTTGGTTGAAAGACTCATGGATTATGCACTAGGGGAATTTCAAGGCAAAACAGTTTGCTACTGATTTAAGGCCAACTTTCTCTATCTTTTTGACCACACATTCCTTTTATATTAACCTAACTGTACAAAATCCCTAACTAAATAAAAACCAGAATTGGAATACACAAACTGCGAATGTCTGTCGTCATCATAACCATTTTTAAAAACAGCTTGATTTTATTTTCAACATAATTAAAAACACTTTCCGAGCAAATTGTGTCAGTCGTTGACTCCGCCCACCTGCAATCCCATTAAAAATTTCCCCAACGCATCCTTTATGCTGATAATAAAGTTAGTGCTCTACATATCCACGTAATTTCCTTATTAGGACGCCACCTCCACCTCCTTTAATCCCACCAACTCACCTGGGCTCATTCAATTCCAACTTTTTGCACTTTTGATGCAGTTACTTGGCATGAAACTTACAAAAAGCAGTGAAGCACCAAACTCCGCTCTCCATGGAGAATTCAATTAAAAACTTCAGCTCCCTGAGGGGAGTGAAAGTATCCCGTAGTAGAAAAAATAACCAAAGGAACGGGGGACTGGGATTGGGATTGGAAAAAATCATAGAAGTATTTTTGATTTTGTTCGCATATTTCTGTTATTGGTTGAAATTCTATACGGGGGGAGGATTAGTGCCACCCACCTGGAGTTCCAGAAGGTCTGGGGTCTCCGCTTTCTGGCATCCCTGGTTTCTGGCCAAACCCGCACAAACGAAATAATCCAATATACATATTGTATTGTGCGATAATACTACGGCGGTCGGAACGAAGCCAGAGATTGAAACCGGCAGTCCTGCTGATTTCTTTGGCTCGTTTTTTCTCCACATCCCCACTTCTTTGTTGAACAATGCTTTCCGGATATCGTTCGGTTGTTTTCTCTCCATCGAGTGCGTTTCATTTAAATTTTTTGCAATTTTTAGGCAGTTTTATGCTTGGCAAAGTCAACAACTGGCGAACAGATTCAATGAAAAATCATTTCAATTTCTCTGGCAAATTTGCATACATACGGGCCGTTGTCTGTCTGTCTGTATTATATTCGTTGCTTTTGTGCAAAAGAATTGGCAAAAAGTTAAAACCCGCTACCGTTAAGGTGAGGCTTTAATGAAGCCTCAAATCACTTGTCTATCTGGACGAGAAAAACTTCCCCTTGCTGAATAAGTAAACAGAAATTTGCTTATTTCTCCTTCAGCTGGCAATAAATTACTCCGGCAGATAAAAGTAATTCGAGAAGAATAATTGAAATTGTAATTGTCGCAAACGATGGAGTGGCCTTCCCTTGACTCTGTACTCTATACTCAATTTTGCCACATTGATTTCTCGGGCAGCTGGTGCGCCGCATTTTGTTTGCTTCTGGGTGTTCCCCACTTTTTTCTGCCAACTCTGCATACGACAAAATAAAAGATAATGCTGATTGTAAGTGCTGCACAGTAGGAAAAGGTGATATAATAGTTTAATTGATAATATTATAAACTTTTCTAAAAATAATATAATTTTTAAAAATTTTACATATTTAATTTAACACAACAAGTACATTTATCAAGCGGAACAAGTATTACTCGCGGTTTAAAATCACTTAAAAAGAAGCCTAAAAATATGCAATAAAAATTTTAATACAGTGGTAACTCTATCAAATTTACAACATTTTGTTGCATACTTTTAAACACTTTTATAATTGATTTTCTATATTTTTGAAACTATATTTTCGATTTATTTTTTGTGTAGATTCTTCTTCTGAATGCCGGACTCTTTGGTGATATAATAGTATAATTGAGTATTTTAAATGACTTTTGGGAAATTTTTAAATATAATAAAATTTTTAATTTTAATTTTGCATATTTAATTAAATACAAAAATTACATTTATCAAGCGAAACAAGTATTACTCGCGGTTTAAAATCACTTAAAACAAAGCCTAAAAGTAAGCATTGAAAATTTCAATAAAGTGGTAACTCCATCAAATTTCAAAATTTTGTTGCATACTTTTAAACACCTTTATAACTGGTTTTCAAGATTTTTGAAACTATATTTCCGATTTCTTTCTGTGTGGATTCTTCTTCCGAATTCCGGACTCTGTGGTCCATAACTGGTCGAGTGACCCCTGCCCTTTATTGGGCAACTGGCCAGCCGGGAAATGTGGCAACTGGCCGGCGCTAATGTCACCGTCTGGGCCTTTTTGGCAACCTCGCCAATTGGCAATCGTACGTGAGTTCTGTTTATTTTTATTTTTATGTGACAATGCAAAGTAAGTGCACTCGAGTTGCTTGGTTTGTACACACGAGGACCGAAGGATGTGCATAAAAATCAGTGGGCTTTAAAGCTAACGATGCATCTCGCTCAATTACGGCAAAATAAACAACTTCATCGGCCGCTCCGCTTCCGGTTCCGCTACCTGCGTCCGGATTTGGACGTGGATGTGGGCGAGATCCGCTCGAAGTTCCGCGCGACAGGCCTGCCATAATTGTTTGGCTAGAAAAAACAACAGTTCGCAGATGCCAATCAGCGAGAAACCGGCTATAATGCCGCAGATGTTGCCAATTGTACCTGGGAGCACGAGGATGAGGGGCACACACATAAAATGGTGGGTGAGATATGCAAAACGACCCCAAAATACTCACTGAAGGTCTCGTACCAGGCGCTCTTAATAATCTGGCGAAAGTATTGAATGTGCGTTTCGGCAAAATAAATACGAACCACGGCCAGTTCGGCGGGGGAGGCTGAAGATGAGGATGAGCCGCCGCTGTGCACGGGGACCTTTCCGGATGCGGGAGGGAATCTTGGGCCGTAACTGTTATTGGCACGCGGTCCGGGATTGCTTCGCCTGCGAAATGAAAATCTTTTACGATGGCAAGCAGTCAGGCAGGCCGCCAGTGCTGGCGGAATATTAAAGGCATATGGGGTTGAAAGATAAAATTCTGAAATAAAACTTAAAAATAAATTATAAAGATTTCTAAAAGAAGGCTACTGCATAGGTCTTTACCACCCCATGTAAGTTCATTTTTAAAAACAATTGTCCTTCGAGCCGGATAGAAATTAGTAGTAGTTTTTTATAACCTTTCTTGAGCTGCCTAAAAGTATTCCCTAAAAAGTTGTAATTCCACCAACTAAAAGTAAGCTACTGCATAGGTCTTTACCACCCCATGTAAGTTCATTTTTAAGAACAATGGTCCTTCGAGCCGGATAAAAATTAGTTGACGTTTTTTATAGCCTTTCTTTAGCTGCCTAAAAGTATTCCCTAAAAAGTTTTAATTCCACAAACTAAAACGCGAATTCTTTAGCCCGAAAATCCTTTTCTGTTAGTATAAGATTAGACTTAAATTAAAAAGATAAACAAATAAGCTATATAGTCAGCACTAGAGCTCAGCTCTCAATTCGAATGGGGGGTTTGGGCCAACGACTGACTCCATATGGAAATTGAAATGAAAGCCCGGCATGGTAAATGAATCGGAGGCACAACGGAGTCGCAATTTGCACCGCACTGAATCCGCTTTGGCCAGTGGACTTACGCTGGACCCTTGGTCGGATTGGGAGTGGGCAGGCCCAGTGTCATGGCTCCACGGACACTATAGCGGGTCTCCGTGCAGGAGGCCAAGCAGAGCGGGCAGAACAGGGCGTCCTGCAGTTCGTGCTCCAGGCCCGTCACATTCTCGCGACTGGTGATGACGTTCAACCACTTGACTGGATGGATGCATGGATGGGTGAGGGGAAAGGAGACATTTATTCAATGAATTCGCGATTAACTCCACTTAAAACCCACACTCGTAGCGCTTGAGACAAGCCAGGTGCTGCAGTGTGCAGTAGATACGCTTCTCATTCCCATCGATATATCTGTGCGGCAGGCTGAACGGGACGCACTCGCACAAACTGACGACACTCTGGGCCCTGCAAGCCGATATGCACTTACTGAAGGTATAATGACGTGCAAAGATCCAAGGCATCTCATTTTCAAACAGGCACTTGCGCTGGAGTTCAGGGAAAAACAGTGTAAAGGAACCTTAAATAAATAAGCGATATTTAAGTGGAACCTACCACAGATTGGCTCATACTTCGCGCTTCGGGAAGCGTTTCAAATATTTTGGCTCTTACGGGTAGCAAGGTGTTGAAGCCTGTTTCGGCCACGCGTTCTGCCACGCCTCCGGAATAGGGATCTGGATAGCTGTGGGGCTCGTAAATGGAGATCTAAGCAAGCTTATTAAGTTACAGGTAATATAACTATAGTGTACTACCCACCACAAACCCATTGTGACCATTTATCTTGTAGAAATTGTCACTGGGGTCCGATTTCAGAGTCAAAACCAATCCCATGTCGGGGCCAAAGTATCGCTGCCTGAAGTCTCTCTTATTAACGTATCTAAAAAGATAGGATCTAGTTACTCTGGTCCTCCAATCCGGATATATTTTATTTTAATATCAATAGTATTGGTCTTTCGAGCCGGATTGTTTTACTTTAAAATATATAAACACCACCCCATTTTAGTTCATTTCTAAAACAATGGTCCTGCGAGCCGGATTAAAACTCACCTCCCATCATAGTTAAAGGTGCAGCAGTATCCATGACTGGTCAGGGTTGTCTCAAACTGATCCATGCAATCGAAGAGTCGCCCGGCAATTCTGCAGCTCACAAACATATCACTGCAGTTCGGTGTGAGAAAGTGCATTCGTTTTCTGGTATTAAAAAACAGGTCCTCCTCTCCCGTATCAAACTTGTCCAAGAAGCTCTGAAAGCGCAGAGCATTATCTATATCCACCAAATCCGAGGGATCATAGTACATGTACATGAAGGCCCCAAGTTGTTCGTAAAAATGGCTGGCATTGCGCTGCTTTGGATCTTTGCCACTGCTGTAATTTAAAGCAAATATTTATAGGAATCTCTAGAAATATCATTTCCAGAACTACAGTTTGTGGGCATATTGCCAGGCCGCCCGTTGCGAGATGCGGTTCAAGCTGCACACGGAGATGGCCGGGAACTCCACCTTCCAAATGGGATACATCGGATGGAACATGGTGGTCACCAAGGCCTCCTGCTCGTTGGTGTAGGTGCCCCAGAGGAATGCAATTAGAACGCTCAAAGCGGTTATGTGGAAAACGAACCAGAAGAAACTGCGGGTGCACAGGAAAAAATGATCTTTGTTAATATGAATTTATATATAATCTATCCGGCTCGAAGGACCATTGTTTAGAAAATGTACTTGGGGTGGTAAGAGTGATTTAAAAACCTTAGTAGTTTTTTCCAAGTATGAAATACCAATTATCAATTTGAAATATAGATGGTTTTTTTTATCCGTGTGGTCAGTGGATTCGGGTAATGGCTAATGCTAATTGAAAAAGGCTACCGCCCAGCCGGATGTGGCTAACCACCACTCCCAACCTACCGCTCCTGAATCCTGCGACCCGGCTCCACTAATTTGCTGTAACAATGGAACGACAGGTTCTGTAGCAAATCCTTTAAAGCGGCGGCAAATGACAATTTTCGCGTATCCTCCGCGGAAGTTCCAGGTAAGTGGTTGGTATTCTGAGTGGTGGTGGTGGCGGTGGTGTTAAAGGGTGGTGCTCCTCTTCCGGGATTGGGTATCCACCAGGCAGCACGGCCCAATGCCAGACGAAAGGGCTGATCCTGGTCCAAGGACTCCATTGCAACTGGCATTGTCCTTGCGAGTACGGGCCGATTTTAATGAAAATTTCGCAGTCATGTCGTGCGTGTTGTTGTAATTAGGCCCGGTGCTCCAACTTATTGCCAACAAATTAACTGCGACATGGCACGTGGTGTTTGGTGGGGGGTGGTGAAGCCAGAAGCCAGAGGAAAAATGGGAAAAACCAGGAGGTCCTGCTCTCGATTCGTCTTGGCAATTTCCCTTAATTGTCAACAATTTAAAATGAAATTAGTTAAATGCGCGTTAAATGTCAGCCAGCGGAAACATCATCATCATCAGTAGCAGTAGGCAGTTGTATCCTTGTTTGTAGCCCCAAAAAAAAAAAGAAAACATGATTCCTCCCCCCTCTGGATTATGAGCTGCGTAGGCAAATGAGGAACACGTTTCGGTGGTGTCCATAGAAATACAGATTTTTGTGACCCCCACGCTCCTAAATGATTACAAATTCTTGAGATTAGGCTAAGACAAATTTCAGGAAATATTTAATTTGGGGTTAGTATTTAATTTGTTTGACCTTCAGATGTTTTAGACATTTTTAAGATTTTAAGATTCTTTTGGCAGACTGCAATAATAGTGCTTCCTTTTCCCATCAACACATGCTCACTTAAGGGAACAATTAGTAAATTCTATCATCAAGATCTTTAAAGAACTTCTATTAATACTGATTGGTTTCTGACAGCTGACAAGCCATTTCTCTCTATCAACAAGTGAAATAACGTTTTGTAAACAATTTTAATGGAAATACAAATTATGACAATGTTGTAAATGAAAGAAATATTAATATTTACCCAGTAAAAATAATTCATTACAAGTTCAACACTTTTAAAATGGATTTTATGCAACAAGAAATTTGGTTTATATCTCAACGTTTTAAATATGATATGGGAACTTACGACCTTAACAGAGACATACTGCCTACTCAAGCGTACAGGTAATATGCCAAAACCAATATTAGCTGAAAAGAACGAGATCTGTCAGTCCACGAATAAAGTCTGCGTGGAAATGCGATTGTTGGAACATATTGACACGGACGGAAATGGCACATTTTCGTCAGTGAAAACGGGGGAGTTTCGGGGGGCGACAAAGGATTGTGCGACAAATTGCTCCCCAGGTGAGTGTGGGACCAAATTAATCTGCAAATAAGCAGGTGAGGGGAGAGGGGAGAACGGAGGGGAGGCAGTCGGCCAAGATAAACGCACAAAGCGCAGAAAATGGGGGAAGGGGCAGGGTTATTCTTCTCTCTTTTTGAGGCAGCAAACGGAAACGGAAATGAAAAATGTGAAAAATGCAATGCGCAGCGAGTCGCGAAAAACGACAGTCAAAAGCGAGCGAAAAAGAGGGAGGCGAGTGAAAATGGCAAATGCAAATTGTCTACGGTGCGTATGTGCGTTTTGCGTGTCTGGTGCACACTGCGTATGAGTAACATCGATGCTGACTTGTCCTTTATCTCGGCCTCACCTTTTGGCCTCCTGCTCCTGCTCCCCCCACCTCTTTTTCGATTCCGGTGCCAATAGTTTGCCATATCTCTTCGCGGAAAATAAACGTATATATGGCGCAGTAAATCTGTCATATCCAGACAAAAGCTCAAGCCAAGCGAATTCTTCTTTGGTCTCCACCCTCTTTTGCGCCGGATGTTTCGATTCCAACGAGGGACTCTCCCCACAAAGGACCCCGGCTAAATTGATTCTCAATATTTGCTTTAGATCTCCTGTCTGAATATTTACGTACAATTATAAAAATCTTATGTGTTTTACTAATTGATTTAAATATTTAAAGGCAACTTAAGGTTTAAATGGAAAGATCATATTTAAATTTCTTATAATATTACAAAGGACGGTGTTCGGTCCATTATACTTTTCATACTTAGCTGAGCAATAAAAAACGCCTTGCATACTCTTAGGGCGGCCAAAATCGGCCTGCCTCTGTAAGAAACAGACTGCTATATAACGACTGCGGCGACTTTACATTCCTAACTTCGTTTCCTGCTTTTTTAAAGTAGGAAATTAAAATGTTATAATCGTGTATAAGGTTATATAACATTTTCCTGACCTGGGTTAACAAGCTTTCAACCAAAAAATGAGTTATTGCCAAAACGAAAATGAGTCCCAAGCACCGGAACTTACTTAAATGTGATTGCAAAAACTTGTTTACAGGTAATCTCATTCTTTCTTTCAATCTCAGTAACTTAAGGGTGCTGTATACTGAGTTTCCTGGAGGTATATTTATAATATTTAAGTATATCACTTTACCATTTTCAGAAATTTCACAAGAAACTTGATATATTGTGGTTTATATTTATATTTCTTTATTAAATAGTACGGTAATAGACTTCTCTATTATTGATGTCCTGGAGGCTGCGATAGTTGTCAATCAGAGGTTTTTGTCGCGAGTCCTTGAGATTCCAGAGTTTTGCGATTTGACGGCGTGGATAGTCAAGAACATCAGGAAAAACAGTCCACGTGACAGATTCCGCACAATCCGGTGTGGTAAGAGATCCTTAAAAGAAAGATTAGACATGAAAGATCAAAGATCTTAGGGGGATTTTCTCTTAGCTTACCATTATAAGTGAAAAACTCTCCTCTCACAATGTTTCCCAACAACTGGCCAACGGTCAGTCTACCGATTATCGTAGCATTTGAGTTATACTGCACGATTCTTGGCAGCTGGTTGAAGATCTTGTTGAGTCCATAGTGCTGGGAGGTTTGACGATTCGCCGACTTAAACATTACGCCCAAAACAGCCAGGCCATCGGGATGCTGAGTTGCCTCGCCCATTGTATCGTATATGGTGTTCTTATGCACAATATGCATTTCCACATCGTAACGCTCGAAATTGATGGCATGTTCCGATCCCTTGGAAGTCGGCGATCCCCAGTGGAAGTGAACACTCTGGGCCTCAAAAGTGCCGGGCAAAAGACTGCCATTGATGGAGGCTCGCTGGCCTCCTTGGGTTATGGGAATAACCATGTTTGCTAAGCAAGAAAATAGATAGATGACTATTTAGTCAGTTCAAAAAAAAACTTCTTACCTGTGTGTCCATTATTTACAACAACGAGGGGAGTCTGCAAAGGCTGATCGTAGTAGTTGAAACGCAGGCGGGGAATGGACACAATTGTGGCCTATTTCATAACAAATTTAGGAGATATGTATTCTGGAGTATCGAAATCAGATATTAATTTGCCCAAAGCATGCAACAATATTTTCAGAAAACTATTAGATTTATACTAGAGCTTTAAGAAATATCGAAAGTTTTCTACCACTCAAAATATCAATATCAACATTGTCAAAATATCGAAAATATCGATATCAAGCTCTAATTTATACAAAACCATCAATATTTTGCATTACTTTTACACACCTTAAAGAAATACCATTTCTGTATAACTTACATCGTCATAAATCAAATCTATGGGTGACTGGCTTTCACCAGTTTGGCAGGTTCCCGTCCAATCATCACCCTGATCATCATAGTTATACTCGCCCGCCGACTGATCATCAGCCCGATCCTGCCTTATAGCAGCTAGATAGGCCTCCGGTATTTCTGAAAAAGTATCTTAAATATCTGAGACAAACCAAGGGTTTTAAGAACAACTCACCTATATAGGCAAAAGTGCATCCGCAAAGAGCTAGCAGCCACCAAAAACTAAAGAAGAGCATTTTTGTTTATAGAACTTTTCACTTGTAACTACTTTCAGATTTCAGATCCGTTCCCGTTGGGGATTCCAGCCAGACTGTGGGTTTCTCGCTTGCGATCAGGACCATTTATACCAGCGAAAATCAGGGGGAAGACTGCAATAATTTCTAAATGGGTGTGCATAAGAGGGGCTGATAAGCGCAATCAGCTTAGCTCCAGCCTATGGGCGCAATTTACATTCAAATGGCAAATGGCTTTACAGCTTACAGCGGTTGCCAAACCAGCTTGATAATTGACTTTGACTTTGGTTGAGACACTGAGCTCGTTATTAATGAATCCTGTTCTCTCTTTCACATTCTCCATACATTGTCGATAGAACGAAGAATCCCTGATTGCTCTGATTCAGAATTAAATGGTGCAAGAAAAAGGAGGCGGGCCATCAAATCACTTGATTCATTGCTATGGGTAGTTTCCCAACAAAGTGAGTCATTGGACTATTTATCAAAACCCATGAAGCTAACGACTTCAAGCTTGAGATAGGTTCGACTTTCAGGGAAGGGGTTTTAAATATCACATGAATCTTATTAAAATTCTATTGGGATTCCTAAATTTATTATAATATTAAATAGATTTATATAATATTTTAGAAATTCATTATTTTTGACTTAAATTAGTTTAAATAATTAAATTTAAGTTTCTAATAAAACGAAATAAAAGCTAATCAAAAGTAATTCCAGGAATATTGCTTTATTGCCTGTCAACGTCTGGAAATCCGTCTAGATATAACGTAAAATCATTTAGCCCTTATCTTATAGTTCAACCTAACTGATCTTGGGTAACCAATATAATTTCCCAGACTACCTCTCTTGTTGACACTATAATGTTTGCTAATAACTCTGATATCTGCATTATAAAAACTTGTAGATATAATATTTAGAATTAAGTGGGTGCTTATCATTTATTTCCCCTCATTCGGATCAATGAAATTATTTCCATTTTTAAGTTCTGATGATTTTTCAAAAGAAATTTGATAGTTATTTCACCCATAGAGGTGTATTTCTATCACCATTTTAACAGCTGTTGTAACAACTTAAGCCAAAGCAGCTGAAACTGTGACCCAACTCTTGCCCAATCTTACATTTCTAACCAAAATTGTGGATTAATGTAAAACGAATATATTTTACAAGTATTGTAATAAGAGACACCCACTCAAGCATGCCCCATTCTATGATAAACAGGTCGATAATTTGTTTCTTGGATAGCCCGATAATTGTTCCTCATCTTCTTATCCCAATGATCTCGTAACTCCCAAAGTTTCGATACCATTTCTAGAGATACGGGCAGGATTTGCGTGAAAACTGTCCATAGAACAGCCTCGTGGCAATTGGGCGTGGTCAGAGATCCATCGTAGGTCATAAAGTCATTGTGATTTATATTCCCAATCATCTCATCCAAAGTAAATCCGGCCGGAATAGTCGTGTTCGATTCATCCGTCCGAATATTTACGACCGCATTAATCACTTTGGTTAGACCCGTGGGAATATTCGTGGGATTCTATATTTAAATTTGATAACTAAGATAGTTCGATACAAATGAAGTATAGAATAGTACCTGAACAATTTGTAACAAGACACCGATAACAGCCAATCCATCTTCTTCCTCGACTGCCTCAACGATATCTTTGTATTTGGCGTTTCGGTGGACAATATGCATTTCTGCGTCATATCGACGGTTGTCAATTGTATGCTCGGATCCTTTGGAATTGGGGGATCCCCAATGGAAGTGTACACCCTTGGCCAGATAACGACCCTCCAAGCGACCGCCTCCTATAAAGGGTTGCATTCCATTAATCGTTTCGGGAATGTCCATGCTAACTGAATATAGATTAATTACCATTGTAAACTATTATTGGGCTATTATTATTATTATTAACCCACTTACATGAATGTCCATTATTTTTAATAAAAATTGGCCCCTTCAAAGGAACATCATAGTTTCCAAAATAAATCCGAGGTGTTATCAAGATGTGCGACTGTTAGATAACATTCTATTCTATATTACTTAGTTAAATAAATAAACTTATAGCTTACTTCTTGAGTATCTAACGCAATGGGTGATTGCTGATCTCCTGTGGCGCAGAGGTCCGTCCAATCCATTCCATTCAACAGGTAGTTCCATTCGGCACCTACAGGTTTCAAATGGAGGAAAATACCAAGTTTAACCACCTAGCACCTCGTATTCCTATTTCTGGGATCCAAGAAAGGTAAGGCATAATTTTAAGGGATCCAATTACTAACCCAAGACAATGGAAAAAATGAAATAAATCACTATTAACCGTTGCATCGTTAGAACTGTAATAATAAACCGAATATATATTAAGACCTATTTTAACGCAGATGATCTGAAGTACTAATTTCAACAACCAACCGATAAATGGATTTAAAATGCACATTTACCGTGACTAAATTAGCTTCTTTTCAGTTTCCAATCATTGAAGCTTAGTTAGTCCAGTTTTTATCACCTCTTGAAAAAGCCGATCTATAGTTATGTTGCTTAAATTACCATTTGAGCCAAAGTAAAAGCTTGTGAAAACCATTTGCCTGCATTGTTTGTAAGCTCAGATGTGATTGTTATGATTACGATATAATAATTATAATTGTTTCCAACTAACGCGTGTTTCTTTGTATTTTATCTCGAATCGTTTTCGAGTTTACATATCTTTACATATCTTATCTTTACTACTTCTGCGACTGCTGGAATAAAATCGGTTCGGAAATTGTTTATACATAATAATTTATTTGCATTAAATGACTAAAATAAATACAGAACTTAGGTCTACAACTTTAATACCATCACTTTCCCAGGTAGGCACCACTCAGATCTTTGCCCACTCTGTAGAACACAGGTCGTCCATTTCGCGGTTGGATATCCCGGAAATTGTTGATAAGTCTGTGGCCCTCGGAGTCTCGCAGCTTCCAGAACTTCGATACCGATGAGTAGGGTACGGGCAGGACTTGGGAGAACACTATCCAGGTGACAACCTGCTCGCAAAGGGGCGTGGTCAGGGATCCCCGGTAGGTGAAAAAGTCACGGGGATTCAGATTGCCAAGCATCTGACCCAAACTCAAGCCACCCGGAATAGTCGTTTTCGCTTTGTACTTCGTAACTCTCGGCAATGCACTCATTACTTTGTTTAGGCCCGGAAATATGCGATTGGGACTCTGTAAAAAAATTTAAAGTATATATTTAATAACATTTAATATTATGTAACTTATGTAACTGAAAAAAAAGATAGATAACAATCATCTTAACTTAGACTCATAATTTTGATTCATTTAAACTTTAACTTTTTTGTTTTTTTTAAAGAAAATATAGATTTATAGAAAAACAAAATAACAATCATACTAACTTCACCGTAATTAAATTTTATGTAACTCAATTTGATTCATCTTTAAACATTAGTTTATTTTTGTTTTTTTTTACGAAAAGATAGATTCATAGAAAAAACAAAATAACAATCATCTTAACTGTGACGCAATTAAATTATATGTAACTGAATTTTATTCATCTTTAAGTTTAACTGTTTTGGTTTTTTTAAGAAAATATAGATTAATAGAAAAACAAAATAACAATCATCTCTTGTTTTTGATATTTTTAAGAAAAGATAGATTCATAGAAATATCAAAATAACAATCATCTTAACTTTGACGTAATGACACGTTATCTTTTCTTCGGCAAATTCAGTTCTATGGTGTAGATTTTCATTTCAGCCGAACTTGAGCGCTTTGTCACGTCAGGTGAGATTATAAAAGAGCAATACACATGCTTTTTCCGTACATTAACCTTTGATTTAAATGCAATTAAATTACCCTAACAATTTTCAGCATCACACCGATGACAGCCAATCCATCTTTCTTGTCTTTCGCCTCATCGATATCTTTGTACTTCTCATTTCGATGGACAATATGCATTTCCACGTCGAATCGCTGCTTGTTGATGGAATGCTCGGATCCGCGGGAACTGGGGGATCCCCAATGAAAGTGAAAACCCTCGGCCACAAATCGACTGTTCAGCAGACCTCCGGTTATGAAGGGCTTATTGCCGTTGGCCGTTTCGGGAATCTCCATGTGAGCTGCCAAATAGTTATAATTAGTTATAATAGTCGTTATAAACTATTGGCCATCGCCCACCTGTATGTCCATTATTTTCCAGGGCGAGCGGCCCCCTCAGTTTTACGTCATAGTTTCCGAAAACGATTCGAGGCAATGGGACGATCAGCGACTGGCAAAAAGCATAACAATCTATTATTTATTGAAATAAATTGGCCTTGCTACCCCTTTTCCGCAATCATTACCTCTTGTAAGTGGCGTTAAAAGAGTTTTATTGCCAATTTGGAGAAGCTTTCGTTGGTTACACATTTCAATTTTGGGTATTACAATTATATAAACATGATCTCAAATTAGGTGAATAATAGAGCCTTTCATTAACAAGTTATCGAATTTCCTGGTTTGTAAATTCCAGACTACCATAACTTCCAGTTCCAGATATTTTAAGTATTTCTTATGGAAGATTATAAAATGTCTGGGTATGTTGACTAATTCTTAACCGAATTTGTTAAGCAACGACGAAATATTTTAATAGATGCGCATATAAAATAGGGCCGCATGTTTGGATCGCATAATTAAAACACATTTGGTTATACAAATTTTTAATTTAATTGTTTTCTTTCTTTGATTTACAAGAACAAGATCGTGTGCTAAGTAAGTTTGTTCTTCTGGAATTTAAACCCGATCGCTTAAATCATTATAAAACCGAGAACTTGGACAATTTTACAAAAAAACATAACAACTAAAGATTATAACATACCATTTTAACACTATATATTTAATATCTGGTGATAATATATCATATCATGATATTTATAACTTACTTTTTGAACTTTCAAAGAAATGGGCGATTGTCTTTCTCCTGAAGAACAAATTCCTCCCCAATTCCGTCCGTTCGTCTCGTAATTCCAATGTGCTTCATCTTTGTGATCTGCAAGTTTCAAATTGAAGAAAATACAAAATCTGAGTCGTTTTCACTTTCTTTCAGCCACCTAGCTTCTGGTAATCCTATTAGCCAAGACGGTGAATGAATTTACTTCTGTTTTCATTCGACTCATTCGGAATTAGCCGACTCTCTCATTTAGGGAACCCAAACAAGGTATGGCAGAATGATTAATTACACTAGTTTACAAAAATAAATGGAGTGCTCACTAAACAACGGTTTTGTGGTTTAGTTTAAATATATGGTTTAAGCATGTCTCATATAAGAAGGGTTTGAATCACTTTAAATTGTTTTGCTTCGAAAGATATTATTTTAAGGAAACAACGAGGTTAGTAATAAAAAAAATTGACCATACAATATAATGTTTTATTAAACCATTTTAGATCTATAATATTTTAATGGATAATTGGTGAGCTCACTAAACAACTGTTTAGTGGTTCGGTTTAAGTATATGGTTTACTCATGTCTTATATAAGAAGGGTTTTTTAATCACTTTTGCTTTATAAAAAATTTACCATACAATATAATATTTTATTAAACCATTTTAGATCTATTAAAAACATTAATATTTTTTTTTATTTCCTGCCATTGATGGCTTGTTTTTGCACTTTATTTCACTCCTCATAGTTCTCACACATATAATACATAGTAAGATCTGGGATCGGAATTACCATTCGATGTATGTTGATAGGCTAGCGGTAGCAGTAGTAAAAGCTTGTGAAATGCATTCGGCTGCATTGTTGCAGATCGCAGATGTGATTGTTCTGATTACGATATTAAAATTATAATAATTGTTTCCAACTAACGCGTGTGTCTTTTGTATTTTAGCTCCCGTCGTTTTCGATTTTACATAATTTATCCGATGCGAATGTGCGGGAGATATATGGAGATATGTTAGTTTCTATGGTGCTGCTGCGACCGCGAACTTCGAACAACTGAAATGCCTCACAAATACCCCGATATCTTTTATAGTTTAGTGGGGTCTCTGCGATGCCCACGTCGTCTGGGCGTCTGGGGAGTTGGAATGGAATCGGATCGGATCGGATCTGAATTCGAAACCTAAGTGGGGCGTTATTAGCGGCAAACGGTAGCAACAAGTGCCAGCTTAATTGCACTGTTGGTTTTCGAAATGATAAATGATGGATCTGAGTTGTGCAATATAGACCATAGGTGCTACGGAAAACCGTGTGATAATCGATGGAAATGCGGAAAAGATCTTGCCAAAGTTGGTTGAACTCTTACAAGTTCTTTCGGTTTTAATTGGTGAATGGGTGGGTTAATAGTTCTATAATACAAACAGTTTTTCTGGTCAAATATAATGTGTATTCAAAAGAAAATATAATTAATCCCTAAATTAACCAAATTTTAATATTGTGAACTTAATAAAAACTTAAAAAAATAAATTTAAATCTTTCGATTTCATATTTATAAAAAGCAATTTGTAAAAACATTTTTCAGCCAAATTTTGCAATCGAATTTTTGTATTAAAATAACCCAAAACTTTATTTTTTAATCCTTAAATAAACAAAATTGTAATATTGTGTACTTAATAAAAACATGTTTTATTTAAATCCATCGATTTCATTTTATATAAAAACCAATTTATGTAAACATTTTTCCTTCGTATTTTGCAATCGAATTTTTGTATTAATACATCCATCAAAAATCTGATCAGCGGGTGCTAACACGTGTCAAAGTATTAAAAATATTTCATCAATCAAAGCATTTTGCATAAGTTACATGAAATTAATTTCTTAATAAGCTTAGTTCCTGCTGCGACCCCTTCCAAATGCATCAAAAGAAAGTAGCTGTGACCATTTGCATTTGAATTGTTATCAATTTTGGCAAATATTCGAATTGGATCAGCCAGATTAGGCAGATTAGTTGCCCGACGGGTTTCGACTACGTCATATCCAAAAGAGCAGGGAAATCCTCTGACCAGTTACAGCATAATGCTTTTTGGCCATAGCTTCTTTGTCGAACGTTCCATAATTCCCTTAAAGTGGGTGACTCACACAAGACCACAACATAATTTGTCAGCATTGATAGTATAGTAATATTAATAAGATTTACGTTGTCTAGGGAGGTTTCACTTTTCCCCATCGAGCAAAGAAAGCGGCTTAACATTTTTTCAGGCTTTACATTTAAACTGTATTTCGTATTCTGTCACTAACAACTAAGTATTCATGCACACTCTTCGTAGAAATATTATTAAGGTTAAAAGTAGAATGTAATCAAATTTTGATATATGTACGCTTAAAGGCCTAGTCAAATAGAAACGTAACAAGCACGCGGTTTTGTGGGGCAGTCAAACTGCCTCTTAATCCTGGCTTTTCACCCTAGGTCAAAGCTCGGTGGCGAAATATATGCGCCTGCTGGGTCAGAAGTCGCCCACCGCATGCGAGACGAACTCGAACTGCCGCTCCATGCTGCTCTCCGTCTCCAAGTCGAGGGCGTCGTCGATGAAGTGCATCTCCACGTGCTCGCGGAACGCATTGAAGGTCACCTGGCTGGAGTACTGTTTGCCGCACATGGGACAGGTCTTCTCCATGGCATCGGCTGCATCGGCCTTGATTTTCTCCTGTATGATATTAATCCTCTGGCTGGGCGGCGTTCCATTGTGTTGTCTATTGTGCTGGCCCTCGCTGGTCAGGCTGTCATCCGTTTCCAGACTTTTGTCGGCCATCTCTGGTTTCTTGGCGGTTTTCTGGGCGCATTCCGGACAGGGTTTTAGAGCTGTTAGGGGGTAGGGGGTTTTAAAAAGGGGTTTTATGATAGGCAATAACAAGATACCCCTTACCTATGCGACTTTCTAGCAAAGTCAGAGCCGAACTTAGCTCCTGCTGCTGCTTCATGGCCTCTCGCCTAATCTCCTGCAGTCCATCCATGCATCTTTTGGCATCCAAATTGGCGTCTGATTCGCTGGCGTTGGCTTCCTCCACCTTTTGCAGGTTGTAGGGATAGCCCAGTTCCTCGTTGCTAGCACCGAAATCATCCAGGGCTATCTCCTCCAGGCTGAGATCCTTGAGGCCGTCGGAGAGCAGCTTCTGACGCAGGTGAGGATTGGGCGAGTGCTGTGTGAAGGTCTTGGAGCGCACCAGGTTCTGCTGGTTCTGCTGCTGGGCCCGCAGGTCCGGGGAGCTGGGCACCTGGTTTAGCTGCTGGTCCTTGGAGATCTGCGACAGGCGAGACCAGAGGCGACGGTTCTCGTTGGACACCATGCTAATGTGCTCCTCCAGCTGCTCCTTTTGGCGCTGCAGTTCAGATACTTGTGTTTTGAGGGAGAGCACATCTCCGATTCCGTTGGCTGATGCAGGAGGAGCGCCTTCTGACCTGCTGGACGCCTCTCTGAGCCGCTGGTTCTCCTCATCCATGTTGGCCACGCGGCGCTGCAGCTGGATGCACCGCTCCTTGATCGTCTGCAGCGCCACTTGCAGTGCGTAGTTCACTTTGTCGCTGGAGGCGGAGTTGCTGCATCCGGAAGTGGACGTGGATGTGGCCAGGGGCGTGATCTTGGCAGTGGATGACTCCATTGCGATTTACTTGGGGTTTTCAAGTAGTTGGCATCAAAATATTCGTCCAATCGGACTGGAAAATGTAGGTTTTCTTGGAAATTTCGTTTGATTTTCCTTTTGTTGCGTTCTCATTAGTGGAACCGTGCGAGGAACTTTAAAAAATACTGGAAATTATAACGATAGTTTTAAGCTCTTGTGTAGGTGGTGGTATTTTTGATGCAGTAGTTATTCGTCCAAAATATAGATATTTTATAAGTATAATGGAAGAAATTTAACGTTAAAAAGGTACCCGAATATATTTTTGGAAGGGAATATCAAAGAAATTTTGTTTTAAGTATGTAGTTTTATTTTTTAAAATCTTTTTCTAATAGTAGACTGTCAATAAAAGGGATCATGGGAGAATACGTGCAACAAAAACATGGAAGATAAATCTAAGTATAAAAATATACTAACTTTCAACGATAGTTTCGTTGAAGCAAAGTGTTTACTGTATTTTGAGTATTTTCGTTACGTTTTTAGAGTGACCAGGTCGCTCAGCGAACAGCTGTTCTTGTTTACGCGGCTTATTATCCAACACATTTTCCAATGTTTTGCGGCCAGAGTTTAGTTAATAATTTCTACAAATATAAGAGAAAAGTGTGGCAGAATGTAGGCCCCATTATAAAGCGCTGCAATGCAACGTACCACCCACCCAAAATTCTGTTTTTCGGCACCGATAACTTTTCTTTGCCCAGTTTGCAGGCGCTACACAGGAATTGCAGGTAAAATGTGTTAAAAACAACATATTTTATTAGGATATTACATGTATTATATCCCTAGTGATCGCTTGGGAGTTGTTACGTCCTTCAAAAGTCCCGCCAATTGCGTTAGGAGCTATGCGGAAAAGGAGAAACTTCCCCTCCAAAAGTGGCCCATAGAACCCGATGAATGCTCCAAATTCGACCTGGGTGTAGTGGTTTCCTTTGGCCACCTGATACCTGCTAGCATCATCAATGGATTCCCCAACGGAATGATAAATGTTCACGCTAGTCTGCTGCCCAAATGGCGAGGAGCTGCTCCCATTATATACGCCATCATGAAGGGAGATTCCCACACGGGGGTTTCCATCATGAAAATCGAACCCCATCGGTTTGACATAGGCGATGTAAGTTCGTAGTTAACTTACCTATATATTTAGGGATATTTAAAGATTATATTTTAGATTCTAGCTCAGCGGGAGGTGGCCATAAATCCGGATGTCTTCATGCCGGAATTGCATGCCTCTTTGGCCCTGTTAGGAGCCGATTTACTGGTGGATACAGTCAATAACCTTTCAAAGAGACTAAAGGAAGCCAAGCCTCAGGATAATACTAGTGCCAGTTATGGTAAAATATATAATAAGCATAACCAGGACCTATTAAAAACCCCTTATTCCCGTAGCTCCCAAGATCACCAACAAAATAACAGAGATCAGCTGGTCAGAGCTCAGTGCCTTTGATATATACACTCGTCACCGAGCTTTGTATGGCTATAAAAATCTAACCACCAGTTTTATGGGCAAACAAGTGCAGCTTTTGGATTTACGGTTGCCAGAAAAGGAACTCATAGTCCAAGAACCTGGTACTTTTAGTTACCAAAGGAAGAGGAGATCCCTGCTGATAGGTTGTGCTCAAGGAACTCAGCTAGAAGTGCTTCAATTACGTGTGGAAGGTAGGAAACCCATGAGTGCCCAGGACTTTAACAACGGGTTCCTTAAGCAGTCAAGATCCTTATCCTTCACCGACAATAAAATAGCGTCAAATTGATAACAAAGTTGTTGATTTAATGCACAATGGATACGGCTTAATACAGCTAGGCCAAATCGGAGGGCTTGACCTCCTTGGTTTCGGACAATTGCTGCGTGGATTTCTGGAGCAGATTCTTGGTGAACCACATGGGACGGGGCTTCTTCATCTCCACAATACGCTTGTTTTTCAGCTCATCCGATGATTGCTCTGCCTTTTCGCCCTCATAGAGAACAATGACTTCCTTATCCACGGGATTTAGGCCCAATGTTTCCTGGATTTTCGACTGCATGAGCTCGGTTTCTTTCAGGACCTTTTGGTAGCAGAAGGCTGGGAAAAGAATAGTGATAAGGATTGTGTAGCTAACTGGTTTTATAGGATACTTACGACAGAGAACACCCATTTCATGGTCATGACCACATTGCACACAGGATCGGATGTTCCTCTTTTCCCTCAGAGGCTTCCAATTGTATTCCGGAAATCCGAACTTCCGCTTCAGGCGTTTCTCCACAGATCTCCTGTGTTTAGGGACAGCCCACAGCATTCCATCGCCAATTAGCTGCTTCAAACTGAATTCCTGTGAGGATTTCTGGCTGTGTTCATGCTGAAAACCGGCCAAAGCCAGCGCTGTTTAAATAATATGTTAGTTAAGGTAACTTCATCTCAGGATAGTACTCCTCACCTGGCGGATGTCCTCCATGTGGCAGGAACAGGCGCTCCACGTTCCTGATGAAGTTTGTAATTGATAAAAACAAATTCCTAGACATTTTGGACCTCCTAATATTTTTGGATTTACGTAAACGTGATTGGAGATGCGCAATACCAAACAGCTGAGCTATCGATATATTACGTTAAGCTAAGAAATAACGTAAGAAAAGCACGATAGTATTGCGTATTAAGATTAATAAAATAAATATTTAAAAACCTAAAATAGGTTAAAATATTTAAAACAACTAATCAAATATAAATAAAACATTTCAGTAATAATAAAAAATGTTTAAATCGTAGAATGTTTATGCAGAACGTACAATATGTTGAAAATAAAAATAGTTGATAATTTTATTTTATTTTCTATATAAATACATATATTTTTTAAAAATTATTTCTTTTTATTTTAAATTAGTATTTTAAATGTAACAGCCACAACGACCTTACGTTACCCATACCTAGCGTTACGTTTAACCGGCTGCCTTGCGTCACCGCGCACGTTGCAACCCTAAACAGCTGTTCGCAGCAGCTGTTCTGCACTGTTACGTCAAAATAAAGTAGTGAAAAGGTGCAAATTGCGTGCGAGTTAAATAAAAACTATTTCCTGGGAAGGAAAACGTGCTAAAAGTGGTTCTATCGAGTGCCCAAGAAGTTGCGGAACATGAGGACACTGGCGGGGGTTGGACGGTAGTGGCGGCCAGGCCAAATGACCTTTGATAAAGGAGTCAGAATCCGGATACAGTACCCCGTAAATAGAGTGACCCACAGGTAAACACAGGGGTCATCTATATAGCCCCCGACCTCCGAGCCGCCTCCAGTGACTGCAAAACCGCGTGGTCCAACCACCGAAATTCCCGTTCAAGTTCAAGCCGAACCCAACTTCGTGCCCGATCGTACTCACCACAGTGAGCACTCGCCGATACTCACCACACCTGACGGCGCGCACGCGCATCGATTCAAAAGTCCACAAAAAGCGAAAACACTTCGTTGGAGCTGCTGAAGCCAAACGCAAGCAAACCGCGCTTCGCTGTCGCCTCGAAAATCGCCAGTTAAAATCGCCCAAAATCCCGAAATCGAAATCGCGCGCTTTTCAAATCCTGCGATCCTGGAAAAACGAAATATAAACAAAAAGCCCATTATAATGCTGTTCACCTGTTGAATTCTGTGTGCCTGTGTCTCGATCAAGAAGCTCCAAGTCCTTTCTTCCCCCACAAAAACCCCAATCAATACAATCAAAATCTCTTTAACCAACAAAACCCACTAAAATGGCCTGCTTGAGCACTTCCGGTCGCGTCGTGTGCGGTTCTCGTCGCCAGCAGACGCACAAGTTGCTGTATCAGCTATTCGGATCCCGACCGGTACTGACTGGGCCATCCCCATCGACAGGATTCAGCCCGCCCAAGGTTCAACACCAGGCCAGGCGACTCTTCCACGGATTAAGCTTCAGCATGGGCAAGGATTATCCCGATCTGATGGTGAGTTCATTGGCGCAACGAGTTTGCATTGAAAAAAAAAAATTATACATAAGGATTAAAAACAATTCACTTAAAACCCTTTCAATTAAATAAGGTTTGAGCAATTTTTTTAAAACTTTGTTAAAATTAAAAAAAATTTTCAAAATTTTTTAATTTCTCAACGTAAACAAAATTTATTATAGTTTAAATCCATTTTAAAGGTACATAAAATTTTAGTTGAATTTCTAGAACATTTTGAAATAAAAGTCGCTCTTAAATTATGTTTGTGCAAATTTTTTTTAAAACTTTTTTAAGAATAAAAAAATTATTTAAATCTTTTAATTTCTTAACGTAAAAAATATTCTAGACTATTTAAATTCATTTGTGCAAATTTTTTTAAAACTTTTTTAAGATTAAAAAAAAAATAAAATCTTTTAATTTCTTAACGTATAAAAAATTCTTTAATTTTTAAATGCATTTTAAAAGTACTTAAAATTGTAGTTGAATTTCTAGAACATTTTGAAATAAAAGCGGAACAATTAAAGAATTTATTGAAAAGAGGGTTTTGAACTCGAGGTCCCACATTTTAGAATATTTTGTAATAAAAGATGGACAATTCTGGTAACTGGGTTGTAGAGGGTTTTTGAACTGGAAGGCCCTAAACTCTTCTGCCATTATAACCTTTAACTAAATAAATATTTAAAAAGTTTGAAAAATTTCCCGATTTAATTTAGATTTGCCGATTTTTTTCCAGTGCAGAGTGCATTGGCTGCGCTTGCAGCAAAACCAAACTGTTGGCCGCTAATGCGTCTGCGTGACTTTGGCTTTTGCTGTCCGCTTTTCTTTTCTTCGCTGCAAAGCCAAAAAGAAAATGAAAGTGAAATTGGTCGCTGGTTGTTGGCTGTTGGCCATTGCTTTTGTGCAAGTAGCGTGAAAAACAACTTGTTGCGCCCACAGTTGCAGTTGCATTTTCAGTGTTGCACTGTTGCAGTGTTGTTGTTGGCGGAAGCTGGCGCATTTATTTATTATTGTGCCTTGGCTTTTTTACCATTTGGCCGAACGCCTCTGTTTCTCTCCGTTTTTCATGTGTTTTTCCCCGCATTTTTGCAAGGTGAAGTTTTTCATCTGCCTCTCTTTCTGGCTCGCTGGGCTTTCTGGCCCCGATAATTATGTCTCTTTCTGGTCTGTCTGTAGTTTGTCATTATTCATTATTTTTATATCGTTGACAAGTCGCTAGTCTGTAGTGTTTTTCTTCCTTTTGTTTTTCCTCTTATTTTTTTGAGTTATGCAATTTCGCTAGTTGCATATTTGGCTCTGGTTTATTGCTCGTATTTATCAATATTTATCGCCCGCGTTTGTTGATTTTCGCGCTATTTGCAGCGCCAATAAACAGCTGATTCGGTTTAAGGGGCCAGTGCCCCCAAAACTGTGCTCCATTTGGCCTGCCAAACTGTGACCTGCGCATACGTATACGTAATATTTCAAGTGGATCTGTGGATTTTGTCAAACAAGCCGATTGATGTTTTCTTATCAGTCGGTGAAGCACTATCAGCATTTTGCTATTTCATTTGTTTTACTGCCTATTACTAATACAGTAAATACGCAGTAAAGGGTAAACAAATATTTTTAAACAGAAATACATTTTGTATTTAATTATTTTTACTTAAATAACAAATACAAAATAATGAAAGTATAATTATTCTTAAAAAGACAAATATGGCATGAAAATTCGATATGAAATTAGGATCAATTCTACCTTATTTCAGATCAATAAAAAGTCGATATGATTTATGTAAAATTTATGATTCAAACATATTAACTTCATATTTTATCATATAAAATAAAATACCAAATGTAATATTTTTTGATAAATTTATTCTTTATTCATATCAAAATTATATGAATTATTTGATCTTTAAAAAATATAAAATTGACCAGAACATATCAATCTGATCTTTTGTAAATTTTTTTCCTGTGTAGTTAAATTTAAGACATTCCTGGAATTCCTTTTAAACAAAAACTCCATTAAAATTCTAAAAGAAATAATAATATAATATATTATTAATAATTAAACGTACTATACTGTACTAAATAAAGCGATTGGAATTCGTATAACTCTCTGCCTATCTGCTATTTAAAATTAAAATCCCATGAATGACGCACTGAGTGCATCGAAAGGGTCGTAAATAACCGAGCTCATTATATTTTTATGGAGTTACTTCTCCATGCTATGCCGTATTTATGGTGGAAAATATCTCTAGGTTATGTTCTGGGAGCCTTTGTTGTCTTGCTTGATTTAGAGGAAAACCCCAGAAGGAACTTCGGTCAATTGTCTTATAATTCAATTGGCTGGTTAAGCACTCGCCTTCGGCTTAATTGCTTACTTACTTACTTGCTAGTCAAGGAGGCATGCATGAATGTATAGGCCACAATTAGTGCATTGGTTTCTCACATTTGCTATTTAGTTTATTGTTTAATGGCACGCCATTTTAGCCAGCCCATTTAGTTCGGGGGGTGGGTGGTGATTTAATTGCTTTAGCATTGCCAATGCAGTAAGCTGAATGCATAAACTGCATTGGTTATTTTGGCGGACAGCCTTGGCTTAAATGTATTTATTTGTATTTATATGGCCGCCGTTTGGTCAGTTTTGGGCTATATATGAAAAAGGTTAAGTGCTCGTTAATTCACTTTAATGCACACTTTTGACACTTTTGTTCACTCGTAAAACAGACCTTGATCCGAAAGGCTAGACGTTTGCTATTGCCTCCCGAGAAATGTGAAAACAACATTTTATAACACCTTTTTCTTTGATTTCTTAATTAGATCAAAATGTTATTTGTCTGAAAAAATTCTAAAAATAATTTAAATAAAAGGTATTTCTTAAAGACATAGACACAGAAAAAAATACGATATGAAATAATGTCAATTCTACCTTATTTTATATTAATAAAAAAAGAAACATATCAACATGATATTTTATCGTATCATATAAAATGCCAAATTTTGTATTTGTTAAAAACATCAGAATGATATGAATAACTTGATCTTTAAAAAAATCAAATTGACCAGCACATATCAATCTTATCTTTTGTCGATTATTTTTCTGCGTATTTAAGCACTTTATCTATGACTGAAATAATTATAATTATCTACCTTATTTTAAGTATATTTTTTATATTAATCAAATTCGATTCAAAAAATTTAAATAAATGCACTTTGTCTCTATAAAATCAAGCTCCCAATCATATTGGAAAAAGTTTAGGAAATTGTGTATGCAGTTGTCGTCATCGAGTTATTTATGCATTTTAGTTGTTTAAGACCTTTTTGTTGTTTCATTTCGAAGCCGAATAAAAATTCATTCAACGCCAAATTGGTTGTACGCCCAGCTCACATCCACAAAAAACAAGCACCTGGAAACTGATACGTTCATCTATCATAGGTAAACAATAAACAAAACGCAAATAGAAAGCGCACGTCGCAGCCAAAGCCAAAAACCAAAAACTGAAAACCGAAAAAATAAAAAAAACGCCAACTAATAATAGTCGGCAATAGCAGTCGTAGAAGAAATTCACTTTTAACGGTTTCTTTGACTTTCTTCTTCATTTCATTTGCCAAGAGCTGCCGTTGAGCTCTCCATTGTTTTGGCCAAAAGAAACCGGCCAAATGAAACAAATGGAAAAAAGATCTCTTTTTCTATATGCGCCACACGAATTTGGCAAGAAGCCGATTGGCCAGCTTTTAGCATTCGTTATCTTAGCCTCGAATTTGTTTCCAAACCATTTTCTTATTTTCCTGCTCTTCCGCCTTAGAGTTTTTGGGTATTTATACACTTTTCACTTTCGTTGCAAATGCGTGAAATAAAAAGAGAAGAGTTTTAACGCCAGCGTGTGAATTCGATGGATACTCTCAAGGTGGCGATTTTTCAATTAGATTAGAGAGTCTGGTGAACAGTTAGACGATTTAACGGGGAATTTCGGATTTTGGATTGATTTCTGTCGATTCTCCGCTTCTTTCTTATATGCCTGCGCTTAATTTGAATGCGAGGGTTCGGCCGCGTGAAAGTGAAACCGAATCTCAACCTGTTTTCATTGAAATTTTTTAGAAATTTCGGGCACGAAATCAATACTCGATAAAGTTAGCTGTGATTCGATTTTAATTTATTAAAGTTTGCTTTTAAGTTGGTTAAGTGGGAATTGCTAACCGGAAGATAACCAATAAATATATTGTTCGTTATAATAGATGATAATAGTTTTCTTAATTGCCTCAATTCAGAAAATGTACTAATTAGAATAGAACCAAAAAAATCTTAACTTTTTATTTAGTTAATAAATAGGTTAACACAAAATTTTTACAAGAATTTCTCAATTCCTTTCTGCGTTAACCTCTTGTTAACCTAAAGTTAACCAATATCTATCATAATAGATCATCATCATTTTCCTAACTTCTTCAGTTAGAATACCAAAAAACCTCATATCTTTTTTTAGGATAATAAATAGGTTAATATCAACAGAAATATTTACAAGTATTTCTTAATTAAAATCTCTCAACCCGCATTCCTTTAAATTATATTTCACAATCAGTCATAAACCTCTTGTGAGAAAGTCAACAACAAAGAGTAGCAGATATGCTAAAAGATACATCTGCCGCATGAACGAGATGGTCACATCGTAAATCTTTGTCTCTTTGGCTGTATCTTTATTTCTGTATTTCTGCAAAACACTTTCACTGACCCAAGGTCCGAGTGGCCGGCCCTCCAAGAAGAAGAAGTCCAAAAACGAAATCCCGCTCCGAATAATATTCTCTATCAGGCCGAATATTATTTATGTTTAATGGTGGCTTAATTGGCTTTTCGGACTTGGGATGTGGGCCTGCCTAAGCGGATTGACTTTCATTCAACCTGTCCTACAGCTATAATACACCTGCAATGGTCTCTTTGATCGCCGAAGTTTGGCTTTGGTATTTTTCGGCCCGTACTTGCTGACCCAATTCCAGAAAGACGCATGCGTTTTGGTCTCTTGTCCTAAACTGGTTTCGGTTTTGGTTTTGGTATCGGTGGTTTTCGGCCTTTCTGCCGCATTTCCCTCTCCTTCGCGCCAAGACTGTTAACTGTTAATGATTTCGGCGTTGTTTTCCTTAACAACAAATATTCGGATTTCGATTTGAAAGCCGAAAAAGAAGCGCCGCCGCCTGCACAGAAAGAAATATCGATCAGTATGGATAGTAATGACCAGAAAATGATTTTTATTCAAAATTTTTAACATTAAAATAATATTTAATAATTACACTAAAAAAGACAAAAAAGTATTAAAGAATTTAAAAAAAAATTTAATGACAGCAGTGGGAATTGAACCTGGATCATTTTTTTAACTGATTAATAATGGAAATAATAATTAATAATAATAAAAAAATCAACAAAGTATTAAACAAAACAAAAAAAATTGCATATGGCTGCAGTGGGATTCGAACCTGGACCCCTTTTAGCCATATTCAAATGCTCTGTAGTCACAATAAAAAAATGTAATAAAGGTCTTTCCTAACTACTGAGTGCCACAAAAATTAAAATAGGTATAGGGGGTTTCAAACCCTCAACTTAATATGATGTAAACACTGTAAATATTTATTTTACCAGCAAATACCAACGGATATCGACCTGATTTTCTTTCTGTGTGCAAAGGGAGCGGTGTTGGGCGGTGGAGCAAGTTTGCTTCGGATAGTTTTGACCAAGTTGCATAACCCAGCCAAAACCAAACCCAAACCCAAACCCGAAACCCCAGACCCATCGAGTCTGGCCAGCTGTCAGCCCCGCATTTCGTCAATGTCGCTCATTGGTCGACTTTCCTGCCTCTTGGGCGTTCGGTTTGCATTCATTGATCTTTTATCAGTAATTATCATAAATTTGACTATCTCCCCGAGCGCCGTTTGCATATATTTCCCACACTGATTGCCTCACTTGTTCATTCTGGCTTTCAATCCGGGCTCCATTATTTGGCCAAGGGTTTCTTTGGTTTCACCTAATTAACATTGGAATTTGGTTAAATGTTTTCCACACTTGACGGCCGTAAAGCCTATTTCGAAATCTCTTGGCCAGAAAAAAAAATTAAAACGAAAAATTAGATTTGCATTTATTGGCGGCACGCGTCGCATTTGCAGTTTGCATTTTGGAATTTTTGTTTTTTTCCTGTCTGCGCTGGCGCTTTTTATGTAATTTTTTGGGTTGATTTACACCCAAAGTCGCCAAAGCCGCCAATGCAGGATAAACTTGAATTTTCTGGTTTTCCACTAACTAACTGGTTTCCAATTTGTCTGCAAAAACATTTTGCCTTTCCTCGACGTACCTTAATTTTGGTTGCATTTTAGTGTTTTTGCCTTTTGACGGATTGTTATAATTACCAACTGCACACGGACACCTTCGGAAATTATGGTGGGCCTGGGCTGCAAATATTTTTCGGCTATTAAATGATTTTCCCTGGCTTTTTCGGCGATTTTTACAATCGCTTGGATGTTGGGGCGTTTAAAAACGCATTCGCCATCGCTTTTGGCAGCGTTTAAAGTCGCCTCCATAGGCAAATATCACGCAGCCGCCGCGTTGGACAAGCACGCACTAATTTCAATTGTAAATCGCATTGCGCAATATCCAAAGTGACGGTCGATGCGGGAATTCCACGCGATTCGATTCGATTGCTGCAGATATATGACTGCGGAAAATGGCCAAGCCAAACTGGATCGGAAATCAAGTTTATACCAATTAATAGATGAAAAATCACTTTCAATGCGTCCACTTTTGGGATGACAACTCATTAGGTGGAAAATGCAATAATGAGGGTATCGACTTGGATTTAATTGCTGAAGCGAGTTGAACAAAGAAAGACATTTGAAGAAAAAAAAGTATTAAATAAAAGTATGCAATTTTTAATATCATTTCAATGAGACTCCCAACTAGGATCTATAAATTCCATAATTCAAACAAGAGAGAACGCTACAGTCGCGTTTTTCTACTATATACCCATTATTCAGCTAAAGGGAGTGCGAGGGAGATGGAGATATGCAGTCGTCAAAGGTACTGGCGCCATCTATTGGCTGTTCCATTTTTTGCTCATAACTTTTTAACAGATTGTCCGATTTTAAAATTTTCTTCTACATTTCGAAAGGTATGAATAAACACAACAAAATGACATTTACACTTCTACAAAATCTGAAAGGATTATTTTATAGTCCAAAAAGTAGTATACAAATTAGTATACAAATTGTACAATAATATTTCGAACAACTGTTTTCGGCAACATTAAAAGTCCGAATTAAATGCATTAAACTTCACAAATTTAAGTACCTCTTGGGACTTCCCATAAATGTCCCACTTTGTGGCCATCCATTTAAAATTTCAGCCGATGATTTGCAGACCTCAATTGGTCAATCGATTGCAGTTGTCATAGTTTCTGATGAGCCTTATTGCGATCGCAATGAAACCGTGACGCATTCGCAATTGAGACATTAGCAAATAATGCCAATAGATTATGCTATTCACTCGAGCTGATGCTGCTGTCGAAAAGGAATTTTCAGAAGCGTTCTCAATGCCACAATGGGCAATTTGTCAAATACAAATTGCTTAGTTTGGAGGCAAACACTTTGGCCACTTTGGCATTCACACTCACTTGAGTTTGAGTGCGACTGACTGGGTTGTTAACACGCATGTTAACCACTTGCCAGCGAACTTGGCTAATGAAGAAGCTCCCGCGGTTAAAATCGAACGGAGAAATTACAAAGCCAATCGCTTGCTTTTGCTTTTGCTTAGCAAGCAAGCAACTTTGGGTTATGTCAGCCATGGCAATACAACCACAATACATGCGATACAGGCGATGACAAAAAGGGAAAGTAAGTCCAAAGCCTCGTCTTCGCGGCCCTCAGTTGCTCACTTTCTTGGCCATGTCTCTCTGTGTCCGCTTTTGGCCAATACCTTGCTTTTAGCCGCTTCCGCTACCAAAGCAAAGGCCTGTCATGTTCGATCAAGGCGGCGGTATTTCTTTTTTAACCATCCCGAATACCAGACAGAAGCAATTAAAATTTTTGGAAAATTATTCGATTGTCGCAGCAGGGTTTTTGCTTCATTTCTGCAAGGTCAGAGGAGTCTTTTCTCAGGAAAAAATAAATTTTTTACAGAATTTAAAATCGCACTGTAAAAATTGGAAAAAAAAATCAAGAACAAAAACTCTTTATAATCCATTTAAATATTTTTTAAATTTATTTGTTTTTAAAGTTTGGTAAAATAAATTATTATCTTAAATTGTTTGCCAATTTCTTACTTAAATTTAATGTAAATTAAAACTCAAAGTGAAATAATTGTGAAATAAACGCACCCAATTAACAAATTAAACAAAAATATATCCTTAAGGTCGACTTAATTAAAAGTACTTAAATTAGTAAACAACTTAAATGTTCTGTTCGCCACGCGGCGTAAGCATAAATCTGTTATCTTGATTACTGTAATTGAATAATTTTTAGCATGTTTAGTTTTTAAATCGCAGGTGCTAACAGTTTTCGTACTCAAAGTCGGCCTCCATAAAAATAGCAACATGCAATGGCAATTGTCGAGTTTCGCATATTCGCAAATTGCCATATTGAATAAAAATGGCTTATGATACCTTAGCCAAGCGGCATACAAATTGCCAAAAAAAATAACTGAGCGAATTCCGGGCAAAAACAAGAGCAGAAATCACAACAATGAGGAGGCTCTGCACAAAAGTGAGTCGTAAAGCCATCAATAAGCAGTGCAAAATTTTGCAATATCCCCGTTTTGTTGGGCCTTCAATCAAAGGCGGACATCAATCAGTGCGAGTTTTGCCTGGCACTCGAAAATGTTTAAATACCTTCAGCCGTTAATTGTCTACATCTTCAGTTGGCAACTACGAGTGGGCTGGTTTTTTTTTTAATTTTGGATGGTATTTTTGGAGGGGATTATGTCGTGGGAGCGCCCTGTGGCGAAAATTCCAGTTTTATTTGTTTCCTTTTTGGCACTTGTCTTGTCGAATTTTTTGCACACTCCGCTAAATGCTGCAATTTCTTTGATCACTGCGCCCATTTTTTTGCTTTGGCTATTTTTCCACAATTAAATTAATGACTCCGAAAACGCGCGTATTTAAATGAAAATTGGCAGAGGCGCCGCCACTAGAGGCTGCTAAGCAAATAAAAGTAAACTATTTGCCACATTGTTGCCGAAGAGATCATTATTATTATTTCCTTTTGAATCGATGTGAAAGTTGCCTTGCCAATTGTTGCGGCTCCTCTTTTGTGGCCGCATTGCATTTGGGCCACAAGGAGGTTAAACTGGATATCTTGGAGTGTTGGATGGTTGGATTGTTGGATTGCGCCAGGCTAATTGCGGTTTAACCTTATCAGCCGATGCGAGATAATCTTGAAACAACTTGAAAAACTTACAATTTAGAGAGGGTTCAATTTGCATTTTGTTTTATGGTTTAAGCCAATATTTATGCAAGGTTAAATAGATTAAAAAAATTGTATTTTTTATTCCAATTTATCATTAGATTGCATTATTGAATTATTTCTGAGTTTGTGTTATTTTTCGTACATTTCTTTGCTAAACCATTTTTATTGTGGGTTCAAGTGGCGGTTTTTGGGGGGTATATTTAATATATAGTATAGATAATTCCCCCATCTTTTTCCAATACTGAAGCTAATATTTAAGCAATGTTAAACAGATGAAAAAATTAAATTTTAAGTTTTAATTTATCATTAGATTGCATCTTGGAATTTTGTCTGAGTTTATGTTATTTTTTGTAGATTTATAAGTCAAACCGTTTTTGCTGTGGTTTCAACTTGCCGTTTTTGGGAGGTCTCTTTTATTAGTAGTATAGATAACTCCCCCATCTCTTTTTCCTCAGCGCAATCTTGACTTTTCTAGATATTTCATCATTTCCTTCCATGATTACACAATAAACCGCATTGTAAAAACTGAGTCAAAGTCCTCGGTTCGTCTTCAGCAGCCAAGTGCAACGAAAGAGTCTACTTCCTATGTGTTTATTTTAAGAGCCTCTGTTTTTTCGGTTTGTGCACGCAACTAAATCGCAAACTCCAACATAAATTTGCTTAGTTAAATTCAAAAATTCCAAGAATGCAGCGTAGATCATTGACCTGACTATTAAGCTATAAGCATTTGATCCATAACATAAGCAAGTGCCCAACGGCAGGCAGTTCATTGGGTTTAGGGGTTTAAAGACACTCAAAATCCGTTCGGCTTTCGTGGGCACTCCACCTGTAAAAACCATTTAACAGTGCTTAAAAGTCATTCAACGTTTGCGGCCAACTCGAAATAGCCACAATTAAATGCATTTCTGCACGTTCCGATGAAAAAAAAGAAATGAAATTGTTTCTTTTATTTTCTTTATTTTTGGCCTTTGCAAATATTATCAACTAATTTTAATTTGGCGCACATATTGAAAATGAAAGTTACCTTGCCGCTCGACTCGAATTTAATTGGATTTCTTCCGGCTGCTGCTGTTTCGTTTGTAAATTGTGATGCGTCGATTTTGTAATAAGCCCCCGAACTTTTGGTTCGCTTTCTACTCGCCAAAAGCAAAAGCTAAGCCCATTCCGATGTTTATGACACATATTAAATATGAAACTGGGTCATTACAAGCTCTTTTCAATGGTCAACAATTTGTTTGGGTATTTTACGATGCTGTGGGCCCCCGAACCAGTTTGGCTTCCAAAAACCCACACGTGTGGTCCCCCAAAATGATGATGGTGACGAGATGATGATGCTGCAGAAGATGCGGATGAAGATCGTTTGCCAAGGGCGGTGAATGATGGTCATTGGCCCAAGTCAGGATCTTCAGATTCACAAGTGGGTCACCGCGTAATCCGCCATCACACCCAATCCAAACATCCAATATCCAACATCCAACTATCCAAATATTTGATGGTGTAAAATAAAAGTGGTGCTGCTGCCTCCGTTCGTCGACAGCTGGCAACATCGAATTTACATGTTATCATGCCAGCATGTGTGCGGCTTTTATTGACAGACTGAGTGGCTGACTGGTTGATTGGTTGACTAGCTGACAGGCTGCACAAGAAGCAAACACATTGCATAATGGCATTATAAATGCCTTTGAAAAGGAAATCAAATCAAAAGCGGTACACAGGGAAAAATTAACAAGAGAGAACGGGTGTGTGTCCCGGCTATCTGATACCCGGCTAAAGGGAGTGCGAAAGAGATGGAGATATAAGACTGATCGGGTATAACTTTTTAACGAATGGTCCGATTTGAAAAATTTCTTCTACATTTCGATAGGTATAACGAAACACAATAAAATTGCATTTATACTTCTCCAAAATATTTAAAAATGTGGGCTCCAGTCACATTTTAGTATCGTTTGTGGTCGACTATACTCTACGAGTAACGGGTATAAAAATATATATTTGCTCTTATTTTTTCTGCGGAAAATGGAACTACTTTTTTTTGTTACCTAAATATTTTACCCGGCCATTTAGCAGCGCGTGCTGCTGTCTTTTGTCTCGACAACAAAAGGATTTGTGGCTTTAACAATTCAAATTTTGGCGACAAGGTCAAGAGTCGCGCGAGGGCGTCAACAATTGACTTCAATTAGTTGGCCATTTACGGGCGGTTACAGCTTCAAAACTGCTGCAATTTTCCAGTTATTAATTTTTCGGCTAAACCAAAACACACAAAATGCGCTGGCGGGCAAGGCGAAACTTGTTAGTCGTGGCAGTCGAAGCAATTGAAAGTTGTTAAGTGACTTGTTCGCTCCTTCGTTATTCACACTTTGTTGGTAATTGCAGCATTTACCAGAAATTGCTAACCGTTCTATCAATTTTACTTCTAACTTACAGCAAAATCCACACAAATGCAGTAATAGTTCCCAGCCGAATATCAGACAACACAGCTCGGTCCACACACAACAGCCGGCTGGACCCGTGAGGGAGTTCCAGATCGATCCCTACATCATTCTCGACGACGACCTTAAGTACTTTTACGACGACGTGAGATATGTAAGTAAAAGGATGTAGAATTTAAATAACTATTGCTTGGGTTAGCTCATACAGTTAGTATTCCATCTAAGAAAATAGTACTAATTCTTTTTCGAGAGATTTTGTTAGCCTTAAACAAGTACTACTATCATTATTTATGGATAATCCCATTTTATATCTAACAAGCCCAAATAAAACCAAATAAATCATGTCAAACCACAAATATTAATAACACCTATACAATTCTTAATATAAATTCCATTCAGATTTTAGAGAAACATCATTGATTAGATGGTTTTTTCCTCAAACGAAACCCGGGGGATTTTTTTATCTCGCTCCTCAAAACACAAATATTTGCTAATTTAGGCCAGATTCTAGAGACTCCAGCCGGAACAACAAAAAGTAGGCTTGCCTAATTTTCCATCTTGATCTTTTATATCTTTTTTAGCTGCTGAAATCGGGGACATCCCAGCCTGAGTTGGACACCATTGCCAGCTATTATTTCGATGGCCAGGGAAAGGCGCTGCGACCCATGGTTACCATGTTGATGGCCAAGGCGATAAACTATCACCTGAACAACGAGTCACAGTGAGTTTATAGGGGATTTGACAGGGGGATTGGTGCTTAAAAACAAATTGAGATCATATAAAATTTATGGAGACAATTTATTATTTTCATATAACGATTTTACAAGCAAGTCATAAAAGCGAATTGCATCTGTTTTTGCTTTAATTATTTTTATTACTTAACATAAAATTAATTTTAATTCTGGGACTCCTTCTATTAACTTTTTATTATTTATTTAAAAATTTACATACACAGAAAAAAATTCGATTCGAAATAGGGTCATTTCTACCTTATTTCATATCAATAAAAATCAGATATGATTAATGTCAAATTTATGATTCAAACATATCAACTTGATATTTTATCATTTCTTAAAAATTATAAAAACACTGTTTTAAAATACCAAATGTTTTTGAACAAATATTGTGATATAAGATAAACACAATCTTTATTCTTATCAAAATGATACGAATAACTTGATTTTTATAAGATATTAAATAACCTTCACATATAAATCAGATATTTTGTTAATTTTTTTCATTTTTAATATTAATTTAAAAATTTATTAAATTCAGAGGATAAAAATAAACGATTTTGATCTGTGGAATGGTAAAATAAAACAAAGATAGAAAAAACCCCAGATTGCCAATAAATATGTTTCTTCTCTGTGTAGACGAGTGTAAATGATTAGCATGGTTTTGCGAAATGTGCGCATTTCGGGCAAATTAAAATATATGTAGGTGTAGTTTCTTTCCACCCAAATCGCAAATCCTAAATCATATTTTCCTCTTTTCTACCTTGACAGCCAATTAGTACACAAACAGCGACAGATCGCCCTCTTTTCGGAGATGGTTCACTCGGCCAGTTTGGTCCACGACGATGTCATCGATCAGTCGGACTTCCGACGCGGCAAGCCCAGCGTGAATGCTCTGTGGAACCATAAAAAGGTAAGTCCTATTCGATATTTGTGATATGTACATGTGCAGCATCATTGGTGCCACCGATGTTTGCCCAGGCCAAACAAACCAAGCCAAACACGCGCCCAGCGACGCTCGGCAACCGAAACAGCAATCTTTCAGCTCCCAAAGTCTGACTTTGACATCAATTTGTTGCGTATTTCGATTTGAAGTGTTTATTGACTTTGTCAACATCTATTCGTATCTTGCATCATTTGAAAGGCCTCAAAATCTTCATGGGACTTAATAATAGATCCCAAAAATAATATCTCAAGCTGCAGTATGCCTATCGACACATCTCTTCAAATTGAAATGCATAATTAATCCAATCCAATCAAATCAAATCTTCACAAGAAGCGGTAATTCCTCGACTGTGATCATCTTAGTCATATGTTTTTGGGTTTTTATACCATCTTGCTGTTGGCTGTTCACTCTTGCCACACATAACTGTCTTTCAGCGATTGTGTTGGCCGATCTTTTGTTATGGCCGCTTGTTTCTGACCATGTCTCATCGCTTTTACAGGTCACAATGGCTGGCGATTACATCTTATCGATTGCCTCGATTATGATAGCGCGTCTGCGCAGCGATGACGTGACGATCGTGCTGAGTCAGGTAAGAAAACTACAGTTAAAGGGGTCAAAAGGATATGACTAATATAGGTCTTAAGATTGGGAAATATAATGGGATCAACAAATCAAGAAAAGTCAAGAATGTATTCTAAACTACGATTATTATACACAACAAAAAATTGACAAAAGATCAGATTGAGATGTGCTGGTCAATTTTACATTCTTTGTTCAAAAATTACTAAATTTGATATTTTTGATGATATGATAAAATATCAAGTTGATATGTTTGAATCATAAACTTGACATAAATCATATCAGCATATAAGGTAGAAAATCGCATTTTTTTTCTGTGTAGTTGATAATAACTGGAGATATTTTATATTACAATTTTATGATTTACTATCAACCAAAAACCTCATTGATCATCAACAAATATAACTTTAAAGTCTAGTAGAAAAAACTTTTTTTGCACTCACCACCGAAAACAAACAGTTTAGAACTTAACAAGTACTTCGCACATTTTATGCTGGTAGTTAATTGCCAGGGCAAACACAAATATTAACCAGGGAAAAAAATAATCCCGGATTCAGTGGAAACATCACTGTACACAAGAACAAAGCCATAGTTAATTGTATTTCAGAAAGTACGTAATCAGATCGGGTGCCAAATATCACACGATAGTTGGTTAAACCTTTGTCTTAAAATTATGAAAGTTGCTCGTTCCATTTGGCGAGGAGGAGGAAACAACTTCCCGTTTCGAAAACCAGTTGCCAATTTTAATGGGGCACAACGGGGCCTGCAAAAACTTCCTGCGTCCCTGGAAGTTGATTTCCCCAAGGTTTGCCCTTCGCCAGAGTTCGAGAAACTTTACTACAAATCGCGGCATTCACTTTTTATGTTCCGACACTTTGCATCCGTGTCCTTGTGATTCCCACAGCTGTTGAAGAAGAAGCGACATTCCTCAGAGATTTATCATCGGTTTTTCTGTTGGCCCCGCCTCACGTAGTTTCTATAAATTTCAAATTAGTCACACCTGCCAATTTCACTTTCGATGGAGAGTGAAACTAGATCTGTTGCCCTGGAAACCAAACCAAATCCCAAAGGTGGCTTCGAATCTCAATCTCTCTTCAAATCCACAGCTTCTTCCCTGCATATTTACACAATCAAGCGGCGGGCCAAGTTAATAGCCAAAGCAAACACAATAAACTTGCCTACGTTTTTGGGTTACACATTCGGCGTTTTCTCAATTCGCGAAATATGGGGGGAAAAGATAACATGCGTAACACCTGAGGTTTGGCCTGTGGATCTGAAGATGGCCTAAGGTGCGGCCCAGACACTTATCCCCAGCTATTTGTTTATTTCATTACCTCAATCTGGGCGATATCAGGCCCGTGTATCTAGCGCATAATGTGGCTCATTTGCATTCCAAACACTTTGACCCCGCCAAAATGAAACTTTCTTTGCGATCGTGAGGTCATTCGTCTTGGAAACTAGTTCTAAGCCAAACAGCTCCAACTGGTCTCCACTATTTATTTAAATTTCTCTGAGCTGAGGAATTATACATAAGTATGAACAAAAGAGCGGGGCTTTCGCATAGCCCTAAACACTCTACAAAGTGGTTTCTAGGGATAAATCTTGATGTCGAAAGGTATTAATATCGAAAGGTATTTTAAATATTTATGATATTCTTTCGGGATATACAAATATCTACAAATTTACTAGAACCTTTTACTAATTAACTATTTCTAAAAGTTGTACTATGGTAATTTTTTGTTAGCTTAACCATCTAATTCATACAAAACCTCGGACAAAAGAAACCCAATCTTGGTATTCATCCAACTCATTTTGTCTCTCATTTATGGACGACTTTTTTGCCTGTTTCTTTCATCTACGACACAATCTACAATCAGATTTATCATATTAAATATGCTGTGCACGTGTCTGAATAAAATCAGCGGTTTCTAAGACGTTGGATGGCATTAATAAAATGGGTAGAATGTCCGCGGGCCTTTCAATCAAGTGAATTTATGACTATCTCTGAGTTTTGGGCTAAACCAGGCAGCTACAATTTTTTATGCCCTAGGAAAGGCCAGACATTATCAATACAGTTTGGAAGTAATGGATTTCTGTTAGAGCTTGAAAAAATATCGACAGTTTGCCATTTCTCGATATTTAATATGTGGTGTTCCTTGAAAACATCGATATTGTGAAAATATCGAAAATATCGATAATTTTCAAGCTCTAATTTCTGAATCAGGGTTTTTTTTACTGTAAGCAAAAGCACCCTGAAAATAACTTGATTAGATGTACCCATTTGTACCGCCAAATTCCCCTTGTCGGAAGTAGGCAATTCAAAAAGAAAATTCGCCAAATAAGTGGCCAACCGACAAAGTGGTTTCGAGGCTAAGCCATAATATTTTTTTCCACAAAATGCACTCGATTCCGCGGCCTGCAGCTTTTGGTCTCGTTTAGCTGCTTAAAAGGCGGCATTGTGTTAATTTTTGTGGCTCCAAATGCACTTGTTGGCCAAGTTGTTTAGAGCTCACGCACTTGTAGCTGGTAGTTTGGCTTTTCGTCAGTGCTAATTAACATTGAAAGTCCAGTAGAGGAATTTGGCCAGAAACTATTGGCTAGTTATGGCCGAATCACCTTGAGCTCCTTGGAAACCGCCATTTTTCAGCGCCCACGATTGTTTGCCAAAGTTTTTGACAACTGGCTGTGAGATTTTGTGGCCGAATCAATGAAAATGCCTATTTGAAGGCGAATCGAAGGGCGTGGTGCGCCGAACAATCGATGGGCAAACAGAAGCGGCGATAGCCAAAATATTCAACTTCTTCTGGAGATCTGAATGAAATCATGTTTGCCAGATTTATTTGGCACAATGGTATTTGCCATTTGCATTTGAGGCTTTAGCCAAGCGGAAGTTACATACAGACGAGCGTATCAATGTTTTAATACACAGAAAATAATATATTTATTTGTTACAATTGTTATAGAATCGATTAAAGAGTTTTTAAAGTGAAAAGAAAAGAGTTGAGGTTTTCAAATCACTTATAAATGTGTCTAAAAGTAGGCAACACTTTATACTTATTGTAGAAAGACGACTTTTTTATTGCATACTTTTCGACACATTTAAAAATAGTTTTAAAACTTCAATGTAAATATGTAAATGACCTGAATTTTGAATTTTTTTATGAGTGTAGCGAAGACATTGCGAATTGCGTAATGATCCATTCATCTTCGAGTGGGAAACCCAGGCCGAGAACAATTGAAGCCATAACCATACCGTTTATTGTGACATATTTACAACCCCATTGTCCTCGATCTCTTGCAGATCTTGACCGATTTGGTCCAAGGCGAGTTCATGCAGCTGGGCTCAAGGGAAACGGAGAACGAGCGCTTCGCCCATTATCTGACCAAGACATACAGGAAGACCGCATCGCTGATCGCCAATGCACTGAAGGCGGTGAGTATTCATTATCATCATGCAATCATAAACTTAGCGCTTAATGCGGCAATTAGTTTGCACGCAATTTAATCCCATCCCCTTGCAATTGCAACTGATCTTGAACCCTCTGTCTCTCCTGCAGACCGCCGTGATTGCCCAGGCCGACGACAACGTGGCCGAGGTGGCCTTCCAGTATGGACGCAACATCGGCTTGGCCTTTCAGCTGGTCGACGACATGCTGGACTTTGTCTCCTCCACCGAGCAGATGGGCAAGCCGACGGCGGCGGATCTGAAACTGGGATTGGCCACCGCCCCCGTTCTCTTTGCATGCGAAAAGGTGAGTGCGGAGTCTGGGAATCCATTTGAAGTTTCCTCATTGGCGCGCCAATAGTTTAAGAGCACAGGGAAAAATTTAAAATAAATCTATAACACGTAGAGCTTAAAAATATATCGACAGTTTTCTATTTTTCAATATTTAATTTCTTCTGCTTTTCAAAACATCGATATTATCGAATCGATATTGTCAAAATATCGAAAATATCGATCATTTTCAAGCTCAAATAACAAGAGACTTCCAATTTTTTTAATTTAATTTTAAAAAATATAATTTATTTATGTTTTTCTGAATTAAAAAGAAGAATCTTTTAAAGTGTTTTTCTTTAGAGCTTGAAAATAATTCGACAGTGTTCTATTTTTCGATATTTAATTTGTGTTTTTCCTTCAAAACATCGATATTATCAAATCAATGTTGTCAAATTATCGAAAATATCGATCATTTTCCAGCTTTAATAACAAGTGACTTAAAATCTTAAGTGTTTAATTTTTGTTTATCTAAATTTAAAAAAAAATAATCTTATAAATTGTTTTTTTAGCGATTTGAAATCACTTTAAATAGTTCCCAAAAGTATGTTATAACAAATATAACATAAAATCTTTGATTAAAATAATTGCATACTTTTTAAATCATTTTCTGATTATTTTTTGCCTTAATAAATATATTAAATACTGGTACTAGTAAAATTTTCTCTATGTGTACAAATATGCTAGATTGAGATGTCTCTTTGTCCAGTTTTCCGTTTGTTTTGCATCCAAAGTGGCTCCCGCCGTCGGAATGATGATGTATTCATGGAGCCGGCGGTGAAGGTGTGATGATGTCATGTGGGTGGGTGGTGCTTGTTGGCTAGATGCGCAGATGGGTCTGTAACTGAATTGCCAGCGATTACCAATGCCCATTTGCTATGCATTCCACGGGCTGCGCACGCGTGCAGTGCGTTCGAAAAGCCATTCCATAGTTGCATTTTGCCCACATACAAAAGCTGCATAACTAAAATGCCTTTTCCTCGTTTGTATTTCAGTACCCCGAGCTGAATCCCATGGTGATGCGGCGCTTCAGCGAGCCCGGCGATGTGGAGCGCGCCTTCGAGCTGGTGCACAAGTCCCATGGCCTGGAGCAGACCCGCTTCCTGGCCAAGAAGCACTGCAACGAGGCGATACGGCTGGCCCAGGAGCTCACGGAGTCGCCCTATCAGAAGGGCCTCCAGGTGGTCGCCGACTTAGTCATCAACCGCATGAAGTAGAGAACCCAATAATAATAATAATGATAGCGTTATGTAGGCCACACACTTGATGTTTCGGTTAAGTTCTGTTTTAGCCAGCGGGCTAGACAAGATTTGTAAACAAGATTTATTATTTAGTTTTTAGGCATTTGTTGTTGACACTGTAAATAATTGCATAAACAAAAACCTAATCAACAAACACATAATACATAATAACGAGATGTTATGAATGAATTTTTAACAAATTTTATATGCAATGTTTTTCGAAAACTTTATTTATACATGTAAAGAGAGAGCGAAACAATAGGAGAAACGAGAAAATTGTACAAATATTTCTTCAAAATAAAAGAAATTGAAAAGGGTTGCCACGGGTAAACCGCGCAACAAATGAGAGGAAACTACTTACTATAGAAGGGAAAATGTTTATTAGTCAAATGCAACAAAGAGCAAACAAGTGTGTAAAACGATATTTATAATACGAAGCACGAAGGACATAACATAAATGGTTTATTTTATATTTTAAATACTTGATTTAGGGCATTTCATGCCTAAATGGTTCAATGGTCATATATTGCCTGCACTCCCTTTTTTTGAAATCCCTTCCGACCGCACAAAATGTAATTTAAAGTGGAAAGCCCGTAGTTTAGCTGGATTAAATAAAATATATTTTGAACCATTCGCGCATGAAATGCATATAATATTATGTTCTATAAGAAATGTAATGAGGATTGTACGTGAAACAATGCTGCCCAGTCTTAATTTTAAACCTTTCTTCTCCCCTTCTAATGCAATAGTAATTTATAAGACATCAAAACACAAAATCGAACCGCAATTCCCTATTTCGGAATGCCTAAAAAAAACCTCTATTTAATTTAAGTTTTTATTTTAATTTATAAAGACAACCTCAATTAAGTCAGTCAGCGAAATTCGTTTTTTTTGTGTGTACAGTTTTGAAGAGAAAAACCATTGGGCTCCTTTACAGCCTACAGCTCTACACTGAGAAAAAAAAGAGAAGACTAAAACCAGAGAGCGAAATTGCCAATGCTGGCCAGTTGATCAATTCAAATGGGTGCTGAAGAGGATTTACCCACATGCTATAGAGGGCGAACGATAATAAAAACGATGATAATGATGTTGATATTGATACTTGTAATTACGATATTTGTATACTTAAAGAGATGAATAAAAATTCGATTTTGTAAAACAAATAAAATTAAGTTTTTTGATTCCTCACGTACCTTACTCAGAAATTCTATATGAAATAGGGTCATTTCTATCCATTTCATATAAATAAAAAGCCGGTATGATTAATGTCAAATTGATGATTCAAACACATAAACTTAATATTTTGTCATTTCAGAAAACTTATAAAAATACTGTTTTAAAGTACCAAATTTGGTATTTTTGGAAAAAATTCATATCAAAATTATATTAAAAAATATGAAATTAACCTGCACATATCAATCTAATCTTTTGACAACTTTTTTTCTGTGTAAGGGAGAGAATTAACTGTAACTATGCAACATATTAACCACCTTGACGACCTAGTGAAATAGTTTTGGACATGGCCAAAGTGTTTTATGTTGCGACGGGCATGGCTGATATGGAAATTGGGGCAAACAAGTAAATTTGTAGCTGCCACATGGGGCGTATGAGTAATGCTTAGGCTTGCGAGAGCTTTTCATTTTAAAACATCAACAAGTTTCGGGTTAAATGGCACGCAATGCTGCAGTAGCCTTAACTTTCCTTGCCTTGTTTTATTAAAACAAAACATCACGAATCAGGTTAAGTCAAGGCAGCCGTGGCATAATTTTCCCGGGGCAATATAAAGCAAATATATATTTTATGTCCAGGCAGACGACGAGCTAAGTGGAGCAGCCAAACATCAAAACTAGCGAAATATTTAAATAGCCAAACCAAATTAGCTGAGCTTCCGATAAATCCTTCGACTTGTCTTCAAGGACAGACGACCGAAGTGTGCCTTAACCTAGGTTATAAATAGTCGGGCGTGCTGCCTAGACAACCGACCCATCATCCGTGGCCCCTTAGTGCCTGGCACGGCTATAAGGATACGGATCCTGGCAGCCAATTCGGCGGTTAAACGGTTTGGCCAGGACACGAGACCGATTCAGTAACGCGGCGTTTGCTGAACGCAGCGCTACTTCCGTTCTCGTTCTCCCAGTTCTTAGGATAACTGGATAATATAGGATATACTTAGCTGGAGAATCCGCCGACATGACGACCAGCGATGAGATGGGCATGGGTGGCAACTTCTGCCACGACCACATCCAACATCCGCTCATGTGGTGCGATGAGAAGAAGCGTCTGGTGGAGCGGAAGAATGCTGAAGAGAGTCTTCGCATGTGGCGGCGCAGGAAGGCGGAGGAGTGTGCTCGCAAGGAGAAGGATAAACAGGAGGTGGGTAGCAGTGCGTATGAGTGATATTCGATAGTAAATGGAAGAACAGTGCGAAAGTGATATTTTTATTCACGGGTGTTTAAAAGTATGGTACAGTTTTTTTACTTTTAGAGATTTTTATTAGTGATTGTAAAACCTCATTTAATTTAAATTTACATTTAAAAACAGACGCTATCGAAATACAATCTTATTTTCAATATGGAGAAAACCTTAAAACTCTTTAAAATTCTTGAAAACCCTAAGTGAAAAGTCGCAAATCAATTTCTTCACTTCCAAGTTCTCTAGCCCGTAAAACGCACAATCCCAACACGAATAAACTTCCAGAAAAGAACCTATGACAATCTCGAACCTTCACCCACGCGATAGTTGCAACTTTTTGCTAAGTTCAAAGACCTTTCCCAAGCAACATGTAATACATCCGCCTTCGGGGATTTGGTTCAACAAACCCTTTGACAATTTCGACTACGGTAATCAAATCACCTCTCCTTCTCTCTGGGGCTAAATGCCCAACTAAATGCCAGTTGAGCTCCTGCGAGTCCTTGCGTGACTGGAATCCTAGAATCCTGATTATTTGGCTACCTATCACAGCCGAAATGTGGGTGAAAAAAATCAGTGAAATGCAAATCGCTATTCCCTGCAACTATAACAACAACCTACAAACAAAGTTCGTGGGCAACGGGGAGCGGGAATTCAAAGGGGTTTGCCAATTTCCGTAAACAAACATCGCCACACTTCGCGGAGTGACACGACCAGGTGGGTTGAGGCAGTCTGGAACCATAAATAGGCTGCCACCAAATCGATAAGACATAACTCGGTTTTGTAATCAGTCTCTATTGGGCAGAGCAGGGATTAAATACAAAAATTCTGAACAAATTGTGGCAAAATCGAAGTAAATAAGATCTTAAAAAATATTCATATCTTAGAATATCCAATCTGAAAAATAAGAATAATTTTACTTTCTTTAAGCCGTTTTGGATTATTTAAATATTTTTTTTTTATTGATTTTAACATTAGTGTTATCTTTATAATTAATTTAATTTTTTAAGGCTGCTACAGAAAATTAAGAGATTTTATATCACTTTTAAAGACGCCAAAAAGTGTGCAATGAAAAACTCCTACCGTCAACTAGAGTATTACCAAGAATTTAATATTTTAACTAATTTTTTCATTGTTTTATAATTCATATTGTTTTGCGTTCGTAATAACAATCTGGATTTTTGCAAAAAATTGATTTTTTTGGCTGTAACTGGTCTAAAAAATATCATAAATCTAAAATTCACAATTTTGTACAGCTAATAATCCAATATATTGATTCCCATCACTTTCTGGATGAATTACATTTTATTTTACATTTTATTTAAGGGGTTACATCATAATTTTTTTGCAAAAAATGGTCAAAAATAAAAATGTTCAGCTTTGAATGCCAATCGATTAGGAATTTGATAACGAGGTAAACGAGGTATGACACTTCATATTTAGACCATTATTTCCATTGTTTCGAGCGAAATACTGATTATTCTGCTCTAAAAATTCCGATTTCAAAATCGTAATTTCTCACAACATTCTTCAGTTTTGGTTTACAATCTCTAGAATTTGTTTTCATTATTTAAACCAGTACTACGACCTGTTTCACCAACATTGTCCTTGGGGTCGACCAGGCGGTGGTGCTCCCAACGTTGAAGTGCGCCGCAAGGATATCACAGCCGTGGGTCTCCACTCCACGCCCACAGTGGTAAGGATTTGCTTTCCTTTCAAAATAATTTCAATTTCATATAATAATAATACAAATATAACCTACAGACCACTGCCCATCGGCTGAATTTACTGCAACCGTGTCGCTACAACGACTTCTTCTCGATGCAAAAGAAGTGCCACAACAATCCACTGGCCGCCTACCATCACCACCACCACCATGCCCCGCCTCCACCGCCCCCTGGTGGGCGTTTGGGCCACGCCCACTCCGTGCATCACCTGCAGGAGAGTGGACCCAGGAGCAGTACCGTGACCATTTGCGAGCGGGAGATTCCCCACAAGCCTGGCGCCGGGGTGGGCGTAAATCTGGCCAAGAACGCCAACGGTGAGAGTCTGCACATCCAGCTGAAAGAGCATCCTTCAATGTCGTTTCGCAATAAAGGCCATGTGGACATTGAGTTGCGATACAAGCCCTCGCCGCCGTGCAAGGGCAAGCCGCTTCTGGAGAAGATTGTGGTCAGCGAGAGCGAACAGCGGTGTCCGCTGCAGGAGAAGCTGGCCTCGCAAAAGAAGCGCCTGCAGGCCAAGCTGGAAAAGCCGGTGAGCGGCACTTATTACGCTTTATAGAACATATTTTTACTGATTCATTATTTATTTAATCCCGTTTTTAGCCCTGCAAGGAGCCCTGGGGCAAGGCAGGTCCTGGCGGCAAACCCTGGCGGAGTCCCAAGGAAGTGGGCCATACCTTCATGAAGTCATTGGTGAGTTAGTTACACAGAACCTCATTTCATATCAATAGAAAGCCGATATGATTAATGTCAAATTTATGATTTAAACATATCAACTTGATATTTTATCATATCTGTTATTTAATAAAAATTAGAGAAAATACTTTTTTTAAAAACCAAATGTAGTTTTTCTTAACAATTGATGTAAAATAAGCTAAACCAAATCTTTAGTCATACCAAAATGAAATGAATAACTTGATCTTGAAAAAATATGAAATACCAGCACATATCAATCTGATCTTTTGTCAATTTTTTTCTGTATATCGCAGCATAAAGATAATATTTTAATTTTATTAAATGTTCGTCAAAAAACGCTTGGTTTTGTGGGAGTGCGTTTTCTTTAAAAAAAATCGTGTTGCATACTTTTTGAAAACCTCATTTCCTTAAATGTTTTGATTACTTGGTACAAATAAATTTCCCACATAAAATCAGTGGCGGAAAAGAGACTTGGTTTTGTGGAAGTTCGTTATCTGTAAAAAAAATTCGTGTTGCATACTTTTTAAATACCACATTTTCTTAACATTTTTGATTACTTGCTAGAAAAAAATTTCTAAAACCCATAAAATACTTTCAGGGCTGGACGAACAAGGAGATGCTGAAGGAGCTGGACCAGGACAACCCGGTGACTCCGGCGGAGAAGAACACCTTCCGAAAGTCGCGACCAGGAAAGCAGCCGAAACCACAGCGCTGCTGTGAGATGTGCACCTGCAACTGTCCCGCCATGCAAAAGAGTCCGCCGAAGCCGTCGCCCCTCTCGCTGCCCATTCCGCCGGGCAAGAAGTGTCCGGGTCCGCCAGGACCACCATGTCCGCCTGGACCGCCATGTCCGCCGCCCGGGAAGATCGTGCACCACCTGAAGCCGCAGGATTGCGGCGGAAAGCCCATCAAACTGTGCCCGCGAATGGCGGCCAGGGGACCTTGTCCCGGGAGCACCAGCACCGCCACGCCGGAGACCAGCACAGCCGGAGGAAATGGAGGAGGACCCTATGGCGAGGGCGGCGGCGTGGAGCTGGTTCCACTTTTGGCCCGCCGACGCGGCATGCACCGACCCATCAGCCTCTCCTCCACGGATGTGACGAAGCGGACGCCGTCCCACGATAGGTACGCATCCAAGCACAAGCATCCACCAAAGAACTGTCAGCTGACCACCAGCAAGATCAAGTGCATCAACAGCATCATCAAGAACATCAGCCACATGAAGCGGCTGCCCAAGAATCTGAACTGCAAGCTGCAGTGTTGCAGTTGCGATTGCCCCACGGCCTTGGCCACGGGCTGCTGCCTCAAGCGGCTCACCCTGCACATTCGCCAGGCTTAAGAGACCCCAGTTCCTCAGTCCCGATCCCCTCCTGCTTTCATAGTACCATTCATAGTATCCCCATCTTCTTTCCGTTTCTCATTTGCTTGCTCTGCGCTAAATAATATATCGAAAATGAAAATCCGCTTGCCCCTCTCTCTGTTTTTAATAGAGCTTGAAAATTATCGATATTTTCGATATTTTGACCGTATCGATTCGATAATATGGATGTTTTATAGGAAAAACACAAATCAAATATCGATAAATATTTTTTCAAGCTCTAGTTATTAAGCCCCCCCTCTTTATGATCTTGCCCTGTTAATGGTTTCTCTAATCCCCCACTTCTCCACCGGATTCTCATCCAGCAAGAAAATATCAATTGTAATACAAGTGAAAGTATAGCAAAAGAGCAAACCAAACCAATCTCACCAAAACCAAAAATCAAACTGCAACAGCAAAAAATCCAAAGTCATAATACCAAATCTTCTATGTATCCCCGTGCTCAAACAACTGAACTGATAAATTCGAAAACTCTAAAAACTAAAAACAAATCGAAATGATATAAATGAATCGAAAATCGACCGACAACCAGGATTCAAACCGCCGCCGATATGCGCTATCTACACGATCTGAATGTCCAGATATCGCAGAACCGTCGATCCCACTCCGTTTCCAAGCAAATGGACAGGGATCTGTGCAACCAGCACTTCGACACCTTCGAAACGTTCTGGGGAAGACCAGGACACGGGGCCCGGGGCGATAAGATCAACAAACTGAAACTGGACAATCTGCTCTATGGCGCCAGCGAGTCGGCCTAAGGTCAAGGATACCTGGATGGTCACGGATACCCAAGGATATTCCACCCTCAGTAGTGCACTGGCTCGTAGTTTGTGTGCTTCAAGTCATCTGCTCAGAAATCAATCGATGCCAAGATGCATAACGAAATAAAAAGATCTTACCAGGGTTTAATTGGATATTTCTGGAAATATTGATTTTCAAAATATTTTAAATACTTTCTATTTCCATTGATATAAATTTAAACCTAGCTATTTTCCCTATCTCTGTACAAAATTTTGCCAACTTGCTTCTAGTAAGTTGACCAAAGTTTTAAATAGGGTTGCAAAATTATGGAAAAAAGAAGAATATAAAGCAGTTAGATATAAAAACACTTTGCTAGCAAAATTTAGTTAGTTTTATATATACAAAATATTAAGTAAGTAAGTAAGAACGATAGTCAATCTATTTATCGATTGAATTTGTTTTAATTATACCGTTACTCTATTATAGCGTTCTTTCTTGTTTTTTGTTAAATTAACTCATATGATAATTTTTTGAGTTTTAAAACTGAAAATTCAAGGTTATAACTTAAATTTCAGTAGATGTAAGTAATTAAATACCTTGTAAATACAAACCAATCAATTATGCAAGAAAAAATAATAAAATAATTAATAAAAACGTTTCCGAACCCAAATAAATGCATTTCTGTTACTCAAGTTTGTTTTTGAAGGACATTTTTATTATGTAATAGATCACATAAAGCAAAAAGAGAATATTTTACTACATTTTGTTGTTGTGTTGGATGATAATGTTTTTTTTTGTGGCTTATATGGATGTATCATTTATCCCTTTTGAGTTTGCTGCTCCTTTTTCGTAGCGGCTTTCTCGGGGTCGTGTTGATGATGGATGTCGATGATCTATTATTACGATTTTAGTAAATTACAATTACAATACATTATATAGTACATACTATGTAGGTAGAGTACGAATACGTCAACTATTCATTTCAATTTTTATTCATTTTCTCGATTTTGTGATTTTTTTATTTAAAAGTTATTTGCATTTTATTATTTTTTTGTGTGTGGTTTTGTTTTTTGTTAATTTTACATACATATATTAAATATATTTACGAACATAACAGCAGTCTTATTTAAAATGACATACTCAATTTATTGTTTTCATTAGAGGGTTTTGAGTTCATTATCCATTTTGAAAGTTTGAATGCGAGCGATCGGGCGGGTGCCCCAAAACTCGATGGGGCTTCGGAGGACCGAAGACTGTTTCCGTCTATATAAAAGTTGTTTGGCTAAACTAGGGCGATCCGTTGGGAGTCGCTTAAGCGTGAGGTCTTAACCATATTGTATTTAGATGTAAGTATGCATCGATAGCTACGTGTTATATCTATTAGGGACGCTGAACTATTTAGCTTAGTTGTGATTAATTTTTAAGACGCTGGGCGTCTGCGAAATGCGCTCTGAAAAAGTTATGTTCTGTAGTGTTTCGATATATTTTGTTTTGGCGGCTGACTAAATTGATGTAGGTATACTTGATGTAAATATCGTGGTTAAAATTTCATTTTTTTGTTCTGTTGAATGCTTAAGGAACCCGATTCTGCTAGGATAGGAAGTTCGATCGAATTTAGGCGCATGCAATGAAGTACAATCGTCGAGAGTATGCACAAATATATTTCTGTATTCATATCGTATATTTTGTATTTGTTTTCGTGGTTTTTGTGGGGACTTTACACTTAGGGACGTTCGAACTCTATAAATAAACAACTACAATACATGCATGGACACACACTCACACAGCTACAGATGTATGCTCTGTCGTATAAATAATAGCGTAATTTATAATTATAATACTATAACTACTGTAGAGTTATTGTGGCTCCCAAGTGGAAACGCCTCCTGGCTTCCCCTAAATTTGTAGCTAACTATTTTATGTTTGAAATATTCGACATTTATAAATTGTTGCATCTCCGATTTCTTTTCTTTCGGCTCGCTTGAAGTTGCCCTGGCAAGTTCGCGACCTATAATTTTCCTAATTCAAATGGTTCTCATTTGCTCCATTTCCATCCTCCTTGAACTGCGGATCTCTTTTAGACAATTGTTTGCTTTTGAATTAAAATGAATTAATCGACTGGTTGGCAGAACCCTATTTAGTAAGATTTCATTGAAATTGTACAGGGGGAAAGTAGTTTCTAAAGTTATAAATATAGGGTGCGGGAATTCCACCAACCAGTCGGTTAGAAAGTTCTTTTTTACGCGTGTATAAAATCAAAAATTTAATTTAACTACAATAATGACTAGTTGAAGAAAACTCTCCAAATGTATTTACTAAAATTTTGTGGTGTAAATTTAATTCTTTTTTTGTTTTCGAATTTTTTGTTTTCTTTGATTTTAATTTTAAAATTATCTAAAGCTGTTTTAGAGAAGCTTTTCTAAGCAGGCCTGCTTAATATGGTTGAGATTAGTTTTAATGTTTGTGTGTGGGTGATTCTTTTAATAATTGCGAAATGCATGGAATTTGTTTTTTGCATTTTGTGGTTATTACATTTGGAAGCCAATGGAAATTCTTGCTTCTTGCGGTTGCCTTGTCTTGGAAAACTTCTCTAAGGACCCTTCTGCCTCACATCTCCTTAATCCCTCCTCCTCCTCCTCCTTTAATTGCTGCAGCTTCTGCATCCTTTTCCCCTTCTCTGCCTTATTGACGAATCCTCTTTCTCCGCCTCTCGTCCGGTTTTTGTTAGTCAGTTAGTTACTACTTCATCACAGCCAACTCTCTTGCTTCTCAGCGGCGCCCAGCGTTTCCGCCTCCTCCGATCAGTTGATCGTTTTCTTGTAGAGATTTTGGTGTATGTGCTCGTTTTGCAGCGCGCACATTTGGCCCACAGCAACCGCCCGCAGGGCAGCGGCTCCTCCGCTTCCGCCAGAGATGCCCACATCCGCTTGGTCGCCTCCCGATGAACTGGACACCGCCGCCTTGCCGGCCCGCAGGTTCAGGAAGAACTTCTCCTTCATGGCCAGCGCCGAATACTTGTGCTCAATGAAGTTGGGCGAGATCTGCATGGGCAGGGCTGCCGGCTTCGCCGGGGCGATTGCTGTGGACCTCTTGCTAACGGACAGCTGGTGCGTCGACGTTGGCGGCTTGCTGGAATCGCTGTGGTTGCTGTTCGGATTGCTGAGGTTGCTGTTGTTTGAGCAGGAGTAAGAGGTTTCTGCAATAGGTAGAGAGAAAAGGAAAAGAAGTAACGAAAAACATAAAATAAAATCAAAACAAAACAAACGAAACGAAACGGAAATAAAGAGAGTACCCGAAGTTCGAATAGAGAGTTGGAACTTATAAAAAAAAAGAAAAATATTGCACAAAGTCGTCGGGGGATCGTCGGTCGTCTTAAACTAATGAGCAGACTTTAAATATCCGAGTAGATGTGTGGGGGTGTGTTTTTCGTTATATATATATATATCGTATAATTAAATTCAATTTGCTAGAGCTTAGAACATAAATAATACTTGGTTTTAGTCGAATACGAATAGTCACTAAAGCTAAAGCCGAGATTAATCAAGTTGTATGTGGTATAGTTCGGTTGGAAATGAATTTGAAATTTGCATATTTATTACAATTGTTACTCGTGCTTCGTCTGTTTTTTTTCTTATGTGTTTAGCCTAATTAAATTAAGAGGAGATCAGCAGTTGTAAATAGTTTAATACAAGCATGATAGTCATACATACAATTAAAGGTGATTAAAATTCTCTCTTTCTAAATTATACAGAATTAAATATTGCACAATCAATTCGATTTGTGTGTAGGGTGTATAGGTTCTTTTCTATTCCTTCAGTTTTATGATACAATTGAGGGGGTCTAAACTAAAAACAAGTAAGCAGTCTACGAAATGTTTCCAAATGGGTGTTTTGGTGAGTGAGTGAGTGGCTGTGGGAGGTCTGTCTGCCCCCCAAGATGGTTCGTATACGAGGGAGGAGCTGGTCAATGCGGTGCCCTGGTTGGTGGTGGTTCCAGCGTCAGTTTCCGGTGCATCAGTAGCTGCTTGAGTATAGGCTACGTCTCTTCGTTGACGGCGCCAGCGCCTACAACTTCAATGCCCGCCACTGTTGCTCCTCCTACTCCTCCCATGTCATCCTTGCAATCCGTGATGCTGGCAATCGCTGCGGCCACGCTCTCCGAAATGCCATCGCTCTGACCCTCATCCGTGTCCATCGGCTCGATCAGCTCCAGCTTGCCCTTCTGCTGGGGCGTGGGTGAGCTGCTCTTGCTGCTGTTCCCGCTAACGCTGCTCGTGGGACTGATGGGCAGCACATGGTGTTGCTGCTGCACCTGCTGTTGCTGCTGCTGCTGGTGGTGCACCTGTTGCAGCAACTGTTGCGGCTCTTGCAGCAGCAATATGTTGGTCTTCTTGGCCAACGAGGCCACCAGAGCCTGCTGCTGCTGCTGGCTACTGCCATTCGTGGTGGTCGTGAAGGTCAGCGTCTGTGTGTTTTTGGTGGGTGAGGTGGCCGGCGTGAGTATGCCCAAGTTGACCAAATTGGGCAGTGGTTTGCCATTGCCATTGAGCACAGTTGCTGCTGTCTTACTGTGCTGCTGCTGCTGCACAATGTCCATAGAGGCGCCACCATTAGCCACGTTTGTGGCCAGCTTGAGTATCTTGCTGGCTGTGGCATTGGCGGCCATTAGATTGCTAACAGACTTGCCTGTCGGCGTGTTGTTGGCTTTAATGGATACTAAACCGAGTGTGCTGCGCATTAAATTGTTGTTGCTGTTACCTGTTGCAGTGGAGTTCTGGTGGAGCGGCTGCTGCTGCTGCTGCTGTTGCTGGGTGGGAAGATTGGTCAGGGTGACCACATTCCCGGCGCTGAGCTGCTGCAGTACATTCCCGTTGCCAGTGAGAATGGCAGTGTTGCTGGATGCGTTGTTATTCCCATTCCCATTCCCGTTCGACAGACTGCTGCTGCCGCCGTGACAACTGCTGGCGCTGCTCGACATGTTGCTGATGCTCGACGGACTCAGCGAGCCCAGCGATTGCGACGGCGAGTTGCTGCGCTGGATGACGGGCGGCGGGTTGGTTGTGGTTTGCGGATTGGAGGAGGTGTTACTGCTGCTGCTGCTGCCCACGGGCGTGGATGGCGCACCATCGCCAATGGCCAACGCATTGGCCAGCTGGGCATTCAGCACGCTATCCGGCTGCGAGTTGTGGGTGTGCAGAGCGTGGTTCTTCAGGCCCTGGGCCGTCTTGTAGCTCTTGCCGCAGTGACACTTGTAGCCCTTGCGAACTCTGTGGAACATAGAACTATCAGCTTCCAGTTTACCAAACAGTTTTATATAATTCGTGGCTAGCTATCGTTACCTTCCGTCCTTTTTGTGGCCATTCTTCGAATGGTACTTGATGCCGTTGACGTTCTTGTAACGCTTTTTGCATCCCGGAACAGGGCAGGCGAAGGGTTTCTCGTTACCGGGCGTGCCATTGTTTCCGCCACCGGAATGCCTATTAGAAATAATAAGAGTTGGTAAACAAGTGGGTCAGTTAGGCGGTTTAAAAATATATTTTTTCATTCTATTTTTAATCAGTTTATGATTAGTGCTAATGAATCACAAATTCTTACGCATGAATTTAAGTAAAACCTTTTGTAGTTGAGTAACCCCGCGATATCGCCAAACGATTCGGGTGTTTCTCGGGATTTTATCGCAATCGCAACTAATAGAACCTCGACTGTTTCATATATAAATAAATGGGGAAATACAATTTGTTCGCTATTTATGTGGCAAAGTAAATGTAAACAAAGTATACCCCTTATTTGGGGCACTAAAATTATGTTTTTTCCTAGTCGTAAAAATTATAATTATATTTTCCAATAACTACTAGACAAATATATTCACGAACCTGCTGCCATAGCGCATGATAAACTCGGAGCTAAACTCCTCGGTGGTCCAGGAGTCGTTGCTATCCTCCGACTCCGTGACCACCATTTCGTCCTCATCCATTTCGCTGCCTAAGGGGTACAAAAATCATCAATTAGAATCAATCTAGCATACAGTTTTCACAATCTCACTCACCTGTGGGCGTGGTGCTGCGGTTAGACGAGGACATACTGTAGCTGTGGTGCTTGATGGCCAGCTTTCGCTTGAGCTCCACATTGCCACTCCCGTGGCCGGCGGCATTCGATCCGCTGTTGGTGGTCGGTGGGGCGTTGGTGTTGCTGCTGGCCAGGAACGAGCCCGCCTCCTTGCGGGTCTCCTCGGTGATGAAACGCAGGACGTAGCTCAGGGGCAGGCAGGCAGGCTGGGCCTGCTCCTTCTGTTCGACCACCTTGGGGTCATAGTCTGGAAAAAAGACGCCAAATTACTATAAATTCACGGGCCTGGGCCTTATAACACTATTACGAGTGTCATAACGGCCGCGGGCTTCTAAAAAACTTTAAAATGCATTTCGAAAATGAAAATACCGATAGGCACCCTAAATTTGCAATCAAAACCACTCTTCATTGTAATGTTTTTTTGAATATAACCAGTAATAATAACGGAACGGGATTGGCTAATTAAAAATTCCCTTTCGAGTCGGGTTCGGGAATCAGAATTCGAACCGGAATGCGGGCAGTCAGAAACCTGCATCCGAAATTCCCAAGTCAACCGCTGTGTTTGCACTGGAACAAGTTCACAGACATTCAAGAGACGACCCACAGCCCGGGCAATTTATTATTAAAATGTTGTCGAAATAAGTAAATAGCGAGAGTGCACGTACGGGGAATGGTATGGCGACGAATTTAGTGCGCCTGCTGACGCAGTTTCAGGGGGCTTTTTGTAGAGGGAACCAGGAGGAGGAGCACATGGCCTGCTGCTCTATAGCGTGGGTTCATTATCTTATCGCCCGAACAACAAGCATAAGCCCAAAGCTTGCTTAATCAGCGAGTGCATAATAACAGGTGCCTCTGCGCCCCTTTTGCGTCTTTATTTACTTTTCGATCAAAATGTGTGAGCGAGCAGAGCAGCCAGGCAACCTAACCTCCATGAGCACGCTTTATTTCCCAATTGAATCGTTTTGGTGCGTAACTGTGTCAGCCGGGCGGGCCATTCATCATCAGTTCGCCACCGGGCACCCTGTGCATTCGTCACTTGATTGCAGTGGCAGTTAACGGGGGACTGCTAAACGATAGGGTAACATCCATCGATCAGTTGCGGATCTCAAAGATTGATTGGCCCACTGCATAAAACTAGCTAATCAGTAGTATTCCATATGGCCTTTAAACAGAATAATATATGGGGTTTATGGGGGGAAACTTTAACTTTCATAGGCACGCGAATTCTTCAGAATTTCTTGCCATCTGTAAACCAGGCCTTTTTTGAGAGGACAAATCGATTTTATCATGCTATTTTGAATAAGATATATTAGATGGCTTTGGTATTAATACTGGGCGTTACTTAACTTTCATATAAACGCGAATTCTTCAGAATTCCTTACCATCTGTAAACCAGGAATTTTTTTGAGAGGACAAATCGATTTCATCATACCATTTTAAACAAGATCTAGTAGATGGCTTGATTAGAACTCAGTGGAAGCCCTGCATTTCCGCTCTACACGATAACAGTTCGATAACGTTGCACTTTAATTGCTTCGAAAACATATGCCGCAAATTGGCTATTATGCGAAACATATGCTTTCATCTAGCAACCTCCCCCCGCTATTTTGGTCGCTTATCAGGCCGAAATGCGATTAAAAACATTTGCGGCAATGATTGCGGCGATGTCTACGTGCCGGGTAATCGATTGATGACACATACGGACAAACGGGCATACGGACATAAGGACACACCATATGTGCGTAATAATTCCACGTACTTTAGGTAGCAATTCAGTACTAATGTTCGCCTTGAACATTCGCAAACCGAAACTGCAACTATATAAGCTACACATATATATTTTTAGCTGACGAAATCGATGTGCCACGCCCCTCCCGTCCTCTTGAGAACACGGCGTCATTTGTCAACGGTCAAATCAGTTCACCCGGTTCGGTTTGGGTTTTTTTTTGTATTTTAATTTCTGCTCCGCCTTCATTATTGTTATTATTATTTTGTTGTTGATAACCCCAGACATTCACGACTTCTCGCGCTGTAGGTGACTTTTTGCTCTTGCCTCGGTGTTTGTGTGTTTATCAAATCGAGTATTTTACAAACAACTTTTAAACAAATAGCATCTATGTAGCTACTAGCTATATACAGATAAACACAGACCCACATCTGTGTACGCGTCGTATATCATACGTTTTTCGCATTTCAGAAACAAAATAAACTCAGAGACCTCTCTCTTTTGCACTCGTGTGAGTCATGCACTTGTTGCAGAATTTTTAATAAGATAACAAAATGTTTTTTTTTCGCCTGAACATGCGGTTTCGGTTTGTTTTCATTTCGGCAGCTGTCTCGAAAACTTTCCAATAGCTCTGAAGAGCAGTCGTTCGTTTGAAATTTGATAAACGCAAGTCGTTGACAGCGGCGAAATTATGTTGACATTGCAAGTGCAGGGACACATTTTGGGCGGGGTCATTATATTTTAACCCATTAATGTGAAGCTTTTAATACTTTCGAATCGAGAAAGTTATAGTGTTGTTTTATACTTTAACGTTTTAGTAATATCATCCCTATTATATTCGTTATTTGAATACTCTGGCTTGAGAACTATCAACAAAAACCTTTTCAAGGTCACAAGGTTTGTCACCTGAAAATATAAATATTTCGTAATTTTTGAACTTTTTCTATCTATAGAAACATAGAAAATGGTGGATTATATTCAGTAATCCTTTCTTTTCTTGAATAAGAGGCATTCCCCCAACTAATGCAACGACCTATTCTCCCGATTTATCTGGTAAATCCTACGACTAATATGATAACTGTACTCGATGCATGAAGTCATCTAGTTTGTGTGGTTAATTCAGTGATTTACATATCATGGGAGTTTTAGAGAGATAAGTGAAGCAGTACTCATGATGTGATTCGTATTGCTCATTGGGATATGTCTAATACGGTTAGGTTATCAATATGACAGTAATAAAACGTAGATAATACATGTTTCATGTATTGATAATATCGTTTATTGGTTTCTTGTTAAATTCCCCGAGTTCCCCCCAGTAAACTATCCCCTTTCGACAGGTGCGCAGGTACTCATTTCGATCCCATTTACTCAGTGGGTTAACACTCTGGCCTATCGCATTTCGCAGCTGGTTATCGAAAGGCGAGTGCAGTGGAGACAGGGCAAACACACTTATAAAGAATTGAAACCCGGGCATTTTTCGGGACATCGCAGGCAAAAAGGCAACAACAGGTGCCTGGCAACTGTGAAAAGGACAAACCTGAAGGTCTCGCCCGCTTTTTGCGTTGCCATGACAACCGAATCGAATCGAAGCGAAGCGACAACGCCCAGGGAGTCCTGATAACAGGCATATATACCTCCCAACCATCCATATCCATACATATACTCCAGAACAGAACCCACGCATCGAGTGTCCTTCGAGATAATGAAATGATGGGCATTTATAAGCCCCAGAACAGCTCGCTCACGTAATGGATACGCAATGGTTGGATTTTCGGGGGTATATTTGATATCTGGTCCTGGTTTTTGGGGGTGGCAGTTGCCAAGTGGGCGTATGGTCTCGAGCCTGGGCTTTATGTAATGCCCGGGGACGCAAAAAGGGGGTGGTGGCTAGGTGGAAAACGGAAGCAGAAAAGCCTGCCCGGGCAGCCATTTTATATGTATGCCAATGTGTATGTGTGTATGTGTGTGTTGACCGTTATCACGCAGCAGTGGCAACAACAAAACAGCTGCCAACGTAACTGTAAGAGTCAGCTGAGCAACCCCTCTGCTTTCTCTCTCCAACCCCTCTGGCTTTGCGTGTGTGTGAGAGAGCCTGCTTATGCACAGAGAGAAATATTAAGAAATTATCATTTCAATGACATTACCATGATGCCTAATATTTAATTTAGCTAAAGAAAGGATAGTATTTATTGATGATCTAATCGTAAGCATACAAACTTAAATAAATTGTTTTAAATAACAGTTATTTCACACTTTTATTTTAAATATTAAAAATAAAAGATTATTTTTTTTACAGATTTTTTGACTTGCATATACTTTTTTGACAGTAGTAAAAAGAGTGTTATTTTTAACGTTTAAAATAAATAATCACAGTAGTCTTTTTTAAAAAAAAGAGTCAAATAACTGTTATTTACGGTACTTGTTTTTAACCCATTCTTCTGTTATTAAAATTAAAAATCTTCAAAAATAAAGAAGTTGGTTTTTAGTCTCAACTAAACATTCAATCTGTAACAAGGGCAACTATTTATTTAACACCTTACAATATTTTCCTCAGTGTAAGACGCACTGTTCAGAAGGAATAAATAAGGCCCGTTAACGGTTAACCCACCCCCAACCCCCACCCCTGTTCCCGTAATACGGCAGCACACTACTGAGCTTAACTCTATTGATTTTCCCCCCTCGAAAACCCCGCCCCTGGCCCGGAACCCCTCCCCTGAAACACTAAAATTAGAAATTGTTTATTTCAGCCGGTAAAAGTCCAAACACACACACACACGTACAACCTGGAAATGATTAATTGGAAGCCCACGGGAGTCACGTGGACGGGAAAGTATCGATTGTGCGTGTGGGTGGGTGGAAAGTGGGCGGGGGGAGGTGGAAACGGAGAGAATTTCCCGACTTCCAACTCCGGATGCGGATACACCTGCCTTCTAGCAAGAAGAAGACGACGAAACCCAAGCCAAGCCATGCGGACAGGTCAAAAAAAGGGCGCTCAACTCGCCGGTTTCCACTACAAACAGACAACAGCAGCAACAACAACAACTAGATGCTGTGCTGGCCTTCCAACAAACACACTCACATACACAAGTACAAAGGGTATTGAATGGATCACCGGCTTTTTTGCTTTTGTTTTGCTTGTACTGCCCTCTCGCTCGCACCCGCACTTTCCAGGCGGCCGCACCGATCTCCGAATGCTGTACGCGCCTGGAAGGCGGGGCGAGTGTGTGTGTGTGTGCCTGCACAGGTAGCCGCTTCCAGCATCGATTTTGCCATTTAAAGTGCAATAAATGCTGAATGCAAAGTGCAATTCATGTTATAAAAACAACCACGAAGCCATTTACACAAACACACACACACACACACCCGCAACGCAACGCACACACCTTTGAACCGCTTTGGCTTTTTATTTATGCCGCGGCGAGTAAATAAAATAAACAAAACACACCGAGAACATCACGCGACGGTCAAATGATAGCGATATTTGCGACATTTACGGGGATTTACGAGATTCGTTACCTATGTGGGTGTCCTCGATGTGGGAAATCAGATCGCTCAAGCTCGGAAAGGTGATGCCGCAGCCATTGTACTTGCAGACGTTGATCAGGAAAACGGCCATAATATATGGTGTATTATCATATATATGTGTATATATGTATATCCCGATTCCGAGGCGAACGAATGTGGCGAGTTATGTAAAAAAACAGCAACTAAATCGGGTGGCGTTGCAGTGTGGCCAGGTCAGCACTGCGTCGCTTCGGCCATCTTCCAGGGCTGCTGTGACTATTTGGCCGAGACTCGCACCAGTGGTGACTTTCGGCGTGGTGTGGTGGTTTCTGGGCGATGGCTAATCGCTTCTAGTCAGCAACTGGACATTTTTGGTCAAAAACTCTATTTCTCTGTTTTACTGCACACTGCAATTGCTTTCTGGCTTCCTTTCGCTCCTGCTCTGCTCGGTGTGGTGTGTTTCGGTCCTCTGGCGTTTCCCCACACACACACACTGTTACACACTGCTGTTATGCAATTGAGGGCTGCAACATTTTTTGGGGGCGTAACTGGGCTTAAACGATTTCGCAGGCAAATCGGTACTCAATATACTCACAGCATAATGTGCTTCGATCGAGTTGCCTTGCAGTCACCGTTGGGTAATTAAAACATCATTTAAACCGATGTGACGTAGACACAAACACCGACGTCGAACGACGCGTTATGCTGCGTTTGTGCTGGTGTGCGTGACTGTGGGGAGTTGGCCGTGAATCAGGGCTGCACTAGCGGGTCAATTGGCCACTTAGCGAGTGCACCCACCACGTCAAGCTGGTACACTCCCCCCGCTACTAGCCAAGACACTATTAGCCACGATGCGGAACCCAAGTGCCAAGTGTAAACGCTTTATTAGAGTCGTAGTGTTTTGTACAACTTATAACCACATATATTGAGTCCTATCGGTTTTTGGATGATCTAATAATTTCGACCGGATTTCGATTTCTTTTAAAGGGGTCACAAAAAATTACCAAAAATTCTAACTACTTCATGTAAGTGGCGAAATATGGATTATTATACCCTTGCAGAGGGTATTATAATTTCAGTCAGAAGTTTGCAACGCTGTGAAGGAGACGTTTCCGACCCTATAAAGTATATATATTCTTGATCAGCATCACTAGACGAGTCGATCTAGCCATGTCCGTCTGTCCGTCTGTCCGTCCGTCTGTCCGTCTGTTTCTACGCAAACTAGTCTCTCAGTTTTAAAGCTATCGGGCTAAAACATTCCCAAAAGTCTAATATCTATTGCAGGTAGAATATAAGTCGGAACGAGCCGGATCGGACAACTATATCATATAGCTCCCATAGGAATAATCGGGAAAAAAATTTTAAAAAATTATATCTTGGGTGTTTTTGAACATATCACCTCCTATTTTTGGAAATACCATTTTCTATCTAATTCTGAATTTCGTAAAATTTTTATCAAAATCGGACGACTATATCATATAGCTGCCATAGGAACGATCGAAAAATTAGTGGCCGAAGCTAGCTTCATTTCTTGTTTTTCGCTAAAATTAGGAATCGGAATTTTTGCAAAAAAAAAAATATGGTTATTCCTAAGTTTTTTCGTTCAAAAAGGATCCCAAATCTAAAAGATATTTATTAATATATAAACATTTTGATCCGATTTCACATTTTTTATACAGGGTTACATCATGAATTCTTGCAGAAAATTTGACAAGAATTAAAAATTTTGGGCAATATTTCTTCTGATTCAAGCTAAATACTAATTATTTTAAGGAATTACAATCGTCCGGTTCCGTTTAAGACATTTCAAAGGTGTAAGTTTATTTTTGCTGAACTTGTCCAAAAGGATCCCAAATCTAAAAGATATTTATTAATATATAAACATTTGGATCCGATTTCACATTTTTTATACGGGGTTACATAATTTTTTGCAGAAAATTTACCAAAAATAAAGAATTTTGGCCAATATTTCTTCTGTTTTAAGCTAAATACTAATTATTTTGCGCTGAAAATAGTATAGATATACTTCATCTTAAGTTTTACTGTATCTGCCTTAAGGAATTACAATCGTAGGAAAACAGTTGGAAGTGGAAAGGCTCCCTAAATAGTATTTGAATCGCTTCCTAACACCTTGTCTAATTATTTTTGCTGTTGTTGTTGGTGTTCCATTTGCTGACACTTACGTTACGATAGAATGTAATCTAATAATGTAGCTCAAGTAGCTAAAATTCCATGTTTTTTTTTCCAGTGTAGGTAGTTAAAAAGGGATGCCAGCCCTGGTTTCCTAGTTTGTGTCACTGCTAAAAGCAGTCCGATTTCCACACCATGGATCGGGTCTCTGATAAAAACGGTATTTTCCAGTATTTAATACCCTCACTGCCGTTTTTCCCACCACCCACCAGCGGGCACACTGTGCACCCCCAAAAGACAGCGAAATTGTCAAATTCGTTTTACTGTTGTGAAGGGTTTGTTCGAAGTGAGTTGCTTTCTCCGGGGCTTTCCCCCCTGCCCCCGTCCGGCGGAGCACCCCTTATCGGTTGTTGGGTAACAGCCGTGGAAAACGGAAAACGCCTCAGAACTGGCAGAGAACCGCGGAAAAGCCGACTATCAGTGAAGAATCGAGTGAATTTTCGCCAATGGAATGCGAAACGTGTTTGATAATCCGTCGCCATCTTGCGGCACACTCACACACACAAGGGCATGTGCCAGTTTGCAGTGGTGTGCGTGTGTCTCGAGTCGTTGCGTCACTGGAAAAGTCTGAAAAACTGCAGTTTTTTCCGAGTTAATTGAACAGTAAATCGCTTTTGATTCAAAAACGAGCCGAGATCGATCAGCGAATCGAGTGAAAATCCGGTGCGAAGGGAGATTTTTCGCTTGTTACGTAACCTTTTCTGAGGCGGCGTGTGGGATATGATATGATATGATATGCCTCCGAAAACTAATCCGATATCCGTCTATATCTTTTGCAGAGCCGTGCGCTAGCTTCAATTTTGTCGTAAGCCAAACAAAAAAAGGAAAATCAACCGAAAATGTTCGTGTCGACAGTCTCTCGCATTGCCCCCGTTGCCAGGAGCGCCGTAAGTACCCCATTTCTTTGGTATTTGCGTTTCCCAATTGTGCGAGATAAAGTTTACAGAGATTACATAATAATCGAATCGAGAAAAGTGCATTGATTTTCCCGAATTAACCATTTACATGCCGCCTTGGCGTGGTGAACTTCCAATGGCCGCGGTGAGAAAACACATACGGCACACAGTTGCATAACTTTGAGGTTATGTGTGCGCCCAGTGGAAGCGATTAATTAGAAGCGAATAAATAGCTATAATCGGGCTATAGCAGTGAAAAGTCGGGTATTTAACTTGAATTTCTCCCAACTAGCCATCACATAGCATTGTATAACACTTGGTTCCAAAGCATTTGATGTGATTCTTTGAGGTTAGAACCGGCGAAAGCTTTCCAGTGGGCGAGGTGAAAAAGTGAGAGAGGGGAGTGCGGGGTATTCAAAACTGCCAATAATTGACATTGTTTATAATGTTAAAGATGATAAACCCACATGATTACCTATAATTATCAGATGTAGAAGAACAACAAATGCTGCAGCCAAAGTGCCAATCGCATAGAAATTACTTAACGATTGCATAACTTGGCAATTACAGCAGAGCAATGAACTTGGGCTAAACTATGGCTATATATGGTTCTAAATTCCCTAGCAACTAAAATACCAAGAGTTAGGATCATGCATAAATGGTATTTAGTTGTATCAAGTAGAGGAATTTCTTATTTCTTATACTGGTCTCAATATTATCTTCTTATTTTGCATTTATTCACTTATCAACGAATTTGTAAACATGTATGTTTGTTTATCAACTTGGGTCTTTAATTTCATTGTTGAATATTAGTAGAAAAAATACTGTATTTAATTTTTAAATATTTAAAGCAATTTAAATAGGCTAATATAGTATAACCCTTATCTCTGCCCTGAAACTTTATCTCTAGCAACGCACGCCACCTACGTTCTTCTTAATTCTTATATAACCAACGCATATTCCCAACCATTTCAGCTCCTCGCCAACTCCAAGCAGTACCTGCGACCATTGAGCAGCGCCGTCATCAGCCAGAGCCAGACTTTGGCCGCTCAGAACACAACCCCAGTTGCATTGCTGCCACAGATCAGGTCATTCCAGACCTCGCCAGTCACGCGTGACATTGACTCGGCTGCCAAATTCATTGGCGCTGGTGCCGCAACAGTCGGTGTCGCTGGATCCGGTTCGTATTGGTTTCGTTGGGTCATTAAAACACAACATTCAGGGCACTCTTTTGAACTCTCTGCTCCTCCAGTCAGTTGCAAACTAGCATCTGGGGCCCACACAACGAGTATCTGATTACTCTTTAAACCATTGCCCCGGGAAGGTCTGAGAATTGGCCAAAGCCTGCTGTTTGTTGCGGCTTATTTCCTAGCAGGAAGCCTGTGTGATTGCAGGGCGAAAGTACCAGAAATCCTGCCGCCTTGGTGTTGCCGCTGCCCTCGGGGAGCCGCCGCCTTGGCCTGGCATTGAAATCTTTCGTGGCCAGCGTTTTTAGTGCGATGTGCTGGCTGCCTTCTAAGGCAGAACTCAATTCAGACTAATCTGTGACTGACTAACTGGATAAGAGAGCTCGAAAGGGAGCCTAAAACTATCCCCAATCATCTTTTGTTCTTTTCCCTTGATAGACATTTAACTAACTCTTTGATCTTCTCTCTCTTCCCAACCCAAACGAACCAATACAACAGGTGCTGGTATCGGAACAGTATTCGGTTCCCTCATCATCGGCTACGCCAGGAACCCATCGCTGAAACAGCAGCTGTTCTCCTACGCCATTCTGGGCTTCGCCCTGTCCGAGGCCATGGGTCTGTTCTGTTTGATGATGGCCTTCCTGCTGCTGTTCGCCTTCTAAGCGCTCCTGCTCTGCACATCGATTGCTCGTCATTGCTTGTTTCCTGCAATCGGGCGTGTGTGCGAGTCGCATGCGAACGAGAATAGCAACCAAAACAACAACACTTCAAACAAACAACCAACAACAACAACCAGAACAAGCAACACCTATGTTCGTTTTCGATTATTAATGATAAAATGATTGATTGATTGATAGCAAACAAGAACATCCTGTACCACTATCTAATTATAAATACCAACAACCACATATAATACATTTTGTTTTTAAAAAACATGCGAGCGAGGAGAAGACCACTCACCTACTTTAAGTTGAACAACCGAAAAATCAGGAGGAAGGATTGGATTCAATTGGATTTACCGCCTGAGACCCAGACGACAAAGATTAAAATTAGATTTTAATTGAAGCAAGCTTCCGGCTCAGCGAAACAGAAAAAACCCAGCCAAATCCACGGACCAAGTCCAGCCAAAAGCCATCACACTCTGCAGATTCCGCGCAGGATCTTCAAGTCCGCCGACCAAGGCTCTCTCTCTCCCCCCGCAAAAGTTCTTGGACATGGAAAAACGGCAGGCAAAGCGTGGAGATCCTGGCTGTAAAATAACACCTCAGATTTGCGGGTGTTTTTGTGCTTGGCTGGTCGGAAATCCAATGGATCTCGTTGGGCTTAGCGACTTCTTTCGATTTTATTGTGGCGCGTACTGAAAATCCACATTGTTTTCTAGTATTTTGTATTCGAAAAATATCAGTTTCCTTTATGTAAACGCTGTTTTCTGTTTATATTGCCACTTAATATTTATTATGGAACATGTACTAAAAGTAGTAGTTGCTAATGAAAAGAGCCGAAGAGCGCAGCTGAAATGTGAAATAAAGGAGAAATGAATGTGTAAAGGAAGAGGACAGTTTGTTTTTCTTTTAGTTAGGGTAAATCTGGTTTTTCTTAAATAGTTAATCTTATCTGGGAGGTGTCTGAATTTAGAATTCAAATTTTGGCTCCCAAATGCAACTCTGAGGTGTATCACCCTGTGATAGGCCTAGTTTATCGACAATAATCACCCTGTCTTACTTTCTAGTGATGACAAAACAGCGCTGCGATATCGACTGTTATCTGTTATCGATTACCGCCACACGTGCATTGTTTGTTTTCCTTTTTAATGCTTTTTTAAATGGATTTCGCCAAGAAAATACTCGGAAAATACGGCTGGAAGGAGGGCGATGGCCTGGGCAAGAACAACACCGGCATCGCTGCGCCCCTGAAGGCCAGCTTGAAGTTCGACAACGCGGGACTGGGAGTGGATCGCGCCAAGGAATTCAATGACCATTGGTGGGAGCGATGCTTCAACGAGGCCGCTGGAAATGTGGATGTCCAGGTGCAGGATGGCAAGGTGCTGACCTCCCGGAAGAAGGGCGAGGAGGCGGTGGAGATCTCCACCAACGGCTTCTCCGCCCGGAAGCTCAAGAGGGCCAAGGAGCAGCACGCCAGCGACGGAAGAGCCACCTACGACAACTTCCTGCAAGCATCGCTGCTCACCCAAGACGGCGGCGAGGTGGAGACCTCCGAGCGCATCAGGGTGGAGGACATCGAGGTCACCAAGGTGACGGTGCTCACGGACGAGGAGCTCTTCAAGGCCTGCGGTGAAAGGACGGCGCACAAGGGAGCCCGTCATGGCCTCAAATTGAGCGGAAAGATCGCCCGTTTGGAGCAGCAGGAGCGGGAGATGCTGGCGAAGCTTCAGGCTAAGCTAAAGCCTAATCCTGGGAGAGATTCAGACCAGAAATCCATAGTGGAAGTCGAAAAACCAGTGGAAGATGCAGAAGAGCAGCCGGAGAAACCCAAAAAGAAGAAAAAGGCCAGGAAAGAGGAGTCGCCGGAGGAGGCCGTGGTTGACCAGCCCTTAAAAACCAAAAAGAAAAAGAAGGACAAGACAGAAAAGGAACTCCTAAGCGAGGAAACCCAAGAAGAACCTGTAAAGATTAAAAAGAAAAAGGATAAAACGAAAAAGTCAGCAGAGGAAGACCAAGAAGTTACAGAAAACCAAGGGGAAGAGCCAGTAAAGACAAAAAAGAAGAAGGATAAAAAAGCGGAGAAGCTACAAGAAGTGTTAGAGGCAACTGAAGAACCTCTGAAGTCAAAAAAGAAGAGGAAAAATGAAAATTTCTCAGAGGAAACCGAAGCACCCATTAAAATCAAAAAGAAGAAAAAGAACCAGGAAAAAGAACAATAGTTTTGGTTTAAGATAAGATAAACTATGTTAAAACAATATAGGCTAAACCTTTTTAGTTTGTTTCTAAAAAATTTGTCTAATTTAATCCTTGTATATAGGAAAATCTAAAATATATACATACTTTTATAAAAAACCTGCATATAAAACCAGTTGAATGCACATAAAATTGTATGTTTCTAAAAAAACAGGCTAATTTTACCCTTGTATATAGGAAAATCTAAAGTATATAACATATTTTTATAAAACCCCCAAATAAAAGCAGCTAATTGCACATAAAATTGTATGTATTTATGGTTCTAAAATTTCTATACACGATTGGGGCATTTAAAAACTAAAGTTTGGTCACCTAAAGATAGTCTGCAATCCTCGATTCGGATTACTTTCTGCCCTTGGCCTTGATGCGTCGCGACTTGCCCAACCGCTTGTTCACCGAGGCGCCCGCCTTGACGCCCCGCTGTTTCCGCGACGACTTCTCGCTATCCAATCCCGCGGAGGAGGACTTGGTGTTCCGCTTGAGACCCTTCTTCTTGCCGCCGAAGCCAAACTTCTTGTTGCGCTTCTTGCGATTCTCGGCGGACTGCTTCTGCTTGGACTCCAGCGCCTTGGCGTCCTCGAGGAAGTCCAGGTTCTTCAGCTTGCCCTTGCGGAACTTCTTCAGCTTGTCGAGCATGTCCTTCTTCTCGGCCTCGCGCTGCACCTTGGTCTGCTTGGCCAGCATCTTGCCCATCTTGCGCTGCTCGCGGATCTGCTTGATGCGCTCGGACTTCGCCTGACCCTGCTGCTTGGCCATCAGATTGGCGCGCACCTTCTGCATGTGCTCGTCGGACTTGGCCATTTCGGCAAAGTAGTCGTCCGGACGCCGCGTCTTGATGCCCAGCTCGTGCAGGCGGGGAATGGCCTCCAGGACGGCGCTTTGGGCCTGCCGATGGAAGAGCATCTCGCGCTTGAAATCGTTCAGCACGGGATCCTCGTCGGGGCGAATGTAGGGCAGCTTGGCGTTGCCCTTGAACAGATTGGCGCGCTTCTGCTCGTGCTTCTCCAGCTGAACGGCGAGCTCGGGCGCCAGAGGAGCCAGTGTGTTGACCATGTCCAGGCGCTCCAGCCAGGGGAGCTGCAGGCGGATGGCCTCTGTTTTGGCCAGCAGTTTGGTCTGTTTCGGTGGGTTATAAGATATTAGTGGCTTGTAAAGTAGGGTATGCATCTAAGCACTCACCACATCGTTTACTTTATCTCGCTGGCCATTGAACTCCACATTTAGACCAGGTTTTAGGTCGCCTCTTTCAAAAGCCGCTTGCAGCTGCACCATAAAGTGGGTTATTTCTTTAAAAACCGGGGTTTTTTAGTTGGTGTTTTACTCACCTCGGCATCTGAATTGTCCCCCGAGTCGTAGCCCGAGGCACTGTCCTCCATTTCAAAGTCAGACATGCTTAAATTAGCTAAATTAAAGGAGCAGCCAAATAAAAAGAAAACAATTTCAACACGTGCGGGGACAGGCTATCGATAGATAGCTATCGAGAAGTCTTCTTCATCGATACAAGTTAGCGGTGACACCCACCATTTTTTGTAACAAAGCGAGCACACCCACCTATCGATACGTTTTTAAGCCATCTCTAATTGCTAATTGGATTTTGAAACACTGCCGCTTTTTTTTGTTTTGCGACGCGAGTTTTAAAATGTCGGCTTCCGCGAATTTGGCGAATGTTTACGCGGAGCTGATGCGCCGCTGCGGCGAGTCCTACACCATCACCTACGGAGCGCCGCCCAGCTACCTGATGAGCACGGTGGGAGCGGCGGAGGCGGGCAAGAAGATTGTGCTGGTTTTCAAGGAGGATCGCAGTGGTTCTTCGTCCAAATTCCGGACTGCGACGGCGACCACGCCCACAAAGGCGGCTCCCAAGAAGGAGCATGCCACCGATTTGGATCTCACGGGGAGTCCCCTGAAGGACGACTGCCTGGTGGACGCCATTGGTGACCTCTCAATCGATCTGCAGCTGGAGGAGTCGAATCCCTGGAAACTGGAGGAGGAGTACCAGCGAGGAATCCCCGTGGACAAGGCCAGGTCCATATGTTGCGCCGAGTTCCTGCAGCAGGCTGAGGGCCTGGGCTCCGTGTGGTTCCTCTGCGATGGCAGTGATCCTGGCCAGACGCAGCTCCTCCAGTACGAGTTTAATCCTAGCCACTTCTCGCGGGGAATCCTGAGCTACCAGGGAGTGCTGCCCGCCTACCTGGTCACCGCGCAATCCCTGGTGCGACAGCATGGAAAGGCGCCCCAGGAAACGCTGATCGAGAACAGCTACCAGGTGAATCCGCACATGCGGCTGCGCTGCTCCTGGTCGTCCAACAACGGACTGCCCCTGCTGGTGAACCTCAACGACTGCGAGGTGTCGCTGAATCACACCTTCCGGGTGGGCGAATGCAGCCCTTTGACCCAGGACTTTATGAACCAGCTGCGCATCCTGGTCTTCATACGCGAGGACATCGTCTCCTATCACAAGGACATCGGGCAGGGCCTCGCCCGGGAGCCCACCTATCGCTGTGGCAGCGGCATCGACATGGACGAGCTGCGCGAGTCCATTAATCAGACCATGACCGATGTCTCCGCCTTTGCAGATCGCTATAGCATCGGCCAAATGGAGTTCGACATCGAGGATGTGGTGCAGCGGGCCAAGGTGCGCCGGCTGACGGATGTCACCGACAAGCTGTGGGAGCTGCTCAAGAGCTGCGCCTCCTACAAGGACCTCAAGATGGCCTTCAACATGCTCTTCCAGTGCGCCGCCCGCTGTAATATAGTAGTAAGTATAACTTATCTTCTATATCTTTTCTCTATCTCACTTACTTTAAACCCACCTAGAACACGCCGACGAACAAGAATCGCCTGGCCAAGATCATCACCGAGTTGGCCAATCGTCGCTTGGCCATGCCCTGCCTGAGTGGCGCTGAGCCGCTGGAACTTCTACTAGAGATTGGCCTGGAGAAGCTGTACAAGGACTACGAGTTCATCTACACGGAGAGCAAGATATGCAGCACCAGTCTGCTGAAGGAGGACTTCAGCGAGGCGGCGGCGTTGAATGAGGATGGCTCGCCGCAGAATCTGCCCCAGCTGCGAAAATCCCTGCATAATGCGGTCCGAGGGGATCCCACGCCAGGAGCTGGAATGCGAAAGACGCTGCTGCATCACAACGGCGCTGCAAAGTCGGGGAATGCCAAGTATGCCGGCGACGACGATGATGCTGGCTTTAAAAACAGCCATTTCGACGAGCAAGAGAGCACGGAGCGGGTATCCAAGCTATTCCAGATACACTGCACCCTGGAGCACCTGCTGATGATGCACATTCACCTGAATCTGTCCAATGGTGAGGCGGGAAAATAGGCTTCTTTTATTTTATTTAATTTTAACTCTTCATTTTCTCTGCAGTCTACAACGATGTGTGTTCTGAGCTACTCAAGAAACCCCCTAAATTAGTGGAGTCCATAGATGACCAGCTGAGCGATGTGATGGATATTCGCCTGTCCGCTCACTACGTAAGAGAACACTTGGATGGCAAGGATCCCTACTCCCGCAGCATTACCATGCGTTCGTACAACAAGTTCCGTGAGCTGAAGACCACCTTCTATTTCAATTCGGAGAATATTTGTCCCCCCAACTTGGCCCAGTGCTTTCAGTGCGATGGTGGGTTGGCTTTTTAATTGGTTTATTATCTAAAATATTTTATAATAAAATATTTCATATTTACAGACAAGGAGATGGTCAAGGAGCGCACTTATCATTCTTGGCTCTATCGCAAGATACGCTCTCTTAAGTGAAGCAGGCCTTTTTAGTGATATTAAATTGTACATTTATTATTCTCGTCAAATTGTAAGCCTATTTAAGAGTAGTAAGAATGTGCAAAGGGGTCTTTTTTAATTATGTAAAGCTTGTCATGTTTAAAATCGAACCTTGTAATATTTTGAGATAGCTATAAACTGTTAAATTATTTCAATTAAATGCTTCTTGTTTGTCATATTCTAGTAATGGTTAATAGCAACTATAATCCATTTAATCCATTCATATTTATACCCCTTTGGTACGCCAATTCAATTGTTTGAGAGCTTGTTGTACACGCCTTTCAACGCCTTTCCACGAACCCCCAAAAAAGGCAGCAGTGCACACCGAAATCATGTTAAACGAACTCGTACAAGTTCTAAGCCGACCCAGAGGCTGTTGCCGTGCATGGGAAATCTTGAAAACCTGGCCGAAATCCGCTTCCGCCCTGCTCGCACTTTTATCGCCGTATTTTTCTTGCTAGCCATATTCTAAACAAAGGCCAGAATCCACTGAAGTAATGCTGCAAATGCAGAACGAGGCGAGAAGTCGGCGCCATCGAGTATTCGCGATATGTTACAATCCAATTAGCCGGTTGCGCCAGTTGGCCAAGCACTGAATACTTGGCCCGTTGCTGATTGATTTGCATTTTGTCAGACGTGCGTGGAACGCGCAGCGGTTCGGACGTGTTTTCTACCAGCCCTGTTTCCCTGAACGAAACGAACGGAAATTCAAGCTAGGACTTTGCCGCGAGTGTCCTGGACAGGGAATATAGCTCCAAGTGAGCTGGAAATCAAGTTGACCAATTGAACCCTGGACTTTTACAGTGTAAATCAAATTAAGTTCGTTCTAAACGCCAATTATCTCGAGTGCCTAATCTAATTAACAGCAAAATGGTGTGTATAAGCCAACGAAATGCTCTGATATCCTGCCAAACCAATTTGGGAACTCAAATAGCTATTTAAATAATTTGTGCCCTTGAAGTGCAAAAAAAGAAACCCTAGTCGGCTGGCGAATTTAAATCCTGTGAAATGAAGATACCCCTTTTGGTCTAGTCACCCCTGAACCTGAACTCATCCTCGGAAACTTTCCTAGACACTGCAGTTAATCTCTTTGCCAAGAAATCGTCGGGGACTTTTTTACTCACTTCGAGAAACTACAAACTCTTGACAGGCTTAAGAAGTCAAGTTGATACTACAAAGTTCCATGTCCTGCGATGCAGTTCGATGACATTTCCATAATCTTTTTAAAAAATAATTAAATAACTTAGGTTCTTTTACCATAATATTTTAAGTACTAACCCATTTTTCGTATTAAAAATGGTTTTTAGTGCAGTTTTCAGTTTATTAAAAAAGGTTAACTTTTTCCGAAAATTATCTGAACTGCTTTTTAAGATTTCTTAAATTTAAATCGTTCTCTTTTTATAAAAATTAGAGTTGAAAAAATTTGTCTAACTAAGATTTCAAAAATCTTTAAAAATTATCCTTTCTTAAGTTTTTTTTGATAATTGGAAATAATATTTTTGGGATAATTCGTCAGTTTTTATCCAAACCCCGAAAATTATCTTAAGGAACTGCTTTTAAGATTTCTTAAATTTTAAATCGGCTGTTTTATAAAAATCAGAGTTGGATAAGTTTGTCTAACTGAGATTTCAAAAATCTTTAAAAAATATCCTTCTTAAAGTTTTTTTTTGTGATAATTGCAAATAATATTTTGGGGATATCTTGTCAATGTTTATCCAGAACCAGTGGCGGATCCAGGATTTTGTTGTGGGGGGTGATATCAGAACAATTTTTTTGTTGCATACTTTTTGAGTACCAAAATTTCTTTCATTTTTCACCCGAGTGGGGGGTGATATATCACCCATATCACCCCCCGTGGATCCGCGCATGTCCAGAACCCTTACCTCATCTCGGATATAATTATCCTTCTTTGCTCTAGGGCCTCGAGTTCTTCTTCAAGTTTGGCTATGCCTTTCTGACCATAACCCTAATGATCATGATCTGGATGTCCCTGGCCCGAGCCTCGATGTTCGCCCGTGAAATGGAGGAGACGCACTATCCGCCCTGCACGTACAACGTGATGTGCACCTGCTCCAAGTCCTCGACGGATCTGGGGATAGTGCACTGCAAGAATGTTCCGTTCCCGGCTCTGCCGCGCATGGTCAACCAGTCGAAGGTGAGTTAAATATCACTAAGGGTTAATTTAAGTAAAGGTAAAATTAAATGAAGGTTACAAATTGTAAATGTAAGTTTAGTTGTATTTCTTTTGGGCCGTTTACTTATATTCAAGCATTAAAATCACAAAGGAATATTTTTGACCGTTTAACAACTAATATGAAATTGAAGAAAAATGATATTACTAGGTGTTAATTTCAGTGAAGGTTGTTTTACTTGAAACTTTAAAAAATTAAAAATGTAAGTTAAGTTGTAATTCTCTCGGGGCCGTTTTCTCGTTCGCCTTTTAAACGTAATGTTTTAAAATCGTTTTAAAATCGAAATGCCTTTACGCTTTAAAGGCTTAACGTTCACATTAAATTTAACATGCGGATGAGAGAATGGGTAAATATTCAAGCCTTAAAATCACAAAGGAGTATTTTTGACTGTTTAAAAACTAATATAAAAATGTGCTTAAAAGTATATTTTATAAAGTACAGTTTTCAATTTTCTTAATTTTATTTTTCCCTATTTAATTCTCTGGTTCAGGTTTTCAGCCTCAACATGGAGAACACGGGGCTGCGCGAGATCGAACCCTACTTCCTGCAGTCCACGGGCATTTACCGGCTGAAGATATCCGGCAACCATCTCACCGAGATCCCGGATGACGCCTTCACCGGACTGGAGCGATCGCTGTGGGAGCTGATCCTGCCGCAGAACGACCTGGTGGAGATCCCCTCCAAGTCGCTGAGGCACCTGCAGAAGCTGCGCCATTTGGACCTGGGCTACAACCACATAACGCACATCCAGCACGACTCGTTCCGCGGACTGGAGGACTCGCTGCAGACGCTGATCCTGCGCGAGAACTGCATCTCGCAGCTAATGTCGCACAGTTTCACGGGACTCCTGATCCTGGAGACGCTCGACCTGAGCGGGAATAACCTGTTTGAGATCGATCCTAATGTGTTTGTCGACGGAATGCCGCGACTGACGCGTCTCCTGCTCACGGACAATATCCTCTCGGAGATCCCCTACGATGCCCTGGGTCCGCTGAAGAGCCTCCGCACCCTGGACATCTCCCACAATGTAATCTGGTCGCTCAGCGGCAACGAGACCTACGAGATCAAGGCCAGCACCAAGCTGAATCTGGACAATCTGCACCTGGAGTACAACCACATAGAGATGCTGCCTCCCAATTCGTTCAAGTACTTTGATACCGTCAATCGCACCTTCTTCGATGGCAATCCCATTCACACACTGAGGGTAGGTAATGCAGTCCTAAATAAATATACTTGTATACCTTTTTGTGAGTCGAGTGATACAGAGGGACGAAGTTGACAAAAGATCAGATTGATAGGTACAGGTTAAATTAATACTTTTTAAAGATAAACTTTTTCATATCATTTTGATATGAATAAAGATCTTGTTTTACAATACTTACTCAAAACAGTATTTTTATAACTTTTATGAAATGATAAAATATCAAGTTGATATGTTTGAATCATTCATTTGACATTAATCATATCGAAATGACCCTATTTCATATCGATTTTTTTTAAATATTTATTGGAGCTGTGTCCATTCCTTAAGAGGTTTTGAAATTTTAAAATTTTAAGTTACTCTCAAAAATTAAGATATTAGGCTATCAGAAATTGTTATTATTATTATTATTATTATTCTTGGACTCTCAATATTTTTTTTTATAATATTTAATTATTTTCCTCATCTACCATTATTTATAGGAAGATGCTTTTAAACCGGCTCGAATCAGGGAGATCTACATGCGGTACTGCGGCCTGACCAACATCTCGCCTGTGGCCTTTGACAGCCTGGTAAACAGCCTCCAGATCCTGGACCTGTCTGGCAACAATCTTACCAAGCTGCATCACAAACTCTTCAACAATTTCGATGTCTTGAGGTGAGTCGAGCACCTGCACTCCGCTTCTCTCGGTTGCCTACCCCTATTCCACTTGTAAGTATTGTCTATTTGCGGGGGAACTAATCGGATTGGCGGCAGCCTCTAGGGCTTCTCCAGTTGCCAAGTGGGTGACCCTGTTTAAAAGAATTCGAGAACGGGGGAAAAGCAAAAACAGGCGACACTGGGGAAAAAGCTTGAATAACTAAATTACCAATCAATATTGTTCGATTTTTATTATATTTAATATTCCTTATATAGAGTCATCAGCATGCGTGACAACAAGATCAAGATCCAGAAGCCCACGGAGACCTTCAATGCGGTTCACTATACCCTGTTGAAACTGGACCTCAGTGGCGACCGCAATGATCCCACCAATCTGCAGACCCTTCGCAAGTAAGTGAACCCAGTGCACTGAGAAAAAACCCTGCTCCCCACACACCCCTCAACCCAGAACCACTCTTGTATTTATTTACCAAAAGTATGACCAGAATGCGGAACATGCGATCGCTGTCGATATCCCGCCTGGGATCCTCCGCCGTGGGACCCGAGGACTTCAAGGACTTTGGCGTTGAGCTGGAGGGTCTGCAGATCACCAGGGCCAGTCTATCTGGGATACAATCGCATGCCTTCAAGCATGTCAGGGGACTTAAACGGTTGGACTTTAGCGAGAATGGAATATCCAGCATTGAGAACGATGCCTTCCATGAGGTATTTCTATGATTTATTGATATATTAAGGATCTTTTTATTATATAAATTATTTTCCCTATAGATTGGTCACTCTCTGATCTCCCTGAAGATGTCCCACGGCTACTCGGGCAGTGCTCTGCCCGCTGAGCCCCTCAGACACTTGACTTCCCTGCAGGAGCTGGACTTTAGCAACAACCACATCAGCAGCATGAGTGATACGAGTTTCCATTTCCTGAAGAATTTGCGCCTGCTGGAGCTGCATGACAACCGGATTGAACAGGTGCTGAAGGGCACCTTCCAGGGCGACATCCATTCAAAGCTGGAGGAGATCTCGCTGCGCTTCAACCACCTGACCTCCGTTTCGCAGCACACCTTTTTCGATCTGGAGGCTTTGAGGAAACTGCAACTGGATGACAATAAGATTGACAAGATCGAGCGGAGGGCCTTCATGAATCTCGATGAACTGGAGTATCTCAGCTTGAGGGGCAACAAGATGAACAACCTGGCTGACGAGTCCTTCCAGAACCTGCCCAAATTGGAGATCCTGGACATGGCTTTCAATCAGCTGCCCAACTTTAACTTTGATTACTTCGACCAAGTGGGAACGCTGTCCAATTTAAATGTGAATGTGAGCCACAATCAAATCAGGCAGCTGATGTACAATTCCTCCTGGAGTGGACGAAATGAACATGGTAGGGATTGGCTACTATTATATATAGGAAAGGGGGTCTAAGGACTCTATTTTTCAGGCGGCATGTACCACTCGAACATCAAGATATTGGATCTTTCCCACAACAACATTTCCATTATTCATCCTGGCTACTTCCGACCTGCTGAGATTTCACTCACGCACTTGCATCTGGGCTACAATTCTTTGATGGTGGGTATAAAATGATCTTATAATTCATTATTAAATGTACTTTCCCTTTTAGAACACAACTCGTGATGTGTTTGGCAACATGCCCCATTTGCAATGGCTGGACCTCAGTTACAATTGGATCCATGAGCTGGACTTTGATGCCTTCAAGAACACCAGACAACTGCAGCTGGTTTACTTTGGTCACAACTATCTGAGTGATATTCCACAGGATATATTCAAGCCTGTCCAGGGTCTGCGCATCGTTGACTTCTCGCACAATCATCTGAGGGGCCTGCCCGACAATCTATTCTATAATGGAGGAATGGAGAAGTGGGTTCAAGATTCTTTATCCTAAGAACAGAAATTATATATTTTCTTATCCCAAAGATTGGATGTTTCGCACAACATGATGTTGAAGATCCCCACCTCATCGCTGTCCAGTTTGGCTGCTTTGACGCTTTGTGAATTGCATTTGTCCAACAACTTTATCTCAACCATTCACAGCATGGATTTGTCCAACAAATTTAGGGTAACTCTAATACCATTTCATGTATCTTATATTATATCAAACATACTTATTTCTAATAGTCCCTTCGCTACTTGGACATATCCTACAACTATCTGTTGCGAATTGACGATGCTGTATTTTCTACAATGCCCAAACTGGCGGTTCTGGACTTATCCCACAATAGGGATCTCAAGGTGATGGACAAGTCGTTTATGGGTCTGGAGAACACACTGATCAAACTGGGGCTGGAGAACGTTTCCCTAAGCACAGTGCCCGAGATTCGCCTGAAGTATCTGCGCGAACTCCGCTTGGGTTACAACGAACTGCCCTCGATTCCCCAGGAATTGGCTCACAACATGACCAATCTGCGCATGCTGGACCTGTCCAATAATGATCTAACCAATGTTCCGCTGATGACCCAATCTCTGCCACATTTGAGGTGGGTTAATTTTATTGATATTTTATACACATATCTTTTTTACCATGAAATACTGGTAAAATTTATAATAAATAATATCATTTTGCTGCATTATCATTGTAACATTGTAAAATCAAATGAAGCATTTAAAAAAATGTGTAATTGATATTACCGAAATATCGTTTTTACGTTTTCGAGCATATCAAGTCAAAATCGATACCACAAAACGTAAAATCGATCATCGTTTCAAATCAATTTTTTTTTGGGTGTAGTATACCCACTCTTATACTCACTTGACTTCAAAAGTAACTATAACTAATTTGTATTTACGTTTCAGACGACTGATGCTATCTGGCAATCCAATTACCTCGCTGAACAACAACAGTTTTGATGGCGTCAATGAAGATCTTGAAATGCTGGATATTTCCAACTTCCGTCTGCATTATTTCGAGTACGGTTGCCTGGATTCGTTGCCTCATCTGCGATCTCTGAAGCTCACTGCCTACTCTCATTTGGAACACTTTAATATCCCTCATCTGCTGCGCCACCACTATAATATCAGACAGTTGTGGATCGAGGCACCGCAGCCCTTCACTCGCATTGTTAAGAAGGGATCTGGGCCCACCCAGGAGATGCAGACCCTGCAGCTGGGCAATCCCACCGATTTGCAGCGCGAAATGGAGGGCCACCTGCCCTCCAAGCTTACGAACATCACCTTCAGTGGTCCACAGTTTACCAATCTGAACGAACGAATTTTAAGAGTGAGTAAACTACATCAAAAAATAAAATTGATATCGATTTTGACTTGATATGCTCGAAAACGTTAAAACGATATTTTGGTAATATCAATTTTACATTAAAAGAATATTGTTTTTTTTAAATGCTTCATTTGATTTTAACATTTTACAATGAGAATTCGGCAAAATGATATTATTTGTTATCAATTTTACCAGTATTTCATGGTAAAAAAGATATGAAATACCAGAAATTTTCCATTAATTTTACCTATACGAATTATTTTTTTTGTACGATTACATTATTCCATTATTTTAAATAATTATTAATTAATTTTTTTTTTTAGGGCATGCGTTCACCCTATCTGTACATACAATTGTTCAACACCTCCATGCAAGCCTTGCCCCCGAACTTCTTCAAATATATGGGACGAGTGCGTAACATTTCGCTGGACATTCGTTATCACAACAGGAACCTGAAGAAGATTCCCAATCCGAACACGGGAGCTGTGCCGTATCTGCCCAATAGTGTGTTCCTCACCGACCTGAAGATGTCCCACACGGATCTCAACTGCGATTGCGATCTGGGGTGGGGATTTTACACCTGATTAGAAAATATTGTTTATTATAATCCCTTATTTTGATAGGTGGGTGGAGTTCTGGCAACGCAAGAGGCGTCAGTACATCTGCTCTTCCCAAACTTGGACCGATACCGTCTTCCGCACTTTCATGAACTCACCTTGCCAGGTGTACGGACGGCATAACTGCGATGATCACGATGATGACCTAAGGGAGACGCGTTGTGAGAACAAAGGAGGCCAGCAGCTAATGGAGGTGGGTATACCATATAATAATCCCTTGAAAATAGATCTAATAGATCTCTTTAAAAGGCCCTCAAATTCGATCTGGAGTGCGGCTGGGATAACGCCAATTGCCGGGAGGCCGCCTTTGTGGTAGTGATGGTGTGCGTGGCCATGGTCTTCTGGATGTGACTTCTGCACTTTGCATATAAGACGTCCACCGACTTTTATAGCATTCTAGAGCAAGTCTACGGCAGGCAGGTCATATAAGTCCTGCCCCCCGTCTAGAGTTTAAGCGTGATGATGAGACTTTGGCCACTTTGATACCTTTTGCAGTTAGTCTTTTCTCTTCCGACAAACCTTCTCTCACCGATCCGCTGGTCCTTGGTAACGCCTTATATGTAGTATCTCCTCACCACTCACCTCTCACACACTCCATTCTTCACCTCGCCTCGCTGTCTATCTCCATGTATGTATATTTTTGTAGGCCTTAGTTTTAACCATATCTTATCCAGTTATCTAATAACCCCGCCTCGAATATTTTCTGTACTTCTTTCTTATAAGTTAGGTCACTGCGCTGCTTAAACAATTCCAAAATGAAAGTCTGTAAAATGTTTCATAAACATATAATAAATATTTACGGTAGGTTAAGTTCGCCGTCTCGTACTTAATTTTTTGTGGACTTGCGATTGGGACATTATGATTTTTTATGAGTACTTGCTGCAAACAAGTTGGGTTCACAATTGCCGGACCAGGCTGAGTCCAGAAACAAACAATTAAAAACTTTTCGCTTAAAGTTTTCCCTCTTCGGCCGGCTTTTCCATACGATAAAATATTGTGTAAAGCGGAGGCCGTTTTTCTCCCTACCTTTTATTTTCCCTCCTTTTTTATGGCTTTTTTAAGGGTATTAAGAGCACAAAGGGAATCGTTAAAGAATATTTAATATTTAAAAACCTTGAACATATCATGGCTTAATGTATTCTTATATTCTTTATAATATATTTGGAAAATATTTATTTCATCTTTATTTCTGATAAACAACAAGGGTATTATAATAGTCTCCCCATTTAAAAGTCTTGTTTTCTTGCTTTTTATACACATATTTTTTGGCAGTTTTATTGAGCTAAAGTACTTTGTGATATATGGATGGAAAGGCTGGGGAGGCGGAGGCGGAGGGGGCGGCGCACTAAAGTTCAAATGGGGCAGCAACAATCTCATCAACTTCCCGTTTATGCACTTTTCCGATTCCGGTTGCGGGCGTGGGGGCCTCGCAGCGACCGCAGTAGTGGAGCTGTGGAAAAGCGGGAAAAGTGGGAAAATCATGGGTGGTCGGTATAGTGTCTAGAGCTCTTTCTGTGGCCGCCACGCCGGTGGCAGGCAGACTTTTTACCTGTTGGCCAATTAAATTTTCAAAACGTGGCCGCACAAAAGTCCAGGCGCCCATATTGCGATGCTCTTCCTGGCTCCAAACAAAAGCTGCACGGAGAAAAATAGTATATGTATTTATTTGTAGATTCTTAGGAATTTGAAATATTTTATATGGCATTAATCACAAATATTCTGGAGATTTTGAGTTTTTTCTATTTATAAATAACATACAAAAATCACAATTAAATAGGTTGTCCTTAAAAAAAAATCCCTTAAAATCCGAAATACGAAGACTCTAAAATCAATAAAAATATAACAAAAAATTAACCCTTGAGATATTTTTAAAAATTTAAATATAACTATTCTTGAAAATATTTAAATTTAAATATTTAAATGATAATGTTTATTTTTTCGGTGTAAAAGGAAACGATGGAGAATAACTGGCCAACTATGTGGGCAAAGTTTACGATGTGGACTCACATTGCACGCCGCCGTATTGGGCCAACTGGGCCTGCAGCTCCTGGACGGGGAAGGGACACAGGGACTCCAGGCGTATGATGGCCGTGTCATAGGCCTGCCGCTTCTCGCGCTCCTCGGCGAGATTGTAGTAGTGCTTCCCGCTGCACAGGATGACCTTGCGCACCTGCTCCGGCTTCGCGGTGGTGTCACCTATCGGAGGAGGTGGGTGGAGGTGGATGAGGGTGGCAGGAAGTGGGCGCAATTTAATGAAGAAAACATAAATAAAGCGCGTTATAAAGAGCTACATAGTAGAGTTTTTCAACCCCTGAATACTCAGTGTTTATCTCTTAGAGAAGTAAAATGGGAAAAGTAAAATAAATTTCTGTTTTAATTAGTTTTTTTTTAAGTTTCTTGAGTAAAGTTCGAAAGAGGTTGACTTGAAAATATGATTTTTTTTGGCACTATTTAATTTTTATTTATAATTGTTATTTTAGAAAGTTTTTAATTAATTTGATCTTCCACATATACATTAAAGGTTTTACTTTTTAATGACTGAGGTAAGCTGCTTTTATAAAAATAAACGAATAGTAACACAAAATTAACCATAAACTTTTCATCGTAAACCTGAGTTTACTTGTTTTTAATTTTAAACAGTATTTAACTTCTTTTAAAGCAGAAATGAAGTTAAAAAGAAATATGCAGCATTACAAATAAATTAAACAAGTTTTATATAGCTCAGATTACCTTTTTGTAAATAGGTAATAACTATTTTGGCCAACAAAAATGTAATTTTAATGGATTCAACTAAACAAGTTTTCTGCATTACAGATTCCCAAAAAGTATAAAAATATAATAAACGTTTTCCTTGGAGTCTGTCAAGATAAACCGAGTCCATTACTCACCCAGGACATTGTGGAACAGCGTGCCCGACTGGAAGTCCTCGTGCGAGGATGTGGCTGCCGGAAGACGGAGCAGGGTTTTGGGAGCCACCACCACCAGCGGCTTGCGGAAGTTCCTCGCCAGCTGGCGACGCAGGACGTGATAGTATTGGGCAGGGGTGGTGGGGTTTACGATGTGCACGTTGACGGAATCGCCATCTGCCGACGTTTCCTTGGAGTCGCAGAGCTGTAGGAAGCGCTCGATGCGACAGGAACTGTGCTCCGAGGCAGCGCCATCGTATCCATGGGGCAGTAGCATCACCAGGGCATTCGACTCCATCCATTTTGCTAGGTAAGCAGCTCTCTAATATGATATTTTATAATAATGCAAACCAAACTCACTTTCTCCCGAAACAATAAAGGCATCGATGATTATCTGTGCTCCATTCGCGAAATCCCCGAATTGGGCCTCCCAAATAATAAGATTGTTGGGATTATCAATGGCCATTCCATACTCAAAGCCCAGAACCGCCTCCTCCGACAAAATACTGTGAGCCAGCTCCAGTTTTCCGCCGTTTCCGCCCTCCATGCTGTTCAAAGGGATGAACATCTCGTTGGTCTGCTGATCCACCAACATGGCATGGCGATGGGAGAAGGTTCCACGACCCACATCCTCACCACTGATTCGCACATTATGTCCCTGGTACATCAGACTGCCGAGGGCCAAGGCCTCCGCGGTGGACCAGTCGATCTTAACTCCGTTCTCCAGCTTCTTCAAGCGGGCATTCACATGGGTCTTCAGCAGGTGAGGGTGGATGTTCTATAATAAAGAAAGCAATCTTTAGGATACACACGACAAAAAAACAAGTAGCGGTAAAATTGATATTAAATAATTTCATTTTGCCGAATTTTTTTGTCTCGGAGATTGTCTGACTTCGAAAAAGAAAATCAATATGCCCATGGTAAATTTCTGGTATTTCATACACATGTCGTTTTCACCATGAAATACTGGTAAAATTGATAAAAATAATATCATTTTTCCGACTTCTCTCTCTTGGAGATTGTCTGACTTTGAAAAAGAGAGCAAAAGCAATATGGCGACCTAAATGACGTGAATGGGAGGGGGAGGGAGAAAGACGCATTCGAAACCCATGTTGTGAGAGATGCGGTTATGCTTGGTAAAATTGATATTACCGAAATACCGTTTTTACGTTTTCGAGCATATCAAGTCAAAACCGATACCACAAAAAGTAAAATCGTAAACAGAGACCCCTAAAAGACTTACAAAATCCTCCGGGAAAGTCACACTCTGCTGGCCAATGTAATGGAGAAGAGAATAATCCAGTCCGGTATCCCAATAGGTCAGCTCCTTCGAGGGTGCCAACTGAAGGTCCTTCCACTGCTTTTCAAAGTACGAGGGCGGTGGCTGGTAACTGGGAGCCAGGGCTAGTTCCTCACCCAGATACTTCATGTACGCATCCCTTATTTCCTTGGCCTTTGACTCCTGGAGAACCTGCTCCTTGGCCAACTGCTGGGCATACAAATCCGGCACCGATTGCCGCTGATGGACAATCTTGTAGACCAGCGGATTGGTGAAGGTGGGATCGTCCAACTCGTTGTGACCCCAGCGCCTGAAGCAGTTGAGATCGATGAAGATGTCCTTGCGGAACTCCCGCTGATACCTGAAGGCCAGATTGGTGATCCTGGCCAGAGCCTCGGGATCATCGCCGTTCACATGGAACACAGGCGCCTGAATGGATTTGGCCAAGTCGGAGCTGTAGGCCGTGGATCGTCCTCGTTCGCCGGGCGTGGTGAATCCCACCTGGTTGTTCACGATCAAGTGCAGACTGCCGCCCACCTCGAAATGCGGAACGTAGGCCATGTTGAGGCACTCCTGGTTGATTCCCTGGCCGGCAAAGGCGGCATCGCCGTGGAGGATTACATTGAGCACGTGCTGGCCAAGCGGCTGACTGCCATTTCCGAAGGCCCCCTCACCTCTCGTTTGCTGCTTGGAACGCGCTTTTCCCATGGCCACAGGATTAGCAGCCTGAAAATGAGAGGAAGAGAAACAGGATGCTGGAATCGGGAATCAAATTTCAAAGTTTGAGGCATGTCGGCTTACCTCCAGATGCGAGGGATTGCGCACCATGCTGAAGTTGAGCTTCTTGCCCAGTATTTCCAGCTGCTCGGAAACATCTGTGTGCGATTCAGGTTCAGGTTTGATTAAATTAAGCATACGCCATGTGTGCTTAGGCTAGCAGGACTGCTTTGTAGCCACACACAAAGGTTGTAGGGTTTTTAATGTTAAATTGAGACTATGAAATACCCATTAATTCCAAAATTAAATAAATAATATCAAAAATCAGTAATAAAACAAAATTTACATAAATAATATTTAAATATATATAAAATATATATTCTTTGGATTTTGATATATTTAAGATCAAGTGAAATAAGTATACAATTTGTATATACGACTTCCTGTTTTAAATTTTTCCTATAATATTTTAATAAAATTAATATATTTAATAATATAAAATATTTTAAAATACCCATTAAAACCAAAATTAAATAAATAAAATCAAAAATCCGCAATAAAATCGAGTTTACAACATTAGAATTTAAATATTTAAAAAAATACATTCTTTGAATTTTGATATATTTAAGATATTTGAATAAATTATACCAAAAATCAGTAGTAAAATCAAATTTACAAAAATAGTATTTAAATATTAAACAAAAATGTTTTTTTGAATTTTTATATGTTTAAGATGAGGGAAAATATGTACAATATTGGTATATAAGAAATTTTTCCTTTAATTCTATTTATTTTTGGGATATGTGTATTATATTTTCAGATCCTCTCATACACCCGAATACCCTGTAATCCCTGCATAAAAACCCACCGAAATTCGCCCGCAAAGTTTCACTTACGGAAATGACTTATGACGTCGGACATGGCCTCGATGTCTTCGGGAAACTCGGATGCGCCGCTGAGTTTGCGGAAAACTTTCGCCGGCCGCATGTTGAGGAGCGCCGCCTGCAGCGGAGTCCTTCCTCGATGGGGCATCGCCAGGACCACGTGCTCGATGTTCGCTGTCATTCCATTGTATAATTTTTTTTATCGTTGTCGCCGTCGTCGTTTCCGTTGTTTTTCGGGGTTTCATGCGAGAGGGAAAAGTTTTGGGAAAAGCAGATTAGGGTTAAGTAAGCGTGCCGTGATATGTGAGCCTGCCTGTTTTAGGGGAGGGGGAAATTTGGGTGGGTGGCTATAATTCAGGTGGGTTGGTGGCTGAATTTCTGCGGACTGTCACGGGACAAAGTTTGGCGCCTTGAAATGGGTGAGCGGCTTCGCATTGCGCTAATCGTGTTGGAAAAGCGGGCCACACGCACGGATTCGAATAAATCATATCATCTAAGGACTTGGAAAATATGGTATGAAGCAGGGAAACTCCATCTTGTTATTTTTAACTTATTTTCTCAAATTTTTTACTTTTTTTTACCAAAATAAAAATTACCCTAGGGCTGGACATATTTAAAAACATTTTTAATGATTTTTTTAATAAAATATAATATAATATTATAAATATTAAGGTACCTTGAACGCTGTCACGCAGCAGTTGCCAGAAGAAGGCCAACATGGACTCGGCTCCTTCGCCTCCGTATCTCTTGACTGTGGGAAACTTGAGTGCCATGAAATTGTCCCAGGCCTGCGACTTAATTAACAGCTCGGCGATTTCGCAACGCTCGCTGTTTTCCAGCTGCTGCTGGTCGAGCGTCTCAAAGTTCCTGGCCAGCCATTCGCGCTCCTCGATGTCCTGCGAAAATAAGGTAGCGGGATCAGCACACTGTATTTATGGGAGGGGACACACTAAAAAAATTTGGGTATTTAAAACTAAATAAAAATAAACATTTTAAATTCAAGTTTTAAATATCATAAAGACCAATAAAATGTCTGAGTAAAAAAAATTAAATTTTTAATATTGATATTATCTCAAAATATCTTAAAAATAGATACAAATTTAAAACCAATAAAATGTCTGAGTAAAAATAAATTAAATTTTAAATAATGAAGTTAGCTAAACTAATTTTAAATAAGTTTTAATTATTATAATAGATATAAATATTTATTCTATTATATATTACATTTAGTAAAAAAAACAATATAAATTTAAAAAATATTTAAAGATGTCTAAGGATTTCAATCATATTTTTAAAATAATCTGATCAAGTCATCATTTTTAAAATATTTAAAAATATCTTAAAGTTAGCTAACCTAGTTTCAAATTAACTAAAATTATTATTACAGGAAGAAATATTTATATTTCACATTTATAGCACAAAGTAAACATTAAACATTTTTTCGGAGCACTTTTTGAAAGCCTTAATTATACCTGACTGCTTAATTAAATTAACTTAAATTATAATTATAATTATTATTACAGGAAGAAATATTTCAATTTCACATTTATTGAAAGCTTTAATTTTTCCCGACTGTTTAATTGAATTATTGGTGACTTCCTGCATTCCAGATGAATTTTCTCCGACTGTGTTAATGGCGGGGCCACTTACCTCGACATAGGAGAACTCGGCGCTGGCCGAGCGGCCGCAGTAAATGTCCTTGAGCAGCTGCTCCAGCTGGGCGACGTTCTGGGCCACCTGCACCTGCGGACCACTTAAGAGGCCATCGGTGCGCACCGTCTCCTGTGTCTGCAGTCCATAAAATGCGGGACTTAATTCCTGCAGCTCCTCCTCGCTGTGTGTGTGTCCACGTGGCCGGGAGAGTTCACAAGACAAATACAGACAGGCCATTACAAAAGGAGCCAGAAAGGGAGAATAAAATATGACATTTGCAGGATGATTTCGGAGTGGGAACACCTACCTCCTCCTGATGCTGATGGGATTTACGGCTGCCAATTTGTGTCCGTGCTGGCGAAAGGCCTCCACGAAACGATAGACGTTGCCCTGCGAGTTCCTGGAAGCTCGAACATCCTCGGCCACTGGCGAAACACATGCGTAAACAATATAAATTTCGCTCAACGTTATAAATTATTTAAAAAAGGATTCACGTGCAACTCGAATTCGCCTCGCCCACTGCCACATTGTGCGGCCTTTTGAATTTATTGGCCTTTTACTTTTATGATATTTATTCTTTGCTTTTTACGCTCCGCTTCATTTTGATGGACTAGCTGCCAGGTATGTGCACTTTAACATCATATTTGCCCCGCAAATATTTGGCATTCGATAGGAATTCGAGTGGAAAATGGCAAAAAGATTTTGGGGGAAAATTCAAATGGGGTTTTATTCAGATTGTTGAGTTTTCAACTCTATAGTGCGATACAAAACATTGTAACTTCTGTATTGGAAAATAATCGGGCGTACAAATTTTAAAACTATAAAAATTTAATCAATTTAGGTGCTCTAAAAATAATTTACAAAAATATAATTTATTTATTTAATGAGCCTAAATATTATAATATTATTTTAAAAATACCTATTTTATTTTAAATATTAAAAGAAATAAAAAGGGTATTTTTTATTTGTTCTTCACAAATAAAATGGCCGCTTCGTGTTACATATGAGAAATGGCAATGGTTGTTTTTATTGGCTTTTTTGGGCCATTTTATTCTCTGGTTGAGCCATTGACAACTCGTTGGCTGCTTAGGTGTTTACGTGCTAAAGTGTTATCCTGCTTAGAGGATTTATATGCGATGACGCATATCACTCGATTACAGGGCACCCTGAGCATCTCAAAACGAGAGCGTGGGACAGGACACGGGTCATCGACAGCTGGACCCGCATTAAAACCGAGTTTTCTTCTGCCACAAAAATTTATGCAATTTCTCGACAGCCTTTCGGTGATAAATCAATTTAATGTTAAAGAGCTGGGGCGCCTGGACAGGAGAACAGGGCGTATGATGAATTGTATTTGCGGCGACAACATTTCAACTTGAGCGTGTAAATATTATTGGAGCACAGCGGCGCGTCCTTTGCCAAAGGATAATGGTTGCCCTGACAGAGATGCAACCGAAGGACGAACGGCAAACAAGTCGGTGAGCCGAGCGGGCAGAGGGTTTCTTTCCCACCCCGCATCGGGAGAATTAAACCGTACATACACATTGGGGAAAATGTGATAGTTGAAGCTGTCATAGTACTAAATATCCCCAAAAAATCACCAAACTTTATTTGTAAGTTATTAAACCATATTCTTCCTAGTAAAATCAGGGTTAAATACTCCTATTTGCAGTTCAGTTCCAATAATAATTTAATATTATATTTTAATTATCTCCAAAATCTATACTATACCTACTATTCTTTCTCTCATTCATTTAAAATTTTATAACACTTTAAGCATATTATATGCAAAATTGTATTTTAATACTGCACTTCAAATTTAACCTGAGGTTATCTTATCTTATCTTTAGAAATATCCAATTATATCCCAAGTATAAAATATTTTTGTAATATTTGTTGTAAATTATTGTAAATTTAATATTATATATTAATTATCTCCAAAACCTATTCTATACTCTAAGCCCATTAGTCGAAAATTCTTTAAACTAAATATATTTAAAATTTATTTTATTTATAATATATTCCATAAAAAATCCAATTGTAATAGTGCAGTTTTTCGAATTAAACCTGAAGGTAAAATCTGGTCCTACCTTTTGAAATTCTAAGCCCAAGTTTAAAATATTTTAGTAATAAATTGTCTAATAAATTTTTTTGCAGGTGCAGCATCTCAGGCAGCTGATGTCATATGGTCAAGCGTCGAAGGCTTTTCTCTGCTTGCCAGTCAAAGGCTCCCGGCGGACTATAGTCTATGGTATTCCGGGTTCCAACCAACCAACTACCAACTGGTGACTGCTAACTGGTGTCTGCTGGCCATGGTGTCGATAAGCCCCAATTGTGTACGCAACGGATGCAGGACAAGCACAAAGGAGCTCCCGTTTTGGGGGTCCTTTGTTTGCCGGGCTTTGATATTTAGCCGGGCTCCTTTCAGACTCCCCGTTGTGCGTTTTAGGGATAGATATACAGTATCTCTGCACTGGACACCCGCCTCTCCAAGCTTAATTAGTGCAGTTCACGGGGGGTCTGCCACAATCTCTTGGTTCTAATTATAAATTCTAAGCACTGGCGACATCATATATTTAAAGTTTATCAGATTTCAGGGGGTGAAAACATGTGATAAGCCAAGAACTTTAAGATTAGCTTTTTGGGTGGGCAACAGGAAAGAAGGTAGCATTTAAGCCATAAAAAATATTCCACTAGCCAACAGGAGTTGTATTTTGTCGATAGTCAGGGAGGTATAAACAATGAATTTTTATAGATATAACAATTTATGAAAGAGACTGTCTTGGGATCTATTTTTAATTCAAAGAAATATATATTTTTAGAAATAAAATATATTTAAATGGAAAATGCCAATATCTCTCTTTTCTTTTCTAGAGTACCAAAAACTATTCCCGAATATACCCCTCCATTACAGGGTATTCCAGTGATATATCTTCTTCACTGCAGCCTGAAGTTACAAACACCCGAGATTGAGTTTTTGTGTTTGAGTTTGACTTTTGCTTTTGCTTCTGGTTTCCAAGTTTCCCAGTTTCCCAGTTTCACCCAGTTTGCCCACAGTAATTTGCTTTTGATCTTTGGTTCAGGTTGTTGTTTTATTGGAGTTGTTGTGGCTGCATTGTTGTGGGTCAGCTGCTTGGATTCCACTGATAAATAGCCGGGTGAAAAATCAAGCACACACATAAACACAATGTCACTGCACAAAGAACTCCAGTGGCTTTTTTCGTTAGTTTGTTTGGGTACATTTCCACTGCTCATTTATTTGTTTTTGATCCCGAAACACTCTTATCGATGCGATGGTTATCTCGACGGATGAGGTTTTTATTGAAGTCTTGGCAACACACTTTTATTTTTATACTTTTGGATTAACAACAGCCGTACCTTGAAATTCGCGCCGGGCAGTCGGCTTATAGCCCCAAACGCCCTTTTCGCTGTGATAGCCCCGCGATAGTGGGCGTGGCAGTTTCGCGATATTCGCCTCCGAATGCGCAAAGTAACGCAGCATGCTGATGGATTAAAAACTAGGCGTATCTGCCGGATCACCTGATAAACGCGAATACGGATTGGCGGTCTCTTCTCGTCGCCGATCGACCCAGAACTAAAGTCTATATCATTTTGTTTGGATCCCAGACCCCCTGAGGCATTTTGAATACTGATAAGCGGCGAAAGAGAGCCAAAGAGTGTTTAAAAAAAATGTATCTGGTGAATAATCAGTTCTCTCTCTAATTTGTATCTTTGGGATTGCATACTTTTGGAGAGCGCGATCGCTGTTAATGAACAGAGTGCTCGTTTGGGTTCTGTTAAGAACAGTAACACTTAACAGAATTGTTGTACAGATGTCTGAAATGTTAATGACTCCAAAACATGGTCATAGGGTGTTGGTATTTCGAAATTGTTTCTTATCTTCAAAGCTGATAATGCAACAGGTTCGCTGGCCACTAATTGATGGTTTTTTATGAGAGGTAAAAATGGGAGAGAATTTTATCCATAAAATTAGTCATACTTTGAAGAATGCTTAAATACAAATAAAGTAAAAACCTGATGGTATTTTTACTTGAAAATTTTTAGATTTTCCTTGTATAAATCATTGTGAATTTCGTACACATTTAGTATTTAAACAAAATCAACCTAATTTAACAATTTCTTTTTCAGTTTAGCTTTCAGTTATTTGTATAATTTAATATCTATCCAAGAATTTTTAAGGCTTTTAATATATCTTTAGGGAATTTAGACTATAAGCTGACTAATAAACCTAATAATAATAAATCCCATCCTTCGATTTTTATCAAAGGCATGTTTATCAGCAATATAAATTTATAGAACCCCATTAAAGCCAAGAAAAAGTCAATTTTTTCGTTTCCTTTAAAATTGGCTTTACTTTATCTCTATTTATTCCGAGTTTCTCCACTCTTTTCTTTACTTTTTCATTAATGACGACCATGACACTTTCATGGCCTAATGAAATCAATCCGTAGGCTTTTTAGACATCAACTGCCATTCATAAAACTTAAGCTGCGTCGGAAATAGCCTTTTGATGATGGTTAATGGGTCATTGTCTATAATTAAACCGGAAGTGTGCTCTCATACGAATATATTCCATATGTATGGGTTTACAGTCCATTCAGTTGTTCACAAAATGGCCGCGTCATTCGTGTGATTAACTGTAATGGAAATGAATCACAAAAATCGGCAAGGGACCTCAGTCAACAGAGAGAAATACATAGGTATTGCAAGTATAATATGGCGGTAAACAAATAGGTTGGTAAATCTAGAGCACAGAAAAGAGAGTGGAGCCCCGAAGGAATGCGTTATCTGTGCGTAGTGTTCCGAGTGATAAGATATGGCCAACAGTATCTGGCCGATAAGGCCGATGTTTCACAATCGAGTAGACGGCGACAGGTGAACAGAACACCGAGTTTTGGCAACGCCCCGATCGGATCGCTAGAGTTTAGTTAACTTTACTTCAGTCTTAGCTGAGCGGCTCGCTGCAACGAACGTGTTTTTCTGCCTGGTAATTGAAAAATAGTTGGAAAATTGGTGACAAGTGATAAGAAAACTGATAAGCTTTTGAGCTCAAATGATGATGTCATCATAAAAACGGGGAAAAATGTGCTTAAAAAGTGGAAAAACTAAGTGAAATATACCGATAATATTTATTTAATTTACGCCTTGATGTTTTTTACTTTTAGCAGTGAAACGAAAAAACGAATTACCAATTAAGTGAACAAACGAAATCGAAGTGAAAATGCGCTTCAAACTGTTTTTGGTTTGTGCGCTGGCCTGCGGCTTTATGGCCTATGTCCTGGCCAACGAGAATATATCAACGGAGGAGGAGCTGGAGGATCAGATTGTGAATGCGGTGCCGGAACCAGTGAAGTTTGTGAAACCCCAAAGTCAAGCGGAATTCGTGGAGGTTCCAAAGGCCACGCCCGAGGTGAAAAAAGTGGAAGTGAAGGAGGTGGAGGATGTTAAGGTCGAGAAACCGAAGACCAAAACTTTGGCCCTACAAAAACCCACCTTGATTCCCGTGGTCCATGTGACCAGTCGGGGAACCGATGATATCCTCACCGTCGCCGGATTGAAGCCCCAGAAAATGTCCGGAGCCCTCGTAATGCCGAATGACTACCTGGGCGAGCTGTACGACGTGGACAATAGCGGCTACAATTGGGGTGAGTCGATTGTCCCTGGGCGGCTGATTCAGATTCGGATTCAGTTCCACCCCATTACTCATACGCCGCGTTGACTATCTTATCAGAACAGCTCAGTGGGTTTCAGTTTGGTTTAGTTACCAATATTTGCTCGATAACCTGTGTTCGCTGCGTTCAGGTGTTGTAAGCTTTCTCTCTCTCCCTCTCTGTTTTTCCCGATAAGATAATACCTGAGTTGAGGCATTAAAAAGCTAACGATTTTCTTGTTTTCCGCTTCGGCAAACAAAACAAGTGCGTGGTGGTGGGGTATATTCTCTATATATATAATATACCATTGTGGACACAAGAGAACATAGAACACATAGTCTTGCGTGATTCAGTTTACAACCTGTGGTAGTGTGTGGATTTTGCAATTGCAAAGGGAGCTCTGTTTTATCAGCACTGATATATTGGCCATTCGGAATGGGTATTGGAATTGGAATTTTTTCCCTTATTACTCAGAGTTCTTTGTTTAAAGCTGATTATGTGATAAAAAGAATTGTTTTTTTTGATATGTAATGTTAGGATCTGGAATAGAATCTCGAATATGAGGTGATGATTAACCCTTTGCATTTAGTTCAATATTTGTTTAAGAACAATATTTTCGTAGGGATATTAAATGACTCACTGCTGCTAAAAATGATTCACAAAATTGACTTATAAAATAAATATATGTATTTTTTATTTTCAAAGTTATTTTAAAATTGCTAGTATACCTATATTTCCTAATAACTTATTAAAGTGTAAAATTTATTAAACCGAAATTAATTTTATTAACCATTGATTTTTAATAGATATGCCATTAAAGTGTTCTTTATCGGGAGTGTCACAGAAATCTCTTCCAACCAAAGATGGTTAGTTTTGTTCATGATGTACATAAGAACTAGAACGGATTTTGGTTGGAAATATTTTCTATATATATATATTTTTTGTTAACCCAATAACCCTCTCATTTTCCCATAAAAAAATCATATTTCTTGCTTCAGATATTATATATTTGAATTGTCTTTAAAAGCTTAGGTTAACTTAGGTTAAAGTAGGGTCTATCCTTGGGAACGTAAAATTATAAAATATATCTTTTGTCAAGAAATCCCGATCTCAAGCACTCATTGAGATGCGTTGCTCGTACTCAGCGATGCGCAATCTCACCGGAACCACCAGACTGAGATCCTCCATGATGGCATGGTTCTGGGTTCGCACCGTCACATTGGAATTCTGCCTCAAGATGGTGGCCCTGGATTTCTCCATGGAGGGTTTGCGGCGCAAGGAGCACTTCCGCTGGCTGCCGGGCACCGGGGGCGTGGCAAACTGGGCGGCGATCGAGGCGGCCAATCTTTTGGGTTTGGGTGGTGGCACCACTTGATTACCGTTACCGTTCAGGGAATGGTTGCTGCCCAGAAAACTGTTGGCGGTGCTGCTGTTGGCGGTGGTGGTTGCCAAGTTTTGTGGTTTCGAGGTGCGCAGCATGGCTATGAAGCGATTGTTGTTGGCGGTGGCGCCACCTGGCTGCAGTTTGTTGAAACCCGACTCAAAGGTGTTGGTCAGCTTGTTGAAGAAGTTGATTTTGTCGGTGACATTGGGTTTTTGCAGCTCCTGTTCTGGATGTTGCACTAGCTCATGTTGCTCCTGTTCTGGATGTTGCTCGTTGGTTTGTGGTGGCTTTTCCTGGCCATTATTTCGCTTGGACATCTCCAGCACCTTCTCCCTCAGCTCCATGGACCAGCGCTTCTGGGCCGTATGCAATTTGGGTCGCAGCGGGGAAATGCCATTACCGGGCTGCTCCGCTTTGGCCAGTTCCACGGCCAGTTGGGTGGTGAAAGGCGGCTTGGGGGTGGAGGTGATGGTCGGTGGTTGCTGGCTGGACATGTCCTCGTCAATGTCCATTTCCAGTTCGCTGATAAACGAGGAGGAGGAGCGGGTGGAGGCCCCTGGACTGGGACTGCCGAAGCCCGGCGACGAGGGACTTAGCTTGTAGTTGTAGAACTGGAAGTTGAAAGTGCTGATGCTCATGTTGAAGGCTGATGAACGAATGTGATGCTGTAGCTGGGTAGCCAGGCCTTATATAGGTGGTGCTACTAGAGACTACCTGCTCTAGTTTCTAGTAACCCAACGACAGCTGGAGCGGAAGGTTCAGGTACTTCGGATTCCGGGAAACTACCTAAGGTAGCAAAATACCTAAAAAAGGCAGCGAATTTCCCGCTAATTGCAACCCGAACACGCGAATTTTGCGTGTTTAACGCGCACCAATTTTACACAAATCTTTTTGCTAATCCGTAAGGTCCTTTCGAAAAGGATTAGCGAAGGTACCAATTCATAAATAGCTTAAAAACCTAAAAACGCGACAGATGTTCGGGATTCTGGATTTCTGGAAGCTGAAATCCTCTGGGTTTTATGGCCCACGACACACTTCGCTGTTGACGCTTCATTAGCTGGCTCATTACAATCAAAATCAATGCAATTAATGGCCAATAATTCACTCGACACTCGAAATAGGTGAAGAAAGTAAGAGAGAGGTGAAATGAAAAACGAAATCATGAAATACATCGGCAATTTCCATTTAAGCAAAGCGAAATACGCAATTAAACAGCAATGGAATGGTGAAATTATTATGCAAAAAGGTGAAAGGAGGTGTCGGGATCTTAATAGGGTTCATAATTAATTGATGGAATTATTTATGAAGCTTAAAGGGTAACTAAGGAGAGAGATTTCTTTGAAACAGCAAACTCATTTAGATAAGAAGTGAGAAGCTATAGTTGCATACAAGTTATAAATACTGCTAAGAATTTTATATATATTCTTAGTATATTTTCAAAGCTTACTGCATCTGTACAAACCACAAATTGAGTAATCGGCCGGCTAATTGATTTATGAAAGATCAAGTTTGTGGCATAACTTTAGGTATTAAAAGAAAAAGTTTCTTGAAAAAGAAAAACCAAATGATGCATCAGTTAGCTAGACTGCTAATTGATTTATGGCAGCACACGATTATAGTTAAACTTTAAAAGGGGTGAAGCATTCTGGGAAATTGCAATGAATGTCCTTCACACCGCCTTTTGGTGCAACCTCAAATCCCCCAGGGATGCCAGGGAAATATTTTGAAATCTTTGTCAGGACTTTGCCACGAAAACTTCAGCAGCAATTTAAGTTTTTCGGCCAGCACGAGGAGCAATATCCTTAAGCGGATCCCAGAGTCCTGCTTTCCAGGGGCTCCTGTTTCAGTATTTCCCTGCTTCACTGTCCATTGGGAACGTCAGCTTTGCACTTAATCAGCTTAAATTGCTTTAAAAGGCCAGCGGTGAAAGGAAATTAGGAGAAGGCGGAGAGAGAAGGAAGGCAGCCAAGTTTGCAGGACAGAAATGAATATTAACTGTGACCTTTAATGGCCAAGTACCCGGAACAGGAGCTGCAAGGAAGTGGGTGGCTGGGTGGCCAGCAAAGTTGCAGCCGGAAAATGCAAAAAAGGCCAGGAAAAAGTTTTCTTTTCACTTTATGCCTTGCAGACGCAAAAGCAAAAGCAGCAAGTGCAAGGGGATAATATTGTGGAATTGAAAAAGTAATCTCCCGGGATTAGGTGTGAAATTATAATGATAGGCCAAAGCTCTCCACTCTCTAAGCTATTTGTCTTTTTCTCCTTTTTCCCCTTTTGCAGATCCCAATAACAATGTGGCCCCACCCACCACGTATTCGGTGGCAGCCGGGGGTTATACGATTACGGCAGCCAGGCTGGCGGAACTCAGGCAGACCTTCATGTACTGGTACTTCGATAAGGACATGTACGGAGGACGCGGCGACTATCAGTTCGACATCCATGCCTCCATGACGCAGCTCCACAAGAACCTTAACTTCCAACTGCCCTTCTACGGATTCCGATTCAACTACACGAGGGTAAGGATTTATTTAAGATTTTATAGGGGCTTAAAAAATAATTTAATATTTCCTCGAAAAAATACATATGTAAAATACACAAAATAAATTAATTGTAAGAATTATGGATTTATAATAATCAGATTTTATATGATAAAATATTATTTTATTTCCGCTAGCCAAAATGTATATTTCAATGGTCTTTTAAATAAATAATTACAATAACTATGAGTTTATACTAATCCGACAATACTTTAAATAAAATTTTTTTATTTTCCTCAAAAATAACTCATATATCAATGGTCTTATAAATAAGTAATAACAATAAAAATGATTTAATAATAATCCAAATTAAAATGGTAAAAAAAAAAGAATTAAATGATTAAAAAATGATTTAAAATAATTACCATAATTATGAGTTTATAATAATTTGAAAAGTGATTTTTATATTTTCTCGAAAAATAAATTATACTTTAATAGTCTTAAAAATAAATAATTTCAATAATTATGATTTTAAAATAATCCAAATTAACTAAATCAAAACGTTAACATTTTATATCTGGCATTATAAATCTTTAAAAAATATTTTTAATAGAATCTTTAAACCAAATACTAAAAAATATCTACAAAATCAAACATATTCTCATTAATCACTTCCTCCCTTTACAGCTCTCCCTTAACGGCTACTTGGAGTTCTCCGATCCACCGGAGTACCTCACCTATCCCCTCGTTTTCCCGATCAAGGACTGGCCCGCAAAAAGGGATCCCTCGTTCATGGGCATCTTTTTCAGCAAGTGCCGAGTGGGTCGCATTTATCCATCGGATATTGACCAGCGGACGCCCGGCGTTTACTTCCGGTAAGACAATGCATCTCGCATCTCAATCTATTTCCGCATCCGCTTCACTATCCCCTCTCCCCGCTCGCATTTCCGTTTCGCTTGTATTTATTTGCTAACCATATTTATTTGCCTTTGTTTCTCGTCGTGGCATTTGCATATGCAAAATCAGCACACAGCACGCGCCAAACAAAAGTATTTATACGTATATGTTCGTACTACGTGCGCCCTCGTCATTTACAGAAAAACTAACACAAACTAGCCTGAGTGTGTGAGAGTGTGTGCGTGTCCCATTCTCCACTTCCGGTGTCCCCATTTTCCATGTGTGTGTGTGCGTGTGTGTTTTTGGGCCTGCATTTATGCATAAGGCCTTCCAAAAGGTATGATTTATTTGACACGGAATTTGTTCTGTATTAATTCATGGGATTATAATTTGAAAGTTCTGGGTTTAAGTTTGTTTTTAAAGGATTTTAATTTATGTAGTATTTATTAAAAATGTGGAGCTGTGTGAATAAAGTAAGGATATATTGTAATATTTACTTTTGAAATACAAAAATTATTAAAAATTTTCTTATGGTGTCTCAAAGTATGCTATAAAATAGTTTTATTCAAAATCCTTTGGTTTTTGTTTCAAGCAATTTTACTGCATACTTTTAGACACCTTTATAAAATAATATAAAATATTACAATTAAAAAAAACAATTTTACTTGAAGTTTATACAGAAATCATTCAAACTTATTTTAATGGTGTCTAAAAGTATGCTATAAAATAATTGTATTCCAAAATGGTTTTAAACAATTTTACTGCATACTTTTATACACCTTCATCCGCGATTTATAAAATATTTAAAATATTTCCGCATTATTATATTATTCAACCGATTTGAATTCATAAATTAACTTATAGAGTATACCCCTTTTCGCCTTGGTGAAACGTTAAAATCTAGCATAGTTTGTCATTGTTAGTGTTTCGTAGCTTGTTACTGTCATTTATTGCCCCAGAATTTTTGCATTATTCCAATGGTACCTGTACCTGAAATATTTCCGAGATCCCAGGGCGCTAACTGCCAGCAGATTTCCACCTCCATTATTGTCCTGCTGATTTCGGAATGCATTTGTGCGTGAATTCATTTCGAAATGTCCATCGTGCTGATGCATTGTGAAGGATTTTACAGAAAAGAGCATGCAACTCGTTTCCATCTGAATGAAACAATGGCATTTCGGGGCTGGCATCTGAATCTTTCCCTGTGTCCAATTCTACTTTAATTACATTCAGTTGCCCTGCACTTTTCCTATGAACTTTCCTAGGACAATGTTTAAATTTATACAAACATGAATTTCCATTATTTTTTCTGGCGTTGCCTTCCCCCGGCTAATTATGCAAATGAATGCCGGTGGGGGTTAAAAAGTTATTTGTGGTGTATTTATATGGGTTACCCCCATGGCAGCAGTACAAAAAAATAAAAGCCCTTACAAATTCTGTAATCGCACACACAAAAAAGCCGGCACTCAAAAATGCATTAATTAGTTAAAGCAAGTTTCATCTTAAATTGCTCTTTGGTTAACCCGCAGTTTCAGGCTCTTTGGAGCATAAATTATTGCCGCTCGCCTACATTGTTTCCACAGCAGCCTTACATTTCATAGCCCTCAAGGAACAAGGATAAAAAAGACGAAAAGGGAGAGCATAAATTACTTCAAAGTGACACAGAATGACAAGTCAGTTGAGGGATGTCTGCATGCTGGAAAATGCAAGTGGATTTTAGTGGACAAAAAAGAAATAGGCGAAAAATTACAAAAGTGGTACAATCAATCTGACAGCATTATGAATGGTTTAAAGCGGTGTAAGATAAATGTTTCTCCATTGAATTGTTTTCCGGCACTTCCCGTTTTTTCCCGTTTGTTTGTTGTCAACACTTTGTGACGCCGGCTGACAAATTGCCACACCAGAGCAATTAACATCCTGCGCAGGAGCACGCAGTACAAGGATTTCGGGACCATGCAATTCATTTTTATAGTTTTTACACAGTCCGACAATATGTCAAACTTGCTTTTCGCATAACTCGTTCAATGGCAGCGACCCTGGCATTTAATTGTCTTCGCCTCGTGTTCAGCAGCATCAAGGGGAAATACTCAGCCAAACTTTGATGTGTGCACTGGGAAAAAATAAATCATGAAGATTATCTACTTGTAGAATCAAAAAAAATATTAATAGACGCTGAAAAGGAGATGAGTGAATTATCTAAAACATTCAAAAGCTTTAAAATCACCTTTAAAAGTGTCTAAAAGTATGCAATAAAAAAATGTCATAGCTACGGATTTTAATAAATTTGTTGCCTACTTTTGGACACTTTTATAATAAATACTCACTACTTATAAATTCCATAAATAATTATGGACAGTGAAAAGGGGATTAGTGAAATATAAAACACATTTAAAAGCGATAAACTAACGTATAAAAGTGTCTAAAAGTATATCTTTTATATTTCCTGATTTTCAAAAATTTGTTGCATACTTTTGGACACTTTTAGAGTGATTTTTGTATTTTATCCTGTTAAGATTTCCCCAATAGTTTTTCGCTCAGTGCTTTTGTGAGTGGGTGTGCAGAGGTATTACGGAATGGGGAGTGACTGAAGCTGTGACTGGAATTTAATTTAAATAACTTTGCCTGGCGCTGAAGATAAAGAAGCCAAGCAGAGCGAATAGCGAAATGCGAGTGATGTAAAATTGCTGGCCACCCATTGTACCACCCACTTGAAAGCACCCCCCTTCGGAACACCCCCACCCCATTCATCGACATTTTCTCACATGACCCTACTCATTTCGCATCAATTTAATTACACACTCGCACTTAGCGCTCAGCATTGGATTAGCTGAAAGTGCAGGGCATTGCGCATACGCCGCATGGACCGCCGTCCACTTTGGGCATTAAATTCATTATGAGCGTACGTTTAATTACACACACAAACGTTTAGCCGCGTCGGTTGGCGAATAAAAACTTAATGTCGTTTGTTCAGGATTTTTTTCCTTTTGTTAAACGCTTCAAACTTTGTCAGCGTGTGAATTTCGATGTATATGAGGGTTTTTTTTTTTGGGGTAAGTGTGGGAATTTCTGTAGTACAAGGGAGCGTTTAATTGCTTTGTTTGGCAAGGGAAGCTTCAAACGGAATCTTAATTGCCGGCCTGCGTTGGCGCAATTAAAACATTTTCGGCTGTAAGCGGTTTTTTTTCGAAAAATGAGTCAAAGGTGCATTTGCAAAAGAAAATTAGGACATTAAAATGCACAAAGGGCTTTGAGAAAAGAAATTAAGAAAGTTTATTAAAAGGTATTATTGCTAGGTGCTAAAAATCCATCTGTAAAATATTATAAAATATAAATTATTCAATACACTCAGGGAAAAAATCAAGTATTTCGTGCTTGAATCTAGCATTTTGAGTGTCAAAAGTGAGCCAAGCAACGAAAATCTGATCTTGAGAACAAAATACTGCTTTCAAGAACGAATTTTCAAGACAGAAAATACTTGATTTTAGTATGATTTAAGAACGCTTCTGTCTGAAATTAAGAATTAATTATTTTCAAATCTAGACATATTAATACTTGAAATAATTAAATTTAACGCAAAAAAATAGTCAGTTTAAATAAGTTTAATTAAAAATTCTTCATTTAAGAATGGATAGAAATTAATTTCAGTACTTTTGTATTAATTTAAGTACGTTTGTACTCAATTTAAGAATGCATAATTCTTAATTTAAGGATTTTTTTAGTTAAATTGTTTTACTTAATATATTTTAACTTATTTTTCCTGTAAACACATTTTTAACGCAATTTATATTCAGAAAAAACTTTTAGTAATGATTTAAGTAATAGTTAGGAAAACTCTTACCCCGACCTCGGTTTGAACCCGCACCCGCGACCACCAGCTGTGCAGTCAGACGCCTTTACCAACTCGACCACGCATGCTTCTTAAAGTCCGTGGGCTAAAGAAGGCACAAAAAGTCTCGACGAAAGGGCTAGCGTTCAAGTTCAATTTATTTTTATTTAAACAATTTATTAAAGGGTTTAAAAAGTAAAAATAAAAATAAAATTTACAGATTTAAAAAAAAAAATTATAAAAAAATCGAAATAGAGGACTTGTTGCGGAGAGGAGTTGATGTCGGTACCTTTACTTACAAAATGTCATTGTTCTGCCGCCTCTAACAGCTGCACCATCCTGGGAATTCGTTATTTCTAGTTGAATTTTTATATTTAAGAATGACTAATTCTTGTTTTAAGAACGAATGTTTTCAAAATTTCATGAACGACTCGGTATCGTCTTCTGATCTGGAATTAAGTTTGATTCAGTCTTCAAGTAAATACTTTTAACCTCAATTTAAGTACTTTTTTATCGAGCTTGAGAATAATTGTGCTTAATTGGAGTTTAAGTCCAAATTGTGCTCAAATTAAGAACTTTCAGTACGAAACATTCTTGAAATTTTAAGTATGAAATCGTTCTTAAATCAAGACTGATTTTGCTTGATTTTAGCACGGTGTTTTTTTCTGAGTGTAGGAAATGCATTATTAAATTAAAGACATTTTAAAGAAAGCAAGTTTTCCGACGTTCTTGGTCGAGAAACACTTTCTAAAGTCACCTTCCTTAAAATTTATAGAATTCAGGCATAGCACTCGAGAAAGACTTTCCCCCAAGTTCCTCGAAAGTGTTTTTGGCCAAAAGTTTTTCTTTATAACCGGGGCGCCATAATAATGCCGCTTCATTATTCCCTTTTGCCAATCATAACAAGAACTTCCCCAATCCTTTGGCCCCCCGAAAACCACCCCCACCCCCTTCCATCGTCCTTGGCTGGGCCATTTGCAAGTCTCTGTTTGCATTTACTGGTAAGAGAGCTCTGCTGAGCTCTTTCTGCTTTCTGCGCGCTGTTTTCTGCAGCTTACATGCAATTTTCGCCATTTTCTTTAAGTACGGCCATTGTTTCACTTTCATTTACACCCCGAGAGATGGAATTGGGCCACACGGCAAAAGGCGAAGACGGAGACATGGCCGAAATGGTGGCTAAAAGGGGCTAAAAACGGATGAGGGAACGGGGCTCGAATATTTCCATGCAAAGCGGCGAAAAGGCATTTTAACCTACAAATGCAGACAAAACTGTGGCAGCGCGCCCGAATGTATGCAATAAAGTACATAATGGCGCAGTTCAAGAACTGCCCTGCGATGGTGAAAACGGGGAGAGAAGGTGCGGGGAAATTGGGTGGAAAAGCGGGTGGAAAAGCGGCACGGAGCTCAACTTGTGTACGAGCTTCTGCTGAGTTTCTATTACTTTTTTGCGACTCTCTCTATGTCGACACAGGGAGAAAAATCTTTATAATATTCAGATAAAAAATAAAAAAAACTTCAACAACGTTTAATCATATTGAAAACCATTTTAAAAAGTGCTCAAAAGTATGCAGTTAAAAATTGATCGGAAACAAAATATATTTTTGGGAAAAAACGCTTTATAGAGTATTTTTTTTAATTTTAATTATTTATTTTATTTTATTTTATTTTATTTCAATGAAGTTTTTTTGGACATTTTAGATTTTAAAAACTCTAAAAAAAGGTGTTTAAAAGTATGCAGTAAAAAATTATCAGTTACAAAATATATTGTTGCATACTTTTAAGCACTTTTCTTGGTTATTTGAAACCTTGAGTGTTTTCTCTTAATATCAAAACATTTATTTCTGAATAGGCAGTATTTTTTTGCAGTGCCTGTATAAATGTATGTGGCTTTTTGGCTTACTTACACGTAAAAGTCTACGGGTCTGCGGCTGTTTTTGGCTGCTGCGCGCGCATTTCTAGGCTGAGTGACAATTCGCATTTTTTTTAGCCCGAATGTCAATTGCAGACTTTTAAAGTTTTTTGCTCGGGGCAAACACAAATGATAAACTATGCGAGTGTGGGTTTTTGTGTGTGCGGTTATCTCTGAGCGCCTTCTTCTTCTTCTTTTGGCCCTGGCATGCGGTTTTTTGCAGGATGCCAACAAACGTTCTCTATTTTTTATAGGTTTGTTTCTCGACAGGCAAGGAAAGTGTAATTTTGTAATTTATTTCCATTGCCATCTGCTGCCAGTTATAATTTATGTGCTCTCAAAAATTGAAAAGCACATACTGGCGGTAATTTAAATGAATATATTCACGATAATGGCTGCATTATGCGATTTTATTACGGATCGTTCGAGTGTTAATAAATAAGCTGAACATCGGGGTAAATACCATTCTACCACTCATGTTTGTTTGCCATTCCCGAGCTCTGTGTGCGTTTCATTTATCACTAACAAACGCCGGGGCAAAATCAATAAAATGTTACCGGGAAAATGCAAATAGAAAATGGCCCACATTCATCTTTGTTTGCCACACACAGAAATGCTGGAGCATAACGAGTTTTTCGATTTCAATTGTTATATATGTAGGTTGGCAGTTGCCCCAAATGAATGTCCCTGTCAAAGCGACTGGGAATTAGTTTACATTTGCTGATACTCGGGAGCCAAAGACTTTATTCAATTTTATTAAATGCCATAAAGCATTTTACATTTTATTTCTACGCAATTAAGGGGTTTTTAGCAGTTTTTTGAGCTCAATTGAGTGTCCAGAATTTAATTAAGGGCTAGTGTAGTTTTTCTTATTCGTTTCTGAATGTAGCATATTTTGAAACCCGAAATCCTCTCGAGCTTAAAATACATTTAAAATGGAAACAATCTATTTCCCATTTTCATTTAAAATTCAATTTGAATACTTTCAATTATTTATTTCCATTTTGAATTTGGCCGAATGCCTCTATTAGCAAAATCGAACCACCCCCCAAACAGTTTGAATTTTTAGTTCGATTTGCGGCCAGCATCTGGACATGTTTGTATTTTGAGCCGAATGGTTCATTTGATAAGCCTCTTATGCCAACCAAGAGCTTTGACAATCCTCAATTGTTCACCTCGATGCCAATGCAATTGTCCGGCAATGGAAATTCGCTTAGGTTCGCTTACGTTGTAAGTAAAAAAAGAAATCCCGCCGGTAAATCGGCTTAAGATTTATTTGTCTGGTGTTCGAAATGGTTTGGAATGGCTTTTGTCTAAGCATTTTTTAAGGCAAACTGGCTTAAAGCAATTTATGTGGCAGCAAACAAACAGGCAAGCAGCTTGAAGTGCGGAGCTCGCGGCGTATGCGTAATGAATAATTAAAGCATATAAATCATACGCCACGTAGCCGCGATGGCGTCGCCAATCTGTCGGCCGTCGATACGAACACCATTCCCTCAAAAAACACACACTTGAAAGTGCTCACGAGAGCGTAAAATAAATAAAATGTTTATGAAAATATGCCCACCAGCCGGGAAAGTAATGAGGAAGCGCACAAATCAGAAATCTCTCCGCCTGCTCCCTGATTTATATGCCGAACATCGAATCCATTTATCATCATGCGGACGCCAAACCGAAATTTGCCTTGCATCCGATTTGTTTTCTCATTTTCGCATCAGCCACATGAGCCTCGGTGGTCTCAGTAGTCTCAGCAGTCCCGAACTGACGGAAAATCCCCTTCTATTTGCAGAGTGGAACGTGATCTGATGGGTCGTACGGACCGCTTTGGCGTGGAAGTACGGGAACGCACCATGTGGGACATTCGTCAGGGAGTCGTGGGAGCCGATACCTTCATTCCCAAGCACGTGGTGATCTCCACCTGGAAGAACGTCTCATTTGCCGGCGGAATCGATAACTCCCTCTACACGGTAAGTGGTCTATAAAAAAAATGATAAAAGATCATTTTGAGATTTGCAGGTTAATTTAGTATTTTTTAAGATCGTTTTGATATAAAAAAGATTATGTGTATCTTATTTTACAATATTTCTTCAATAAATACCATAGTTGGTATTTTAAAACAGTATTTTATAACTTTAATGAAATGATAAAATATCAAGTTGATATGTTTGAATCATAAATTTGACATTAATCCGTGTTTTATTGATATTAAGTAAGGTATTTTATTTTTAATTAACTATAAATCACATAAATAACACTATTTTTTGTATTCCTCAGACCAACACCTTCCAAATGATCCTGGCCACCGATGAGGTCTACACCTATATCATCTTCAACTATGCCGTTCTGAACTGGCTTTCGCACACTGAGGCTGGCGGCGATACGACGAAGGGCGAGGGCGGAGTTCCTGCATATGTAAGTGGTCAAACGCTCCCTTTTTTTTCTAGTCCCTTCACTTTTTGTCGGTTGGCAGTCAATTAAACAGTTGACTCTCTCAGGGGAAAACTTGCCAACTGATTGTGTGAGTGAAGAGGTTTGTTTTTTCCCCTTTAGTTGTCCAGCATTCGGCCTTGGCATGTTTGCCTTGGTGATTTGTTCGGCAATCAAAAGGGAAAAAGTAAAGTGCAAGTTGAGGACCCACACAAAAGGGATACCTTAATATGCATAAAGTTTGAACTAAAAAATGCGAACCTCAAATGGAATTCAAGAACTTTTGGAATCCTTCGAAATCAATGCAACTTTAATTTGCCTTTGCCAAATGTCTTCAAGAATCACTCATCAAATTCACAATTATCATAAGCTTGAATCGCTTTGCGTTTGAAACTCGAGCATCCTTCAGCCTGCAGCCACTTGCAGTAATTAAACGCACAATTTAAACTTTGCCTAAGCCCGAAACATAATTGCGAACTTTGTGAACAGTTAATTAAATGTGTGAGCGATGCGATTGCGAGTGTGTTTAATTGCACAGCTATACCTACTGATATATGAACTTTGCCCCCCTATTTTCAGGTCGGTTTCAATGCCGGCAACGGCACTCAGGCCTACGAGTACAAGCCCTACAGCCAGAACATGGTGATTCGGGACCTGGCCAACAGAGGATGGGCCAACGGGTTCCCGGGTCGTCACATTTTCCGCGTGGACGAGCAGATTCTAATTGGCTCCTGCAACAAGGATATCGGTACGTTTGATTGCAGGGTCACTTTAATCGATGGTCGTGTAAATTAGCAGCAGTTTTGGTTGGATTTTTAGTGGGCTTTATTAGAAATTTTATAAAAAATGCAATGCAAAAATTTCAGAATATTTAAAAAAGTATATTTTAAACAGAATTCTATCTAATAATAATTTCGATCTCAAAAATTAAATTTGTTTTATTTTGTTATTCTTATTTAGATACATCCACAAAAAAATGATTTGAAACGATGATCGATATCTGTTTTTGTATCTGTTTTGACTTGATATGCTCGAAAACGTAAAAACAATATTTCGGTAATATCAATTTTACATTAAAAGAATATTCATTTTTTAAATGATTTAATTGATATTACTATGTTGAATTGATGTGATTGTATTTCATGTTAAAGATGAGAGGTGTATGAAATACCAGAAATTTTCCATGGGCATATCGATTTTACCGCTACATGTGTTTTTTGTGTATATTTAACAGCATTTAAATACTTTTAAAAGGTTTTTTTATTTGGGGAAAAGCTTAAAAAACTGAAATAAATTCCTAAATCAATTTTTTCATATAAAATATAAATTTTTAAACACTAGATGCTGCCCTGCTGCCTTTGACCTTCGCCCCCGAATCCGGCAACATGTTGGGTGGTCAAGTGGTTAACATCACTGGTCCCTGTTTTGATCCTTCTATCAGGGTGACCTGCCACTTCGATACGGAATCCGTGCTGGGAACCTATGTGGACAGAAATCGAGTGATCTGTGTGCAGCCTTATCTGAAGGCCGAGGGCTACATTCGATTCCAAATCTCCGTGGGCACCCAGAGATTCAAGTGGCGTGGAAAGTACTTCGTGGAGACCCCGGCTGCCGCCACCGAGAAGATCTTCTTCGCCACCGACGATGTGCACAAGAAGAATCCCAGCGAGATCCGCATCACCTGGAACCAGTACAATTTGACCTCGAATGCCAATGCCAACGTGATGATCTCGCTGTGGGGCTATAGGGAGACCAAGATCGAGCCCCAGCTGGAGTATATCGATGTGATCGAGGCCTCGTACTCGAATTCCGGAAGCTATGTGATCACGCCCTCGAATTATCTGAATCGAAACAATATTAACCGGGACATGCAGTTCGGATTCCTTCAGATCAACCTCACCCAACCGGATCAGTACTCGGGATTGGCCATCAGTCCGTAAGTAGAGATTATTATCTGAGATTAAAGAAATAGAAAGAAATAAATATAAAATGTTCCGTACCTAGAAAACAAAATGAACAAAAAATCATGTTATTCATATCATTTTGATACGCATTAAGATTATGTTTATCTTATTTTACTATATTTTAAAGAATACTAAATGCAGTATTTTAAAATAGTATTTTTATAATTTTTATAAAATAACTGATATGATGAAAGATGAAGTTCATATGTTTAAATCATAAATTTGACATTAGTCAGCTAAAAATGATCCTATTTCATATCGAATTTTTTTTCTGTGGAATTCAAAGCGTCAGCTTTTCATAGCTAGCTTTATATAAATGAATTTAATCGTTTAGCTGCATTTGCAGCACCCCGAGAATCCCGCTCCAGATTCCTTTGTTATTACGATTTAATTGATTCTCGGTTGTCTCAATGTGTCATCTCAGTGCCTTGATGGTCTATCCATGTTTTTATTCAATTTGTCGGGCAATTTCAATGACAATGAGAACGGGCTCTTCTAGATACCAGTTACCATCCTAGTCAACCATCCCACATTCCCTTCGGCTGCAATCAATTTGCTCTCGCTTTGCTCGGCTTGACTGGGTTGAAGATTGCTTATTATGACAGCATGTAATTGCGAGACATTCTCGGAGCTAATCAATAATGGAAATGTGTTTTTAATGGCCTCGGCCAATGGTAATCGCAGCCATGTTTGTTCGCCAGTCCTCTGAATTTAAGCCTTTTCCTTCACGTCCTGCAATTATTTTGCACTTAAACCTGAATCATCTTCCGTACCATAAAATTTGTTGGCTAAAAACAGGGATTGTGTTTTGTAAGATGCCCAGTTTGACGACTAGGAATTTTCGAGGGTTCATTCAGCCTGCACTGGGAGAAATTATTAAAGTTTCTTAGAAAATATTTAAAAATATATCATAGGAAATTTCTATTGAAATAAATATCTCTATAATTTTTTGTAAATTAATTTATTTTAGGAGTTTTTAATAAGTTTACTTTGTTATCGAACAAATGTACTTTTGATAGTGCCATAAATCATATAAGAATCCTCACCTTTTTTTCGCCTCTGTTTCTTTTCCCCTAAGACGCTATATAAAACCATTTTATTCTTTTTTTGGTTTACGGCACCTTTGGGTGTCGTTAGCCAGCCCAAAGTGGCGGGTGGGCCCCGAAATAAATTGTTAGCATTGTTTCAACATTTAATTTCCATTTGATGACCGAGTAATTGTGAAAACTTAATGAAAAATATTTCCATGGCAGCGTGAGGCGTGAATTGAAGGCTAACTAGGCAACGGCTAATGGCAAAATCGTGTAGCTCGTCAAAAAAAAAAATGAGAGGAGGTTAAATCGCATGGCTCGTTTATTAGCCTGCACGAATGGCAAAGGTCGATGGATGTCATCTTTTCGGCTGCCGCCCTTCGAAATTAATCTTTGGCCTGCATTTTCACAATGCATTTTCACATTTTCTCATTTTCCCGCTTTTCCATTTCCAGCATCCTGTGGTCCCGCCCGATTCCATTGGCCTGGTATATGGCGCCCCAATGGGAGCGACAGCATGGAAAACGCTGGGCGAGAGCTCTCTGCGATAATTGGATTCGCGCCGACCGATTCCTCAGGTAAGGCTCAACAAATATGCATTTGCATTTGGCCCGCTAATTAAAAGCAACCGAAAACGCCAACGGGGATTGGCCAAATGGATGCCCATATAGCTAATTAGCCGAGGATTGCAATAAAGGCTCTCTTCCCCCGACTGAAAATTCATATTCTCCCTTTCGCAGGAACTTTGCCGCCGACCTTCCACTCTGTCCCTGCACCTTGGACCAGGCTGTCCTGGACAAAGGACGCTTCCGCCCGGATCGGGAGTGCGACAAAGACTCGAACCCCAGCTGCCTGAGGCATCGCGGAGCCATCCATTGTGTGGTCAGCGGAACGCCAGTGTAAGTGGGCTTTGTGTTATTGTGTTAAAGGGTTAAAAGATCTAAAAGGAGCTAAAGAAATGAAAAGAAATTTAAAATTACTTTTAAAGGTGTCTAAAAGTAGGCAACAATTTATTCCGATAAATTCTTTTTTACAGCATACTTTTAGACTTCTTTTAAAATGATTTAAAAATCTTAGTAATCTCAAAAGGATACCAAAAAGGCATAAATAATACCGAAAGGATATTAAAATCTTTTTAAAGGTGTCTAAAAGTATGCAACATTTTATTTATTTATTATTATTCACTTTGAAAGAGTATGTTCTTTTTTCACAGCAGACTTTTAGACACCTTTGTAAATGATTTAAAAATCAAAAAATATATAAAATACATTTATTATTTCCATTTTTTTTTAAAGGAGTAATAAAATTAATAAAAAATTGTTTTAATAAAATATTTTTCTTTTTCAGTGCCCAAGGAGCTGAGCAGCAGTGCTGTTACGATCGCTACGGCTTCCTGATGCTGACCTACGACCAGATGTGGGGCTCCCGACCCCGCCGCGTCCACAACCTGGGCAAGATGCCCTGGAACGAGGCCAGCAAGGTGCCCTCGCTGTCGATGTGGTTCCACGACATGCGTCCCTTCTACTCCTGCTGCTTCTGGCAGGAGGAGCAGGCGGTGGGCTGCGAGACGTATCGCTTCGAGCGTCGTCCCTCGCAGGATTGTGTGGCCTATCAGGCGCCGGGCATCGCCGGGGTCTTCGGTGATCCCCACTTTGTGACCTTTGACGGAACAGCCTACACCTTCAACGGACTGGGAGAATTCGTCCTGGCACGCAGCGTGGACGAGAGCAACAAGTTCGAGGTCCAAGGACGCTTTGAGCAGCTGCCCACGAACTACTATGGCGAGGTGAAGGCCACTCAGTTGACGGCGGTGGCGATGAGGGGAAATACGACCACCACGATTGAGGTTCGCCTGCGTCCTTTGCACGCCAGGTGGCGCTATCGCCTGGATGTCCTGGCCGACGGCCGTAGGGTTTACTTCGATCGCGAGAGTCTCAAGTTCCAGCACTTCGATGGTGTAACCGTATATACCCCGACCTATCTGCTCAATCAGTCGCAGGTCGTCGTGCAATTCGATGCGGGAATCGGAGTGGAGGTTGTGGAGAACGAGGGCTTCATGACGGGTCGCGTTTTCCTGCCCTGGAAGTTTATAGTGAGTGGAGAATATTATTTCTGAGTTTTTACCTTTTATTTTATATTATTTTTCTCGTATTAGAACAAAACAGCTGGCCTGTTTGGCAACTGGAGTTTCAACAAGTTAGACGACTTTATGCTGCCCAATGGTCAGGTGGCTCAACTCAATCTGAATGATTTGCGTAGCATTCACACCAACTTTGGCATCAAATGGATGCTCACGGATCGCGAGGTTCCCGGCGTGGGAGCTGCTCTGTTTACGCGGGAATTTGGAAGAATGTCTAGTTACTATGCAAATGCCACCTTCCAGCCGAATTATGTCCTCGATCCTGCGGACTTCCTGCCCACGAATCGTACTTACGATCTGGAGAGAGCCGAGGAACTTTGTGGAGAATGTATGCAGTGTCAATATGATTATGCAATGACCTTAAATCGAGATTTGGCGCACTTTACCAAGAACTACTACGACACCATAGTCAATATGCAGGCGGAAAATGCAGTGTAAGTTGGGGATACATTTTTAAAATGATCAAGATTGAATATTCTAATTTTATTATTTTTTACAGACGCGTGGTATCCTGTGGTGTTTTGCAGACTCCTCGTTTCGGGCGAAAGCTGAGCTTTGATTTCATGCCCGGTGCCAAGGTTTCTTTTGAGTGTAATGAGGGCTTCATTCTTGTGGGAGACCAACGTCGTGAGTGCTTGGCCAACGGTCTTTGGAATATTCCTGAATATGGATACACCGAGTGTCTACGTAAGTACAATATTCGTTATATTATCCCCTGATTAAGAGCCCCTTAGAAGTTACCCACAATTTTACTGACTGACTGAATTAGAGCTTTATCTAAGCCCTTTAAATATTGAAAAAGATATTTTAAATTATTTATACATCCCATAAATCTAACGAAAATTATTGAAAATAAATATATACATGAGGACAATTTTAGATAATATAATTTCACAACTAGCTAAGTATTTCTTTGATATCAAAGTTCCTTTTAATCAGAATTTATTGGGACCTCGGCTATTTCTCGATATTTAATATGTGTTTTCCTCCAAAACATCGATATTATTGAATCAATATTGTGAAGTTATTGAATATAATTTTCAAGCTCTATTTAGTATACTTTATTATGATGAGGAAAAAGTAACTAATTCAGTCAGGCAGTATGTAGTGGGAATATATTCTATGTAAACCCCTGTAGAACCCAATCCTTACCAACCTTTGACCTTTGACCCGTTGTGCAGGTGAGGTGTACTACACGCGTCGCGTCGCTTTCATAGCAATTGGCATTATCTTCCTGGTGATCTGCCCACTGATGCTGTGCATCGTGTGCGGCGTGTATCGCTATCGCCAGAAGCAGCTGAAGGAGGATCCCCAGTGGCAGATGCCCATGCTCCCCCGATCCCGAGCCAGTTCAGCTCGTAATCTGAGAACGCTAAACTACGACGATGACAGCGATACGGATGCCAGTACACTGAAGAAAAGTAGGTCCTACGACAAAGTATATCGCACGAACGAACCATTACCGGGCAAACCGCAAATTGATTTTCCAGCTAAGAAATGGGATCTGGATGAGAACGACGAGGATGTGACCTCATCGGAAGGTAGTCAAAATAGAAACAGCTCAAAGTTAGCCAGGGACATTTCCTACATTAATCCGAACGTCGTCGCCACAGGTGAGAAGCCGAAGCAGTTGGGTCGCCGTTCCCTTCACGGATCTGGTTCGCCGGTGGACGGGGATCATCATGATGATCATCCCGACGAGGACGATGACTTCGATGAGGCGGATGTCCACACGGGCACCACTCATCCGGCGGGCTATCATCAGCCCCTGTCGCCGGAGGAGGCGGATCAGCTGCACCGCCAGCAGTACAGTCCCACCTTCAGTGGCTTGGATAGTCGCACCAGTGCTGCCAGCTCGATAAATTATACACCACAGGCGGCGGCACAGAATCGCTTTGGAGGCGTGCCAGTGCTGCCCAGCAACACGCAGTACTACAGTAGACCCCCGTCGAGTGTGAATGCCGTACCCCTGCGCACGGCACCTGTTACGCCGCTGACACAGGACTCGGGCCTGCCATCCCCACCACCCCCGCTGGCCACCTCGCCCACTCCCTCGGTGCAAAAGTCCACCGAGGTCTGAGGATCCTAACTCACCCGATCCCAGCCCACAACTAGCTGCAAAGTTCAAATAAGAGCCACCCACAAATAATAACTAATTTTAAGTTACTTTCCAAAAACACAAAACCCACCTTTGTCTAATTCTATTGTTGTACTGCTGTTTTCCCCGAGGCCATGACCACACATTGAATAATATAACATCTAACATAGCACTTATTTAAAAGTCCAAATCCGATTAACGAATCCTTGTACATTAAGCATTATTCAAACGGCAATTTCATTTGTATTTCCATCGGCCCTGGTAATCAATCATCATTTTATATATTGAATAAAACCAAAAACACTTGTTTATAACTAGTTTACTTGTAAATACTGAATATTGTTCTTAGTTCTCCTTGCAGGCTAATTCGATAATGCCAATTGTTACATGAAAGTTGACACTTCGCAGGGTTCGCTTTGTTTGCTATTCAACTGCCTGTCAATTTTCTGTAATAATTTGCATGAGCAAGGGGTTTGCATTGCGGATTGCACTGGAAAAAATTGGGCAAAGGAAACTAACATTAGTATTACACTTTTAAGATAACTAAAATATTTCTAAAAATCTTAAAAAAGATAAGATATTTGAGGGAATTTTTTTTTTTTTTAATCTCTAAAACCTGAGTTTTTTTGTCCAGTGTTTATTTACCAATGCAACCGAAGTGCAAACGAAAATTACATATAACTTACAACGAAGCAGTAGGACCGAAGCCAAAGACATTAATCTTCAAATGTCACTGTGTTTTTTTATGCGCTGTCTTACTGTTTTTGTTGTTGTTGAATTACTGCCACGCCTTCGTACTCCACCTACGCCCCCTTTCCATCGGGGAACAGAATGTATTGTGTGCATTACGCCAATGTCAATCAATCTTGAGCAAATTGATGGACAAGTTGCCGTTACTTATGTCTGTTTGTCCGCCGGCGAATCCTTCGTTCTTCGTCCTCCGTTCCCCTCATCAATGTGAGAATATATCCCGATCTAACTGGGAAATAGACACAACACAATGGCAGGACGATGGAGGACTCAAAACTAGGCGACTATGTAGTTTCCAGCCTTGAGTGGTTGGATGGATGGCAGGCAAAAGCTAGATGGATAGCCCAGTTGCCTGTTTTATTTATGAACAGTGATGGAAAGGTAACACTTTGGCAAAAAAAAAAGGGTAGAAAGTATATGAGAAGAAGGCTCGCTGAATAAAAAAAATTGAAATTAAAATAGGCCCTTATAAATAAATAAAAAATATAACCAACGTGAAAAGTAAACAATACAAAATTTTAAATTAAATTATAAAAATCTTTCTTATAAAATATAGAAATTAGACTTACATTTTCTTAACTCCAAAAAAACCTTCATATGTTCTAAGAATATTAAAAATGTAGATTTCTTCAGTAAAGGGTATTAAATATCCGACATTCCCTCACCCTAAAACCCTGTTCATAGAACCCCGAAGAATCCTTTGTCTATTTTCGATTTTGATGCTTTTGCAGGCCATGAGGAGCATTCGGCGCGGGTGGCTAGTATTTCACTGGGAATGGTCCTGCTCATCCTGATTCCCTGCCTTTTGCTTCTGGTCTGCGGGGCGAATTATTGGATTCGCGAACGTATTGCCAGGGAGGAGGAAGAAGCCGCCCAGGCCCTGCTGCCCAAATCCAAGTGGCAAAAGTCGAAACAACATGTAATTTGATTAGCACATTGATGAGCTGCCGAGGAAACGCGATCGTGCACTGAATTACGAATCACGAAACGTGGACCCACAAACCTCAGATGTAATTTCCAAATTTAATTTTGAAATGAAATGAAACCTGCATCAAAACATTATTTATTAACCATAAAAAAAATATACAACGAAAACGAAAATAAACCAAAGCTAAATTTATTCAAATTGAATTTTGAAAGTAAGTAAATAGTTAAGATAATAATGTTTAATCCTTGAATATATAACATACCTTTTGACCTTACTTTTAATTACCAAAAAATCACTTTGCGCATTTCAGGGTTCAATGAAATATTTTTATTTGTTTCTGCGTATGTTTATCTTGCGATTTACTCTTGGGTTACAGTTACATATTGAGTTTACTTTAACATATTTAACATTTACTCCATTCCGTGTACTGATGAAAATATTTAGGGGGCGGGGGCGGGGAGAGGGGGATTGAGGGCTTAGTTAGTTTAGCACTTAACACTTCTTAGCCTTTTTACAGTACAAGTAAGTAACTTAGATTTAACACTCAACACCTCTTTGGATCAACAAAAAACAGAAATCGAGTCTTAAGCTACGCTTTGCCTTAGAAGAACATTCAGCTGAACAGTTGGATATATTTTTCTTTAGATTATCTGCATCTGTGCACATTGATATTGCTATGAATATATCTATATATAGGTATGTATTAACTATAGTCCATGATTTCAGATAGAGAGAGACTTCCGGCGCGATGGCTTATAAACTATAAAGCTATTTTTCAGTTATAGTAAAGTAGAGATTTGTCCTTCGTAACAATGGCCATAGATCAATGGAAACTTAAACGAACTTTTTGGATTGGAGAGCTCTTAACCTACAGTCCTATGTTTTCTTGATGCTGCTTTATGGACTTGAGAACATTTATCCATGTAAATACTTGGTTGATTTTCCTTTCGTTTCGGTTGTACATTTGTATAGAGTTTACTTTTTGGTGCAGTTGAGTTTGCTAACAATTTGGTTTGTTTACTGGTCGGTAGCCCTGTATAGAAGTTGACGAACCCAATATTACATCTATGTGTATTTGGTGTGTATATTCATATATCTTTGTATTTTTTGTTTTCTTTGGTTTTCGTTTTCCTTTGGTGCCTTTTTTGTGGTTATGCTAATTTACGTTTACGGCTTAATTAAGTTGTCCCAAAAGTTGAGTGGTTTAGTTAGAATATTTGCCTTACATCTTGTTTCGCTCGTCGATTTTTACAGCTCGAGTAATTTGCTCCTTTAGATTTATATAGTTACACGAAAAAGTTCAGCCTAAGAAACCATCACAAAGTAGAATCATAATAAATACATATTAACAAATTACACTTCCTTTACACAATAATACACATCTACAAGGATTCACGCAACACACACTTAGATGATTTTAAACATTTTTACAGGATAATCCGCAGGCTGAAACGAGAAAACAATTTAGAGCGATTTTAGTGGGAATCTTTTGTATAACGGCAAACACAAAATGGGAAATATAAATACTCTTATGTCGGTCACGAACTGAACCCGCATAAAATGAGGTCGTTTTCTACACAGAGAACAATTTGTTTGGTTATATGGAAATTTCTTTAGGATCAAATAGAATTTTAAAATATCAAAACTATAATAATATTTCAAGAAATAAAAAATGATATAGAATTTCTAAGTTTAATTTATATAATAATTAAGTACTTTTGAGTACTTAGATCTGATATCCCTAAGAGTTTATTTCTCTGTAGCAAAGGGCTATCGAAATCAGAGCTCTGTTTGTTTGCCTAACCGTTTGGCTCCCGTGAGCACGCAATTCAATTTAACCCTTCACGCCCAATTACGCCGTAAAGCCGGTGCCAGGATCGCAGGACTCGCAGGACACACGAGGTGGAAACAGTGTCAATGTCAAAAGTTGGACTTTGGCCATGTGGAAACGTAACGGAACAAGAAACTTGGCTTGTTTTTTCCATTCCTTGCCAAACCCCCTTGTTTGTTATGCCAACTGCGTTTTTTCGGTGACGGGGGCGTTTCGACCACAAAACAGTCCAACTACAAAGGCGCAAACAACTTTTGATTGCCAAAAACTGGCCAACCTATGTCGGCTGTCTTTGTTCAGGAATTTTCAAAATTTCAATCACGTAAGCAATTCCCTTTCCCTTAGATCCCCATCCAAAAAAATACAAATAAAATAAAAAGTTTAAAGGTCTGCCAGAAAACGATTATTTATAGCATTAGTGGAGTCAGTTTTATGGCTCCCAGAAGTTTTGGGTGCAGTCAGGTTACAACCATTTGCGGTTTGGCAAGTTTGGTATTTCAATTTGGTTAGAGTGCAAAAATAGGCGAAAGTTTTCATAGATACCTGTGCCTAAAGATACCTTTTAATTGATTTTATATAAAATTATTTTAATTTTATTTGTTTCCTATTTTTATAAATATTTTATTTAATCGTTTCTAGGTCTAGCTATTTTGAATTAAATTTTTTTAAATCGGATATAATATTTAGAATCGTTTCTCCCTCTAAAGAAAAAACCTTCCCTTTTCAATCCATGTTTAAAAATAAATAAGATTTGATTGAACCACTCTGCTCGGCATTTTATCTTTGGTTTGCAACCGGGAAATGAATAAATAAATCGACGGTGTCGAATGGATGGCAGGGCAGCTGATAGTAATTGCACATGCATGTTAACCCCGAGCCACTGACAGCATCCCTGACCCCTAAGCCCCCCTAACCACCCCTCCTACCCACCCCCTTTCAGATCCTGCTGACACGCTAAGCAATTTAACAATTTTACAGACAATTAAACAACAACATCCTCGAGTCCTTGGCTGTCCTTCGGCCGAGCTGTCATTGAATCGACTACGACGACAAAATGGCTAAAATGTACTTGCATCTAATGCTGGTAGCCCCCTCCAACATATAAAATATCGATTAGTTTAATGTGCAAAAATAGCAGCAAGTGTTTCTTTGGGGGTCATCCGGCCACACAGGAAAAAAATTGGTCATAACAATAAAAAAACGATATGATTAATGTAAATCTTATGATTCAAATATATCAATTTCATATTTTTTCATTTCATAAAAGTTATAAAAAACCTATTTTGAAATAGCAAATGTTTTTAAAAAAATATTGTAAATTAAGATAAACTTAATCTTCATTCTTATTTAAAAATGATCGTCAAAACATTTAAATTAATCTGCACATACATATCAATCTGATCTTTTTTCAATTTTTTTTCTGTGCACACCCACACATACATAGCCCATTCACATGGGAATTTTTAACAAATTGAATTAAAATTGTAAATATCGCATCCGAGTGTTTTGCCTCGAACTTTATGGCCCCACAAATCAAATGCACGAAGGTGGACATGGACACACACAGTCTGTGCCAAAAGGCAGTGTTCGAGGGCGATGAAAAGTGGGGGAGGGGGAGGGGGAAATGCCAACTTTACACCCCCTTTGCTGTCTGAAAAGTTTACGCCTTTTGTCGGGCGGAATGTGCAAAAAAACGAGCAGCAAGAAAATGCGTTGGGCGAGCAAAAAATCGGGCTGGGAAAAGTGAATCGGAAAATCGGTCCATGGAAAGTTACCGATATTGATGTTGCGGGCGTATCCAAGATTGCTTTGTCTCCCTTTTTCCACTCTTTCTGTTTTCGCGGCAAATTGCATTCGATTGGATACAAAGAGCATAAACTTCAAGTTCTCACACACAATTTGCTGCGTTGATAAGGGATATGCAGTGAAATATTTTTGCACTCGGAAATAAATATTTTCTCAGGTGTGCATTGCAAATGGAAAATAGTGTGGTTACAGCGAGAACAGCAAATATTATGGGTGCTCACAAAAATTATTAGCTTGTAACAATATTCATTCAGAAGCAGATACATTCCCGAAAAACGATTATTAAACAAGTAAACGCAAAAAGAACAATTCAACTTTTTTGACCATATCTTGGCCATTATTCGCTTAAAATTGAAATGTCATACCTCGTTGAGCTTGTAATTAAATTCCAAAACAATTTCTATTAAAACCTAAAAATTTTAATTTTTGGCCATTTTAAAAATCATGATGTTACCCCTTATAAAAAATGTGAAAATGGGTCAAAATCTTAATTTTTTAAATCTATTAGAATCGAATCATTTGGTTTTTACTTGAACAAAACAGTGCGTCTGTGGGATTTGGGATCCTTTTTGGCCAAGATACAGCTAAAAAACGATAAAGAAAAATCGCAAAAATACAGATTGTTATTTTTGTCTTAATAAAATGAGTAACTACTTCAGTTCGACTTGAATTTCCTAATTTATTTATGCATACTGGATTTTATTGGGCTTCCTCTGCAATCTGCCACCTTTAGCATTTCGAAGAAGCCTTCCTGCAGATGCAACATAGTACGAATGCATTCAAGTTTAAGTCCCCGGCTGTCATAACAACTGGGACTTCCTTGCCGCTCCTTACGCACTCCAAAGCCAACTGTATAAACAACGATCCGGCTCAATTTGGTATGGTAAACCCGCCTCAAATTGATTTGTTGTCGGCAGCATTAAGAGGCTCCTGATTTGAAGGCGTGGCAGAGTTGCAACTTGCAATGGTATGCAAATGAACTATTTGCGGTGAGGAGAGGAGAGAAGAAAGTCAGTTAATGTCGCCATCTGTCTGCAGTTGAATGTTTGCCTGTTTGCAATCATTCCAACTTTAATTGAAATTAGTGCCGAGTTTTCGATTAAGCCACGCCTCGTCTGTTTACCCCTGCCAATGTTGATCTGAATGTGACAATGGTTCGGAGTCTCCGAGTCTCGAGTGTCCTTGCTGCAGTTAAATTGCCCGAGAGCCCATACATGCCAAACGAATACCTGCCGGAATGTCCTGTCCTGCATCCTAGTATCATTTATTAATAAACCCCTCGAGTTGGGGCAATAAAACTTTTTTTGTGCCTTTCCTTTGGCAAAAACTGACAGTCGACAGTAATCTAAATAGGACAACTTTTATGTTGGCTCCCCGAGAAACTAAGCAAACTGGAAAAACTTTTCTCTCTGCAAGGTGAAAGCCAAAAGAGATGAGATAATTCAATGAGGAGCGGGCTTCCTTTGACTGCTGGTAAAAAGTGTGCCAACATGTGTGTAATATATTTGGAATTTCACAGGTCAACCCTTTTTTTGGGGGAGCACGTGCCGTATGCGTAACTCAGCTGGCAGAGTCTCATTATCGTCTCATCAGCCTTATTACTATATAAGCGTTATTATGTCACACAATTTTCCTGCTTTTCTTATTTTTCATACCCCCTATTTATTCGTCGCCTTGGGACCCCGAGTAGAAAAGAAGCCTTTGCCTCTGACATTTTGTCGTCGAGTCGGCTCATCGCAATCATAATTTCCATCTTTATGAATTTTAAATGAGACAGAGACTGGGTCTTCGGTCCTCGGTCTTCAGATTTCTCTCCCTGCAGCTGACAAACTTTGCACGCCTGTCACGGGGAATTTCAACTAAATTTTTAATAAGACGCCCCGGCCTTGAAGGCCACGCCCAATTGTCGCATAAGAGCTTATGCCGTCTGCCGTATTTAGTCGGGTAAATATTTATTTGATTGGTATTTTTTGCGATATCCGGATTTGTATGGTTAGCGCGCACAGGAAACGGAAATTGTACGAGGTCGATGGCAGCCGAGTTATTTCCATATTTCCCAATGATGCGGAAATGTAAAGAAAAATCGCTCCTTTGTTGCGAACCGAATAAATTTGCTCCAGTTTATGTACATATATCTGTCTGGCGAATGATAAATGGTTCTGAAGTGGAGCTGATGAGGCGAGAGGAAGGCTCATTAAAGCTGATGGATACTTTGGTATATACACAGCTGTATTAAATATAATAGAGCTGACTTTGGCCTTCCCTTTTTGAGATTGAATAACTTTAATAATATTTTTTCCTTACTTAATATTTATTTTTTTCCAATTAAGCCTTATAATTTTGAACTCAACTGTATTTACAACTTGCACTGCAATCGAAGGCGCCGCTCATTAAAAATAATTACAGTTCTCAAGTGGTTTTGTGTGGCCAATGCATCCCTTTAAAGTGGGCCAACTTTAAGGGGGGCGGGAAAGTCGGGAAAACTGGGGAAAACTCAGGAAGGGCAGCCACCGCATCCCCTAAACAACTTCCTTTACAAACAGGCCGGATGTGAAGAATAAATAAGACTAAATAGGAAAAATGAGGAAAATTATGAGAGGAGGAGAGGGGAAAAGAGCGGAAACAAGACGGCCTGGATTACTCGGGTGCCGCCAAATCAGGCAACTTTTATGGGTATTTTGTACTTTTTATTTCTGGCTCCAATGAATTTCAATGAGCAGCCAGGGAGCCCCGAAATGCTTGGATTTATTAAAAATGCTGGACCATATTTCGTGGCATTTAATTAGGGAAATTTCAGTTGCGGGTTCTTCAGCCTGCAGACGTATATAAGAACTAATCAATGTTAATCCATTTCTAACGAGCCATCGTTAGGCATCCAGAATTACATACGCCCACAATTCAGGCAGTTTGAATGGCATCATCAAAATGCCTGCCAACTTCCAAGTCATCAAATTGCATGCCAACTTGTTGTTGCCGCTGGCATTTAACGATAATGTGCGCCATATCGAGGCCATAAGCAGATATATATACATAACTGAAGGATAGACAGATATACAGATGTGTGCACTTAAAATGCCAGCCGAAAAATTGGGCCAACCGAATTTTCCTGCCATTTTCTGTAGCCTTTTTTTTTGCTGCGGCATGCTACTTTACTTACATGCCAATGGGTTTGAGAGAGGGCGTTTAATGCGATTTCATTACGCTTTGTGACATTGTATATTAAGCAAAGTTTTGGCCAAAAATAGATACGAGGGTTGCTAGTTATTTTTGGGGGAAGGTAAAATATTTTGCCTTTTAAATGGTTTAAGAAAATCCAGCAATTCAAACTATTATCACCCAAATGTTTTTAATTGTGGTTATTTTACTTATTATTTTACGAATTAATGTGATTTTTTTCTAGATTTTTATGTCAATCCGTTTTGGGTGAATTTTGCTACTGACCTTTTTTAATAGGGTCCAATTTTGTATTGATTATATTATTATTGTAGATATATTTTATAGATATAGGTTATAGATATATATTATTGTAGATTATTTTGTGACAAGACTAAGGTTATGTTTTTAAATTAAATTAATTACTATTGTTGGTTTCTACAATCTCATTTTTTTAAAGATCATTAATTTTACAAAAATCGATGGTATTAAATTTGTTTTCTTCTGATATCAATAGGTCATTAGACCTAAACAGCTAATCCTTGACTTTGGAACCGCCCTCGCGTGGCATTTCCTTGGGACTCCCAGGGCCTTGAGCTTGTTTGCCTGTATGTATGCTCATGCCAAATATTTGTTTTCAAAATATGTGCTAAATTCTATGCACAATCCAGTCGTTCAACCCCGATCAACTCGAATTCCCGCTCCTTTTTGCGGTATTTTCGGCTGAAATAGAGCTCTTTTGCTTGCAGCTCGGTTGGCCAAAACTTTGTAAACAAAAACACACACAGAATAAATGCTAGCATCTCAGTTCGAGGATAAAATGTGGGCGGCTGGGGTGAGGCTGAGGGAGTGGGCGTGGCAGGACGAAAGGCTTTGCGCTTTCGCTGGCAAAAATGTTGACAAAATCCTTTCGAGTTTCAGAGAGAGAGATATATATATTTAACTGTTTGGCATATTATGGCTTTTATATTGAGTTGTTTTCGACTTATCTAGTTTACTGCCGAACGGATTGGGCCAAATGGGTTGAAACTTGTCCTGACACAAAATATTCTTTATGGCTGGCATTAGAATTTGTCCAGATAAGGCCATTGAAGGCATCGGGCTAATTTCGAGGGTTGGAAGAACATGACACGATAATGATAATGTGGAATAAATTACGTGCACAGACGAAAACATTTTAGATTAATCATGGCTGATTCGGGAACTAATTAAGTATTGAATTAATTTTATGTTAAACAAATAAAACGAGATCTAAAATCATTATGTTTTAAAGGAATAATAATAAATAATAATAGATTAAATTATATTTAAAGGAAAACCTGAAATATAAATATTTTGTATGTGGTATGTGAATTTACTAGACATTCGACTTAAGGACGAAATTAAATAAACAAAAACTAATTGTATCTTTTTTAATAGTTAGTCTTCTCAGACATAATATTTTAAAATCCTCTATAATTGATTCCTGAAAAATAATCGTGTTGAAAACTGAATTTAAAAAAATCAAACCTATATTTTATATATATATTATTGCATTTTATATTGCCCTTTGCCCAGTGTACACACAAGATATGTAAATCATTTGTAAAGTGACTCGGCTAAGTGGTTGGGTTGCCCTGGATGGGCTGGCTTGAATGGTTGCAGATAGGAGAGCATTAACATAAATTACCTTGCACAACGATCCGATGTTCCTCGAGCTTCTCGGCCGCAACAATCACACAATGCCAAGAACACACACTTGGGTTTTAGGGATGCAGGACGCAGGACGCAGGACGAAGGATGCAGGATGCAGGATGACAAACACAAAGGCATAGAAATGAAGTGGTTAAGTGGTCCAAGGACCTGCAGATTTAGCCGCAGACTTTCGGACAGATGGAGTCACGCACGCAGTGGCAACTTTACAGGATGTTTCAGCAGCAGCAAGACGAGTCCCTGCACATTTCCTATGCAGGAGCAGGACCTCCCCCCCCGGCGGACGAGGTACGTGACACACTGGCATGTCCTGCCGCCCCCCGCAGGACGGTTGTTCCGCCAATGGGCGTGGCCCCGCCGGCCGTCGGAGTGGTTGGCTGCAACAGCGGCGAATCCAGGCTGCCATTTCCCCCGGCCAACGAGGATGTGGCTCCCAAAATGCTGCTGGTGGCACGCGTCAGGAACCAACAGTCCATGGGCTCCGGCTTGCCCTTCATGATAACCGGTCCGCGGTACTCCAAGTGGAATGAATCATCCTGGTTGATCGCCAGGCAGAGGAGTCTAGGGAAAACGAAAGAAATAGAAGGTTAGAGAACATGAGGTTTATTGAACAATTTATAATTTAATTTCTAGTTGGAAACTTTCCCGCTTTATCCCTTTTTTTTGGATTTCAGAGTTTTTATAAAGAATAAATACCATTTGTTCAAGAAGAACACTTTTTGATAATAAATCTAATACTTTACGAGTTCAGTACATGTCAATATGTTAATTGATCTGGAGCCGTAAATAACGATCTGTAACTCAAACCCTACAAGGGTGCAGTGCTAACACTTGTAATCTTAAGTACAAGCCACTTGAGCCTGACCATAAATATAGTTCTCACACTGCGCAAAGGGTCGCCTTGCAGGAGACCGTTGATAAGGCTCCCGCTCAGGCAAACAGATGTGGTCTCTGCGTAGACCATAGATAAGTATATTATAAGAATTTCATGTTAGTTACGTAAGCAAAGACTTATTGAAATAAAATCAGTTTTTATACAGAACTCAAACGTGACGGGTGTATTCCTTATTATAGGATCTCCCTTCCATTTTGGTCATTCGAGCCTTTGATTCCTTGCGGAACAATTGGCCAGACCTCTCTGTAGTCTTCCCCCACCAGTGGTAAGAGACTCAGAGATATTTTGCACCTTAAAGATTCTGCTAAGTGCTAGACGCTTGCAGCTAAAGGTAGCAATAGATTCACACGATTGTTTTCCCCCACCAGAGGTAAGAGACAAAAGTGTTGAACAAATAAAAGCAAAAAGACAAGCCAAGAGTCTTTTTTGTTTTTAAGCACCTTAAAGATTCTGTTTTTAACAGCTAAAGGTTGCTAAAGTCGGTAGGGCGTTTCCGAGGCCTTAACATCGGATTAATATATAGAAAATAAAGTGATTTATATATTAAAACCAATAAGTTGGTAAGGCGTGTCCGTGGCCAAAACAGCGGATATAAAAAATATAAAATTTTGTGAAAAGTGCATTAAGAAAAGTGCCCACAAAATAACATTTGTAATAAGTGCCTAATTACAAATGCAATACTCTTGCATTGGAAAAAGAAAAAATGCACAAGGGAAATAAAGTTGCGCAAAATCCAAAAATTTGGAAAAATAAGGGTGAAAAGTGCCTACAAATGCTATAAAGCCAAGAAGCTATAAAGCATAAAATTAAAAAATCCGACTAAATAAAAATATTATTATTAAAGAAAAAAGTGCACAATAAATAATAATATTACCATTAGCTTTGACTATGGTTAACAAGAGCCTGCAATATAAAGATAGATATTTGCAAAAGGGCCTTGAATTGAATTGCAATTAAGCATTCAACTCCAATAATTTGGATTATGGAAACGTATGTAGTTTCCTAAAACTGGCAAATAAGCCGGAAGATGCTAGATTGCAGTTTTAATATCCTGAATCTGGGATAAAACAAAAACATCGAAGCTACCGAGAGGACGATTTCGGTACCACAACTTCATTTCATCTTGGAAGGAAGAAGACTTGCTGGCTGCAAAACCATCTCCACGTCGCTGACCGCAGGACCTGGACACCAACGAAGGGCGTCGCCTAGAATCATCAAAATCGTCGCTACAAGAACGTCGTCGACAACATCCCTGGAAATCAATGGGCTAAGTCAACGTGATCAACAGATAAGTTGGTTAACTGATATAGTTGTAAAGAGCACGATGTTGTCCGATATTAGTTATTTTTGTGCAAAGGCTGCTTTCTTAGAGAAAGTCGAGCAATTAAACATATATCTCGATGAGACAGTGAATAATTTGACTGGCTGCAAGGATTCTCTTAACATAAGAAGAAATAAGATTAACTATTTAGCTACAAAATTGTTTAACGTGGTGGAACAGGCTAGATGTTATTTTGAAAGTCGTGAATTTGAACGCATTATTGATGAATTAGAATTCGATGTTCAAAATACTGTAACGACCATAGAGAAAAGATTCCTCATGGAAGGATATTTTCCTGTGGACCTTAGGACAGAGGAGTTTGTTACTCTGACAGAGAGACAGTATTCAGTTTATCTCGATAAATTAATTTGTTGTAATGAATTCCAACATATAGAGAATAGTTTAGATTCAAATAAAACAGATTCACAAGTTTTATTATCGAGTCCATTAGAAGAGAAAGAGATTTCTATAGGAATTGAAGATGAGGAAATACACTGCCGTAATATTCCGCCGGCAGGACCTCACTTGGGAAGTGAGGTTGTTTTTAGCCCACCATCCGCATTAATTGAAGAAAATGACGTTCTTACAACCGTTCATTTTGGAAAAGAAGTTAAAGAAATACACTGCCATATTATTCCGCCGGCAGGACCTCACTTGGTAAGCGAGGATGTTTTTAGTTCACCATCCGTATTAGTTGAGGTAAATGACGTTCTAACAACCGTTCATTTAGTAGAAGAGTCAATAGACAAGGAATTAATAAGTCCTAAGTCAATTAGGATAATCAAGGCATACTTTCGGGCCAAGTTTAATCATTACAAATTTATTAAGCAAAGTAGTAGCTATTTAAGAATGATTTGGTGCCCATTAAAACTATGTCCGGTTAATCATACAGTCAATATTAAACGGTTGAAGAATGAAAAAGAGTACATGAAAAGGTATCATGTTAAAATTAAAGATTTAATATCTAATGATTATACATTTTATAATAAAATGCCAGGCTTTGCAAGGTTGGTAAATATATAAGTTAAAAAGCAAATACAATAATATCGAATTAAATATACAGTCCACTAATTTTATATTTGCATTGTTAACAAAAAGAATCTATATAATCAATAACCCCTACACCGCAACTTGCTTGCCGCCCTTGGCAGAATGTTCAAGAAGAACACTTTTTGATAATAAATCTAATACTTTACGAGTTCAGTACATGTCAATATGTTAATTGATCTGGAGCCGTAAATAACGATCTGTAACTCAAACCCTACAAGGGTGCAGTGCTAACACTTGTAATCTTAAGTACAAGCCACTTGAGCCTGACCATAAATATAGTTCTCACACTGCGCAAAGGGTCGCCTTGCAGGAGACCGTTGATAAGGCTCCCGCTCAGGCAAACAGATGTGGTCTCTGCGTAGACCATAGATAAGTATATTATAAGAATTTCATGTTAGTTACGTAAGCAAAGACTTATTGAAATAAAATCAGTTTTTATACAGAACTCAAACGTGACGGGTGTATTCCTTATTATAGGATCTCCCTTCCACCATTTATAATGTCAAGTTTACATTATTTAAATTTAGTTTTCAGTGGAAAAAAAGTTAGAAGTTTTATGGAAAAATAGATTTAATTTAGTTTTCAGTTGGCAACTTTCCCATTTTCTCCTCATTTTTGATATCAGAGTATTTTTGAAAAATAAAAACTATTTCCAATGTCAAGTTTACATTAATTTAAATTAGTTTTTAGTTAAATAAAGATCAGTTTTTATTTTAAATAGGAAATTATCGCTCTTTCTTTCTTTCTTTTCGAAATCAGAGTCTTTACAAAATGCAAATACAATTTAAAATATATAGATTACGTTATTTTATATCAATTCAAGCATCGAATATTTTTTGTATCTTTCTTGTATAATAGAGTTTTAGGACTGCTTAAATTTTTTACCTTTTTTTTTACCTTTCTTTAAATTTCCCAAAGCAATATAAGTTCTTAGAGAATGTCTTGCAATCGCAGACATGAGAAATGTGACTGTTAAAGTGCGGCCATAAATTTGAGTTACTGAGTTCCGCGACGAAGTTGGCCAGAGTTATTATACATAAGTATATATAATGCACTCTTCTCTGAATGATGCATATCTCGGGGGTCATATTTTTCTCAATCTCCACACCAATAAATTGCCGTCGTAATTTTGCAACGTGGGACACTCTTATTCAACTTTTAGATTGCATCGCCAGAAATTATGTAAATTCGCTTATTGCGCTTTATTTGGCCGCACATTTGACTGCCGCCTGGAAAAGCGGATGCGGAATAAAAATTTCGCCTGGCTTTGTGCATTTCCGCTTCCGCTGGGCCCACAACCCAAACCACACACTGTTGCATTTATTCGGGCTCATATATTTACGGCCAATACACCGCTGATTGCATACGCATTTAATTCAATTTATTCGCAACCTTTGCGGCCTCGGATGGCCGGCATATGGCCGCAATTGCATTGCCCTTTTAATTAGCGACCAGATCAGGTGAAAATATAGCCCTGTTTTCCCGGGTAAACCAGCACAAATATCCACCCTTTTAATGGACTTGAGTTAATTACACAGATCCGAGTGCCCTTCGATATATTTATTTGCATATGCGATTAAGGCGAAGGTTCTCGCAGAAAAGTCCCAACCGTCATCATCTCTGGATATCCTGCGTGTGTGCCTTCTTAATTAATGTTTATGGCAGTGCTTAAATGTTTACCCAACGCTTAATTGTCAGCCCAAATATTAAACGTGCAAATATGGCGAATAATGGAATGAGTGCCTGAATAATTTATGTGGAAATTGATATGCGCCGCATAGGCAAAAAGTAATTGGCAAAAGGGGATAGGAAAACATGTAAACAATGCGCTCGAATATTATTTAAAATTTACATTTTAATTGAAGTGCTATTTAAAAGCCTAACTAAAAATAAACAAAATCCTTATTTAAAATGGCAAATAAATTCATGTGAGTATTTGTTTCAATATAAGACTTCTTTAAAAGACAAACATGAGTTGAAAATATATCTCTATAAATTTGTAATTCCAATGAAGGGAGACTTACATATGCAAAACAAAATAAATTCCATAAAAAGATTAAAGTGTTCTCAAATTTGTTAAAAAAAGGACATTACATTTCTATAGAAATTTAATTGCCTTTGGAAATAACAATTTTACTTCTGAAATAAATTCTTATGAATTAACGAAATATAATCATTGCTGTATTTTAAAACCAAATACCAGTAAAATAAACATTAATAAGTAAACCATTCAAATAAATTGATTTTTGTTGAAGCGAATATAATCCTTTTAATTACAAACCAATTATTATTTCAATTCAATACTTAAACAGCCAAACAAAAGCTTTAATATTTGCACTTTGTGGCAAGGATTTTATTTTTATTGCCAAACGTTTAACACACATATATTTTGTATGGCTTTTTAATTCGGCCTTATGTTTATGAAACGCACGTTAAATACCTTTAATGCTCTTCGAGCGAAAAGAGAGGAGAGAAACGTCAAGAGAACGAGAGAGTAGGTAAACAGCTGGGCGTTCTTAGAATTTAGACCTCATTTGTTTAGTTTTCCAGCGGCTGATGAGCGGGGTGGAAAATTGTGTGTGAGTTGCGTGCGGTGAATAGATGGTTCGGAAAAATGCGAGGAAATTTCGCAATGCAATCTACATTTTAGCTAAAACTCAAACGAATCAATTTCAATGGAGTACTTGAGTTCCATTCGGTTTTTGAAGTGTCCATAGAGGAATACTTGTCGGCTGGTAATCAAACACCTGTTTGCAAATTGGTGGGAATGTGAAGAGAGTTTTATTAAAGAGCCTTTTAAAGTGGATATAAGATGTAATGAAAATCTAATGATAAAATACAGAAAATACTCTTTTGTTTTAAATAATATTCTAAATTTTAAAGTAATAATTTTGTTAATATTTTCTATTCATTATTCATTTGTTTATGTTTATCAAAAGTTCTCCCAGCACATCATTGCCAGCTGGAAAAAATCAATAGCAAAAAGAGAGTCCGCTTTCACCCTTGATTGTTTGAAACGCTCCCTTTTTTTGGTGCATTGTGCCTCTTTGGCTTCAGCAGTTCGGGAGTTTTTTTGAAACGGAATTCGAGTCTTTTGGAGGGAAATATTTTTTTTATTATTAAAAATATTTCCCCACTTTGTGTGAAATAAATATTATATTTACAATATGCTCTCGCAGTTGCTAGAGGCTTTCCAGCGGCTGGTAAGTCAATTAAAAAGTCAATTTGTGTGGGTTCGCTGTTGGCTGCCATTACCACAACATTTCTACGGTTTCCGGCGGGAAACTGAGTCACGAACAAGGTTGCGTTTGCGGGTGAGGGAACGATTGCGCAGGAATCCCGCAGAACGGGCCAGTCACCAGCGGAATCGGCGGACGACGCGCCGTCACCTGGTCATGGACTACATCTTCGAGTGCTTCTTCGACGACACCTTCGAGCAGATCTCGCGGAACGGGCTGCAGGATCGCCAGTCGCGGCGAGATGTCCTCGACCACCTGAGCGCTATAATCAAGGGCTGCAGCGAGGGACAGAACTCGCAGACGGAGGAGGTGGCCGCCATCGCGGTGACGGCAGCCATGCGGTTCCATCGAATGGCCAAGGAGCAGAACGGAAAGGTGGTTTTGTATATATAATTTAAAAAGGTGTCTAAAAGTATGCAACAAAAATTTTATAGCGCAAAAGTGATTCGAATTCATAAAGGAAGACGACTATTCTTTATTTATAGCATACTTTTAGGCAGCTGGGTGTAGACGCATCAGAAGGAAAATTAAATAATAGTTTAGATTTCAAAGGTCTTGACCACTCATTGTTCTCTTTCGGAGAACAATAAAATTGCAGCAGTTCGGGCCAATAGCTCAAAATTTCCCAGAAACACATGCCACTTGAACTGAACAAAGCTCTTTGCACAAGGCTCAAAGGAAAAATTAATTAAATGAAAATATTTATGACTCTTTAAGTGGGAAAGTAAATGTGTTATTTTCTGTGAATAAATATGGGAAATATGTTTCTTTCATTTTAATCAGTATCTTGCCATATTGCAATTATTTATAATTTAAAAAGCAGTTCTTTAGAGGTCACACTCTCTTTAAAATTTGTTTTCAATTTAAATAGTTGCCTGGCATATTGCAATTATTTTTAATTTAAAAAGTAGTGCTTCAGCGGGGACTTAATCTGGTCTTGGCACATTTCTCAGGTCTGCCTCATGGGCAAGTATCATAACATCCTTTATATCGGCCTGCGCACCTGCTGGGACTGGGGAGTTCGGGACTCGGAGGTGGTCGTTCAGCTGCTGGGTAAGTAAACTCATTCCAACTAAATAATTTAATTTATATGCATATGGATGTGGATGTGGATGTGGGCGTAAGTGTGTATGTAGCACGACATTCCTCTGTGTGCTCTTTTGGGGCGTGGCCGTTTGCTTTGCATATTTTAATGAATTTTATCCCTTCGCATCGGATTATTACGCCCATAAGCAGGCAGTTTTAACTTTAATCACGTGTTTCTGCTAATTGCGTTAAGAAAGTGTTGCTAATGTTGTTCTGTTGCTCTGCATCGTAAAACTTGTAAAGTGCCTTAAAGTGTTGCAAGTTATTTGGGGCGTAGACGTAATGCGTACACTGGCTGTCTCTAATTAAAAGGCTGCGTAAACTTTTGCGAGCGGCGGAGAGTGGAAAGTAGAAAGTGGTAGAAATTAATGGCACGCCTCTGTCATGGGATCTGGACTCGTGTGCAATAAAACTTGCTCCTTGTTTGTCCTGTCCTCAGTTGCTTTGTTGCTGAGCTGGGTTTTTTAGACCCTAAACTCAGACCCTTGGTTTGGCAAACATTTTGGCCAGTTTCCGTTTTCCGCTGACTTCATTTCTGGGCTGTGCCAAAAAAGCCAAGGAAACCGAAAGCCAGAGAAGCTAAAAAGGAGTCGGCCAAGCAGCAACAAGTGCAGCCACGTAATTAGCTTTTTTATGGCTGCTGCCGCTGCGATTTGATGACATTATTTAACCGCTTGTTCGCCCAACTCCCGAAAATAAAGCTGCACGGGGGGTAAAAGTCACATTTTTCGTAAACATTATCAGCATAAAATAAAAACATAATTTGTGTGCCAAAATGTATTTTGTTAAAGGTTTTGAATACCATGATCTCTTAAAAATGTTAATGAATGATTAAGATTTTAGTGAAAAATTGATTTTAGAATAAAGTTTAAATGGTTTCTTAATTGGATTAAACTTAAAATTTGTATTTCAATATTTTGGTAATTTAAATATTTAAAACTACATTTAAATCATTATTAAATTTGAAGGAAGAATACTTTTTATATAATTATATATAGATCTTTTCATAACTTTTAAGTTATAATTATAATGTGAGTTTTTGTTTTTATATTTTGGTTTTCGTCTTTTAAAACCCCTTTTTGTACACAATTCTAGTTGCGATTTATGAGTGCGAGAAAACATACGAGCGGATTTTTCTGGGCGCCCTGTTCGGGCCACATGCTCCGCACTTCATCGCCGGCTGGCGCAGTGACTTCCAGGATCAGGTGAGAGAACCCCCTCAACCCCCTTTTGGAATGGACGCCCATGTAAGTCCTTTGTTTGCAGCACGAGAATGTCCGGGCGATGGTTTACTTTCTGAAGCACGCCACACGCGAGCAGCTCACATTGCCCGTCTGGATTCCGCGCTTCGAACAGGAGCGACAGCTCAGGTGAGTAGTCCTCAACCCATCTCGCCCTGACTTTCTCCGCTTTCTCCGCCCGGCTTTCATGTGTCGCGCTCTTTTGCCGCCCCGAGCGATTTTCACACTAGCTGGGTTAATTGGATAGTTGGCGGGGTGACATGCCGAGGTCTCTATTCCCTTGAAGAGTTTTTTTACCTCTGCACTTGGACATTTATGTGCTCATTTATGTTTATTAAAATCAAACTAAACCCTCCCAGGAGGTAAAGATGAAAGTTTACTCATCAAAGAATTTCCTTTAAAATTATTATTAAATTTAAAAATATTGTTTTAAAGGTTAAAATGGTAATTTTTGAAAGAAATTATTGTAAAATGATTTCTCAGTGTGCCTTAAAAATTATTTCCTTATTTCGGTATTTAATTTTAGATTTTTATGTCAAACCGTATTTGCAGTACTTTCAACCTGCAAACGAAAATCGCGACTCCTTTATACTTATAGCGAGGTCCCAGATTAAATTCCACTCAGGATACCAACGCAATATACACTAACTAACCCTAATTGTTTGCGAGTTTTGCCTCATAATAATAATGTTTTTGGTAACAATGAGATACTATAAATAACCCCTGGGAATACGAGAATACAAGAGAACAGTGGGTGAAAGTGAAGAGTAACCAGAGAAACGAAAGGATTTTAATTAAATTAATACATCAGCCATTGTTGTGGCGCTGTGTACAAGTGTGTGTGTGTCAGACTGTAGGTACATGTGTGTGTGACTGCTATAATTGAGTGAAAGATGGCGACAATTTACAACCACAGTCACGACTGCAGGAATACACTTTCGCACACACAGAGAATGGCTCTCAATCACTGGCGGTGGCTATTCACTTTTCTCTCACTTCTGCTGGTGTCATGTATAATTAAGATTTTCATTTGCAGCTTCCCAGTTTCCCATTTTCCGCCTTTCCTCCCACCTCCCACCTCCCCCACATATGTGTCTCTGATGCGATAAGCTGAAAACCAACAGGCAGCGATGTAAACCTTTTGTTATTTCGGCTTTGTTCGCCAGCACTCCGGAGGATTAAAGTCAAAAATGCGTGTAATAAGCGCACAAAAGCATTCTCAACCCCACCACGCCCACTAATCCACACAGATACATCCCGCCCCCTTCGGATACCCCTACACATACACATACACACACACACACTCACACCATTTTGCAGAGTTGACTGTTTGCGCTTCTTAAACAAACAGAAGGCAAAACAAAAAAAAAGAAAGAAACTGACTGGCAAACATTAAGACGACATTTATGATGCCCTCTCGCAAAACAGCAGCCAAAGTCATGAATAAGCGTTAATAGCTGCAAATGTATGTGTGGGAGGGATGCTTATATGGTAGTGTGAGTGAGGAGCTGTGAAAAACAAGCAATGTGACAATAAACGTTTCGGCCAAATGCCGTCGAAGCTGCATAAATCAGCGCTGAGCAGAGCAGCATATTGGTAAACTTATTCCACCACAGTGAACGCTCATGAAGAGAAATGGAGTTAAACAAAGAGATTTTTGTAGATTTTGTAACTATTTTTTGTAAAATTCAATGGGCAAAGGTGTCGAAGCTACTGAAAGTGGTTCAAAAATCACTAGATTTTGTAAAAAAATTGTAGAAGGTGTCCAAAAGTATGCAACAATTTTTAGAATCCAAATTTTAAGTTAAAATTTTAATTCACTGCAAACATTTAAAACTTTCTTGTGGTTTTTAAATCTCTGTTTATTTTTTATAAATTTATTGTATATTTTTTTTAAAACTGATACCTTTATTTCTACCCCAAAGTTTTTCCCTTTTATTTCATTAAGGCCCAATTGTCAATTTAAAGTCCTGCATTATTCATAACTGCATTTAGTAATTGTACAGCTTAAGTGGCTTAAAAAAAAGCTAGTGGCATTATTCCGCTGCTATTTAGCATAATCCAGTGCCAGTCCACCGGCTGACTTAATGACACTCGGAATAATTTATATTCTCGCTAAATGCAAAGCATTTCCAGCTGCCCGAGTTGATAACTCTTACACTCTTTACCTTGGCTTAGAACCAAGTACGCACTGTATAGCAAAGACATTAACATTAAATCCCAGCTAATACTGCGCTAAGCAGACCGTTAGACAGAAATTTGATTTGTCAGCCAGCTGATTAAAGTGTTAATGTTTGACTTAAGGGGCAAATCACTTCCGACTGGTGGCGTAAATTCGAGCCACGAGGTGTTATATAAGGAGGAACCATCGAGGAACCTGTGAATGTCTTGATTCTAGCAGGGACCCTCGCTTTTATCGCTGCCAATAAAACGCAAATGAATTTGCCAAGCCAATTTCCAAGCTGTCACTGGATGGTGGCTCAAAATGCGCTTATCGTCTGCTGTGTGTGGGTTACTTCTACTTCCGGTTTATTGCGGTTTTTGCTCTTTTATTTGCCTACTTTTATGCGTAGACATAAAAGCCCTGCGAGTGTGTGTGTGTATGTGTGTGTGTAGTGAGTCGCAAATGTGCTTTAAGTGCATTGTACATGCTAATGCTTGAATGGAGACAAACGCCCTCTACTCACACAACACATTACGCATACGCAATGTCAAGCTAGCAGGCACAGGAAAAAATACCACAAGTTTCTAGGGAAGAAATAACAATTTAGCAAGTCAAAGTAACAAAATAATACTTAAATTTAATGTTAATCATAGGGTTCCGAAACCCCATACAATGAAAATGTCTGTTGGATAAAACAAAAAATTGTTGCCTACTTTTGGACACTTTTATAAATGATTTCAAAACCCAAGAATCTTACATGAAGTGGCGGATAGATTATAGATTAATTTAATCTTGATATTTTTTCAGTTTAAACTTAGATTATAGTTAATACTTTTATTTTTCTTTGTGTATTTCTTTTCCTCTGCTGGAAGGGCAATGAGCAACAAGCGAGCAGCTTAATTGAGGTCTGGCACTCGTTTTCCCAGCTCCTGCAAGTCCTGCTAATGTGCAAAGCCCATTTTGATGCTTGTCGCCCATTAAAGCCTCCACAAAGAATGGCCTAAACTCACTCGGAATGTGGCTAGCAAAAAAAAAAAACTGACTTGACCGCATCCGGTTCTTTGTTCTTATTTTTTCCAGATTCATTGATGTCCCCATTGAGTCCTGCGGAAAGTCCTCGCCGCTTCGCATTGCCCTGCAGGCAAACGCTCCCGAATTGCTGCTCATACTGCTGAGGTAAGTCGTTTCCGGGGAAGTCCTGCGGATGTGGACTTCCGGAGGTTGGAGGGTTGCAAGGGGAAAGTGCTAGCGACTGCCACTTCAATTAGCGAGAAATATGCAAAGCGGCGGCGCCGCAATGTATGCAACATAAAATACAAGACGCTTAGCATAAGCAAGTGCTCGCGAAGCCACAAGAAAATGCGAGGAAAACCCAAGGCGGGGATAGAGAAAATAAAAGGAAAAATTATCATTAAATATGAAAGTCGCTGCCAAAGCGAATTTGCATCACAAGGCGGTCTCCACCGAGTCTCATGGTCCAAAAAAAAAACAACAAAAAAGCTGAAAAAACACCCAGAAAAGCTGCTTGTAAAAAGTTACGAGCATGCACTCGGGTCCTCAGCCGAGATTCATAAATTTATATGTAAACGCCTGCAGTTTTTCGTCCTTGACTTTCGCCGTCCCGGCAATTTATTGTTTCCTAACTTGATATCGCAGCGGCCACGCCCCCTTCCGCCCCTCCATTTTGTTGGCTTCGGTTTCAATTTTTGATGCAGCGCCAAAAAGAGAGGATGCTTTGCATAAAATTCGAGTATTGATTGCAGGCCAAAAAGGCGAGTCACAACAAAGTTGCCGTCTGCTGTCGTCTACCGAGATGCTCAGCTGTCGAAGTTTATGTCGTCGGCTGGCGGAAGGCAGCTTGAATTTCATTAGATCAAGATTTTCACAAAAAATTATTCAATTTCCGCCGGTCCTTCGGTTTGAGTGGCATATTTTATGTGATTTTTTTCTCTAGGAGCGGGAAATACGCTTTTTAAAACTTGTAGTGCTGCGTAAACTTTTTATTTTGTTCCGAGGAAGATAAAAAGTTTTTGTTAAACATCTTTATGTGACCCTCAAATGACTAAACTTTATTGTGGGAAAATAGTTATTTCATTTTTTAAGAGCTTCAGTTTTGAAATTACGTTTAAACATTTTGTTGCATACTTTTAGACACCTCTATAAATGATTTCTTAATTTTTGTGTTTTTTTTTTACTCTCTTAATATTGTATTTAAATCTAAAAGATTTCTTAACCTTGAAAAATACAAACTTAAATAAAAATCACGTATAAACATTTTGTTGCATACTTTTAGACACCTTTATAAAAGATTTTGAAAAAAAAAGATCTCTTTCCATACTTCCCACTGTACTCGACCTTGTAAAATATACATTTCTTTTCGATATGCTCCTAAGGGCCTCCGCCAAAAAGCGACTTCCATATCGCTGCCAAATTAAATTCCGAATAATTTCCTGGGGAATTCCATGCGCCCTCTAACAATTTGCAACATTATTTCCCCCTTTGTAGGCCGACAAAATTAAAAGTGAATTCCTCTGCCCAAAAAGGGGGCGTGATGCGGAAAGAATTCGCATTATGGGGCCAGCTGTGGATTCAGAATTCTGGATTCAGCATGAGATTGAGATTCCCGCCAGCTGTGCTGATTGCACCGAGCAAATTGCAATTGCAATGGCTTCGATTGATGGCAAATGTTTGAGTTTGGCTTGCCAATTCCCTGCTGGTCGTTTTCCCCCGCCACCTCCCTCGATTTTCCCCAGAGGTTTTCGGTTTTGGGAGGTGGGATTTGCCAGTTTTTGCTGCGGGTTTCTGTTTCTGCGTCGTCGCCTTTCCGCCTCGACTGATTTTTATTTTCATTCAGAGGCGGCTGCTGTTTTTTCGAGTTACTGATGCTGATGCGGCCATAAATTTTCGATATTGTTTCGCTTTTGTGTGTGTGTTTTAATTTGCGTTTCGCTTTTCGCTTTGCTGCATTTTCATTTGAAATTGGCCATAAAATATGCAAATGAATGCGGTGAGATGAATTCCTTTTTCGTTTTTTATTTCCGTTCTTTTTTGCGCTGCCAAATTGATTTACTAGTGCATAATTGCGCATACGCCGTGTGGCGGCGACTTTGTTCGCTGCGGTTAAAAGACAATATTTATATGACACCGAATAAATAAGCGAGACATATAAATTACAATGCTTATCAGCCAGAAAACGAGATATACGAATGCGGGCGCAGGGCGGAGATTTTGACAAACATTTTCAATTTAAAATGTGACAACACTGCCGGCGCCATTTGCAATTTGCACTTCATTTGCCATTCACTCGGCTCTGTCTGAATGCAGTGAGAGAAATTTGAGGAGTTTATGTAAATTTAAATATAATAAAATTAATTCTATCATTCCTGCAGAAAATATCAGTTGTTTGAAATAAAACAAAACCATAAATTAAATAGCGTTGAGTTCGAAATAAAATTCCGAATCTTTTTCATTTATTTCCAATCTAGAAATTTTAATTTTTGGAAATTGATGGCAAAAGTAATTATGATAAAAAACGGCAACATTTTTTTCCTAATCTTGCCAAAAAAATATAGAAAAAGTTCAGTTTTTGCCATAAAAACCTAAAAACCGAAAAAAATTAAAGTTTACCGCAGTTTTGAAAGATTTTCCATTATTTTTTCTTTCAAGTATTTTTAAAGAAGCCCATTTTACAAGCTATCAAGTATAAGTAAATAAAAGCAGGTTAAGAAGATCCATTAAAACTGTTGAAATATTTTCGAAATTAAAGGATTTTTTTCCCGGTGTTCATGTGTACATCCTTTGCTTCTGTGTGTGCTCGTGTGCAACTGACACAACCGCGAGTCGTGTCTGTTCATTATTTCATTTGTACATTGTGTTTATCGGGGCATCTAGCATTTATTGCCGCCCCACCCTGCGACCTCCGACCTCCAACCCTCCGACTCTCCGACCTCCGACCCTTTCGCATTGACCGCAAGCAAACCAACTACGTGCTGGCAGCTTGTATCTCATTTGCAAACAGTTACCCACTCCCGACCTTTCCATCTGTTGCAGATATGGTGCCGCACCGCAGCCGCCGGACGGTGGCGCCTCCGTAATTATCGCGCTGCTCGACAAACTCATCGAGGATGGCCGCAATTACAGCTTCGAACTGGTCATGTGCCTCAAGATTCTGTTGCGAAATGTGGCCATGATTGAGATGCCCTTCAAGGTGAGTGAATGGGGTAGTAAACTTGCTTTGCTTTCAGCAGAAATAATTGTGGTATATACTCGGAGAAAATAAATACGAAAGTAATTTGTAACTTTTCTGTTGAGGGGAAATAGATTCGAACTAAAACTTATTCTAAGGAAAACCATAGTTTACTCTAGTTAATAAAAAAGTACAATAAAAATCCTATATACTCAGAAAAATCAAATAAAAAAGGAATTTCTAACTTTTCTTTTAAAGGAAAAAACATTTAAAGTAAAACTTACTGTAAGGAAAACCATAGTTTACTTCAGTTAATAAAATAGTTGCTTTTTCCATATCAAAAATACAAAATACTCAGAAAAAACAAATAAAAAAATTTCGAACTTTACCTTTGAAGGAAAATAAATTCCAACTAAAACTTATTCTAAGGAAAGCCGCAGTTTACTCCAGTTAATAAAATGGTATATTATTCTTTTTGAAATTATTTTCGTAGAAGAGAAACGAAATCATTCTCTTTAAGAATGGTTATATGGAAAAAATACTTTATTATATTTTATTAAATATTTTTCCATACAAATGATATCATATATTCTATTTAATTTTCTGTTCCAGCCCCTTTTATACGCTTCCCGCAGAGAGATGTTCTTCGATCGCTATGGCCGCCTGTTGATGGACAGGATTATTGGCAAGGAGCAGGTCTACGGAGTGCCCAGTCTGCGTCATTTATGCCGGTAATTATCAACTTTGACCTGTCATTTTCCCTGGGGAGAAGGAAAAGGAAACTCCTTCGCAACACTTGACTTTGTGACTAACAATGAGCTGCCCAGCCACGAATTTCCGTTCGGAGAAGAGAGATTTGGGGCTGGGAGAATGGAGAACGAAGTCCGACAGCCATAATAAGTTTCACTTTTTTATTCAATTACTTTGGCTTAGGTCCGCCACGCTTGCTTAACTTTCTACGGGCAGACAATTCGGCGATAAGCCCGAAAAATGAAATAAGCATAAGACAGGAGCTGAACTGGCCAACTGACACAGTGACAAACTGACAGATTGACAAACTGACAGACTGTCTGGGCCCTAAGTTGACAAGTTTCCCTCGTCCTGGCGCCTTTGTCAAGCGGCTTAATGCAAGTTGGCCTCCTTCTTTCATGTATTGTATCAAAAAGTCGGGCTCGAAACTTTCCCGTTCGCCTCACTGACTCGGTCACAATGTAGTCAAATGTCGGCCAACTTAATGAATTAAATCGATGCGAATTTCTTTGCCACTTTGATCGGTGTTTAGTCGAGAAGTTTCGCTACGTTTTAATTCGATAAGTTGACGTCTGCCATTGATAAGGTTCATGTGGGACATGGGACTCTATATGCGGGGTCTCAGCCTATATATGTTTATATGTGCCATTTATTTGTCGAGCACTCGGTGACCCGATGATGCCGGGGTTGCCGATGCCGGGTACACAAATGTACAAATATATTTCCCCACCCCCAGCTCACGTGTCACAAAAACGTCCATTGACTTTGGCTCTCGTTTCAGCTGGGAACCCGTTTTCCCAGCTTGTTTGCCAGTTTGTTTTCCCTGGCCAATGTTTGCGATGTGGAAACTCGCGCTCTTGGCCTGCATTTTGCACAGCAAAAGTCTGGATTGGGGGAAAATACTTTAAATTTGTACTCCAAATGTTTGAGGAAATTTAAAGTCTTATGTTCATAGCCTGATAATTTTTCGCAGCTAATTTGCTGATTATTTAGATTAATTAATTTTTGTACTCATATCAAATATTAAATATCATCAAATATTAAATCTAAAATCATATAAAAATTCAAAACTTTTTTGTGTTTTACAAGTAGCGTTTTCAAACAACAGAACTTATTCTTGAAGAAACAGATAACCTTCTTTTTTTATTCGCTTATTTTTAGCGCAAGTTTATTTTATCAAACGCCTACATCTTTGAAGATTTCGAAAAATTATAAATACAATTTTATTGTGTTTATAAATATCTATCGAAATGTAGAAAACATTTTTTAAATCGGACCATTCATCAAAAAGTTATGAGCAAATAATGGAATTAAAATTCAAGCAGTGCAAGCAGTCGCTTTGCTGTGTGCATATCTCCATCTCCGTCGCACTTTCTTTAGCTGAGTAACGGGTATCTAATAGTTGACTATAGCGTTCTTTCTTTTTCTTTTTTGATTTGACATATTCCATTGTATTTGCAATTGAGTTGGCGTCCACTTGTCGAGGCTTCAAGTTCGGTCTCAAAACGAGGGTTTTTGCATTTGATTTATAGGGTCTGCGGCAATGTCTTTTGGCTCTCCTTACAGCCATTTTGTGAATCCAATTTATGCAAATCTCTCTAGAAGCCACAGAATGCATGCATAACGCATTACATTTCGCATTGACCCCAAAAATCAGCGTCTCGAAGCGAGTGCGTAGATTGCGCATACGCCCCGGCCTCCCGACTTTCCGACTTCCGGAGTGGCGCCCACAAGTAGGCAGCGCTTTTTGTTCCTCCTTTTTATGGCTGCCGGAGTCTTCCGCCTGCTCATCATTTTGTGTTCTTTTTCCCCTAGGCGCGGTGTCAGCTTGCTTTATTGATTGGTCGAATTTGTCGTCGGTGGCCATAAAAAAGCCAAAATATGGCCAGAACAGAGAAACTTGACAGGACAAATTAACATGGACATAAACTGCGTTCTCGGAGTTCCTGGATGGATCCCCGCAGCCCTCCCTGCGTTTTATGACGCCAATTTGGGGCTCACTTTCACGAAGAATTTTCGGCCCTTCGCCGCAGTTATCAAAAAGCCACTTTAGAGCCGGCTCCAAACACTGCGAAACTGCGAAATGGGGAAAAGCGGGGAAATGGGCAAACTTTCCCGAAAGCTTTCACTGCGCCTCTAAGTGGAAGGGCCAAAAAGAATCCGCTACCAATATCCGCTACTTTAACTTCTTCCTCTAGTTTTCGCCGACAACTTTAGTGAAAGTTCCTGGCCGTTTTTTTCTCCTTTTTTTCGCCTTTGCTGCCTTTCACTCACGAGAAAAGTTTTAAGCGCATGAACTTTGTTTGCTGCGCGGATTTTTTTTGTCCGCCGTATGAGCTTATTGTGTGAAACTTAAATTAATTTATGAAATATCCCGCTGAGATTGACAGCCACAGTGCCTAAGGCGAGAAAAGTATACCGAAAAGTCGGAAAGAGCTGGGAAAATGTCAATCCTGTGAACTATTTTTAAACGAACAGCTTGAATGAAGCATGTCAAGAAATTAAGTTAGAAAACACACAAATTAAAGTCCTATAATAGTTAAAAAATAGTTTATGTATAGTGAGAGGCTTTCTAGGTTTTTATAATATTTTTTGAAATTGAAAAAAAACAGGATGTTGTCGAACTATCGTTTAAACAATGTTGAACATTTTTCGTTATGACAATTAATTAAATTCTTTAATTTCTAAATTCAAAGATGTATTTTTAAGAACCTAAATATTAAAAATGAATTTTTTGTTCTTTAATTTCTTAAATTTAAAAAGGTGTTTCAAAGAACCTAATTCTTAAAGCACCTAAATATTAAAAATGATTTTTTCGTTATTATAATTAATTAATGTCTTCAATATCAAAAATTTCAACTAAAAATGTTAAAGAACCTGAATATTAAAAATGAATTTTTTCGATAGTACAATTAATTATTTTCTTAAATTTCTTAAATTTAAACATTTATTTTAAATAACCTAAATATTTAAAATGAATTAATTTTGCAGGTGCTGCATTCGCGATGTCCTGCGGGAGCACAATCAACTGCCCAACGGCATCGACACGTTGAGGCTGCCGAAGCGCCTGCAACGCTACATCGATCTCACGGAGGAGCTGGAAGGACCTGAGGCCCAGGAGGAGGAGGAGGATAAGAAGGATAAGGATCCTCAGAGGATAAAGCCCAAGCTGGGCAGTGAGGTGCCCCGCATGGCGACCATCAGCAGTGCGGAGGAGGAGAGTGAGGATGAGAGTGAGAATCATGTGCAGCTTCTGCAGGCTGTCACGGAACCGGAAAAGGCTGCATTGGCGGCCTTTCTAGAAACGGGAGATGGAGCCTATACGGAGGAGGCCAAACAGGCGGCGGTGGCTGCCTATGCAGCAGCCAGTCCTCCCGATTTCGATCCCGATTTCCCGCCAATTTCCCTGCCCGGCGAACCCAGGTAGCCCAAATGGATCGAATCACTCACCGGTAGGTCTCCTCGCTGACATTGATGCGACCCGGAACGCCAGTGGTCTCCGTTCGGCTGGTGAGATTGACCGTATTTCCAAAGAGACAGTAGCGCGGCACTCGGTTGCCAATCACTCCGGTCACCACTTCCCCCGAATGAATGCCTATGGTGATTTGCTGAAAAAGAGAAGAAACACGGACCAAAAACAAAGAATTTATAATCTTAGAGTAAGAGAGTTTAGCTAGAAAATAAAATAAATTTATAATCTGAATTTGCGAGATCTTAAAAGGGCACTTCATTGCGCTAATAAACTTTCGCCGGCGAGGGCGCCATCATCAACACCCCCAGGAAAAAGTTGCCCAACCGCAACGGAATGTAGCTGGAAAAACCAAGCGAAAGTTGCCACAATTACTTTCCAAAAACTTGCAGCAGCAGCAGTAGGAAAAAGTTTTCTTTAATTAAATTTAAAACGAAATGAGCGGCGAGAGCAAAGAGAAAAGGGAGAGCGAGTCCCAAACCAAAGCTCCTTGTTAGTAGGTGACGATGCTGAAATCCAAAAACGAAAGTCCTGCCAAAAGTCTGGGAAAAGCGAAAACGCAGAGCCAAGAGAATATGTGTAAATGGGTAAAGTGCCAACACAGTTCTGAGATAAAAACGAAGGACGAAACTTGTAATTACCAGCGAAAACATTTCATAAAACTAATTGCCAAGGCGGCGGAGTGCGATAAGCGAAAAAACCCGAAACTTCCGGAAGCCAAAAGTGCACAAAGTCGAAACGAGAAAGAATTTTGCAACTGAATCAAATCAAGTCAGTGCTTTCAATTGCTGATGAATCATTCAGCAGCGAGCATCGAAACAGAAGTCAATCACTCAGCTTGCTTTTGATTAGGTAATGAAGAAATTGGATAAACTTTATAGAACTCCAAAGGGGTTTTTTTTTGGAAAAGTAGCGATACATAGAAATTATTCTCTTTAAAAATATTTATAATTATGACTTGCATTTTTTCAGTAAATAATATTTATAATAATATTTATTTATACTATTTAAAATTCATGTCTTTTTAAATTATTTATTTTATTATTTTAATGTTCATAATAAAATGGTATTTCATATAAGCTGCGCAGGGACATTAAGTATACTCTCCATTCTAGTTAATAGCTAGGTTCTGTGGAAAATTGCTGGTTTATTTTTAGGCATCAGCAAAGATGCATGGCAGTTAGGAGAATGATTTTTCCTGGCTACGCCCTCGAGTGTAGAAAATACATAGTAACTGCAGAAAGTTTTTGCTGAAAACCGAATCAATATTTATGGACTGCAAGCACAGGAAGTAGCCAACAAAGAGTTGAGTTGAGAAAAACTGGCAGGAAAGCGGGAAAAACGGGGAAAAAGGGAGGAGGAGCTGAACAAAGTTTTTGCATGAAGAAAAACATCGGTATAATTGGCTTCATAAACCGAGGGGGCGGAATGACTAGCTGCTGCTGCTTTTTATCAGGATTTAATGAAGCGCAAAATGATGCCAGTGGCGGGGGTGGAAGGTTGTCGAGGGGGGAAAGGGGCCTGGAATTCTGGGAAAGGGCAGTGCAACAGGCTCCGATGTCGTGTCCCAGTTTTTGCCATTAGCCGCCCGTGGCGTTTGTTAATTGCATTTCGAGCGATCCATCAAACGTTGACTCGATTCTCGAGTTCCCCTCCCTGAAAAAAAGGGGAGCTTCCCCTTCTGCATTTCCAAAGGCAATCAGTCAAATATGAAGAACAGACAGCCACAAAAACTTGACTGCAGTTTGCGGCGAGGCCAGAATGGAAATGGATAGAATAGTCGGGGGGCTTATACTTAGTGGGCGGAACAGATGGATGATCCCAGGACCAAAAGAAGAGTTCCTTCGTTCGGCAAGACGATAAGGTAATGGAATTTTAGCAACGGAAGAACAACAACTCTGACAATAAAGCCAAGTGACACGAGTCCCGGCAAGAGTTCTTAGTTTGTGTGGGTAGTTATGACACACGCACACAGATTCTGGGGATATATCTACAGTAGGGTGACCCAGGAAGTCTATTCATAGTTTTTGGGTGGTAATTAAATTTATTGAAATTTTGTTTTTATTTCAAAGAAACTTAAATGCATTTATAGTAATTCAATTTATAAATTTTAAAGTTACAAACCAGTGCCTGTCGACTTACATTATTTATTTTTATTGATTTGATTTTTTTTGATAGTTAAACAAATTTCTCTAATGACACTTTAAGGCATTATTTTATGGCGAAAAATTCAACAACTTTAAGTCAATCTGTTGTTTTCAGAATTAAATATCAAGACAAAAATGTAATTAATTTCTATTTTAAAGGTTTCTTTTCTTAAATCCTACATACAATCTGTTTATTTTTAGAATTAAATATAAAGGCATACCTACTTCTAAATGTGTTACCTTATTAAAAAAAAAAATTTTAATTAATATGTTAAGGGTTTCCTTTTTTGCCCACAGTGAGGCACCCTAATACACATACAGATGCCAAGACATGTGCAAAAAGTGACTGACAAGCCACAAGCATTGTCCACACGTACAATGCTGTAATTGTGAAGGATGCCATCAAGTGGGGCATCCGCATCCTCGTCCTCGTCCTCGTCGTCCTCGCTTCGTCCTGTGGATCAACCACTGCCTTTCCTTTCCCCTTTTTCCTTCGCCGTATCTGTAACCCTGCATGTGTGCAGTGTATTTTAAGCCCGAGCACTCAAAGCAAAAGTGTTTAAGCCAAAAAAAAGAGATAGTAACAGCAGGCAGGAGGCCTTCTGCTCATCCGCATCCTTCGTCCCCCGTCCGCCATCCGCCGTCCAAGTTTCAACGTCTCTGGTGACAGTTGACGGTCAAGTGGCCACTGGCAAGGATCCGAGATCCGAGACCATGTTCCATGGTCCTGGCTGCGTTGTCCTTTGACATTGTGTGTCATCAATTTTGAATTAATTTTAGCAATTTTCGCAGTTTCTATCCGAAACTTTGCGCCCTCGCCGGCGAAAGAGAAACTTTGTTAAATGAACTTTTTTCGCACTTGCCCTGCTGCCGAGAGTTGTTAATATTTTACGTGCACTTGCCACTCAATCCGGCCAGTCGAGGGTTAAGAGATCAGGGCAGTGGGGGGTTAAGGGTGGATAGACATTGAAATTTATGCGCCATTGAGTTGCTGTTGCTCAAAATGGCGAATGGCAAATGGCGCATTCAGCAACAAATTGCGCGAACATGCTCAAACTTGCATGCTCACACGAACAGAACGAACAAAAACACGAGCGAGACAATTTTCCAACTACTTTCAATGCGCACAATTAGAGTAAAGCCCGCTCCCCTGGAAAGGAAAATGCCGCACATTTTTCCAACCCCAAAACCCACTTTTCATCCGCGGGCACTTGAGCAACTTGCAACATAAGTTGTCAGTTGTGAATGCATTTTCGTTGCCCGGCAAACGCTGCATAAAATGCTCTACAAAAAGATCTTAAAATATGCTAAATGTGATAAAAAGCAAAGCCGCGATTGAAATACAATTGCGAGGGAAATTTAGCGAGTTTTCCTTTTGTTGAACTTGCGACTAGAGGTAAAATTTGAACACTAATAAAATGGCTTAGAAATTGAAGAAAGAGATTAAATCACTATTTTTCAGCTTTTAAAATAACTAGAATTGTTTTGTTCTTGAAAAATTTTTAGGTTTCCTTTTTAAATGTGAAAATAGGTGTCTAAAAGTATGCAACAATTTATTTAAAACTTAAAAGTGATTTGAATTTATACAAAAAGACGACTATCCTTATTTACTGCATACTTTTGGGCACATTTTTTTTGACATTTTAAAGTGATTTTAAAAACGACGCTATTATTATTAGATATTTTATATATTTTTCTCAGTAAATTAACATTTTTGTAGAGATAAAACATCCTTTTTAAAAACCTCTAGACTTTAATAAAACCTTTCAAAATAATATTAATATCCACACTCACCACTGGATTCGATCCCATTTTTACGTTCTTGGCCATGTCCATCATATCGAGGGCCACTCGTGCCATGCACTTGGCGTGATCCTCGCAATGGTCGGGCAGCCCGGAAACGGCCATGTACTTATCGCCAACCGTTTCCACCTAAAAGCACAGACATGACAATGAGTCCCTTAGATTGGCAAAATTGAGAGGTGTGGTGACCCGAAAAAAAGGGACGGGAATTGCATCGTTTTTGTGGCCAGTGGCCAGGTAAAAAGTGTAATTAAGTGGCCATTGCAGCTCGGCACAGCTCTTGGCTCCACTGGCATTTGAACTTTGACCCACCTTGTACACATTCAGGTTTCGCTTGGAGTCGGTCAGAGCATCGAAGACCGTGTAGAGCTCATTCAGCATTTTCACGATTTTCATGGCCCCATCGGGATCCGTGTTGGCCGCACAGTATTGGCCAAAGCCCACGATGCCGGAGAACATCAGCGTCACGGAGTCGTAGCTGTCGAATGGTGGAAGAAGTTTGTTACCATAAATAATCGGGCACAAATATGGCAAATTGTTTGCATTTTTCCAGCATGTGGAGATGGAGTGCACAGAGAAAAATTAAGATAAAGATATATAAAATCAAATATATTTTTCATCGATTTTTCATCGCTTTTTCATCACTTTTTCAGACCATAAATTTCTTTTTTTATGTTTATAAAGTAGAGAAATATTTTTCCTATATAAAACTCTATTTAAACGTTTAAGAATTATTGCGGACAAACTTAAAAATGTTTAAAAACGTTTAAGAACTAATTTTATCCCAAGTAATTATTCAAATAATTTAAGAAAAATCTTTAAGCTTTATAAAATAACTAGTTCTAGATTTCAAAATTTCTTATACAAAATTGAAAAATATGTTTTTGATAAATGAAATATTTTCTGTAATATTTGTAACCAAGATTTTCTCTCTGTGCACCATTTCCCACAAGGATAAAGGTAAATTGACTTTTTCTTACCGTTTGGGCGGCACTGGACGCTGATGTCGTAACTCATTGGCCACCGACTTTGGCAGCACCGAATAGAGCAGCCTGTACAGGACACACAGGACAGGATGAACGCCGTGAAACAGCAGTAGAAAGAATGCAGAAACAGAAACATGGAAAAGTAATTTCAATTTCGCGCCTGAGAGAATTGCGCGCCATTAAGGAGTCGCAGTCCTGTCATTTGTCATTTGCCATTTGTCATTTACCTGTCGGTCTTCTGCTTCTCGCTCTCCAGATCGCGGAAAGTCTGCTGCAGCTTGTCGGTGAGCATTTCCAGGTTCTTGGTGAGCTTGTACTCGGCCTCGAATTTCTCGGAGAGCAGCACCAAATCCCTGGCAGCGTCGTGCAGCGGAACATCCGAGATGTAGAGTCCCTTCCTGCGAAAAAATAATGAAAAGCGGGCAAGTTCAAAGATGAGGTGCGTGGGTGTAAAACGGAAAAATGACACGCATTTTGTTTTACTTAAGACTTTTTGAAATCGCCTGGCAGCACAAATAGAAGCTGGGCCAAGTGAAATACAGCAGCGAGGAAACATTCTTAATGTCGCCCATAAATTTAGCCAGCTGAAGGCGCATTTGTTTCAATTTGACTGCGTGTGTATAAAACCTTAATGTTATTGCCTAATACCACATTTAAGAGCTAATGTCTTTAACAGGAAGCCTGCTCAAAAATTAAACCAGGTGAAGACACATGAGCCACATTTATATTATACTTTAATATAGAATGCTGAAAAGGAGGGCTTTACTTTGGTTGAAAAGCAATTTTAAAATATATACACAGAAAAAAATTCGATATGAAGTAGGGTCAATTCGATATGACTTATATAAAATTTATGATTCATACATATCAACTTGATATTTTATTATATCATTTAAAATACCAAATGTAGTATTTTTTTAACAAATAATGCAAAAGAAGATAAACATAATCTTTAGTCATATAAAAATGATATAAATAACTTAAACTTTACAAAATATAAAATTAACCAGCACTGTCAATCAGATCTTTTGTCAGTTTTTTTTTCAGTGTACCTTTTGGTATCATTTTTTATATGAAACCCCCAAAAATCCCCAGAACTCATACTCACTTGGTCAGATCGTCCAGATTCATGACACTGGGGTAGCACTGAAACAGTATCCGATCCGTTTCCGGAATGTACATCATTTGTCCCTGCGGAGCGAACAAAAGAAAATCTAGTTACTTTTCGGCAAAGGAGAAGGTGGAAAACCATTGCAATAAAATTGATTTTTATGCCGCACTCTGTGGCAGGCCAAGCATTAAGTTTAATGCCCCCGGGGGCGGCTGTGCGTAAGGGTCCATTTGGATTCAGAAGCTCGGGATTTTCATAACCGTTCCATGGCAGACACTTTGATGGCTTATTGGCCAATGCTCACTCACCTTCAGTCTCAGAAAGCGCTGCTCGTGCCGGCTGCTCATGGCCCCCTGACGTGTCTGCAGGACATAGATGGTGTTTATGTGGGACAGGATGTTCTCGAAGTTCAGCTGCAGGTGCGGCCGGATGGCCTCCACCACCTCTATCAGGGAGCAGTTCTCCTCGGCGACTCTGCAGCGGGGGGAACACGGAGAGAAATACAAAAATAATTTAATATAATTTTATTTAATTTTTTTATTTCTTTAAAAATATTTATTTTTGAAATATTCTCTTATTTAAATAAAATTTATACAATTTTTAATGGTAATAATAACTGGCTTTTTGAAATTATTAATAATGGTGTCGTAAAGTATGCAATAATATTTTTTAAAAGTCCTAAAGATCCGATATTTATTTCGAAAGATAACTTTTTTTTAAAGCATACTTTTGGACGTATTTTTAATTGATTTTTAAATTCATATAAATTGTGAACACCATAAACTATTTTATATTTATTCTTTCCACACTTTTGCCAATAATTTTTCTCTCAGTGCACGACTTGGTGAAAGGGTAGAGGCAAATCCGAGCGCCTCACTTAGTCGGATGGCCTCAGCCCCGACCATCCAGCTAATGGCCACTAATCGCAAACAATGGCTCACAAGTAAATGGCGAACTGTAAACAGTAAACCGTAAACTGAAAACCATTGGCAAGGACTCACCTGGGAATTACTCGAGACACAGCCTTGCCGGCCTGAACGATTTTCATTTGCCTATCGAACATCAGGTGGAAGGGGAACACCTTGCAGAATGTGGCGGGCGATATGAGTGGAGCTGTGTGTGGATTGTGACGAGGACATCTGGATTAGCCAGGCAATTAGCCCGAGTATCAGGCACACACACTCACCTTCGCAGAGGAACTCCATGTCGTCGGGCACCTCGTCCTTTTTGGCATCCACCTGCGATTTGGCCGCCACGTTGATCTCCCGTATCAGGAATTGCACATGGTCATATCGCTCGATGTCGTCGCTTTTGTTCTTCAGCAGTCGCAGGCACTTCTGCTCCTTGTCCCCATCGCAATCGAAGCTGTCCTGGGCAATGGGACACGTGTTTAGCGCAATGGCGGGCTCTGAAAAAAATAATATCGCATTTAAGACGCAATAAAAAATTATTATTTTTATAGAGACAAAATTAAGAGTTAAGTTTAAAGTTTAAAGAGGTTAACGTGAGATCCTCGTTAGTTAGTTAATTAACCAAATAATTCTAATAAATTTCTACTCTCAGTCAAAGCAGCTCTATTATAAATGATGATGAATTTTGTATGTCAATATTATCTTTCACTTTTCCGATACTAAATAATTGCGTTTTATTCCCCAAAAATATTTTCTACCTCCTAAATAATAAATTTAGTCCCCTGCCGTTAAAAAAAAATGAATAAACCAAATGAAGCCATCAAATTGCATTAAAATCAGAGCAATGTCACAAAGTTTTCTCGTTATTATAGCCGTGGGTAGAGTACAAATAAATGAATAAATAAATGCCGGGGCAGTCGATACAATTTACATTTATTGTCATTCCAGCTCTGTGAATTCCGCAATATGTTAATCGCAGCGACTATGTATTTTTTTTATTATTTATTTTGCCTTTGCTTTCATGTTACCTGTCTCGCTGGCAATCTGTTGGCCATCGTTGTTGTTATTCACGTTGACGTTGTTGCCGCCGTTGTTGGCCATTCCATTATTGTTGCCATTGTGATTATTGTTTCGCTCGGCATCCGTCGAAGGAGCCAGGACAACCGTTGCCGATCCCGTCGTCGTGGCGGCCACCGCGTCCTCCTCTAGTTGCTGATTCTCCCGGGCGATGGCCCGCTCCTTTTCGGCCTCGTCGATGGGCTCCCCCTTCCGCTTGACAATGTCGATTTCCACCTCGACGCCATGCAGCTTGGATGCAACAGCCTGTGAGCGAGAGATATAAGATGGAAGCCGATATGAAAGCGGAGCGGAGGCGTCAATGGGTCCGGGTCCCCCCCTCCAGGGGAATCGCAATGGGACTGGTCATGTACTGGCATGAATATATATATCTCACCTTGACGATGCCGATGACTATGTGCTCGAGGCCAGGCCGTTCCGAGTAGTAATGGAGCAGCAGCTCGCCATCCTTCTCCGTGCAGCGGAAGGAAGGGGCTCGCATTCCGGGGTACAGGGTGCCCAGGTGGTCGTGCAGGGCGTCCAGATTCTGATTGATGCACAGAAAGAAACGATTGAACAATAGAAAAAATAAGAAGAAAAGAAATATATCAAATATATATAATGCAAAACAAAAACAATCAATTTTGTTGATAGAATTTTATAAGCATTTTTCATGAACCTTGATATTATCTTATTATTATCTTCATAATTTAAAAAGATTGGATTCAAATATTTTACAAAGGAAAATGCAAATTTACAGAAGAAATCGTTTTAATTCCAAATGAACAGTTTTAAAGGTTCTTTAAAATATTTAATGTAATATGAGAACTAACTTAAATTTCACAACTAATAATCAACTACCTCAATCTTAATGTTTAGCATAAACTGAACTTGTTTTATGTATCGCATAATTCTTCAAAAAAAAACTATTAGAGATAAATATGTTTAAAATATGTGAAATATTTTTGAAAAATCATGCTGACCAAGGAATTCAGAGTGAATTGATGGCCAATATTTTGTGGTATTTGTTTTCTGTGTGTGGTGGCATTATTCTTGTTATTGTTGTTGTTGTTGATGTTGCGGTGGTGATGGTGCAGACGAAAAAATTCAATTTCATTTTTCATTATGACAAAGGATTCGAGGAGCATTTGCGGTGAAAAATGTGGAAAATTGAAAATAAATCGAATGTGAGTGCAACAAAAGGCGTCGAGGGAAATGGGCTACGGTTTCAGTTTGAGTTTAAGAGTGAGTGTGAGTGGGCGATGTGTGCGCTCAAGCAAAATACTTAATGCTTATCAATGATGGCGAATGTCGAACTGGATGGGAAAGCTGGAGACTGGGAAACTGGGCGACTGCCAAGGGAGCAGCATGAAAAATGACTTGAAAGTCGATTGGCCAATGCAATTGTGCCGCAGATGCATGGTAGATGAGTGTGAAATGGCCTTCAATTAAGTTAACTGTGCAATGTGTGTATACATATATAGTAAATAAAGTAAAAGAAAAGCGAAAGTACCTGAAGGAAATCCCGTGGCGTGGCTCCCAGCACTTGCAGGATCTTATCGTAGCCCGAGTCCTGGCAGAACTCGAAGAAGGTCTTGCCGAAAAGCTCCAGGATGTCGTCTGCGGGAATATCTTCAAGGATAAAAGAGAGGGTCACATTAACGAGCTGCCCCACATATGCTTCACCCACTACTTACTCAGTATCTCGACAGCTGCTCCAATTAGATTGTATGTTATTTCATCGTCGTAAATTTGTCGCACCAGAAACTGCCCCTCCATGCTGACCATGGCCTTTTTCCTGAATTCCGAGACGAGCCGGTCCGAAAATAAGCAGCCATCAAACCGCAAAATGAAATGACAGCGAAGGGTTTTCCCCCAGAAAAAAAGAGGGAAAGTGGGGAAAAACAAGAGAGTGGCAAATACATTAATTTTAATTAAATTGCTTCTCTGCTCGTGAATTTATGAGTGAGTGGCTGGCATTCCTCCATTCTGTGTGTAAGTTTGTGTGTGCGGGTTTTTTTGGCGGTCCAGCTGCCCATATGGCGGTCACTTTATATGCTCTTTCATATTTATGTTTTTAATTAAGCAATGAAGACAAAATAAAGCCCTTCAAATGAGAATTCTCGGTCAGCCTTAAAATGTGGCGAGGGTTTCAGCTTCAGCTTTCCCTTTTGCGTTAAAGGATTTTTAAAACGCGTTGCTCTTTGTGTACTTTTAGGGGTTTCAAGAAAGGAAATATGAAAGGGAAATTCAGTAGCCTTGGGGTTACAAATTGCTTAATTTTATTGAATAAGAATTTTAGTTAATTTTTACTAATCATATTTTTTGAAGAATACATTTTATTTTCATATTTTTAATTGTTAAAATTAATTTCCAAAGATAGAAGACTATTTCCAAATAAATCACTTGCTAAATTCAGTCATTTTTAAAGTTGACTGTTTGGTTAGTTTAGAAAATTCAGTATTTAATTATTAATAATGTCGGATTTTTATTGAAATAATATTTTCATTACATGTTCTTAATAATAATTTTAGAAGAATACTTTTTATTTATTAAAATTAATTTCCAGAGATAGAACACTATTTCCAAATAAAAACTTACTAAATTCAGTAATTTTTAAAGTTTACTGTGCAATTAGTTCACAAACAAAAAGCAGAGCAATCACTTCCTGTGCGAAAAATCACCAGAGCCATCCGTTTAAATACAACTTGCAACGTGTGCACTTCCTATTAGTTTTTCCATGATTTCTCTCTCTTTCCTGATCCCAAATAATCATGGTTAAGTCCATATTCAGCAATAAAATCCTTTAAATTTCTCTCAAAAGTTAACAGGATTTTTCGGGGTAAGTATTTTATATTCCTCGCAGAAACTTGGCTGCGATTTGCATTGAATAACAATAATAGAGCAAAAAAGAAAAAGAAAAGCCTTCGGTGGCCCGCTGCCATTTCCCTTTTGTGAACATCGTGCAAATCGACTTTATTATTTAATAGAACTTGCGCCAAGCTGTTACCAAAACAAATTGAATACAACGTGCCGGCATAGTGAAAGTAACCAGGAGAAAGTCGTGGAAAAGCGCCAACGTTGCAGAATTGAACATGAAAATCGTGTGGGTGGCGGGCGGTGAAGCAAGAGAGAAAGACAGAAAAAAAAGTAATAGAAAAGTAGATTTTGTACGTGCGAAAGTTTTTCCATTTTCCCTACGCAAAACTTCTGATTTGTCGAGCCAAAGTGGGCGTGGCATCGCAGGTGAGCGAAAGGCATCGCCTTTCGCCATTTCATTATTGCTCATTTCAAATGCGAAATGCTGTTGGATTGCAGAATGTGTCAGCAGCTGTCGCTGAAATGTGAGAGGTATTTGCAGCTTCAACAAGATTGAGTTGTTGCAGCAGCAAACATTTAATATTGCAATTTTCCCACCAGACCCAACACATGTACTTATTTTATATTGTACGTCTAAGAGGTGATTTTAATTTCCTGAGCTGCCAATAGGAAACAGGAACCTGTGGAAAAGCAAGAGCTTTGGCAGCCACACAGAAAACAAATTAACAAAATATCAGATTGATATGTGTAGGTTCATTTAAAATATCAAAATTATCTAAATAAAGATTATCTTATTTTGAAATATTTGTATTTATTTAAACAAAAATACTAAATTTGGTATTTAAACACAGGATGAAATGATCGAGTATCAAATTGATATGTTTCAATCATAAATTCGACATTAATCATATCGACTTTTTATTGTTATTGATATGAAATAATGTAGAAATAACCCTATTTCATATCGAATTTTCTTTCTGTGCAAAAAAACCGTAGGAAATTCCTGCATATTACACACCAAAATGGAAATTGATTTTCGCCTTGCAATTTATTATTCTATGATATATATGGCTTGTGGTTGAGTTAGGGGGGTGGCTCGAAATTAAACCAAGATTTATGGCGAGTGCAAGCATAAATCTAACGACTACGGACCTTAAAGTCGGCTTTAAATGGCCAGTGAACTGGAAGTGAAGATTGCATTTTAGAGCTTTGCTCATTTAATAAATTCTGGCTTCGTTTAATTGCTCGACAGCCGAGGTGTGGAGCTTTTTGCCATCATCTGCAGGCGGTATTTTCCCTTTTAACGCTCTCCAATTTCTCCTATCTGTTCACAATTTAATTTCATAAAGTCAACACTCTGGCGGCAAAATGTCTATCATTTTTATTGTGCCAGCAAGGCAACATTTTGCGTTCGGCAAATCGAATTATGCTGCACGTTTTGGCCCAGCTTACCTGCCCAGGCCAACACTGCGTATGATTGATTTTTATTTATTTAAATGTGCGTGTCTTGTGTGTCTGTATTTCGCAGCTTTCACTGGTTTCGCCTTTTGATCGACAACTTAATTGAAAAAGTTAATGTGCGTGAAGAAAATTCGTTGGATTTGGGCACGTTCTTCTTTTCTTTTTTGTCTTTCCTAATGCAATTTGTCATTAAATCCTCACACAGTAAAAAAGTTTGCCATTAAATTTAGCACATTTGCGGCAGCATAAGCGCCAATTAAAGCGAGCTGTAAAAATTAATTACGCACACACGCAGGCGATTTATGGTTGCTTGTTCTCCTCCTGGAAATTGCGTATACGCCGCGTTGGCCTGGCAAATGCAAGGCGACACTTAGTAGCATCCTCCGTCATCGCTTTCATTACAAATTCAATTTCCGCTGGGCTGGGCCGCCAGCCGCCCTTTAAACTCATTTAAATATTGTTTACTCAGTGACAACGACAGGCGGCCGAAGCAAAGTGGCTTAATCTGCGAAAACGGCCAAAGGAGCCAAAGGAAAGCCCAAGAAATATGAAAACATTTCGCGCCTAAGTAGCTTAGGCCAACGCCCAAGTGTTTTTGTTTTCCTCCGCGATTGTTGGTTTAAGTTTCACGCGCATTGCTTTTTCGGGATCGAAAGTGTATATATACGGTGTCCAAATATATATATCCTGTGTACATATCCCCTAGCAGGCCACTGCTTTGGCTTTGGTTTTGCTGGCTCTCGCGTGTAAATATTATTATTTAATATGCCAATCGCAGAGCCATCCGCAGCCCACGTTCTGTGTGGGAAGTGGATGTAGATGGGATGTGAATGCCGATGAAAAATCCCCGGCCGGAATGCTCAACCCGTGGAATTTACGCGCCACTGACACGCTCCCTAAACTCTCGCTTTTCCTCGAATTTTCCCCTTTTCCCCCACACATTTCCCCACATGACTCTCACTTTTTATGGCAGGGCATTAAATCGCTTTATTATGAACTACTTGTTGACTTTTGGCAGCTGAAACTTTAAGTTGGCTTAGCTTTCCGGGAAAAGCGGGTAGTCGTGGGCCTTGCGGGCCAACCGCAAAGTGTGTAAAATCCATAATCAATCAGCTAATTCGAGTCTGAGTCTGACTTTCCTTGCGGTCGGGTGGGGAATCCCTAATGAGTTCGTTACGCTAAGAAGAAGATGAAGATGAGCCCCCATCTAATTGTGGTTGTTCCTCGTTTCGCCGGCTTCTTCGACTTAACAAATCAGCCCGCAGCTGTTTCTGACGTGCACCGCAAAAGTTGGGATCTGGATGTGGGTTGCACATGCAACTATCAGACAGCCGAGGTCACGAAAATAGGTAAGGGGTGTTAGAAGATTGAAATGCTTACAAAGATTAGTTTTTAGTATTCTGAAAATGTGTTTATAAAATCACTTGAAACTTAAAATATTTTATAAAGGTGTCTAAAAGTATGCAGTGAAAAATTTAGAACGTCGTTCTTTGAAAAAATCCACTGGAAAAATAACGTGTTGCATACTTTTGATCAAATGTTTCTTTAAGATTCTTCTTGTGTCCAAAAGTAAATAAAAAATGTCGTTTTTCGCAATGAACCAAAAGAAATTCGTTTCGGTAAAGTATTTTATTCTTTTTTAATTTATGTATCTCTTTATTTCAATATTTTTCTCCTAGCTAATGGTTTTTATTCATTAAAATTAAGTCATAAAAGGTATATCAATTAAATATTATTATCATTAAATCTTAAATAGATTTCACATAAATTAAAAATCTTTACATATATTTATTTATTGAATTATTTAATAATCCTGATAGCTAATGTTTTTACCTCCACTGTTTGTGTGTATTTATTCGCCCACTGAAATACTTTACACACATATGAACGAACTTAAACTAACCGACATTAGTGCATTTTCTTGGCAGGCACTTAGCCAAAGAGCAAATGGAGAGAGGTCGCAGAAACTCAGCCAATTCGACCTTGCAGCGAGGTGAGAAAGGATTCTCGTAGCGCCATAACTAAAGCTATAATATGCCTTACTTGGTTTAATGATGCCAGCTAAATGCCTGCACTCATTCGATAGAGTATGCCACAGTCAGTTTTAGACTTTAGACTTTGGCCAACTTGCATTGCAACGACCGCCAAGAAAATAGCAAAGAAAAGAAAAGAACAAGAACAAGAGTAGAGCAGCCCAGAAACGGAAACGAAATAAGGTTAAAAGCCACTTAAGACTCGGGCAAGTTAATGTGGCACATAACTCAAGTGAGTCACATGTTTTATTGTGCACACACACACAAGCCCGCCGAGAGGATGCAGCTAAGTTGGGCCAGGGTCAAGTCGAATTAGCCAAGAGCATCGCTTTAATCGAATGCCAGCGGCGGGAAATTAACATCGAAATTACAGCAATTCCACAAGGGACATGGCCCCACATCTAAGCGGGCTATTGCATGGGTGAATATGTTGCTAAAGAGGCTTTACTTGCATGGAGAAAAAAGGGTACTTGCTTTGAAGTTCCCATTTCATTGCAATTTTACAGAAAATATTAACAAAAATAAAAGCAAATCCCTTTATTAAAATTGTAATGCCTAAAAGTATGCAGTGCATTCAGAATAGTCGTCCTTCTGTATGAATTTCATATCATTTTTGGGCTAAAAATATTTTATTGCATACTTTTAGACACCCTTTAAAAGCAATTTCAAAATCCCAGCCATTTCTGTGGCAATTTAATTAGTAAAAAATATACGTTAAATGTTTTTTGCACCATAAATATTTTCTAAATTATATTAATCCATTGTTTTAAATTTTGGAATAAAATAATGCCTATATTCATATATGTTTCAATGTTTTAATTTTAATGCGATACAAACAATGAATATTTTCTTTTCGATTTTGGTTCAACCTACTAAAAAGACCATCTCAAATGGTATTGCCTTTTAAAGAGCCATTTTATTTTGGGTTGTTAACACAGCCAATAGATGACCCATTTGGGCTATGTTTCTTTCTGTGTGTGTTTCTGTGGTAATCCCTGAGGCGTGTTATTCAAATCAGGAAGAAGGCAGTGGAAGCCAATTCCCTAGTTTTACTGGTACCGGAAGATCCCTGCCCTCGAGCTCCCACTTCCACTCTTCTTTCTTGGCTGCGATTCTGGGATTCTGGGATTCTGGGAGGTCCTGCTAGCAGCCGTCTGCTGTCTCGTGAGTATTTGTATGCGATTAGCGTTAAACCGCTGCCAAGCGATTCACATGCAGACGTGATGTACGCACAGTAATGACGAAGGACTGGGGATCTCATCATCATTGTCACGGCCATTGCCATTGGCAAGTCGATTTTGCTGGGGATTAGCATTTTTACTGTCGTTAAGCTGCGTCGGCGGTGGCGGTGGCCATGGGGCGTATGATTAACCTTTAATGCAGCCTCAAGTGTGTGTCGCACACCTAGTGACAAAGGACCAAGAAAAAAATAAAGAAAGGAGCAGCCAAGATGGTCAGCATTTTTGCCTGGGCCCATTAATAACTGTCCATATGCAGGCCAGAATCGCCCACAGTTTTTTCTCTTATTTTTTTTGCCTTTTGCCTGGTCATTTATTATTATGCCCATCCATCGATTGACTCGCCCCCGGCCACTTCCACTTCCATTTCCAATTCCATTTTTTTTTTATCTACGCATGCACTGTGACATCTCGAAATTAGGACATCATTAGCAACTGTCGATGCCGCCAAAAAAAAAGAAGCGCCCTGATAAATGCTGAACAATCCTATTCCAACCAAAGCCCATCCCTCACTGGGGAATTTGCGGTCGACAGACGGCCCACTGTGCCTCTGCTTTTCCGATTTTCCGATTTCGGTGTGTGGTGTTTATGCCGCTGCGGGGAAAGCTGAAAAAATTAAGCCGCCTGCGAGCCCTTAACACAATTAGTTTTTAAAGCTGCCCTAAGGCGGAATTACGGGGAAATTAACGTTATTGTTTGCCAAGCTGATTCTCGTTTAAACGCACGCCTGTTGTGGATGAGCTTTAATTGATGGGAATAATCGCAAGCAGGGGGAAAAAGAATTATGTTATGGGAGAATGTAATGGGACTTTGGATTGTGTTCATTAACATTAGTATTTTATTACGTTTTTCTCTATTTTTAACTGTTTTTATAGGTTGTTTGATTGTAGTTTTTATAAAACATGGCCCACAGCCAAAAGAAACATAGTTTTGCACAGCTGTTTAGTTAGGCAATCGATCCCAAACACTTTTCAGCTGATTTAAAAATTTACGATATTTACATTTGAATGTCAACTGATTGGAAATTTTAAAACAAATTTAACTATGACACTTGAAATTAGGACACTTTGTTGCTTAGTTTTGGACAATTATTGATTTTATTTGTTGAAAAATTGTGATTTTTGATACTCTGAGTGATTTTTTGTCTTAATTGGGCTAAATTGAATGCCTCAGCTAAAAGAATGACTGTTTTGACTAGCTGACAGTTCAAGTTAACAAACCCCACCACTTTTAAGTAATTTTAAATGAATAAAAATTTGAGCCAATTTTTGCATTTTTTATAAGGGGTAACATCACAATTTTTTGCAAAAAGTTGAAAATTTTTTTTAATTTTAACTGTGAATGCAATTCGGTAGGAAATTGCGATACGAGTTCAGCAAGGTATATCATTTAGTGTTTGGTCTATTATTTTTAAAGTTACGGCCAAAATACTGATGTATTTGGTAAGAAATTCTGGCTTAGGAATTTTAATAAAAAAGTTAATTAATAAATTAAATTTTTACATCTTTTTATTTAATGTAATTTATTAATTTCTATTATTTAAATTTAAACTTTAAATATAATATTACATTTAATCTGTAACATAACCTTTACCCAAGTGTAAGTTTAACTGCAAGTGTTAGCGATAACATGCTCTCGACCACGTCTGAAAAATGGAATTCCAATCGAATCGAGTGGGAAATTCGATTTACATTCTCCACTGGCATTTGCCAATGCTCGTCCTCTCGGCCTAACACAATTTGCAATAGCCGCCTATCCGGAACCAATTCTATGCTGCAAATTTGCCCTGGTGGCTCTCTGGCTTTCAGCCCTCCAGTATTGGGGATAATGATGGCCGTCGGCCGGCGTTCTCCACTCAAAGGCTGCAGATGAAGCTTCAGCTGAAGCCTCGCAAGGCCAACAAAATGGCGCAAATTTACGAAGGAGGCAGATGGCAACACTTCCGGCTTAGAGGATGATGTTGCTGCTCTGCCGATGCAGTTGCAGTTGCCCCGGGAAATGTCTTGTTTTGCTGTAAAATGCAAATGAGCGGGAAGCTCAGGCTCTGCAGGCTTCATCGACATGGGAAAATCTCAGCCGGAAGTAGCACAGCAACAAATGAAAAATGTCTGCTGTCGGCGGAGAAAGGACATGATTTCAATATGCAGATTTCACTCGGCAAGCAGCCCATATGCAATTTCGAAATGTTTCAAATGCGCCAAGGGAGAGTCCTGTGCGGTTTTTAGTTTTATTAAAAAAAACGACACAGCAACTTGTAAAAAATGGATGGTGGGAAAGCGTTGCAGCCACCAGCAGCTGACCCTCTCTCATATGGGGAAAATAAATTGCTTTTAAGCGACGTGTCCTGCCCCGTTTTCCCCAAAGGACCTCACACACACACACAGAAAACCAACGAGCGTGTCGCAATTCGCAAAATGCAATAAATACAAATTTCAGTGATGCATTTATGCGCGAAATACGTGCCCAGTCACTCCCTTCGCCCGGTTAGCGGGTTATTTAATTATCCTTTACTACCAACTAGACATTGCGTATGCGCCCAGTTGGCGGGCAAACATATTTCGACTGCCACATTTAATTAAACATAGTCTGCAGTCTGCTGAACCTGAACCAGTTTGCATAATTTATGCTCTCTGTATCATGGAATTATTATTACAAATTAATGGAATTTTTGGTGGGTGTTTAGTTCTGTGCAAAAGCCATGGAATATGTAATTAGCCAGGGCCGTCAAGTGAACTGAAGGCAATTTAAGCCCTGAAAGACCAATAACGAGGCTTCGAGGTTCAGAATCAAGAGGCCAGAGGCCGTGGAAACACCAAAAACTGTGTACCCAAGCGAGGGCGGTTGCAAAACAAATATTTGCTTTTACCCTGTAATTGAACTTTTTACAAAGGACTCTCCGTTTCGCTCGTTAAAGCTATGATTCACTTACAAATGTGGCTTTAAGGCATTTAATATTTTACTTTAGAGAAGTTTTTAGCTAATATAATAAATAAATTACTTTAATAAATGAATTCTTTAATGTTATGATTCACTTACGAAAGTGGCTATAAGTCATTTTACATTTTGCTTAAATAAAATAAATATGATTCACTTACAAAAGTTGCTTTAAGGTATTTTTTATTTTACTTTTTAGATGTTTTTAGCTAATATAATAAATAAATCACTTTAATAAAATAAATAAATAATATACAAATTTGGTTATTAATTATAAGAATTCATAAGTGGTTGTATAACTAAATTGGTTAACAGGATAATCATTTTCCTAGCGGTATCTAGTATATCGTAATACTCAAAGGAAGGCCAATCATTTTTAATGAATATTAATTAAATTGACGTAACTCTGTTAGATAAAAGTATCAGCAAATAAATTAAGTAATTCCGTATAATCAACCTTTATACATACAGCTTTCCATTGCAATTGAAATGACTCTATCTAGATATACTGGATAACCACTTACTCAAATATCAAAGGATAACCTATCCTAGCTATAAAATATTAATTAAATTTACGTAATTCCAGGTTTCGTGTTACGAAAATGGCGTTTTGTGTTAACTATTTGCCGCCTTTCTCTAACCCCCCGATACCCATACAATAAGTCGATTAATAATGGCTATTCCCTTTGCCTTTGTCTGCTTAATGGCTTGTCATAATCGTAATCAAGTGGCCGCTCCGTTGTCTTGACTATAATTAGCCTCCTTGGGCTCCTCCATTTTATTTAGATTATTGCACACCATTTGCCTTTAACGCACGAAAGGACACTCGGCCCAGTCATTGGCCCTATTGACAAGCCATTAATGGCGATAATGCTCGAGTGCCAGTGAATTAAAGGCGACAGGCGACCAACATTGCGTATGCGCAACGCCGAACACTTTGGGCCGCACGCACGCGACGCATAACTCATAAAGCGATAAAAGTGGAGGACGCATAAAGCGCCCGAACGGAAAACTTTGAACAATAAACCGGGGGATTGTAGTGCAGATACCCGGAATGCCAAGATGCCAAATACCAGGTTTTTGGCCAAAAATATGAAGCAATCAAACAGACAATAAATGAAGCAAAGGAGTCGCGTCGTCAGGCAAAATTAAAAAGAAATGCAATCAAAGCAAAAAGTAATCTCGGCGATAAGTGCGAAAACGTGTCAAATGCCCTGGCCAAAGGGGGGCGGAACAGGATGCTCCTGCGAGGGGGGCGTGGCTGCAGTTGACGTGGAGCAGCTTGCCCGCATCACGGGAGTCAATAAAGCGTAACAATATTTGCTGGGTGCTGAAAACAGTTGACAAAATGGCGACGACAGTTGGAGCGGCAATACGAAAATATTGTAAATGCAAAAAGTTGAAAAGGAACTTCACCTGGCAAAAGGGAAGGGTGAATCGGTGGAGCTGCTGCTTCATCTTTTTATTGGTATTCAACCATTTTGTGATTGTAGTTTTCAGGCCATAAAAAATCTGGCATCTAAAAAATCTAATTTTTTTCAACAAATGGAGGATTGCATTTTAAAAATATTGATTAAGTAACATAAAATATATAAAAAATTTGTTTTTTATAGGACAATTATTTTTCTTCAGTATTCACAAAATGTTAAACGCTGTTAGTTCTGTGCTAAAAAATTTGTTTTTCTGAAATGTTTTTTTTATTGTAAATTGTCCAAAATGGATCTTAAATCTATAAGTTGTACTGTTTTAGACAGCTAATAACCCAGTTAACCAATCCCTATCACTTTCCAGCTGATTTAAGAATTTAAGATTTTTACCCATTTTCACATTTTTGATAAGGTGTACCATCATAATTTTTTGCAAAAAATGGAAAAAAATTAAAAAATGCAGATTTAAATGCCAATCGATTGGAAATTTAATTACGAGCTCAACGAGGTATGACATTCCATATTTGAACCATTACTTTCATTGTTTTGATCAAAATACTGATTATTTTGCCTTAAAAACAACGATTTGGACTTTCGCTAAATTATTTAACTACTTGGGAAAATGATTCCAACAAAATCTGTGTATTTATAACATTTTAAGCCTTTATTAAAATCCTATTTTTTCTAGTTATTTTGGTAAGTTGTTTTTTAAGTTAAGTGCCGGCAGCACTGGTGAAACAGGTGCTTCTGTTGTGTTTGCCCGATGTTTGTTTTCGTGTTTGAGTTTTTGGCGCTGCCTGCGGCACCGTTTGCATTCCCCCGGAAAATGTTGCCAGCTGTCAGCTAAAAAGTTGTGGAGTTTGAGTTTGGCTCAGGAACTTTTTTTGGCCCGGGCCAACGCACATTTTTTGACGCATTAGCACACGGGCGCTCTCAACTCGTTACAAGCCTCAGAAATGCCATTTTCCCCAACCCAACCCAACCCCAACCCCCAGATACACACACTCGAGAATCGACTCGAATTTCCATAATGTCTGCCATGAAAATGCGATCGATTTTCGTGTGTAAAGTGATGTGATGTGTGTGCCAAACAACAGGAAAAAAGACATAATGCTGCGGGCGTGTGTGTGTGTTTGTAAATGTTCCTATGAATATCTACAAAAAAGAAGAGACATGGCCAAAAAAGTCAGGTCACTGGTTGAGTGGGCGGGCGACTAATGGCCCGAAGTAACCAAAAAATAAGCTGAGCGCGTATCAAAGCCGTATATAAATACTTTCACACAGATACGGCGGATGTGAGTGTACAAATGCGCTTTTAATGGCAAAGGATTCGCAAATGCCTGCAATCAAATGAGTGTCCTTAGAGCAGGATGCTTGACAAAACGCTGGCTGATTGCTTTTGGAGATTCCAGTCGAGCGCAATGAAGATTGATGGATTTTCAGTATTTGTCAGCAAAAGAATCTCCCCTTGAGCCCAACTCAACTCCTTCTCCCCGGCGAAGCTAATAAGTCGCAAAAATATTTGGCAAACGGCACGTGTCTAACAAATTTACATTTAATATGACAAGTCGGCGTTGACGTGCTCGGAAAACTTTTCAAGCCTTTCTAGCTTGAAATGTACCGTACCTCACCTGTCCCTGCTCGGGCGCCATGTGTGTGTCCCTGCTCGGGCGCCATGTGTTTGGAACATGATTTCACGCTGCTAAAAGCACTCGACACTTAACTAAATTAGTGCTATCATTCCACACGCATTAAATCGGTGGAAGAGTAGCAAAAGAAAGGATGAGGCATCGGAAGCCATTAGCTTGAATTGGCGACTGACCAGCAGCTGCGGCTCGAATGACAGCTCAAACCATATAAACCAGTTATATAGTATAGCCATATAGTGTATATAGAGTATAGAGTTGACTGACATATTGACACACTCGCACAAAGGCCAAATCCAATTCCAGCAGAAGCCAAGCAGCTCAAACCTCCGATTCTCTCGCCTGTGGCCGCATTGTGGTCGTTGCTGTAAAGCATTTTATAGGCAAATCGATTTTTGTCTAAAGTGCCACAAACACGCACATCGGCAGCAGCAGCAGCGGCAGCAGGATAACAATATCAGCAGGGACTTTGGCAACAACAGCAGATGAAAAGCAGTGGCAGAGGCAGGGAAAATAACAATAACGCGAATGGAGGACTGGTTGTGGCGAGTGTATTAGTTGAACAACTCTGACACTCTGACCAGAATAATCATATTACTATCAAAATAATGTACCATGTCTTGCATTGATTGAAACTTTTAGATTTTAATGCTGTTTTTGTATAGAAAATCATGGGATTATCAAGGAATTATGATTGAATAAGGTTACCAAGAGTATTTTTCACTGCATACTTTTAGGCACATTTTTAAATGATTTAAAAACCCGTGTTTTTTCGGTATTAAATATTCTTTCTCTGCAGAAAACTTGGTTAATGAGATACCTTGAGCTATCTACTCTACTTTCAGAAAAAGCTAGAATAATCATATTACTATCAAAATAATATACCATGTCTTGCATTGTTTGAAACTTTTAGATTTGAATGCTATTTTTGTGTTAGGATTGTATATGATTATATTTTTTATTAAATACTTTTAGGCTCTGAACTCACTCGTATTTTGACTGCATACTTTTAGGCACTTTTTTAAATGAATTAAAAACCCTGGAATTTTATATCTTCAAATATTCCTTCTCTGTACATTGCCAGACTGCAGAAAACTCGGTTAATGTGATGCCTTGAGCTATCCACTCGGTTTCATCTTTGCTTTAAACTCCTCTCTCCCTCTCCTCCATCAGGCATCTTGTTTAGGCAAATTAATGAGACCCATTTGCAGATTGATGTGCTGCAATTATGCTTCGAGACCAAGTAGCATAAAGCACTTAACGCACTGATTCTGATTAAGTGAGCGCCAGCACGAGCAGCAGGACTACGGAAAAGGAGCCGACTTTAAGGTCCTGCAGAACGGGGCTTTAAAAGCAATCAGCGAGAGGGGCAGACAACTGCCAACTATCTATCTATATCTATCAATGCGGTCAGCTGGGTGTCAATCAAGGCAAATGCCAATGCCACCAGGCGGGGAAGACCAGACACAACCCTCCCCAGGGTCCCATTTCCCTCCTTTGTGGCCTCGGCTTTTCTTTTCCTTTCTTTTTCCTCGCTTTAATGATCGCTTTGACAATGCCTTCAAGTGCGAGGACGGCGACAAACGATGTGGCCCATCTGAGAAATGGGGACCGAGGACTGAGGACTGAGACTGAGGACTGTGGCCCCGGGCTAAGGCCACAGGACATGAGACATGAGACACACGATATAGAACCCAAGTCGTGGGACTCGAGACCCCGTCTTTGTCTTGGCGCCTCAAGTGCTGGATAATGAGTTTGATTCTCGCTGCAGCGATTGCCCAAGGCACTGCGTCTACGATTGCGACTACGACTGTGGCTGCCAACTAACTGCAATGTAATTAAAGGCCTGTCAATGGCGACCCCATTGGCAGGCATTTAAATTGAAGAGTCGACAGTGCACCAAGAAAAAATTTGAGGAACAGAGCTTAAAAACTAAGAAAACATTTTTAAAATATATTCAAATAAAAGTAAACTCATTGTAAATTGAAAAGTCTGAACTAAAAACTATTTTATGTGTTATTGTCTGTCTAAAATCTAAAATCTTGATTGTCTGTCTAAAATCTCGTAAAATAAAAGCTATACAAATTAAATTAAAATAAAAAAATGCAACAGATTGTATCTAAAAGTCTGCGTTACAAACTTTTTAACGTTTCTTCAAAATAAAAATTTTGTTTAAAAAAGCCAACCGAATTCTTTACAACTTTATAGGTGGGTGTTAAATTTTAATTGTTATAATTTGCAATATCTAATTTAAATACAAATTTTTGTGGTTTTGTAGAAAGTGAAATATTTTCATTGTTCTGATTGGTTTAAATGTGCCATAAATTACCCTAAAATTTGGTATCAATTTATTTATTATTTGCTGAAATGTCATTAATTCATAGAAATTTAACTAATTTGCAGAATAATTTCAATCAATATAAACTGTGCAATGCAGAACTTTATAACATTACACATTTATTGGTTTGCTTTATATAAATTACAATGTCATAATTGTCTGCCAAAATAATTAGTTTGCTGAAATTCCAGCAGGATTAAACGCTTTCTACTTATTTGTTATTTATTAGGTAAAAGTTGCCCATTTTTAATTAGAATCTCCTGGTTCCTTTAAATAAAAAAAATATTGATTATATTAAATTTTACCCTGACTTCCAACAGCAAAGTTCGAGCTTTTTGGCAGTGTGGTGCAAACGTTGCCATTGTTACCTTTTCCTTTTTCTCGCAGACCCTTCTAATGAGAAAAGTTGGCAATGTTTTCCTTTTTCTTGGCCATAATTAAAGGGTTGTCTGGGCCATTCGGCCGACACCCGATGCGATTCGCCCCTTGACTGCCTCAATTCATTAGCAATCTGTAAACGTGGCCAATACAAATGGCAAGTGACTTGCGGTTAAGCAATCCAAAATCATAAATCACGGCCAATTAGTAGGAGACTACTCCTTTAGTCTATGACTCAGGCACTGAAACTAGCTAACACACACACACGCAGGGGCAGCCATGTAGCAATATCAATAACTTAATTAAGATAAATGCGATTCGTATATACTATACAGCCTGTAGTCACACTACTAACGCTCCCATAAACAAACTCACCCACACCCACAAGGAAGGCGCGTGGCCGTTTCGGGGCGTTGATTTCCGCTAACTCGGTGCACTGGGGAAAAAATTTGTATTTCTTATATAAAAATTATTTTAGGAGAGTTCGAGGAAGTTTATAGAAGTGATTTCCAAAAATCTTTCCAATTTTACTAACTTAATATTGCTTCTATTGTCAGAGAGAAAAGTCGTATAATATTCGAAAAACCTACAAATTGTTAGAATAAAAACTAATAAACTTAATAAAAATAAAACTTAGAAAATGCCTGGCGCCCACATCTTTAAAGATTTTGGAACATTATAAATGCAATTTGGTTGTGTTTATTAATACTTATCGAAATGTCGAAGAAATTTTTTTAAATCGGACCATTCATTAACCAGTTATGAGCTAATAATGAAATTCAAGCAGTGCAAGCAGTGGCATGCATATATCCGTCTCCCTCGCACTGATAGTAGAGGTACTTGATTATAGTTTTCTCTCTGGTTTGTTCTGCACTCATCAAAAATTCCTTTTTACTTTTATCGCCTTGCTTAAGAGGTATTTTTTGTAAATAAATGTATCTTGATTTTCCATCAATTTTTTTTGTAGGAGTGTAGATTTTGGCTGCACTTGTAGGTTCGACCCCATGGATCGGCTAGCCTGGGAAATCCGTGTACGCATTAATGCGACGCGTGTCCTGCTTGTTTATGCGCCGCCAACAACAAACAGCCCCAACTAATTTATGTATATCTCACTACAGTTGTGTGGGCGGTGCCACGCCCATCGACTGAATGTCCGATGTTCGATGTGAAAAATGGATAATTAGTTAATTGCGGTACGTGGCCGAGAAATGCGGGGGGGATTTATGTATTTTAGTTATTAATTAAGTGCGTGGCTCTTAATCTGTTTGTGTGCCCGCACACAGGACCTTGAAATGAATCGCAGGATATTTGGGGTAATTGGAGAGCATATTGAAGCGAAAGTGATTTGGTTACCCCATTTTATTGTCCTTGGCTAAATGAGTTTGTGCAACTGTTGACTCGACACTTGAACGCTACTTACTTGATCTTCTCCCATATCTCCTCGCCGAAATGCTTTAGCACCAGCAGCTCCAGGGCGTAGTTAACGAAGCCATACTGCGATTTAAGAGAAAACAGTGAGCGATTAGTATTTATGTTTATGGCCAGCTCTTCAAAAGAACATCAATACTTCTGCTCTAGTGTCTGTATCTGGTCGAAACGATTCAGAATCGTAAAAATCGCAGCTCTTCGATTTTAATTGCATTCCCAGATGGGACACAAGCTTTGATTCGAGTCGATAAATTTGAAATATGCGAAATCAATAGCGATTGCGCATTTTCATTTCGTTTAAATGTATCCGAAAAGCAATCAATTTGATTTGTTGTGCGAAATCAAGACCCTCAAAGGAAAAAAAAGGAAAGAGAAAGGAACCAGCAGACATACCTCTGCCACACAGATACGCAGCACAATCAATCGCTTCCGCCGGAAGTAATACTAAACAAGCAAAATACTTGAAATATATTTACATACATTACGCATACGTCTAGTTGGCCACACATGAGGTTCAGTGTGTTTGGCTTTCTGTGTTTTTGTTTGTGTCTGCTGTTGCTGTACGATTTTTTTCTACTGCTCCCTGGGCTTTTTTCTGCTGTTCTGCTCGGTTGTCTGATGAAGATGTATCTAACCGATATTTGATGTTTATTGCCTTTGTCGGGCACATTGAAATGTTCAAGCCAGAGGTATTGTATAAAGAGAGTGGAATGGGATGTTTGAAATGCTGCGAAATCGCAATCATTAGATCAACATTTTCATGCGTATGTCAACTTGAGGACTTTCTTAAGCAGGTGTCTTTTTTAAATCGAAAAACTAGATTGCGCTCTTCGAATCTCAAAAATAAATAATACTTTTTAAATCAATTCTAGTATTGGGTTTTAAAACCTCCAAAATAAAAGTATGAAGTGGTAAACAACTTTGCCTTTCTAATAACTTTGATGTAGAGCTTGAAAGAATATCGACATTTTGCTATTTCTCAATATTTAAAATAAGCATCGATATTATTGTATCGATACAGTTAAAATATCGAAAATATCAAGCTCTACATTGAAGCAAACATTTTAGGTACCTTTCTAGGGCCTTTTATTTTTTCTTCCCTAATTAATTAAATTTTCAATTAAATACCACTTACCATTTTAGTGCTTTTTTCGTTTTCGGTTTTCGCTTAATTGAAACGCGTTGCTGGCGTATTTAATTCACTTTCACAACGAATATGTTCAAACGCATATCACAACTGAAATTGGACACCAGAATTCAATATTGATATTGCAATTTATTTCATTTTCGCGATTTGTCCGAATGCCCGGGGAGCGATTTCCACTGCTCCTGTGGGAGTGCGATAATGAAAATGTAATAAATTATATTTGTTTACCCAACTGATACGAGTGCTATGATAAACGCAAAAAGTGTAATGAAAATTACAATGTAAACATTGCGGTCTGGACAATTATGAGCGGCGCATGTGGTAAAGTGGGGAAAAATATGAGCAACGATTGTTGAGTGTTATTATTACACCGCTGCCATTTATGAATATTTTATGGGATGCGATATCAAATCGGTTTCGCTACGCCGTAGCCTCTGGTTTTCCAGGCCAAAAATTTAAACGCCTGCTTTAATCAAATATTTAAATGAGCGGAACAAGGAAAGTCGTCCCAAGTGGCCCCGAGCCTTTTACTTTTCCGAAAACTTGGCAGCCACAATTTCTAGGGCCATTTCATCTGCATTTTTGTGTGTGCCACATACATATGCGATGTTTGTTGCATGCCACATGCAACACGTGCGGAAGCGAAAGGCACAACACACCGATACAGCAATAGAAAAGCAAGCAACAACAAGGAAACCCGCAGCTCAGCCATCAACTGGGTCACAATTTAAGCGAAGAAAATGGTGGCTTGGAATTCGCTTGGCCGAATCCATAGATGCCCTGGAAAATGGGTTAGTGCTGCCTAAGAAATTGGAAAGTGCTAAATTGTAGAATTTGTAAATATTTCGACTGTTAAAAAAGGGTTTAGTTAAATGTATATAAACAAACTTTAAAAAGGAGTTTCCAATTCATTTTAAAACTGTCAAAAAGTATGCTTTAAAAGTTATAAAATCCTATTTTGCATTAAAAATATACTGTAGCATACTTTTGGGCACCTTTAAAAACCACGCTAATACAACGACTTAGTTCTCTTTAGAAACTCATAGGGTAACAGCTGAAACAAGGCTACACAGGCTGCATACGTCTGGTTAATTACACAAAAGTCAGGTAAAAACAGCCAACACACACACACTTTTGGCCAAAAGCGAGTGCGAGTGAAACTCGAAATTTATGCGCCACGACGAGTGCAGGGCAATTAAGGCATTTCGAACGTTGGGTTTTTTTTGCAGGGAACTCAAAAGGGAGTTTGGGAGTTACCTAGGCAGGGGAATCGCCTTGAGGGCAGGATTGGCATAAACGAGTGGAGCACAAAATGGCAGCCCTGGCCGGAAAAGTTACCTCCAATTGAAAAGAGGGAAACTTCGGCCTGCAAAGCAATGATAAGTTGTTACACGGGGAAAAGCACAGTGAGTTCGTCGAGCCGTAAGGGATTTCCACCTGCCGTGCCGACGAAATGCTTTAAATACTTTAAACAGAAAGCAGCCAGCGAGCGGAGAAAAATATCGATTTTCGTCCATCTTGGCAGACATTTTTGTAGCCCATTAGGAGCCTCTCGTTTTGAGATATATCAACGTGTATATGCTGTGTACCCACATGCCCGTTGTTTATTTAGCCATATGTATGTCATTGTTTGACTTTTTCCACCCCCGAAATGTTTGCCTATTACGATTACCCAAACAGGGAATATTAATCAGGCAATAGCTATTTGCGAATGACCTCGGGGCCATCATCCTGACATCCTTCCAATTGAGCGAATTTTAATTACGTGCAACATTTGGCATTTTGATAACGGTAAGGCACTGTCAACAGAGGGTCCTTGTGCTATTTTCGTGCCATTTTCCAGCGAGAGAGAGACAAGAGTGTAAATAAGTCTCGATTGCGAGGGCTTTGCAATTTGTTTGGCCAGGGCTTATATATATTATATGTAGAGAAGAAGGGGCCAAAGTTTCTTCGATGGGGCCATTTGTCAACTGCTATTTGGCGATGACGAGCACGCCATTTGATAATTGCGACAAAATGACGCCGATGCGAAAGTAAAAACAAAACGATATTTACTCGGCCCAGTTGAAATAGTCCCCTTTTTATCCTCCCCGCCCTTCCCGAAGGGCCTCTGTCGTTCTGCCTGTCAATTTAGCGCTAAACTGACAATAACTGAGTTAATGATGAGCCTGCCATTAGGCCAGGGCACAAAATGAGGCACAGTGCACACAACATGGCCACAGGACGGCCGCAGGATGTGGATGCCGTGTCCTCCACAAAAGTTGAGTTTGTACAGAGAAAAAATAATATTCCAAATGAATAAAGTGGCTTTGAAAATGCAGAAAAATTCTATAGAGTAACTAATTAATTTGGTTAAAATTAAACCATTTTTTAAAATAAGGTTTAAGCTTCGGATAACCAAAAAAAAAGTCAATTGAATAATTAATTAGAAAACTTCGTTTATGGGGAGGAAACTCTCAAAGTTCAGAACTCAAAATATTTTGTTGCATACTTTCAGACGCCTTTTTTATGATTTTGAAGCCCTAGTAAATCTTTTTAATAATCAGCACATTAAAAAATTTTTTTAAAATAAAGTTTCAGCTTCGGATATGCAAAAAAATAATTTAATTGAATAATTAATTATAGAACTTCGTTTTTGGGGATAAAACTCTCAATGCTCTGAACTCAAAATATTTTGTTGCATACTTTCAGACGCCTTTATTTATGATTTCAAAACCCTAGTGAAACTTTTTGATTATCAGCACATTAAAAAACATGTTTTTTATTTAATTATTTATAGGGCCAACTTTGATGAATACTTTTCAAAGTCGAGTCATTTTGACCGCCTTTTTTCCGCAGTGCATCCTTTGGGTAAAGGGAACTGTGCTGAAAATGTGGCAAAAAAGCAATTGTACATTCAACTCTGTGTCCGCCTGGGCATTTATCAAATATAATGGTCATTCACTATCGTCCGACCAACTAAAACAACTGTCAGCAAATTGCCGTGGGCACGCAAAGCTAAATGTCTAATAAACTTTGACATATTGAGGCAAATATTTCTATTTGGCAACTTTTGCAGGACGAATGGGAAAGGGAATCGCAGGACCACATAAATTAAGGACAATGATAGCGTGAAATATCTGCCCGGGAACCGAAATAAATTAGAGCGCACAGAAGTATGCTTTAATATCTGGGGCTTTCTGTGTGTTTGTGTGGCAAATACGAATATGGTTCACAAAAAACAAAAAGAAACACACACATGTGTACGTGTGTGTGGGTGGATAATTTACATTTGTTTGAGCCGCGCGATTCCTTTTTTTATTGGGCGATTCCCCTGGCTTTTGTTTATTCGCAACTTGTGATTTATCTGTGTGTTTGTTACGCTTTCTCGTTTTTATTTTTAGCTGCTTTCCCCGAGTTTTGCTTTCACTCTCGCAATAACTTTCCACTTTCACTGGCCGTGTTTCATACGATGATGATGATGATAAGGAACGCGAAACGCGCGCGCGACTTTTCCCAAGGAGTTTTCCCCAGACCGCTACGATTTTTCCGCCGTACTCGGTGCGCCGCAGTGAACAATTCGCCTGAATCAGCCGTCGACGACTGAGCGCTTCCTGCCGAAGGAGCGAAGTATTAAAGGCGGCTCCTCGCAGGACACTTGTCCGCTTTTCCTTTGTCGGCTGCCAATTGCCTGGCCCACTCAGCTGTTTGTTGTTGCTGGTCGTCGGAAAAGCGAGGCGGTCGGAAAAGCTTTCCCACGCGCAAAGCTCGCTCTGGAGCTCTGTCTCTTTCTAGGGTTTTCCGCCACTAAACAACAGATGGCGGGTGCCTGGTTATAAATGATAGTATAATAATAATAAATTCAAAAGGGGTAAGGTATTTTGTTTTAATTTTTAATATATTCAAAAAACTTTGGTAAAGAGAAAGATTCATTTTAGATGTTGAATTTTTGTATTTATTTAATGTTATTATTTTTAAATTATTTAGTTTGTAACTAACAATGAATGGAATATATATTTAAATGTTTAATATTCCTTCTAAATTGTCTTATATTATAAAGAAAAACCAAACGTATTTAGAAACAATTGCAAAAAATATTTATGTAATTAATAAAGATTTTACTAACAATTAAAATCCATTTTATAAATTTTGTTATTTTAAAAATAAGTAAATTTTTAATCAACAACCATTGCAAGGTTTCCGTATTCTTAGAAACCATTTTGCCACCACCGTTTGGTTTCGGCTTTTGTAGTTTTGATTTGTTGGATGCGGCTCAAATCACCCGCTCAATTTTCTCCTGCAATTGTTTACTTTGCATTCGCTTTACCAGCAAAGCCCCCACCACCCACTTCCGTTTCCTGCGTTATTTATTGCCGGCTTTATTTACTTTCCTGCTGATTTTTGTCAAACTCCCACCGTCCCCTGTCCCCAGTCAATGGCTCACGCATAATTTACCTACGACAATAGATTTTCGGGCAGCTCCAGTCAAGCAGATGAACATTTCAGCGCTCCAGAGGCAGCAAATAAATTAGAGACACTTGCAGTGCAAACAGCAAACAGAAGTCCTCGAACAGCACATATACAGTAATTGAAATTGAATGGGTGGGCGGAATGGTGGGTGGGTGTGGAAAGTGGGGGGTGGCAAGGTCGGCCAATGGGGCGCACTGGGGCGTGGCTAAACAAGCACCTGTTAGCGACAAAACACCATGGCGAACCCACTCAGAAAAGCCGCAGCACAGGCAGTTTGTAGAGTGCATCAATCGGATATTCATGTGCGCTTAAGCGCTGCATAAATTAATTACTCCCCGCAAACATAATTAAACGCATTGTCCAAGTTTTAATTGTGCTGGCTTTTGGCGCTATTTTATTCGTTCGCACAAAGGTCGAAAGAGCATCCCGTCTGGCAACAAAAACAGAGGCATTTGCGCTGCTGACAGGACATGGCTGCCGGTGACATTGACGCAGGAGAGGCAGGAGTTGGCAGGACGAAAGGGGCAGGGGTAGGGACAATTTAGCCAGTTCAGTAGCCAGGTATCGTAGTAAACTGGCCTGCCTGCAGACTGTCAAAGTCATTGTCAGTCGGCCGGGGGCTATGGCTCTGCACAACTGCAAAAACTGTGCCGGAATGCTACCCCTTTACCTTCCCTCGTTAGCTATCTAACTACGAAATCAAAAGGGGGACTAACATCAGACACCGGATATTTATATACCCTAGAAGTTCCCTTGGATTTATTTAAAACATATTTGTTCTACAAAAATGATAATAAATACTTAGGCTTTGCGCAAATGTATGATATATCATAATCTGTCATTTATGCTAAATTTGTTATAGTATTCAAATGTTTAAGACTAGAATTTAGTTAAAATTTGTTATAAGAATACTTTTCAATTTTATTTCAAAAAAATATTATTATTACAAAACCATTAAAAAAATGTCCAACTTAAAAAACCATAATTAAAATTGGTTGAACATAACTAAAATGTCAAAATGGGTTTTAGGTCTTAAACAAAATGAAACTAAAATTAAATAAAATAAAATGAAAAAGCATAGTTTTTAAAGATTTAAAGATTTTTAAGTTTAAATTTAACAATTTCATGTGTTCTTAAAGATTAATTTCCAATTAAATCGGGTTTAATTTGTACCTCTCAAAACCTTTTTCTCGAAAATATGACTTATACCAAATCTCATAAAGATCGCAAAATCAGGCACTCCCTTTCAAACGCATAGGGCCACTGACGAATGGAAGACGCCTGCTCTGGGCACTTGAGGTCGTTACAAGTCATCTTTTTGATCCGGTTTCAGTTGGCTGGCCAGTGGTTGGTGGTTTGTGGTCGAAGAAGGAGAAGGAGAAGGAGTTTTTTCAGCTGGCCGCGAAATAAAAGAAGCCAACTCATCGAGAGGTCCTGCCAACATTGTGCCAGTGAAATGGAGCGTGTTCGCTGCAGAAGCAAAATACCGAATGCCCCTGGACTCTAATCAAGTTTGCCTGCCAGAAGATGACTATCTGGCTGGCATTTAATTAAGAGGCCTGGGCGAAGAAGGGGTTACTAGCAAAGTTTTCGGGGCCACCATCTCAATTGCTGCACATACCATCTAGCATCCCAGAGTCTCACGAAAATATTCCATTCTGTTTGGGTCTTTTACTCCTGGCACTGTTCATTTTTTGTTGTTTTTTTGGGGCGGTGCCCAGCGGGCGTAACTAGCGCATTGAGACAAAGGACAAGTGCATCAGGATAATCGCATCACACTTGAGTAAATAAATTCCTGAAGTGGAACCAACTTTGGCAGAGCAATCGCACTCCACTCCGCACAGCCGAAACATGTTGCCGGGCCATCATCTTCATCTGCCATGACAATGAGCGGTTCTGCAGTTCCTTCGTCCTGCGTCTTTTTGTGCCGAGGCTCTACGTGCCAGTGATGGTATTGCTTCTGGGCCCAAACAAAAAGTGGGCGAAAGTGTAGCCATAGAAATAAATATTTCAGCCAACGTCTTCTCGAAGTGGGTCGATGGAAATATTTTTAGAAATTTATTTATCTCATTTTTATATGCAGAATATTTATTTTAATATTGTACATCAGTTAAATATGCAAACACAATGATAAATAAATATTTCAGCGAACTTCTTCTCAAAGTGGGTCAATGAAAATATTTTTAACATTTTTATTTATTTCCTTTTAATATTCTGAATATTTATTTTAATATTTTATAACCGTAAAATATGCAAATGCAATAATAAAGCGATAAAAACAGATTATTTATAAAGTGAAAGTAGGCCATACGAAATATTTCCGAAAATAAACATTTAAATTGTTGAAATCTATTATCTTTGCGGAAAACGAAAATAAATTAAAAGGTTAAAGCCATAATTATAAAAGAGCCAGATAATAACAAATTATTTACACTCATACAAGCAAGATTATCTGTAATTGCCTAGTAATTATAATTACCGTCATGAATCAGTTGCTATTTTACACTACTTACTACTAAATTAAATGGAAATACTCTAGCAAGAATTCAAATTAAATCGCCTGAGGCTGAAAAGATGATAAGTGTATCTCAGCTAAGGTAAATACAATATCCTGGCAATGTCATGACATCTCGCAATTGTTGCTGCTGCCATTTGCATCAACAATAACACTGTGCAACATTTTTAATGTTTGGAAATGTAACTGCATTTTGGATTTCAAAACCTGAAAGTACTCATCAATACGAGTTAATCCACATACGGCGTTCTTCTGGCTTAGCTCGTGTTTGGATATTATAGCGATTTAAAAATTTCAATTAAAAATTGGCTATATCTCAACAGTCGAACAAATTTTATCTGTATGTATTCAGGACTATTATAGGTATTAACCTAAGGAATAAAAATGCTGAACAACGTTTATAGAAAAAGTGCAGCTATCGTGAGATAGGCTTCAAAATGTCGGGAAAAATACCAGATTGTATTTATTGTATTTAAATACCAAATGCTATGTTTTATGTACGTTTTTGTGTCTACAGTTTTATATTCACAGTTTTAACCAGTTTTAACCATTGTTGAACCTTTCAATGTCTTTATATAAAATAATGTTAAGGACGCGTACCTGAAACTTGAAGACATATTGCATTTATAGATCAATTTTTACACCAAATCTTTAAATCGCTGTAATATCCAAACGCGAGCTAAGCCAGAAGAACGCCGTATGTGGTTTAACTCGTATTGATGAGTACTTTCAGGTTTTGAAAACCAAACTGCGGTTACATTTTTCGTGTTGCACTGTGTAATTGAATATAAATATACTGCAATTTGGCCAGAGAGAAAGAGAGTTTATTGATTTCCAAGAACTGTAAAACGAATGCCAGAGGCCACAGCTCAGAAACAACAACCTTCTCATTAGACTGCACATCATGTGGACAACTATGGTAGGGTAGTTCAACTTTTAAAGAGGAATTTATAGAAAAAATAGCATTCAGTTTCATAAATTACACGGGTATACTTTCTTATCAACTTGAAACAGTAGTTTTTTATGGCCATTCATCAACTACAAGCTCTCTGCTTCATCTTCTGCCGCCATTGACAGATGATGCGGGTTCTCTACAGTCTAGTCTCTAAATTGTCGGAAAATATTTCGACTCAGACTCGTATTCGTCGTTTCTACGAGCGCGCGCGAACACTCCAAACTTGAGTGGCTATTCAGAAAGTGAAAAAATATCAAGTGATCATTGGCGATGTTGGTGGCAGCCGTTCAAGTAGCGCATCTAATTATTCACGCGGTTAATTCTATTGCCACCTATCGACAGATTTGATCTTATAAGCCAGGGGTTTATGGGGAGAACACTAGAAAAAATTACCTACTATTTATTATGATGTTAATTTAGTGCCTTTTTCTATTTTATTTATTTATGGAAATCTCTTACATTTTTCCCAATTTTTTGCAATACCCACCTTATCTCCACAGATACAGATTTCACACCTCGAACATTAATTTGAGAAAATCAAGTTTCTTTGCATGATTACATTTTTATCTGAGTGCAAATATTTGAATGTTCCTATCTACGAACATTTACCTTCTGGTGAGCGGTGGGGCGAAGTATCTAAAGGTGGCTGCTTATCATACACAGTTGCTGACATCCCGAAGCTACCGATCGTTGCATGCATATACTTATGGCTTCTCCCAACTGAGAGTTCATTATTTTCGCTCTTTAGAACAATAGGGAAATTCAAAAGTCAAACCCTATATTACCCTTAAAAATGTATATGAAAATTCCAATTTTTCAGATTACTTATGTAATAACTACAATCAAATATAAAACAAGATAATTCAATTCTGGGAATCGCACTTTTTTTTTATACATTGTAGATTACCAATTATCTTTTTATCAGCTTTATTTGCTTTCCTAATTAGGGAGTTCATCACCCCTGATAAAAGATAAAAGTATACAAAACTACTTTGCCCAAACAAAGTTCACGGTAAAAGTGCTTAACATAATGTTTGAATAGAAGGAATGTAATGTTTGGATAAAGAAAATTAAAGGTAGAATACTGTTTTATTTTATAAATTTAAATATATTAAAATACATTTTTAGAGCAACCCACCTTTTGAACTTTGTAGATGCTGCAATTCTTACCAACGACTATCTAATAAACCAGTTGACCTTGAGTTTGGCTCGAAGTAGACCATCATTTCGCATTCTCAAACATAGAATAGAGAGGAAAGTGGCAATTCTTGCAGGCCCTATTTCCAGGGTATTAATGAGAGGAAAACTCGTTTTTTATCGGTACTCGCATTTTATCGCTCCCTCGTCAGTCGATCGCGAAGCTTTGGGAGTGCGACATCGCAGCCTGCGCTTAAATTACTAATAATTTACTAATAATTAAGTAAAAATCACAGCACTATGTTGCTGTTTCTCTGGTGGATAGCTGGCTATATAATTCTCGTATCTGGAAGTACGAATTCCCCGCTATTTACCATAGATCCAAATATTGCAAGGTGTCTGGACTATTGCCACCTAAAGAACTTGCGATTTCTGCTCTGCGTGGATGCAGATGGTCAGCTGTCGCACAATCCCTACAAGGACTGCAATCGAGGATTCTGCAAGGCAGAGGACTTTGAACTCGAATACGAAACGGATGATAGTAGCTCGGAAACGCGCACCAATCGCGTGGAGAAAACGCCAGTTGGCCAAAAGGCAAACCTCAGAGATTTGTGCTTAAATGAAAGGGGAATTCCCATCAGACGAAGGTGCCAAATTCGCAATGGAAAGAGAGTTTGGCAAAATATGGATCACATAACCTGCAGATCGGCTCCGGAACTCAGTTCGAGTATAAATCTTTTGGCTGTGAAAAGTCCACCGGATATGATTAGCCAATTGAGTAACCTTTTGACTCAGTCCCAGGAAAAACTGGCAGCCGCCGATGTATTTAGTATTTCGGAGATATTCGATACGCTCGTTCAGAAACCGGAAAGAAATGCTGAAGTTGTCGGGGATTTGATGAAGATTTGCCAGAAGGTAATGACCACGGATAACGAAACCCTTCGCATTTCAGCCGATGTTAATGCCACAAATTCGCTGCTAAGCAATTTCGAGGATTATCTGGATGAACTCGGTTCAAAGATATTCCAGAAAAACACCAGCATTCTTAGCAACAGTACAGAGTTCAAGGTCGAAAAACATTTTGACCATGGTGTTGTGGTTTTGAAAACGAGCGAACTCAGTGTGTTTTTTGTGGATCCAGAGGTGAATAATATTACAGGAATGGCCATCTTCTCAAATGGAAATACGTCGGATTTTAAAGCTCTTTACTCACACGATATTGAAGATGATGTTAGGGCAATTGAAAACCTAGAAACTGCTGTTTTTTTGCCAGAGAAATTGTGGAGAAAACTGAAGAAAAAGGGAGCTTCATATTTGGTCTTCAAGGTTTACACTCGCGATGCTCTTTTTGTGGAAACGCAGGAGGAACTCCAGCGACGACCTACTAGTAATGTTATCTCTATAACTATACCGGGACTGGAAGGTAAGTGTTAGATACTACACACAAAAAAATTGATTGGTAAATCTAACCAATATAATAGTAAAACGGTCCCCAACCACAGAATTGTTAATTTTACCAATCAAATAGTTTCTCTCACAACAACCAAATACCCACAAATTACTGTTTTATAGTAGTTTTACAAAAACAAAATACATGTTTTTATTTTTAGTAGTATAATACCTTTTTTATAGTTACGTAACTATCCGTGTAGGTCAATTTTAAAAATTAAATTTTTTTGTGTAGGTATATCTTTAAGAACATATAATATTTAATTTAAAACAACTTTCTATATTTCTATATTTTATATATTTTAATTCCTTCTATATTTTAGATACCAAACTTCCTGAGAAGTTGCCGTTCTTCCTGCGCAATGGCAAGGCGAACCAAACTCAATACGAAGGTGGATGTGGCTATTGGAACTATCAGACCTGGCTAAGAGATGGAATCTCCACCAGTGGCAACTTGGACAGCTCATTCCATTCGGTGATTCTTTGTCATGCCGAACACCTAACTCAGTTTACATTTTTATTAGGAGTGAGTAAAATGCAGACTGGTCAGGTGACCATTAAAGATGATCACACCTTGGATATCATCACCAATGTGGGTTTGACCCTATCTCTTCTGGGACTTTTCATAATTTTCCTCACTGCAGCTGTTTTTAAAAGTTTCCGAACTTTAGCCTCTACTAAGATACTGTTAAATCTTTGTGCTGCCTTGTTTTTGCAGTTGCTATTCTTTTTGATCCTGAGTCAAAGTCATTTACTAGAACAATTCGATCAAACTGATTCGGAAAGGTGCACTCTAATTGGATCTGTGATGCAGTACTTACTATTGGTTGTCTTTAGCTGGATGTTTATTATCGGCTTTCTGCAGTACCAAAGATATGTGAGGGTCATAGGTGTCAATCATCCCAGACATTATATACTAATGTCGGCTATTGTGGCCTGGACATTGCCACTTTTGCCCACTTTGCTGGTGGTTTTTCTGGAACCCGATTCCTATAGACCCAGTAATTCCACTCTGGATACTACTATTCTCTGTTATCCTTCGGGATATGGTTTAAGTCTAGGTGTAATCCTCCCAATTGGTCTGATTACAATAGCCAATGCTTTATTGGTGGGCTACATCACCTGGAGTGTTTATAAGGCCCTGTTTACCCGTGATCTAGTGTTAAAACAATTGGGTCTCTTTGTGCTGCTATTTTTTCTGTTGGGTATTACCTGGATTTTTGGTCTCTGTTCTTACTTCGATTTCGGCAGGATTTTCGCTTACCTTTTCTGCCTCACAGCCACTTTACAGGGATTCGTTCTATTCCTCTACTTCATCGTTTTCAACAAAGAAAATCAGCGAGCCTGGTTGGGTCTCTGTTTCAATTTGCGCCACAAGAAAGATCAAGAGACTATAGAAATGCCCACGGACTCGATTTTAAAGCGCTCAAGCCAGTCATCAACTCACAGTACCAGTAATAATTAGGTGCTCGAATTAAGTAGAGTAAGGAGAATAAATTGTAAAATAAATATTTGTAGGGTTCCACTTAGAAAAATCAATAAATAAATGATTTAGTACCTATGTAATTGAGTTGGAATTTATTGTTTCAAAAGTTGTTAATCATTTTTGATGAGTGATGTGCCTAGCAATATAAAAGATCAGTGAGAAAAAATAGGAAAACACTGAAGAAGATGTTAAGTGCTTTAAATAAAATAATATTAAAATATTATTCACATTAAAATATCCAAAACTGTTTGCCAGGAACAAACTTGCTAAGCTACATATCTCAAAAAACACAATTATAAAAATGCTAAAATGTTTGCCGTTTGATTATACAATCTGCGATCTCTTATCTGGATATCTCTATGGCAACCGGTTATCATGCCCTTTGTCGCACAAACATGAAAAGTAAATTAGGGGTTAGTCATCAAGATAATGAATCAGCAAGCGAGTTTTCGAATAAAATCTGAACATTAGCATAGGGGTGCAATTAGAAAATGATGAAGAGTTCATTTTATTGAAAAGGAAACCTTTTAAGCTTTATACTTTAGTATAAACGATAACCTAAAGCTCTGGAAAAACTTTGAACTTTGCTTTAAAGAAAACTTAGTTAAAGACTAAACCCGAGCTTCGAGCTTTTCAAAGCAGCCTAACAACCGGTTTTATCGACAGCTTTTAACCGTTTAAAGCCAAGTAGTTCCCCGCTCACTTCGAAATTTATGTCTTCTAATTTATGTAAATGAGACGACAACTTAGTTTTTGGTGAATGTATTTCACAGATTACGACGGCATGTGGCTGTGTATGTTTAATTTCGATTTTATTGGATGCGATAAGGTCGTAAGTCTTGGTCACGGACCTCCGGGATGTGGTGACTTAATTTAGATTAGCGAACGCGGGGCCTTAAAGTAGAGGAAACTAAGGTATAATATTGCTAGAGCTAAAGTAGCGGTAAGAACCAGTAAGCTTAAAGCCAATTAGCCAACTACTGGTTGGGGATTAGGTAGTAGGTATCGGGTATCTAGTATCTGGTATCGGCATTCCGCCGGAACTTGTTTTTCGAACAACAAAAGCCAAGCCGCCGCCGCCGCCGCCCGAGATTTCAGATTTCAGAATACAGAATTCCGAACTCATCATCGCTTTATCACCAGCAACCGCAGCGGAATGTAAGAACTTCCGGGTACCACATCCTTGCCCTCCGGCAGGAACTTGTGCGCATAGTCCTTGGGAGTGGGTGTGTTGGGTGCCAGCGCGTAATCCAGTGAGTTTTCCGAGGCCGCCGCCGAAATCAGCGGCAGGGTGGGCGTGCGAACCACCCACAATTGCATCGCCTGCGGTTTCCGCTCTTCCGATTTTCCCAGCTGAACATTCGCTCGCCGGGAAAAGTGCGCCTCATCCGCCTGCTGGAAACGCTCCAGGTGACCTTGGATTATCCGCCGCAGCTGGGCCATCGTGCTGGGCGGGGGCGTGGCATAGACATACGCCCCCTTGGCCGCCGCCGGTGGGCGTGGCAGGTAATCCCGATTAAAGCTGGCCGCACTGGCCACAGCCACAAGGGTTAACAGCTGCAAGACAAATTACACTCGATTAATAACTTATTTAATAAACAAACAAACGACGTGCGAATATTCAACCTTTAAAATAGTAAAGGCTTTAAGGCGCCAGCCTTGGCTTTCAGCAAATACAGACTTTTATCTTTAAAGCTGAATTAATAAGTGGCAAAATCGTTAAAATACTCTAATGGATGATAAAACAAATTTAATTAATTCTTCAGTTAAATTTATAAAAGAGTTATTCATTTAATTTTTATTTCCAAAAACATATTTAATATTTTAAAAAGGAAATTCTGTTTTATGTATATTTTTTTAATCACTGACAACTTTAATCATCATTTTTATTAATTAGAATTTATATATTCCATGGAAACATTTTGCATTTAATCAGAACACTCATACTTTACTATGAATCACTCAGTAAAAATATTTTAAAACCCAAAATTGTTCTTTTACTTTTTCTACATACTTTCTGCATGTTTTCTACATACTTTGTACATGTTTTTTACATACTTTCTGCATGTTTTCTACATACCAATAAAAACGTCCTGTACATGTTTCCTTAAATCGTATCCAACTCTTTTTCCTCGGGAGAAGCAGTTCCCAGTCTAAATTTCCGACCGATCTCCAGTTAACTCGGCAGCAAACTGAAGTGATCGTAGCTTCTGCTCCGCCGACTCGTTTCAAGTTCAGGGTCTCAGCTCATGCATTTACATAAATTTCTACCAACTAGTCAGCATTCAGACATTCTCCATTCTCCGATCTCCATTCTCTAGTTTGTGTGAAATCTAATTCTGTATTTTTTTCGGTTTTTGGTTTTCGGTTTTCGAGGCACGTGATTTATGCAGTTGGCCAGCCAGTTGGATCGATCACGAGGTGCCGCCAAAAAGCTGGCCAAACGAGGCGTCCAAGCCCCTTGGAGATAAGATACCATCGCAATCTTTGCCATTTTTTCTTGACCACCAGAAATAAAGAGTTTCCAGATCTCGGGGCTCAGACTTTGGGGCGACTCTTCGGCTGTTCACGCCATTATAATTATGCAAATTCGCTTTGATTCGGCTGCATAAATCAACTTTATGAGTGCTCACTTTACATGGGCTGGGGTCTTCACATTGGGTATTTTGCATAATGGTTTCTATAAACAGATATAAAGCGTGTCCGGAGCTTCCTTTGTAGTGCGTTCATAATAGCAATGTATTTATATTGATTTTTAATCGTCGCCTCTTTATGCCTGACAATGCGCATTAAAAGCGAGTCGATCGTTTGTCTTGTCATTCGATATGCCAAAAGATGTCTTTCTCGAATATCGAATCTCTGATCCCAAGATGGACAGTCAACAACAATGGGAAACCATAATGCGATTCATATGCTAAGTCATTAAGCCGTGTTCATGCAATAGTCGTTCGACCTGCTGCTGATCGATTGAGATGTTGAAATGGCTGATCATCAATCGGTTGACCGGATTAACATATACGAAGACACCCGGCCAATTGGTAAATGATCTTTGAACATTTTTATGACTACTCAATTGATTGTAATATGGTAATTTGAACGAGCAGAATAGGAGCAGTCGCTGATTTATTATTCTGTTGATTAATTATGTTAGTCAAACGATTGAAAAATTCGTTTTAAATTTACGTATATAAGAATAAAAAGGTGGTAATAAAAAATCGTTTAATTCTAAATTATGCAATATTTTTAAGTGGTTTTTTAGTACTACCTATAAAAAGAAAAATATTTTCAAGTTATTTCTTGAACAAATCATACTTTCGATAGACACTGACTTAAATAATACTTTTAAATCAACTGTAAAGTTTTAAAAATAACAGAAATATTTAATAATGATTTGTATTGGTCTCTAGATATTTTTTCCATACTTGATTTTTATACCCGTTACTCGTAGAGTAAAAGGGTATATTGTATTCGTGCAAAAGTATGTAACAGCTAGAAGGAAGCTTTTCCGACCCCATAAAGTATATATATTCTTGATCAGGATCACTAGCCGAGTCGATCTAGCCATGTCCGTCTGTCCGTCTGTCCGTCTGTCCGTCTGTCTGTCCGTATGAACGCTGAGATCTCGGAAACTATAAAAGCTAGAAGATTGGCATTTTGCATGCAGATTCTAGGAGTTCCTACGCAGCGCAAGTTTATTTTAAAAAGGTGCCACGCCCCCTCTAACGCCCACAATAGCTAATATACGATTTAAAAAATTTTAATATATCGGAAAAGTAGGAATGCAGTTTTGTTGTGCTTATCAATACCTATCGAAATGTAGAAGAAATTTTTTAAATCGGACCATTCGTTTAAAACTTATGCCTGATCAAAGTTTTATCTCCATCTCCCTAGCACTCCCTTTAGCTGAGTTAGGGGCTGTCCATATATTACGTAATCACCTAGGGGGGGGGGGTCAACCAAATGATTACTCTAGTGCAAAACAATTTTTTTTTTGTATGAAGAATTGATTACATGGGGGGGGGGGGGGGTCAAATATCGCCAAAATGGTGATTACGTAATATATGGACAGCCCCTTACGTCTATTAGATAGTCGGGACACCAACCCTTTAGCTGAGTGACGGGTATTAGATAGTCGGGACACCAACCCGACTATAGCGTTCTTTCTTGTTTTTTTTCATGTTGAACCCTCATTAGACAAATTCAATCTCAATTTAATCGAATGCCAATCAAATCAAAAAATGGCTTCCTGACTTCCTTTTCAGCCTCAATCCTTTCCACTCATATTTCACCATAGAATTCCTCCCTTTTCCAAAACCGAAAGCAACCTTTTGTGGCATCCGGAAACAGACTTGGGGTTAATTTTAGTGGAACTGCCGTCAAGAGGTAGGTGTTGAAATTCGATGACTCATCGGAACGGAAACGGAAACGCAATTAAAGCTCAACGACTGCGGCTGGCAATCAGTTTGTGGCATTACGTAATTACGAATTTGCAAGATTACGTAAAATGCAAATATCGACTCGATTGCATTAGCATTTTGATTTATATGGGGAGGGGGGGGGGGGGGGATTTCCGGTTCCTGTGCATCTCTTCTTTTGAGTGGGAGTGCGTGTAATTACTATGTAAATTATTTATGCAATTAATTTAACAAACTCAACTTCGGTCTGGAACTCACACATGTCCATCATAAAATCCATATTGATGAGGGTCGTTTCCGGCTGAGCTCCACTCACTCGTTCATATTTCATATATGCCGTATGTGTTGTATGTGTTATACAAGGGGCGCATCATAATCAGCCATAACCTCCTCTTTTTTCTGCTGATTTGAGTCCAGCTGGCGCTGAGTGCTAAATCCTCTGTCACATACGCTCCACGTTCTGGGGATTCGTCTGTCAAAAAATAAACAAAGGAGAAAGCAGCTGAAAAAAGGAAAAATATGGGAGAAAATGTGGCCCCAAATGGTCAGGCCTGAATGCTACGTAATGAGTTTGATGGGCTTTTGAACTAAACCAAATTGCAGACAGGACAGGCATTTTATTTTTATTCCAATACCCACTACCCAATGCCCAATACCGATTTCGATTTGATGATGATGCGAGGCTTTCAGATTTCCGATTCACGAGATGGAGGATGCATGTAGCAGCAAATTGAGTTATGGCCCCTGGTTGCCTCATATTTTATGCATGGCAAGGGCAAGCGAATTGCTTTCCAATCGACTTGGCGCACTCCACTTAAGACCACCCGTTCCCATTTCTTCGTTTATACCACCATGGCACTCCCTCTTTTCAGTTTTGTGGGTGCGGAGCGTCCAGACAGACCCATCACCATTACCTAATCACCTATCGGGATCGTAATATGGATCATCGATTTTATACTGCACAGGCACGACATCCTTTTTAGCTTTCTGCTTTTGTGGGTGAATAAACTTTTTGGCCGGCGAGAAACTAATTAAGATAGTTTGCCGACTGCAGCCAATTGGAAAACCGACAGAGCATTTCGAGGAGCCAGAGTTTGACATTAATGAAGGCACTGCAGAAAGCCCCGGAGGCATTGGTTTACCTTTGACCTTTGGCCCCGTGCATAATTTATGCCTCCCCGCTGGCAAATCATTTATCATAACCCCGAGCAGAGCAGAGAAGTTGCGACTGACAGCCGAGCCTTCCCATTTACCATTTACCGCAGAAAAAATAAGCGAGATTTTGCATATTTAATAAGTTTATGCGCTTTGTGCAATAATCCCCAATGCCACATACACTTTTCACTGCGGAAAATGAGAATAAATGATGGTTAAAGGGAATGCAAAAGTAGTTTGGGGGCTTAACTTTTATTTTGGTCTGTACTTTTCGCTTCATAAAAAATATTTTCGGGCTTTTGGATGAGGGATTCAATTACACAGTTAGTTAAATTTTAGATAAATGAAAATAAATTAAAATAAATTATTATAATTAAAATTAAATTATTATTAATAGCTAGTACTCATAAAATATTTAATAATGATTTAATTTTGTAAAAATTTTGTTTAAAATAAATAATTTTATTTTTTATTTTAAATTAATTTTGTTATAATTAAATTATAAAATGTAATTAGTTTTTAAATGAAATGCATTATTAACTAAATATTTTCTGTAATCTCTTTCTGATTATCTAGTATGTAGTTGCTTTCTATTCCTGTTTATATCATCAATCACCGAGTACCAAATAAAATACTCTTATATATTTTTATAAATTCCCGAGAAATGGCTCGTCTCTACGATTCCCGGACCACGATATTTTCCCCAGAGGGCCGTCTCTACCAGGTGGAGTACGCCATGGAGGCCGCCTCGCAGTCGGACACCTGTCTTGGCATCGTGGCCAGGGACGGAGTCCTTTTGGCCACCGAACGCATGACCAACAAGCTCTTGGACTCCAGTATTCCAGCGAGTAAAATCTGCAGATTGAATGAGGGCACTGCCTGTTGTGCCACCGGCAACAGGGCGGATGGAAATGTGCTAACCCACGAGTTGCGTTTGATCGCCCAGCGATATGCCTCTACCTATGGTGAGGTGATACCCTGCGAGCAGCTGGTCTCGAATCTGTGCGATGTCAAGCAGGCGTATACGCAATATGGTGGCAAGCGACCCTTTGGCGTTTCGCTGCTTTACATGGGCTGGGACTGCCGCTTCGGCTTTCAGCTATATCAATCGGATCCCAGTGGAAACTATAGTGGCTGGAAGGCCACCTGCATTGGCCGCAAGTCCGGAGCAGCCATGGTAATGCTGCAGCAGGAACTTTTCACCAGGGCATACGTGAATCCTACTCTAGAGGAAGCCAAAGATGTGACCATCAAGGTCTTGGCCATGGCCTTGGATAGTTGCAAGTTCAGTTCATCCAAGGTGGAAATGGCCACTTTGCAACGTTTAGATAACTATACCATCTACAAAATTGTGGAAGTCTCTGAGATCCATAAACGTATTGAGAGGTACAACATTTTGCAAGCGCAGGCTGCTAAAAGAATGTTCTGGAATTCCTAGTTATATTTTGTTAGATTTTTATTTTTTATGACTTATTTGTGTTCTATGTACTTAATGATGTTTAAAAAAAAACAGCAAGCTCTTAAATATATTTTCCTATAAAAACACAAGAATATTTTAATATATAATTATTTATAATTTTGTATTTTTGTTATACTTCATATTTTATGCCCGAATCATTTAAAACTCAGTTATTTTATGGCTGTGGGAAAAGAACAAACATACTATATACACATATTTTCGGTTCAGTGTGCGGATAAACCGAAACCAATAGAGTTGTGTGAAAATGCGGCAACACATTCTCATTTTGACGCAATTCCCGAGGGCCGTTTTGATGCGGTGTGGCTTTTAGCGGTTCTACGGTTTATTTATGTACACATCATGTGAAATATGTAAATCCCAGAACCCAAAGGGAATGGAACCAGAAGTAGTAACTTTGGTATCATAAATTCTACATCTGGACTTCCTTTATAGTTCCAGTTTGCCGAGAGCTTCTGTATTTGCTTTCTTGCAATAAACTTGCCAGTTTCTGTGACTTTCAGCACACCTGGAGAACTGGAGAACTGAAAACAGAGCGGATACCTTGTCTGCTTCGAAGTCACGCTGAATAAACAATGCAAATAGCTTTTCTCTTGGAGAAATATTTAAATTCCTTTATGGCTCACGTCAAACTTATACACTGCGCTCTCATATTTCCCGGCGAGCAGGACTAAGTGGCCAGAAGCCTCCCTTTCCCTTTCTGTTTTGCAGAAGGGAATATAAATTTACACTTGTCTACATTTTTTCACACCAGCTAAGTGTTTGCTAAGCTAGGGGAAATGGCAAGCGGAGGCCAAAAGAAAGAAAAAATAAGTCAAACCAGCTGCAAAGTGAAAAGAAATGCTTTCCTTTGGGGCGAGCTTTCATTTTCTTGTTGTGTCCTGCGAGAGCAAACAATCGCACGTGAAACGCTGCAGGAATTTCAATTAACTTGTTAGCATTTCACGCTTTTTGAACTTTAAACAAAGGCAACAGACAGCAGACAAAACCAACTAACATCGACTTAAAAGCTAATTTATGTTTAGCTTCTAATGAAAAGCCACTCGCTCGGGAATTTAATGTCGAAGTTCTTTCCACGAAATTGGCAAGGCTGCAATGCAACAGGTGGTGCATAACCCTATACTTAATATACCACATATATACGATTTCCGAATAGAGTTGAGCTTAGTAATCAGCGAATCCCCCTCAAGTACGCACACCCCCAAACCCATGGAGTGTAATCAAATTAATCTCATACTTTCGCCTACTTCAGCAAATAACTGTAATATGCCTACGCAATTATTACTCTCGACAAGCCCACAAAACTATATATGTGTTTTCGTTGCACGGAGAAAAATATCTACAGATTTGTGGACAATTCTTTTACTTGCAATATTGACTCACATAATATAATAATTGGGATTAGTTCAAAGAAAATAAATTATTCAAATAATATAATTACTACATTAAAAATCCATTGATTATTATATCAATAGTTATATAATTTAAATGTTTTTTGTTGGACTAATCAATAAACAATTTCTATACCTCTCCGTACATTAAAAGTCATTAAAACAGGTTTATGATGTTTTCCTAGGCAAACAAAAAGAACCAACTATATTATAAGGAGATACAGATTTCTTGATACTCTAAAGATTTTCAGAGAGTTTTTCCCAGTGTACTATTAATTCGCCTTGACTGACAAATGTGGTCGGGCTGCTTTCTTTTATTCCTCTGATATTTATCTCGCGCTGAAAACCTCATCAGGCTTAAGCACATCGCTTAATTGCCCACAACTCTGCGCGAGTATAAGTGAATCTGCCTGAGTGTGTGTGGCTATATGAGTGTGTTTGCCACACACACACACACTTGTATTACTTCATTTGGACAATCTGACATTCGTTTGGGGCTGTTGTTTTATGGGGCAAACAAAGCTCAAAACGTAAACAAAGGCCGGTGGTCGTGTCCAGTTTTCGAGGACTTTACCCTGTTTACCCCCCAAAACATCCTAATTTGAATGCTCCCACGTATCCTGGGGTCCATAAATATTTAAGTTCTATTTTTGCTAATTTTTGCGTGCAAAATTAAACGCCTGACCTTTCTCGCCCCGTCACGAAAACAAATTTGATATTCTATTCTATTCTAGGGGCAAAAAAGAGGGACAGGGAAAGACAACTATTTATGAACGGAGAATCCCAATAATAAGGAATACACCCGTCACGTTTGAGTTCTGTATAAAAACTGATTTTATTTTTCTAAGTCTTCGCTTACGTAACTAACATGAAATTCGTATAATATACTTATCTATGGTCTACGCAGAGACCACATCTGTTTGCCCGAGCGGTAGCCTTATCAACGGCCTCCCGCAAGGCGACCCTTCGTACAGTGTGAGAACTATATTTACGATCAGGCTCAAGTGGCCTGTACTTAAGATTACAATTGTTCGGCACTGCACCCTTGTAGGTTTTAAGTTACAGATCATTATTTACGGCTCTGGATAGATTTAAATATTGACATGAACAGAGCTCGTAAAGTCTTAAATTTATGACAATTTGTGTTCTTCTTGAACATTCTGCCAAGGGCCGGCAAGGTGAGGTGTACAGGATATTAATTTGTAAATTCTTTTAGTTAACAATGCAAATATAAAATTAGTGGACTGTATTTTTATTTGATTCGATATATTTACTTATTTGCTTTTAACTTATTATAAGACACCTTGCAACGGTCCGGCGAAAGTAATGGCTTGTAATCGTTGCCTTGTAACATATTTCTTTATGGCATATATTACCATGATTATTGTTATTATTAATCCGAGTCCTAAAGAAGCATGTCCGGAAATATGATGAAAATGCAAATCATTTAACTTAATGTGATTTTCTTTTAAATATTTAATTTCTTTATTTAGGCGTGCAATCTCAACAGTATGATTAACAGAGTTCAATTTCAAGGGATCCCAAACAATCTTTGGAATCTGACTAATATCTCCTACATACGATGATGATAATACTTCTTCACTTTCAGATTGAATATTATGATGGGCAATCAAAATCCTATCATCCGTTCTAGCAGTACACTCTGGCGCAATACTTAGAATTCCTTGCGTTGGCAAATCAAGTAACTGAATTTCTGCGTTCGTACATTGCACTCTTACCTTGGAATTAAAAGGAACCTTAAAAAGCCAACTACTTTTCTTTTCTAGCTCTGTCCAATAAGATGAAGAATCTATTACTGTTTTGTATATACAGTTTGAAACTCTATTTGGTTTAAGTGGTTGTACTTCACAGGAATTGTCATTCGCAGAATTCCAAGGCCAACTTCCCTGGCAAATTCTCTTATTTTGCTGCCATCTTTGACACTGACTTAAAGTTGATTCTGACATCATATGATAAGAATCTATTTCAAAATTATAAATTAAATATTCCGAAGTAATATGAACCATAATCATTCTGTCTTCATTCTGGATCGGTAAAGGAATAATTCTAAACAGCTTAGATGGATGCCTACTAAACAGGGGAATTTTAGCATTTATAATTAATTTATTTTCGATAAATAATCCCCTAGCTGTTAATAGCGTATAGACTTCCTTAAGCTCAGTACCTGTCCTTTTCCCTGGAAGAACTAATGTTTCGGAAAGACTACTTTGAATTTTAAATATCTCATGTTGTAACTGATTTGGCTTAAGGATGTTTGTGTTTAATCTACCATGATTAATGTCAATTAACAGACTTATGATCGCTGCTTGCACCCTTTCACCTTCTTCAATTAATGAGTTAAGTTGTTTAGTTATCATAAAGAAATTAATTGACTCCTTATAAACATAATAACTTTCTTTTAGAACTTCCGTCATATTTTTAATTCTTGTATGCATATTTCTAAAGTTATCGTTAATATCTTCAGTCGTTTTCTTTAACAAATTTGTAGTGGAATCTACTACTGAAGTTTGTTTCTGAACTAATTCATTTAAATTGTGCTGATTGTCTAATAGATTTCTCATATTTTCCTCCAGTTGCTTCCTATCATCTTCATCCATTATCCCATATAAAATGTGATATAATGAACCCATGAATTCGAAAGGAGCACGTTTGCTTCTTGATCTCTTTTGCATCATAAATAGATTATTATTTTCTTTTAGTTCTGTTAACTGATTTTGCATATTATCCAAAACTATATTGCATTGATCTTCGAAGTTATGAAGCTTACCGCAAACAATTCTCATTTTCTGTATCAGCACATTGCTTTCTTTAATCATGTGAAAATAGGCATCCATATTATAGTATATCACTAGATTCCATGATGCGCTTATAATTTCTACATCTCCTAGTGGATCTAAATATATGGCAGCCGTCTTATTAATATTTTGAATGCTACATGATTTATTCTCGCCCTTTATTGTTGCCGCTTGTGATATTTGACAGAACAATGTAAGCAATAGCATTACCATTACGGTGCCTAATTTAGACAATCTTGGTGATACTCTTTTCTTGTTTTCATTTGCCTTTTCCATAACGTCCTCTGCTTGTTTTACACCAATTAAAGGACAAATTTTTGTTATTGGCCTTGTAAATGAAGCTTCCTGGGTCTTAACTTTTACAACTCGAACTTTATCATCTTTACCCTTGTGAACCTCCTCTACTTTTCCCATTGGCCATCTGGCTGGGTGACAATTTTCATCTTTTAAGAGCACAACCTGCCCTTTTTCTATATTTGGAATTCCCTTTTTCCATTTATATCTTTGCTGCAGTGTGTAAAGATATTCGTCCTTCCACTTCATCCAAAAATCTCTTTTCATTTTTTGAATCAGTTTCCACCTATCGAGGCTACCAATCTTCTCGTTGTCTTGGATTGACTCAACCACGTCTAATGGTGGTCTACCTATTAAAAAGTGACCTGGTGTTAGAACTTCATTATCTTCAATATCGTCCCCCGTAGTATATAAGGGTCTTGAATTCAGCACTGCTTCTATCTGACATAACAGAGTTGCCATTTCTTCATAAGTCAAAACATTATCCCCAATCACCCGTTTTAAATGATATTTAACGGATTTAACACCTGCTTCCCAGATACCTCCAAAGTGAGGTCCTGCCGGCGGGATAAAATGCCAATGAATTTTGTCGTTTTTAATTTCTGAAGCTACTCTACTATTATGTTTAACGGCTTCTAGAAATTCTTCATCCAACTTCCGAGCAGCACCTACGAAATTAGTACCATTATCTGAATAAATATTAGTACATTTTCCTCTTCTAGATATAAATCTTTTTAATGCTGCTAAAAATGCATCGGACGTTAAGTCACTAACAGCTTCTAAGTGAATGGCTTTAGTAGCCATACACACAAACACTGAAATATAACCTTTAAATGTCTTTTGCCCGCGATTTTTCGAGCATTTTAGGTGATATGGTCCCGCATAGTCTATTCCTGTATTAATGAAGGGATATGAAGCATTTACCCTGAAATTTGGTAAATTACCCATTAATTGTTTACCTGTACATTGTCGATATCTCGCACAAGTAACACATTCTCTCAATATTTTCTTGAGTGAATCTCTTAACCTAAATATCCAAAATACCCTTTGTACTTGGTTTCTCATTAGGTTAATTCCACCATGTAAGGTCTCAGCGTGAGCCTTTTTAATTATTAAATCAGATAGGTGGCATTTATCTAATATTATTGGGTGCTTGACATCAAATCGCATATTGCTATTTTGCAGCCTTCCACCCACTCTAAGAACTCCATCTGTGTCTAAGAATGGGTGCAACCCTAATATTTTACTCTTGGACTCGATTTCTTTACCGTCTCTCAAGCAACCTATTTCTGACATAAATTGGCGCTCCTGTTGTTTTTTAATAATCAGTATTCTAGCGCCTTTCAATTCATTAACTGTCAGAAAAGTTGGATATAAAGCCTTTTTAATTTTAATACTAATAAATCTTAATACCAAAGCTACAATCCGCTCTAATTTTTGGAAACTCGAATATCTTTCAAGTAATTTAGCTATGTTGTCTTCTGTACTCGTGATTACGGTATTAACAACTATTACTTCTTTTTGTTCCAATTGGAACTTTGGCCAATGGTCTTTAGGCATCGAAAGCCATTTTGGCCCATTCCACCAAATTGAGCAATCTTTTAATTTGGTGGCACATATACCCCTGGAGGCAATGTCTGCCGGGTTATCTTCCGACCTTACGTGACTCCATTCTGTATCCATTAGTTTTTTAATATCATCAGTTCTACGTTTTATGAATTTATCTTTGCAATTCCCATTGCGTATCCAAGCTAATGTAATGGTAGAATCACTCCATGCAAAACTTTCTGCTATGTTAGAAATTGATTCCTTTGTTCTCTGCATTAATTTACTTAATAGATGGGCTGCGCAAAGCTCTAACTTAGGAATAGTCTTTCTGTTTTTCTTAGGATTTACTTTACTTTTACTAGCTATTAACGTGACCGATTCTTCTACCTTTGCATATACAACTGCCGCGTACGCTTTCTCAGAAGCATCTGCAAAACCGTGAAGCTGAACTGAAAAATTTACATGTGTCTTTAACCATCTCGGAATCCTAATATCTTCCAAAAATTTTAGATTTTCTTCATACAACTTCCACTCACTTAAATCGTTCACCTCTAGTTCTTGATCCCAATTTATTTCTTCCAACCAAAGTTTTTGCATAAACAATTTCCCAACAATAGTAACTGGTGATAGCCATCCTAATGGATCATATATTTTTGCTAGGTTAGACAATACTAGCCTTTTATTAATTTTTTTACTGATAGTAAATTTAACGCAAAACTTAAATTCATCCTTAAAAGGTTCCCATTGAAGCCCTAAAGCCTTTACGGACTCATTCTCTTCAATGCTTAAAGTTTTGTTCTCTCCAGCATTTTCGACATTTTCAATAATATCTTGATGATTTGAAATCCATTTCCTCAAATTCATCCCTACTTTTTCTAGCTCCAATGAGACCTGTTTAACGATTTCTTTGGATTCTTTAATGCTGTCTGATCCTGTCATTAAATCATCCATGTAGAAATCATTTTTTATAATTCCACTAATTAGTGGATCTTTACATTTATCTCCTATATCTGCTAGTACTCTTTTAGCTAAATACGGAGCCGAAGCAGTACCATAGGTAACTGTAGTTAATTTAAAATCTTTTATTTTATTTTTTGGAGAATCCCTCCACAAGACATGCAAAAAATCTTGATCGCTTTCTGCTATATTAATTTGACGGTACATTTTCTCAATGTCCGCTGAAACTACATATTGCCATCTGCGCCATTTTAAAATTATGTCGAAAATGTCCTTTTGAACTCTAGGTCCAATCCACATAATGTCATTAAGACATTTATTATTAGTTGTTTTGGCCGACGCATCAAAAACAACTCTCAATTTTGTGGTTAAGCTCGCATCTCTAATTACGGCTTGATGTGGTAAATAATATTTACCTTCAGAGTTTGCCTCAACCATATGCCCTAAAGACATGTATTCTGACATAAACTTGCAATACTGTTCTTTTAGGTTAAGATTTTTTGTTAGTTTTTTCTCCAAGTTCAAAAATCTTGCCATGGCTTGGCCTTTAGATTCCCCTAAGGTTTGCTCTTCCTTAAAGGGAATCTTCACAACATATCGTCCTGAAGAGTCTATGTGTGTTGTTTTTGTGAAATTTTCTTCACATATTTCGGACTCTAAATCCTCCTTACTTTCTTCTTCCAATTCCCAAAATCTTTCCAAGTCTTTGCACTCTATCGTGGTCGCAACTACCGTGTTACTTCCTTTTGATTTGGTGCATCCAGACACTATCCAACCAAAGTCTGTGCTTTGACCAAGAAGACCGTCTATCTTTTTTACTCCGTTTTGAAGAATTTTTGCATATAGATCGGCTCCAATAATTAAGTCCACTCGACCTGGCTTGTTAAATTCGGGATCGGCTAACGGGTAGTTTTGCCACCTCGATTTATCAATATTTAATGAGCGCATTGGCAACGCTTTCATTAATTTTGGAAGGACAATTGCCTCCACTACTAATTCATTTTTCTTTTCTTTCAAAGGTTTAATGTTTAGCTTTATTTTATGCTTTGATACGCATTTTTTTATCGAGGAAACTCCACTAATCTCAGTATAATTTTTTATTTTTGGTAATTTAAGAATTTGTGAAGCTTCCTCTGATATTATTGTACTCTGAGATCCACTGTCAATCAGTGCTCTGAGTTTTTCATAGCCTCCACTAGCTGATTTTACTTGAATCAATGCTGTGGCCAATAGGGCTTGTTCCGTTGTCCTACACGTATTCACTTTTTCTTTATTATTATTGAAGTGAAGAAGCGTGTGGTGCGGTTTTTGGCATTTCAAGCAAAGAATTTCACTTGTGCACTTTTTATTGCTTGAATGCCTTAGACACTTTAAACAAATGTGTCTTTTCTTTACCCAGGCATTTCTTTCTGCTGGTTCCATACCCTTAAATGTGTAACATTGCGTTATATTATGGGTTGGTAAATTACAATAAGCACAATTTTCTTTGTTGCTTTTGTTTTGAAACTCTTTTCTCATCGGTTTATTCTCCTGTGGAAAAGAGGAAATGGAGCTGAGTCTTTGCTCTAAGAACTCCATGACATCAGAAAGTGCCTGAATTTCCTTTGTCTTTTTTACATGGCTCTCATATAAATTTAGAGCATCCTTGTTAAATTTCCGAAGTATTATGTGGGCAAAAACTGCATCCACATCTTCGGATAATTGTGCCTTTAATTTTATTATATAAACTGACTCATTAATTGTGTCAATAAATGTTTTGATTTGCTTATTGGATTCCAAATTTAAATTGGGTAAATCCATAAGCCTATTGATATGAGCAGAGAATATTTTTCTTCTGTTCTCATACCGCTTGGTTAGCAACTCCCAAACGGCTTCATAATTATCCCCAGTGCCTAGCAGTAAATGGGAAACCACATTCTTGGCTTCTCCTTTTAATGCTGATTTGAGGTAATTAAATTTAACGGCAGTGGTTAGGTTCTCTCTTGTATGAATGAGTTCCATAAACAGCTCGCTAAACAGATCCCATTCTTTGGAATCACCAAAGAAAGTAGGTATCTGTATTTTTGGTAGCTTAGGTAATTCCTCTTCTTTTATAGCTATAGATTCCTTAACAGGTTTTTGTTCCGTGCTAAGTCGTTTATCTATCGCTTCTATAGTGTTATAGACATCGAATTCCAATTCGCTAACCAATCTTTCAAATTCCCTGCTTTCAAAACAACTTCTTACTTCCTCAATTGAACCAAAAGTTTTTGCCTTCCAAAATTGAATTTTATTTTTCCTCATCGCAAGGGAAAAGAGATCGCAAGTTATATTATTAAAGGTTTCATCTAAATAATTTCTTAAAATCCCAGCATTTGCATTAAAATCTTCCTTCAACATAGCAGTTCTCGAAACGTGTTTAATTTCGCCTACTTCTGCAACTTTTTGATTACTGTTTCCTGCTGCCCTACCCGAATCTCTTTCAAACTGTACCTTCAGCTTTGTTAGTACTATCATCATCGCATCATAATGTTTTGATGTAAAATATTCGTGCTCAACTGGCCCTATTTTTATTAAAGCAGTATGATTACAATTAAACACCTTTTGTAGGTCCAAAGATTTTTGAAACTCCTGTAGCGATAAGTGCACTTTTGCCTCTAAAACTCTGATTTGTTGTGTTATCTCGGACTGCTTCTGCAGGAGCTCAATAGTTTTTTCGGACAACATTTTTCGTAATTATATATTTATATGTATAATTTTTTTTAAATTAAGTTTAATAGTTTAAGGAATAATTTTTTTTTATTTCTAACTTATCTGAATTTTTACTGATGATGCTGTAGAAGTCGATGGTGTGGGCGATTCTTGATGTCCAAGATTTTGGTTGCTTGCTGCTGAGATCGGCGATGCTGGTGATGCTTGCTGCTGATGTCGGCGATGTTGTTGTTGCTTGCTGCTGAAGTCGTCTTGCTGGGTTTGCTGGTCTTCTTTTTTAGAGTTGATTTTGTTGTTTTTAATTTGTTATTTTCAATTTTGTCCTTGAGTTGTAATTTTTTTTTTTTTAATGTTGTTTTGTTGGCTTTGGGTTTTTGTAATTTTTAATGCTCTTTTTGCATTGTAGGCACTTTATTTTTGCTTAGCTCTTTGGCTTTTAGCATTTATAGGCACTTTATTTATAGGCACTTTTTCTATATATTTATCCAACTTATTGGATTTTATAGAACTTTGTTATTTCACTTGCGTCTCTTTTTTGACTTTAACAAGTGTTAATTTGTTGGCACTTTTCACAAATTATTTTTTTTTTTACTTGTTTGATGTTGGCCTCAAACACGCCTCATAAACAAAAAATTTATTTTAATTTTTTAATTTATATAAAAAACACACACTTCTTATGTTTTATTTTTCCGATGTTATGGCCTCGGAAACGCTCAATAGATAGCGACCTTTAGCTGTTTTTAAAAAAACAGAATCTTTAAGGTGCTTTAAAAAACAAAAAAGACTCTTTTTATATCTTTATGCTTTTTTTTTTTTTCGTTCAACACTTTTGTCTCTTACCACTGGTGGGGGAAAACAATCGTGTGAATCTGTTTGCAACCTTTAGCTGCAAGTGTCTAGCACTTGACAGAATCTTTAAGGTGCACAATTTCTCTGAGTTTCTTACCACTGGTGGGGGAAAACTGCAGAGTAGTCTGGCTAATTGTTCAAAAGAATCAAAAGAGCTCGAATGACCAAAATGAACGGAGAATCCCAATAATAAGGAATACACCCGTCACGTTTGAGTTCTGTATAAAAACTGATTTTATTTTTCTAAGTCTTCGCTTACGTAACTAACATGAAATTCGTATAATATACTTATCTATGGTCTACGCAGAGACCACATCTGTTTGCCCGAGCGGTAGCCTTATCAACGGCCTCCCGCAAGGCGACCCTTCGTACAGTGTGAGAACTATATTTACGATCAGGCTCAAGTGGCCTGTACTTAAGATTACAATTGTTCGGCACTGCACCCTTGTAGGTTTTAAGTTACAGATCATTATTTACGGCTCTGGATAGATTTAAATATTGACATGAACAGAGCTCGTAAAGTCTTAAATTTATGACAATTTGTGTTCTTCTTGAACAATTTATAAAGCTAATAAAAACAACCTGTGAAGTGCCCATCCAGACTTCAGCCAGCATTCACTCGGCAATTGCTGCCAAATGAATTGAAACACTTTTAAGGCAAATATATATTTTAGCCAGGATAGCAAGGATATTTGGAAAAGGCAAACTCCCCTTTGCATAAATCTTGTGCACCATTAATTCCAGAGACTTGAGTTTGCCTTTTTAATTAATTTCTGAGCGCACCTTTTGTGTTTTATGCGCCACCCTAATGACACTTTTATGGATTTGAATTTGCCGGCGTCCTAATAGTGCTTCCAAAAAACACCTTGCGCCCGAAAAGAGGGTCCCGAGAACTCAAGAGATGCCCAGACACGTTCCATAATGCCGGGTGAACAATGCGCCCAGGGGTTTTATTTATATATATATTTTCGGGGATATATATGCATTATGTGCGCCCAAGAATGCTAGACGGTGTGGATTTTGGCTGTTTGTAGCTCGCACTTCCGCCTGAGTACCGTTCGAATGCGTTGGGTGCCGCCAACTCGTCCTTTGTGTCCAGCTAGCCTTCCTTGGGACCACGCTGCGTATGAGTAACGTGGCGTTGCGTATACGCAACGTAAGCCCTGGCAGGCGGGGCATAGCAGCAACAGGATCACGTTTCTTGCGCAGACTCTCTCTTTTACCTTCTCTTTCAGCACTCTCTTAACAAAGAGAGTATCTTTGTATCTTTTGGCCACATATTAAAGTTGGCTTAGAGGACAATTCGGTGGTCCCTGCAATTATATCAGATGCTGAGCTGTGAAATCGAAACTGCCTACACATTTAAATGTGAAATTCCAGCCCAAGATTTAATGGAACTTGTGCCGGCCTATCGCATTACAGCTGAATTTTTTCATGTTCAATTAAGTTTAATTATTCGCTGACCAAAGTTACCGCACTAAACCTTGGATTTGACTAATTAAGTCCCACGCCCACCACGAAGATTATTGATTGCCATTAAGCGCCTTTTGCGCCCAGGTGAGTTAAATATTTAATGCGAAATTTTCGGCCAGGCCGTCGACTCATAAAGTGGACAGCCGGGTTTTCGGGTTCGCTGGTTCGCTGGATAAAATAATTTCGACTTGGGGTCACCCACATCACGAGGACATCAAGTTTGCTGCGCTAATTTAATTTGCCTGGGCCTGCAATTCATTTGCCGAGTCGTTGACTTTTAATGCACACAGCCAAGACATTGTTGTTTGTTTGCTTACTTGTTGCCAGACTTTTGCTTGACTTGGCTCACATATAATACACACATATATTGCCCTCGTCTTGGGTCGAGACCTTGGCTTTTCAGGGGAATGCTCAACAATTTGTTTCAAGTTGCGCATGATTTGAGGCCCTTTCTCGAGCACATTTAATATTAATCACCGAGGGTCTGTTTTCTGGAGACTTTAAACTCGAAATTCCCTTTAGAATGCATTTAACCAAATTAACTCTGGCCACAAAGGTAGCAAATGAGATTCGCATGTAGCCCAAATGCACTTGCTTTCCGCTTTTTAGTTCACTTTAAGTTTTTCGCTTAGCCACGGCCAGTCGATTAATCTAACTGACAACTCACCATCATGGCCATCAATCAGCATCGGTTGTGCAATCAGTGAAAAAGCTCCAATCTCCTTCGCCCGAACTCATAATTAAGGCGCGAACCCAATCGATAAGAACGCTCCAATGGGCAAAGGGCAGGTAACTTAGTTTTAAAGCCCTCCCTTTGGTCCCTTTATGCTGCTTTCAACTTGCCACGGCCATTAATTTTGAAGCACTCCGGCAGATTCGTTTAGACAATAAATATCCAACCGCCGACGGGGGCGTTGCAAACTCACAGAGGTCGTTATTTTTGGGCAATGAAATGTTTCACACCTGCCGTCCGTCAAAGTAACAAACCCAAAATAAATTCAATGTACAGTGCTCAAAATAAAAACATATATTTACTTAGCCCTATTAAAAATATTATACTGAAATCAATCTATTAGTACTATAAAAGGTGGCTCATTTTAAACGGGAGGTTGAAAAGGCAGCCAAAACCCTTTGATATATAAATCTAACAAAATAACCGAAATTATTAAATAATTTAAAACGGCGTACTAAGATTGAAAAGACAACAATAGTCAACGTGGTCATTACCCACATATATTTACATAGTTTATTCCAAAAATTATACTTAAAATAATCTATCATTACAATAAAAGAAGGCATATTTTAAACGGGAGGTTAAAAATGCAGCAAAAACCGTTTGGCATAAAAATCTAAAAAAATTACCGAAATTCGTAAAATATTAAGAACTACTAATTAAGATTTAACAATTTTCTTTGTTATAAAATTGTACTAGGTATAGGATCTTCTCTTGTATTTGTTGGATGGTGTAGTCATCACCTGTAACGCAGTGGTATTTCGCTGGACATTCATCCTTTTCCTGGTGGGGCAAACTAGAGCCACCCAAGCTTCACGGTTAGTCTTATTAAGAAGAACGTAGTACACGAACATTACGAATCCCTGCGAGGTCGCTGTGATGCAAAAGAGATACGAAAAGATCTCACCGGCCTGAAGAAAGTCAAGGATCCCGAAGATCCAAGTTAAACCCAGCAAGAAGAAAAGCATAATGGAGCGTCGGATTTGATGATCGATCGTCTTGAGCTCGGTACAGCGAAGGTTCTGGCCGTTACGTGACTTGCAGATGTTCGAAAGGGAATATACAGCCAGTCCAAGATTGGTCATTATAATAAGGGCTATGGGAAGAACCACTCCAAACTTCAGGCCATGACCCGATGGATAGCAGATGCCGGTGTCCGAGGCTAATTGGTGAATGCTTGGAAGATATGAATCGTAGTCGTAAAAGGCTTCCAAAAAAGTGGGTATCATGGGCAGACTCCAAGCCAAAATGGCAATTTTCAGAACATAGTGAGATGGTCTATTCAACTGGGCAAGTACTTTCACCAGCTGTTGGTATTGCCGCCAGGCAATTATCAGAGTCCAAGTGAAAAATACCAGAACGGAGTACTGCATGGAAGCTCCTAGAGCCACGCAGCCGATGGTATAATCATTAACGATCAGTTGCTCTGATATATAATCTGTATTGATAAACACGAAGAGCACCATTGGCAGACTCATAGCCAGGCACAGATGAATAAGGACTTTTGTGCCGATATCCTTTCGCCACTTCTTTGAAATCATCGCTGTCAGTAGAATGGCAAACACTCCCAGCAGCGAAAGACTGCAACCCACGATCGATATGATATCCAGTACCCTCTGACTTTTCGGGATCTCCTCACCGGATTCATCGAATACATAACCTCCTCCCACCAGAAAAGAGAACTGGGTAATGTGATTCGTATAGCACTTCACAATGGGATCCCTTAGGAAGTCTGAGCTATTACTGGTGGTCACTCCTTCGCTCAGCCAAGTCTCATAGTTCCAGAAGCCACATCCACTACCATTGCTGAGGGCCCTCGCATTGGAAAACGAGTTGAAGTTCTCATTCCTCAGCAAAAAGGGCAAGGGTGAAGGTAGGTTTTCATCGTGATCTATTATATATAAATTTAAATTATTTTCATGTATTTGAAAATGTAGTTGAGAACTTACGATTGAATTGTATTGAAATCACTTTGCTTCGAGGTCTGCGACTCCGTTCCTCTGACATTTCTACGAAAAGTGAATCGTGGGCATAGACCTTGAGGATTAGGTTTCCTATAAATCTATCTGCTTCATATAAGTTATAGGGCAGAAAGACTGCTGTCTCTAGATCTGACTCCAGCTTTATTATGTCTAAGTCATCGAAGGAACGTAGAAATCGGTACCAGAACCCGCTGACAGACCTCATTCGTCCTTCCCCAGGAGCTGAGAAAATGGCGATGCCAGTGACGTTGTCGCATTCTGGAGTAATGAAGAACACGTTGAGGTTTCCAGTGATCAGTGCCTCTACTCCAATATCAGAATAATTTAAGGTTTCCACTTCAGGGCCGTTGTCTAGTTTAAGCACAGGCATTTTACAATTTGTCCAACTATATATTTGATCTCCAATATTATCCATGTATTCCTCAAACTGGCTCAGCAGCACATTGGTGGCATTTTTACGAGCCGATAATCGTAGCACCCGCCTATCACTAGCCATTACCTTATCGGTTACACTAACCAAATCAGCACCGACCGCTTGATCCACCCTTTCTTGCCTCAGAATGGTGAAAATCTGGGATATCAGAAAAACATCTGCGGCCTGAATGGTCTTTTCTTTTTGCCTGACAATGTCTCTAAGGTGACTGCCAATCTGTCGACGTCCTTCGGTTTCATCGACCTTTATTTTTCCCTCGAGTATTTGAAGATGCAAGTCGTTCAGATCACTGGTCATAGAATTCTCCGCGATTTCTCGAAGGCAGACAATTGGCTGCCACGTGTCTAGGGGTTCCCATTTTGCCCGTAGATCTGCCAATTCGCACTTCCTGGTCAGTGGCAATCCGTCCCTTTGAAGACATAAAGTACGCGGAGTACCGTGTTGACCAGCTTTTGTCTTTTTCCATCTGTTTATTTGCCGATATTCTTCACCAAAGGTGAAGATTGGAAAATCCTCAAATGGAAAATCCTCAAATTGAAAATCCTCTGGTTCACAAAACATAATACAAAACACCAATTCGGAATGCCACGACCAGTTTTCTATATTTTCTATTTGGTTCAAGCAACCAGTTAAGGTACCATTTGAAGAACATATACGATCCTGAAGTGGGCATGATTTATCAACATACAATAACGTTTTAATAGATTTTAGAGACACTGTACTTTCAAATACATCCCACATATTAGTAGTTTCTTTATATTCAGTTGTATATGACTCTGTAGATGTCGACGGAAATTGATATAGGGTTTCCTGTAAAAGCACCGGCTGCCAGGATATTGCCAATATAAAGAGGAACTTCGGGTACCAGAAATAATTCATATCAAATTAATTAATGTTTTTGCAACTCTATATAGGAAGAAATATTCGCGTGCGGCTCGCTAGAGTTTTCGAAACTGACTGATCCATCTGTAGATCGGCTCGACTTGCCGACTTCTGGTTATAAAGATAAAATCGCTATGTTTGAAAATGCACTGTTATCTGGAAAACCAACAATGTTCGCGGACAAAGAAATAGTCTGTGCTCAATTTATGGCAGATCTTTCATTTTAAAACGGAAAGATTGTTAAGTTAGTGAAGAGAAAACAACCTAGGGGATTTTAGATAGCGCCCATGATTCTTATAATACGAGTATAACAACAATTAGTCAGACCAACAAGCTCTACATATTTAATGCCTTGAAAATATAATTCGATAATTATAATTCGAAAGTTATAAAGTTATACGCACTTTGAGCAAAAACTGTTCTTTCTTTATTGTAATAAATTGTCTTAGTTTTCATAGCAAAAATAAAAAATTACTTTAGAATGCTTAGAATAATCTAAACAAATTATTTCTCTACTAAATTGTAAAATTTAAAAACGCATTTAAAATAGAAGAGTGAGGGGTAGTCAATCTGAATCTGTCTTTTTGTTGCTCAAAGTGTATATAAGACAGATATATTTTATATATTCACTATTTAAAGTGGCCCTAATCGCCATTTTGTCGATTTGGGAGCGGGATGACGGTGCTTCTTTAGGTATTCCGTTTAGGTAAGCTAGGTCAAAGCCGGGCCGTCGATAAGAGGTCGTGTCATGTGACAGGCAAAAATATGGCCTATTTGATTTAGGACAGCTGCGCAGTCTAATGCGGATTGGGGTCTTTAAAGGTAAAGGAACTGGGGCCAAGTGGTTTGTTTGGGAGCTTCCTTTGACATTCGGCATTCAGCATTCTGCATGGCTTACAAATGGTGGATAACCAAAGATACAAGACACAATGCGAGCGAGTTAAATATGTTTTCGTGGCATTGTTGGACTCGTAAATAAACAAGCCTTTGAGCCATTTTTGGGGACCCTTTGCATTTGCATACGCCATTAAATATGCACAGCACACTGATTTCCCAGCCCATCGAAAACCGAAGAACGTAAAACGGACGACAATAAAATGACCCGTATATGCGTATTTATCTCCGGTTGTCAGCAAGCGAAGAGGAGACGCCCCAAAATGGCAACATCGATGCGAATTTCGTACAAAAGGTCCCTGGGATGATGGGCTTTCCGGACTTCGTGGGCTTTTCTTATCTCCAGGTGAAGGCAGCCGAGTCAGCGCCTTTGTTTTTTGATAAATGACTTCCATTTGCGGCCGGGGGCCGTGTAAATCCATCCCTCAATAGGCATTTGTCACGACTTCGATTTTGGGCAACCAGGCAGCACTCGATATAATTGAAATTGTGTGCCATAAATGGAAATTGCTGGGTCCTTTATTTGATGGCCATGTGGATAAAAACAGAGAGGGAGAGGGAGAGCAGTCCTGCAATTTCCCAGCCTGGTGGCTGACTTAATCAACTTTGCCATTTGCCTAATTGGAGGGCATTGTTCTCGCCGGGAATTCGGTTTCGATGCGCTGCTATCACTGCATTTGCAGGCCAGACTTTGTGTTTACCCAAATGCACTCGGTTTTTCCTTTGAAAATGTCTGCAGGCAGTATTACTCATTTTAATTACCTATTTGAGGCCAAAATTAACTTTGAAATTATAATAAATTATTTGTCTTTAAGAGTTTCGATAGGGACTTATGATTGGAATTATAGTAATCACTTTGAAGAATTTCTGGGAGTAATATTAAGAAATACTTTCTTATTATACCCGTTACTAAAACGATTTAAATAATATTTTGAAAAACTTTAAATGCAATTCTGTTGTGTTTATTAATACCTTTGAAAATGTAGAAGACATTTTTCAAATCGGACCATTCATTTAAAAGTTTTGACCAAATAATGGAATTTAGGCAGTGCAAGCAGTCGCTTTGCTGCATGCATATTTCCATCTCCCTCGGACTTCCTTTGGCTGAGTAACGAGTATCTGATAGTCGACCTACTCGACTATATCGTTCTCTCTTGTTTTATATAAAGATACACTTAGATGATTATATTAGGAAATATTAAAAGGATGTTTATATGTATTTGGGGAAGTAATACCTCCATAAAATATTATTAGAACAGGAAACAGGAAACCATATATGCCCATCTATCTTCCTAATCCATTTGAGTCGCCAGCAAACCCACAGCTTGTTAATCAATGTTGTTTGGGGTTCGGATCTCTTTATTGAAATGTCATCGATTCGGCAACGAGTCAGTTTTATTGAGGGCCTAATGGCCAGGCGGGAATTTGAGGAATGTGTCCTGTCAGCGATGCCAAGGTAATGACTTTGCAAATGCGGGTCCTTTTGGGGATGTGAATGGGGAGAATAGTCAGGGGTTTTGATGGCTGAACATCATCGACCCAGGAGCAAAACAGGCAAACAAGCCGACCGTTCGGGAACATCAACCTGGTTAATTATCCCCGTGTACATTTGCATATTAATTGGAATTCTGGCTGTTTGATGACCAACAATTTGTTTATTTATAAGTGGAAAGCGGCGCTGAAAAGAATTCCATTTGGCTCAAGTTGCCGTGCAAAATTAAAAGTAAATTTCTCACTCTGTGAATTATTCAGGCGTTCTGTGGCCGCCTGTCAAAGTTGAGATCTTCAAAATCGCAGCCCCATTCATTGGAATTCCATTCATTTCGGTTGCCTCCCAGCTTTTTCACGCCACATTAAATGCTTTCCATTTTATTTGCTTTTACCATACAATACAAAGTTCGCGGGTGACAGATTCGCAGTTTAACCTTTGCGCCTTCAATTTGTTTTCGACCTGTTTTGCCAGCTGCAGCATATGGCAGCCACTGGGGTGCCATAATTGAGTATTGACCAAACAGCCAGACGACACAACACAAAATGCGGGGGCTGTCGTGACCGACGGCAATTCCTGCAGAATGTTTTGTACAAAAATAGCTCCCCCTTTTGTATATAAAGTGTATAAATATACGTTCTTTAATGGCGCGCGGAGGTCCGCTCTGTGTCATAAAGTGTTAATCGGACAATTAAGCCCGGCTTTAGACTCGATTCCTCTATCCGAAATTCGAAATCCGAAATTCAAATGGCCAAAGCTCAAAGTTGCCCCAGTGGCTAGCCACACGGAGAATCCGCAAATCCAAGCTCAGCCTTTGAGCCGAGTGCAATCAGGTTAAGTGTTGAGCGCTTCCGCCTGCGATTCCTTATTCCGAATTGGCACAGTGGGAAAAAGTTAATAGAGGAAAAGAGTTCCTAAATTCTATATAAATAGCTCCGAGTTCCTTTTAAAACTAAGAAAGTATAATTTCCCATTATTAATATTTATATGCAGATTTTAACAATGGAAAAATTCATTTAAATTAAATAGGAAATTTATACTAATTAGTTGATAAATTAAAGTCTTAAAAATGCAATAAACAGCTATTATTTATAATTTCCAGGTGGTTTAAAATAATATGTCAGTTATATATTTTCTCTTCACTACCTTTCAATTAAATAAAATAAGTTTAAGTCAAATTCTGTGACTTACATAGATAGTATCTACAAGGTGAACGAAAACTTTGCAAGTATATCATTAAAATGACTGCCAACTTGGGAATATTCAAGAGCTTTCGGAAAATATTATTGCTTTAAAGACATTTTTAATGATTTATTTTGAATGTATCCAAAAGGTTTAAAGAAACTTTGCAAGTATATCATTAACATTTTTTGAACAGCTTTCGGGAAATAATAAAGCTTTAAAGCCACTTTCTGTATTATATTTTTATTTCACGGTCCTGTAACCTTTTTTTAATATCGAAAATAAAAATAAGGTAAATGTTTCCCACAGTTTCCTTATATTCCCTTTTCAATCAGGACCTTAACCACCGTAGCCCACCTGTATTGTATTGTGTTCGTAGTGCGCATTCTGCATTCTGCTTTCATCCTTTGTGCTGCGTATTCCGTATTGTGCATTGTGTTTGCATTCCTACTGTCACTCGCATTGTCAGCAACAGGATCAGAGCTGCTCCTTCACCGACAGGAACCGGAAGTGGAGGCTTAAGGGGCAGAGTTCAATTGCATTGTATGAGCATGCGGGTGTGTGTGTGTGTGTGGAGTGCAAGTGACGCCGAGGACAAATGGAAACGAATTGGTTTTACAATGCACAGTTTCACATCAAGCAAATCCCATTTGGCTTTTGGCTCTTCTATTGGTTTTGGTGTGGTGTGTGGGTTATGGTTTTCGCACTGCCGAACGACCAAGATATATATGTGTGCCCCTAATTTCTGGCTTCGACTCGCTCAGTCTGTCAATCTGGCACTCATGTTCAAACCTCACAGCGCTCAAACAACTTTTCCATTTCGATGCTGGCTTTTTGCAGCGAACAGGCTTGGAAAAAAATCAATATTTACTTGCTGCTGTGGCTTGCAGTTAAATGGGCAAACAACTGAACCAAAATGAATTTACCAAATACGAGGACTTCAGACCCAGACCACAGCAACATATTGCAATGCAGTCGGGGCACTACAGATTCTCTTGTTATATACGAGTAAGCAAGAATTTTAAGGGCATATTAGTACAGGAAAAAGTGGAGAATATAATTAAAGATCTCTTATTTACACTCTCACCGTCTGTAGTTTGTAAATGCGGGCTATCGACACCAGAAAGTCTGTAAAGATCCCTGCAATCTTAAATCGAGGGTATTTCTTGGCTGAAACTGTAGCTCTCTCTTGTTTTTCCTTGCTTTTCGGTCCGGCAGAAACAAAAAGTTTTTCACATAGCCCGGCTTGCATGTCGTATACGTAATGTGAGCAAATTAAGTTGCCAAAAAAAAAGGAGAGTAAACAAAACTGAAATTGAGTCGAGTCGACTCGAGAGTTAAGCTGTGCAGGACAGCCAGTGCGGCTGGCATGAAGGGGTTAAGCCAAAGTATTTTGCGATTTTCTGGCTCTTACCCGTTCCACACTCAAAAATCAGATTCGCTTTTGGCATTGTCATTGTCATGTGGCAAAGTCAAAGGGCGTAAAAGTGCTCAGAAATTAATGAAGCAAGTACCGTTAAATTTTAAAGTATGCATAAAAAGGGTTGACATTCCGAAAGTGCTACCTGTCACGGCAAAGTGTCTCTCTGTCCTTCTGTCCGTATGTTTGTCTGGCTGCCATTAGCATTTTGTTTCGCCCCACCCAACGGAATCAGCATAAATATCCTGTCGGAGAATTCCGAGTGGGTCTGTATGTATTTGCATATATGTACGTATTTTTGGCTTTGGCTTTCGCTTGAAAATTCTGCTTCATCTACTCCTAAGCCAATTTAAATGTTTGATTTATTTCGGCGTAGATATGTCACAGCAATGTTGTAACTAATTAATGCAAATTCCTCGGATGAGAAATTCCTTTGAGGATTAACCGCAAAGTAATGTTTGCTGTGTCAATTAAAATATAGCTACTAAACCACTTATAAGTAGTTTAAAATTAATATTTAAAATCGCTTGTTTCCCTTTAAATGAATATTTTCAAATCTTATTTATTAATAGCCATTTCTCTAATAAATATTCCTGACAAATATGCCAACTTAAATTGGTTATGTCAATTAAAAAAATTTAATCTAAAAAAAATACAGCCACAACATAAATATTTGATTGTCTGCCCGAGGCTAAAATCTGTTTTATGTAAATACCCCCAACTATGGTTAGTTTTTTACTCCTTACCCATATTGATATTACATTTCATTCCTAACTCTCTTTGCCATCCGACAATAAATTTCCATATTCATAATATTTTGCCATCGTTCGAATGCAATTTATTTGCGCTTTTATTTAATCTATTGTGTTTCCCGAACAGTAATCAAAACTGACTGCATAACTATATGCAGAACGGGCGAGTTTTCCTGCCCGCAGCAGCACGGAAAGCACATAAATTCCGTTTTCAAGCTCAAATATGGAAAAGTTTAGCATGTTCGTGACCCACCCATTCCTGCCATTTTGAACTGTGAACTCTGTGTGTGTGTGTGCTGGGTTATAAATTTTCCATATTTCACTATATTAAGTAATAGTTGCCAGTTTGCTGCTTGGCATTCATGAGCTGCTTTTTAGCACTGAACAATAGTGGACTTGAATGTGCCATAAAAGCCAGGCACTTTGGCGTAATGAGTTTTAAGCCGAGCACTGGGCAAATATCGTTCATTGCATTACTTTGTCGTCGGGCAAAAGGAGCAATATGCGGACTTAAATTTAATTACACTTGTTCCCGAATTCGACTCGAATCGGCACTCCTGCGTCCTGTCCCTCTAATTAGCCGGCTTCATGCCGGAAAATGGCAAATTACAGCATGTCTGCTTAGCCCTTTGTCCTTTGCCCCGGGAAACGTGATGCTGCACTGGGTTCTGTGTCCTCCGCCCTCGAAAAGAAAACAAGCACATGCAACAGCTGTCCGCTTGGCACTTATTGTATTTAAATGCTCGTAAAATGCAAAGCAAACAAGTGATAAAAGTTGTGCACATACACGAACACGAAGAAAAATTTTAGTTAGGCAACCGACTTGTATTCATAATTTAAACTGAATAAGATAAAACTTTTACATAACTAAATGTTTACTATTAATTATCTTCGGTAGTATAAAAATGGGGGTTTCAAACTTTTTAGCCAACACTAGTTCTGTCTTTTTTCTAGCCTTTCGTTCTGATAATACACTATCAGGTCTCGATACTTAATCGCATTTTCCCTCAGTGCACTCGTACCCACGAAGAGTGCCCCGTAATGCTGGCAACATAAAAAATGCATCAAGCGCTTGTAAAGTCTGCTGCAGGCACTCAAAATTGAGGCAAGGGCGATTGCTAATGTTATGGGGCAGCTTTTTAAAAGGCAGCTCTAGTTTAAAGCGCTCCCAGGGCAGCTGTCTGAATTAATTTCCGAGTTTGTTTGGTGAAAATATTGAAATTTTCAATTGTGTTTGGGGTGGTATGTCTATTTAAAGCGAATCCCCCGACACGCTGTTTCGACGTTTTCCATTAACGAAACTTTTTATGTTCGCTCAGAGGACTCTTGGGTATTTCCTGGCATGCACAAACCAAATACGCGGGCAATTAACCCTTTTTTCCGGCAATTAAGCCCGAGCTTTATGCCACATTTTTCCATTTTGCCGTGGGCTTTTTCCTTTCCTTCCCATCTTTTTTGATGTTTGTTTTACTGATGGCAAACGGATGCGAGGGAAGGGAATCGAATTAAATATATATTAAAATCGTTCAAGGTCAAATGGAATGTAATTGTCCAGCGATGCAATAAAAATGACCGCTTAATTGTATAATATGGGCAACAAAAGTCACATTACGCATACGACATGTTGTCGGCCATATGTCGTGTGTGTTTGCCAACTTTAAGAGCAGGCCCACGTAGTCCCATAAAATGTTGTTGTGCTTACAGTGAGACCAGGCTAAAGCCTCTTCATCCGAGGTATTTAACCTATTTGGCTGACATTTCTGTGTGCAGCTGAAAAAGTTTGTTATTTCTGTAAGTAGGCACATTAAATTGAAAAATCTCCAGACGTGATGTCTTCTGGGGACATGTCCTTGGCCATTTTTCCATCGTTAGGCACGCTACAAAATGCATGTGCAGCGGAAAGACGAAAGTTTTCCCAGCAGAAAGCTGATTTTCCAACGGAACAGGGAGAGGGACAGGGACAGAGGATACATGTCCTGCAGGCTAAGTGGACTTCTTTGTCTCCGCCTAAGTGGTTTTTCATTAGAAGCATTCGCTCTCTCTCTCTGCTGGTCGCTCAAACTTTTACCCATCGCAAAAGTTTTTTCACTCGATGCGGATGTAGCAAACAACTCGGCCAACGAATTCGTAATTGGAAACTTTTTGCCGCGTGATATGTGAACGAACCCAAGCCAAACACCCTATATGTGCGGACTGTTGTTATTTAATTAAATGGCGACTACTCCGAAGGCATTCAACCCATTTCATTTCCAAGACAATTTCCGGTTCAGGATTTCCAATCGATGCCGCCGAGAATAAGCTGCAAAAGTCAGTCACAAATTTAATCGAGGCTTATGCAAATGCTGTTGGGATTGCAGGCTGGTTGCTAGAAAGGAAAAGGACCCCGGGCCAAAAACACGGCATCATGTGTCAGTGTTTATGGGGCAACTGTTGCCCGGCCTCCGGTTCCAAATGAAATTAGATGATGCCGGAGCGGCAGCAGCGGCACCAGACGTTGTAATTAAATTAAATTGCTCGAAGTTGGCATAAAACACACAAATCCTGAAAGGCTGTGGGATGAAGGATCTACGGGGGAACGGAGACGACATCCTGGGCCCCATGTGCCGTGTCAAAGTTCACGCTGAATCTGCATGCACGAGCATATATTTATATTTGTTGCCCTGGCAATTGTGCAAAATGGAGGCAGCTAAAAAATGTGTACATAATCCGACTAAGAAAAACAGGGTGTGATTCTAAGGATAAACAATTTAAAAATAAAAAACAAATATATACTTTCGAGAGTTTTTATCATTATTTAAAAAAATATACACCCAATTAGCTAATGAAATGATAAAGGTAAATATGTAAGTTTAATGCAACATATAATAAAAACAAAAAAAAATAAAGAAATAAATAAATTTTTTAAAAGTAAAAGTGTAATGAAATTTTTTTGTCTCTTGTTTTTTTGTTGCATCCTAAACCCCCCTGTAACCCGGGCAGTATTTATTTAGATGATGGCTACGTTGCCTTCGTCAGTTCCTAATTTCATTAAATCCCCGCAACCTGTTGTCTGAGCCGATTCGAGGTTGAGGAAAGCGAACCGAACGAGTTTCTGGCGAAAAAATTCAATTTAACTTTGCCCGCAAGCCAAAATGAATTTCTTCTGGCTGCAATTGACATGGCCCAAAAAGGATGGAAAGATGGAAGGATGGAGGATGGAGGACCTGCTAACATGTGGTTGTTGCGGCGTCCCGCCTTTGTTGCCCCGCAAAATTGTTTCCCCAAGAAAAGGAATGAAGAATGGCAGCGCGTAATGAGCTTAATGGCCGCCATCTGTAGCGGTTTTAAGCGCATATGCATACAGTTTTTCCATTTTCATTTTCTTTTTTTCCTTTTTCCCTTTTTTTATGAGCGGGGGCGACGTCAACGAGGCGTTTAAGTGCTTAAACCTGAAAGCCAAGTTTGCCAATTTTTATTGAACGCACTTAATGTGTGCGTGCCCTCTTCGGAGAGTCGTTAAAAGTGCGTTAATGTCGCCACGGCTCATTGGCCGCCGGCTGAAGTCGAAACCTTTGGAACCGCATAGCCTGGAAACCTCGAAACCCAACCCTAATCTCATTTGCCCCCTGACCCACAATCTCTTTCACCACCACTAGGTGCAACAAAAAATAACCCTGGAAAATGTATTGCCATCGTTGGCGGTCACACGACCGCAGAGCTGGTAGTTTTGTTGAATGTTGAATGATTTCCTGGCTGCTGCATCGTTGACTTAACTTGGCCAAGGCGAAATGGCGAAAGCGAGTGGCTTTTCTGCCACTGCCACTCACTTGTTGCCCCCGAGGAAGTTTACTTGCTGGCTTAGATCCAAGAGTTCGTTATGCTTTTGTCGGCGACGACACTAATTGGATTTTTCGGTGGGGCATAAATTAGGAATTGCACAATCCGAAGATCATGAACCAACACACTTGGACAAATTTGTTTAGTGCCAAGTCATACTTAACTTTATTTAAAACTGAATTTAACCAGGCTACAGAAATTAGGAAGATTTGGAAACAGTATAACGACTTCCTGTTTTTTATTGCACACTTTTAGAGACCCATTTTTTGTATCGTAAAATAATCAGTATTTTGCTCGAAACAATGGAAATAATGGTCCAAATATAAAGTGTCATACCTTGTTGAGCTCGTAATTAAATTCTCAATCGATTGGCATTCAAACCTGAACATTTTTATTTTTGGGCATTTTTCGCAAAAAATCATGATGGTACCCCTTTCAAAAAATGTGAAAACAGGTCAACATTTTAAAAATTTTAAATCAGCCGAAAAGTGATTGGATTCAATATATTGGGCTATTAGCTGAATGAAACACTGCGTCTCTTAGATTTGGGATCCATTTTGGTCAAGTTACAGCAAAAAAATCACTAAAGAAAATTCATATTTTTAGCAAAAATACAGATAATTATTTTACAAAACAAAAAATCTTTGTTTCAACAAAAAACCAGAAATCTCTTAAAATTTCGAAGTTATTACAAACAATAACTTTACAAAACGCTCATCAAACACTGGAAAATTTCTTTCCAGCTTGAACGTGGCATTTGTTCTCTGACCTCCATGGAAATGCCAATCTTTCTCATTCCAAATTCGTCAGCGGATGGCACCCATATTTTCCAAGTGCCACGTTCATCCGCCTCGCAGCTGCAGGTTTGTCATCATCCCAATCCCAATAGCCTCGTGCCAATAAAGGAAGAGTGAACATGTCAAGATGTGACACATTTGATTGAACGCATGCAGGCCAATCAATTTTTGCTGCCGTCGAAAGTGGATTATTGGCTGGCTGAAAGCAAGTGGGCTTAGTACCTCTCGTATTTGAATTCGTTGGCGGCATTTGACTGATAATTGAAAACGTGTCAACAGGCCAACAATTTCCGCTAACACACGCATTCTACGTGCCTGGGGAAGTTGGCCATAAAAATTACATTTTGGCCCAAAAACTGGCTTAAAATGAAGTCTGTACAGGTGGATTATAAACGAAACGCTAAACCTGTCCAAATGGTAATCGAAATTCGTGCAACCAAGGCCAAAGTATTTTTTACTTTTTTTTATATTTCTCTCGGAAAATGAGAATATCTTCTCCAACAAAAATATTTGTTTAATAATATTCAGAGAAATTGAGTTAATATTATTCAAATAACTAGAGCATAACAACAACGAATATTTGTCACTTTACAGCCATGGAACTTTAATTAAAAGATCACATAGCCAGACTTAATAATTAGTTCGATCTGGTTTTCGACTGGTCTTATGAATTTTACACACCACCATATTCATACTAAACTAAAAATCAATGCTACGCTTCTTAATAAAGCAAATAAATTTATATTAATAACAATATTTCATTGATAAACATTTTAAAAACCTAAACTGATTGATAAGCACGTCTTAGCGCCTGTCACAACCCAACATTATACAACTGCTTATCTAAAAAAGAGGTAATAAATGTATAAAGCATTTTATGAATCAGTTCAAGTATTTCCAGATACGAAAAAGACGTAAAACATAACTGGAAACTTGCGGTAGCGCTGTTTTATGTCATTATGATATTCACAGAATTTCAAAGAAAATAATCATTATATTTATATATAGAGTTCTTTATGTTATCTAAATATGCAAGTGCATTGGGATGTGTAATGTTGTAGAAAATCCCACCGATCGTCGGACAGTTCAGTTTGCTGTTTTACTTCGGAAAAGTCGGATGGAAGAAAATCTCTCCTTAAGTGAAAAAACCATATGGGATAAGTGCAAATGAAGGTAATACTATACATTAGCGGGCTCACCCCCGAAATTCGCGAAAAAATTATCCTCGATGGACCGCGATTTCTTAAGAATTTACGTGCAAAAAGAACTTGGCGGTCGGCCATGGTTCTCTTGTAATTGAATTTTAAAGTTCCTGGGTTTGCTATAAAAAACAAGGGTGCTTTTCTCATACTTGCTATAAAAATCGAGTTGTCTGCCCCCAATATTCAAATTTTTATCAAAAAATTTTGTTTATTGATTCATATTGTTCAACATGACGTGCCAGTCTTGCGTTTTTTATAGTGGTGTCCCCGTTAGGCCTAGTCCACGCTTCAGATCCGAATATAACAAAGAGTCTCCTAATTAACAGCTGAGTTGTTGTCGAAGGTGTCCTAAAAATATATATGCGAAATTTTATGATGTATGTTAAATTTGAAATGAAAGCATCGTGCAAGTACAAATTAAAAAAAAATGGAACGAGTCACAAGTAAAATTTGGCATGAAATTAAAAAAAAATCGCCGCGATTTTTTTTTAATTTCATGCCAAATTTTACTTGTGACTCGTTCCATTTTTTTTTTAATTTGTACTTGCACGATGCTTTCATTTCAAATTTAACATACATCATAAAATTTCGCATATATATTTTTAGGACACCTTCGACAACAACTCAGCTGTTAATTAGGAGACTCTTTGTTATATTCGGATCTGAAGCGTGGACTAGGCCTAACGGGGACACCACTATAAAAAAACGCGCCTGGAACTTTACCTCAATGGTGGTGCGGAAAAGTGTTCATTGAAACTATTTAAATAAATATAAAGATACAAATTGTTTGAGGTTTAATTAATGCATTAAAATGGTGGGGGACCTTGGATGGATGTGATCGTTCCTGGCCGTCACTAAAATCTCAATCATGTCCTTTATAGTCCACGCTCCACTCATAACATGATTATTTGCATAAGTTTTTTCATTAGACAAAAAATACAATTAAAAAAATGTGACAAAAGTCTACACTTTTTTTATAGGAACTCATTTAAGCAATTAAATAATTTTATAGGAACTCATTTGAACAATTAATTAATTTTATAGGAACTCATTAAAACTTAATTACTTTGATTGAAAATATGAGAAAAGCACCCTTGTTTTTTATAGCAAACCCGAGAACTTTGAAATTTAATTACAAGAGAACCATGGCCGACCGCCAAGTTCTTTTTGCACGTAAATTCTTAAGAAATCGCGGTCCATCGAGGATAATTTTTTCGCGAATTTTGGGGGTGAGCCCGCTAATGTATAGTATTACCCAAATGAAACCTATAAGCGCCATGAATTTCGCTTGGCTGGTGATCCTTTCTCTGGCCTTCTTGAAGCAGAAGCAGACCCAAAGTGAAATTATATCCACAGATATCTCAGATGACTTTTCTGACCTTATTGCCATGTTCAAAAAAATGGAGAATTACCCGAGTGAAAGTGAACCCAAATGCTTAGAAGAGAGAAAAATATGTTTTAATCTGGAAAGAATTGAATACTGCGATGACTTACCCGAAATAGATTTGGTTTACGAATCTATGACTGCCTACTATGATTGTAATTCGATTTCTTGTCAACCAGAAGACTTTAGGCACTTTTATATAACGAGAAACTCGGTGCACAGCCCTCATATGAACAAATGGAAAAATGCTGAAATTGGCGAGAAAGCCACGCTTCAGGATTTGTGTCTTTTGAAGAATGGAATGCCTGTGACCAGGGAATGTCGAACGGGAATCTACGGAGCTGAGTGGGAATCCACGGATAACTGGCAACCAGTAGTCTGCATGAGTCAGGTAAAGGAGAAAACCATAAGTAACGCCCTAAATATTTTACACGATGATGTAATGGAGAGAAGGCAAGGCGTTAATGACACCCAGGGACTTCAAAATGTGACCAACACCTTGCAAACAATTCTCCAAGAACCGGATAGAATTCTCCTGCCCGCCGATGTCCTTATAACGAGTGAGATATTGGAAACCCTTATGGAGGAGGAGAAGGAACCAGCCGTCGGTCTAAATTTGGTTAGTATCTGCAACGAAATAATGTCCAGTGAGAGTCAGGTTCTCCAGCTATCCGCCCAGCTGAATGCCACAAATACTTTATTGGATCACTTTGAGAACTACATGGATGCCCTGGGTGAGCAAATGGTTCCCGCGGAGAAATGTGGCATAGAGTTCAACGACTCTATCAGCTATGAGGTCATTGCTGGCGTAGAAACCTACGACTTCTCCGACATCGGAGTGCAGGCTTCAATCAGCAGTAATATAAGCGTGTTCTTCACCAATCCCGAGTGCGACAATATAACCGGGATAGCTATCTTCTCAACCCAAGGAGAGGGTCGTCGACCCTCCTCCAGTGGCTTCTGGTATCGCTTTCTGAGATTCTCGGAAGAGTTGGATGAAATAAAACGAGAATCTGACCTGGAGACAGCTGCCTTTCTGCCGGAGAATCTTTGGTTGGAACTGAAGAACATGGAGATTACTTACCTTGTATTTAAGATCTATACGGACGATGCTCTCTTCGTGGAAACCTCTCTTCAACGCAGTCGCCGACCTCGCGGCAATGTGATATCCATTTCCATACCGGGATTGGAAAGTAGGTATTTATATCACTTATAAACGGATAGATTTACTTATAAGAATATCTCTCTATTTAACAGATAACACCCTTTCCCAACCGCTACCCTTTCTTCTTCGCAACGAAAACCTTGAGCATCCCGATGTTAATTCTAATAACTCGGACAGTGTTTGCGGTTTTTGGAACTACCAAAGTTGGCTGACGGAAGGAGTAACCACCAGTAGCAGTTCAGATCGCATTAAAGATCTCATCATCGAGTGTCACACGTATCATCTCACGCAGTTTGCTTTTCTGGTGGGTGGCAGCTTTCGAACCAATGATCTCAGTAAAGAAGTTCTCATTACCCCCATAAATGAGAAAGTACTGGACATTATCTCGATCGTGGGCTGCAGTCTGTCCCTTCTGGGTATCCTGGGAATCTTCGTCACAGCAGCAATATCCAAAAGTTGGCGCAGTCAGGCCTCTACGAAAATTCTCCTTCATCTTTGTCTGGCTATGAGTCTTCAGATGGGGCTCTTCGTATTCCTAAACACAGATGATATATCGGAAAAACTCGTAGTTAATGGTGATACAGTTCGTTGTGTGGCTCTGGGAGCAGCGATGCAGTACTCCATTCTGGTACTCTTCAGTTGGATGCTAATCATCGCCTATCTGCAGTACCAAAGATATGTGATTGTGATTGGAATTGAAAGACCTCGAAATTATATTCTGAAGTCGGCAATGGTGGCCTGGTCCTTGCCTTTGGTTCCCACTTTGCTAGTGGCCTTTCTAGACTCCGATTCGTATCTACCCTCTGCGGCTGAACTATCCAGAGACTCTGGTATCTGCTATCCATCGGGACCTGGTCTGATATTCGGGACTATCCTTCCCATATCCCTGATTATAATAGCCAATATGGTGATCTTCGTGTACGTCTTCTACAGCATCACACATTCGTTGAGCCAAAGCAAATACAAGTCAGATCGAAAGATGTTGATCAAGCAGATACGTCTGTGCATTCTGCTCTTCTTTCTGCTTGGTCTCACCTGGATCTTCGGTATCCTGGCCTTCATTCAGGTGGGACCGACCTTTTCGTACCTCTTTTGCACTACGGCCACCTTGCAGGGATTCGTAATGTTTGTCTACTTCGTCCTTTTGGACCCAGAAAACCGTAGGGCTTGGGTGGGTCTATTCTGCCGAACCAGAATGAAGATGGATGTGCAGAAGCGAACCGCCCAGCTTCAGTCGATAACCACCTCTTCCGTCTACACAAGCAAATCGCAATATTAGAATAAATAATACTATAGGTAATAATTATATAGACCAATATTTACTCATAAAGGAGCTCTTCTTTTCGTTAAAACAACGTTCTACAAGACTAATTCATAACTCAAATATTATTTTAATTTAAAATTTTTAAATGAAGTATTCCATTAAATAAAATTCTTAACTTGAGTATTCGTAAGATTTATATACCGTGTTATTTATTGACAAATTCTACAAAAATATATTTCTATTGTTGTTTAAATAATACAAAATTATTTATTTAAGTACTTAATACTATTCAATGTTACGATATTAATACCCATTCATAATAATAACGTAAATAGACCAATATTAACTCATAAAAGAGCTCTATATTTCGGTAAACAAAGGCTCTTTTAGACTTTTCATAACTCAAATATTTTATAAAAAAAAGTATTCCATTAAATAAATAATAGATTATACAAAATTCTCAATTTTTATATTTTTAAGATTTGTATACAGTTTTATTTATAGAGAAATACTACAATAATATATTACTAATGTTGTTTAAATAATACAAAATTATTTATATAATTACTTGGTACAATTCCATGTTACGATATAAATACCCATTGATAATAATAACGTAAATATACTTGTACGCGTTGACTGATATCAGCTTGTCATCGTTTTTCATTCGTGTTTCGTGTTTACCGGCTAAGAGCTTCTTATCTTATAATTCCAGTACGCAAGTAATGAATCAGTCTGAGTATTTTAAACCCAGAGAGACCGGTAAAAAGGCGTGAAATTGCTATTTGCACAAATAAAGACGACGTCACAAGTTCGGTGTTACTTCCCTGCCTCAAAGGGGTCCGTCGGAATTCTTCTTCGATTGCCGCCGTCGTGTTAATCACAATGTAAATTATATTAAAGGTCGCTAGACTTGAGGTTTCTTTTTGGGAGTATTGAGTGATCTACCAAAAGTTTCGATTAGCGATCGTGGCGGCAACTGATAACGAAATACAACGGAAATCTAATCGATTGTTCAGTTCAGTTCAGTTCAGTGTGCCGCGATATTTCCAGAGAGTCGGACGTGAAAAAAAGTACCTATCCATAAACAGAATTTCGGAGAACTGCAAACAGCTGTGGCAGCTGAGTCATTAGCCATGAATTTTGACTTATGCGTAAAGCTTTTTTTGGTCTTGGCCTTGGCCTCTCCCGGTTATGCCAAGTGCCCAAAAGAAAGACAATTGTGTTCGCAGAGTGGTGAATACAAACACTGTGAGGATGAGGATGAAAGATACCCCGCGGGCACCAAGAAAACCAACCTGATTTACTGTGATTCAATGTTTTGCGAACCGGAGGGCTTTCAGCACGACTATAAAACCCGCAATCACGATCAGACACCGCATCAGAACAAATGGAAAAGGGCTAAGATTGGGGAAAGAGCTACCTTACATGATGTTTGCTTACTGCCAAATGGAATGCCGGTCACGAGGGAGTGCAAACTGAAGGACTATCGAGCTGAATGGGAGTCTACGGATCAGTGGGATCCCGTGGTTTGTCTCCGTCGTTTTAGAGAACAAGCAATCTCGGAGGATCTGAATACCCTACACGATGACCTTCTCGAGGGAAGGAGGCGTACTAATGACACCCAGGGACGTCGTGAGATGACCGGCTTGATGAGAACCATGTTTCGCCAAAGGGATAGAACTCTCCTGCCCGTCGATGTCCATATGACGGGTCAGATGTTCGGAACCCTGATGCAACAGGACAAAGATGCGGCAGTCAGTGTGGATTTGGTCAGTGTCTGCAAGGAGATCATGTCCTGTGACAGTCAGGTGTTGCGTCTTTCCGCCCAGCTAAATGCCACAAATAACCTGCTGAATCAGTTTGAGAACTACATGGATGCACTGCCGCAGCAATTGGTTCCCAAGGAGCAGTGCGGAAAGGTGGTAGTAAAACCAATGAGTGATGAAGCTGAAACGGCTACTACTGGAGTGGAAACATATAACCTCTCTGATATAGGAATTCAAGCTCTAATCACAGGCAACATCAGCGTGTTCTTCGCCAATCCCGAATGCGATTTTATAACTGGTATAGCCATATTCTCAGCTACAGCTGAGAATCGAAGAGCTTCCTCTAGTGGCTTCTGGTATCGCTTTCTACGTTTCACGGAGGATTTGAATAAAATAAAGCTGGAATCTGACCTGGAGACAGCTGCCTATCTGCCGGAGAGTCTATGGAGGGAAGTGAAAAGCAAGGGAATTACCTACCTCATAATTAAGATTTATGCCAACGATGCTCTCTTCGTGGAAACCTCTCTTCAACGTAGTCGAAGGCCTCGCAGCAAGGTGATCTCTATTTCTATACCAGGATTGGAAAGTAGGTATATTTATCATTTTTTAATGGACAGTTTCACTTATGAGTATCTCTCTCTATTAACAGATAATATCCTCCCCCAACCGCTACCATTTCTTCTTCGCAACGAAAACCTTCGGGATCCCGATGCAAAGGCTTTTACTTTGGGAAGTGGCTGCGGTTTTTGGAACTACCAGACTTGGTCGAACGAAGGAGTAACTACTAGTAGCAGTTCGGATCTCCTCAAAGATCCCATCATCGAGTGTCACACGAATCATCTCACACAGTTTGCCTTTCTGGTGGGTGGCAGCTATCGAACCAACGACCTTGGCGAAGAGGTTCTGATTACTCCGATAAATGAGAAAGTACTGGACATTATCTCCATCGTGGGATGCAGCCTGTCCCTTTTGGGTATCCTAGGAATCTTCGTCACAGCAGCTCTCTTCAAAAGTTGGCGCAGTCAGGCCTCCACAAAGGTTCTCCTTCATCTTTGCCTGGCCATGTGTCTTCAGATGGTGCTCTTCGTGTTCCTAAACACAGATGATATATCCGAGAAGCTGGTGAACAATGGAGATACAGTTCGTTGTGTGGCTTTGGGTGCAGCTCTGCAGTACTCCAATCTGGTTCTCTTCAGTTGGATGCTGATCATCGCCTTTCTGCAGTTCCAACGATATGTTACTGTTATCGGAATCGAAAGACCTCCACGATACATTCTAAAAGCAGCCCTGGTGGCCTGGTTCCTGCCCTTGGTTCCCACCCTCCTGGTGGCCTTTATAGATCCCGATTCGTACATTCCCACGAAAGCTCAATTGTCCACGGACACCGCCATCTGCTATCCCTCCGGATATGGTCTAATTTTCGGAGTGGTTCTCCCCGTAACCATGATTACAGTTTCCAACCTGGTGATCTTCGTCTATGTTTTCTACAGCATTTCGCATTCCTTGAGCCAGAGCATTCATAAATCGGAGAAGAAAATGGTGGTCAAGCAGATCCGACTCTCTATTATGCTGTTCTTTTTGCTGGGTCTCACCTGGATTTTTGGAATCTTCGCCTTCATGCAGGCAGGTGTGGCCTTTTCTTACCTCTTCTGCATCACGGCCACCATGCAGGGCTTTGTGATGTTCGTTTACTTTGTCCTTTTGGACTCGGCAAACCGTCGGCTGTGGATGGGTCTGATTTGCCCCACCAAGATGGAGATGGATGTCCAAAAGCGAACCACTGAGCTGCAGTCCATGACCACCTCATCCACTAACTACACGAGTAGATCGCAGCATTAGTTTTAATTTACAAGTTTGCATATTCCCAACGAACAAAAGGTATACTACCATTGTATTTATAATTTATTTACTATATTAAGAGTTTGCCAATATTTTAAGTAACCACTGTATTTATGTTTCCTTCTTAAAATTGTAAAAATCGAATAAAAACATGCATGCAGTAAAGCGACTGCTTGCACTGCTTGATTTATTATTTCATTATTTGCTCATAACTCTTTAATGAAAGGTCCGATTTGAGAAATTTCTTCTACATTTCGATAGGTATTAATAAAGACAATCTTTAAAGATGTTGATACGATTTTTGTTGAATAATTGAATAATTTGTACTGATTTTCCCATTTTTTCCGAACAAAAACTTACAAGTAAAGTAAATCCGTGACAGATACGGGCAAAGTGTGAACCTATTTTCCTCAGCAGGGCTTCATCCTCCTTCTCTTCTGAATACTTCAGGATGTACTTCAGTTGGCAGTCAATTTCTCTGCCATCGAACATCCCAGCAGCAACTGCCAAGCGAAGCTGAGCACCTGGTAAGTGTTCAAGCCATAAAAATTTAAGCAAACTTGAGGCATCTGTGTGTCTACAAGTGCGCCCTTTGATTCCATTGCCATTTATTCATTCATTCGAAACCAAATTAAATGATGTCATGTGGAATGAAACGAACTGGAGTGGTATTTACCACTACAACTGCCACAGCCTCAGAAGTTTTCCTCTAAAACTCCCCTTTAAATTACTTGTACTCAAAGTCATTGGCTGTCGTGGTAATCTGGCTTAGACACAAGTGCCATTGCAAATCCATTTGATGCACTAAATTGCACTGCCAAGTGGGAGCTCTTAAGCCGATTACTTTCGTAACTATATTGTGATACCGCATATTCGCCAGTTATTGGCCAATTAAAGCCATCGATTAAAATCTAAATTTGGCCAAATATACAGAGGAAAATTATTATGAGCTTGGAAATAGTATTCAAATAATTTCTATGTTCGCCGGAATATTTATTCTATTTTCAAATATCCCCAAAAACATTCAATCTTAGCTAAACAAGAGCCAACAGATGCGGGAAATGAAAATCAATCGATTTTTCGCCGAGTACCGCCCATTTCAATTTCGAATTTTCCACTCTCGCCATTTTGGCACAAACAACATGGCATAGATATATATATATATCAATTGCAATCAATCAAAAGTGAAAAGCTTTGAAGCCTTGACTGCATTCAAATGCAGAGACAATGAAAGCGAAAGCCAGAGAACCGGGATTTTTTAGTTTCCAGCTGCCAAGTACTTGAAAAGTCAGTAGTAGTAAACTTCACTTTGATTCGGAACTTCTGTTGGAGGAAGCTGAGCACCTGGTAACCTGCCGAAATTCTGCACTTTTTATTCGAGAAATATTTGCCTTCATTTCAGCAGCAATCATTCGAAAACTAAATTAAAGGAAGTCGAGTGGAATGAATTGAATTTGGACTCACGCTTGATTGGCATTCGGATTTTGACCTTTAAAGTTGCCCATCGAATTCCTGACTAACATTTTAAATTAGTCGTGCTTAATACTGTTGGCTGTCCTTTTGCTAGATGGCTTAGTGGCAAGTGCCGTGCGATTTCAAATCAATTTTCTGCCGCAAAGTGCACTCTTGAAAGAGAGCTCCTAAGCCGATTACCGCCAATGGCGACCAACTGTGGCATATAACTAAGCTGTTTGAACAGGTACCGAGTTACCTGTTACCTGTTCGCAAAACGTACAGGTAAACTAATTGTTACTAAATAATGCAGTTTTGCCGGGCAACAACTTGAAAAGAATGGGGGAAATAAGAGGATTGTCAATAGAGAATGTTAAAGACATTATTCCGTTTAAGCAAACCTTTGATTATGGGGAGAGAAAGCGTATAGAGTTTTTTGCTTAAAATATTTCGAACTTAAATTTATAAAATTTGTTGAATAAAACCAACAACCAAACAAAGACTTGTATGTTAGTGCTTTGAATTCTCTTATAAAGATACCTAAAAGTATGCAATTATTCTACAAAATAAAGTTAATTTTTTTTACTGCTTACTTTTAGGCATATTTAAAAATAAAATAAATTTTAAAACCAATATATTTTTAAGTAAGTATATCCGAATTGTTATATAAGAAATTCTTTAAGCAAAATTAGTAAACTAGAGTTCTTGCTTACAATATTTCAAGCTTAAATTTATAAAATTTATTTAATTTGTATGTCAGGGCTTTGAATTCTTTTATAAAGGTGTCTAAAAGTATGCAATCATTCTGAACTTAATATTATTCACTGCATACTTTTACACACATTTAAAAATAACTTATAAATCCAATATTTTCTTAACAAAAAAGAGAAATATCCCAATAAATGTACAAGAAATTCTTAAAGTAAAATTCCTTGAAATTTATTAGAATCACACATTTTCCCATTTCAACGTTCACCTGTTTGCACTCGAATTTTTTGCCCATTCCGATGAGCACACCCAAAAGGATAGGCGAGGACATGTGCAACTATTAAAAATTATTTTCCTTTGCGCATTCCTACGGGCGTACGGGAAAGTATTTTATGATTCGAATTTCGAAACGTGCAAATGGGCAGCCTGCAAAAAGACTCGAAGTCCCTATGAAAGCCATTCCTTTGGACATATATGTGCGGCTGATATTCCGTACGTGCACTCGCACCCACAACATGAACCCATAAATATGTATTGATTTTCCATTCTCCTTATCGCCGTTCGGTTGGAAAAGTAAGGAAAAGTCCTCGAGTCTTCAGCGGTGGCAACAATGGCACCAGCTTCAAGACAGAGTTATGATTATGAAAGTTTTTTAATGCTCCTTTCGAAGCGTAGAGGGAAAATGGAAAATAAATGCGAGAAATTTGCCGCAATTTGCGACGCCCGGGCGAGTCACTGAACCGCAAAGCTGCAGAAATGTTGTTTATCAAATATTTATCGCATTCACATACCGCATTTCGCTGGCAAATTGCAGCCAGACATGCAAATGGCGAAGGAATGCAGACAAAGAAGGACTCCGGTTTCTTCAGTTTCCCCAGTTTCTCATCAGAAATGAGAAATTGCCTGCGATCCAAGTGAGACATGTCTACATCACGAGTTCATTAATTCAGAATATACTGTTAGCAGTAGTACTGCTCCCCGAATTTAGTAGAACCCATATGTTTCTGCTCCATTTGGCCTGACTAATGGTCTAAATTCGCCGGCTTCTGCTGCTGCCAGTGGCATGTGGGCTCCAATCTGCGAACTGCGTGTGCCGAAAATTGTGCAAAACGCTCATAACAAATTTGTTGGATGTGCGGAAATTTGTCAAGAGCAGTTGCCACAACAAACAAACATGCGACTTACCGCATGTGTGGCATTCCGTCCGCCTGAATTTGTATCAAATGTTATGGTGAAAACAGCCGAATAGCAGATGAACTTTGGATCAAAACAAAATTATAGCGCATAGAGAAAAATGTGAAAAAAATCTTGTAAAGCTAAGAATTAAATAAGAAATAAAATAACTAAATAAAATAAAACATATTTTAATATTGTAACTAAAATTAAAGAGATATTATTCAGTTTTTAATTTAATTTAATTTTTATTTTTATTATAATACATTTATTTATTTAAAATTTAAGATTGAAGAGATATGAAATTGTAATTGTAGTATTTCTTTTCAAAAATTATAACTCTAAATAAATTTTTTAATTTTAATTTTAGTTGAATAGCATATTTTTAACATTCAAAGCCAACAATATTTTTATTTTTAATGCTTATTTTGTGTGATTACTTCAAAAAACAAATAAATTAATATTTAAATATGTGTATCCTAATTTCTTTTTAAATATCAAACCATAGTCAACCTTTGTTTCATGTGCACCCTTAACCAAAAACTAAAACAATGAATACCCAGATTTATACACTAATTGAATAATATGTAAACAATCTTCACGGGTGAGTTATTTGCGGAAAAATTATGGCCAGCATAATAACGAAATGTGATTTCAGCTGCAGCGCTGGACAGCCAGAAACTATAGCCAAAGGCCACTTGACCAGGCAATTAAAACTGCCAAAAACTAATGCCACCGCAAAACTACGGTTGTTAGTTTTATGGCTGCCAACTGGCCGCGAAAGACCCACTCGAAATGGCACTCGACAATGTGCCAACGAAATCGAGTGACTGTAATTTCGCAAAAAGTGAGTTGTGAAATCCCCAGGACCAATTAAAAACCATCGGGCGATTTTCCATCGAATCGAAATTTATTATCAAGCAAATGGCCAACAGCTGCAGCTGCGGCTTAAATCAGCTTATAAACTTTAAGGCCGCTAAGCCTTTCCGGCCTAATTGTAAGGGACACTTGACGAGCAAAAAGGACTGCCCATCAAAGAAGGTATTTTTTAATATTTTAATTGGAAAAAAGGCAAATTAAAAATTGTCGCCAACGGCAAGAAAAAAATAATTTAATATTTTGTAAAAGTGGTGGGAGAAAATTAAAAGGTTTAATGAGCAATTGAAACTGTGCGAAAATGTTGGGTAATCTGGGTTATCAGATAATCCATATAAAGGAAAATTTCTAGCCATTTGTTAACTTAAAGATTATAGATATAGAGTTAAATAGAAGCCGCCAATATTTATATCTTATCTCTGAAAATCTTATCTGATTTTTTGACTACAGTTTCCGACTCCCAACTCTCATTTGGGCCTTAACTGCCTACCAATAAAGTCGCGCTTCTGTGGTATTTCTTACTTCGCCAACACAAAACAATCATAAATCATCCGAGAAAAGTGAAACTTGGAAGGATTTCTGTGTACGGCGTCCCTTTTGCCATTTCATCTCGGAATAATTAAAGCAAACAGAAATGAATTTGTGCACGTGCTGCGTTTAAGAAATTGCTTTTTCCCTCCATTTTCTCTGGGGCGCTCTTGACTTAGCCGACTTTTCTGGCCTTTTATGTTTTGGCTGGTATTTCCTTTCAGCCCAGCCCCCCATATATATTCATTCTTCTCTTTTTTTTTAATTTTCGCCCGAGTTTGCACAAGTTGTTGCTGTTTTTTGTGTGTCAACAACACAAAGCCGCACACATCGTGAACAGTTGGCCCATTCCCATTCCCATTTCCATTCCCATTCCGGTTTTTATGTTGCGCAATCCAAGACAATAGTTTCACGAACTTAGCATGTATGTTGCATTGCAGGACGCAACTCCTTTCGGGCATTCATATCTGCCAGTCGGTCGGTTTGGGGCTTAATATGCCCCGCCGGTCCTTTGTTCTCCCGACAGTTTTCCCCGAAACAATGAAACGCAAAGCGGAAAAGTTTACAATTAGCTTGTCAACAATGGGTGCGGCGTACGCGGCGTATGCGTGATGGCGGAAAGCTGCACTGAACGCTCTATTTTCCTGTGTTTTTCACGAAAATGTTTCTAATTGCAGTTAGTTGGCTTGGGGCTCTTTTAATAAAAACTCAAACAGGAAGATTTGATAGTAAGCTGGAGGGTTTGGAAAAAAATCAGATATGGAATTTTGATTAAAAAAGTTTGTATTTTTACCAGAAAACATTGAAAAATAGTCCAAATATATAAAGAGATACCTTCCTATGCTCGTAATAACATTGCCAATCAAATGCCATTTAAGCTTAAAAATGTATTTTTTTGTTCAATTTTTGTAAATTTTGTAAGGGGTTACATCACAATTTTTTGCAAAAAATGGCAAAAATAAAACAATTTCAGGTTTAAATGCCAATCGATTTGGATTCTTATTACGAGTTCAACGAGGTACGCCATTCCTTATTTAGACCATTTTTTACGTTTTTCTGACCAAAATACTGTTATTTTTGCGTAAAAATCAGGAATACCATTCGGAAGAAATATTCTAAAAGCAAAAATGTGTAGGTATTTAAAATGGCAGCTACTACAGCTGAAGAAAAAACCCGTTAACATTTTTTTATATTTTAACTAAGCCAAGCGGTTAATAAAAAACCGCACGCAGCTTAGTGAACCCCCCACCCAAAAAGCCAAATTGAAACCCCAAAAATAATTGCCAAATTATTTTGGTAAACGTTCTCCGTGCCAAGCTCAAAATCTTTATGCATATTTTATGCTGCGAGCAGCCCCAAATGAAGGGGAAAATAGTGATGTAATAAAAAGCGCGAAATAGCGCGGGCAAAAGGGGTTAAGGGGCTAAGGGGTTAAAAGGCACTGGCAACATGTTGCCGAAAGTGTTGACCTGCAATTTACACAGGCAAAGTTGTTCGCTTTTCTCAGCGGAAAAGACTTTTCTTAAAATTCGTGTGTGTGCCTGTCGGGGGAAAAAGTTTCGCAGCATAAAAGGGTTAAGTGCAGAGCCCTGTATTAAGAATTGTGAAAGTTATGCTTGCTTTGAAAAGTTCTCATAACAAATATGATGGTATAGCCTTCACGATATATTTACAAATTAGTTTTTCGCCGATTGTATAAGCTTAGGAACTTAGGAACTCATGCATTGTAGATTTTATCAAAACGAAAAAATTCCCCCTAGATATAATAAATAATTACGTACCCGCACATCATTTAAATTGTATTTAAGCAATTGAAGAGAGCTATTCAAATTCAGTTCGTGATCGAAACTCAAATGACATGGAACTCGGAGTTCTAGTCTCGCGTTGCCTGAGCAAATAATAAAATCAGCGGAGCGATAAGTCCGATTCAGTTGTAATTAATTATTAGTTGAGTTGCAAATAAACAAAACGTGTGCCAAATATAATTGTCAAGGTTGAAAAACAAATTATATGAAAGTTATCTGATTTAATATAAATATTTCTTTACAAAAAAAATAAATAACTGATTTAAAATGAAGAAATTTTAAACAAGTTAGTGAGTGAAACCAAGTGAAAAAAATTTAAAAAACATATAATTTCTAAATCATAATCAAATATGGTTGAAAAGGCTTCCTTAGCCCAACTTAAGAGCTTGGAATGGGGGCGGCTCTTCAACATGTTCTATATAGAACCGGTGATTTTCATGCTGTTGTTCTCACACATGCTGTCAGGTGAGCGGAACTTCAGATTATAGTGATGTTATATCATCCAGCTTCGTCACGATCTTCCCATTAGGTACTGTAATGCGCAATCAGTTGATTTATCAGACCTGCACGGTGATCTATCAATATAATGAAACCGACTGCAAGCTTTTGGATAGTAAAAACACCACCGCAGAAATTCAGGTTTGCAACTATTTAGTTTGTAGGAATTTCTTTAACTTAGCTACGATTTTTAGGCCATTGAAACGGAGCTTCAGGCCTATGTGGCCAATATGTTCTTAACCCGTACGCTCTTCGAAAGCATTGTTTCAGCCATTTGTGGTTTATTTATTGGTTCCTGGTCGGATCATTATGGCCGAAAGCCCCTGCTGATTGTCTCCATGGTTGGTGAGTTTTCCAGGGCTTAAGTTTTGATGGTAAAACAAATAGCAAGACATTTTCCTCTTAGGCTTTTCCGCCTCTGCTCTGCTTTCGTCTGTCATTTGCTGGCTGTCCAGTTACTATATGGTTAATCCCTGGTGGTACACCTTGGCAGCTCTGCCACACTCTCTGCTCGGCGGTCTGTGTGTCTTTTCGGTGGCTGCTTTCTGCTTTATTACGGACACAACCGACATGAAAACCAGACCCTACAGGTGAGTGTCACCTTTTGTTACCTGAAAACCCAAGGACAATGGAATGTGACAAGCTTTAAGGCTTTATTCTCGGCCATTTGTGGTTTTAAAGTTATAAGGAAGTGGATTTGGTGGGGATTTTACAAAATGTTTGGGGAAAATATTGCACATTTACTTATTTTTAGATTCTGCAATATAGAAAAAAAATTTTTTTCCTTAGATTTTTGTAACAAAATAACTATATCCATTTTTATTTTATTTTTATCCCCTATCTTAACTCTAAAAAATCCATTCTTAATTATATTAAACAGTCAGTTAACCACTCTAATCTTTATTTATTTTAAAATAGGTAGACTTAATCCCTAATAGATAAATTATTATTTATTTTCAGAATGATCTTTATGGAGTTGATACTCTTTGTAGCCCTGACAAGTGGATCATTATTGTCCAGCTTTGTTTATGCAGCCACAAGTGCCGCCTTTGTTCAGAGTCTCTCTTGTTTAATCATTATTTTGGCCACACTCTTTATTATTTTCTACCTGCCCGAAAGTCTGGGAATGTGTCCAGATCAGGACGAAATTCCCGAGAAGGAAAAGGAAATTGTAGTAACAGTTTCAGATCAAAAAGTGAGTGAATTATCAACTGAAACCTTGGAAAAACGTGATGATCCACCCAAGTATGAGACGATAGAAAAGCCTTCTTTGGAAAATAAAGATGAAGACAAGGCTGGTTTGTTCAGCATTAAACACGTTAAGGATATGTTTAGCACCTGCTTTAAGAGGAGGGAAAACAATGCCCACACCATCATTTGGCTGGTTACTTTGGCCGGCTTTGTCTCGATTTTTGTTGCCGGTAAGTTTTTCTGGGAATTCTGGGAAAGTGATTGAAGTGATGATATCCCCTTGCAGATGGCGTCATGACTGTGATGTATTTGTTCGTGCGTCAACAGTTTCATTTCACAGTGCGTGAGTTTACTATTTTCGAGACAGTCAGTCAATCAGTACCGATGTTGGGAGCTCTTTTGGGGATTCTAATATTGAGAAAGGTAATTTAATAAATAAAATAATAATAGAATAATTTAATAAATTATTTATTTGTATATTTCTAGCTCTTTGGAATGTCTGTGGTGTCATTGGCCTTGCTTTCACTATTTTCTGAAGTTCTCAGCAATATTGCCAGAGGACTTTCTTTTCTACCTTGGCACTTGTACATTTCTGTGGTCTTGGGGGTCTTTCGATCTATTCAGGGACCAATGTGTCGTACAATCGTATCCAATATAGTACCATCTTCCGATACGGGTGGGTAATAATTCAAAGAAATCATATCATTTTGATAAGAAATCATAGCATTTTGTTAAGAAATCATATCATTTTGATATGATTAAAAAATTATGTTTATCTTATTATACAATATTTGTTCAACAAATTTAAAACAGTATTTTTATAACTTATATGAAATGATACAATATCAAGTTGATATGTTTGAATCAAATATTGAACATTATTCATATCGCCTTTTTGTTGGTATGAAATAAGATAGAAATGACCCCATGTCATATCAAATTTTTTCTGTGTAATATCTATGTATCTATTTAATCATCACAGGTAAACTCTTTGCCATTGGAAACATAGTACAATCATTCGCCCCTTTTGGTAAGCCATAATTCCCTTGGATATTTTCCCCCTCTATCATGATTTATTTCCCCTTTATTTCCAGTCGCCGCTCCTCTTTATACGGCCATCTACAAGGGTTCCCTGGCCAGCTATCCCGGTGGATTTAATTTCCTTAGCGCCGCCTTCTACTTAATAGCGTTTATCCTCATTGGGTGAGAATATACTTGGCAGCCATCGCAACTATCGTCACACCAAATGATTTTGAATAAATTTATTGCAGCTGTGTGATGCGAATTAAATTCAAGCACCGAAAGTTCTACGCCGAGACGCTCAAGTAGCCAAAGTAAACTGAATTTCGATCAATATTGATTGTGGCCAGTTTGCCAACTTTTTAGAGCTTTGTTTATGCTCGAGTCGAAAGGAGAAAACTTTTCTGTATGGACAGCATTAAATAACTGGATTTATGTGAAGGAGTTGGCTCTGTGTTTTTGTGGCTAATTTCATTTGCATACCGCATGGGGGAATAATGTCAAACCATTTGCAATTACAGCTCGTTGAAGGATTGACTAATCGAATTCCAAAATGTCATGCGAACTATTTATCGAACTATTTTATTACATCACATCAACTGGACATAAGTTACTACTTGGCCACACAGAAAACAAATTCGATATGAAATAGGGTCATTTCTATCTTATTTCATATCAATAAAAAGCAGATAAGATTAACGTAAAATTTATGATTCAAACATTTCAATTTGATATTTCTCATATCATAAAAGTTTAAATACCAAATTCAGTATTTTTTGAACAAATATTGTAAAATAAGATAAACATGATCTTTATTCATATCAAAATTATCTTTAAAAATTATCAAATTAACCAGCACATATCAATCTGATTATTCGGCAATTTTTTTTCTGTGTACTTTGTCATGCATTTTCAACGAAATTGGATCTAATTGCCGTCCATGTGTAATGCTTTGTTGTGGTTATTATTTCTGGTCCAGGGTCCTTCGTCCTTGCTGATTTTGTGTGGAGCACATGCCTTATGCATGAGCTTTTAATAGTGCATAATTTATGGGGCCAAAGTTTGCGCAACATATTCGAACAAAGTTCAAACATATTCGCAGAATCGTATTTGGATTCGTTGTGACTTTGGCACGTAGCTGAATGAATTCGTAATGTCGCCAATGCCAAAAGTTCACAGGACGCACACAATTTGCAGCAATTTGAATTGTTAAACGTCAGCCCTCGCTGATTAAATATTAAATTGCGACTCTATTATGCGCGCAAAGGTATGTGTCGTATGTCGTAGGTTTTGGGGAGGGGTTTCAACTTCCTGCCACATCCAAAACCCCGGCAATCAGTATCGGGTTAACTTAACCCCGCACGAGCAGCAGAAATCGGCGAACCGAAACCGAAAACGAAACCGAGTCATCAAATCACAGTCTTGTCTGCGGAAAAGCATTTGTCGTGCGGCATTAAAGTCGAGGGTGCTTGAAAAACGCTTTAATATCGCTCGTGCAACAAATAAACGAATTCGCAGGACATGAACTCTGCACTTGCACTTGGTAAGGATAAGGGAATGGAAGGGGGAACCCTCGAACACGCCAACTTAATGGGGATGTCTTTGTTTTTAGCGAAAGCGTTAACCATAAAGGGGAAAACTTTGATGCGGATGCATGTGCTGCCAGCTGTTAAGCGTTCCACATTTCCGCTCTTTTTGCACGTCGCCAACACTGATGGAAAAATGTCATAAAAATGTGTGCGAAAAAAGGAAAGTTTTTTCAATGAAAATACATGGCACAAGGTTAGCGGGAAAATGCTTTAAAATTATAAGAATACAAAAAAGTATAAAATATTTAATAATACATATAAAAAAAAATTAAAAGATGTATTAATAGAAAATAATATTACTAGAAATTAATAACACTTTACGATAAATAAATGATATTTTCATTAATAACAATGGCTCGAATATACATTTTAAAAAATTTTAAAAACTATATAAATAATCTAAAATATTTATTTAATTATATTTTCTTTTTTCTAACTAAATAATTATAATCTTTTCGTTGACATAATACAATTGTATTAACTCAAAAAAATATTATAAACGAATTATTCAAAAATATTTTTGTTTTTTTCCCAGTGCACCAAACTAGTCAAAGACGCTGTCTAATTGAGCCAGTCAGATAGATAAGACGCTCATAAAACTTTAAACAGGGACCACAAAGTAGCGACCGCTTCCGGTGCTCCGATGATTGATGGGCATTTTAGTGGCTCGAAGTCGTCGGTAGCCAACTGAGGTCCGTGAGGTCCACACGGCGCATACGTAATCGTTTATTAAACAAAACAAATTATGAGCTGCCAGCGGGCCAAACAACATGCAAGTGTTGACGAAGGTCAAGTTTGGCCTTTGCTTGATTTTTCCAACTACCAAGCGTCGAAAGAGCAAAAGAGCACTGGTTATAACGTAAGTCCTTACGTTATTACGTTGAAAGGAGAGTGCTCTTCATATCCAATGGTTTTGTTTTCGCTCTCATTTTCCTTCGGGAGCTATAAAACCCGAAAGCCCAGCCGAAGTCGAGTTAGTTTGCTGAAGACTTCCAAGCCAAACGGTCGCCAGTTTTTCCGGAATTTTCCCGACTCAGCTTATCGTGTCGTCGCGCGTCCTCGTCTCATTTTCCGTAGCCCGCTTATCAGCGCAAAAAAAGAGGCGTCGCGTGGAAATGCCGTCGGTGGAAATGCAGTTGGAATAATTCGTTGCTGCAACATATCAACTGGAGTTTTCCGGACAGCTCATTAATCAGGACACCTGCAACCATGTTTTGGATTTTACGGCGCACCGGGGCCGCCAACTTTTTCAACTCCTTCAACAACAACTGCAGCTTCTCCAAGAGCAACTCGAACGGCGGCAATCACAGCAACAGCACACAAGGTGAGTGAGTTTCCAACACACCTGGGCAGTGGCCATCAATTAGTCCAGTTTACCCCGGCAAAAGTCCGCCCTCAATTAGGATAATTCATCAATAATTAGCGGACTAATCAGATTAAGTCTCAAACTTGTGCGTAAGTCAACCATAAATAGCTCAAGTTCTGATTTTGATTGGGGGAATTTATTGGTCGGATAATTTAAGAAGGTTAATAAAAGGAAAGTGTGATTTGAAAATTTGGAATTCATAATTCTTCAAAATTCTTCCGAAATAAAAATAGATCCGTTTTTGTAAATCACTTTTAAATGCCTAAATATGTGCCTAAAAGTATGCAGCAAATAATTGATAGTCGTCTTCTTGTATGAAATTATATCACTCTTGGACTAAATAAATTGGGTTGCATACTTTTAGACATGGATATTAAAAAACCAGCTGATTCTGTGGCACTCCCTATATTCCTAAACAAACATTTTTACACTCATCAAAAAATATACTATTTGTATGTAATAATTTACAAAATTCTTAATTATAACTTACCACACAATTTAAATGTCACTGAAATATCAAAAAAAACGTTATTTAATCACTTAAAATAGATTCATTTTAAATTAGCAGTTTGAATCTTCCCAGTAATCAATTAAATCTCAATGAGTCAGCCATGAAAATAGAATTTCATTGATAGAAACATATATCATAATTAAATTAAACTCTCAAGTCAATTATCTTTTCAAGTAACACAGTGTTTAATCGCTCCCAAAACCAAAAGGTTTCCGGTGACAATCTTGACTAATCACAGTTACCATTCACATTTTCCCAGAACGACTTTAATCAAGTCAATTGGCCGATCAATGTTGAAGCGTATTCAGATTTCCACGAACTGCTCGATTTTAATGCCAGACATGTTCCAGCTTAGTCCTGGCATTTATTCATAAGCCGAAACCTCGCTCGTTATCAAAACAAGTTAATTAAAATTCTCGAAATGACTTGTGGAATATAGGCTCCGAATATAAACGTGTATATTGTACTTGCCTGCATATACTCCCTATTGCTAGCCCTTATCTGTGCCGTATGGAAAAGGAGGGAAAAGCCCGGGGGCGAAAATTGGGGGAGAACGAAGTAAAGTAAATAACACCAACACCGAGGCCCTACAACCCACGTAATAATGAGGCTAAGCACGTGTGTGTGTGAAGCAGAAAACGTGGTGCGGATGTGACTGCCGAAAAGAAAACACTTTGGGCTTTCGGTCCCAGGATGCTTTTGTCTAAGCGCTAAGTCTTGCACCATCCTAGAAATTGCCGAGGGGGAGAAAGAAAGGATGGTTCTGGGGGAGGATTTTCCCGCAGGCTGGCAATTGAAATTTTTAGTTGCTTTTGTTGATTTTCCCACGCGAACCGAAACACTTCGCATTTCAATTTTCCCCATCTCAGTATTTTAAGCTCAAGTTGGATAGCCAATAACCTATAAACTGCACACAAAAAAAAGCATGTCGTCGTAAAATCGATATGCGCATGTAAATTTCTGGTTATGCAATACGCATATCGTTTTAACATGAAATAAAGTTAAAATTGATAATATATAATGTAAAATCGATCTACGTTTCATTTCGATTTTTTTAGGTGTAAGGATTAAATTAGTAGGATTTTGAAAACACTTATAAATGTGTCTAAAAGTATGCAATTACGAAATTCCAACGGATTCGTACTGAAAGTCTGAAGCAAAGTTTTATAAAAATCACAAAAAAATCACTTCTTTTGCATTTTAGCTTTCCTACAACCCTAATATATATAATATATAATTACCCAATTAAAACTATTTTATATTATTCATATGTAGCTACATAAAAATGCCTGTTAATGATATGCAAACAATATCAAACCCCTATAGATATATAACCATTTTTACCATCATTTAAAATTTCGTTATATTATTAATTAATTTGCAGACACACACGTAGCAAATTAAAAGCAAACATGGCCAAAATGCAATTAAAATGTGAATTACGAATTTTAAATTATGTTTGCTAGCTTTCTTTGTTTTCCCGCAAAACAGGATAGTTTTTGGCAGTATTGATTTTTCCTTTTCCATTATTTGTTCGTATAATTATGTTTGAAAAACAACGAGTGCATTAAATCGGGTGTTTACTCAGCGAAACAGCTGGGCCATATAAAGTTACTTAGAGGGCTTCTTGCATTTGATTTACTACTGGCAACAGATGTTGCTGAGTGGAAAAACAAGTTGACTTCAGTATTTCAGTTTCAGTGCCACCCACATTGGTATCCCTATCTCGAGAATTCTTTCGCCTTGATAGAGAAAAACAGGAAATATTTAATGAATTTCCCCCATTGAATGCATTAAAAATGATATGCAAACAATGTGCTTAATGTCACGGCAATAATTGGAAAGCTTTTTCGCACACTTTGCAAATTGCCATTACTCACTTTGCAAATTCACAAACATTTATGACATTAATAGCAGCGACAACGATGATTTTTTTCCAATCATCCGTGGCAGGCGCGAAATTTAATCGTAAAAAATTTAATTTGCCAACTTTTGAACAAATGACAGCGACAACAACAAAAACAAGATGACGCCCTTAAGCTTTTGTCAACATATGTGTTGTTGTTGTTGCTCAAACACACACAGGAGGTGGAAAAAAGGGGCCGGGCTGAGATTTATATGTGTTATGCAAATTCTGGGCAACATATGGCGGCGGCATTAACCGATAATTATGACAGCCATTTGTCATTGATAATAATGCGTTTGTGCATTCAATTTGTGAGTCCTGCGCGGGGTTCAAATTGTAAAACAAGTAATGGCAATTAGCATTTTCCGAGGCATGTGGTTAGGGGTGCGTTGTCTGTGGTTATGTACAAATGTGTGCAAAATAATAATACTTAGGTAATGGGGAAAAATATAGGATATAAATACATTTAAAAATTCTGTATTTATTTTTAAAGAATACTAAAGTATAAGTAAATAAAACAAAATAAGTGTCAAAATGTATGCAGTGAGTAAAGGATAGATGTCTTCCCGTATGAATTCATACGACTTTTGGATTAAAAATATATTGTGGCATACTTTTAGACACCTAATTTTGGCTTATATATTTAAGCCTATTTAAAAGTACCTATATATATTTTCTTAGTCATTTTTAAAAACACTATATATATATTTTCTTAGATATTTTTAAATAAAATATTTTCAAAGAATTTTTCCTATATTTACCCTATTATTTTGATCACAGCTGCGTTTGCAGCCAATTAGCCGGAGGTCCTGCAGTATGTCCGTTTTGGTTTTCGCCTTCTTTTCAGTTTTGTTTGCTTTGGTTTTCTATGTTCTGCTCACTGGCCATCAAATGTGTCCCGTTTTGGCCCCAGGCATCATTAGTTCGTGCTCTCGGCCAGACATCAGAAAAATAATAATAACAACGGGGCAAACAAAATGTATCATAAATTATGGTTGGCATTCGGCCACGCTTCGAAAACAAGTGTGTATCCCTATCCCAATCCCTATCCCTGTGAACCCAGCATGGGAAGAATTATTAGGCATTTATCTGGCGTATTAATAACGCCGCTACTGTCTGCCGCTTTCCAGCTTTTCTTCCCGGGCCATGATTTATATTTTCTTGCCGGCGGGCGGCATCATTTGTAATAATTTGTGCTGTAATTCTAAAGTAGAATCGAGAGAAACTTTTATCTTTTGAGATTACGAGAGACCGGGGCCAACTTAAAGCCCGCAGTCATAAATTTCCATCCAACTTGCCGACCAGAAAACATTGCGTTAAATGTTTGCAGCTCTCTGCGGTCCACAATTTGGCGATAAAATTGAGTTTTAGTTCGCTTTACGGTCTGCCGCGTTTTTGACAACACGCTCGTCTGACTTTTCTCCAGTTTTTTCACTCCATCCCTCATTTCCTCTGAATGCTGGCCACCCATATGCGAATTTTATTTCCTTTTTTCGACACACTTTTAATATTCATGGTCTTTTTCCCTCGGCTGCCGCAATAATAGAAGCTTTTAATGGTTTTTTATATGCGAGTAAATAACACAGTGGCCACAGAAGTCTTTTAAAAGATTTTAGAACATAATTTGGTGTGTGAAATGTGAATGTGGTAAATAAAAATACATAAACATATTAAACGATTTATTACTAACAAGTTGGGGACTATAAAGTATAAAAAAATATGTGAATGTAATAAATAAAAATGCATAAACCTTTTTTAAACGATTTTTTATTCAATTTCAAATATGCAGGTTTTTTTTTAATAAAATTATAATTATATTTTATCTAAGCTAAATTATTTATACAATCTAACTATTATGTTTTATATTATTAGCAATTCAATAGAAGTGCTCAAGCACTTCAACTTTAGTTTATTCCAACATTTAAATACGATTAAGCCGTTCGAATGGCCAATTTCGTGTCGTCACGTATACGCACTGTTGAACTCGATTGCAATTAAAGCCAGCACAAAGACAAGCCCACATAATGAGCTGCTAATGGCAGCTCGAACGGCTAGTGTGCCATAAAAATCCAGGGGCCAAGTCAGCAGAGCAATCTATTTTTGGGGCACCGTAAATAAAGGCTTTGCAGGATCTCACCGCCATCCACTATATTTATTGTCCTGTTTCCCCTGCCCAAAATCACACACAATGCACAAACAAAGCCCACAATAAATCTCATTTTATCACTTCGAGACTTCGAGGACATGCAGGCAAAAATAAGGAAGAGCGGAAACTTTTTGTCTCAACGCCAGAGGCCTGGGTAAATATCAAAAGCGGCACAAAAGCCACCATAAATTGTCTGATGCATTGAGGAACATTTCTCAATTTCCCCGACGAGCTGAATAACAAAGGAAAGTTGCCCGTTAAGCGGAAACAAAAGTTGTGCACTGGAAAAACTAATGCATTACAGTGGAAATATGTTCAGCACTTTCTTACAGCACAAACAATTCAAAAGCAATCAAAAAGCGATTGTGTTTGGCATTGTTCTTTTTCCCGGTGTCTGGGAAAACATATTAAAAGTGAAATATGAATTCATTTCGGCTGAGATGTGGAAAAAAATGGAATTTACTTACAATTTAAAGGTTTCTCTATTTATTGTTTTTTGAAATTATTAAAGTTTTTATATTATTTTTTTATGTCCCTAATTTTTGTCAAAATAATCAATACAAAAATATACTATAACAATTAGTAAATATTAATAAGATAAAAAAAGTCCCTATTATATATTTCATTGATATATTTTTGACTAGAAAATAATTCATAGATTTAATGTACAAGATTTTAAAAAATATATTCAACTATGCATAAATATTCCTCACTTTCGTTCAAAATAATCAATACAAAAATATTTTAAAATTCCCTTTTACACAATAAATAAGGGAAATGCCCATTAAAGCATAAATAGAAACCTCCTCAAAGGCGAAATTCACAAAAGCTCTTTTCGCAAAAAACACAAACCCCCGAGGACTTTCGCTACATTTTGCACAAAATGTTTTATCAATACCGAACAGGCATGCTTTTATTTAGCAAAGTTTTTCATGCATTTTTCCACCTCATTTTCTGCGGCAGACAAATATGTGAAGCGGCCCCCACGGAAGGCATATGGACGACTGAGTGCCGAGGCCGACGATGCCGTGTCACTAGGCCACAAAATCGATGATCCGTTCGATGAGCTAGACGACTTTGAAATGCTGGCAGCGAACGCGGGAACACCTGGGTGTAGCAGTCATAGCCATGCCAACAATGAGCCACCGGGTGGTGAGGCCAATGGCAACGTCAATGTCAACGGTGGTTCAGGTTCAGGATCAGGATTGGCACTGGGACTGGGTTCTGGAGGATGTGGAGGAAACGGGAATGGGAACGGGAACCTGTCACCCTGCACGGATGCCGATTGCCAGGGCAACTACGAGGTGGAGAGCCGCCTCTGCGAACTGGGCCTGTGCCAGGCGAAAGGGAAAACTTCAAAGGACCTCCTCCTCGGTGCAGGGAGCACGTCAACATCGAAGGAGATTAACGAAAACACAATAAGTCGACTGCATGCACTGGCCATGGCCGATGACGATGATGACTACGGTGAGTGCCAGGTGGCAGGTCCACAAAAGCCAGCTGGTGAGGCAGCTGGAAGGGGTACAGTGGAGCCTCCAGAAAGTAAACTAAATGGTTGATGATTAATATTTCTGAAGAATGTTAATTTTAAAGTATTTTAACTGAATAAAATTGTATTTTTTTATTAAAAAAATTTAATTTGAAAGCTAAAAATTTTTGAATAAAAAAATTAAATTCTTCTAATAATAATTGTGCATTAACTATAACTATTTATAACTACATTTTAAATTAACTTAATTGCTTTTCAAATCAGTTAAATGTAGCTATTTTTTTTAAATATTTGATGCCCCACGTTGGGCGCCAGATGTAACGAACTGATTTTTAACAACACCATAAATACTAAAAAAAAACATGTAACCTCCTTCAAAAGTTCCCATATAAAAGGACTTACTGTTTCTGAAGTCTAAATTCGGCCAATTTCCAATTTCCAGATGAATCACTTACCTGCAACGTGTGCGACCGAGCTTTCCATTGTCACCGTCAGCTGGCTTCGCACCAGCAAAAGAAGCGTCACTTCGGGTAAGGGAAATGCACTTAATTAAGCTAGCTCTCACTTTTCATCTACTTTCTCGTCTTTCTCCCTGGCATTTTCCTGGCCTTTTCCTGGCATTTTCCCCGGCTGTTCGCCACCTTGCAGCTGCAGTGGCTGCGATAGTTTGTTTCCCTCGCTAATGCTGCTGGAGCACCACAAGGAGGAATTCGAGCACTGGAGCGACGAGGAGATGGGTCGGCGGGTCTGCTGTCGGCGGAACAGGTGCGATGACGATTATTTCACGGACACCGACTCCTTTATCAGCGATGCGGAGAGCGAGGATCTGGAGAGGCTGCTGTAAATACCGGACACCGAACTTGGGATGGGATAGTGACTGAAGAAGGGATGGCGAACGGAGAGGGCAGGACTAGATCGAAAAGTAGCCAGCCGTCCATCCCCATTAATCCAGGGGCGGAATGTCCTGCGGCGCCAACTGGAATGGAAGGGCTTGTTTTTGGGAGGTCTTAGACTTGGGTTGCTCTCCCCTGCTGATGAAGATTGACACACGGGGGCGGACCGCTTGTCGCCCTAATGAAAATGAATTAAACCCCAATCTGGCTGAAAGCAAAGCCGCCAGCCAAACAATGAAGAATGTTGGCTAAAACCCAGTGAAAACCAAAAAACCGAAAAAGGGAAAACCAAATAGAGACGCCAGCACAAGATATAAAATACTTGCGGACTGTGCGTTGTCTGTACTTTTAGAGTTCAACTACGAGAGACCCTCGTTGGGGGTCTAAAAACCAAGTTATAAGTAAATATATATATATATATTTAAATGTAAATGTATATCTATGTGTGTATATTGAGCTAGTCGAATACGAATCTCCATAAATGGAAATCATATCATTGAATGCATATGTATAAGCCCCTGAGACAAATGCAAAACTATTTACCAAATGGCAACCGAACCCAATGTATTTTTCAATAAATAAAAGCCGTGCGAAACCGAAATCTGTACTCGTTCATTAAGAATCTCATAAATTTCCAATCATTATTGCCGGACACTTAAGGAAAATGGCAAGCAATTAAAATTTCAGATTTATCCTCCCGAGCTCATAAGTTCGCCGCAATATCGGGGGACTGGACAAACAAACACAGCCGAACACCCAGAAAATAATAATGCCCCGTGGACATTTCTTAAATTATTCAGCGGACGGCGGCGGGGTTTATATTGTGGCATCATTAAAACTTGATTGACTTGATGATGAGCAAATGAAGTGGGCGAAATCAGCGCCCGGCTTTCGTAGGCTACGAAACTTTGCCCGCCTTCAAGGCCATTTAAGCACCGCTCGCAAAAATAATTTCCGCCGCAGAAAGTTCGGCATTAACCTTGAACGAGCTCCTCTAAGTACTATACATATTTGCTAATGTCTATCGCATTTTGGTAAGCAATTTCCTTTCGGCCAAAAGGGTTCATATTTTGGTATAATGGCCATCGAGCTGCGATAACTGTTTGGCACGAATTTTTTGCAAGAAATGGTTGTAGGAATTTACGGGTTATTTTCTTGTATTTTCTTGTATTTAATATTTAAAAAGTTTATTTAATTTTGAGGATTTTATATTTTAAATACTTATGATAATATATTTCTGTGAAAATGATCAAGAGGCTTTTCTGTTCTACTGTACATTTTAATTTAGTTTACAAAAATGTTGATAATTTATTTAATAATAATTTAATAACTTGATCAAGTATACCAATTTATTTTAAATAATATATTTTGGTTTTTGTAAATATTTTTTTTTTTTTTTTTTTTTGTGTGCAAGTGATTTTCTTTTTTAAGAGAAAATTTGAAATATTTAATTTCCATTACATTTATATTTTTATGTTCGATTTTAAATAATCCTTTTAATTTATCTCTGTGCATCTGATAGAGTTTTTAAAACGAGAAGTTCACTAAGTTAATCTGTTCTTCAACGAATAAATCCATTAATAGAGCTGCAAGAAATACAAATAATCCGTAAAGTTCCGCAAAATCCACAAAAATAAAATACATGAGACGAAAGCTTGAACCTGCTGGATTTGAATAGAAAAAGTATTGTTTTAAAGTACCTACATATCATACAATTTTAGCATATAAATTTGAGTGATTTTCATGGTCTTCCCTTTGAGCAGCTTAAGGGAGTGTGTATTTCAAATAAAATCTCCCTTCCGCTTATCTTTAGGCATACATTAAACGAAAAAGGAATTGTATGCTTTGGGTTTTTTGATGACGACTTGCGCCGGAAGAGGAAATCAGCCATCGGAAAAGCAGCAAATGGAGGAACAGGAACGGGGGAACATGAATTTGCCCCAACAGATAAGTAAATTCATTTCTCATGCTCGACCAGAGAAGCGAATGAACCGGAGCGGTGTTGGCCTTGCCCTTGGAACATCCATCGCAGGCACGTAAAATGGATTAGCAGAAACTTTTCCACCGTAATTCCTGCACCGACATTCATTTCCCCACCGAAACCTGATTGATGCTTCAGTTCCAGCTCTCCATATTCCTAGAAGGCAAACAAAAGTGGGTTTTGGGGGTAGGTGTTTCAGGGAGTCCTGTGGTAAGCATATGTCCAGGACCACCTCGTGTGGACAGCTCATTTGACATTTTGATGGATGCAAAGCCATAAAAGGATCTCCAGATCTACACTCTCCTCCTGTCTGGTGTAAGCATTAAATTTTGATTTGATTTTATTACGGCACTCGTAAACATTTTATGTGTACATCATACGCACTGTTGGCCAGGCATTTACATAAAAGCCAGCCAGTCGGCCTTCCAGCCATTCGGATAGACAAAACCACAGGGCCAGCGCAATGTTTATGTGGTCTACATATTAAAATTCGCTTTCCAGAATTTACATAAACCATTAAGTGTCCTTTTAGCAGATGTTTCTTGGGAAAGGTAGGTGAAAGGTCTCCTCTCCCTTTGATCCCACACAGAAAAAAATTGACAAAAGATCAAATTGATATGTACTGGTCAATTTTATATTTTTTAAAGATCAAAGTGATATGAATAATTATTATATTTATCTTATTTTACATTATTTGTTCAAAAAATACTACATTTTGTATGTTATGTGATACGATAAAATATCAAATTGATATGTTTGAATCATAAATTTGACATAAATCATATCGGATTGATATGAAATAAGGTAGAATTGACCATATTTTATATCGTATTTTTTTCTGTGTACCTCAAAATGCACATTGCCTTTATTAGTGGGAGCTTCGAAGTGGGGGGGTTTTCAGGAAGCTGCTGGAGGAAAATTGCATTTCCACCGCTTCCGTAAATCCCTATGACAGGCCATCAAAGCCTCAAACAAAGTAAAGAGAAGCCCCTGCATTATTATCAATGCAGCGGCAGGGGAAAAAAACTCTTCGCTTTTTTTGCATGCCAATCAGGCCAATTTGTAACGTGGCAAATTGAGTTTGAGCCGGTGAGCAGTCTAAGCCCTTTTTCGTGCCTGCAAGGAAAAGCAAGGCCGCCGTGGAAAGCAAGGCAACCATTAGCTAATTAAGACGCTCCAAGTCGCCTTGGAAGCCACCCACAAAAATACACACACACATTACATTACAGGAACCACAGACAAAGGACTTTCGGAGGCGCCAGCAGAAGGGAAATTGCGGCGAGCACAAAATTTCACACATAACAAAAACTTTGGAAAGCCAAAGAATAGCTAGAAACGCTAGAAAAACTATATAAAAGTAGAAGGAGCTTAAATTTTACAACCCCCCATCTAATGAAGGAAATTCTTGGAATTGTTGTGAACGATTTTTCGACTCAAGTAGCTTATTGGTTTAGATTTATGTATTTTTAATAACAAATAAATTGCATTTCTTCTATCTCTCTAAAAATACTATTTATATTTAATTAAAAATATCAAAAAAAGAATAATATTTACCATATATCTCTAAAATAACTTTCTTTTCACTGCACAAACATCTCCCAAATCTCCAAAATCCGCCTGAAATATTTGAAAATAAAACAAATTTAAGACAGCAACTATAACACATTCCTGACAAGTATTCACCCATTTTCCCTGCGATTTTCTCGAGGCTAGCTAAAATCAAAGGCAACCACAAACCAGCTATTTTTAGTCTTTAATTTCCGCAGAAACGCGAGACTTGTAAAGTTAATTAAAAACCGCTGACTGTCATCGTCGTTTTGCCGTTTTGTCGAGCGCAGTGCGAATGCGAATACGTTCGCAAATGATAATTGTTGGCACGAAGCAGGAACTGTGGCACAATGGGTTAATTAAAATATGCCAAGTCATTGTTCAGTGAAAGCCGTAAAGGGGGAAGGGGAAAGGGGTGGTGTGAAAATCTAGTTAAAAGCCAATTTCAATTTTCTCGCACATACGTGTAGGCCTCCAGGGGTTAATTGTGCAATTGCTAATCAGATAGAAGTGTGTGCAAGAGATCCTCGCATGCACCCTATGAAAATATAGTGATGTGGTAGGTACTATATTATTTAGGTAAATAATATTAAAAAAAAAAAAATTAAAACAATATATTTTAAAAAAATATAGATCTTTTTCACAGCATACTTTCGGACACCTTAATAATATCCATAATATTGAATGTGATAATTTACTAAGTTGTTAATTAAGTACAATAAAATATACCAAAGAGATATCGTACGTATTTATAAGTACCTATTTTATAAAAATATAATAATTAATCTCACTGTAAATTGTAAAGTTTTCTGAAAGTATGCAAGACTATATTTTAGAATGACAATGGTTTTCAAAGTTTACTTTTAGACACCTTTATAAAATCATTCAAAATAATTAATAAATTAATTTACTGTATTAACTTCGTTTGTAGTTATTTATTTTTTTAGTTTCCTTTTTAATCTTTTATTTATTATTCTTCAAATCTAAAAAAAAAGAGATAAAATATGAGATACATAGGTACGTCTAACTAGATACCTCCCATCACTGTCATCATTTTATATAGTTGATACATTGTGTATGCATCAGTTTTCCCTTGAGTCCTTTTCACTCGGTGAATGTAAAATGCAGACGTGTTCATAAAAAGCTCTACTCCATCGCATCCCATTCCCATTGCCATTCCCATCCACATGCCAGAAGTTGTTCAATGTTCATTGATTAGGACGAGAACGAGCGCACACACACACACACACACTTGCAGGATATACAGGACACCGAAACGCAGGCAATGATGTGTATCAAAGTGTGTACCTAAGTGTAATGCCTGATAATTGAAAACAAGCCGGCAAAAGCCCGTAGAAAGGCAAAGGAGCTGGGAGCTGGCAAAGTAGCAACTGCAAGGGGTTCTCCTATCTACATCTCGAGTATCTAACGAGTATCCCTCTCTATAGAGAGTAGAGCCATTGGGGCTCGATGCCTTTGCTAATGGAGGAGCTGTGTACATTAAAGTTGTCCTTCGCCTCGAGTTGATAGTTTCCCAAACGGGCCGAAATTCCGAAGGTCTTCAGCTGAGTACACGGCATGAACAAATATTAACTGCGAGCGGAAAGGAGACTCTATCTCCGGCCAAATATTTGATTTATTTAAGCAGCGGCAACGGCTGATGGGTAATCCAAACTCACCTGCGGGCGAATTTGTGTCTCATACAAAATGTATCCATGAAATAGAATTTTTTGCCAAGGTCCGTAATGTGATTTTGGCTTCTACACTGAAAATTAAAATGAAGAAAAATATATTTTGTATTCAATAAATAAAATAAAATAAATAAATGAATAAAAAAAGTAACACTTCTTTAGAAATTAATAAGGTTTCTTAATTTGTTTTGAAATATAATCTTAAAATGTAGGTTGCCACTTTAAAAATTATTTTTAATTAGAAAAAGTCGAATCAAAAATTTAACATATTTAAAATTTATCAAATATCTATTCAAGTATTTAATATTTTCTTAAGTAATTCAATTAAAGCATTAGTAAAATTATTATTTAGACTTTTTTAAATTTCCCAATTTACTTATGTACATCTGCATGTAATGGCAAGCACATATCAATTTCCGGCCAACGGAAGTGACTGTTTAATTAAGCCTCACTATCCGGACCAACAAAAGTGAGTGTGTCGTATAAAAAACGGATAAATATTTTGCACTCTACCATAAAGTAAGCATTTTTAATTAAATTGATGTGGCCATTTATTGGTGATTTTCAGCCATTTGATGCACTTGCGTAGCTGCTCTCGTCACGTTTTTCATCCAGCCGCAGAGCATATTTTGTCATTTCGGCTGACATTTATCACACAGCCGGCGCCGCATCCGCAGAATCCGCAGTATCCGCAGCAACATCCGCAGCAGGGGAAAAAAAGATTATTGACAAATATCAATTTGATGCACTGCCAGCGTTTTTCGTCTACCAGCAATATGATAAGCAGCATTTGCCTGACGCTGATTGATGGGCCGAAAGCGTTGGTCCAAAAGTGATTTTTTGGCTCTCACACTTGGCCACGCCCACGTATTCGGCACCGCCCCCTTTCTCGTTACCGTCCCCCAAAAACTCACATTGATTGATGTGCAAACAGAATTATTCGACTGCATACTTTCAGGCGAGCGCATTAAAGCAGTCTTTCTGTTGCCTCAAAGAATTTTATATTTTAAAATTTTAAGTGATTTGTGTACTTACTCACAGATCACCGATCTTCCCAGTAAAAAAGTCCTAGTTCATTGTAAAAAATGGAGGTCCTGCCTTTAGTTTATTCCTCCACAAAAAACGTTGGCCTCTTGCCATTAAAATCATCTTACCTTTCCTGCTTTTTTGCCTTTTTGGGGGCGGGGTCGCATTAAAAATTCGAATATATTTCGGTTAAACGAGGCAGGTAACATTGAGTAAGCAACTAAGCAGTTCTAATGTTTGGCTAGCGAACTTGGGATACACTGAAAATTACTTAGAAAAAGGGAAAGAAGAAAAAAAACAATAAATAAAATAATAAAAAAATAAAAATTTAAAAAACATTATATAAAAAAGAAGATGATAAATATAATATATATTTTTTTATTATTCAAAATACTTGTATACTTAATACACAGAAAAAATCTATAAATTATTTTATCAATGTTTTACAGTATAAAATAATATTCTGTATAATATTTACATATCATCATACTTTATATCGAAACCAACTATGTTGCCAGACCCTTACACATTTTAATTTAAAATCCCTTGAGATTTATTGCGACAAGCTTATACACACACACCAAGTACAAGATGTATAATCTAGAGAAATGTCTATGATTTCATCTTGTGAACACCATCGCCACCCGGCAAAGAGTATTAAAAAACGAAACGAAATTTCAATTTACTTTCAAGTCGTCGAAAGAAAGAATGGAGCTCGGCTGCGGCTTTCGCATTACATTTAACTTTTCTCGCCTTATATTTTATTCAAATGGCTCCACATTATTATTTCCTTTTCTGTTTTCTGTTTTTTGTCCGCCGCTCCGCAGGATAACTTGAGCTGCTCGAGTGCCTGACATTTTCACATTTTGCTGCCGTTAGAAAGCGAAATTGCAGAGGAAAAACAACGGCCATTACCCGACATTCCCGCTTTTCCCATTTTTGGCAAGTTGAATTTTCCCGGGGAGAAAGTTCTCCAACGGCCATTAGGCGGATCTCGTGTGCAGCTTAATTTGAATAACATTTTCCCAGGTGCTAAGCCGTCGGTCTAATGAGAGTGTCCCCCCGATCCAATCAGCCAAGTTCTAAGTGAATTTAAACTGAGACCGCAGAGGAGAGGCAAAGTTTAATTGAGTTACAGCGAGAGCACAAGGCATTGCGCATACGACCCGTTGCCTGACCAAAGTTTTCGGCCAAACGTCATTAGTTTTAATAATATTTAAACCAGACAAACGAGAATGAATGTCCTTGGCTAGGACATGAATGGAAGTCAGGCCATCACAACATTTGTTTTGGGCTCCTAATGAGGAATGACATTCACATTTGCTGCTCGAATGCATCTGGCTCTCAATCCGATTTGCCACGTGACCGACTCTTGGGCCATCCAAAAATTGTTTTATCCTTCAAGGCTGCATGCCAATCATCAAATTGAGTTAATTAAATTATCCCGTATTCATCGGTATGCAATTTACTTCGGAATTAAATGGGGAAATCATTGGATGGAAGCAAATTAATTCACGGAAGCGAAGATTTTAGGATAAATAATAAAGTCTAATACTTTGTTTCATTAAATTTAAACATTATTATATCCTTTTAATTTTTACTTATCATAAAAGTTTACTATGAAGTTTTGTTAAGAAATTACATTTTAAAATAAAAACAATTATTATTAAATATATAATTAAGTTAATTCACTGAAGCGAAGGTTATAGAATAAATTGTAATATTATTATTTATTAAAATTAGAACGAAAGAATTAAAATCCAATCAATTTTCAGTGTACGCCGTTAGAAAACTCAATCAAAATCAATTGAAATATTAATAATGCAATCTCATTAGCTGATTATTAATTTCGACCAGTCTTTACAGGACTTTACAAATTCTTTGCTTTAGCCCCCAGGAAGTTTTTCGATACTTTGTCCTAACTTTTTGTGGCGCAATCATTTTGTTCAAATCTTCTGCCCAATCGGCGAAAATAATTTACATAATTAGTGAGAAAGCGGCCGGCGCCTGGCACCAAAGAAAAAATCTGAAAATAAATACTGTACATAAATTATGCGAATAAATAAACAAGGCTTTTGCTAAATGTGTTAATTTGCAACTTTCGAAATTAATGCATTGAATTTCTGTTTGCCCTCGGCCATTTTATTTTCCCGGCCATTTTTGGCACTGCCTTTTTTTCGGACATCTTCTTCTCTAATATTCATTTTGCTTTTATTTTTTCCTTCCTGTTTGCGCTTCAATTAACAACAACTTGTTACAGGCGCAAATTGAACTTAAGCTTCCAAATTTAAATAAATAAACTAAATGCGGTGCTAAATAAAAAATTCAAATGAAGAGAAGCAAGTAAAAAATAACGCGTTCGAAGCTGAGTGTGATTTTCATTTTGTTTCAAATTGTTTTGCTCGGCGAAAAACGAAGTGAATTACCCGTTCGGCAGACGGGTGTTAATTTCATTGGAATTTATTTTGGTTTTACAACGGTTACAGGTGTAGACACTAAAACCCAAATGTGAGCTGCAGAGTGTGGGAAACTGTCGTTGGTCACGCCCAAAACCGAGTGAATTTCTACCATCCCCAGGCCATTTGAAATTGGCCAGTTTTGTGTTGCCTTGTTTTCCAGGAAAATCTGGTATATTGGCATTAATTCCATTTACTGGCCCAACTGTAAATTGATACAAATTTGATTTGCTTACCTTTTGCACGCTCCTTTTTTCCTTCTTTGAACTAAAATTCTCTGTATTTTGTCTAGTTATATTACACTTTTTTTAGATATTTATTGCCAAAAGATTTTATATAAATTTATAATTTTTTATATTTCGATACCCTTTATTTATTTTATATTTTTACAACTAACTTTAATAATATTACTCATACATTTGCGTATACTTTCTTTGCCAATTTTACAAAATACATTCTTACAAATACAAATTATAACTACTAGTTTATATTGCTTCCAATTAGCTATGAACTCTGTATTTCTGACTTCTCACACACATTTTGGACCATTTCCATTTATATTGCATGGCCATTGCTTATTCTTCGATTGCCAATGGAATTGCATATTGATGGGGAGAAGGAATAATGCAGCCATAAACGAAAATCGCAGCGATTAGCTTAAATTGCAGGGAATCTTCAAAAAGACCCTCGAGCCAAAAAACACACACACTTGCACACACAGACATTGCACAGACAATAAACCAATAAACGAAAGCCATCTAAGTGACCCATAAAGGGAGGGGAGGAAACGGAAGTGAAGGGGGGAGGTGCACTGGGAAAAAAACAGATCATCTTGGATTTTTAGTAGCACAAAATATTATAGAAAAATTTCAAACTTTATATTCCGAACTTTTTATATTATTATTTTATAATAATTTAATTACACATATAAAACTCAGATAACAATTTAACAATGCATTTATGAAATTTTTAGGACAACCTAATAGAGCTTGAAAATTATCGATATTTGGAGTATCGATATTTTCAATACTTTATCGTTATCGTATCGATAATATCGATGTTTTCAAAGACTAATTAACTCATTTTGTAACTTTAAAAAAATTAAAAAGCTTTTTTAATCTTCAAGTTAAAATTCTGTTCTTAATTTGTTCATAATATTAAAGATCTGATTTAATTTCGAATTTTGTTTAAAATATTTAGGAATGTCGTGCATATTTTCTATGATTTTTTTAACCCTCTTTTTCTCCCGGTTTCGGACAACAAATGTGCAAATGAAGTAGCTTAGGGATTGACATAAGTGTAAGTGCCCCACAGATGATGCTGCGATGGATTCTGGTCCTGCTGTTGGGATTGCTGGTGGGACAGCTCCTGCTGCTGTGGAGCGGGGTCACCCAGAGTGGGGGTCAGGGCTCCCTGGCTGGCATACGGTTGCTGGGGGCCAAAGTTCGGGGTCTGCTGGCTGGAGGCGGAAACTGAGGCGGAGGCTACCGGGGAGTAGCCCAAGTGGTCGTAGTACTCCACCACCGGTTGCTGGGAGCTGGCACTGGAGCAGGCCGATGAGAGCGAGGCGGAGGAGTTCAAAGGCGGCGAGTGGTGCAGGGGATGATGCAGAGGGTGGTGTGGGTTATGCAACGGATGGTGATGATGGTGGTGCTGCGTCATGGGCAGCATTTGATCCATGAGATACTGGTCAATTTCCTTGGGATCGATGTCGGCGGCTGCCTCGCCCGTTGGCTTGTAATTTAAGGCTCCACCGGGCTGTGACGCCTGCGTTTGCTCCTCAAAGTGCCCCTGTCCTCCATTTGTGGTGTAGGAGTAGCCGGGGTAGCTCACCCTGCTCCCATTATAGCCACCATATCCATTCATGCCCTCCAGAAAGTCCATTTCCTGACCTGCCGACTGCCCCTGCCCCTGATAACTGACCTCACCTAGGGCCACATATTCCCTGCCTGCCTCGAGCAGCACTCCATAATCATGACCATTTGCAGTGGGACTTACAACCGGCTCACTAAGTTGCCTCAGCAAAAGACTCGAGTTATTTCCAGCTGCAGCTACAACTGCTGCTGTAGAGGATTTCGCTCCTCCCGAGGAGGAGGCTCCACTGTAAGGCGTCGACGGGGGCGTCAGGGAGGACAGAGAACTGGCCGTGGAGCAGGGGGAATCCAGCCCAGCCTCGATGAGACCCTGCTCCATCAAACTGGCCGCACAGGCACTGTTCAGGGATTTCATGAAGGCCTCATTACTGAAGACATCCGCGGTGGAGGAGGAGGAGCCGGAGGAGTTCATATTCGAATTCGAGATGGTCAAGGGGCAGTTGGCCAGGCCAGCTGCATTTGATTTGCCGCCCCCACGCCTCTGACCATTTGAGTTGCTGCTCCTGGGCTTCCCGGAGTTTCCCGCTGGGGCGGACAAAGTCATTTCTGCTACCGGGGATCCCCCTTCGCCGCCCATCTGCTGGTTGGGCATTATACGCGCCTTTTTGCGCCGCGGCTGGTACTTGTAGTCCGGGTGCTCCTGCTTGTGCGTCATTCGAAGCTTCTCGGCGAACTCCATAAAGGGCTTCTTATCACTATCCTTTAGATTTCTGCAAGCGGAAGAAGGGGAAATAGTATCAATGGGAGCAAAAGGAAAAAGGTATTTTCCTGACTTATAAAAAGTTGGGATCCTAAAAAATATATTTGAGATAAGTTAAATTAATAAAACCTTATATCTAAACTACCTTAAATTCAATAAAATAATATATTATTAATATTTTTTTACCAACTTTTGCAAACTATTGAGCACAGGGAAAATATTATAGGTATTTTAGGTATATTTAGCATGTCAAATAAAAAGTTAGGATCCTTTAAAATGTGTTTAAGATTGAAAAAATGATTAATTTTATATTTTTATTTAACCAATTAATTTAGCAAACATTGAGAAATTCAATCACTATAAAAATAATCTAGCAAAATAAACACAAAACGGAAATATGTCCATCAAAATATATATATATTTCCTATCGCACGATTTACTGATTTCCAACCCTATCAAAAGCAACATATCTCCCGCTGAAATTCTTTTCCATGATTAATGCAAAACTGTCAGGCCAAAAGACGATCTGCGCCACAGCGGCGTCGTTTTCATATATTGTTTGTAATAAAAATATTGTCCAGTTCGAAATTAAAATTTCACAGTTCAGTGAGTCGGGCGACTAGCGATAAGAAGTGGAGTCTTGGGTGATAAGAAGTCGAAGCATCCGCCTTCCAACTAATTGGGAATGCGGGCTGGACCAATTTGTTAGCCCATAAATAAACCCTGTTTAATTGACTGTCACTTCGCAGTATTTGTTTCTCTTTTGCGATTCACAGATCTTGAAAAGAGTTCATTGGAAAAATATTACAATTGGAATTTTCCTTGAATAATATTAAATATTTTAATATTTTAAATTTACGTGACGTTAAAGATCTGCACATATGATAATAAATCATCAGTTAATTTAGTGACACTTAATAAGCTAATAAATCAGCAGTTTCTTTTGAGAAGTGCACAACAGGTGAACCTAATTTATTTATCCCAGCTTCCTAGATATTTATCTGACTTTATTTGCTGAGCCTGAGCTTCAGTTGGTTTTTCCTCGGAGTAGCTGATATTACTACTCCGGGACACTGAGAACTGTCTGCTGATGCAATTCCCTGTCTCGTCGAAAAGCCCTTAACCAAACTTGGGGGGTATTTCCCCACTTTCTCTCTCTCCGAGGATGGCTTCTTTGTCTGGGCAAGAAGTGGAGCTTATAAAAGACACTTTTCAAGTGGTCCATGCCCCAACGTTTACGCAGCCAGAGACGTGTCTCTGTTTTTTTTCTACTGTCCTATCCTATCCTCTATTTTTCCTTCATTCAGAGTGGTGTATATATAGTACCAATAGATATAAAGTATACAGAAAACAAATTCGATGTGAAATAGGGCCTTTATTACCTTATTTCATATCACTAAAAAGCCGATATGATTAATGTCAAATTTATGATTCAAACATATAATTTTTATATTTTATCATTTCATAAAAGTTATAAAAATACTGTTTTAAAATACCAAATGTAGTATTTTTTGAACGAATATAGTAATAAGATATCATATCAAAATGATCATTATCATAATATCAAATTAACCTGCACATATCAATTTGATATTGTATATTTCTTTCTGTGTAGATGTAGTATACTTGTACTCACTTCCACAGCTTGCCCAACGATTTGCTTAGCTCCGAGTTCTGCAGATGCGGATACTGTTTGGACATCACCCGTCGAGCTGCCTGGGCCCAAACCATGAAGGCGTTCATGGGCCGCTTGATGTGCTCCTTTTTGCGGTCCGTGGGCGCCCTGAAAAAATACAAAATCCAAAAGAAAATTAGTACAAAAATCAGTCAGAAGCTGCAGTGACTTGTTGGCCGGGTAAATAAGTTTTCATTAATTGCAAAAAGACGTTGCAGACCGAAAAAGCGACACAACAACAGCACTGCATAATGTCAAACTGAAATTTGCAATTAAAACTTTTATTTGCCGTGGCATATAGAAGAGAAGAAATGAAGGCCGGAGACCAGAAAAGTTCATAAAGTGCAGTCAAAAATGTATTTTCAAGAATCATGAGCATCGGGGGCTAAAAGTGAAGTGCAAACAAAAGCAATCAGGAAAATCGTGCAAAATTCCAGAGAAGTGGGCTTTTCGTCGTTCGCTGGGTGGTAAGAAATCTATTTCAGCTATGCGAAATAGCATTGGGAATCCTTTAAGTGGTTGCCACCACTCTTGACTTTGCATAAAGTATGCAACCAGTTGTCTTTTATCCCAGTCCATCCATTTGTATTTTCCCGGGACTGCCAAATAATTCCATTGACAGAACGATACAAGCTCGTACAAATAAAGCCGACGAGGCGTATGATAACCTCTATTCTATGTGCATTGTGGTATACGCATAGGCGAAATAGAATATGTTTACACAGAAAAACAAACCTAGAATATGTGAAAAAATAATCCAAAGATATTTTTCTTCATTTATAGCTTGTATATTCAAGTATCTGCCTCTTAATTCCCGGACCATAAATTCCAAATATAAAATGTTCTGGTTGAATCTTCTTTAAAAGTAATTTTATGTTGTTTATAAATATATATTTACAAATATTTCTTCAATTTCCCAACCTCAAGGTCTTTGAAATTTTTGTTTGATTTCATTTACATTTTGGTAAAGCTATTAATTTTACCATTTTTATTCATTTTCAAAATAATTTTTTATATTTTTTTCCAGTGCTCTCTATAACTCACACATCCCATCACCCCCATTGTCTTTATCTATACATTCATTTTTATTTAGCATGTCGAGCACCGAGAAATACAATGAAGGCAGAGATTCAATCAAAGAGATAGGCGTTCCAAGGGGCGGAACACTATGGCTCGAGATGCCCGAGATTTCCCTTTGGTTGGCCCACCTTTTCTGGGAGCCTCCTATATTGAATTATTTATCCTAAGTAAACATGATCAGGGCAAGAGATTTGTTAGGTAAATCTTTCAATCGAGTTTGGGCGGGCGTGTGCTAATGCCTTTGTGTGTGAGTCTATTCGATATGCCTGACTGCATTCTATGCCTGACCGGAAAAATGGGAGACACTGTTTTCAATCAGAAAAAATCAGTAAGCAGGTGTTTTCCTCTAATTCAGTGCTATCAAATTAAAACCAATCGCAGAGGGAAAATCAGAATAAATATAAAACTAAAGTAGTCACCATCAGAATAAATACATGAAATATTATATTCATAAAATATCTATATTTTGTCCGCAGCTATTAAACTTTATTTGAAATATATTTCAGTTTTAATTTTTTTTTGGCTCTAAATAAAATGGAAAAATTCCAAATCATTCGACAATTAAGTAGGAGGTTTAAATTTCCTTAAATTGTGTGAAAATAAATCAATATTTAACGTTTTCCTTTTTAAATTTTTGTTGTTAGCCGCTTTTTGCCTGGGCTTAATTACAAGTTCGGCCGAGCTTATTAAGCGATTAAAAACGCGACCGGAGGCCAAATGGACATCGTCTTGGGGTTTGTTATCTGCCTTTTGGTATCGTCGGCGTCGTGACCCCGCCCCCTGCCATCCGCCCCCAGCATCCTATATAGCTATATAGCCAACCTCCCCCGCCGATTCAAAAGTATCTGCGAGTCTATATGTATGCAACTCTCACGCTTGACAGCACGCTAATCAGAATCAAGTGATGTTCGTTTTGCTGCACTCAGTTCTTGGGACTTGGGAGGTGCAGTATTCCCAAGCCTACACTGAGAGAAATCATAGTATTTTGGGAAACATTAAAAATCAATTTTATTATATAAAGGCTTTTAAGAAATAATTCTATCTTGGTAAGATTGTTTATAAATTATTAGCAACCTTTAAAAATAATTTTCATTTATAAGACTTTTGTTTTACATGAACAGAATATAAAGATCAGATTGGTATGTGCTGGTAAATTTTAAATTTTTTTATAGATCAAGTTATAAAGCTTATGCTTATCTTATTTTACATTATGTGTTTTAAAAAATACTAAATTTGGTATTTTATATGATATGATACAATATCAAGTTGATATGTTTGAATCATAAATTTAAGGTAGAATTGACCCTATTTCATATCAAATTTTTTTCTGTGTGCATTTCCTTAATTTTTTTAAAATTTCTCCCCGTGCATTTCAGAACCCCCAGAGATATATATGCACAGCAGATCCCCGGGGCACTTGGCAACTCAAGCACGTCTTCATTATTTGCTGCTGTTGTTGCATTCGGAGATGCGCAAATCTCATTAAGTGATATCTTCAAGTGGCCGTTAGCTCATGAGCAAATATGAGAAATGAGCGGAGACTGCAAGGAATTTTGAATTTGCAGCTTTCCATTTTTCGCATATGCCAAAGATACAAAGATGTTGCGCATCTTTTATCAGCAATGGGCCATTTGCCGCTTTTGTTATTAAATTTTACGTCGGTCGAGTGCGGGGGAGGTGGGGAAGCCCAAATATTTACAGCTTTAACACGAAGCTGTAAACATGGCACGAAAATTCCCATTTCCATTTCCATGCCCATTTTCATTTTCATTTCCAATTTGTAAGCGCATGTCAAAAAGTGGGGACAAATGCGCCTAATTAGCGGCGGAGACGTCTCAACGATTTTCACAAGTTCACAAATATGAAATGTATCTAACAGATACAGCGCGTGTAAACAAATTGCAGGCGTCGTTGTTTCTGTTTCTGTTTTGTATTTGGTATTTTTCGTTTTCATTTTCCTATTTGCTTAGGCAGTGCCCACATTTTCCCACGCAGCCGCCACCGCCGCCGCTCTTTTTACGGCACTTTTGTCAAACAAATTTAAAATGCATCCAACGGATGCAGTTGCCTGTTTGCCTTGCGGTCGCTTGGCCTTTATTCTTTTATGTTTTTTTGGTTTTTCGTTTTCAAAACCTTGAAGTTCGTCCGAAAAGGTGGTCAAACACCAAGCAGCTCTGATAAGGTGATAAGGCGGTGGAACTGCCCCTTTTTTCTTGCCACAATCCGGGGGATCTGCTACCGTGAGACTTGCATCTGAGTTTGCTCAGCCTTTGTGGCTTTTATTTGCCAGCTGCACTGGGAAAATGGTAACAGATACTGTGAAATCATTTAAATAAATATTGGAATTTTTTAAGATATTTTGTAAATTAATAGAAGAACCGTTTAAAAATATATTCCTAATATAATTCTTATAGATTAAATGGTATACACCTATTTTACATTTATTACCTATATTTAATATACTAATAAATACTTTTAAATATCCACACCCAACTGTGTAACTTTAATGTACTGTAAAACCATAACTCAAATTGAATTTCAGATTTCCACCTAATGACCCTCATTATTATTTTGTAATAATCATAATTCGATCACAAAGGTTAATCGCGTGGAAAGCAGACTCCCAAAATTGTAAATAATTATTATTTCATTGTTCCGTTTGCAGTCAACAGTTTGAAATGTCTAGCAAAGGGTGTTTAATTTTTCAGCTAATTATTGTTCTATATTTAGTGGCTGAGGTAAGTGTGACTATTTTTATAAAATTAATTATTATGAAAAATGAATTTTCCAGATAACTTCTAGATTTGAGTTTACCAACGTCAAGTGCACAAGTTTGGATAAGGAGTTTGGCGACTTTGAACATTGCTTCCTGAAGTCTGTAAATCGAAGCTATAAATATCTGTCGGTCAAGTTTAATCTGCGCAAGACTCCGGTGACTAAAATTAAAGTAGGCAGAAATTGTTAAATATTTTACTATTTTTTAAACCATTCTAAATATTGCAGGTGAATCTAGCTATGTTCAAACGATTCAATGGCTATAGACCTTTCATGTACAATGTGACTGTGGATGCCTGCAGATTCCTTAGAAACCGAAAATCCAGTCCGGTCATCAACTTTTGGTTTAACATGGTTGAAAACTACTCGAATTTTAATCACTTTTGTCCCTTTAATGTAAGTATTTCATTTAAGGATGTTTATGTATAATCTTATATTCAATTTTAGCATGACGTAGAATTGGATAAGCTACCAGTTGCAAGAGTGAATTTCCAAGTTACAGATGTGCTGCCCTTTCCCGAGGGAGATTACCTTATCGAAACCAATTGGATTCCATACGATAATAAGAAAGCTGTGGTAAAATTCTATGGCACTCTATCCTAATTTAATTATATATTTTTATTAATATATTTTTTACATATTTTGTTTGTGATTCTATATACTACCGTTTAAAAATAAATGTCATCTTTAATTTTGTTATTTTCTTTTATATTTTTTGTTATTTTCTTTTAATATAAGGTAAAAATGATAAGATATGAGCTCAAATCGATATGATACAAAAACATTTACAAATTCCTTAAACTTTTACATTTTTCTCAGGTAAATATGAAGATTTGAGCTCAAATTGATATGATACAAAAATATTTACTATTTCCTTAAGCTTCCCAATTTTTCCTCAGGTATATATGATGAGATATGAGCTCAAATCGATATGATACAAAAACATTTACTATTTCCTTAAGCTTCCCAATTTTTCCTAAGGTATATATGATGAGATATAAGCTCAAATCGATACTTCCAAATTTTTTCTCAGTGCTTCCGGCGAACTTTGTGTGGTTCTGGTAACAAGATAAACATCTCGTTATTGGCCACTCGCCTTAGGTCAGGGATCAATGGGAATGGCCGGACTTATTGGAAACTTACGAGTATCGCAGTGCGAGTGCCACATCCACACAATCCTCACACAAGGCGACCTCTTGAGAGGCGGCCTTTTGAGCTTTCCCTTTCGATTTAAGCCGCCTCTCGGCCACTTCATCTCGATCCCATTCTCTGTTATCATTTCATTTGGCCACGTCCTCATCCATTTCCACTTCGACTACCCACTCTCATTTTCATTTTCATTTTCTTGTTTTTTTCAATTTCCAAGTCAATTTATTTTTACAGCGCACTGTGCGGCACTCGAGAGAAGTGACAGAGAGTTTCCGAGGGGAGGGGGGATTCCCCTGCTCTTGTTGACCAACTAGGAGCAACTGGATAGGCGTGAAAGGATCCTGGCAAAAGGGGCGTGGCGGCTGGGGAACGCAATGAAGAGCGACAGTTTAAGTGGCGCTGAGGAAGAGCCCTGCATCATTCTGGTTTTTTGTGGGTGCTTCTCTTTTTTTGGGGGTTTTTTTGGGTGGTTAAGTGGGTGGTTGCAGCTACAATCAATGCTGTCAGCTGGATATGTGTCCCTGACATTTGATGATTGTCGTGTTGTGGCCCTGAAAATCAAGCTCTAGGAAAAAAACACTTCATATATGTACCTACTGAAACTTGAAAGTTATTTACTAATCCAATAAACGAAAAAATTTACTCAGAAAGCATATGAAAAAAAACATGTTGTCGTAATATCGATATGCGCATGTAAATTTCTGGTTATGCAATACGCATATCGTTTTAACACGAAATACTCATTTTGAACACATCGAATTTACGGGGCCGCATATTAAGCTAAAATTGATATTACATAATGTAAAATCGATCTATGTTTCATATCGATTGTTTTGGGTGTAGTATTGTGTATAAAAATCACTTTTAATCTAATCTTTACTCCCAAATATAGTAACGTTTCTTAAAAGAAGATTTTAGGGGTAGATTTTAAGTGATTAAATTTACAGGATTTTTAATTATAAATTTAGATACATAAAAAAGGTATTTAACTTGGTGTGACTAAATATTTTATTAGTGCAAAGCTTGAAAATTATAATTTTTTTTAAATACTTAAAAAACTGGTTTTAAACCACCCACATGACTCATTTCTAATCAAAGCCAGCCGCCAAAGAGTTGTTAAATATTTAGAATCCAGCCCCTTGAATTCGTGCGAATTTGAATGATTCACCGAAATGCAAAGCAAGTCAACGCAAAATAATATTTATTACTTCCCGCCCAACAGCAATGTTTGCTAGCTGCTTTCTGGTGTAACGCGCATTTTGCGGAATCTCGCGAAAAATGAAAAGTTCGCTATGAATTTCCACACCTATTTTGCCGCTGGCGATTTTCCCCGTCCGTCCATCGAGTATTTCTGCACGGGATTTCCGGTAGACTTTGGCATCCGAGAAATAATCGCCTGGGTGTTCGTGTTCGTGCTCCCTCCGTGGAAACTGCGGCCGCAGGATTCGGGGGTTCCCCTCCCCCGGAGAATAACGAAAAGGATACAGGATGGGCAATCGGAGCGACGCTGAGCCATTGAACCCTTTTTGAAAGGCATATCGAGCGGATTTGCGCCGAAATGTGCGAGTACTTCGGCTAAAAGCTTATGGCCGGATCAAAAGTGCCTTCAATTTTATGCGCAAATGTTGTTTAATATTTGGCGAAATACCCAACCCAGAGCTCAGCAAAAAGCAAGGGGTTATTCAAAAGTTGGTATACCCTCTGGAAATCTAACTAGACAAATAAAATTGTGCCTACGAATTTTTAAATTAATTCTTAATTTTTTTTTTAATTTTATATCAAAAATTGTATCATTTTATTCTGTATAATATTTTAGCATTGATAAAATATATTTACTGAATTAAATATGTAGCTCTTCTATTTTTATTGTTTTTTATGAACTAACGTAATTTTATGCACCCAAAAAAAAAACCATATGAAACGTAGATCGAAATGAGTATTTCATGTTAAAACGATATGCGTATTGCATAACCAGAAATTTACATGCGCATATCAATTTGTGTGTGTGTATTCTAACGAATATAAATTAATATGTTCCAAAAATCTTTGAACATATATACCGCTCATTATTTCAAGACCCCTCTAGAAATATCGCAATATCAATGTTCCACTTCATTTCCGTTCCTAAACTTCCCTTCTTTTTAGACAGATTTCGTGGCCCTAATCGCGAGATCCTTTGAGCCTCGCTGGCTTTGGCTCACATCGTTTGTTCCGCCGACTTGGCTAACTTGCACTTTAGTTCAACTGGCAACTTTTTCGGCCATTGTCGCGCTCACCTGGCCATAAAATTCGCCGCCATCGATAGAGGGACGACTACAAAATGACGACAACACCTCGGGGAGATGAGCTCCCAATGTTTTGTAAATTCCCCGTTACTGCAACAGAAAAAATATGCAAAACGAAAGTCTAGGCTGGAAACTTTTTGGCCAGCATTTGTGGTTATGGGGCAGCAACAAAAGAAGCAGAAAAACCAAAAACAGCGGCATCAGCAGCAACAAAATCAATATTTGCCTTGTAAGCCGCACGTGTATCTGTTCTTGTTGTTGCCGCTGCACAAACTTTTACCGGCCACCAAAAGCTGAGGTTGCTGCTCCTCGGGGCGAATTTTTGGGAGAAAAAGGGGGCGTGGCACTAACAACATATGAGGGGGGGTTTTACCAACATATGAGGTGGAGCAACAGCTAGGAGAACATGTTTGTCGGCCCCCTTGGCAACACCAACAGCCGAAAAGTCAGTTAACCGTGGAACTAAAAGTGTAGATTTTGGTAAGAAGTAAACTACTTAAAGAAAATAAATTGAAAAAAATTATTTTAAAATAATAAACCACAATATTAAAATCTTTTTATTAATATTTTGAGATGATATATAATTTTAATAATTAAAAAAAAACTATATTTGTATATTAAGTCTATTAGTTTTGCTAACTTTATTCAGGAAGCCCGTTAATTTTGGGAAAAAGCTGAAAAAATCAACAAAAATATGTTTTATATTTAATAATCCATAAATCGATTACTCAAAAAAACTCAATAAAATAGATTTCAAGATTTCTAAAACACAAAATGTAAGTTTTTAAATGTAATATTACATATTTAAAAACATATTTATATTTCATAATATAAATTATGAATTTTTAAATTTAACTAGATTTTACTTTAAACGCAAATATTTTGTAATCATTATAATTAATAATTCAAAACCCGATATCTCAAAAAATTTCAACAAAATAGATTTTAAGATTTCCAAAACACAAAATGTAAGTTGTTTAATAAAATAAAAATATAACATATTTTAAAAAATATTTTTACTTTGTAATATATTTAAAGAATATTCCAAAATGTACCTATTTAAATTATAATAATTACAAATTCAGTTTTCTACTTTTGTAACTCTTTCTCAATCCCCAATTTAGCCCTAGAAATTCTCTGAGCTCTTGCCGCCTTTCAAAACCCTATGGATATGGCCCACTGTTACCCCGTTTGATGGTTTGCTGTGGCTGGGGGCCTCTAGAGGAGCCAGCCCACATGGGGAAGTTGGAAGTGGAAGAGTGTTTGGTTAGGCTGGCCGAGATGACTTGTTGGGGGCCATGTAAATTGACTCGTCACAGCGCCGAAAGAAGAACTATCGGATGGTCTATGGGGTGTGGGAGGGGAACCGAGGGGGAGGAGCTTTGCCCACCTGGTTGTGGGGACCTACGGTACTATGCATGATACATGATACACATATGATAACACCTCGGGCACCGGACACGCAGATAAGCAATGAAATATTTATAGGGTCGCCAAAGTCCTACCCGAAGTGGCGGTTCCTCCAGCCGACGGCCCTCTATTTATTTCCTCCTCCTTATTAAAGGGGCCCCATATCTAATCGAGCCAGGTAAATAGAGCAGGGGTGTCTGTATTATTTAATAACAAGCCCAAACCCTCCTAAACCTTATATCTTACAAACATTGTGCGACGCCGATCGTCGGACTGTTCAAGTGGCTTCCCAGCACTTTGTTGTTGGTCTTAAGTAACAAATTCTCAAGTGATTCACGCGAAACACATTTAACCAAATCCAACAGCAATATAATGTTTGCGGTCGCCCCTTCGAAAAATGGGGATCATAAAAAATTAGCAAAGCAAGACACGAATTTTATAGATTTTTTGCAAACATAGCAAGTATAAAGTTTTTTGATTAATAAATCATTTATAAATTATTGTGGTAAATAAACTTGAATTTTAATTTATCTTTAAACTTAAGAATCATTTTTAATAGACATTATTTTGAAAATTATTACACAGAAAAAAATTCAATATGAAAAATGGTAATTTCTACCTTATTTCATATCAATAAAAAGTCGATGTAAAATTTATAACATGTAATCATTTCATAAACGTTATAAAAAAAACTGTTTTCAAATACCAAATTTAGTATTTTTTGAAGAAATATTATATAAATTAAGATAATTATAATCTTTATACATATCAAAATGATATGCAAAACTTGATCTTAAAAATATATTAAATTAACCTGCACATATCAATCTGATCTTTTCTATGTATTATTTAAAATTGAGTTTACCCCCTAAAAAGTCTTTTTAAATTAGCTACAAATATTTTTTCAAGTCAAAAAATATTATTATAACATTTTACAATATTTAACACATTTTTCCATGACCTTCAACCCCCAATCGCATTTCCAATAAAAAATCGGAAAAGGAAAGCAATTTAGCATCAATTTCTGCTGTCAATCAGCGCAAACACTGAAGCAATTAAACGTATCTCACCCACCGCTTACAGCATTTTTCACCATTTAAAATGTTTAATTTGGAAGGTGACAGGGGTACCTGAAGTGAGCGAGGACTTCGGGGGGAAGCGATGTGCATTTAAGCGATTTTAAGTGGAAATAAACAAGGCTCATAAAGCGCAAGGTAAACAATTTCCCCGCAGTTGTGGAGGGGTGTGGATAGTTAGTGGAGGAGGGGGGTGGAAAAGGGGTTGGAGGGGGTAGCGAGCCCCTCGGTGGATAGATAAAGGAAAGGAAATGGCGCTCATATCCTTGTGCAAACACACACGTGCTCTTGACAGCGCTTTCTGCGCATTTCGCAATGAGGGGGCAACTGTGCCCAAGGATGTTTGTCCCTGGACAGCTGAGAATCAGGCACTGGGGGAAAAGGGATCGTAAATCAATAAGATGTACGAGGTTTCAACAAGGTTCTTCCTAATAAAAAAACCTACCTATCCTTAAGATTCTCCATAAAAAAATACCTCTTAAAATATACACTCGTTTTGATTAACACTAAATTTTTATACTTATTCATTAAAAATTATTAAAATAAAAATAAAAATAAAATTAAAAATAAAATAAGAATTTTCCAAATATTACTTTTAATTTCCTTTTTTATGACCCAATTGCATTATTTCTTAAATTTCATTAAACATATTTTTGTAAAACTAATATAAAAATGTTTTTGTTTTTCAAGATCATAACTTATTTATGAGATAAACAATTTATAATAGACGTTCAGGAACTGAGCTATATTTATAAGTAATTTTAACATTTTTTAAATGAAAACTGATATTTTTCTGATATTTTTTTTGTCTTTATCTAAATATTAAAAAATGTTTTATAAATCTATTAATTTGTCTAATTTTTTAAATTCGAATTAAATATGTAAAATATTTTTATAAAACCAATATCAAAATGTTATTATTTTTAGAGATCATAACTTATTTATGAGAGGCCTTCAGGAACTGTGGTTTATTTGAAGGTGAATTTTAAATTATCTTTAATTAAAATATGAAATTTTTCTTATTTCTTTATCTTGACTTATATATTAAAAAATATTTTTAAAGTGTAATTCCCGCCCAGTGATAAGCGACGTCGACAAAATAGAGAACAAAGCGACTGGAGGCGGCTGACAAACTCAGATAAGACTGGGAGCTGGGACCCCTGCTGAAAGACCGGAGGTGGAAGCCCTGGCATTTGCTAATTGCCGGTCAAACAGAGCGATAGAGCTGAGCCAAGGATCTGGGTAGTACGGAATCTGGAAGCTGAGGGATCACAAAGATCAGCCGCCGCCACTCGTCTTTCTCACGACCCAAAGCACTACAAGTATATTCCAAAATACGACATCTTGTCAAGTGTCAACTCCTCGGTTCGCTTGGGTTAAGATCTGCTTGTTCGTTTCCCCTTTAAAGACCCCAGCCCCATTCCCCCACCTTGTTAGCAGTTAGCATCTTTACGCTAAAAACATATTTATTCGCTTTTTATGCCTGAATTGATTTGTCGTCGTCGTCTTCATCTCGAACATTTTTGTGTTCCACTCTGCAACACACATTTATTGAGGCCCGTATTTTGTATCTTTGTATCTTTGTATCTGGTGGCTTGTTATTGCCTTTTCCTATTATTCCTGCCTCTGGCCAATTCGGTTGTTGTTGCCGCGGTTTGTTTGTCTAATATGTGTGAATGTGTAAATTCATTTATATTTACATATGCCGGCAGATTCCCAATCGTTTTCCCTTCTTTCTCCAATATTGCCATTTCTCTTATATTTTTTTCCTCCCTTTGCGGTTCGCCAAGTTTGTTTATCCAGTTAAATAAAAGAAAACCCACGTATATGCATATATGCCTGGAAATTGTGTTAATCAGCGAACTCATCGAAGGTTGGTTAGTCACTCGAGGGTTGGGGGCTCCACTGAGGACTCAATTTGTCCAAAGGAAGATGGGAAGTAATTTTTTGATTATCTTGCAATTGAATGAATTGCTTAAAGGTATTCAAAAAATAAAAATCCAACAAATTGTTTAGGTTTTTTGTTTTTAAAATTTTATATTCCATATATTCTATTTTTCTATATATATTTCTAACATTAAATTCGGATTTTATTTAATTTTTGGTGATTATCTTGCAATGCTAAAAGGTGTCCAAAATAATTCCTTCAAATTGTTTAAGTTTTTAATTTTAAAATATCATATTCCCTATATTCTATTTTTAAGTTTAGTAAATGTTAAAACTTGTAATACTTTTAATATTTAAATTTTGGGAACAATTCTTTGCGTAACTAACGATTTTTGTAACCACATTTTTAAACCATTTTTATATGATATTTTATCAGAAATACCTCCATAAAATACTTGATTTTTTAAATCGTTATAAAAACATTACAGTTTTTAACTCTGTAGTCCCTAAATGATTTTTATCGTAAGTATTTAATCAACACATCTGTCTAAACATAATTCTTATCAACGCTTTTATAATTTTGATAAGGTGGGAAAATATTGAAGTAGCTGATTAAGTGCCGTTTTCTCCTCCGCCGGTTAAATTTAAAGGAAGCTTTAAGCTCTGGTTTTCATGGTTTTAACCGTACTTTAAATTTAACAAATGTACGAGAAAACGGCAATAAGAATATAATAAATGCGATTAAAAATATAAATGTTAGCCCCCTTGTTTTAAATAACATTTTAAAAAGAACTCACTTAGCTGATGCCTGAACTAGATTCCAGTCGTAGCCCTCGAGGACCTTCATCACCGCCGTGGTGATGCGTTCGTCCTCCTTTCGGCCACCCTGTCCTTGGGCCTTTTTCTGCTCGGCCTTCAAGGCATAGTTGGCCAAGACCAGGGTTTCCACCGGCTTGGCGCGATCCTTGGAGCAATTGGAACTGGAACTTTCACTCATTTTGTATTTTTAGGGCACTAAACTAAGTTCTTCAATTAAATTAGTGCACTGTCATAAAAATCCGTGTCACTAAATCTCGTTTTGATCCCACGCAGATCGCGGTACTTTCCAATGGAGCCTACGATACGCGGTTGAACTCTAGACGCGACGAGGTTGACGAGCAAACTGCGACTGATCTTGGGGATCGCTGGGCTGATGTTTCCCCAAGACGAGCTCGGCAATCGTCGGATTTTCAGGCGATCGTGGCGATAAGCTAAAGACGGTGGTTGGTTGGATCGTTAGCTGTATGTTGGGGGTGGTGGGGGACCTTTCGGAAGGGGCGGGGAGGTCTAAGCAGTAGTACGCCGCGGGGGCGAACATAAAAATCGCGGCGGTACGCGTGTAAACATTAACATGTTCATGTGAAATTAGGTGGTTCCAGAGCGGAATCGAAAAATGGAGGGGGGACTGACGACTGTCGCCGACAAACGAGTGGGATATCGTAAATTTCTATATACCGACATTGAAATACCTCAGTATTTAAGGGAATCTAATTTAAGAGTCCGAAATATAATGATGATATAATAATAGATTTTCAGGGACTTCACAGTAGATCTTAAAAAATATCGAAAGTTTCAAAACATCGATATTATCGAATCGATATTGTTACAAGAAAAATAAAAAAATTTTTATTTTTAATTCTCAATATACCTTAAAAATATTGAAAAATGTATTTATATTTTATAAGAAATATTAAATTTATAATTTCCTTAATTCATAAAAATAATCTAATTTAGGACATTATTAACAAATTTTAAATTTGATTGCTTAAATTTATTTAATAAGGAAATTATTATAGTCCTGTTTTCTAATTTTTTAGGAGTAATACAAACATAATATACCTCTAATACCCAAAATCCCAAGATATCAAAAAGAGAGGGCCGTGAGATGGGCAAAGCAGAGAGACACATAAATCGAAATGGAAACAGAAACAGAAATTAGTAACACTTTACAGCCACATGTGGATTTATGACACCTCCACCTCAGGAGACTTTGGGTTAAGGGGTAGAGTCTCGGGATCGGGTTCGGGATCGTTAGAGACCTGCCACTTGTTGCAGCTGTATTTGGACATTGTATGGGTAGAGTTTGCGATGTGGGGATGGGAAAGGATCGGTCCTGAATGAGTGCAAACACCGTGGATTGGGGGAGTAACGATGGCTAATGAGGAGTCGATAAGATCATTAAGGATTTAGGGGTTAAAAGAGGTGAATGGAGATACTGAATGGGAGTGGGGGTGGGAAATGATCGATGGGTTCTCAGGGTTGACGGAAATAACTATGGGTAAATATGAGAGAAAAAAATGTATATTTAAGAATATTTAAATTGAAAAATACGTATTAAAGCCAAGCTTAAAAAAACCTGAGTTTTTTTCGTTAAATCAGGTTTTAATTTATGGCTTCAAAATGAAATTATCACATCCATAAGTAATTAATATTAGGAAAATAAAAACAATTTAATAAGAACCCGAATCCATAAAGATTATAAATGTTGTTTAATTTATAATGAAACCTTTTAAAAAAAGAAATAATATAAATATAACTTTTTAATTTTAATTTTATTAAAATGTTTTTAAAGTTAAAAAATATTGTATTATAATATTTAACCGAGCCTTGTGGTTTCTATATTAAAACGCCTCGGCACTAAAAATAGTATTTCAATCGAGTAATGACCCATTTTATTTTAGCAGCTCGAGCTAAAACAGCTAAAATGTAAATGATACACAAGTTTATGGGTAAAACGTTTAATAAAATCAGATTAACGTCAAGATCAGGAGATCTGGTAAGATCTTTTCATAACCACTTTGCACTAGATTTTTACCTCGACCTCAACACGCTCCCAAAAAATCGTAAAATCCAAAGAAAACACCCTCGAAAAAAGAAAGAAATGAAATTGACGGGGGAACGGAGGGCTATTCATTTCACGATCGTAAAACATCGAAAAACTATAGTTTGGTTACGCTTTTGTTTTCCAGCTGGTTTCAACTGGAAGTTATATCGCATAACTTTTACCCGCCAAATAATTTTTGGGTGACTTTTTACAACTTTATAATTTTTACAACTCAATTAACTTTTTTTCAAACGCCGCCGGCGCAGACAAATCGAAGTATCGAAAAAAAATTAAACAATAAAACAGAGAAATGCATAAACGAAATCATAAATACCTAGACCATTTCAGATACGTTTTTCTTCTTTTTTTTTATGCCAAGTGGGGAGATGAAATCGAACCTGAAAACTGACGTCGAAGCAGCGCCCGTTTTTTACTCTTTTTTGGAAGTGTCATAAAAGGCATCAAAATGAAAATTATACGATACTCGCCATAAAAAAAGGAATGAAATACGGAAAAATACAGTTCGCTGAACTGCAGCGACTGGAAAATTGATTCGCGTCTAGGAAATTTAATGGGCGACGACCATCTAACATTTAAAATTTCCCTCAGTCTTTTTTTCTGGACCGGCGAACTTCAAAGCTTGTTGATAAACAACTCGCGGGAAAAAAACGAGCGAAAAAATGTATTTTGAATTAATTAAAAATATTTGCGCTTATAGAAAAAAAATCAGAGCAGGCGAATTAATTTCATAATCAAATTGGAGCACCAAAAGGTCGAAATGCATCTGAAAAGGCGGTGGGCGGGGGGCAGGGGGCGTGGCAGCGGATGCGACGACCGCTTGACAATTTGCGACTTGCCATGAAATCGCATTTTTTGATCTAAGCCGCCGACAAGCTAAGGAAAAATATATGAAAAAAAGAATATTAAAGCCGACTGCTAAACGAAACCAAATGGCGCTTTTTTATACCATTTCTGCTGCGTTAGAAGAAGAAGAAAAGGGGGAGGGAGGGGGCGTAGGGGGAGAGGGGCGGGGCAGGAGCAGAAAAGAGGAGCCGAAAGCACCCAGAAGTACGACATGTGTTGCGGAAATATTTTGTAAACAAGAAAAGCAACGACGGGCAGTCAGGAAATATGCAAAAATACAAAGGGACACTGGGAGAAAAAGTAAAGAAACACAGAAATTTTAATTACTTACAAACTATTTGTGAAGCTATTTTAAATAAATCACCACATAGATTAAACTGTCCTAATAATAAATTTATTATTTAAATAAATAATAAATAAATATTGCGTTTTATCTAAAATAAAAACAAGAGAGAACGCTATAGTCGGGTTGGTGTCCCGACTATCTAATACCCGTCACTCAGCTAAAGGGAGTGCGAGGGATATAAAAACTTTGATCAGGCATAAGTTTTAAACGAATGGTCCGATTTAAAAAATTTCTTCTACATTTCGATAGGTATTGATAAACACAACAAAACTGCATTTTTACTTTTCCGAAATATTTAAATTTTTAAAATCGTATATTAACTATTGTGGGCGTTAGAGGGGGCGTGGCACCTTTTTGAAACAAACTTGCGCTGCGTAGGAACTCCAAGAATCTGCATGCAAAATACCAATCCTCTAGCTTTTATAGTTTTCGAGATCTCAGCGTTCATACAGACGGACAGACAGACGGACAGACGGACAGACGGACAGACGGACAGACAGACATGGCTAGATCGACTCGGCTAGTGACCCTGATCAAGAATATATATACTTTATGGGGTCGGAAACGCTTCCTTCTAGCTGTTACATACTTTTGCACGAATACAATATACCCTTTTACTCTACGAGTAACGGGTATAAAAAGTAAAAGGAAAATTGTCAAGGAATTATTATTTGGTTTTAGAAAATATTCACAAATGCTGCTCTAAATTTCCAAACCAAAAAGAGGTTTATTATGTTAATTATTAAAAAAGATTTCAATATTTTAAAAATTTTATTTTAAACATTTTCTGTAGAAAAATATGTAATATACATATAAAATATGGAATTAAATTTATAATTTTTTTAATTTGTCCAATTAAAGTACGATTTTTATTAACCCTTTTTATAAGATATTCTATTTTTTAAAAATCATTTTAAATCGATCTCATTTTTTGCCAGTGTTTTCTTAATATTGGCTGGTTGAGATCATTTACATACACGCGTCTCACCCCCACCCTCTCCTTTTTTTATCGCTTCTCACCTTTTTGGGTTTACCTCTTTTCATTTTCCATTTGTATGGGTTGACCATTGGTCGAAATAACGACGATTTTCATTCGCCAACGATCGTGGCTCTTTGAGTGTGTGAGTTCAAGTGCGATAGCGCAAATAAGTGTGTGTGTGGAGCAGTTAAACGAGTTTTTTATTTGTTTTATTTGTTGTATCTTCAATTGCCTCGTTGATTTGCTTTGTTTTCTCTTTTTCTCAGCCAATGGGAAACAAAGGCGGGCTTAAAAATATTATAAATGGAGAAATGGAGGTATTAAAATGATCTAGCTAAATCCAATTTTCAATATAAAATATAGAAGTGATTTATTTGGACAATATTTCATTTTATATTTGGCATTTCCAATACAATATTCTATATTTTCTCTTTTTTTCCCCTCTTTTTTCTGTTATCAATTTTGAGTGATTGCTTATCTACCCCCTTCGAAATTCGAAATAAATATAAAACACACCTTGGCACTCACCTAAAAAAAATATATCTACACATTTTTCTATATATGCATACACACATCTACATTTGCTTCCTTTTTTATGTCACCGTTTCTTGGGTTTCACAGTCGGAAAATGCAGGAAAAAGTGGGGGAAATGGGGAAAATGGGGAAAGGCGGGGCAGGGGGACTAATGGAATTCACACGTGTTTTGCTTTATTCGTATTGCAGCAATAAAAGTATTCGTTTCAGGTATTTCGTTAACATCAAAATTGGCATACTATAGAGTACCAATATATCACGGAAAATATGCATGTTTTATTTCAAATTTTTATTTACATGTCACTCCGGTCTAGCCAAAGTTTAAACAATCTGTAGTAGTGATTTAAAAATCGGTAAGAAAGAAAACTTTATTAACTCGTCTAAAATAACTTGCTAATAAAATTTAAAATAAAAGAATCTAAAAAATGCAATTGGAACATAATTGGATTTGTAAGTTTAACAAAACTGCTACGTTAAAAAAGCTAAAAATAGTTAAAATAGTTAAAAAATTAATAGATTTTCATAATTCGATTTATTATAACTTTTTCTGTAGTAATTTTTGGTGGACTTAAAATAAAACTAACTTTTTTTGCATATGTTTTCATATTTACTAACCGACAGCTAACCGAATAACCTAAGTTAACAATAAAGATTACTTTCGGATAGTTTAAAATAAACAATAAAAGTTTTAAAATGAAATTTTACATTTTACATTAAGGGTATTCAATTACGTTGGAAAGTGTAAAATTTTGAACAGATAGACTATGTTAAAAAAAAATTTTAAAAATATTGACGTATAAACCAGTTTTAATTTTCGCTAAAAATATTTTCAAATAATATAAAATTACAAAATGGATTTTTCAATTTAATGTAACTTTTATTTGAAAATACAAAACTATTTAAAAGCGGTAACCCTAAAATGTCAGGTTTGTGACGCCGCTAGGCTAGCGAATACACCCTCCTCCCTTTTCAGCCACACTAATTAAGGAATATTTCTGGTATTTTTAAGGGAAACGTGGTATTTCTTTACCAGCCGAGAGGTATTATTCACAGCTGAGGTCTTACTAACATCAAGATGGCGTAAATTTGTCGAAATATGTGTGAAATGAAATAGCCATTGAAATTGAAACGAAAGCGCAGCGTTCATGCAAAACGTAAGTGGTCAGTGGAGAGTCGTACCGGAAAAGCCCTAAATATGCAAGCGAGAAAAACGGCGGTGACCACGCGCAGGAAAAGTCGAATTTCCCAGCAGCATTTTAGTGTCTCATTGTGCGAGAGTGTGTGTGTGAGTGCGAGTGCGCCTCGTCTTTGTGTTGGTGTGAAAATGCTGAAGCAGGAGGGATAGCAACGTGCTCGCGGTAAAAACAGTGCGAGTGCGAGCGAGACAACTAGTGTGTCCATCTATTGCCAGGGCAAACGACTCGCATAAGTTTTTTTTATAATAAGATTTCAAGTTCCGTTTCGTTTTGTTTGCTTTTTTCTTGACTTAATTTGTATCGAAAACATTACAAACAAATATAAAAACCTAAAAAATAACAATGAAAAATCGTAAAAATATGCCCACAATGCATTATTATTAAAGATTATTGCATAAAATGCGCTTGCGTGTGGCCCCAAAAAGTGTCAATGTGTGTGTGTGTTTGTGTGGCGGTACAAAAACAAAAAGTCTGGGGGCTCTCTAAAACAAAGAAAATGAAAATTATTGTGGCAGAATCAATCCAATTAAAAAATTCGATTTCGATTTCAGTCGAATTAGAAGAAGCAGCAGCCGAGAGAGAGAGCAGCGAGCAAAGCGGAATAAGAAATAAGGAAAACAAGAATTAAATAAGCCAAGGTGAGTAAATTTGAAATTACAAAAAGTTACATTTCAAATGCAGTGATTTTACGGTGAATTTGCTCCACTGTATGTTTTCGCGTCTCCCTCCTCCACCCGCCTTTATCGGCTGCTTCTTATCAGACCCGTTATTCGCAGTGCATTTGAAGAGAGTGCCGTTAGTTTTCGGAGGCCATTGACGTTGGAAAATTAATTGCAAACATAGAACTTTTTTCAGTTGTTTTTGAGGTTTCCCTGTCAAGTTTTGCCTTTTTACTTGCTTTTTCCTGTTTATTCAAGCTTTTTTGATTTTTTCTGGCGGTTTTTTGTCTCTTCTTTGTTCTCTTGTGCGTTTTTTGCGTTTTCTTATTTTGCGGAAGCTTTTCGGCAGCCGCCAACGCAACGTGCAGCTGTTTTGCAATTGTAATCAAGTCGCGTTTTATTTATTTTGCCACAAGAGCTGGTAAATACCCTTTAAAAATATCAAGTTGCCAATAGGAAAAGGATAATATTTTTTTTTTTAATATGAAGAGATCAATAATAAATAATGAATATTTTTTTATTAATATCCAAGTAATCAAATCACTATGCATTTCTCTCTGTGCAGAGCATAGGTGGCACCAATAAAAAACGGTACATTTCGGTTAAATAAATCAAAGTCAAAGTGAAAACAACAACAAAACGTAGGCAAGTTTTTGAGGTTAGAACAGGCGGTTGGTGAGGGGAAAGGGGAAAAAGAGGAAGAGAGAGAGAGCGATCTAAATGCGTGAGCGGTAAAAGAAAGCGCGAAGAAAGATGTAAAGTGGTAAAGGGAGAGAGAGAGAGAGAGAGAGAGCGAGCCGCCTAAAACAACAATTAAACTTAATTTTTTGTCATTTTTTGCCCGGCAAGTGAAAACTTTCTGCTTGTTGCTTCTTTTTCTCGCTTTATCTCTGCTATTTGTTTGTGCTTTTCACCACCGAAAGTGTCATTTAAGTGGCATTTTCACAGTCGCTGCGTTTTATTTGACTTTTTCTCTCCCTTTTCACGGCAATTGTTTACTCCACACACACACGATTTTTTTTATCTATTTGTTGTTAATCTCTTCGTTGTCTTTTTCCGATTGCTGATTCACGTTGTTGGTGTCGTCACGTAAAAGCATACACTGAGAACAAAAGAGTCTTCAAATTCATTAGAAGGGCTAAAATACAGTGGAACTTGAAAGTCATCTCACGCTTTCGAATTTTAAATCAATATAAAATATTACATTGTCTACCCAAACTAAATTATTTGGAAAAATTACATTTTCTCCCTGTGCATTTAAATTATCGTTACTCATCGTTTATTTATTCAGCCTCTTTTGTTTTTCCCATTCGTAATCAATAAAAACTCAGCTGAATTCAAAGACACACACTCATAAATATAAATAAACGAGATAAACTTTTATTTTGTGCGAGGTTCGGGTTCTTATCTTTTTTTTGCCAACTGCATTTGTTTTTTTGCATTCCCAATTGGTTTTGAATTTGCTTTTGCTTTGTGTTTGTCAACGTAAGCCAAGCTTAGTTCTGTCTCGCTCTCTCTCCCTTTATTCTTAGCTAACGGTTTTCTATTTTCGATATCGATTGTTGCCGTGCGTCGTGTTTTTATTTATATTTCCCTCAAATCCTTATCACCTTAAATTAAATGTGATTTAGGCCCGATTTTCGGGTTTTGAGAGGAAATAACTGATATTTCCCTCTGATCACGTAGGCCATTGCTAAAGAATTTTAATGAAGTTTATGCTGCTTTTATTTATTTAATGTCTTTATTTCTCTTTTTAGAAACAAATACGGCCTGAAGCGACTGCCTTGAAAAAATCAGAACAAGAAGGAGAGAAGGAGCTTAGACGAAAGGACAGCGCCAGGTGAGAAAAGTAGAAATACCGAAAGACCGTTATCTTTCGAAATAAAGCTGTCAAAATAACACAATTCTAAATTTAACAATCCAATCTGTCAAAATAAATCTGTCAAAATGACAAGAAGTTAAACTGTAGTAGAAGAAAGATAGATTTTGATTTTTTCTACTTTTCCTAGAATAATAATACAATTGAGGAATTTTTAATAATGCATAGGTTAAAAGGTTAAACTGAACTGGCTTTAAAATTATTTGGCATTATTTTTTTATTTTTGATAGTATCGCTAATTAGATAAAAGCCTTGCTATAATAGTTGTTGTTTACCTTGCCTATTAATATCTCACATTGTTGTCGGTAGAAGTCAATTGTCGAATTTTAAAAGCCACGTGATTCATATTTACTTGTAAAAACCTATGACACCTGAGCTATTTTTATATACCACTTATTATGACTAAGGAAATTTATATTCCGAGAGACAATTTAAAATTTCTTATCCGATTCCTATTAAAATGAAATCATAATAATAAATGCAATCGTAGCAACTTTTTCGAATCTTATCTTAATCTTACTTTCTGTGACGTTAGAAAAGCAATGTCTATAATATTCAAATACCGGCTAATCTGATTGTGATTATACTATTATTACTATTTATTATGAGTATGGAACAAAGTAAACCCATTAACATAATATTAATTTTCTGTTCATATCCGCAGAAAGGCCTCGCAGATCCGCGGAGGAAACCCCACATCATCCACACAACACCGAAACCCACAGATACAGACATCCGAAAATGGAGCTGCGCGTGGGCAACAAATACCGCCTGGGCCGCAAGATCGGATCGGGATCGTTCGGCGACATCTACCTGGGCACCACGATCAACACCGGCGAGGAGGTGGCCATCAAGCTGGAGTGCATCCGCACCAAGCACCCCCAGCTGCACATTGAATCCAAGTTCTACAAGACGATGCAGGGCGGTATTGGAATACCGCGCATAATTTGGTGCGGCAGCGAGGGCGACTACAATGTGATGGTGATGGAGCTACTCGGACCCTCGCTGGAGGATCTCTTCAACTTTTGCTCGCGCCGCTTCTCGCTGAAGACGGTTTTGCTGCTCGCGGACCAGATGATCTCCCGCATCGACTACATTCACTCGCGGGACTTTATACATCGCGACATCAAGCCCGATAACTTCCTCATGGGCCTCGGAAAGAAGGGCAACCTTGTGTACATCATTGACTTTGGCCTGGCCAAGAAATTCCGGGACGCCCGATCGCTGAAGCACATTCCGTATCGGGAAAACAAGAACCTCACGGGCACCGCCCGCTACGCTTCGATCAACACACATTTGGGCATTGAGCAATCGCGTCGCGATGACCTGGAATCCCTCGGCTATGTCCTCATGTACTTCAATTTGGGCGCCCTGCCCTGGCAGGGACTGAAGGCGGCCAATAAGAGGCAGAAGTACGAGAGGATCTCGGAGAAGAAGCTGTCCACCTCGATTGTGGTGCTGTGCAAGGGCTTCCCCAGCGAGTTTGTCAACTATCTGAACTTTTGTCGCCAGATGCATTTCGACCAGCGTCCCGACTACTGCCACCTGCGCAAGCTCTTCCGGAATCTGTTCCACCGCCTGGGCTTCACCTATGACTATGTGTTTGACTGGAATCTGCTGAAGTTTGGCGGCCCGCGAAATCCCCAGGCCATTCAGCAGGCGCAGGATGGCGCCGACGGCCAGGCGGGACACGATGCAGTGGCCGCAGCAGCGGCGGTGGCAGCAGCAGCAGCCGCCTCTTCGCATCAGCAACAGCACAAGGTGAATGCCGCTCTGGGCGGCGGCGGAGGAGGCAGTGCAGCGCAACAGCAACTCCAGGGCGGCCAAGCGCTGGCGATGCTGGGCGGAAATGGAGGAGGAAACGGTAGCCAGCTGATTGGCGGCAACGGACTCAACATGGACGACTCGATGGCGGCCACCAACTCGTCGAGACCGCCCTATGATACGCCCGAGCGTCGTCCCTCGATACGGATGCGCCAGGGAGGCGGAGGAGGAGGCGGCGGCGGAGTGGGCGTCGGCGGCATGCAGGGCGGCGGCGGAGGCGGTGGCGTGGGGAACGCCAAATAATATTTTATCGTTTAGGTTGCGACGCTGGACACGACACAGTAGTAGACAAAAACCACAAGAACAGCAGCAGCAGCAAAACTCGGCAAGAAACAACTATACATGTAGAATATATTATAATTATATATGCGGTAAAACATGTTGAATGTATCCAAAAACGCGGGCAGGTGGACCAAATCCCTGCCAGAAACGGAGGAGGATAATAAGGAGAGGAGAGGAGAGCAGTGAGGAGAGAAGAGCAGTGAGGAAAGAAACTTTCCTTCCTTTCTTTCTTTTTTTGTGTGTACATTTTCGTTTTGTTTTTTTGACATTTTTGGTTTCTGCTCCCAGATGTTAGAACGTTGGGCGCGCGCTTATTATTAATTAACTAGCCTATGATTAATTTAATTTATACTATTAGAACATAAACGATTGCAACTTGGCTGCAAGAAACTGCAACAAACGGCGCACTGTTCAATTGATTTGAAATTTGAGATACCCGAAGAGAAGCCAAGAGAAAAATCTGAGGGTTCGAGGGATTTGGGAGGAGAGCCAGGAAACGCAGGCATTTAATTTTGTTTTCGCATTTGAAGATTGCTCTCGGCCGGCTCAATTTTTCGTTGTTAATTTGAAATCCCAGTCCACCTTCAGAACCGATCATAGAACACACACATAATAACTCGATTGTAAGTGTAATATTTGTGTAAAAGAAACAAAAGAAACCCTAGACTATAGGCACTAGCGATAGCGAATCCAATCCATACAACAAAAGCATATGCTATGCTAAATAGCAGAAACACCCACATTGTAACCTAAGTTGAAGCCGATTTCGGGGCGCAATTAAACGATGATTATGATATATGTATATCAAGTGCAGTAGAGGGGACGTTCTGTAGCTTTAAGCAACGCTCTGACTTTTAAGGACCCCCCATGTTATATTATGTATCTTACTGTAAACGCCTACGATCCCCGTATATCTGTACTATATATATATACTTTCGTGGTCTGCACTTTCCGCTGCCTGTGTTCATATATATTTTTCCGATTTTTTGAAAACAACACTAACTGCTGCGCGCATTTCTCAAGCGGAAGGGAAATCCAAATCCCCGGTAAACCTTTTGTTTACGCAACAAAATCATGTAACTAAGATAGAGAGCGTATAAATAGCGTTTAGAATACACAAAACAATTTGCATTAACGTTTCGACTTAAAAAAGAGAAAAAAAATAAGAAGTAATGCCCCATTCAGTGGTAAAATTACATAACGCTAGCTAATAAATTATAGCTATAATATGAAATTTGTTTATAAGTAATACCAAACCGTAAAATAAAAACAAAAACACAAAAATCGAAAAAAAAACAACTTAAATTCTAAATGCGCCAAGAGAAAATGGGTAATATAAATATATATATAAATATACAAGAATATATCTTATGAGAACACGTAAAACATGTAAAACCCCACAGCGATCGGCTGGCAGTCTAAAAACTAACAAATCAAACAAGAAACAACAAAATAAAAAACACAAAATCGGATCACTGAACGCAGAAGCCACTAAAAACTTAAATAAAAAATGCATTACGTGATATTTCTTACAAATTGTTTTTTATGATTTCTCAACTTTATTTCCCCATCGGTTCGGTAATTTCCTCCTTTATAATTCTGTCCCAAGCGCACGCCTTGCAAATCGACCAACTTTGTAAACACGACCATATAGCTCTCAGCCAGACGAAATCGGGGATCCTCCGTGGATATAGAAGCCCCACGCCTCCTCCCAAATCCAAATCCAAATTAACAACCTAACGAGTGTACATATACGAAATATCCAAATATCCAAGACCCTAAAATAAAGAAAACATTAAAATATATGTGTGATTTTCCTCCTAGCATACAAAGTAATAAACCTAAACCATTAGCATTTTATTGATAGAAACGAAATCGAAAAGCCCGAATAACTGACTCATTACTAGAAATGGAGAACTAAACGATCTTGTGTGAAAAGTCCATTCAGCATAAGCGAAAATAGAGAAACTAACAAATTGAAGAAGAACATAGTAATTTCGAAAGTTTTGTAATATTAACTGTATATGTATATTGAGAATAGAATTTTGAACTAAATAACTAATTAAACTTCGAATCGCGTTCTCGAGCGCAGAATATCGATTATATCATGGGCGATATGGAAGAAAACATTAAAAAAACCACCAACAGTGATATGGAATACAAAATAACCACGAAAGAAATCGAAACGGTTCATGAAACATTTAAAAAGAAGTACGTTAGATCGGAATTCGACGGATGATGTATCGGTGCACGCCACATTTATGTAATTAGCAAGTATTTCGAATTAAACCGAACATGAAATATGTATGTGTGAACAGAATAAAAGCAGCCACTAAATAAGCCACACCACTCACAATAACAATTACGAAAGAGGCATTAAAAAGCTTAAACAATAATAACACAACTCACTGGAACTGGTTTTTGTATGGGTAACTAACTGTGGAAGTATAGCCAGGATTATCATTGATCCTTGAGGTTCATTTTGAAAAACTTTCTAAAACTCGGAATTTCAATATTTTGGGGATCTAAATTCTAGTGTTTCCGAAAGGGGGAAAATTAGGAAATTGCAACGATTTATTTAATAACTGTAGGTCAAGAAATAATAATTTTGAGATATAATACATTTTTATTTTTCAAATTCAAATTTTTTCTAAGATTGGTTTTGGCCATATTTTTTGAAAGGACTTTAAGGACTTTGTCCCATTTAATAAATCAACTTGACAACCCTATTGTAAAACTCTGGTCACTTTACCAATCAGCTGACTTATTGGTTGTTTTCTGGATTTTCGTGCTTTCGCTTTAAGGTCATACTGAGCACATCTTATTTTGTGGGCCCCGTAGTTTTTCACCGAAAAGGTTAATAAAATCGCCAAAATAAACAAAACGGAGTGTGGATTTAGCTTCGGGAGACCCGATACCTATTAACCAGCTACCCATATTCCAGGTTTTGCGCCAGGATCAAGAGCAGGAGGAACTTGAAAGATGGGAGCCCGACAGTCTCAATCCCGCGAACCCCGATCCGTTTCGATGGAAAACCCAACTCCTGCCGGCGTTATTGATATATCCGACGATGTGGTCAAGCGATTGAAGGCGGGAATCTCGCAGCAGGGTAAATAATTAACTATGATTATGGAATACCAGCCGGAAATATGCGATTCGCTGTGCCCGGTGTTATGCAACAATTGTCAAAACGGGCGATTGTTTATGCCAAATACAGTGGAACTCCACTAAATAGATTGGTGTCAAGTCCACAGACCTGTCACTTTTGAAGAATCAGGATCCTATCTCTTGTAGTCACTTAAAATTACTATTTTAAGGAGTCTATAAGGAGGTTTTTCGTTCATGTCTAGTAACTAAACTTTTTCAACTCACCTATACTATCTTTTAATTTAACTAGATAGATTAATCAATATCCCATATAATCATTTCGTAATGATCTATTCTATTTCACAAATCATTTCTTAAGTCAAAATAAAAACTTGTAATACCCATAATCCTCCACTTCTGAACCCGTTTTATACGATCTATGTACGTAATCCTGTAAACCAACATTTTTTTTTAAATCTTGAAACCTTCTACTCCTTTATAATTCGCCATTTCAACTATTGTCTACCATTATTGATTTTTTTCCAACCATTTTAGCTCGTGAGCACGCTGCCGCTGCGGAGGATTCGAAGCCAGCAGCGCCAAAGGCAACACCAAAGGCAGCTGCCAACAAGGCCACATCCTCGCCAGCTCCTGCTGCCGCTCCCAAAGTGTCCTCCTATCCCGCTGCGGTGCCCATCTACGTCCAGGGCGGTGGACACACCATCAGTGCGGCCGATGTGCAGCGCCAGATGAACCAGGAGCTCGTGAAGAACGACGAGCTGTGGAAGGAGCGCATGGCGAAGCTGGAGGAGAACCTCAAGAAGACCAACACCATCCTGGAGAAGGAGTACGCCAATGCGGTGGACAATGTGCACAAGCGATTCGTGAGCACCGCGTCGTCGCACAAGGTGCCTCCCTGCCAGGATCTCAAGTCCCAGCTGCTCGCCTGCTACCGCTCGCATCCCGGCGAGACCCTCAAATGCATGGAGGAGGTGGCCCAATTCCGGCAGTGCATCGATCTGCATCGCGTCAAGAAACTGGATGCAGAGCCAGAGGCTCCCAAGGCGGCCAGCAAGGCAACCGTTCCTGCCAAGGCGGCCTAGAGATTCTTGTCCTGATTTGTTGACGATAACCTTTTTGTTTGAGGCCCCTTATGGGCTTTGTATAAACGATGGAGCGAACGAAAGTAAACTAATTTAAATGAATCAAAAACTTGAATCCTCGGAGGTTTTACTGGCTGGTTAAAGAATAAAACGCCTTGCATACTTTTTAAGTGTATCTCTATTTGGTAAATATCAACAATCACTCCTTACTCTCGCCCTCTCTCATTCAACTCAACAAACCGTAAGACTATAATCATTAATTACATATACACATAATCAAAACAACATTAATTACAGCCTGTGACCGCATAGAAAAGTGGCCAAAATGGTAATCAAAGAGGCTTTTAAAAGAGTGGCACTACTTTTGCCATGTTTGGTGGGTTTCTGCTGCGACTCCTTCTCTCCATCCTCGCAGGAATCATCGAAATCCTTGGCGGGACCCAAACAGCCCGCATAACTCATCACATAGGCCAAATAGTTCTGCTCGAAGACGCCGCGAATCAAACTGGAACCGGGTCCATAGGCGAAAACAGCCACATCCTCGCCGCCGTGGGTTTCGTCCTTCCTGGGAACTGTGGCCAAATGGCGATAGGTGGGAGCAGCTCGCTCCTCCTCCGTGAATTGTTTCAAGGGCATCCACATGTTGGAACTGTTTTGAGGCCTCGAATCGTTGGCCAAGTGATCCCAATAGCCAGGTCCTGGAAAAATTAGTTTTTAATATTTAAATACTTTTTAAGATGTGGATTATACTTTACCATTGGCATACGAGATGGTCTCATAGACCATGGGATCGTTTTTCTCGTGCGAGTTGGCTGCTCCCAGGATGTCGGCTCCTCGGAGGGCATAACCATTGAAGGTGACCGCATGCGAGTGATCGGCCGTCACCAGAATCAGAGTCTCCTCGGGATCGGTGTTATTCACGGCTGCTTGGATGGCCAAATCGAATTCGTAGAGTTCGTGCAGCGCCGCTCGGGCGTAGTTCATGTGGTGACCCTGATCAATGCGGCCTCCTTCGACGAGGAGCACATAGCCATTGGACTCATCGCCCCTTTCCAGGATCCGCAGCGCTGTCTCGGTCATTTCCTGCAGCGAAGGCTCTCCCTCCTCCCTGGCCACCGAGTAAGTGATGTGATTGTTCCGGAACAGACCCATCAAGTGATCCACTTTCTCAACATCTACTTTCAGGAGATCCTGCCGGTTGTGAACCAATGCTGGAGGCACTGAATCGTTGGCATGATGAGCTAGCCACTCGGCAGGAAGATTCCTATCGTCACCACGACTGCAAATGGTTTCAGTGGGTCCTTCGAAGTTCGTACTCCTCGCCTCGGAAGCGTTTAGGATGCCCATTGGAGACATTCCTCCGCCGAGAATGACATTAAAGCGATTTCCCGGCGCATTTTCCACCAACTGACGGGCAATGTCCACATGAATGCCCACCGATTCGGCGGGAACCTCCGTATCGCACTCCCAATCGCGGTCGTAAATGTGGGCGTAGGTGGCAGCGGGCGTGGCATGCGTGATCCTGGTGGTGGTGACAATTCCTGTGCGCTTGCCCTCCTTTTGGGCCCATTCCATGACGCTTTGCACCCTGCCCTGCTGGCCATTCTTCTTCGAGCGCGTGGCATCCATTCCAATGGCTCCGTAATGGGTCTTCGAACCCGAAAAGATCGCCGTCGCCGTGCCCGCCGAATCTGGAACCTGTTTGTCCACATTGTAGGTCTGAAAAAAAATATAATTTTATATTTAAGTTAATAATATTAAATGGGTATTATTAATATTAAAAAAAACTCATTACTACAACTATCAAGTTTATATTTATTCTGCTTAAGAATTCGCGTTCTTACTGTGTATATGAATCAAGCTATGGCTTTGTAAATGAAACTTATCAAAAATGTCAGTGTGGTAAATATTGGTTCTCTTGTTCTAAAGAATCCGCGGTCTCATTTAGGTGAATGCTTAATTTTTTAAAAGAAAGGTTTTTAATAAAGTTTACTTATTAATATTAAATGGGTATTACTTATATTACAAAAATACTACAATACTGCCAATACTAAGTTCTGCTAAAGAATTCGCGCTCTCAGTTTATTTATGACTCATGATATTGCCTTATATAATAAAACCTATACAAAATGTCTGTGTGGTAAATATTAGTTCCTCTTGTTCTGAAGAATTCGCGGTTGCATTTGTTGAATGTTTAATTTTTTAGTACCACAAATGTATATTATATATTAAATAAATTTACCTTTGCCATTCCAGTGTTTGGGAAGTCGTCGAAAACCAGGGTTTCCTCCTCGCCGTGACCGTGCTTCAGATACTGTCCCTTGTAGATGCGACCAGCGCTTATTGTGGAAATACCCATGCCATCCCCAATGAAGACGATGATATTCCGCGCTTTCTTCTGGTAGGAATTCTCGTTCACCCGCTGCGCCTGCTTAATCGTCTTCTCCAGCTGCCGCAGACCCACTTTGTGCCAGAATTCCGCATCTGAAATCGGATCGGGGAAAACGAAAACTAATTAAAACTAAATCGGATTGGAAATCGTGGAGTAAGTCAACAGCCCTGTCACGTATTAATTGCCCATCTCCAGTGAGATCCAGTTATCCAGTTGGCACTTGAACATGTTTTGGTTCTACTTTTTAAGTACACGACTAGTTACGCCGATTTATTTTCCTGCTAATGTCGTAAAATATGCCTAGCTTTTCCACATTTCAGTGGCAAGTGAATCCCCCTCGAACGAAAAACGAATTTTCTTGATTTATACACATTTATACAATGTATCTAAACCAGAATTTCTGACTTGACTTTAATACTCAGCTGATTTATACGTACTTATCTTTATTTTTGTTTGCTTTAGTTAATATATACACTTGAATTCTAATTTCTCGGGTTTTATTATAGACCTAATCTCCATTTTATTAGCCCATCTTAATTTATACGATACGGTCATTTAATTGTTTTAGTAGTTTTCCCTAGATTTAAGATCATAAAATTAGGTACTTGATGAATTTAATTTGATAATACATTTTTAATGAGATCTTTAGGGATTACTTGTATAATGTTAGTACTCTGATCTCAGTAAATTTATAAATTAATTTAGAAAAACATGATTCTATTGGTATAGGTACCTATATTTCAGATTTATTACATCATTTTGTCCTTATAAATTTATGGGGAATACAAAAATAAGTTTTTGTCTTTTTATAACATTTGCATTTCCCTTTCACGATTTGGAACGTGCATACACTGATTTACTTGCGGTGATGATTATCATTTCGCGATATGTAATTAATATTCAGTCGAGGTAGCTTAAGTATGGGGTACCTATTCCACCCACTGCCGCCCACCACCCACCGCCGCCCACCACCCACCGCCCAGCGACCTCGACACTGAGACAGGTTACAGTTAAGCTTCATTTGTTGACTGCTAATTTCGGCTTGTCAATGAAATTAAAAGTATTTCTATGATTAATCAGTATTTTACTCAGCTGATAAACACATTTTTCGGGTGATTTTTTTGAGGGGATAAATATGCCTTTATTAAATCTAATTGTTAATTGCAATCATAGTTAAATTAAACAATTAGTGTGCTTTTTTTCTGCCTACAAATTGGTTTTTATACCGTTTTTTTACTCGCTCGCTAATTCGAGCAGTTACATTTAAGTGTATATTTCATAACAGGGCTCCATTTGTAATGCTTTTTTGTTCCACTAGGTTATATATTTGTGTAAAACTGTGGTTGATTTTTTCTGTGAGTTGCAATGACCTCTCGCAATTTTAAAAGTAAATGTAAGTGACTTGTTAAGTGCCCAAGATTTTGCAACCTTGATAAAGCAGTGTACCCAAGTTTAAGTTCTCGTTGCATAATTTGGACAACCATTCCAAGTTCAAGTAATTTAAATAATTTCACGTTCTTAACTTTAGTTTGGTTTTAGCACGTTTATAAGTTCTAATTGGAATTTCGATCTTACCTTCGGGTTCCTTGGGTTTTTCCACTTCAAACTGAGGTCCTATATCTCCGCCAGCGCTCAGAGTTCGAATCAATGGAGGCGGTTGGGTTGTGACTGCTGCCCAACTAAAGGCCACCAAGGCAGCGCATAAAAATCCAAATAAAAGCGGGGAATGCATTTCTCTAAAGACGCACTAATCGCGGACAATTGAGGGCGACTATTTTCGGTGCGGTTGCGATTTGTATTCAAATGAGGCTTTATTTATCACAGCTCAGCTTGAGGCGCAGATTCTTTCAGCAGGCCATCGAAATTGATTAGAAAATGCGCGGAACGATTCGTCGTCTCGAAATTCTGTACCGAGTGGATCTCAATTAGCGACTAACACCGAAGTCAGCCCGCAAGCGCCGTTATATATATGGCGGATCCAACTAACTATCCATCCAGCAGATCGGCCAGACCCGAAGTCCCAGCACTCACACACATGTAGTATACAGAGAATGATCGTTTCGACGGTTCGGGAATTCTACCCAGTAATTGTGGATTATATCCAGCACTTTTAACATATTTTTTTGCATTCGCATGGGGGTTTTAAACACGTATTGTAGTTTAAATAATTTGAACTACATGTTTTAGCATTTAAACACAAATGGGCTTGTATTACGAATGTTTAATAAAACTTTCTTTTATGATTTTTAATCTTATACTGAAGTTTTTTGATATATTTCTTAGTAAATATTCTTAGATTTCTAACTTTTTAATTTTTAAGCAAGGATAAATTGAAATATTTAATTATTTTGTGTTGTTTTAAAATCAATTAATTATTAAAAACGATAAAATCAAATATTCATTGAACTTTAATGGCAAAATTATTATTTCAATTATTTTATTTGAGGTAAAACAGTGTATGCATGTTTAAAAAAATATGTTATTTAGTTATTTTGGTCATGGAAATCAAATAAATATTTTATTTGTACATGCTTAATATTTTTCATGTTCACAAAGTATTTAAACATTTTTAAAAGCCTTTCTAAAGCAATTAAGTTGAACTACAGGATATCCCTTAGTCCGAAAACTCAGAGCGAAGCCATTAAGTTAGCCGCTTGCAATAGCAAAACGTTTGTCTCAATTAAAATTACGGCTCCGCCGAGATAAATCCATAAAAACGTGCAAAGCGCTCACGAACTAAGGGCCCCCGTAAACCATAAACACATTTTAAACGATCACTTGTTTGTCCGGGAATCTTGCCCGGAATTCTCCGCCGGTTCCCGTGTCGATGGGCTGATTTACGGCGGAACTTGCACGTGAAGCGGCTGCTGAACGGCATTATCTTGGACTTTATCTTTATCTCGACCGATGTCTGCAGACGGAATTGCGCTGCCGTTGTTTGTCTTCCACGGAAATGATAAAGGAAATCATCTAGGGGTACCCTCGACGGCACACATTGCGTATGCGTGTTATTTGCTATTTGGACGAGCCTGACTTTTTGGCTGCCAGTCGGCAAACATTGAAAAGAGTTTATCATCTCAGTTCACGGCGACCCCTCAATGCCACTTATTCGGATCTTTTTATAGATCATACTAGATCTCGGGAACACAATGGAAAGCGTCTCGAAATGCGGTCTATTGTTATGGGTTTATGTTCTAGTTCCATCAGATTTATGCGTATGACAATCACGTTTAAGTCTAGTGACCCATTGGCACTTAAAGAAATGTATATTTCATTTTCCAGGCAATAATATCCAAAGCAAGTGAAAAAAACATACAGAAAAAGAAATCAAACAAAGAGCTTTTGATAATTTGTTATTAAATAAACATGTTTTTGTTTTTAAAATTTATCATTGTGACGGAAATGGTTGATGAGACGGATATTCTTTTTTTGCCGAGATCATAAATATTTGCAGTAGTGATCTTCAGAAATAATCACGTGCTCTTTTTATGCCAGTTTGCATGAGTGTTTTAAGATCAAAGTCAATATTAATCTGTGGATGTTGTTGTGGGTTACCAAGATTTATTAAGAAGCATTTGGTGCGGTGATGATAGATTGTCGCCACTTCGCAACACAGAGCGTTGTAAATCTTTATCTGCTCTGTGGGTCTATCTGAACGTACGAGTATCTATAAAATATGGGGAAACTTCCACAGCAAGTGACGTTCTTTTTAAACCCGTGCATTCAACGGTGTTTGCCTTTCGTTAATTGTTATTACATCGACTCGTGCTGATTTTTTACGCTTGACTAGGGAATCGTCAGAGATGAGAACTTGTGGGACTTGTACCTGAATACCTGATAAAAAACAAGAGAGAACGCTATAGTCGGGTTGGTGTCCCGACTATCTAATACCCGTCACTCAGCTAAAGGGTTGGTGTCCCGACTATCTAATAGACGTAACTCAGCTAAAGGGAGTGCTAGGGAGATGGAGATAAAACTTTGATCAGGCATAAGTTTTAAACGAATGGTCCGATTTAAAAAATTTCTTCTACATTTCGATAGGTATTGATAAACACAACAAAACTGCATTCCTACTTTTTCGATATATTAAAATTTTTCAAATCTTATATAAACTATTGTGGGCGTTAGAGGGGGCGTGGCACCTTTTTGAAATAAACTTGCGCTGCGTAGGAACTCCTAGAATCTACATGCAAAATGCCAATCTTCTAGCTTTTATAGTTTCCGAGATCTCAGCGTTCATACGGACAGACAGACAGACGGACAGACGGACAGACGGACAGACGGACATGGCTAGATCGACTCGGCTAGTGATCCTGATCAAGAATATATATACTTTATGGGGTCGGAAAAGCTTCCTTCTAGCTGTTACATACTTTTGCACGAATACAATATACCCTTTTACTCTACGAGTAACGGGTATAAAAATTATCGAATCAATATTGTCAAAATATCGAAAAAATCGATAATTTTCCAGCTCTAGAATACATACCTTTCTGCACCTTTTAGTAGTTCCTACATACTTAAAAATGTTAATTATATTCCATTTCTTATTATATATAATTATAAAATATCGAAATCAGTATTTTTTTGTTTTTTTTAGAAATTATAAAAACTCGAAACGAACTTTTAAGCTATTTGCAGCCATTTTTTATTGAACTGTTTTTCATGTCAGCTATGAATTTTTACTAATATCGCCTGGGGGTTTTCGCGGAGAGATTCTATAAAGTGAGCAAATACAATCGAAAGCTGTACAATTGCAGGTCACATTTTTTTTTTGGTTTTTGACTAGCATTAGAGAAAGTGTTTTTGTATAAAATTTTAACTAAAGCTAAGGTCAGACTCTCAAATAAATTGGTACAAATTGTGGGGTATACTTATAGTAATTAACAATTGAGCGTGGTTTTAAAGTATACTTTTGGGCACCTTTTGAATTATTATTTTTTTTTAATTTTTATTATTATTTAAGTAGGTTTAACAACAGTTTGTGTGAATTTATTTGCGTGCCTGACCTTACCTTAACAAGGAGTACAACTAAATGGGTAACAGAAAGTCGAAACGAAAATAATAAAAATCAGTATTGAGCATCCATAATAGTGAGAATCCACTATGAGAACTTCTTGGCGGTGAATCCTGCCCGCACATTACTGGTGGTGGCCGATTTAACAGTCCTGCTCGTTTTGGTTACGGTTGTGGTGTCATTACTACTGATGTTGCTGATGTCCTTTGTCGTCGTGTTGCTAGTGTTGCTGTTGCCAGTGTTGCTGTTGCTGTTGCTAGTGTTGCTGTTGCTAGTGTTGCTGCTGCTCCTTGTGACCGTGGTGATGCTGCTGCTGCTGGCACTCATCAAAAGCGGACGGCGCGGCGGCATCCGTTCGTTGACCGCATCCAGGCCCTTGGCCTCCGCAAAGGAGTGAATGTGCGAGGATGCGGTCAGTCCTTCCAGAGCTGAAGATACATATATAGTGCTCAATTAATTATCATCAATAACAACGGCTTCGCAGAAAGTTTGATAAAAGTTTATTTGGTTTGGGAAAATGTCTCTTAAAGCTATAAAGTATGTTCGCAAACTCATAAACATATTTATGATAAATTCACCATTGCCCAAAATAATTGCTCACATTATGAACAGTAATTACAAGGAAATATAATTATTTTAATCATGCTGTAAATCATTGTAAAATCATTGCCCAAATTAAAATGAAATTATATCACATATAATATGAAGTTATTAACGTTTCGGTCCCTGATCTCTACAAATCGAGTTATAATGGCTTTGACCAAAACAACTTTATAACTAAAATATGCACTGTTTACGTTGATTAGTCAATATTGAAAGATGTGTGCTAATCACTTCGTCTTAATTTTGCTTTTTGCTCTTCTATATTCAGTGGTTAAGGTTAAAAAATTATAGTTTTTGAATATAAATATTTAATATTAAAATTTAACTATACCTTAGATATCTTCAAAGTTTGAATTCACCAACATTGAGTGCACGACTTTGGATAAAAAGTTTGATGACTTTGAATATTGCTATTTAAAGTCGATTAATCGCACCTACAAATATCTATCGTTAAAAGTGAATTTATTCAAAACGCCAATCACGAAAGTTAAGGTTTGTAGATAATGATCATAGCATCGGTTAAAATAATGTAACGATCTATAATTTTCTTCAGGTCCGCGGAACACTTTTCAAACGATTTAATGGCTATAAACCCTTCATGTTTAATGTCACTGTGGATGCCTGTAGATTCTTGAAAAATACCGAGTCAAATGCTGTGGCCTCGTACTTTTTGGACTTTCTAAAACCTTACTCCAATATGAATCACAGCTGCCCCTTTAATGTAAGCTTATTTTACCATTAATTGATTGAGTAATTAATTCATGTGATTTTCCTGATTATAGCATGATCTAATTGTGGATAAATTGGCAGTGGACTTTGTTAATCATCAAATTACAAAAGTTCTACCTTTCCCCGAAGGCTCATATTTCCTGGAAACTCATTGGATGGCCTATGATATCGATAGGGCTGTGGTCAAAGTCTATGGGACTCTTTCCTGATTGATTATTAAAAATATACTTTGACCCAGACTTTAATAACAAAAATTGTTATTTTATATCATTACAAAAATAGATCTATAATATAATGCAACAAAATAAATTTTAGATACTTATAGCTTAAGTTGAGATTGTTACGCTTCCTGTTCCACAAATCGAATTTTAATGGCTTTTAATAAATCCGCTTCGTTACTAAAATCGGCATCTGTTCGCTTTGTTTACTCAATGTTGAAAGATGTGTGCCAAGCACAAAGTCCTAGTTGTGATTTTCGCTCTTCTGTATTTCGTTGTAAAGGTTAAAGATTTGTTAAAATAATTAATTAAAAAGTACAAAAAATAAATACATTTATTTAATTTTACTTTAGATATCCTCAAGATTTGAATTTACCAACATCGAGTGCACGTCCTTGGATAAAAGTTTTGATACCTTTGAATATTGCTATTTGAAGTCGATAAATCGGAGCTACAAATATCTATCGTTAAAAGTGAATTTATTTAAAACGCCAGTCACGAAGGTTAAGGTTTGTAGATCCCAATATCGGGATTTAAAATTGTTTAACGATCCTACAATGTATTTAGGTCCGCGGAACACTCTTTAAAAGATATAATGGCTACAGGCCATTCATGTTTAATCTAACAGTGGATGCCTGCAGACTTCTAAATGATACACAGTCACATCCCTTGGTTGCTTACTTTGTGGAGTTCCTAATACCCCACTCCAATATGATTCACCCATGCCCCTTCACTGTCGGTATATATTTAAGGAAAATGTAGCCTTGATTAATTGGCATTTCCTTATTTTAGGAGGATCTGGTTGTGGATAAACTGTCAGTGGGCTTTGTGAATCATCAAACTACCAAAGTTGTACCATTTCCGGAAGGCGCATATCTTCTAGAAACCCATTGGCTTGCCTACGATATCGATCGTGCTGTGGTGAAAATATATGGAACTAAATCCTGATCGGTATTCAAAGTATTTCAGATTTATTTAATTTATTTTATAATCTTTTTGTGGAGTGGAAAAAATATGTATATTAAGTTTTATTGTTCCTTTTTCTTTGTCAATTAAGAAAAAATATAAAAAATGTAGTAAAAAATGTTATTTAATTTTGTACTTCCCCAATTTATTTGTAGTTTAATATTTCTATGGAGATCTGGAACCCAACTAGTTTTGGTAATCCGAAATCACTTAACTGAACTCATTATGTGAATTTATAGTATTTTTCTGGTTTAGCGGAGCTATTAATTGTTTTCAAAATGCATTACTACTTTTTAATGGAATATTAATAGATTTTTGTAAACATACAATTGAAAACTATTTACATTGGTCAGTCAATATTAAAAGATGGGTGGTAAACACAGGTTTTTAATCGCGCTTTTTGCCCTTCTGATTTCTGCTGTCAAGGTTAAATATTCTGCAATATTACACAAAAATACAAAATTTATTAAACCTTCTTTAAGATCTCCTCAAAGTTTGAATTTACCAATATAAAGTGCAATTCTGTGGATAAACAATTTTCGGACTTTGAATATTGCTACATAAAGTCGGTGAATCGAAGCTACAAATATATATCGATTAAAGCAAATCTATTTAAAACGCCAATTACGAAAGTCAAGGTATGCAGTTATTGAAATTAAAGAATAATAATTATAGGCCCCATTGTTTTTATTAGCTCAATGGGGTGGTCTTCAAACGATTTAACGGATACAACGGCTACAGACCTTTTATGTTCAATGTCACATTGGATGCCTGCAGATTCTTGAATAACACCAAGTCAAACCCAGTAGCCAGCTACTTTTTTGATTTTATAAAACCTTTCACGAATATGTATCATAACTGTCCCTTTGATGTGAGTGCATCTCTTTTAAGATCTTTATATTTAATGAGTACTTTAAAGAACTCTTTTTTTTCGCATGCAGCATGATCTCATCATCGATAAAGTCCCCATTGACTTTGTTAACCATCAAGTTACAAAGGTTCTTCCCGTCCCAGAAGGCGATTACATATACGAAACAAATTGGATTGCCTACGACATCAAAAGGGCAGTGGTTAAAGTATATGGCACTATTTCCTGATATATTTAAAAAATGGAAAAAAACCAATGAAGTCATGAAAAATCGTATTGATAATTTCCATGATGTTCATCGTATGAGCTATTTTAAGTAAATGTGATGTACCATGTGAACAATATTTGAGTACTTTAAAAAAGGGCATGATCACAAAGCGTATCAATAATTAAACTGATTTGTTTCCAGATGATTGGATAAAACTAAAACTGTCATTAAAAAAATTTTTTTTTAATTTGTATGGATATATTATACAATAGTTCAGTTCTGATTGTTTCATTTGCTCTGTAAGATGTGTACTAAGTTAAATAATCCGGCTCTCTGCTTTGTAATAGTAGTTTCTATGGTTGTAAAGGTTATTAAGATAAGCTTTAAAGCATTAAACTGTTAATATCAAATATATCTTTTTTTTTAAGATTTCCTCAAAATTTGAATTTACCAATGTCAACTGCACATCTTTAGATAGAGAATACTTAGATTTCGAGTATTGTCATTTAAAGTCTGTGAATCGGAGCTACAAATATGTTTCAGGAAAAGTAATGTTGTTTAAAAAACCCATTACCAAGGCCAAAGTAAATATTTTAGTTCAGAGTAAATATTTAAATACTGAGTAAGAACTGTATAAGTCTTGATAACAATTTTAGGTTAACGTAGGACTATTTAAACGATTCAATGGGTACAAACCGTTTATGTACAACTACACAGTGGACTTATGCAGATTCCTAAAAGATCCTCAATCGAACCCCCTTGCGAATTTCTTTTATGCTCTCCTTAAGGATAACTCAAATATAAATCATACGTGTCCTTTCAATGTTAGTAATTTAAAATACTTGTTCTATCGTTATTAATCCCTATATTTTATAGCATGATCTTTTGGTGAGCATAACCAGCAGCTTTGTAAATAATATGTTTACAAATGTTTTGCCTTTCCCGCATGGCGATTATCTTATTAACACCCGTTGGATTACTGACGATGTCGATCGAGCTGTAGTCAAATTGTATGGCACTTTATCCTAAAACATCCTTTACAATGTATACAACCAATAAAATGGATGTGTTAAAAATCCTATATTTGTAACATTTAAATATATTTTTATATTACAAATATGATCCTACATATAAGTAGTAAATCTTATATACTTGGAAAATATAATAAACCCTTTTGAGGCCTGAAAAATGATTACATGCATACAAATATTGGTATTTTTTTTTAATGTCTTCGGGCTATTCACTTTGTGTATTCTTTTCTATGTTTTTAAAGGTTGTTACAATAAATTTTTTTAAATCATTACATTCTTAATATACACAAGAATCCAGTTACCAAAGTAAAGGTAAATATCTTTATGTAGGATGCGTGCAGATCCAACTTCTTCTTTCAGGGGAAATCTTCTTTGAAATATCGGGATATTCTTTCATTCTCTACTTAAATCGTTACATTTTAAAAACAAAGTATAAATGCATTTTTGGAATAAATTGTTGCATACTTTTTTGCTCTTATAAAACTTTTTTGAAATCCCTACTGTTCTATATTTAAAATATATTTTTAAATGTAATATCGATGGTAAAAAAACGTGATAAATCTTGACTTAAAAATTATTATAAATTGGACTATATTTTTTGACTCACCCTCCTTGAGGGAATCCCTTCCGCCGGACAAAGCGCCCACTGGCAAGGCGCCCGTGGGCGTCAGACCCTTCAGCTGGAGCACGCTCTCCGATTCCTCCCTGTTCGGGGATGTATTTCAATATTGAATTATTTAAATATTTGTTAAGGGATTATCGGGGGACATTATGCACCTGAGGATGGAGAAGACGCGCGACATCTTGCCAATGGCCCGTATCTTATTCCGTATTATCTCTTTGCGCAGCGCCGACATGGAAGCTGCGAATTGAGGGCTCGATTAGACGGAATCTCGCTGGGTCACGGGGTAAATGTAATGGAAATCAGCTGGAAAACTCGCGGAAAAGCCGATCAAAGCGGGGTGCAAAGCTATCACTAAGCTCTTCTATCTTTGGCTCAGGAATTTGTTTTGTTTTGATATTTTTTCTGTTTGGCAGTGGCTCAGGCATTTTTGGCAGCGGCATTTGCATTGGCAGTGGCATTGACATTGGCTGTATTTGCTGGCTTCGTTTTGGGCCTGCGCTTAACACCTGGCTTACCTGGCTTACTGGGCGTATTATTGTTATTGTTATTACTCGCGTTCGCCGGCACGAGCACAATTTTCTTGCGCAGCTCTTTAATTTTGTGTGTTTTGAGTGGAAAAGTTGGTTGGTGTTGTTGGTACATATATTAAATATATATATTATGGGTGGTGGTAGTAGATTGCAGTTGTTGTATTTCGGTTTTTTGTTTCGGAAAATATTTTTAATAGAAGATTAGTTTGTAGTACACAAGTGTAGGTATCCCGTATTGGTTCACAACAACCAAAGCTGTACGACATTTACACACAGTCTAGTACGAACAGAACCGCGCTGTGGATCCCCAAACTTACCTTCCTCCAGCTCATCATCGGGTCCTGCCACCAGTTCATCATCGGAACAAATATTCAAGATATTCACCAGCATCTCGGTCACCTTAGAATTATATGGTAATTTTTGAAATGATAAAAATATAGGTAAGGTTATAAAAATGTTGTAATTATTATAGATATAATATAATATAATAAATAATATAATATATAGATATGTGATATGGCTTATTCCACGGGAAACGTGACAGGCTTTTTTTTCGATAGAGGATCGAAGTACAACGAACCTATTTTTTTTATTTATTTATATCTCTTACCATTTATTTGTTATACATTTTTTAAAATTTAGCTCGGTTTTGGAAAATAATGCAGCAATTGAGACATTTTTAATTTTTTAATTTTTAGTGTAAGCTGCTACTTTTATCTTTAAAAATATAGTTATACCGATCTGATCCCCCCGATCGATCACTTACCTTTTCGCCCACGAAGGGCAGCGACCATGTGAAGACGTCCATGAAGTTGGGCAGCCAGTAGGGATGGGGCGAGCAATTAAACTGGCGGATGTTCATCACGTTGTTCTCGTACTTGAGCACAGCTGCCTTTTGTCAAATGTTTTCATTGGGTTGACAAAATCAGCGCGAGCGTAGAAAGAGACGGAACGAGTGCCGGTGAAAGAGAGGGAAGAAAGGTATTACGAACGCAGCGCGATTTGAATTCGCACCAGCTCGCAATGCAGCCAAAAAAGATTTCGTTATTTAAAAATAGCAAAAGGAAAGAACAACAACAGCAAAATAAATAAACAACCCAGAAAGAGACAGGGAGATGCCAGGCAAATAGAGGTGAGGGAGAGAGGGAGAAATATCATACCTTGTTGTTGTAAACATCCAGATAATTGGGGGCGGAGAAAATAGTGATCAGTGAGGGGAAGCCCGTAACTTGGTTTTTGCGATACATGCGGTAACTGAAAAAAGATATCAGTTAAGGGAAATAAATTAACGGATTAGAAGTACAGATCAAAAAGTATAGATCAACATGGAAAATAGACCCTGGGAACAGTATTTAAAATATTTTATTTATTTTATATATTTAAAGATATTTTAAAACTAACTAGTTATCTCTTGTATAAACTAGTTTATAAGAAATAGAAAGAATTTGACTTTAAAAAATATTTTTTAAATGAATCGTCGATTAGAAAATGTGAATAGAAAACTTTAGATCAAAATAAGATATTTTCTAAAAATGTATTATGAATTATTACGAATTATCAATGATCTTACCCTGCATCCTGAGCCTCATGGGCCCTGACTATCGACAGGAGGTTGTTCTTCTGCAGGAACTCACAGCAGGCCGAGTAGCTGAAGAAGTAGGAGCACCCACGAACCGAGTTGTGGGAGAAGAACTCGTTGGTTTTCTCATTGCCAAAGTCCTCCAGAGGATCGGACCACAAGAGATCGCACATGGGTCCATAAGCCGGTGGTTCCCTGAAGCGATTTAACTAAGAATACCCCCGACATGGGCAATATTTCGAATATATGTGTATTGTAAACATTTCATCGCTGTTTTATTACCGTCTTGATGTCGTCGAGTGTGAAAATCTCGGGCGACAGACCTCCGTGAATACAGAGGAACTGCTGGTTTAGGAGGGCGGCGAGGGGCAGGCAGTCGAACGCCTCCATGCAGGCGTCGTAAATACTTTCCGAATACTTGATGATGCCTTCAACACAGTAATATTAATGAATTAACGATAGAAGGGAGATTTATGGCTTGCAGTCGCATTTAAAAGCGCATTAAATGCTTATGACAACAATCGTAAAGTAAGCGAGACATTATGTTTTTGATATTTTTTAACGGGAGTTTAATAAAATTTTAACGAGCGTGAAAAATAAGAGAAGCTATGTTTTAATAGAATTTTTAAGTGGAATAGATATTATACTTTCCTAAAAAAATTAAACTAATTTTATGGTAATTAACATTTGATTTAGGAGATTTTTAAGATATTTCAGAAATTTTCTGAGATAATTAAGGGTTTTAGATTTTTTTTATTAAAATAAAACTTACATTCCTGCTTGAAGGTAAAGTACTCTGTGAGGTGCCTGCACTCGTGATTTCCTCGCAGCAGGGAAAGTGTGGTGGGGTAGGTTATTTTCAGGGACCACAGATAAAGCACGCACTGAAAATAAAGTGTATTTTGTTAGTATATATTTTCGTATTTCTCCATCACCTACTTTCGACCCACCTCTATACTGAAGTAACCCCTGTCCACGTAGTCGCCCAGGAAAAGGTATCTGGTAGTGGCCGGTGGACCACCAACCTCGAAGAGCTTTACGAGATCGAAGAACTGACCGTGGATATCTCCGCACACGGTAATAGGTGCCTCCACATCGATCATGTTCTTCTCCTCGCGCAACAGAGCGGCTCCTTCGGTGATGATCCTCAGCGCCACCGCCTCCTCGATTCGTCCTTCCAACAGGAAGTGCTGACGCAGGGCGTCGAAGTTGGGCTTTCCGGTCTTGGGATCATCGTAGACCTCTGACATGGTCAGTTTGTGGGCGGGTGGCAGGGGTACGTCTATTAAATATAAGAATATTAATAAAATCACTAAAATGCTGTGGAACTCCTTTCATTATAAACAGAGATATTTCAAGTAACACGTTATAAAAGTAGTTTTTAAATCACTTATAAAAGTTCCTCATAGTATGTGGTAAAAAAATAAAGATAGTTTAGAAATTCCTGATTTGTTTTACATTAAATCATGTAGTTCTAAAATTTTGTTACAATTACAGATCAATAAAAAGCCGATATGATTAATGTCAAATTTATGATTCAAACATATCAACTTGATATTTTATCATCTTATAAATGTTTTAAAATACCAAATGTAGTATTTTTGGATATATTGTAAACATAATCTTTATTCATCTCAAAATGGTATTAAATTAACCAGAACATATCAATTTGATCTTTTGTCTATTTTTTTTTCTGTGTTTGTTTCTAAATGATCTTCCCATATCTTTCCGTGTAGGCTTGCATTGATAGAATTATAATAAACATTGCTGTCTGACGGCGATGTGGGTTAACGAGGTGCTGCAACTTAGCGCCAATATTCGGTTTGGCCGCTTTTCTTGGCCCGCCAATAAAGAAAACCGAAAATTCCGCCAGATGCAGCCACATGAGGTTCGTACGCTAATTACAAAATTTGACTGAGTGAATATAAAAGTCGAAAATTGATTGGCACACACGAAAACAAACAAACGTAGTCACACACACAACGAGGAATATCAGGGCAAACGCCATTTTTAATTGTCATAATTTGGGTAAATGTCTGAAATTTTGACGCAATCCCCAATAAAATGCCAATGTGTTGCAGTTGTTGTTTGCTATGGGTGCTCAAAGATAATTAAATTTATTTTTATTGGCCCAATAAACCCAAGAACAAAAGCAGGCACCGCCTTTTCATTTCGGTTTTAAGGGTTTTCGCCAACGATGTCAACTAAAAGATTAATTAAAACTACATTTTAATTTAATGGCGGAAGTAAAGAATTTATGAGTTATTAAAAAATGGTTTTTGGGAATTTGTAATAAAAATATACATATAGAGGTGCTACCAAATTAACTGGTACCGAAAAATGAAATAATAAAAGTTTAGTTTTTCAAGAAAATAATTTTAAGATATATAAAAGTCATGTTTCAAAGAAAGATAAATAATATTATGCCGGCAATATTTTATTGCTTTTTAAACAAAAAATGCAGCAACGATTCTATTGTTTTGAGAATTACAAGCATGACTTCCCGATTTTAAAAACACTCATTTTCGAAACATTTTTCCCTGCCCCACAGACAAGTTCAAAGCAAACAATTTGTGAAACGCTCAATTTTGACATTAATGACGGCGGTCAGAACATCAGAATGCCATTGAAGCATGATCGCATGTCATTAAAGATACAATCGTGTTTGGGTTAATGCTTGATTGGGATCCTAAGTTCTTATAAGTTCTGTAACTTATAGAGAGGGTTCCTTACCATCGACCATGCGCTCCCTGGTTTTTGTATACTGCATTTTCTGTTTGTTTCCACTGGCGGCTGTCGCCGTTTTCGAGGAATTCGCCGAGGACTTTGTGGATTTGTCGGAACTAGAACTTTTGGATAGCGACGATTTTCTCGTCACCGAACTTCGCGTAGAGGCCGACATATTGTTGGATTATTTATTCGGCCTTTGTTTTTGTTTCTGCCTTCTTTTTTTTTATTAATTTTTTTTATGTTCTGCTGGTGTGTTGATTTCTGTTTTTTTTTGCGATTCCTTAGCACGATATATATTTTTTAATGGCTTGACTTTTGGCTGGTGCTGAAAGTGTTACTAGCACAAGAATTTAGAAAATTATACCCCTTTGCCTTTGGACACAAAAACACACAAAATATACAAATATATTTAGGCAATAAATAAAACTTGTTGTTATATCTCTTGTATAGCTGTGGACTTTCTTGTATTTTTAGCCAGGCAATGCCAAAATAGCGAGATAGAGACAAACTTTTCGCACACGAAATAAATGTTGAACAATTAATATTTCAATTTGCTGCAATTATTCAAAGACGTATTAACTTTTCATTAAGTCATCACCGCACATTGTTTAACGGATGCTTTTTGGCAAAGGGTACTTTAATTGAGACGGAAAATTGCTCGACACTTTGTACTAATTAGCCAAAACAGAAATGGCGAAAATAGCAATGGATTTACAAATAGACGGGTAGACAGGCACACATATATCACTTTGGTCACACTTTGCTTGCTATCTATATCTATTATTATTGTTATAATAATCCTTTAGTCTCGATTATTTTTCACGGGACACGACGCAACGCATTTCCCAAGTTGGCGCGACGCGATTTTCCTCGAAACTGAGCAAAATTCGGTTGGCATCGCGTTTGGCATTCAAAAGACCCAATTTGAAAGCCCGAAGAAGATCGGCCGAGATCGGCGGATCTCACGCCCTTGACTCCCACTCTCCGATGAAAATACAAATAACAAATATAAATATACCCCGCTCTCTTAGGGTTCCGTCTATTTATTTATTTTATTGGGTTAATGTGACACACGCACTTCGGGATCTCTCTTCTTTTTTTTTAGTCTTTTCAGAACTGCCCTTCTGCGATCGTCGATTCGACGACCTTCATAGACATTTACACATCGGCGATATGTCCACTCCGATCCCCCGATGATTCCCCATTCTGTATCCACATCCGCTCTCAATGATTTTCAACTTGACCGTGATATTGATTGTGTGTGCGTGCGCTGTGCGTCTGTGTGTGTGTGTGTGCTGGCCAGAAATTGGGCGCCAATAGGTGGGTGTCGCTATAATTATAGTCTTGACTTTGTGCGCGCCTCGTGCAAAAATATGTGCGTTCTACAATCAAACGGGTGTATGGGGGTGAGGATTAAATTTAAATTCAGTTTTAACTAAAAATTAAAAAGGCTTTTTGCCTAACATAATAATTAACAATATTTTAAAAAATTTTTGTTAAATCGAACAAATTTCACTAAAATTCTACAAAAAGATACAAAGCTTCTAAAAAATATAGAATTTTGAATATTGAAAAAGTGTACGAAGTATAAACAGTTTTTAAAAACTGAAAGAAAGACGTTAGAGTTTTAGTTTTTTACTAGATTATTAAGTAGATGTGATGTAGATATTATGTAGATATTATCCATATATTATGTAGATATTATGTAGATAGTATGTAGATACTACATACTTTGAATATTTTCATAATGGATAAATTCAAAAGGTTTGGAATCATCAGATAATTCCATGTCGGTAAAATTTATTCAAGAACACATTTATGTTTTTTTTTTTTTTAAATTTAAAACATTCAAAAACCTCAAAAAAATTAAATATTACATTAAATACATGTTAGGCCTCTTAGCATTTTATTATTTTATTGAAATTTTGAATAAATGGTAGGTAGAGCATGTAAAGTTCTCCTACCCACTTAAGTCTTTCGCTAGTGGAACCAATTTCATGCAACTTTTATGCGAAGCGTGGCAATATTTTAACAACAATCTGTGTGGATGGGATGGCCACATAAAAAGCACACTCACAAACAATATCACCCAATGTGTGTGCGTTTGTCAATGTTGTTTGTCGCGATGGTCAATTGATATGTATGGTTTGGCTGGTGAAACGCTATATCGCTCGCCATATAGTTCCATAATATATGCTGGGAAGGATGCTGTGTGGACCGATTTTGGGGACTTTCGGAATGGGAATCGGAATCGGAATCCATTGCAATGCCAATGCACTCGCAGCAAGGCAAAATGCGCATCGATGGCACTTGGATTTTCGATTTGGCAAAGAGCAGAGACGATTTTACTTTGACGCCCCCGCGAATCCGAAAATCGCCGAGAATCGAGAGACAAAAGCGAGTCACACGACCGCCGCAGACTAGAAAGAAATACTTTCCGGTGCTAACCAGTGGGTGGGATTTGTGGGGATTGTCAGGGGGGATTTCTGGGGGTCTTAAGGGGTCTGTAAGTGGTTGCGAAAAGGGGGGATATGGTGAAGGGAGAGGCAGAGCGATGAGAGCATTGCATTCTCGTCGCGAAATTTTGGCAAACGCGCTGACAGCTCGACTCAGTCCAGCCCCCTGTCCTTCTTGGGGTATCCAATGATTATACTAGGTACTCGTAGAAGGTGTATTAAACTCTCGGAGGTGTGGATATACGAAAAATATATACCAAGAGCACTCAAAACATATTCTAAAATGTTAAAAAACCTTATAAATTACAAAAATTATGAACAGAATTGATAAAGAAATGTAAAAGATGTTAATTTTTTTAAAGGTTTCGGAAATCAGAAATTTTCAAATCACTTATTGAGGTCTTCTGTTTTTTTTACTGCATACTTTTAGACACCTTTTATATTGATTCACTTAAATTAAGATTATCCATTTAATTTGGTAAAACATAAAGTGATAGACAAAAAATCAAATATTACCGGGTATCCCCTAATTGAATAATTTGCCCCACTTTCCCATTTAAATGTATATAAACCAATATGTGGCTATTAAAATAAGCCGAAAATATCGTTGGCAGCATATTTTAAGCGCAATTAAGAGGCGAGGCAGAGGCATCTGCGGTCAGCTGGCCGAGATTAAGTGGACGACACTCGCAATTGATTCACCTCTAAATTATCTAAATTAAAGACTAGCGAATCGTCACGGCTAAACCAGAGCAATTGGTTTCTATACTGTGTGTGTTTGTGTGGCAAAAGCTAAAAGATTTGCTGAATAATTTGCCAGTCAAGTTGAGTCAAGTTGTTCGCATTTCACAGGCATTTCAGCGACTGACACTTTGAACACCCGTTTCGTCATGTCGGCATGTCACAAAGTCTTCGCCCTGATATACATTTTTCTTTTTTAGAAATAGCAAATAGCAAAGTGCCAAAAGTATTTTTAAAACAATGTTTTTTATGCTCGCACGCAGCTTCCTCTCTCTTTTTTTTGCACATAAACAAAACGCCACTGAAATAAAAAGATAATATTGACACGTAACGCAAACATTTCATTCATTGTTTGAACGTTTTTTTTTTGTGGTTGTTTAGTTTTTGCTGCTGTATAAACAATTCATTTGAATTATGTGACCACTGGCATGGGCTTATGTGTGAATGATGGCCGATTTGTGGGTTATTCAGTGGCCGAAAAAAGGAAATATTTAGACAGTCACTTCCCTTCGAGCATAACTAAATTGAAATTAATTATTTGCATTGATTTTTAAACAAATAAATTAGAAAGCTAGCGTAGAACCCCACGAAAAGCTCAGCCATTTCAGAAACCCCACGAAAAAGCTTTTCAAACTAAACAGCTCAGCAAAAATGTTTTTCCCCTGCCGGAAAAACTCTTCATGTCTGCGGCTGCCATTTTACAAATTGATAAACTTTTCAGTTATCATTGTTTATGTATCTTTCTGGCCGAAGCCTTCATTCCCTCTTAACCTTTTGACGCTTTTCTCAGCCCTTTTTTCTCCTCCTCATCATTGTTTTCTCTGCCGACTGCCAAACATTTGCCGAGCCAAAAGTTTTTTCGCTCACATTTGTTTGCTTGGGATTTGCCAAAAACAGAAGAGCCCCCTAAAAAGCAAGAACCAAAAACTTCAAATATAAAAAGGCAGCACAAATTTTTATTGAATTGATTTATTGACTTACTTATTTGGGCGCTCAACGCTCATAGATAAAACCTTTTTCTCAATTTCCTTTGTTTTCTTGCTGTCAGTTGGCAGCAATAACAAGGGCCCAAAATAAATATTTAGTTTTCATTTATACAATTTTCCCCAGCCTCGCTTTTGGCCTCTTTGCTCGGGGCCAATTTGTGTGTTTAACTTTATCGGGGGTTAATGCAAGTCTATAAAAATCTAGTTAATTGAAAAGTAACCAACAGGGATTTTTTGCAGGATTTTCTTGGACCCGTCTATTATTTTATTGATACTATTAAATAAAAATTAATACCTTCTGAAATATATTGACATTTACTCTTATTTATTCTATAGAAAATTAAATAATAATAAGTAGGATAAAAATGCTTGAAATAGCAATAAAACAAGGTTTATTTTTAATTTACGAAAGAGTTAAGTACATTTTGACCATGAACACTCGAAGATCAGAATGTATCCAGTAGAAATCAATTCGGTAATCTCCTTCAGGAACCGGTAGAACTGATGTCAATCTTTGATTGATGAAATCGGTGGGAAGCTTGTCCAGGATCAAATCGTGCTTAAAATAGTTAGGTAATAAAGTAATATGAGTTTAATAACTTAATACTTTCTATTTTACTTACATTGTATGGACATGAATGATTCATGTTGGTGTACATTGAATACGATTCAAAAACAAATTTTGCTACTGGATTAGTTTTTGGATTTTTTAAAAATTTACATACATCCATTGTAATATTGTACATAAAGGGTTTATATCCATTGTATCGCTTCCATATGGAGAAGTTGATCTTTTGAATTTGAGGAAAAATTAAATTGAATTAGAGGTTGCTATATTTACTTACTATAGCCTTGGAAATGGGAAGTTGATAGAACTTTAACTTCATTGAAGTATACTTATAGCTGCGGTTGACCGACTTCAAAAAGCAGTACTCAAAATCACAAAGTGTTTTATTGAATGACGAACAAACCACGTTCGTAAACTCTACACGGGATTCAATCTTAAAAATATTTTTAAAATTATATTAAACATTTTTTTTTTTACAAAGAAGTTCTTTAAACTTACTTCCTGGCCAGATTGTATTGCTAAAATAAACAAAATTAACAAAATACGCTTGGTAAACATGTTGTAACAGTGATTTACCCCATACAACTAATGGATTATTAGTCAATGGAAACCATTTAAACCAAATCAGATATTCGGTAAACAATTTAAAATAGGTTAACATTGTGTTGGTAATTATTTTTTAATCACTTTGCATTTGATAGATTTAAATTCTGTATATATTTAAAATTATTATGAAATATTACAATAGACTTTTACAACAGCAATATAAGATTTTAAATAATACCAGCGAAATTCGAATAGGTAATTTCCCTCGGGGATGGGAAGAATTTGTGTCACCCGATGATTCATAAATTCAATGGGAAGTTTATCCAGAATTAAATCGTTCTGATTGAAATTAAAAGCCAGCTTAGATTATTTGAAACAAGTTACTTTTTTTTCACTCACTATGTAGGGGCATGAATGGTTGATATTCGAATAATCGTTGAATGAATCAAAAATGTACTTCATAACTGGGTTTGATTTTCGATTTCTTAGAAATTGACAGGCATCCATTGTTAAATTGTAGAGGAATGGCTTGTATCCGTTTAAACGTTTCCACATTATAAAATGTACCTATGATTAATTAATTTATCATGTCGTTAAATAACTTTAGTTTGTAAACTATTCAAATTACCTTTATGTTACCAAACGGTATTTTATACAACTTATATTTTCCAGAAATATATTTGTAGCTGCGATTTAATGACTTTAGATAGCAATACTCAAATTCTCCAATTTTTTTGTCAAAAGATGTGCAAATAAAGTTTGTAAATTCAAATCGGGAATGAATCTTGCATCGAAATTATTGGGATGGAATTTCTTTATACATAAATTTTAAAAGAGTACATACTTCAACCACTGAATAAAATATAACAATAATAAAAATTAGAGAAATTCGATTTGCGGTCATCTTGCACTTCGGATGAAACACTCAATACTAATGTTTTCTATTTAAAAGCGAACCTAAAATTACGAATTTACTAATGACAAAATATAAATTAGCAGTGACAAGACAAAATGTTAATGTTAAATGTTAATGTTAATAATTGGCTCAATTTTATTCCAAAAACCATTAACCAGGTCGGAAAGTGATGCAATAATTTCTATTATAATTATAGCAAAGAGTTAAGAGGGGAATAATTCAAAATTTTTTAATTTTTATCTCCTCAAAATCTATTGATATTTAAAATGGGTTATTTTACATTTATTTATATTCGTAAAGTCACTTTAAAAATATTAGCAATATTTCTTGTTTATGAAAGTGTCCAAAAAATCTCGGCCAAGGCAGTTCGAGTTTTACCAATCAGTCAGTACAATCTTACTAGGTAATCGCCTTCCGGAAACGGAAGAACTGCAGTAACTCGGTGATTAAGAATATCGATTGGAAGCTTTTCCAGAATAATGTCATGCTTTGAATAAATAGATAATATTATTAATATTTAAAAGGTTTATATATTCGAACTTACATTCAGAGGACATGAGTGGTTAATATTTGAGTAGTTCGAGTGGGACTCATGAATAAATTTTATTACAGGATTTGTTTTATGATTTTTCAGGAATGCACAGACATCAAATGTTATATTATACATAAATGGCTTGTAGCCATTAAATCGTTTCCACAGTGCCACATTCACCTTTAATAAAGTAGAATAAGTATAAACTATTTTTTCATATTTTAAGATATCAGCTTACCCTCAGCTTAGTTATCGGTAGTTGATGGAGCTTAAATTTTCCGGATATATATTTATATGTACGGTTTACCGATTTCAGATAGCAATACTCGAACTCACCAAATTGTTTATCGAAAGACTTGCAAATAAAATTCGTAAACTCAAATCGTGATTCAATCTATATAATTAAACATAATAAATAAATGTTGAATTAAATTAATTCTTTGTGTTGAAAATACCTGAATAACTAGATTAGTTAATACAAGAATTATAACAAAAAACAATAGCTTAATATACATCTTGAATCCTCAGGTTTCTAACGAGTACTGAAAAGTTTAGGCCAAAACTGTAATGGATATTCAGTACAGCGTGAACATAAATTCTAAACACATTAAATAGTATTTAACAAGAGAGAACGCTATAGTCGGGTGCCCCGACTATCAGATACCCGTTACTCAGCCAAAGGGAGTGCGAGGGAGATGGAGATATACAACTTTGATCGGGCATAACTTTTTAACGAATGGACCGATTTGAAAAATTGTTTCTACATTTCGATAGGTATGACTAAACACAACAAAATTGCATCCATACTTCTCCGAAATCCTGATCAAGAATATATATACTTCATAGGGTCGGAAAAGCTTCCTTCTACCCGTTACATACTTTTGCACGAATAAAATATACCCGTTTACTTTAAGAGTAACGGGTATAAAAACATAAATTGACTCGCCTAACCAGCATAAATTTAACCCAAACAAAGCTTAAATATTAATATTTATTTATTTTATTAATAGCCATTTATGAAAGAGTTCCATAGACCTCGGCCATAGCAGCACGTTTTTTTCCATTCAGCCAATACATTCTAAGAAGATAATTGCCCTCTGGAAAAGGAAGAACTGTAGTTAATCGGTAATCAACAAAGTCGATGGGTAGCTTTTCCACTATAACACCGTGCTTAAAATAGATCATCAACAAAATAATTTAGGAAATATAATTTAGAAAATATAACTTAGGGAAATACTTACTTTTAGCGGGCAGCGGTCCATATTTGAGTAATTAGCGAATGTGTTGTAAACAAATTTTATTACGGGATTGGAATCTTGATTTTTCAGGAATAAACAGCCATCAAAAGTTATATTGTACATAAATGGTTTGTAACCATTATATCGCTTCCACAGTCCTATATTCACCTTTAATGAATTATAAAAAATTAATAAACCTTTTCATATCACTTCTGAGATCTTACCCTAACTTGTTTTATCGGAAGTTTCTTTGGGCTATATTTTCCGGAAATATACTTGTAGGTGCGGTTTACTGATTTCAGGTAGCAATAGTCGAATTCACCAAATTTTTTATCAATATCCTCGCAGATAAAATTTGTAAACTCAAATCGGGATTCAATCTACATTTCACAACACCAAATTTATAAAATTTTTAAATATTTTATTATTAGTAAAAAATATACCTGCATGGCGAATTGCATTAATACAATAAATAAAAGAGGAAAAATAAATTGAATATACATCTTAAAACCTCAGGTATAAAACCAATACTAAAATCGACAAGCCAAAATTGATATTCATGATTGCGTGAAAAAATTTAAACAATTAAAAACGAATTAAGTTCACAGAGAAAACTAGCCATAGTTTTAGGTTCAAAAACAGGGATGAACGTTCTGAAAAGTTATAAAACTTCAGACGAATTTTGTTTTACTTAAGCTTATTATGCAGTAATTTAAAAAATATATGTTAAGAGTAATTTGTCCAACATTAGAAGAACCTTATAAATAGAAATTAGTGTAATAAAATTAATTCAGTTTTTAAATTTTTTATAAAACCTATATTTGAAAAGTATTTTTTAAGCGCATAGTCATCAAATTGGTTTACTAAATATTTGTGATAAAAATCTTCTACTGAAAAAATTTGGATCCATTTAGGAATTTAGCCTCTCTACCAATCACTTATCTCGTTTTGGCAGCCCCATTGACCACTTTTTGGGGCCCAGTTAAATATCTACGATTGGGGATCCCTCGTTATGCTCATCACGTGGGGCGCATTAATTTGCACACATGATAGCCCATCGGCAAACCCATCGATTCAGCCCCCGAAATTTGTGTGTGGGTAATGCAGCTTGCCGCTAGATTTGCTTTATATGAGCTGCAAATTGGTTGCTCACGTAAATGATTCTCATTTTCCAATCATAACATTACGCGTGCCTGCACTGCCAATACTCACCTGCCGGGGAAAATATATCTGGGCATCTGGAAATCCGGCGAGTTGAGGGAATCCGTAAACATTTGGCAGCCGCTGATTACAATGCGGTGAATTGAAGCTGGAAGCTGGAAGCTGGCAGCTCTGGATATGGCTTAAACTGTCTACAAATAATTTTCCGAGTGGGTGGCGAACGGGCGACATGGCCATTATTTATGGCCCCCAAACGCGACTTGTTTGCCTTTTGTTAATGACGAGGCGAAAGTATAAAGCACAAAGTGCCGACAATTGGCAGCAGCTGAAACAGGAGCAGGATTGCCAAGGATCCAGAGCTGTGAAGCTCGCAAAAAAGTTAATTAAAAGTGCAATCAAGCAGCAGCCCGGACCGCAGAAAGAAAGAGAGGGGTGGAGGGGCCATAGAAAGAGAGGGGGCGATAGGGCATCAGGTCCTGAACGATGCTGACATTTTGCCTGCAACGGAGACGACAAAAATAGATGAAGGCAAGGAAAGCAATTTCGACACCGCAAAAATATAAATAAATTTATTGGAAGATCAATTTTAATTTAGGTTTATTTTTAGACCGGAAAACCTAATAATTTATTTCCAATTACTGTGGTTATTTTTCAATGCATACTATTTTGGCCTTTAAAAAAATGCAATACTTTTTTGACTGCATACTTTTGGGCACCGTTTTAAATGATTTAAAATCTCGAATAATTGATTTATTGTTTATTTAACTACCTTGCGCTTAAAAGACAATATTTGCATAAAGAAAATATTATAATATATTATATCATATACATAAATGATAAAACAAATAAATACATATTATAAATAATTATAAATAAAAACACATATATGTATATAAAGCAATACTTTTTCATTGCATACTTTTAGGCTCCATTTAAAATGATTTAAAATCTCAAATAATTTACTTATTCTTTACTGTTAAAAACAATATTTGCATAAATAAAACAAGATATTATATCCTATAAGTAAACATTTATAAGGCAAATAACAAATACAATAAGGAAATACCTTTCAAATGTTAAAAATATTTAATATAAATCTCAGATACATTCTTTAAGAATTCTAAAAGTTTGACTCACACTTAGTATCTATTTCTTTCAGTGCACCACATCATGGTTCCTGGGGTCATGTGTAGCATGTTGTATATAAGTCCCATCTCAAATACGAGCACGTCTAAGTGGGGGGGCGAAAGTGTAGGGGGCATGGTTTGAGGGCTGATGCCTACCTGGCGCATCGTGCAAATTGCTGCAATTATAGACGCCATAAATTATAACAACTTAAAGCTTAGGTAAACGAGGAAAAGCCAGAAAATAGATAAAATGATAAGAGGAGCAAAGAAGCGGAAGCGAGAATGAGATGAGACTTTGGAAAATGCATTTAATTGATTTCGCAGCTCGTCCTTGGCTTTTCTTGACAGGCAATATAATTTTTATTGCTTCTCATTTCCCGCGAACATTTTTTCTTTTTTCACCACTCTTTTTGCAGGTGCCAAAGTTCCGCTGATTATGATTTATGGGATGGAGCTGTTGATGATAAAAATAAATTTATGAGTCCTGGAACTGCGAAAGATTAATTTATTAGTTTTCTATTGGCTAAGATGATTATAGATTTTTTGACGAGATGTTTGTAAGGGCAAACTAATAAATATTAAATATTTATTTAATTATTTAAACGTCTAAGAAATGTTACCAAAATGTTGTCTTTTTAAGTGACTGAAGACAACCGAAAATTAAATCTAATTGTATTACACAAAATCAGTTTAGCTTCAATTAAATGTGTCTGAAACTTAATAGCCACTCGGTTGGGGAATTCTTGTGGTTTTTGAACTGTCAACACATCAATTAATTAGCCATTAGGACCCCTTTCATTGTTGGTCCTCTGAATGCCCTTTGAGTGGCCAAGCCGATGACTGCGGTTGTCATAATTACCAAGGCCCATCGCTCAAGTTCAACTGCTTTATTTATAGGACAAATGAACTTGTGGCTTTGGGTCCTTGGTCTCTGGAACTTAAAGTTCCCTTAAATACATATATCGGGAAATTACGAACTCTGACCTTGGTTAGGTTTTCCCTGGTTTTCAACATTTTGATTCAATTTCCCGCTGAGCTTTGCTTGCGGGCGGCCAATTAAAAATAATTTAATAGCGCGCTGTAATAATTCCATTTCCACTTCTTGGCTCCAAGAAATTTAATACCCATTCCTCTTGGGTTTTCCTGTTGGCGTGTCTCGCGTCTGCTATTAGTTTGCAAATCATATTTATTTATTAATTCTAATTGCATTCTGCCAGGTGGAGAGGCGAAGGAATCGCTGGCAAAGGCAGCCGGCAGCTGCGGTTTGTCTAACAAACGTTATTGCATCTTAAAGTCGAGGAAATGTAGGGGCCTTTATTTTGTTACCCATTCTAGGGAGCCATGCATTTAATATTACCTAAATAAAATATTTACACTCAATAAAAATAAAGGGTTTTAAATATAATATTTACATTCAATAAAATTAAAAATAAATAAAATCTATATTTTGTAGAAGGGTCTTTAAATTTCCTGACAAAATAAAAATGGAATTTTAAAGATTATATTATTGTAATTTATATCGACATGTAAAATGTTTTTTTAAATTATTGGGGAATTTATTTTGAGGTGCACCTTAAAACATTTTGATTTAATCTCGTAAAAGCCATTTCTCCAGGACCTTTTTTTCGGAACAATTTGATTCCAAGCAAGGAGTATTTATTTATCCATAACAGTCAGTTTGGCGCCCTCATAAGAATCAGGTTTCGGGTGAGGGCATGCGAGACTCCTGGCATTTCAATTACAAATTTAGCTTACTTTTCCAATTCCATTTTCACCCCCCACCTCCTCAGTTTTCCGGATAGATATTTCTGTGTTTTGGGCTTGTATGCCGTACAATCCTGCAACAGCTGCAGATGAAAATTGCAAATGAAACTTATCTGTGCTCAGCTGAAGTAAGCTGAAGTGGAATGAAGAGAGAGAGGAGAGTCCTGTGAAGTCCTGGAAAGTCCTGTGAACTGAAGTGGGCGTAAGCAGGACTTGCAAGTGCCTCTGAGCTGGCTTGAGATCCTCCGGTCGATGCACAAATCAACGTTAAGTGCATGTAACTCACACAGACACTCACACAAACACATGGGCCAAAGGATGGTGTCAAAGTTGCATGTTATTGCATCAACATTATTTCTTCCTCTCCGAACGCGCACTGGTGTGCGTGGGAGTGCGCCATAAAGTACACGCGTATGGGTGCTTGTTTACAATTTGAATTAGGGTGAAACACAACACATGTACAAGCGGCAATTAGAACACATAACTCGCACTAACTTTAATAGTAGCTATTGGATAGCAATTAAAGTTGACCATTTGATATAATTCAAGGCATTGATACAAGAAAAACAAAATGGTGGATTTTCTTATAATTTTTAAGTATAAAACTAAAAAAATTAGTATAGAAATTAAATTATATTTATGTAAAACATTGTATATTTTTAAGTTTAAATGCCAATTGATAGGGAATTTAATTACGAGCTAAACGAGGTGCGAAATTTCATATTGGCGTCTAAAAGTATGCAACAATATATTTTAAAAGCAATCTTGGTATGAAATCATACAGGAAGACGACTATCCTTAATTCACTGCATACTTTTAGACACATATTTTAAAATTTAAAAGTGATTTAACCTAGAAAATGACTTTTACTACAAACTACTATCCACTCTAATTTCCACAGAAATATATGCATGAATTTACAAATGTCTGTTGGCTTTGAGGTTTCTTTTGCGGTGTGCCCCATGTTATCGTTTTTGGCCAACAACTTTTTGCCATCTTCGTGCGCTGATTAATTGCATTTCAAGTGCTCTTGGGGGGCGTGGTCAGGGGTCAGGGGGTAGAGAGCTCGGATGTCGAAAGGGGGCGGTGCAGCCACATGTGCAAACGAGCCAATTCATTAGCACCATTCGACACAAAATCCGAATTAACCCAATCTCAGTGGACGACGGGTCGTCCGGTTAAGAGTCGGAAGCTCACTTTTAAAATTGCTCATAAACTTTTTCAATTTCAGCGGGGGCGCAAAGGAAAAAAATGGGGGAAAAAATAATGGCGGAAGCGGTGGAACCGGAAAACCGGAAAAACAAGCAAACTTACTGGAGTGCTTAACCAACATGCTGAAAATGTAGACATCAACCGCACCCGAAGCGAATGGCCCAAATGAAGTGGAACTTCTGGGGGCCACAGAACCCCTTTCGAGACCGAGACCACCGACCCCCCTTGAAATCCCCCTGTGGCAGCTATTTTATGCGCAATGCGTGCCACGACTACATGGCAGAAAAAACACAAATCGAAGATGGAGTGGAATGCCAACAATCGGCAACAAAAACGGAAAAACAAGGGCGATTTCCCTTGCCCTACGCGAAGAGTCAATTGTTTTTCAGTCCCTTGGGCTGGAATGTGGGCAAAATATTATTGTCATCCAATGAGATGCCACAAATTTAACGCAAACCAAAGGAACTTTCAATTCTTATATTTAATTTTGATTTTGTTTGTTAAAGGAATGGTAAAAACTAATCGGTGAGCTCAAAAAAAGTCAAATAAAAATAGTATAGTTATGAAAATAAAATAATTAAAATTATAACCTCTATTTGAACAGCTAAAAAATTATTTGAAAAGTGGAAGATTTATGATAAAAGTTAGAGTTTACAAATGCAATTTAAACATCCACAATAATTATGAAATTAATCGGGTTTAATCGAATAGTTTTTGATCATCGTTTGTTTGCGTAATATAAAACCCCTCATTATGACCAGCAAAATCATCATCACCATCAAAGTTATTCGCCCAAACTAAAGTTCTCCTTCTCCGATTCTCTGGCTGCCTTTCCACTTTCCGACTGGCGCAACTTTAATGCTCTACACCTTTTCCATGTGGCAACATCGTACACTTTTGATGGGAAAAGTTTAATAGCTTTCGACAATAAAACTTCACCTATTATGTAACAAAGCCCAGAACTGAACAGAACGCTTACCGCCAACGACTCCATCGCTTTGCCCATACCCACGCCCCCAAGTTCCTGTCGATCGACTCACGGACTAGTGCTACACTGAGCGAAATATGAGATTAAAATATATTTAAATATAAAAATGGGAATGTATTCAGATTTTACCTAAGCTAAAGTCGCTGAAAAATTATGTTCAATATTTATTTAATGTTTTTTGGTTAATGTAAATATTAAATACAACCCACATTACTTTATAATGTTAAAAAAAAATCTCTTTGAACTTAAAACATTTTTTTTTTTACTTTTTCAGTACAAAATATTTTTAAAAAAAGATAGAAAAGGAAAAATATATTTTCCAATATTGAGATTACATTTTATTTTTTTGAATCGAGGTATTTTTAAAAATAGAAAACCAGAATCCAGAATCTTTAAAAAAAGAAAACCAAATTAATCAGAAAAAACAATTTTAATATCTAGTTTACATGACAATACCACCTATAACACATTTCAATAAAATATAAATTTAATTTTTAAATTCAAAATATAATTTCCAGTGTATTGGTAGTATCTTGGCTACAAGCGTACTTTATTGGCTGCTACCAAAGAGGCACTGAAATAGACAAGAAATCGGGTAGGAGTCCCCATTTGAATGCGCCACATGAGGGGCCGATGGCCCCTGAAGCACCGCCCTTAACCCCCTGTAGCCCTTAGGACACCCCGCCTTTAACCCTCCATTGCCACTCCGTGCCATACCAATCGCAATTCCATTGGGGTTTTGGCTTTTATTGCGCGCTGGCTCATTGCCTTCCAATATTAAATTTCGGCTTAGCAGCCGGGTTAAAGGTCCTGCTCCTTCCTGCTTTTCCTGTTTTTCTTGTTTTTCCTGTGTGGGGTTATCTCCGGCTTTCCATCTGGCCATGTTTGCTTTGGCACCCCACTGGATGGCTCTATTTCCTCCGATCATCGGCCAAAATGCCCATGCATATAATTAAATTTTTGCCGAATGTTTATTAAAATTGTTTTGAGCCGAAAGTTTGGCGCTCGCTTTTTAATGAAAAAATTGCTCTTGCATCCGTAGAAAAGAGAAAGCTAGTCGAGGATAAAGTTTTTGGCTGCCAAGTCACTAATGTTTTTTACTTTTACTTTTTTTCGTCTTTGCTCGCGCATTAAAATACTTGGGCTTTACTTTTTGCCTGATGAAGGAAACAATTTGCATTGCAAAAGCGGGGAGAAAAGCGAAATGTAAAATTGATTATCATTATAATTGTAAATTGTTTTCCAAAGTCGACATTTGAAGTTATTCCCACAAATCCCTCTGGATTTGAATGGATGGTGAGTTGCGTGACGGGGGAAAGTACTCAATTCTGATTTCACATAGTTCTCTCTGTTCGGCCAGAGAAAATTCAATTTCGGCAACTCATGCGTTTAATAAGCTTTTCCTTTCTGCTTTTGGATATTGGAGAATCGGAGAATGGGAAGCCCGGGCCAAAGAAACATATCCTTTTAACCCATTTAAGTTATCCAAGCCCCGCAGCTGTCACAGTCTGGCGATTTGGGGTCCTTTGTCTTTCGATTTCCCATTTCCCTCCGCTTTTCCCCCTCCCCTCCCCACCCCCAGCCGTGTCGAAGGTCAGCTTCTGTTGGACGTGGGCCCGCACCCACACTCACATTCACATTCACCCAAATCGAGTGACACCCACACAGCGAAGCTCTTACTGCAAAATTTATTGTTTCCCAATATATGCAAAATATGTTGGTGCGGCGTAAGTGAGTATCACGATTTTTAGTTACCCATTCTTGGTGGTATTTCAATACTTAAATACATTTTTATCTTAATTCTAAGCAAAGGGAATGATTGTAAATTTTTAGAGCTCATAAGAAAATTTAAAATTCAATTACTTGCTTAATAAAAAACTTAAATGTTTGTCATCTTGTTGAAAAAACTCTACACATATATATTTATTTTATTTATTTCTATACATTGTACATGTAAATTAATAATACATTTTTTTTATTTTCGACTAAATTAAAAGTTACTATAAAATTTAAAAAAAATGTATAAAAAAGAATGTATAATAATGTGTAGATAATTTGTAGATAATGTGTAATAATGTGTAAATGTAATGTATTACTCTGATGTCTTGAAGGGTTCATTTTGAATTTTGACGTTAAAATTCAATAACAAAAAAATTGTCTTAATCTATAAAAATTTTAATTCTTTTAAATAATACCATGGAAATATTAAAAATTTGGAAAAGAACTAGAACCTTAACTTTGAGTACTAAACATCGAAAATGTAGAGAATTTAAATACCTTACAAATAAGTTTAAGCTTTGCTTCTCCTTAACATAAACAATATGCCTTTAAAACTCCAGTAATGGGTGGAAATTTTCCGTGATGGAAAAGCACATTCCCCGCCGCATCCCTGGAAGCCCCAAACACGATGAGTGTCTGTATTGCGGTTGCCGCAATTGAATGTGTCCTGTTATTGCTGCTGATGCTGCTCCTGCGACTCCTGGCAGCGGCATTTTGACACAAAATGTGAAATTTGTCCGTCAGTCGCTGGGGAAATTTCGTCCCGTTCGAGAGGGTATCATTTTTCGGGGGCAGATTCGGGGATAAGGGGAATTGAAAAGCCCCGACACACGTGCTCGTGATGCGAGTACAACGGTATCGCTTGCCGCATTGCTGCCTCTAACAATGACAAACATATTCAAAACTCACCCCTTCGCAATTCTGTTTGCCTTTTCGGAGTGGAGCAACTTTACACATTTGGGGGTTTATTTATAGCATCACATCCTGAATCAGGGGTCCAAAGTTTATGCCTCTGCAATATCATGAAGTAGAGCAACTTTTCGAAAACTCGGCAAAAGTTTTGGTCTGCACACCAACTGCAATAAAATAAGCTTAGAGATTGCCTGCAAGTTGGATTTAGCGTTAGCCAATCGAGATCATGTGGGAAAGTAGCAGTCACCATGGAATTTAGTGGAAAACTTTTTAACATTTATACACCTAATTTGAGGTAATTTATCTTGAATTTATTTTCTATTTTTTCCAGTCCAAGTAAAGTTTTTTAAACCATTTAGAGATATAAGTTGGATTTAATTTTTATTTGAGAGGAAATATATGAATATATGAATTTGATTTAAATAAAATAAAATACATATGAATAAAAATGTTTAAAATAATAAAATATACCTACATGAATACAATTTTTAATTTAAAATACCATTTTTAATAAATATTGACAATGATAATTATTTATATTTCTTATCAAAATTTTGTTAAACATAGTAATTTATTTAGAATTATATATTAATTATCTACATATGCTGTTTTTAATTCAATTGTAATTAAATATTAGAAAATAGTTTAATTACTGCAAAAAGTAAAATCATTGTAAATATTTCCCATACATCTTCCTGCATAAACCTCACCAATTTGAGACCAACTGCTTGTTAGTCAAACGAGCGAAATAACGCTGTTTAAAGAGTCTTTGTTGCGGGATATATGCAGATGGAAAACAGATATGATTACCGGCAATAATTTTCTCCATTGTTGTGGCTGCCATGGATTCGATTCGATTCGGTTGATTCGAAAACAGGGAAAGTGTTGCCGATCGATTGATTTAAATGGCTTTGAAATGCGAGCGGTATCGATGGTGTTGGTTTACTAATTGTTTGCTCGACGACTCCGTCTGGTCAATCGATTTGGCAAGGCTTTTGTCTTGAGCAGAAGTGCAGGCTAACCAAGTAGGGCGGTCAAATTAAATGTTATCAGACAAAAGACAAATCGGTCTGTCAAATAATATAAAATCCAATTTATTCGCCTGACAATTGTCCTGCTGAAGGGATCAATATCAATTGCCTGCTGCATGTGTGCCAGTCTGTCTGCATTTGCTTTTCTTTTCTCTCAATTGAAAGTACTGGGAGTTCATTTTACGCTCTGCCAACTACAATTGGCCTAAGAGCATTTGACCATGCTCTCGAAAATACCAGAAACTTATGCAAATTCGAGCCACCGAACTTGTTGTTCCTGTGCAATTTAAATGCGTTTAGCGTTTAAAAGTTGAAATCGCTTCCTATTATGATGCTATTATTGTTGGGACGAATTTCAGTAAGCGGCTTAACTGAATTTTCGAATTTCCCAACTGGCGACACACACAAAACAAATTTTCCCAACTATGTATTTACTTAAGGCATCAGGCATCAGATTGTGTTGCCATTGTTGTTGGCTGAAAAAATAAGTTGACACATTTTCTGATTGTTTACAAATTTGGGCAGTCATGCAGAAGCAGGCGGTCCTTGGTCCTTGGTCCTGGGTCCTAGGAAGGCCAGGACCTCCTTGCCGCGCCAAAAACTTAATCCAAACTTTGCATAAAGGCATGTGGCAGGGATTTATATCCACTACAATATAGGTTTTTCGGCTCTTTTCCTCTATGCCTGCTACACAGAAAAAAAATTGATATGAAATAGGGTCATTTCTACCTTATTTCATATCAATATGTCAAATTTTAATTCAAACATATCAATATGTAAATGTAAAATATGTAAAATGTAAAATAAGATAAACATAATCTTTATTTATATCAAAATGATGAAATTGACCAGCTCTTATCAATGTGATATTTTGTTAATTTTTTTTTCTGTGTATGCCTGCTATATATGTGTGTGTGTTGGTGTTGGTAGGGAAAACTTGGGGAAAACTCGGCTAGAAAGGGTTAGTTCTTCGTTCGCTTTCATTTTCGAACAAAAACGCAAACATGAAAGCAAAGATTTAGTGCGTGTCGGCATGAACTTGGACTGTCTGCAGAGCTCTGTATTGTTGGACTTTTTTGAACCGGGGGCGGGGGTTGAAGAGAAGACACAATGATATTCCTGTGTGAGTTTCTTACCAGAAGCATCTTTTGCCAATTCGGTTGCGAATTTAAGCCCAAGCCGTGTTGGCCGGGCAATGAATATTTATGGCTCCTGAATATCCAGGATATCCATGAGTGTGTTTGAGTGGTTGCCGAATAAAAAGGGTCCAGGTGTATCGCTCTCACTTTGCACTGAACCATTTAGCAAGGTTATCTTAGGTTGACAAACCTGACATTTTAAAAGGGGGATTGTTTTCGTAAAATATTATCGGAAGATTAGAAAGTTTTTACCCTTTATTTGTGGTATATAAAAGTAGGAAAACTAATCTTTAAATACGCTTTTACAAAGGTGTATAAAAGTATAGAGTAAAACTAAACTTTCGAATATTAAAAAAGTGTTATATACTTTTAGACACTTTTAATAGTGATTTAAAAATTCTGATAAATTCATAATGGGAAATTTTTTTAAAAAATATTTTATTTATAAAATAAGAACAAAGGTGTCCAAAAGTATGCTATAAAAATTTGTTGTCTGTTTTCAAATTGAACTTCCGAATTTCAAATATAATGTTGCATACTTTTAGACACTTTTAAAAGTAATTTTAAAACTCTGATAAATTCATAGTGCGAAATATTCTTTTTATAAATATTTAAGTTTTAAAATTAAACACTGATTACACATAAGTAGTGTGCCATAACCATAGTCGCAGCCCACAAACCTCAGTGAACCAACCTACATTTGGATTCCCCCAAAAGTTGCCACGTTCCCAAGTTCCCAGGAATCCCCGAAAGTAGGCAACAAAAATTAATTGGAAATCACAATCATGGCAGACTGCTTCACACCTACACGTGTGCTTTTATGACATTGATTGCCCACACACACACACACACACACTCGCCGGGGAACCCAAAGGATTAATTAAATAATTTATATGGGCTTTTGTTTAGTCGTAAGTTGATTAAGCCATGCTGGCCCACTCAAAAGCGCATAAGGGACGTGCGTGCGTGTGACAGCTTTTCGTATGGCCGAATTGCACAAATTGCCGAAACGAACGGCTAATGATAGACAAACGTTTGGGCCACGTTCGACTTGACTTGGCCAAATGTCACTGACACCGCACAAAAGCCAAACGGCGGCGACTGCTGGCCTTTGATTACACTAGTTTACAAAAAAAAATCGACGTCACCCTACTTGAAGACAACCTTAATTTTCTGGTAAAGAACATCTTCCTGATTAAGAAATGGGCACTTATAATTTTTTTTATGATGTCAATTTTTTTTTAAGTGTAAAAAACGTTTTTGGCCCTTTTTTATTTTTTATCTTTTGTTCTGGTAAACCGATTTTGGTCATCTTAGACTTACTTTACAGGTAATAGAATGACCTTTGACTTTCTTATACACAGCATTGAGTTCCAGTCATTAGTTTAGAAGCTACACCTCGTCAAAGTCTAAAAAAATGGAAAAAATTCAATTTGAACCGGCATAAATCCGATCATTAAAAACACACGCCTAAAAACCGAAATTAGTTTTATAACTTTATCTGGTAGATTGTTCTTTGACAAAAAAAACAAGCTAATGATCATTAGAATCCACCAGTAAATGCACTTTATATGAATATTTTGAGATTGGGACAACGGTGATTTTTTCGCCGTTTACAGCTGTTAACTGAGACAACAGGGCCTTAACATGGCTTTAACAGGACTGTAATACCCTTTTTACCCAGCTTGAAAAATCTATATAAAATGGAACGCTTGGTTGATTTTTGAGCTGATGGTCTTATTGTTTTGCTTAAAGTCCAATCCTTAAGAATAAACTATAAAACTAATTTCGGTTTTTAGGCGTGTATTTTTAATGATCGGATTTATGCCGGTCCAAATTGAATTTTTTCCCTTTTTTTAGACTTTGACGAGGTGTAGCTTCTAAACTAATGACTGGAACTCAATGCTGTGTATAAGAAAGTTAAAGGGCATTCTATTGCCTATAAAATAAGTCAAAGATGACCAAAATCGGTTAACCAAAACAAAAGATAGAAAATAAAAAAGGGCCAAAAACGTTTTTTACACTTAAAAAAAAATTGACATCATAAAAAAAATTATAAGTGCCCATTTCTTAATCAGGGAGATGTTCTTTACCAGAAAATTAAGGTTGTCTTCAAGTAGGGTGACGTCGATTTTTTTTTGTAAACTAGTGTTAGCTGCCGATAACCGAGGGGCGCAGACACGCGATAACACGTGCCAATTAGAGCTGCAAAACACCTGAAACCAGCGATCCCATTGCCAGATAATTGCGCTAAATTCTGTCTGTTTGTCGGCGCAGATACCTAAATTTAGGCAAATCTCTGTGGACCCCTCAGTAGGGTGCTGAGTCCCAGTCGTTTAAATTTAAATTAATAGCATTTAATTAACAAGCTGGTCGATTGGCCTGATTGGAGTGCTGATTGTATTGCTAATGTTTTCCCATTCACACCTAATTGTTGTCACCAGCCGAGCAAGCAAACATTTCGAATTAATTAGCCAATACTTGACTTTTTGACCAATCGTTACAAAATGTTACAACAACATAAAATTCAATATAATAGGTCAAATAAAAAAGCTTATTACAATAAACTCAGCATTAAATTAACAAAGGTGTCTAAAAGTATGCAGCAATATTTTTTTAAATCCGTAAAATTACAATTTACATAGTTAACTATAAATGTAGTCATATCTTTAGACACAATACATACTTTAAAGTTTCTTTAAATCTTAATTACAATAAAATCAAAAATTAATCGAAAAGGTGTCTAAAAGTATGCAACAATATTTTTTGCTTCCGAAATACGACAACTTACATACGTATTTATAAATCTAGTTTTATCTTTAATCCTTAAACCCATTTTAAATTTAATTTAAATCTTTAATAACTCAAACATTAATGTAAAATATAATAAAAGAGGTACAAATAAAAAAGCTAATTACAATTAAATCAACAATTAATCGTAAAGGTGTCTAAAAGTATGCAACAATTTTTTTGCATCCAAAAAGATGACAATTTACATACGTAACTAAAAATCTAGTGATATCCTTAAACCCCATACCCATTTTAAATTTTCTTTAAATCTTTAATAAATCAAACGGGCGCCCCTAAAACTCTCAATGAACAGGAAATCAACCCCAAACTGAGCAGCCATTCATTCGAGCTGTGAAAGTTGCCAAACTCCAGGCTTTCGTTCTATCAATGTTGACGCATTAGCGAAATGTGGTGCCAATGAAATTTTAATCAACTAGAATGGCGACGGCTTCAAAGGCTTAATTAAGGAAAGAAAAGAGTCCAAGTCGGTGGGACTTCCGCAAAAGCGGAGGACATTTGGCTGACTGACTGTGTTTAAGTGCGACAAGCGGATATCCGGCCGCCATTCAATGGAAAATACAATTCAAGTGAACAATAACAAACAGGGCCAATACCAGAAGCCAAAATAAAAGGGAAGCAGAACAGAATAAAACAAAACGAAACGAAACGAAAGAGCCGCAGACAGTTGAATGGAAAATGACAAAACACGACTTGAAATTTGACGTTCACGGAAAGTCAGGGGTGCCGTTAGCTCGCCATTTTCCGTTTCCCGCTTTCCCTTTTTCCCGATTTTCACCGATTTTCCCCCAGCAGCAAACGCAGAAATAAGAGGAAGCCCGCCGAGAGCAGCAACATTGTTTTTAATATCCGCTAAAATTGTTTGTCGCCGGGAATGAGTTGCATAGTTGTCCCTCCACCTCCATCTCAACCCCCACCCTCTTGTATTATTGTTGCAGGTTTTTGTTGCAACTGCAAGTATTTGCGGTCGGCTTCGGGGCTTTTGGGGGCAGCTTTCTGTTGGCGGCATCCGCGTGGAGCTGCAATAATGCAAATTGTAGTTGATTGCCCCCGCCCGCAATGCCACACCAAATTGTAACTTAAGGCATTTGCATTTTGTCCTTTTCCGGCGAATATTTCAGCTCACAAAAGTTTTGGTGCGAGGCGAAGGAAACACAAAAAGCTAAATGGAATTCTAGATTCGGGTGGGAAATTTGGCCATTCACTAGCATTACATTATAAACTAAATTATTTTATTACAAACCAGAATGTACAAACCAAATTAGCAAGCCAAATTACAATGCTAAAGGGAAAACCGTTGCAACTAAATAATACAAAATAGCATAGGTGGTATTTTGTATATTTTGAATTTATCTTTGCTGTAAACTTCAACTTTATTTTATTTTATTTGAAAGTAAATTATTTCTGTATATTATTAATTTAAGTAATGACCTAGATTAATGTTATAAATCTGAAATAATTAAAAACTTTTTTTATATTTCCTAAAAATTAAAATAATAAATAAACAATACTTGTTTCTTAATTCATTTACCCATTTTCCATATCAAACTAATTTTTTTTGGTCCTCTTTTTTTTTACAACTAAAACAACCCACAGTTTTACAAACTCTTTTACGGGACTTTGCATTCTTGACCCCATTCAGCTAGTGGCCCTTCAAATTTAAACACAAAGTTTAAAAAAAAAACTGAACATGGCCATGTCTGTAATGCAACTTTAATGTCTCACCGACCGCAGCACGAGTGAATGCTTAAATTCTGAGTGGGTTTAGTTTCCACTTGGTGACCCCTGACCCCTGCTCCATTTTCCAACCGGAAAAGTTCCCTCAACAGCTGCAAGTTGTGAAACTTTTGACTCTCGGTTTTTACTCCTTTGGGGATTTTGTATGCAGGTTTTTCGGTAATTGAGTATAATGGTGCATTAATTATTTACAATTGTTTCGCAATTGGTGAAACAAAAGTTATAAATACTTTCAAGATTAATTAGAGCGTTTGTTTTCGCTTTGCTGGCAACTTATAGAGATATTCGACTTTCCACTAGCAGCTGGCTCCTCAAAATTGAAAAGTTTTCGTTCGCCAGTCAAATGATTTTTAATTAAATGGTGGGCATCCTTCTATTGAATTTAAAGGCATTCATTAATTATTTAACTGATGTTCATTAAAATTGTTTACTTTAATTATGATAATATGGCCCTGATTCAATGGGAATAATATTTATAAATAAAACATTCGTATCTCCGCTTTGTTGTCAGTGAGAATCCGTTTCCGATTTTCTTGGAATAAATACATAATGGAAAAGTTATCAATATGATGGTTTTATAAATAGTGAAAGCATTTATTGATCGTTGCGTGTGACAAAGTTTCTATTGTTTTCATAAAGCCAGGTACAATAGATAATTTCTAAAGGCTTTTTATAAACCGCCGGGAAAATGACTTTCCATATAAAATGCGACCTAAATACTAGTATTTTATTATTACTTAATTTCAGTTTAGAAAATATCCTACAAAATCCATCCACATAATGAAAAAGAGTGCTCTCTTTCTAATGAACTATGTATTTATTTAGTAGCACTTTGTGTTTAGACAACTTCACACATGTTTAAGTTAACTGGAATTCCAATTAAGTACAAAAAACAAGCTCCCAAACGAGGGTGGTGAATATTTAAATAGGAGAGAACTTTGGGCAAAAATTCCTTTTAAATGTAATTTGCATACGGAGCTGGAAGGCAAGTACTTTTTGGCCATATTTAACTTGAAATATTTACGGGACGACTGGACGACGAGCGGACAGAAAGCCAAAAAAGCGTCTGGCAAATTATGCAAAGTCAGCAGAAACTAAGCGAAAGCTAAATTGTGTAGGCCTCAGTGCGTATACTTAATTAACTACGAACTGGACATGTGTTCGCAGTTCACAGAAAAAGAAAAGGAAGAGGAGAGTTGACCTCTTTTTTGGGGTTCTAAGGAGGGAAACTGATTTTTGTAAATATTTAGTTAGGCCGGAAAACTAATTAAATACGTAGTTTGAATCGGGGTTTCCCCTAGTAAACCAGTAAAGTTAAGCAAATATTGGCCGAGGTCCCATGAATGCAATTTTAAGACGAGGCCCTTATTATTTGCACAATGCCCGGCAAAAGCGCAATGGAAATACACAGAAAAAAAATTAGATATGAAATAGGATCAATTCTACCTTATTTCATATCATTATGTTAAATTTATGATTCAAGCATATCAACTTGATATTTTTTCATATCATATAAAATACCGAATTTAGTACTTTTTGAACAAATAATGGTAGATAAGATAAACATATTCTTTATTCATATCATTTTGATCTTAAAAAATATAAAATTGACTACTACACATAGCAATATGATATTTCTTTCAATTTTTTTCTCTGTGTACAAGATTTCACCTGGATTTCGGTCCAAAGTCGAAGCCATTGTGCAAACATTGGGCATCGGCCACAGAAGTAATCAAATTTTACAGCCGGAATTGTACGATTTGTCACTTGGCAGCCGAGTTTGCCGTTCTGGTTTGTGGGCCAACACGTCGTATACGCTACGCAGTATCTCCATTTACATTTTCCATTCCGATTTCGCATTTCCATTCCCATTTGCATGTTGCACTGGCAAGTAAATATAAACGACTATTTATTGCATTCGAATTGATTTGCCATGTAGCCCAGCAATTTCAATTTGTGTATCAGTTTAATTTTCTATCCGTGTTTAAACCCCCTTCGGGTAGCTTTTAATTAAGGCAAACGGTTCGCTGGAAAGGTCACTTAATTAATATTGATTATGATGGTCTTTGAACGACGGTCTCTCGCTCGCTTTTTACATCCCACTAATGCATCTTGCATTCATCGCACTTAATTGACTGCTGGATTATCATCCTTTAACCGCTTTTCCCACCCAGCTCATTTTCGTTCCACATTTCATTCTTGGCTAATAAAGCGAGCTGAAGCTTCAGCTGCTCGTGGCTAGAAAAACAACATTTAAATTGGAATTTTTTCCATTTACATGAGCGGGAAATTCTACAACCAGCACTTCGATGTCGAGGATGCCAGAGGAATTGTTGAGCACACACACACACATACAGTGGGGATCCCCTGCATGTGCGAGTGTCATATTTCATGGTGATTTTAGCTCTATTTCTGGGGCTGGAAAATTGAGACCCAAAATTATGCTGCTTCTCGCAAATCATGTTGATTTTCCCCAAATCAATTATCTGCATATCCCTTTTTTCGTCTGGAAACCGTTTAAAGTCAGCAGTTTGCGGGCTAATTAAACAGAAAAAAGAATTCTATATGTAATTATGTCAATTCTACCTTATTTCATATCATATTTATGATTCAAACATTTCAACTTACTATTTCAAATAAAATACCAAATGTAGAATTTTTTGACCAAATAATGTAAAGTAAGATAAACATAATCTTCATTCATATCAAAATTATATGAAATTGACCAGCACATATCAATTTGATGTTTTAAAATTTTTTTTACTGATATGAAATTGACCAGCACATATTAATTTGATCTTTTTTAATTTTTTTTCTGTGTAGCAGCGATCTAAAATGACACTTGAACACCTGCAAATAAAACGCTTTAAATAGAGAAAATTGTGCATTTTTTTGCAGATAAAATTAAGCTGTTTTATGGGCCCAAAAGCGGCTTTGTATTTTATATGTTTTGCCTCTTTAATTCGCCTGATTTGTGCATGCAAATTCAGGCATTAAATTATTTGCCGGGCAATCGTAGAAAAGACCTTTCCATTTAGAATGCCCATAAATAGCCTCAATTTATGTCAATTCGATTTGGCTGTATGCCCACGCACACTCCCACGCACACTCTCTCACACACACACACTAACACACTCATCCTAATGCCGTTGGCCATTTTGACGATGCCTATTATATGACCGCTACTTTGCTGCCACCGATTTTCCCGACTTTTCCGCCATTGATGCGTGGAAATTCAATCTGTGCCGCGGTCGCTGCAATTTGTGTTTTTCTTTGCCAGTTTAGTTACAGTTTTTTATTGCCTCGATATTTGTTATATACTGGGGGCGATCAAATTGTTGCTAGCAGCGCATTAGCCTCGCCAAAGTGTTTCATTGCCCGACGATTTTTCTTGTGGTTCAATGGTATGCGAATTGAAGCACTCGTAAAAATTACTAAGGTATATATTTGTGGTGCAATTTATTTTGCTTTACATAAATAGTTAATAGTTAAAGCAATATAAAATATGGCTTTGATTTTGCTTGTTTTATTATTTAAGATTAATTGGGAAATTATGCTACTTTTACTATTAAAAAAATTTAAAGAAATTAAAAATAATAAAATTTAAAAATTATAGGAATTCAACCAAATATATTTTATTATATTTAAAAAGGTTGGACCAATTAAAATAATTTTACTAAATATATTTTGGTGCTTTAATATAGAATGTTTTTTATAAAGTTTTTTTAAGGTAAAATATTTATATTAATATATAAAAAAATTAATAATACAAATATTTTTTCTAACTTTAAAAGATTATTAACTGTTTTTTCTGAGTGTAGCAGCCGCCCAATGTGATTAGTTGGATTTTCCCATGTTGTATTTATATATTTTTATTAGATTCGCAATTTCGCAGCCCTGCCCTTTTTTTTTCTGTAGCACGCCCACGAAAAGCGGCTGGTCATGTCGGAATACCGGGGGAAAATTCTGCGGGAAACTAGACCCGCTGGTTATTACCACGTGCCGCTCGACTCCAAGTTTACTTTCGCTGAGTGAAAGTTTTTTATGGCAGGCGGCGAAATTGCAAAGGCAGCCAAATGAACGTTGAGCGCATAAAAAGCGTCATTCAAATTAAGAACATTATTCCTTTCAGCTTCCCGCTTTTTCACACTTTTCCTCACTTTTCCATTTCCCGGGCGCGCTTTTCTTCAAAGTGCGAGTGTGTAACGCATTTAAATGGAAATGTCAGCGTTGCGGAAACTCGCAATGGTTTTAGCTTTGAGTTGCTTTATGCCTTTCTCCCCCGACTTTCTCTCCTATTTTTCTCCTTTCACCTGCTTTAATTGTCTCATGTGTGTGTGTGTGTGTGGGTGTCATAATACCTTTTTACATTTGCCACTTGCCTTTTTGTGCTTCTTATTTATGCATTCCGTTCATTTATTTTTCATTTATTGTCTCTGTGTGTCTGACATTTGCATTTCCCCCTCTTCCGTTTTTCCTTTTTTTTTATTTTTGTTTGCATACTTTTGAGCGTCGCGCCAAATGTTAATCATACGCCGCGTTGTCTGCCGAGGCTCTAATTGAATTGCTTTGACTGCTTTCAGCGGCAGGTCAACGGCAGGCTCAGTCGGAGTTTAAATCTTAAAGGCGAAAACACACCTGCTTTGATCTCGGCCGCCTGATAATCAGTCGAGCGAGTGTTTTTCTTATCAATTGGCCGGGAATCTCAGGTCCCGAAAACACCGTGGTGTCAGCAAATGTCAAAGATCTCACGAAACAAAACAAACAAACGAAAAATACATTTGAAATGACAGCAGCAGCGGCGGCAGCAGTGGCGGCGTGAAATTTAATCAAATAAATTAGCAATAAAGTTTTATTTTCCCGCGTTACACGTTGCGTATACGCAATGTCGAACGGTGTGCTTTTATTGCCCGTCAGCTTTTTGCGTTCGCAACGCTGTTTTTTCGTGGGTTTTCAAAGGTTTCGAGAGAGTTTTCCCGCTTTTTATTTTCACAGTTTCAATTAACATTGTCAGTTTGATGAGAAATGCTACCCTCAGATTTAAACTGGGGGATTAAAACACACCCCCCACAAACCTACACACATGTCAAGCTGTCGAAATGTCCATTTAATTAGGCCGAAATGAGGGATGTGATAAGGGTGAGAGGATTAGGGGTTTTTAAGCTGGAACCTATTTATAAGCCGACTCCTGGAATCTGTATCCTAAATATCCCTCAGCAAAGGCCGAACTTAATTGAATTTTGTTTCTGTTTTTCTTTTGGCTTGCCAAGTGCGTGACTCTCCGATAGTTTGGGACGGGCAAACACTAAATTGGTTTCGGCGAAAGACTTTCAACCATAAACCATAAATACGTGCATAAATTCGAGCACCATTAGCGATTTAGAGGCGCCAAAAGTTCTGGCAGCGATTATCAATACAATTTGCCATATTGCCTGCCAGCACACATTTATCATTCACAAAATATGGCCAAAACTTGGGCAAAATCCAGGCGTTTCACCAACACGAAATGGGCGTCGAACAAGTTTACCTTCATATTTGTTTCGCACACGCTTACAACTAAATAAATAAGCAACAAACAAACGGGGAACCGCAAACTCGAATGCAAATATATACCAGCAAACGGCAAACACAAACGAAAACGAAAAAACCAACCCGCAAAAGTATGCAACAAAATTTTAAACTCATGACGCAGCCAATTTATATGCAGGAAAAAAATAAACCGAACTGAAGCGAATCAACAATGAATTGAATACAAAGTCCTCGGTTACACAGCTGGTAAATATCAGTGGGTTCGAATATTTGATACCCATTTAAATAAAATGAATACCTTTAAATAAAAATATTTGTTGAATTATTTACTTAATTAATATTATTATTTACAAAGAGTATGAAAAGGAATTTTTTATTTCAATACAAATTAAAGTTTTAAAATATTGAAGCATTATGAATTATTTTCCACGATAAAGAAATATTTATTGGGAGAATATTAATTTCTGTTAAGACTTCTGGCATCATATTAATTCTTATTTAATTTAATATTTAATTTATTTCCAACTATTCCTATTAATTGCTAAAAAAAATATTTCCAAAAATTTTGAATATTAGTTTTATTTTCCAGAATTATAAATGTAAATCTTTTTAAAATTTTTTTTAATTCCACAATTTGTTGTCTCTTCATTTCCTTTAGCTAATATACCCCAAATACCTACCGAGCATCTCGCTTGGAAAACCCAAAAGAGTTTTAGCGAAATGAAAAATTGAAAAACGCTCGGCGAAAAGCGATGATTTTGCGGTCGCCAGCTGAACTGATGCGTATCGGCGGCTTAGGCTCTGGACAAAGGGCATAAATCATGGTGTATTTATCATAAATCAAATTGGATTCTCCTCAAACCCCCCCTCCTCCCCACACTTTCAGCCACCCCAGAAATTCCGATTGGGATCCGATTGGGAGCCGGCTGATGTGTTTGCTTGGCGCGCATATTTTATTTATGATTCTTTTCCAGTTGAGTTGCGAATTTGTTTTGTCTCTATCTGTCGGTGCTTCCGTTTCGGCATTGATTCCTTGATTTTTCCTGATTTTCTTCATCGGATCAATCATTGTTTCATAATAATTGGCGGAGTCGGGGAATGTAAAACAGGTGAGGAGGGAATGGCAGGCCGACTGACAGCCCATCGACAGTAACTTACACGATTGACGTGGCATTATCAGCTTGTTGAAAAAAATAAGAATAAATCGAAGAGCCCAGAAGTGATAAATGCGGTCGGAAAAAGGCCAGAAACCCACACTTCTTGCACATTTCGCCTTGACCATTTCCACAAATTACTCGACACTTTTCCTAGGGCACTCTGAATGCGAAATATCTAGCAGTCATCAGCTATTAGCTGAACAATAAATTCACTTCAACATTCCTTAGTCGACTTCTCGCCGTTCTCGTTCTCCTTTTCAAAGGGTCAATGATATGTAAAGGTCAGCGCGTGTACTTTTTTTGGAATGGTTTCTAAGGAGATATATATTTACATATATCTACATATTATCTTCACCATAAAATGTAGATAAGATATTAGGCTGTTTGGAATTTGTATAACATTTTGTATTGATATTATCTGTTAAAATACATTAGTTAAGCAATTCAAGAAATAATTACATAAAATCCCACATTAACTTTAAGAATATCGTAAGCGTACCAATTTGTCTGCACTAAATATTGGCCCTCGGGAACTGGTAAAACCTCTGTCAATTTGTGATTTAAATAGCTGGTTGATAACTTGTCTATGATGATATCTTGCTGAAAATAACGCATTCAGAACATAATTTATTTCAATATAGAATTTATTCTGTGGAATAAACTTACGTCGTAGGGGCAGGTGTGATTCATGTTGGAGTGAGACTTAAAAAGTTCATAAAAAAACTTGGCTATCGGTTGGGAAGTGGTATTTTTCAGGAAGCGACATGAGTCCACTGTTATATTGTAAAGAAACGGTAAGTAACCATTTACCCTTTTGTACAGGGCAAAGTTTAGCTAAAAGAGAAATAATGTTCATAAATACTTTCTTTACTATTTACTGCCAACTAATATACCTTTATTTTAGTGACTGGAGTTTTTAATAATTTCGCTTTAATGGAAATATATTTATAAGTTCGATTTATCGGTTTTATGTAGCAATATTCTATTACGCAAAAACTTTCATCCAAAGAGGCGCATTTGATGTTGGTCCACTCTAATTTCGAAGTGATCTTTTAAAGAAATTTTATTAATAAATATAAAAATATTTTTTCTAATAGAGTGGTATACCTCTAGCACCAAACACAAAATAAACACCAACTTCACAAAATTATTTAGCTTAGAACACATCATTCAACATTGAAGGAACAACCGAAACTGATTAAAATAATATGAAACTGAACCAGACTATCAAAATTGATCAATTAAACTTTAAAAGTTTATTTAAGGGTTGATTGATCATTTTTTTCGCATAGATATTGTGAATGTGGTACAATTTATTTTTTACTTAATGTGAGTACCTTAATGGCGAAATAATTTATATGTACAATTTACATGCTAAATTAAAGTACGATTTTTATAATGATCTATACCACAGATTGGGCCACATTTTAAAATGGTTTTAAAGCGTTTAATTACTCGTGATTCCCAAATATTTAAATATCGTCAGTGGTTTAATATAAATACTCACTTAATTTATTTATCTTGACATAGGTCGTGTACAGATTTCAATTATATTTCTAGCGACAGGAAACCAAGTCAAGTCTAAGAAAATCCACAAATTACGAATGTATTTTTTTGTACCATTTAAGAAATATGTACATAAAAACCAACGCTTGCTCGAAGAATATCGTAAGCATACCAATAAGTTTGCATTAGATATTGCCCTTCCGGAACAGGCAGAACTTTTGTTAATTGGTGATTCATGAAGCCGGTGGATAACTTATCGATAATTAGATCATGCTGAAATGACCAGAGTTATAATAAAACGTACATACTTAGATAATGAACTTACATCGTAGGGGCATGAATGATTCATGTTGGAGTGAGACTTAAAAAGTTCTTAGAAAAACTTAGCAGTCGGTTGAGAACTGGGATTTTTTAGAAAGCGGCATGAATCCAATGTTATGTTATAAAGAAACGGCATGTAACCATTCGCCCGTTTATACCAAGCAAAGTTTAACTACAAACAAATATTTATTTTATTTAGTATTTTATAATTATTTACAAACCTTAACTTTAGTAACAGGCGTTTGTAATAATTTCGCTTTAAAGGAAATATATTTGTACGTTCGATTTATGGGCTTTATGTAGCAGTATTCAAATGTGGTAAAATTGGTATCCAAAGAATGGCATTTGATGTTTGTGTACTCGAATTTTGAAGTATTCTGTAACACAATTTAAAATCAAATAAGAATAGGTTAATCTAAACTAAAGAGTTAATATTTACCTCTGGTAAAAAACACAAAATAACCACCAGTAGATTAGTTAGATTTAAGCACATCTTTTAATATTGAATGACCAAACAACACTGATTCAAAATGTAAATTTGTTCAACTCCATTCAGAACTATCAAACATTTTCAATCTTAATTGCTCAATTAAATGTGAAAGTATTTATTAAAGATTATTTAAGGGTTGACTGAACTTGTTATACCCGTTACTCGTAGAGTAAAAGGGTATATTGTATTCGTGCAAAAGTATGTAACAGGGAGAAGGAAGCGTTTCCGACCCTATAAAGTATATATATTCTTGGTCAGGGTCACTAGCCGAGTCGATATAGCCATGTCCGTCTGTCCGTCTGTCCGTCTGTCCGTCTGTCTGTCCGTATGAACGCTGAGATCTCGGAAACTATAAAAGCTAGAGGATTGGCATTTGGCATGAAGATTCCTGGAGTTCCTACGTAGCGCAAGTTTATTTCAAGAAGGTGCCACGCCCCCTCTAACGCCCACAATCGCTTATATACGATTTTAAAAATTTTAATATTTCGGAAATGTAAAAATGCAGTTTTGTTGTGTTTATCAATACCTATCGAAATGTAGAAGAAATTTTTTAAATCGGACCATTCGTTAAAAAGTTATTGCTGATCAAAGTTTATATCTCCCTCGCACTCCCTTTAGCCGAGTGACGGGTATTAGATAGTCGGGACACAAACCCGACTATAGCGTTCTCTCTTGTTTTAGTTTAGTTTAGTAAATATTATTGTTAGGTTCGATTGAACTATTTTAAATATCCCTCAAAAATTGGCAGCCGCTTTTTAAAATTATTAAAATAAATATCGCTTACTATTCAAAAACTATTCATCATTCGTGAGGAAATGAATTTTAAGATTTAAGATTTTAATTTTATTTCAAGTGACAAGAAAAGTATTTATTCTATGACAATAAATCGACCTATACATACATGCAAATTTACGTATTTTATTCATAAATTATTGGCATCGTGTAAATATATATTGGCCATATATTTTTTCTTCCAACTTACACTTTAATTTTTTTTTAATTCCTGCAGCTGTTCGAACATTTCTCTTTCGTTTTGCTTGATTCACTTTGCCACTTTTCAATGGTCATTTCAGCAAACGGGGTACAAAAGGGCATATAGATTTTGCGAAAACTTGCCATTCGATTGGCAGAATTTACACTCGGCTGGTATAAAATATTCGAACCTGGGAAGCCGGAAAAATCTATATATAAGCTTTTTTCTTTATTTTCCTGCAGCGGGTTCTATTTGGATTTGTGGCACTTTTATTGAACACGGACCTGCATTAAAAAAACATATTTTATCGCCCTGCGAGAGAGCTTGTTTTTGCGATGTTGTTGTTGTCGTTTCTTCTGTTCCGAAAGTAAACAACTATTTTTATTTTTTTCCCTTTTTTTACACACCGGTCAGCCACTTTCCATCGGACTGCAGCAGTAATATTTCTGATCGCTCGTCTGTTTAATGAATTTTTGTATTTAATGAATGAACAACATTTTTCTTGTTGCCTCCTCCGGTGTTTTTGTCTTTGTCTGTGTGTTTGCGATTTTTTGTGTCTGTTCTGTATGTGAATTTTTATTCGTTTCTCTTTGCCAATTGATTGGAAATATTTCTTTTCATGTTTTTCAATTTGAAATAACCAAAAACAAGAGAGAGGGGGCGGCTGCAGCCCCTTTCGAGCAGCCCCTTTGAAACCCCCCTTCACAATCTCAGTGGCAGAGTGCTTTTGAGCGATGACATATGAGATGCCCACATCCCCCCACATTTTGTTTAGATAATAATAATTTCTGCCATTTTATTTCGACTGGCTTGGGGGCTCTTGACTCGATTTATGTTCTCTGGCTGCCCGACAGCTAATGTTAGCTTATAAAGCTTTAATTTATTTTGTTTTCATTACTGATTATTATCTTGTCCATAAACATATTCGGGTTTTCTCTTGATGATGATTGCTCGAGCGGAACATTTCGGCAGAATACTCGATACCCATCTTGTTGAATGGCAGATATTGTTGCAGTCGAAATCAATTTGGCATTGCTTGGATGTGCGGGGTTATAGGAAAAATAGTAAGCAGGAGTGCATCTTCATTTTCTGCTGGCCTTTTTGCAGAGAAATGTTGGCCATGATGTTTTCAGCTCTGTTAACTGAACAGGATTTCTCTGTCGCTGTTTTTGCAGACTTCCCCTGGCTGAATTTTATTTCTGCTTGGGCGCCAAATTTGAATTTAAAAGTATTTACATTACAATAAACAGACGAACTGTTCTATAAGAAAAAAGTTAAAATAAAGATGTATATTATGTACAAAATAAAGTAACGTTTAAAACCAATAGATAAACAAAGAGTTAATTGTTCGCAGAAATTGAATTTTCAAACAAGGCAGTGAACTAATATTTGGATATATCCCAGTCAGTAACTCTGTTTATATAGACGCTGTATTTGTCATACCAAAAAATTTTATAGAAGCATGCAAAAACTCGAAATAAATCTTGTAAAAAAAATCGTTGATTTTAGGAAAAATATTACTTTAAAAATCCTAAATATATATAATAAGTATTTGGTTCATTTTGTATAAATATAAAAAATAGATCTAGTTTTTTTGAAAAACCTCTTTAATGTTTCTCAGATTAATAAATATTTAATTATTAATTATTAACATGGTAACAGTATATTAGGTGTTAGAAAACTACTCATTTGCTAACGTCAGGTGTTTAAACGAAGTGAGTTAATTACACGTGAATAAATGTAAATTTCTAGCAAATAGCATGCAGGCCGCCAGTTCGATATGGCAAATATTTGACCATTACTCGAGCTATGGTAAATATTTGATATTCAGTTGCTATTCTTGATTTTTCCTCGCCCGCTGGTGTTTCGTTTTCAAATGTTCTGCTGGGGTAGCATTCTCTCCCATGCGATTTTGCCTGCGTTCTAATACTTCCCCCTGGATTTTCTCAGCTGCTAACAGAGCTCTCTCGCGCGCTCTCTCGCTGCCTGAATTTCCCCGCCCTGCAAAGAGAAAGAGAGAGCGAGAGCAGAGACCCACTGACACAGTGATAAAGAATGGCCCACTGATAACAGAGAGAGCACTGTTGTACCATATCGTACAGTGCTTATATAGTATATCGGATATGCCGATACACTGTTAAGGCCGCACAGGTACGAGGCTCTCTCCGGGCCGCTCGGCAATCGCTGCTCGTAGGTCGGCGGTCGCGTTTCCAGTTAAACTTTTACCGAAAAGGCGGACGGACGGGTCTTGAAGTCAATCGTCGGGCTCCGCAGTTTCTACGCGATTTCAATGCGATTCGATTCGGCTCCTGAATTCCTGACAGCCTCCCGCAGCATTCAAATATTTTGAATCAAATTCCAAAACCATTCAGAAATCAAAATAAATAAATACAAGTGAAAATATATTTGCAAATGAAAAAAGAGCACAGAATTCCTAAAGAAAAAATTAATCAAAATAAATAAGTGAAGAAATATATTTTCAGGAATTACTCAAATGAAAATACCCGCATTAAAAAAATATCTGTTTTTCGGTGCCACTTGAAATCAATGAAAAATTCAATGCTATTAGTGTGTGCAAAACAAAAATAAATATGTGAATGGAAAAAGTGCTCGAGAGTAAATAGGTCGAAACAAAAATATTTAAAAAATATCTTGGACAAACTGGTGCAGTTTTTTCTCGGCTACTCGGATATTTTCCAACAAAGAGCCAGTGCTATTATTAAAGTAATTTGTGCGACACTTGCCACCTGTTCGACGACTTTTGGAAAACGCACACAATTTATGCAAACGACTTCGAGAAGAAAGCCGATCTGAAAAAGTGAGAGTGTCGGCAGTCGTTGACCCAGTGTAAGTCTCTAGTTCAATATTGTGTTTTGGATCTGTGAATTTCTGAATTTGTTTGCCCCTAACCGCTACTTTTGGCACCTTAACACCCAACCGCCGACGATCTTTGTTATCGCCCAGTGTTTGTGGGGGATTTAAATATAGATTTATGGCAGGCAAACATTAGATGAACTGCTCAAGCGAGTCTTGGGGGCAGTTTAGCTGATTGACCTAGACCAAGGGGAAATGAGTAGTTTCCATTTGCACCACAGAACCAAGTGGTGTGTATTATTTTAAGCGCCCTTTTGAGAGGGCTCTCCAGCTGATATAGCATAGCTAATCAAATTACAAAGTCACAAACCGCTTGATTTGATAATTCAGTGGGGCTACCCGTAACGTAGTATATATAAATTCCAAGGCATGTGCCTTTTTGCCGCAGATGCTGCCGATTTGCCATCGCCTCGGGGAATATGCAGCAGCAGTTTTATCTTCAAAGTTCGGCAAATTACCTCCGCACAGATGTGCACCCATCGTGCGGGTGAGGCTTTTGTGTATAAATTTACACTTAACTGCAAAACAACAGGCTTAATTGCCCGAAACCAAATAAAACTCAGCATGCCAGTGGATCTGGCCGACGACTGGTCTTGGGCCAAGTTTTCAAGAACAATTCGAGTGCCTAGTAACACAAGGGTATATTATACTTGGGTAAATAATATTTCATTTTTTGAAGTTGGTTAATTTCTAATTAATTTACTTTAATTACATTTCATTTGTTTTACTGTAAATAATTTTAAAAATTTATTTCACTCACATATAAGAACACTTAATTCGACTTATTAGTTATACAAAGATTAAAAATTTTTTGATTTCCTTAACTATTTTGTAACATTTTTTATTTTAAGAGGAGTTTAAAAGCAATTTTTTTTTGGATATCGAATATCTAATATTATATTATATTTATATTATTTCCCAGAAAAATTACCTATAAACAAGATTATTCATTTAAAAATATTAATAATACAATATAATTCATTTGAACCTATCAATTTTTAAAGAAATTGTATAGTATACAAACCAACAAAAAACGACCACCGCTTTATTTACAAGCTACCCAAAATCAAATTGAAGGTGAAATGCCTTGGTAAACATTTGGAATTGTAAATAAAAATGCTTTTAACAAACAAACTGGGTATCTTCCAGTTGCGAGCAGCACTGGCGATTGTTTAAAATGATTTCTTAGCAGTTGCAACAACTGCTGCTCGCATCCTTGAACATGAAAACTGAAAAGTGAAACGAGAGTGCTGCCAAAAGATGGCGGGACAATTCGGGCGGGCACTTACACTAATTACAGCCGCCGTCACTTAAAGTGAGTCACGGTCATGATTTCCACACGTGTTTTCTTTTCCTTTCCGTTTGGCCCAGAGCATTCAGAGTGACACACTTTTCCGACTTCTCAAGCTTTCCTCCAGCTTCAGCTTCAGCTCTTTCATCTATTGTAAATTGACTCTCCTCGTATAAAAAGAATGGCCAGCACAATGGGGCGTATGCGTAATACGGTCGACAGCTTTTCCAGCATTCACGCTGCATTGTCTGCGTCCCGGAATATTGCTCATACGCCATGGTTGCCGCTTCTGCTGCTGCAAAACAAACGGAACGCTCAAATCAAAGGCGACAAGCCGCAACAATGGCGCTCAAAATGCCAGCAGGCATGGCGGAAATATAAAGTAAACTATTGTTTAGCCACATTGCGTCAGTGTTTTTCCTCTTCTTTTCTTTTTGCCAGCAATCATTGCGCATACGCCACGTGGTCTGGTCTGGTTTTCACCTTGGCGACACTGTTAATAAGCTTTTAATTAATTAATAATTAATCACTAAGCCTGATCCAGTAAATAAAAAAGAGAGAGAATGAGAGAGGTCATTTTCCCATTGTCTGCGGGGCTGCTGCCCACGCTTATCGTAATGGCCAAAAAGTTCTAATCGAGGCAATTAACGTGGCCAAATTTAATTTCCGTCCCCCAGAAACGCTATCAGTCGCCCAAGAACAAAAAAGCGAAACGAGGCGAAAAGCGAAACGAAGACGGAGCGGGGCGCTAGCTTTTTATTTACAAAATATTAGTTCATGCCAGCCATCGGGAAATCCATCATGTAAGCCCGGGATTTCTCGGTGTTGCATGTGTTTTCTGTTTTTTTCTGTGTTTTTCCTCTGTTTGCTCTAGGCTTCCTTGTTTGTTTGTTCTATTTCTTCGGCCTAATATACGAGCTGGGCTCCCAGGTATTTCTACTGGCACTGAAAAATATTTCACTAAATATCAGTTTGATATGTGCAGGTTAATTTAATATCATTTTGATATGTGCAGGTTAATTTAATATCATTTTGATATGAATAAAGATTAACTTTGCCACATATGTTTGTTTTTCAATATTTTTTGAAAATAATTTAAATTTGGTATTTTAAAACAGTATTTTTATAACTTTTATGAAATGATAAAATATCAAAGTGATATGTTTGAATCATACATTTGACATTATTCATATCATTTATATATATTTCATATTTAAAACAGTATTTTTATAACTTTTGTGAAATGATAAAATATCAGTTGATATGTGTGAATCATAAATTTGACATTAATCATATCGGCTTGATATGAAATATGATAGAAATAACTCTATATCATATCGAATTTATTTTTCTGTGTGGTACTGAAAGTTCGAGGAAGTCAATTTCAGGAAGAGAGAGCAGAGTATCTGCCATTAAGCAAATTACTTATGTTAATTAGTTGGCACGGCTAATGAGAAATCTCAAGGATTTGCAGTCCGTGATAAGTCAAATTTAAAATGGTAGCAGGGGTGAAAAGAGCCTTTTCCTGATTATCCACCTTCCGTCCCAATTTAGCCCTGTTGATTTATGATGCCCGAGATTTACCCAAGCAAAATCTCAACTTGAAAGTCAATTTCACAATGCCCCGGGCCTGGCCACACAATGAGAATTCAATTTCCCCGCTTTCTCTGCAGAAAGCTGAAAAGCTAGAGACCCTTTGATTCATCAAATTGCTTTTATTTGCCAGATGAGCGGACTGCAACAATGGGCGATGCAACAGTTTGCATTCGGAAAATTGCATAAATAAATAATACGGCACAATAATTGAGAATCTCCTCTGTAACAGAGAGCACAATTTCGATTTCCATTTGCCATAAACTATAATCAATCCAAGGGAGCTGAGAATTTCAGTAATTTGGACTTGAGTTTACCATCATGTTTAACCATTTATCGAATTACATTGCCCATCTCATCGGTGCTTAATCATTGGCTTTTATTAAAATCCCTTAACCTACTTAATGCCGGGCAGATGTTTGCGTTAAAATTAAAACCCAATGGATGGATTTGTTAGCCTTAAGCCGTAAAATAATTAAAAATGTAATTAGCTTCGTGCAATTCGCATGCATTAATGTATTCAAAATGCCGCCAGCTGAGATATCGGATTTTAAGCGAAAAGTGAGTGGGATACGGATTCAGATTCAGATTCAGGTCAGTGCGCCAGTTGGGAATAATTTCATTAAAATCAACTTTGCTTTTCGCCCGGCCTGCGGTCAGTTGAAAGAAGATTAATTACTGACTTTATTTTGACTGGACAGCAGGCGAGGGAATTCGCACTACCGACTATATAATTCAGTATTGACACATAATCGATGATGACCGTGTGGAAAAAACTAATTAAGCCGCTGGAATGCGAAACAGAAAGAGAAAAAAATTAATTCAAATTGCAAGGCTTCTACGTACGTAAGTAGTAATAAGCAAACATTAACTCCAGTGCACAATATATCTTAATTTTGCGCATAATTAATGCCTGCAATTAAGTTTTGTTCCCCGCACCTTTCACTATACAGATATAGTAAGCACACGCACACTCACACACCTACACACTCACACACGAGAAGGAGACGTAAACAATCCACTTAACATGCTGGGAAATACCATTTGATCCTGCCATCCATCTCCAGCCGCATTGCGTATACGCAGCGTGGGCCGAGAGCCAAGAACCGAGAGCCTCTGGCAACATTGTGTCACGCACATTATTGATGGGCCGGCTCAATCGTTTCGCCTTGAGTTTCCCAGCTATGAGCTCTGAATTTCCTTTGGGGTCTCGGTTACAGCTTCTGGTTACGGTTACGCAGTTCCGAAGTTCCGCAGTTCCGCATTCTCGACGGCATCTGGGCAATTACGGCTCGTTGGTCTGCCTGTTTATTAAAACGACATAATTGCGAATTTAAGCCTCCAATCAACTGGATCATCATCATCTGCGGCTGCTGCCTTTGGCAGACTTGCCATTTTCCCTGCTCTCAAAAGTTTTTCCCGGCGAAATTGGCATACGCAGCGGTCAAAAACAGAAAACTTTGGCCTTGCAAAACAGAAAGAAGGCACGCCTCTCTTTTCAATTATGATTAATGACCAGTAATTAAAGCCATGAAAGCGACCTTTGGCGGATATACAAATTGATTAGAGATGGACACGTGAGTGGCGGCCCAGATTAGCAAGTCGTTGAAAGTTGCCTAGTCAGGGTGTAAGCACAAAAAAAAGAAGAAAGCCACAACAAGATGGTGAAAGAAGATTATAAACGGTCAAGTGGAAAATTATAATCTCAAGTACCATTTGATTTTTGAAAAATATTATTAGAAAATTTTTCTAATGGAAGCTAATTTTTATTTGAAAGATAATTTTATAATTAACAAAGTGAAAATAAATTTTATTTTAATTTTTTAGTTAATATACCTAAAATATAAATTGCTTAAATACCTATACTTTGTCAGTATTTTGCTTGAAATATAATTTGTAATTAAGAAAGTGATAACAAATTTATTTTAATTTAATACGATTTTAGATATAATTTTTTTTAAGAAAAATATTTTTTAGAATTTATATTTATTGATATCCTAATTTTATAGAATATTAAAATTTTTTTTTTTAAGACTGAATCATTTAGTTAATAAATCTAAAGGAAATTCTTCTTAAAAAACTGTACTTTTATTTTTGCCTGTATTTATTTAGCTTGAAACCCTGTAGCCTTAAATAAACCTTTTTCGACCCTGCTGTTAGTTAACTGCTAGTTTCAAGGACTCGACCTGGGGCTGTCACATCTTCAAGTCAGACACATTATCTTTTATTAGCCAAATTGTACACACTCGAGAGGGGAAAGGGGGTGGCCAAAACCCCAGCCCACCGACGCCACAGAAGTCATTCAGCATAAATCAGGGCAGCGGCCTCCGAGTGAAGGAGATGCTCAAGTGTTTTGGCTTTTCATTAATTAAATTGCAGACCACCTTTCTGGGGGCCCGGATTGTTTATGTTTATGTTTTGATTAGGCATTAGGGCCGAAAACCGAAAACATGTTTGGGTTAAGTGCACAGACCCTCGAGGTCCTTCGAGTGGCTCCTTGTTCTTCTGTCTCGAGGGTGCATTATGCTGGGGCATGCCCCCTCTACCCGGACCCATTAATCACCGCCAAATGTCTGGCAAGACAGCCGCGAGTGTTTGCCCACTACGCTTTTGATGGCTAATTGCATACAAGCCAGCCGATTTCGTTCCGTTCCGCCAGAACACGTAATTGTAGACATCTTGTACTACCTGATTGTGTGTTAGCCAGACAACAGACAGCAGACAACAGACAGCCGACAATTGCAAAGAGTTCGCAACGTGTGCTAATTGAATTGTAATCGACTTTGGCATGCAATTAGACGCTGCACTGCAAATTAGAAAGCCAGATGCAAAGTCCCTCGTGGCTGGTAATAATTACTGCAAAGATGAGCTACATAGGGAAAAATATTCCAGCTTGGAAGAGTTTAAATTATATTTTACTGTTGGCGTAAAAATTTAAAATTAAATACTAAAAAACAAAAGTTAAAACTATCAGCGATTTAAAATAATTAAAAAGGGTGTCTAGAAGTATGCAAGGAATTAGGTTGAAAGCAGATACTATTTTTTACTGCATACTTTTTGCCATTTTTAAAATAATTTAAAAGGGTGTCCAAAAGTATGCAGGGAATTACGTCGAAAGCAGGCACAATTTTTACTGCATACTTTTCGCCAACTTAATAAATGTTTTCAAAATACCAAATCTGTTTTTTCTGTTTCAGTTCATTTTCTTAATTTTTATTATTTACCTTGCACTTTTTTTTGCTGTGTAGCACTCTGTGCACCAACTGATATTTACCACCCACTCTTATATTGTTCAATAATATTATAAACTGCAAACTGCCAGCTCTGGGCCAGTAAACAAGAAGGTAATCAAGCGCGGCAGGCAATTAAAAGCTTTGCTCTGCCAACTCTGACCACTTGTGCACACAGAATGCAGAGCAGCTCTCGCCATTATGGTTATCCCACAATAATAGTCATCGAGATGAGAGACCAGGGAAATGTCAAATTGCAGCTGTTTTCCGGGGAAAATGGCATTAGAAATGGCAGCAGTAGTAATAGCAATATCTGTGATGAGAATGCAAGTGCGAGTGCGAGTGCCAGCTGCGAGATATCCCAAAACAATGCGATTAAGCGCGGTTCCATTCCGTTTGGCGCACTGGGCGTATGCGTAATCCGCGCTAATGCAGCGCCGAACTAATTGGCTCAGTTAATTAATAACGGGGGGCCAAGCTGAGCTGTGCATGGCTTTTGCATTTAAAATAGGGCTTCCACCAAGGAATAGGAAATAATTGAGTTCTAGTCGAGTTCTCTACTGGCAAAATTCATAACAAAAGTAATGCCTTTCCGGAAGAAAACTTTAAATGAAGCGTTAATTGTTGTTGTCAGTACGCAAACATGGCGCTTTTATCTCTTCTCTTTTTGTATCTTGAATATCATTTACGAAACTGGGTCATAATCACTTTCTTCAGTCAAAGTTATAATAGAAAACAAAAGTTTTAAGTACTTGCTGATAGTTAGTTTACTTGTTCATTATTGTTATGTAAGAATTATAAAGAATTGTATTTAAATTAAAATAATTTATATAGAAAATATCTAATTCTTTGCTATATAAGCAATATTTAAAACTAGGGCAGTATATGTAAAATAATTACTAATGGAAAACTTCCCCCCAAAACTGCAGCTCTTTTTATCATCATCTCTTGGTGACTAACGCTTCTATCACCGCTGACCATCCAGCCGAAAATAAACACCCCCGCTCACACATGTGCCAGTGTAAATAAATTAAATTCAAATCTAAATTGATATAAACTATGCTCATTGAGGCTAAACAGAGAGAAAAAAGAAGGCCCGTGCTTATCGCGCGTCCCACTCATCATTCCCAAAAAAAAACAACAAAAATATAGAAAAGCAAACAGAAATGGGTGGGAAAAAAGGGGGCTGTGGGGGCGTTGCGGCACTTTATCGCTGCTTAATTACGTTACTGATAAGCTCACATTTTCGTGCCCAGTTCTTTTTCCATTTGTGTTTCGTACTTGGCTTCTTTTTTTCGCCCTATCAAAAGACCTGCATGTGGTTCGTATTTTTTGTCGATGGACAAATCTCGGCGCTTAGCTCTTGACTTTCGGAACTGCTCGCTCGAGATTTTGTTAATAAAAATTAATGGCTTCGTGATTTGTTTGGCCTTAAGTGCAAAATTTCCTTATGTGCCTAATGCTGGTTTGCCCATAGATTGTGTTTATATTGCTGGTTGTAATGTTCGACCACCCACATTGAATGGTTATGTGGGTACTTATGGTATTAAAGATTTTTAATATTCTACTTATCCATTTCTCGTAATATTTAAAAATTCATAAAAAAGCAGGCATCAATTTTACATAAATTATTTACGTGTTCAAAAATGAAAATTGATTTAAATGAATATTAACTGCTTGGATATTCATCAATTAATATTGTACACAAACATTTCATTTTAATTCAGTCATAAATCAGATGGAATTGTATCTTTTTCCAGGGTATCTGGAAATCTTTTTCTCTGAACTGTTATTTTATTATTTTTGTTTTCTGCGATGAGCGTTAATGGGGATAAAATTGCAGATTGGCTGCTCGTTTCGGCATGCAGACAACAACGCCCACTGCCGACACTAATGTCGGCGTAATTATTTATTTAGGCGCTTTAATTACTTATTTATCGGTTGCGAGCCAACGCGGCGTATGCGTTATATCGGGGAATAAATGGCGAACAATGAAAACCGCGAGCAGTTCGCTTGGCGTTGCCAACGGGTTGGATAAAAGTCGACGACACAATGCTAAAAATAAGTGAATAACTATTTATAAATATTGTGCGATGCATAATGATTTATTTAAACACCATCACCCATCAGCGTTGATGTGGAAAACTTTTGGACCCTGGGCATTGTGTTTACACGCGCTGTCAGGGAAGCCATTAACCCATTCAATCATTTAATGGTTAAATCGCATAAATACCAAGTGCGAAAATATTTATTCGCGCTCATAAAACAGTGATATTGTTGCCATTATTTGGCCATAACAAATTGTTTACATTCGCGCAGCGTTTTCCAATTTTCCCAGATAATTTTCCCGGCCAAAAGTTGGCTTGCATTTCGGCAAAAGCGAGAGCACATAAATAAAACCGACATTTTCGGTTGGGTTAATAAGCTGTGCAATGGGTTCATATACCCGGGGCTTATTTATTTGCAAATTTCCAAATTAAACTGGGCTAAAAAGCAAATAAATTTCTGTCTGCGGTATCTTGCAGTCGAAAAGCCGGCTGTTCAATTTGTTTTTCGCTCGCCAACCTTATCAATCGAACATAATCTTTATGCACGGTTTGGCCCAAATATGCGATATTTATTTCTTCAATTAATTTAAGCGCCGGCTCAATAAAAATATCTCCACTATTTCGGGTGACGAGAGATAAAAGTTGGCCTTTTCAGTATCTGAAAATTGTCTATGCATATTAGAGTGAATATCCGGGTGTGGCTGATGCATGTGAAATGGCCAAAACGTTCTGCATGATTGATGGGCTCCATGGTTTAGAGATACGGATACGGGCGACTTTTGCATGTATGTCCAAATATTCCAGCTTTTGGGTATGCAAATTGGCTTTATTTATTAATCGAATGCATTTTGTGGTCGGTAAAAAAGGTCGGAGTGCCTGGTATCTGAATATGCAAACGCAAAAAAAAAACGCAAAATATTTAAAATTTGCACACAGGAAGTGAGTTTGATAAGTTTTTCAGCACCAGTCCCTGTTTGCCTTTCGGAAGTGGTAAAACTTTTCATTTATTGCAATTTAAAGTTTGAAATGTTTGTAATTTTTCAGTGGAGCATTTTCAACACAACTCGTCGGTTATTTTTGCGGCTTCAGTATGTGTGTCACATAAATCTGCCGGCGAATTTAGTTTCCGATTGGCATTCGTGTGCGTCGTCAGGTTTCCTCGCACATAATTCATGCAGCTCGACAAGCTCCATGCCATAAATTTAATGTATTTTTTGCCCGGAATTTTCAACCAGCCAACCATCCAACCAGCCATTTTTTAACGCCACGACCTTGTTCTCAGCTTTTTGGCATCGATTTGGCAGGCAAACCGCAGCGTCGCCAATTATGCCATTGGATTCTATTTATAGAGGGGGCCAAACTCCATGGGTAACTCCAATCACGCAACCAGAAAGTATGGATCCCCATTTTTCTCCTTTCTCCCACCAACCTTGCTGCTTGAACTTCACATTCCTTGGTTGCCGTCAGCCTTGGCTGCATTTTAATGGTTTTTATTGATTTTCAGCATTGTTTCAGCGACACCCGCGCAACATGCCAACCGGCCCGAGGGGCACTATTCACCTGATGCACTCAGAAAAATTAATACACAATCTGGGTCTAGATAGCTATTTATTGACAGCATTTGCTTGGTTATTAGTTCGTAATCTGTTAAAGTTGTACAGAAATCACTTGTGGTTTTAAAACATCTTTTAAAAGGTGTCTGAAAGTATGCAGCAATAAATCCTTTATTTTTTCATTGCATACTTTTGGACACCTGTCATTGTGATGTGTTAATAATAATATATGAAATTTAAATATTATTCTACTGTTTGTTGATTTAGTTATTATTAAGAGCTATGCTTTATAGTTAGATTGTAATAAAAGAAAACAGAAATCACTTAGGTTTAAAAAAAAAGTATAAAAGGTGTCTGAAAGTATGCAACAATTCATCTTTATTTTTTCATTGCATACTTTTAGTCACCTTTCATAGAAAATTTTTCAAAATGAATGGAATGTCTAGGTATAATATTTTCATGTTACTCAAAACGAATTCTTTCATGAATATTTTGTAAAATTACTTTTCATTATACAAAACAGAATAGTTTTTTTCACTGTGCCTTTACAGCTCGTTATGAGCATTCAACGCATCAATTGGCGCGTGCCAGGCGGGGTTCCTAAAACCTGAAAACGGGCAACATGGGGAGGACACCTGGCCGAAAGACTTGGTATTCCGACGAGGTCTGTTGCACTCGCACTTGCGACGACATTTGGCTTGCGGCTGCTGTCCTTGTTCCGAGCCTCTCATTGTGCACTATCCCACTAGCCCATAGCCACCCCCTTAAGTTCGTCCATCAAGCCATCTCCCCTCCAAAAAAGTCCTTCCCCCAACGAACGCCCTTCTGCTATTTAGGAATTCGCGCAGTTTTACGTGCGCTTTATTCGCAATGCTCTATACAAAATCTGGGTCTAATTGCTCTGCGGTGCTGTTTGAATGGAAGGTAGGCACACAATGAAATTAGCTGGCAAATTGGGCTTCCCTGGCCTGAATTTTAGTTTCAATGCTTTGGGGGGATAAATGTAACACAGGGAAATGGATTGCCGAACATTAAGATCGATCCCTATGACTTGAAAGTAAAGCACTTAAATTAATTTAGAAAATTAATTGAAGGTGTTGTATATAATCAACGAATAAATAAAATTTCAATGCCGTTTCAAAAATAAAAATCATTTAAAGCTTCTTAAATCACAGTAGATTAATACATTTTGTGGTCCCCTTTTTCCAAGAAAATTTTATGTCCGAAAATTCGTGATAAATCGCTTCATTGATATGTCCATGTAAGGTTCTTTTTGGTGGGGACAAATCCCGGGATAATATTTCAAAAGTTTAAGTTATGCTAAGCAGACGGAAAGTAGTCTCCATTCGGGGTGTCCTTGTCTACTTTTCGTTTTTTTTTGAGGAGGGAGAGGGTATGATGCCATGAGTCCTGACGATGGGCACTTTACTCAGTTTTTTTGTCAGTCCCTCTGTCTATCTGGGTATCTTTTACTCCCTTACTGTTACTTGCTTCTGTTTCTGTTTCTTTTTTACTTGTATTTCGCAGATGCACAGAGGGAAAATCATTAAAAAATTAATTTATTTTACAACATAAAAAAAATATTGCTTTTAAATAATATTAAAAATATTATTAATATTATTATTATAAATATTGATAATATAAAATCGTATTAAGATGCATAGTTTGGGTTTTGGTGTTCCATTTGTCTGTATAAATTTACTTATCACCTTTTTTATAAAAAGCAATAAATATAAATATTTTAAAACTTTTTTTTTGACTGACATTTTGATTAGCATTACAAATCGCCTCTTTCTTTGGCCCACTAAATTTCAAATTTAAATTTCCAGATGTCAAATAATACTAATTTCATTCAACAAATAACTTGTTACTTTAGTCCATTTGAAGACACATAAAACTCCTTTAAAAACTCCCCTGAAAACTCCCCAATTTGGTGACATTTTTCTCCGTACACTGCTGCTGCTTCCGGTGAGCACGCCTCGCTTATCAGCGCATTTTCAGTTGTTCCCTGCTGGGTGGTGACCCCAACCCACCGAACATTTTCCGCCCAGCCACCTCCGCACCACCCCAAATTTTTCCCTCGGGCCCCTTTGCTTGTTTGCCTGTTTTGCATGTCATGCGCTTGTTTGTTTTTTGCTCCTGTTTTCTTCGTTTTGTGCTTCCTTCCGTTTTCAATTTCTTTCTACATGTTCACGTTGTCGGCCGCCCCTCGTCCTGGATTTTCTTATTTTATTTTTGCATATTTTGAGCTGCCAGCCGAATGACATTTCTGCTGGCTCATTCCTTCGAACGTGAGGAGTCGCATCATAAACTGCATCTGTCTTTTGTGGGAGTCCTGCTCTCTCTGTGTGTGCCAAGGACTTTGCGACGAATTAATTTCTTGGCCTGTGATCGGGGTCACCCGCCTTTAATTTGCGACATTAAGACGGGCTCGCAAGTATGCCTTCAACTAATTGTCTTCGATACTCGTGTTTGCCACAAGCGTTTAATTGAATTCTAATTTAATTTATGGCTACCGCAACACAAACATCACAAATATTTGCCCCGGGAGGAGGTCGAGCTTTAATTGGAATGCCTGTGTCCTGCGCCGGGCATCCAAAGTCAACTTTAACGCATGACCTGTCAGATCAAAGTCGCTGGTCCGGCAGTAATTCATAATAATACGGGGAGGAAGACCGAGCTGGCTGGCCATGTATACATTAAACACAATAATTCATCGATTTTTCATGCGAGCATAATTCCCGCACGCATCCGCAAAGTTCGAGTAATAATGGAATCGGAATCGGGATGGAGGATGGGGAATGGATGATGGAGGATTTGGGATGGAGATGGAGATGACTTCCGCTTTGTTTGCCTCCGATGTCAATAAAAATATGTGAAACAGTCTGCCCGGACAGGCCAACTTCATAATAATCGACGAATCAATGATGAGTGCGTGACCAAAGCAAAAGTTGTGATTCGAGTTAGGAGTCTACACAGGGGAAAATTAAGATAACGTATTGCCAACATTCATAGAGCCGTCTTTCACTACAGTTTTTTAATAATTTTTAAAGGTGTCTAGAAGTATGCAAGGATAATTTTTAAACTGTATTTATATTTCTGAATTCCTACACCCAAAAAAAAACTTGATATGAAGCGATGATCGATTTTACGTTATTTGGTATCAATTTTGACTTGATATGCTCGAAATTTACCATGCGCATATCGATTTGACCGCGACGTGCTTTTTTGTGCTTATGAAAAATTTACAAATATGGTTGCATACTTTTTAGCATCTTTATAAATGTTATTAAACCCCTAGTAATTTTTATTTATCACCTAAGCCTCATAAAACCAGTATTTATTCAATTTTTTTATAATCATTTTGTAAGGTGTCTAAAAGTATGCAATAATAATTATTAGACTGCGTATCTATTTGGGAATTTCTATGGAAAATGTAATAATATTTTTTTGCATACTTTTGAGCATCTTTATAAATGATATTAAACCCATAGTAATCTTTATTCTAAGCCTTATTGATAGCACTTAGATCCAGTATTTATTCCCAGTGCACCAAAGTAATAATATTAATTTCCATCACGCTGCCATCTCTGAGGCTTACGGCTGAGTGATTGACAAAACCGCAGGGGGCGGGAGGACGAGGACATCCAGGACATCGTCCTAATGGCCCATTGACAATTATGGCGCTACTAAATCTTGGCCAGCAGGGACAAGGCTAGTAAGGACCAAGAAAACCGAAGGAAAGTGGGGGCCAAACCGAGTCAGAGACCAAGTACACATGGCCCATGTCATATGCACAGGACCCCCGATGACTCCAACTCGGTTTTGGGATCGTCTTTGTTTATCTTCGAGGGGGGGCGAGGGGAAAACCCATGGGGATTCCATGAGGATGGAGTGCAGAGCATTGAGGATTGAGGTTCGGCTCAGGGGCTTGCATATTATTCAATTAAAATCGCACAGCCATTAAGCTTGTACGGACAACTGTCAGCAACACGCACGCAATCAATGTCAACACGCACACACTCGCACACTCACACACGGAGCCCCCACTCACACATAAATGGCAAAGGAAACATGCACACACACTTGTGCAGTGGAGAGAGTTTCGGTGGGAGTACGTTAATAGAACTTAGACTCGCATAAATGTCAGCTACAAGATTTGATAGCCCCGGGTTAAAACTAAGTCCTTGCATATGCGTGTCTGAAGAGCTGCCTGTTCAAGTGCGGCTGTGTGAGTGAGAGTGGGTGTGTGTGTGGGTGGAAAAGCATTTCCCTCCTTCTCAGTGTGTGTGCGCCCAAAAGCGAGCTGCAAAAATTGGACAAGATGGGCCTGATTTAAATTTATGTGCCACAGTGAACAGTGCTTAAAGTGGTTTTTGAATTTCTTTCCATTTCTAAAATTAAATGACTAGCTTATAAAACTAATTTATTTAAAGTTTATAATTATATTTATATTAATAATATTTTTAGGATTAAGGGAGATATTTTATATCTTCTTAGCTAAATGCTTAAAGAATACAGATGAGACACAAGTTCGTTTTCCTCTCACTAGAATTTCGTATTAAGTTACTAGTATGTCTCTATAATTTAGCCCACTCCTTTTCAAGATGCCTTTAGTTTCTAGAGTTTTCTGCTCCGTGTTTTCCTTTGCATCTAGTGCAAATTAAGACGGAGCCACACATCCAACAGCGAACACCTTCACACGTCACTTGCGAAAAGGAAAGAGTTTTAAGAGCCTGGGAGTGCGGAGAAATGCTGCCTCATCTGGCAACTCGACCTCCTGGCCACCATAGGGAAAACTTTTTCGCCTGCTTCGTGCCACGAAAGTTCTCTTCTCAAGGAAAACAACATGGGAAAGCGAAAGGAAAAGAAAACTGTTGTTGGCCCCCAATGAACTTTAGCACGGGCAGGGAAAATGGGGAAATGGGAACGAGACCTGCTGTCAGTGGCGTTAAGTGGCGCCCAACCAAGACGCAGCATCAGCAGATGCCACGCCCCCCTAAAAAAAGAAGCCCCAACCCCCAAAGGACGGCCTGCTGGGTAGCAGATAGCAAGCCGAGAGTAAGGAAATGTATAGAAAGGGCAGGAGGTGCGGAAGTTTAGGAACTACACAAAGAAAAATATATTATTTAAAGACTTTAATTTAAATATCGAGCTTAAACAAGATAGAACGCTATAGCCAAAGGAAGTGCGACAGAGATGGAGATATGCATGCAAATCGACTGCTTGCACTGCTTCAAATTCATTATTTGCTTATAACCTTTACATGAATAGTCCGATTTGAAAAATTTCTTCTATATTTCGATAGTTTTTAATAGGGACAACAAAATTGCATTTATACTTTTTCGAAATCTTTAATAATTCAACTGTAACAGTTTGATCTTTTTTCACAGTGCAGTCCTCCAATGTAGCCTTATTTTTACGGCTATCGTTTCAATTTTTATGGTTTAAGTTGTTGTAAATTTAGTTAGGAGTAGAGTTCAGCTATATCATCCGGCAGTCCCATCGCCATCCCCTCGGGGCATCGAGTACTCCGGCGGGGGAATCGATACTCTGCGGCAACAACTGGGGCCCTGCGTGTCCGTCCGCCGTTCTATTAGCCGTCAAGCGGAAAATTTAATACTGTTTATTTACACAATTTTCCAGTTAGCCAACGTAGCGCCGTTTTGTACCTTAACTTGGGTCGCGTTTTAGGTTACGTAATGCCTTAGCAATGAGGTTTCTTCCTTAGTTTACTGTCCTGTCTTTAAGTTGGGTTCTGGGTTCTGTGCTTCCCTGCGGTTCTCTCGCCTCACCTGTTTCCATTCACACTTTGTGTACGGGAAATGCGAGTTAACAGTACATTTGCTTTAGTATTTATGCGCTGATAAACACGGCAGACAGCCCCCGACACGCCTTAACCCCTAACTATGTTCAAGGGGTCTGGTCTGTCCCGTGCGTTTAGGCTACCCCGTATGTTATTCAATTTGGCCCGGTCAACACCTGCAAATGTTGGCACAACACTTGGATAACCTGCTTAACCCCCACTGATGTGCGAATCTGATTTGTGTCCTAATTTAAGGCATCTCAAATAACTTCCAAACGAGGAATACATTAACCTTAGAAAGCCTAATAGGTCAATTCAAGTTGACTATCGATAAGAACAAGAAAGGTTATTAATATTGATGGGGAGTTCGGGGAAAACTTTCCACCAGGTTCATTCATTGATTGCTGGGACAACGATAAAGTCTTCAAATAGAGTGAATTATTTAAACAAAGATAAACGAAAATAGAAGAATAGGTTCTGGCTGTCAGAAAAATGTAGATATCATATTTTTAGACTCCTGAGTTTTTTTTTACTAGAATTTATAATTTATAATTATTTCACTGCAACCCATTCAAAAATTCCCGAAGCCAAGGCATTTAAAGATTATACGTATTTAATGGGCTAAAGTTGGCCCTTTAATTGCGATGCTCCGAACGAATCGCTCAATCTTTATTGGGCTCCCATTTATTTATTATCGCCTTTCGTTTTCAGTACATTTATTCGAGCAATTTTTGTCTGCTGTGGCAGCCGGGGCATAAATAATAAAAGGACTGCGGATCCCGAAGCCCCAGCGATTTCCATGTGCACGGCGGCGAATGCAAATCCGTAGGAAAGAAAAAAATACGGGAAACGAAATACAGGAAAGAAAAATGAAAGCTAAGCCAAAAGTGGAGTGGGGATGGGGATAGGGGGGGAATTTATGCAAAATCACGTATGCCAGGGCATAAAAAATAAAGCACGAAATTCTATAAATAATGCAACAGTCGAAATGCAATGCAATTGTAGAGCCAGATATATTGGAGAAGGCAGAGTTTGCTTGAAATAAACATTGCAGAGTCAGGTGACTAGGCAAACACATATCCCGTATCCTGAATCCCGAACCATGTCAAACACGACAACTCTGACCCACTTTTTTCCCGGCCCGGCGTTAATCTTTTTTATGTTCAGTACCATCCCGGGTCGCCCAGATTCAATATAAGATACTTTTTCTAAAAAGGCCCCACACAGAAAAAAAATTGACAAAAGATTTTAAAGATCAAGTTATTCATATAATTTTTATATGAATTAAAATTATGTTTACCTTATGTTACATAATTTGTTCATTAAATACTAAATTTGGTATTTATATGATTTGATAAAATATCTTGTTGATATGTTTAAATCATAAATTTGACATATGATCATAACGGCATTTTATTGATATAAAATAAGGTAGAATTGACCCTATTTTATTTCTGTGCAGTACCATCTCGGGTCGCCGACATTCAAAATAAGATACTTTTTCAAAAAAGGTCACATACAGAAAATAAATTGTCAAAAGATCAGATTGATATGTGCCGGTCAACTTTATTTTTTTTAAAGATTAAGTTATTCATATCATTTTGATGTGAATAAATATTAGGTTTACCTTATTTTACATTATTTGGTCAACAAATACTAAATTTGGTATTTTATATGATGTGATATAATATCATTTTGATATGTTTGACTCATAAATTAATCAAATGGGATTTTTATTGATATGAAATAAGGTAGAATTGAACCTATTTCATTTTTGTTCGGTGCAGCACCATCCCGGTTCGCCCAGATTGAATATAAGATACTTCTTCTAAAAAGGCCCATGCCCCTGGCAAACCCTTCAATTTTATTCAACATTTCGGCTGTCACTTTGGGCCTGAGTGGCACTTCGTGTTTGGCCTTATTGGGTTCATCAAATGGCCGACGGCAGCAGTCAGCATATGGGATATAAACGGGAATGTGGGATAGTTGCCATAGATACTCCGGGGTGATGTTTGCCACTTTCTAATAATCCAATGATTGAACCCCATTTTTCTCTCCCTCTCCTTGCAGATTAAACGATTGAACGTTTTCGAACGAGGTGAGTGCGTGAATTTGACTATGGAGCCATTTGGGATTCGGACTGGGACTAAGATTCCACTCGAGCGAAGCGCCAGAAAAATTTGACTCTAGATTAGGCCATAAAAATACGCATTAAGCTGTCTGGCAGAGATAACTTCATATGAATTTATTGACATTTCGGTCAGTTGGACTGCCCACTTGTTTGCCCAAAAACCATTTCTTTCCCTGCGAAGGGCAAAAAGCGAGAAAAAAGAAGCCGCTCCTTTGTGCCCAACTGAGCATGAAAAGGCCAACATCCGTTGCGGCTAATGTGCCTGTGGCCAGCAGGACATGGAAAAAGTGGAAAGGCAGTTCGAGGGTCCTTTGTGTGAATGCGGCGACTAAGAAATACATAAATAAATTAGTTACGTGCCTGGCCGAGAGTCCTTTTGTTATCAACTGTCCGAATATGAGATAGAAATATGTTTACCTGCGATATTTGTACACCTTGATGGGCAAATTGATTTCAGTTGCTTTTTGGGTGAGTGAGAAGCAGGGAAGCACTTCAACTTATTTATTTTGCGGGAAATCCATTTTATTGTTGGCCAAATTCAATTTATTTGGTGAAATTCTAGTAAAATGAGTATTTTTAAAAAATATTCTTTGTTATTCTTTATTAGCTTTCAATTTATTTAGTACGAGTTTTGGTTATTTAATTTAAATTTCCTTACACCCAGCAAAAATATTTCTAAATAAATTTCTCTGTCAATTCAATTTATTTGGTAAAACTCTAGTAAAAGAAGTATTTTTTAAAAATATTCTCTGTTATTCTTCTGTAATTTTGATGTCCTTTTTTTATTAGTTACCAATTTATTCAGTACGAGCTTTGGCAATTTAATTTAAATTTCCTTACAAGTATTTTGTATTTTTTATATTTATTTAGTACGAGTTTTAGTAATTTAATTTATATTTCCTTACACCCAGCGAAAATATTTGAAAATAAATTTCTACAAAAGATTATTAGTCAAAGGAAACCGAGTTCGAGGGAAATATTTAATTAAGCTGTATATATTTGTTGGTTGGCTGCGAGTGTGCTGACCACATTCCTGTTACACCTTGCTGGACAAATTTGATGAGTCCAGATGGCACATATGGTTTATGATATACGAAGGGATTTCTCCCCGTTGGCTGGTCAAGTTTAAATCACGAGCTGGAGGACGCTTAACTCTGTGGTTGCGCTTCATAAATTTTGTTTATTCATTTGTTGTTTTTTTTTTGCAGTCCTTGCCCGGCTTCGCTTTGCTGTGGTCCCGCTGTTTTTCACCATTTTTTGTATATATTTTTGCCATTTCTCTTCTTTTTTTTGCTGCTTTTGTCTGTTGGTCAATTATTCAGACCGAAACGCTTGTGGTCAGCACAGTGTGTGCATAAAGGCAGCAGAATGGGAAGTAGGGCATTTAAATGGCTTAAAGGGGTCTAAAATGGGAGAGGCGGGGAGAACTGGAAAACAGGAAAAGCGGGGAAAAGGGAGCCCAACGAGACGTGTGACTGTTGACGGGCTTGTGTAAATTGCATAAACTTGGTAAATGTGCAAAAAGTGTTGCTCGCTTTTGTGCTACAGGCCGGCGAAGGACTTTCAGTCAACAGGTGGGGCGTGGAGTGAGGAAAGGACAGCACAGGTGTGCCACCCCCACCCCCTTTCAGCAGTCAGTTCATTATGTGGCCGGCACTGTGTGTGTTTACCTAGGACCGGACCCTCTTTGGCAGCCCCTCGGCTGTTTACAGTGGTGTCAGTCATTGGGTTGGTCACTCGACTGCAGCTCCAAGTCCTTGGGCGCACTGCTCGCATCCTGTGACCATCCTGTGACCACATCCTGTCGTCGGCACGCTGCTCGAATGTCCGTCCTTGCACTTACAGGTCGAACAAGTGACGAGAGAACGCCTTCTTGGGAGCCATTGTTTGGGTATCTGCACTAGTAAAAATGGAATGGATATTTAATTGGAATTTATGTAAAGAGTTCGGAAAAATGTATATAATATTGAACTGTGGTAGAAATTTTTACTGAGCTAAAAGAGGTATAAAAAATAATAAGCAATCTGGTTCAAAGGACCAAAAAATGAAAAATGAATGAAAAGAATGTATTGCATACTTTTAGACACATTTTAAGAGATTTAAAATCACCAGAGGTTTTTATTCTTGAAAAATTATCGATATTTAACATGTGTTTTCCCTTCAAAACTAAAAAATGTTATCGAATCGTTATTGTAAAAAATATCAAAAAGAACGATCTTTCTCAAGCTCTAATCTTCAGAATATTAAGTTATTCAAAACTAAAAATTATACTATTTCTTACTCACTTTAAAAGTAGATATCATTAACTTTTAATTTTTTTAATTAACCAAATTGTAATATATTTTTATGAAATTTATTTTTATTTCCACCATATCTTTTACATATTTCTGCTCTTCAGGACTTTTTCCCCCCAGTGCAGCAGTCATATGACTTCGGCCAGAACCAAAGGCATTATAACGCCAGGTCGAGGAAGCCGAAGAGTTGCTCCTCCGCAACGAAGGACGAACAAAGAGCCATTTTGCCCCGAATACGAGGTGCAGGAGGATGTGTGTGTCCTTGTTGGGGGCACAAGAAATCAAGCGTAATGAAGCCCCAGACGAGCGACAGACAAAGGTTTACTTTGCTCTCGCCCAGCCCATTCAAAATTCAACGAAATGATAATAGATAAGCCGCTTGACACTAACACGCTTACGCACTCAAGGAGTGTGTTTTGATTTGGCCCTTTCCCCCTCTCAAAAAAAGGTGTGCGAAAAGAGCAGCATTTTCCCCTTTGCTGATTTCCATTTCCATTTTCCCTGCGAAAACACACTGACCAATTAGAGCGGAAACATGCTACCCGGATTAGCTGCGAATTAGTTATTGTAATTGAACGTTACAAGACAGTTGTTAATGGGGCAGCAGGTCGTTGTCCCCAGGGAAATGCCAGGAGAATCCAGGGAAATGCCAGAGAAATACTCGAGAGACACCAGGTGGCTGGAGGTCTTTAGACGGTATTATGCATTCTGGGCAACTTTTAAGTGGTCAAGTTTTAAGTGGGCCCCGCCAAAAGTTTGCTGAATTCGCAGGAAAATGGAAAATGCACAGAACAAAATTTGATATGAAATAGGGTCATTTCTACCTTATTACATATCAATAAAAAGCCGATATGATTAATGTCAAATTTATGATTCAAACATATCAACTTGATTTTTTATCAGTTCATAAAAATCATAAGTTCATAAAATACCAAATGTAGTATTTTTTAACAAATATTGTAAAATAAGATAAACATAATCTTAATTCATATCAAAATGATATTAAATGAATTAAAATTATTTTTTGTAAATTTTTTTTCTGTGTGGAAAATGGAAAACGCCAAGCAAAAGCAATCTTGGGAAAACGACAGCTTAGGCAATACTTTCAGTGGCCAACTTTTCCCCGACGTTTCTCCCTTTTTTACCAGCTAGTCCATTACCCATTTAATGACAAAGTTGTTTACTTTTTGTCCACATAAATTACATACGTGTGGGTACCATTTAGCATTAAAAAATAAGAGAACACTATGCATGGGCAGCTGGTTTGTATCGGCAATAACAATGAAAATCATAAGCTAATTGCCATAAAAGAGGAAAATTTTAAGGGAACGTCAAAGGCAAGACACGAAAATCGCTGCAGGAAACGAAGTGACGTGAGGCTTTTGTTTTGTTTGTTTGCTCTTATTTTTTCCCTTCCAGTTTCGCCCTTTGCTGTCGAAAGCAGCAATAATAACAATATAAGGAAAACGCTTCCCAGGGTAACGGGGTTGGGATCGAGTTGAGCTTTGTTGTTTTGGCCACAGCAACATCATTGAAATTGACTTCATTATTATTTTATAGTCTTGGCCTTAAGTTTAGCCAGCTCTCTGCTTTTTATGGCTTTTTATCAAATCTTACATTGTGGTGCTTGTGGCACGTTTTACACTGATGGTCCTCGTCTCCTCGTCCTTTTTGCTTATTAAAATCCAGCCCCGGGACCTGGTCTATATGTGGATGCTAAAGCTAGTGCTCTCCATATATATATATATAGACGGGATGCGGGAGGATATATAAGCCGGGCGCAGCAGCCCCGGGCCAAACTGATATAATGCATTTTGCAATAGTCCTTGTCTTGAGCACAAAAGCCAAGGGAACTAAGTGGAGGCACCATTAGCAGAACAGCAGAACAGTGCAAAGTGGAGCCATTAGAGGCGACTTCGATTACAAACGGATTTCCTTGGTGCAAGCGGGGCACTGGCCATAAATTCACTTCGAGAAAGTCTCTGTGAAATGAAGAAACTATCTATTTTTATGTGTTTTTTAATTAAAGAATTTTGCAAAATGATTTTTGTCTTAATCCTTAAATCTTCTTATCTTCGATACATAGTTTAGAGCTTAACAAGTAAAGGATTGCTGCAATATTTAAATCTGAGAATTAGGTATTTTATCCTATAGAAATCAGTAATGTTTTAAAATCACTTATAAAGGTGTCTAAAAGTATGCTACAATATATTTTTGTATGCTCATTTTATTTAGTTAGCATTTACTTTATTGGTAATTTTAATGTTAAAATATTCTTAGGTAAATAAACAAATAGAACATTTTTTTAAACGGTTCTTAAACTCATTAAATGAAGTTTTCTGATACCCTTTAACCATTTCTTAAGCCTTCTTAACCCCTGAACACCGCAGCTTCACATGGGTCACTCCGTTTTCATCATTACTCCCTTTCCGCTTTCCCATTTTCCGAGTGTCACTTGCCATTTGCCAGTCACTTATGTGCTCTTCTCATTTGCACGTTTGCCACTATTTCGCTTTCATGTTTTCCTCCAGCCATTATGTAAATTTTTTATCGCCATTTTGGTGTGCAGCATTTTAGTTTTTTATTTGTATGTGTGAGCAGACAGCTTAAGTCGAATGCTTTTCACTTCCGCCCCCGCGACACCCGCACTTTCCACACTTCCCACACTTTCTCCACTTTCCTTTGTCTTTGTTTGTTTATGAGCATTAACCCACACCCACTTGCACATGAGCACTCTCGGCGGGTTTTTTGTTTTTTTGGGTCACTTTCAAAGCTCTTGGCGTTTTTCAAGTGGTTTTAGCACACACTCGAAATAATTTCGTGTGTGGAATTTACGGCTGGCGCGTTGCTATCAATGCGATTAAAAAACAATTACACTTGTGACACTAATGGCGCAGGCACGTATTTTTCTATAGCTATATTTTCCACATGAATATTTGCCTTTTGTATAGTTTTTATATATTTATTTCAGCCGAAGCACACAGCACACAAAAAACAGAGCCTGTCTGTTTGTGGCATCTGCGCGAAAAAAGCGAACGATTTGTTTACACGCCAATGGCTGCTGGCCGGATAACCACATCAAAAATAAACAACAAATTCAAAATTGATTTTCCAAAATCAAAATAAACAAGAATGCCCAATTCTCTGGTTTTCATTTCGGTTTCGGTTCTGGAGTTTTTATTGTTGTTTTCGATGTTGCTTTAAAGCTCTTTAAATTAATTGCAAAAAAAAGGAAAAATATACGGCCTAATGGCGAAGGCTAATGGCTGGCCGACATCTTGTGGCATTATTAACATGATTGCCACGAGGACCCCATGGGGAGGAAAAGCTTATCAATGAATCACCAGAGCATGTGATTGATGATTTGATGTGTATAGTGTCGTTCCATTTCCATTTCCCCAAACCATCCCAACCAACCAAATGTGGCTTCTCTGACAAGGATTAGGTGCCCACGCAGAATCCAAGTAAATACCAGGAATCCCCATCCTCATCGGGGGAATGACAGCTCACATATGCATATATTTGCTCAAGTTCGTGTGTGTATTAGTCGGTCTAAGACAGATTAAAAGTGAAGAGCCTGCAAAAAGTTTTCTTTCCTCGTGTCTGCCTGGAAATACCCTTACGTTTTCCGGAAATAGTACCATGACTGCCATTAGATAAATAAACATTTCCTGCTAATTTTAGCTGCCTTAGCATATAAATGCCTAGAATGAGTCATTATGAAAATTACCTCTGGATTTTCCCAGGTAAATTTCACTTGAAATTTAAGAGTGATTCACTTCATTTAAATTATTTCATTTTCTGAACTTGTCAAGGCCAAACAAATGTGATAATTTAATACTTAAACACACTTGTATGATACTTTCAAAATATTTAAATGAGTTAACTACTGATTAATTATAAATTTAAAAATTTAATAAATTTAAAATTCGGGCTTCCATAATATATTTTTTAAATTTATTTTTCATTAGTTAAACGATTTAACTTTAGTCCTATTTATACTTCCATTTAAATCAGTTAACTACTGTTTAATTATAGTTTACCAAAGCTGCTAAAATACTGAATAATTAAACCTTCTGAAAAAGCTTTCTACAAATAGCGTGCAAGCAATTGGTTATTTAATTATTTAAAGGGTTTACCTCTTTAATAACGGAGTACAGCAAATTGCTTAATCAAGGCTCCAAAAATCAATGGAATATTCTAATTTTGTACACACCTTTCTGAAGCTTAACTTTCTAACAATTCATTTCGCCCCTAAACTTCTTCTTTGGCCCATTGACAAACGTTTTATCTTCGCTGTCAAGGGCTCTGCGACAAAGGGTATTAACCGGTCACTAATTCTCGACTCTCGATATTTTCCCCTACTCAGTTCTTTTCTGTTTACCGACAGCAACCGCCATCATCATCAGCAGCTGTTTGGGCTTCCGCCATTTGCTCGTCGGCGGCTTCAAAAAGCTTTGCCAGTCTCCTTCTTTTTTTTTTTCTTATAGCTGGTACCACAGTTGATTTTTCACATATATATATATTGATATATATATGTACGATTCCAGCCCCTCACGAATTTCTAGACCAAAATGTTTACACATACGCGCGATTTTCTTTTAACAATTCATCAAATGCGCTAAGCGCGCACAAAAACTTTGACACTCGACGTTTTCGGTCTTTCGATGTTTGGAAAGGGGAATTGTGCCCCCGGTTTTCCCCCTTTCCCTCCCGCTTCCCTCGGAAAAAGCCATATCAATCATCGCCCAAAGTGCGTGGCTGTTGGACACCTTTTGCAGGTTTAAAATATTTATTTTACTTTGCCGGGTGGAAAAGCGAGGGGAAGGGAGGGGAGGGGAGGGGAAATGTTGAAGGCTAAATACAATAACTCAAAGTGATTTGCCAGGTGGAAAGAGGCCGCCATTATTTGCATGTCGTCCCCTTCGTTTGCTTTTAACCATGCATTATTTATTTGCCTTGGCGCAATTTGTTTTCTACGAAATTCTGCAGACAATCGAGTGAGGAATTTGCAGTCGACGTTTGGCAATTAGTTAGGTGAAAATTCCAGCAGCTCTTGAAGGCGTTTGGTTGCGAAATTTCTGGAACATTTGCATAATTATCTGCCTGGCTTACTTTATGCCAATAATCCGGGTTCATAGTCAACATTGCGCATACGCCACGTATGCGCACCGCAACATAAATATGGGCTTAACTCTATTTATTTGCTCTGCAGCCCTGTCATTTAATTAGTGTAAACAGTTTTTAGGCCCCTGCCAGGTAGTTGGGTCAATAAGCTGATTTAAAATTAATTACCTATTAAATGCAAGGGCGAATGGCGAATGTGTGTGTGCGCTTTGAAGCCAGGTGATTTATGTAAATTAATTAAATAAACACCTGTGGTCAATGACATTCCATTTGGGTCCTTAGAGCGCAGAGAAAACAAATTGGATATGAAATAGGGTCAATTCTAGATTATTTCATATCAAATTTATAATTCAAACATATCAACTTGATATCATATCATATAAAATACCAAATTTAGTAGTTTTTAAACAAGTAATGTAAAATAACAAATATTAAAATGATAAGAATAACTTGTTCATTAAAAAAAATAAAATTCACCAGTACAGATCAATTCGATATTTTGTCAGTTTTTTTTTCTGTGCGATAGTTGTCTCGTGATCCGGCACAATTTAGCTCACTCCCTAATTGCAGCGACCTGATTTATATCGAATGTCAACTGGAGCAAGTCCATACATTTTTGGAGCCGCCTTGCGTGGTAGATTCGCATTCAGAGGTCCCAACTTGGCTTATTCCCTGGCGATAAGTCCTGCGAGTCCTGACTCCTGAGTTTTTCGCAGGCAGAAGCAGTCAAGTGTGCGCATGATTTATTTTCATTAAAAACTTCTTTTTGCGGCTGCTTAAGCAGCGAAACTTTTCTCTCTCGCTCACTTCATAAAGCGGAAAAGTGGAAAACTCAGCAGAAAGAGCCGCGAAAATTTTTAATCTGCACATTATCAAGTTGCGAAGCCCACACAATGAAGCCCTCTCGCCTTCTCGCACTCGAAAGTGCAATCATTAATTTTCAGCTTAATTTTTGGGGCTGCCAGCCAATAAGCAAGTGGAATGTATAGTATAATCAAGAGTCGCCCTTTTCGTTAAGCTTAAAGAATGGCTGCAAAATGTTGACCTCCGCCCATTTACAAAGAAAAAATAGAGGACCAGCCCTCTGAAATCTAAATTCATTTGTTTGCCTGTCCCTCAGGAAATACGTGCGTGAAGTTGCACTATTGTAATGGCGGATTGCCTTTCCATTGGCACGCGATCATTAGTCAAGGAGCAGGAACTGCAGCCTGACACTCGATGAAAGCAAAATGGAGTAGTTCTCGGGAAAAGCACCCCTTGCGAAGGAGGAAAATCAAGATACTGCACACTATTCACAATTCAGCAGGGAAGTTCTGGGAAATACCATCGATTTGTCTTCAATTTATCCAAGAATTTAATTCATTTATTTATTTAAAATATATAAAATTTCATAAGGTTTTATTTAAAATTTTAAAATAATATTTTTAGCTAGTTTTTAACAAGTTGTAAATAGACAAATTAAATAGGTATAAAAATAGGTTAAAAATGTATTAGTTTAAAAGGTAAACATTTTTTGAAATCTTTTTATTAATCCCAAACAAATTTACAAAATCCCTTTATTTTTTTTACAAAGTTTGGAAAATACTCATTCCAAATTCCAAACCCCAATCGATTACCACTAGGTTGGTAAATTGAAATTGCTTTCTTATCGCCGCACCGAGGACAATGCAATTAGTAACTGATTTAACTGAGGTAAAAGTCTGAGCAACTTTAGTTTTTGTTCTCCATTCGTCGGTTTTTCCCCCGAGCTTTCCGTTTTTCCGTTGCGTGAGCTGTCAGGGCGTTGGCAAATTAAAAGTTCTCATTTCTATTATTTGATTGCCAGGCCAGAGCGGGTTTTTTATATAAATTAGTTTGCTGGAACTGTTACTGTCGCTTGCTAATTAGACATGGAAAAGTTGGACTTGTCCAGGTGTGTAAAAACCTCAACTTTCCGTTCAATTGCGAAACTTTGAAGCCCGAAGCCCCCAAAGTCGCACTGCTTCTGCAAGTCCAGCTCTGGTTTATTCCGCATATATACCAGTACTTAGTGTATATATATTCCCATTTTATACTGCGACATAATTATGTGGCGGCAATTTGCATTGCGCCCCCGACACAATAACCATAAAACGCCGTAACAATCGAGCCCAAGAAGCGCCACCGCCATCGAAAGGCAAACAAAGGAGCCGAGTTCAACGGTGCAGCAGTTATTTCAACACCTTTATGGCGGTGTTCCTACATTTGTTAACCGCAAACACACACACACTGCGCGAAAATTTAGAGGAAAAATAGTTTATTTTAATAGTTTCATAATAATGGTATTTAGAAAATTTTTAATTTATTTTAGATTTTATTAATCTTTTTTTTTTATTTTGAGAAGCTAAAAAGATATTTGGAAATAAAAATAGGGGTTGAAAAACTATATTAACAATATCCATTTTACATTATTCAATGGTAAAAAATAGTCAAATTGATATTCTTTTTTTTTGATTTTAAGAAGCTGAAAAGTTATGTGGAAATAAGGATTGGGAGAGAAAAACTATATTAACAATACCCATTTTACATTATTCAATGGTAAAAAATAGTAAAATTGATCTTAATTCTTTTGTATTTGTGTGGAATAAATTGGTTTAATTGAAATAATTTTAATTTTCAATATTTTCATTGTGATTTTGTTTTCAGCCAACCTGTTCTCTATTTTCTAAGCATTTTCTTCGCCTCAAATTATTTTTCGCAGTGCAAAGTGCTGGCCACAATGGGTCTGGCTTTAGTTCTGGCCAATGACCAGGGAAGGTGGCCCTGTTCCTGTGGCTTGGCATAGTACTTTACTATAGTACCTACTGTAGTATGGATAGAACCCGTCGGCTGACATGCAAAACCAACGGTGTTCGGGGGCAGCTACGTGGAAATACATTTACAAACCGTAGATAGACATCTGGAGATAAAGCAAATTGCTGTGCTACAAAATCGTTAACTGTAATTTACCGCATTTGAAATGTTGGCCATTCGCCATTCTCGATTCTAGATTCCACCTCCTCTATGCAGTTATGAATGGTCGAGTTGGTGGGACTTTAATTGTGTTTTTCAAACGGCCAGACAGTTTTGGTGTTTTGGTGAGCAAAATGGCCCAAGTAATTGAGGCAAAGTTGAGGGTATAAAGTGCATAAAGTCGGATATCGGAGGTGCTTGTAATGGGAAGCACTTGAGAGCCACTTGCGAGCCGTGAATTAGGTTCAGAAATGCAAATGAGTGCCAGAAATTAGCTGCCTTTCCACCACCCACTTCAATTCCCCCATATTAATCATACGCACTGCGGCCGTCGACGCCTAATTTACACGAAGTGCAATCAGCACAACTATGCAAACTCACAGACACTCGAGTGCAGTTCCGAATTGAAAGCGTGCCAGTTTGGCCTGTCGCAGATCGGCAAACAGCAAACTGCAAACTGCAAATTCAAATGGAATATATGGCAAACAGCCCACAGAAGCATCGTGAATGCAAATGCAAATGAAATCCGCATATCTCCCGCATATCCGCACATTTCATCTCGATCCGCAAGTGTGCAATAAGTTTGCGCCGAAACCGAAATGCAGATGCAGCTGCCGGGGAAATGGGCAAAGTGCCTGTCAAAAGTAATGAAACGCCCGTCCGAGGGGCCTATGGGAAGATATTTGCAATCAGCCAGGGGATCTTATTCAGCACTTCAATTGGGTGTGGAGGAATTCAGATGAGTGAAAGGGAATGCTAAGGAATTTATACTACTCATTATATGAGGGATACAAGTAATTATAAAAATATTATAATAGGTTTTAAAGATAACTCAAACATTTTGAAAATGTCATTTTCCCCTAATTAAATGTTAGTTTATTTTGCAAATATTTTCAAAGAAAATTATAATTTTTAAATAGAATTAATGAGGATGTTTCTAACATCTTTCCCTAATTAAACGGATTATTATTTTCCAAATATTTTCTGCAATTAACAAAAATATTAAAAAAGGGATTTATTATTTCAAAAATATAACTAGAATATTACTAATAGTTCAAATACCTTATTTATGTTTTAAATTAAGGCCACATTAATAAATTTTTATAATTAGTATTCGAAACATATTTACATTTAAATTTCATTTTCAGATTAATAAACAAACAATTTGTTATTAAGATTTTAAAAAATTAAGGTTTGATAAACTAATAATTCCTATGAAACTTTCTAGTCTGTGAATAATCACTTTTGCTCCGCTGAAAATCCCTTGGCATTCGCTCCCTCTAGAATAAAAATTCGCATAATTTCCAAAGCGCAGAACAGAGATAATGTAATATGTCACTTGATGGCGTGCACAATGCAATTAGCCCCAGTGGCTCCTGAGTAATGAAAATTAGCGGGCAGAGTTCAAGTGAGAGATCCCTGGGGGAGAACTTTAAATGCCAGTTGGCTGTGCGAGTTGACTGGAGAAAGGTCAAAAGTCGGGCTATCTCATTCTAAATTCAGCTTTCTAGGCAAGTCAGCTTTTCGATTTTTTTTCCCCCTTCCCCGAATTCCTGCGACTTTAAAGGACATGCCGCGCCAACGCTCCGAAAGTTCCAGATCCAATGGATCGATGCGTCGCCAGAATAACAGGAGCAGTCATGTCTTTGCCCCAAAGCCTGCGACTCGCGGGAGCAGCAAGGATTTGCCGGCGGTGCAGAAGGAATCCCCTCCAGCTCCTGCTGCTCCCTCGGCAGCTCCAGCGGCAGAGGCCAAGGGTTCCAGCACCAAGGAGCGATTCAAGGACATGGCCACCACGGCGGCTGGAGTGGCAGCAGGATCCGCTGTGGGACACGCGGTGGGAGCAGGACTCACCGGGATGTTCCAAGGAAAGGCCAAGGAGCAGCAGCCTCAGCAGGAGGGAGCAGCAGCAGCAGCTGCACCTGCAGCTTCATCTTCTTCCCATCACAATCCCCAGTTGGTGGAGGATGGACCCTGTGCCTTCGAACTGAGGCAGTTCCTCAAGTGCTCCGAGGAGAACGGCAGTGATCTCGGCATCTGCAAGGAGTTCAACGAGGCAATGCAGCAATGCCGCCGGCGCTACAACGTTTGAGTTTCAATACAGGAAAAAGCTAGGAGATGAGATTTACCCTTTAAATACCATAAAATAAAATCTACGGTTTACAAATTGAGTCCTTTTCTGAATCGATGGTCGATTTTACATTGTGTGGTATCAATTTCGAATTCATAACCTCGAAATATGTTTCTCTCCCTCCCACTCATGTAACTTAAAGCGCTATCCCGCTCTATTTCGAATTGAGAGAGTTTGTAATGTAAGTTGTCACATTGCTTCTTTCCCTCTTTTTCGAAGTCAAAGAATCTCGGAGAGTGAGAAATCAGACATTTACCATGCGCATAGCGATTTGAAATCGAGCGGTTTACAAATTGAGTCCTTTCACTCATTAAAAAAAAAATTTGATATGAAACGATGATCGATTTTACATTACGTGGTATCAATTTGTAACTTTAAGCGCTATCTCGCTCTATTTCGAATTGAGAGAGTTTGTAATTTAGGTTATCGCATTGCTTCTTCCTCTCTTTTTCGAAGTCAGAGAATCTTGGAGATTGAGAAATCAGAAATTTACCATGCGCATATCGATTTGAAAGCGACGTGTTCTTTTTTTGTGTGTTCGGTCTACAAATTGAGTCCTTTCCCTCTAAATCTCTTTTTCTCTAGGACTTCAGAGTAGCAAATTAATTGGCGTTATGCGGGCAACCATCAACAAGAACTCAGATCCCCCAAAAACCCATCCCAGTTCCACAGGCCATCCATCTTGCTTGCCGAAACATTATTGATGTTGATTGATTTATAAACATTTGCCGGGACCAAATCGAAACGCTTCGCATCGGGGGTTGGGCCAATTAAGTTGTAGCCAAAACAATAAACAAAATGAAATTAGCATTAGACTCTTCTTTTCAGCTGAAAAGTGGCCTCAGCTGCTGTCACATTTATTCACATTTTCAGCGAGCCCAAATATAATTTGCTTGAATATTCATGGCAGAGTGAGTGGAAATTCTATACTGCTGATTAACACGGCCTCAAAGAGCAGGGCGAGCAGGGGGAGCGGGGAATTTCGCACTCTCCGACATGAAACATAAAATACAGCATCAATCAAGCGGCATTTGCAGCAGGGTTTTCTGCTCTGCGGTTGGCAATAATTTAATGAAATATTCCGTTTGCCACGATGAACTCGCTGCCAAAAATTCTGCATATGGGGCACACTGCCTAATTCGAATTAGGCCCAAACTTTTGGCAGTTCGGCTAATTGCCGCTGTGTTTTCACTGCTTTCTCCTTTCACCCCCTCGAAAAAGCCAGAAATAGTCAACCGAACTTTAGCATGTTCCCGGCCAATTAAAGCATTTCCGGCTGCACTCGCTAAAAAGGAAAGCGGATTGACTTTGTCGACTGGCGTGGAAATACCTGCACTTGCTTTCTGAAATACTCTTTTGGGGAAAGTAATTTCCCATGCGGTTTTACTTGCCAGTGAACAATTTAAGTTGTTTTTGTTAATGGTTTTCGGGGTTGTTCATCGAGTGCTTTCGCATACTTAACTCAAAGGGTATGCGATAAAAAACTTTGGGAAAAGTACATCAAAAGAAATATTTTAAGAAAAACTTTAGTATTTTTGTTTCAATCAGAGAAAGATACTTGAGTTTATTCAAATTTTATTATTTATAGATTTTTATGTCAATGCGTTCTGGGAGCAATTTGCTACTGACCATTTTTTATTGTTCCAATTATATTAGTTTGGATTAAAATGATTAAAAACACAAATTCTGTTTATTAGATATTAACGAGCTTAAATGAAAAAATTTCTCTTTAAATCCCTGAAAATACAAAGAATTTTACATTCAAATTAATGAATAATGTGCACAAGTTTACCTTTTTTTGACAGTGTGTTTTTAAAGCCCCCCACCAGATTAACCCCCTTCCTTTGGGGAATTTTCAAAGGGAAGCCAGCTGGAGTTGTGTATTTGTTTTGCTTTCATACCTTTCGCGTTTGCCGACAAATTCATTATGTGTTCGTAATTAGTGCGGGAAATGGGAAAAGCAAACGCAAAAAGTGAAAAAGGGAAAACAAATTAGAAATATTTTTTTTGCGTTTCGTTTCCCGCCAGGTAGCGCTGTGGCATGCATTTGGCAATTAGCTGGCAGGCAATGCAATATAAATTAGCTGACAAAGCTGGAAAAAAGTAGGGATACCCCCGAGAAGGCCTGGGGATTGTAAGCATTGAAGGCTAAATCCTGCCACATGTGTCATTCGAAATTATACTTTGCCTTCAGAAGCAAGTTTGAATTTTTTGGAGCTCGTATAACACAATTTAAAGCCTAGAAAAAAACGGTGAAAAGATGCCACGCAGACAGAGAAGCGCTTCTGCCAAACCGAGTACCATCGGTCCTTTGCCAGTGGTCCTGCCCACCGCCCGGAGTTCGGAGATGATCTTCAAGGACGTGGCCGCCCATGCGGCGGGCGTGGCAGCAGGATCGGCCGTGGGTCATGCCATTGGGACTGGGATAACCGGGCTGTTCAGGGGGCGTGGCCAGCAGCCGCATCACAGCGACCTTGTGGAGGAAGGTCCTTGCGCCAAGGAGATGAAGCAGTTCCTCAAGTGCACCGAGGAAAACGACGATCTGAATGCGTGCAAGGAGTTCAACGAGGCGGTGCGACGTTGTCATCGTCAGTATAATATTTAGAATATTTAGAAATATTTAGAAATCCATTTTTCGTGATTTAACTATTCGAGTTTGTCAAATTTCATAAGGTTTCTGAGCTTCTAAATTAATTCTATAGTTGAATAAATTGTAGTTTTAAAAATTACTATTATGTTGAGGATTTAAAAAATATTCGGCTTTATATGTTATATGTTATAATATGTTATTATATTACTTGATTTATTTTCTTTTATAAAATAATATTTGCCATTTATCTTGTGATCTACCTATACAATAGCGATTTTCCAGAGCTATCAAATTTGAAAAGCAATCAAATTTAATAATATGAGGACTACCTACAACAAGGATAATGAGGACCTGGCCCATGTCATTGTCACTATAATCTGCGATCGTATAAACCCGAAAACCCTTTTCCAATCATTAAATATTCCATTTTGTCCTTGGGTCCAATTTGAATAGACTTCAGCACTTTCAATCAAATTCAGGCGATGTGGGTGCGCAATTAAAACGCTTTATGACAGGTCCTTCGTCCTTCATCCTTCGTCCTTGGGCGAACCCCTTTTATTTTTTACCACTTTAAAGCGGCTCCATTGTCACATGCTCGCTGCTCCTTTGGCGCTGTTATTTTTCGCCATTCTCAGTTAATTGTGATTTTGTTTACTGACATCCTTGTCTCTCCTTTCGACCCCTCGTCAGGATCTCCCGGCTTTGTTTGCCTTTCTACTTTGTCTGTGGATCCGGGCGCATATTTACTTTAATTTTGTTTTGTTATGTTTCTTTGCCATCGCGACCGCCCGAAAAAGCTGGAAAAGCTGGGAAAACTGGGAAAACCCCCCACCGATTTCAGCGTTGAACGCTTTTGTCTCGCATTTTCGCGTTTTTCCATATTCTTGTTTCTTTTTTGTCGGTCGGTGGGCCCCAAACTTTTTCATTTCGTTTTTTATCTGCTTGGCTTGCGCACAATTAAGCCAGCGAAATGTTTTTGGCCACGTCAAGGCGACGACGTTGACATTGAGGACCCCAGAGAGAATACCCTTTTTAATTTCAAGCATATTTTTCCAGCACCAAACTCCTTTGAGGGGGAGTTGGGCGTGTTTTAAGACAGGCAAACCTTCCTAGCCTGAACCATTTAATAAATTTGGGCTATGATATCATTAAATTAAATAGGAAAATATCAAGAATAAAAAAGACAGGCATATTTTATTTGAACTTCTATAAGTTTATTATCTTCTTAAGCTATTAAAGTTCTAAATAAATGGTGGAAATAAAATATGAAATAACTTTAGTTTATGCAATGCTAAAATCAACAATTTAACAAATACTTCACAAATATTTGGTCCAAGCTCAAACAAATTAAAAGCTTAGCTTTTAAATGTTCGTGTTCTACCATTATATTTTCCAAAGTCATTAAAGCTTTAAAGCAATTGCCTTTTAATTTTTACGAGTAAAAACCGAATTGCTCTTGAGGAAGCTCAACTGTATATTTGCAGCCGTCTTAAGCGCTTTGTCTGGCTTAATGAAAACAAATTAAATTTTTGGCCAGCAGCAGCGGGTCTAATAAATATTTATTATGTGCTCAAAACTTGGCAGGCTCACACGCTCTTAAAGAGGGGTTCAGCTGGGTTTCAGCCCGACATCCCCCGCTGATCTGACACATCCAGGCCAAAGAGCTGGTCCTGGCAGCCAGGACCTCCCATTGCGGTCAGCGGAAACTGAACGGGGACGTGTTAGTTTTGGATGCTAGTGAACTTCGCTCGAATGCAGCTCTCTCTTTTGGATCTGACATGGCAGTCAGGTCAAGCCATAATTACGTCCAATTAAGAGGCTTTGAATTGGAAACTAGTGCTCCCATTTCAGTTACCATTGGCGCTGGCTTCGAGTTACCATTTAATTGACGGGGGTGGCGCTCATGAAGTTATCATTTATGCAGTTTTTCAAGTGGGAAAAATAAGAGTGAACCGGAAAACATGCTTACGGATTTATTTCTTAGATGTAATAGTAATTCATAAATTTTGTTTTAATTTCCTGGACTAGAAATCTATTAAAATCTACACATAAAAATTCTATATAAAATAGGGTCAATTTTACCTTATCTCATATCAATAAGTCAAATTTATGAAATATTAAATGTAGTATTTTTTTAACACATAATGTAAAATAAGATAAACATAATCTTAATTCATATCAAAATGATATGATATGAATAAATTGATCTTACAAAATGTGAAATTGACCAGCACATATCAATCTGATCTTTTGTAAATTTTTTTTCTGTGTATTCAGTTCCCATAAATACTAAAAATAGGGAAAGGCTATTTTTATTTTCCCTGCTCATTTTAGGGATCCCAAATTACTGTCACCTGTCAATCGCTGAATTGCCAACGATATCATTCCGTTGCAGTCATTAGCGAAAAGGCAACATCAATCGTATCTGATGTGAAATATGATGTATGGCAGGCAAAAAGTGGGAAAACACATTAAGGGCGATGCAGCGAAAATCCAATACACACAATTCGGGGCAGATGCAGATGGATTTCCAGTTTGCAGTTGCATTCCCATTGGCAGGTGACGAGTGCAGCAGCAAAAAGCGCTTCATTGATTGCCTCTTTTTGTTGCCCGCTGAATTTTCCTGTTTTCCCATTGTTCCTTTTTCCGCTCTTCCCACTTTACCCGCCCAAGGAAACACTGTTTTTTGGGAGCAAGTGGGCGAGCGGAAAAGTGTGAAATTCGATATGGCAAACACGCATTCGACTGCGAGTCATCCGCGTTTTAACTCTTTATTGTGGTGAAAGCAGCGAACAAAAAATCACATTAATTCTTTTTTTATTTTATGAATATTAGTTTAAAATTTAAATTTTATTATTTTGCTTAAATATTTGTAAATTAAATGCATATAAATGTAAATCTAAGACTGCAATAAAATGGTTATTATACTTCTCCACAAAAAAAACCTAAATAGGACCTAAATATTTTGTCAATCTTAAACTATACTTTTATTTACCTTTCCTTTTATTTTTCTTACATTTTTTATACATACATTTTTCTCAACTAATATTGGCTTTTCTCAGTGTATTTGATGGTTTGCTGTGTGTGTTTTTGTGTGTAAATGGGGGAGTGGCCACAGGAGAAAGGAAAAGCGAGGAAAACCGGCTGCGGGCAAACAATGAGAAATGGCTGGACCACCTGGTTCACATGGCCGCACAAAAAGTGTGTGTATGTGCCTGAAAGTGGGCACACCGAACACTTTCTGCTGGCCGACCGACCTGAACGTGTTTAATTTAATTCCCCCGGCAGACTCACTCGCTCCATGGACACTTGGGCAAATCGCATAAAATGCTAATAAAAATCAAATCAATTTCACAAGTGGTCGGCCAGTGCGCCCCACTGGCAGTGCAATAAATTGCATCAGAAATATGGCAGAATCGTGTAACCAAATTGGTTGAATGGCCAGTAAGTGCATTAGTTTGTGAGCACTTCTGATTCTGTCAAATATCAAATTGATGTGCAGCAAACTGTGGCAGCATGGCCGGCGGAAGCGGAAATGCATTTCCGAAAACCGGAAACGCACGGCACTCGAATTGCAAATGGCGGCCGAAAAACCCCTATGAATATGCAGGGCGACCCCCATAAAGGCCCGAGGCCCCGAAAAGTTGGTAATTCCAACAGCATGTGGACCAAGTTGCGGTCCAATAAATATTTCAGAAACACAACTTCGTTTTCGGAGTTCATTAAAGATGGGAGAACTAAATTTAAATTGCTGACCAGACCTTCCAGCCAACTCAACTCAACTCAACTCCTTTGCCTGCCGTTTGTCCATTTGCATATTAATTAAACCTTGGAGCCGAAAGGTCAAAATACCAAAATGCCAGGGCGAAAAACCATAAGCTGACCAAAACACACACACATTTCTGGGGTTTGAGGGTTTTCGGGGATTTCGGGGGTAAAGTAACAACAACTGAGCCCAGTTTAAGCCCATAAAAATTTAATTTCATCTTAACAATGGGCGTGTATGGGCCAGCAATTTGCCGCCAGCCGAAATTTATCTTGCTCACCCTGCCGCCGCCGCAATGTGTCACTTAAATATCAATTTAATTTCCATAATAAAGCCAGCGCTTTCGGGACATTTCCCCCGGGGGATTTTCCCTATGATTGACAGTTTGTTTAGCAAGCTTGGATTATTGGGAGGAGGGAGGAAAAAGTAGTTGACAGAACATTGATTGAAATAAGTAGATCAAATATGTATTAATAGAACGGAGGGGCAAATTTTCGGCAGCGAAACAATCGCACAACTATTGTTAATTGTATTTACGCTGCTCTCATCGCCCCAAGCAAAATGGCATAAGGACTTTAGCCATTTTCTGAACAAAGTTTATTTACTTGTGATTAAGGAAATTCGGCTGATTGCAAGGCAAATACATATTAGCTTGATCACAGTTTAGTTGAGTACGCCCTGTGGGCGGAAATCTCTGGTTGGAAATTCAATATGGGCATGCCAAAGGTATACAAATAACTCAATTTAATGGAAATCGACTTGGAAAAGTTTGGAATTTAGCTGTAAAGTAAGTTAAGGTATTTTACTTCGAATTTTGAAAATATTAATTATAATAAGAGTATACTTTTCATCCCGTAAAATAGAAGTAATTGGTTTCCAATTAAATGCCAAGTTGTTTCTCTAGGAAAAATCAACTTGTTCATTATATAAAACGTTCTGTTTAATTTCTGTTGAACTGGCTGACATATAATCCATAACTTTTTGTTTTGGCTCTACACTATAAGTACTTTTTGGAATTGTTCTTTGTTCATTATTGACATAAATGTCAGTTTAAATTGTACTGAGAAAAATTGGCATCATAAATAAATGAATTTTAATCATAAATATAAGGAGGTCACAAAATTATAGTTCATACCATCTAGTTTGTTTTTCGTGTTCGTATTAAAATCAATCTTTCAGTTTTTTCTACATCATATTTTAGTAATCCCCAGTGCATATAAGTGTATCCACGACTATGAAGTGAGGCAACATAAAAGCAATGCGAATGAAACAATAAAAGCAAACTTAAAAGTCCATTAAAAATGCTTAAGCGACTTTATAAAGTCGGCAGACCGCGTCAACTTGGTGACATTTGGGGGGGAAAAGGGGAAGTGGAATTGTATGTGGGTGACTGGACTGCATAAAACTAAACCAAACCCAACTGAACTCGACTCGCAAATATATATGGCGTACACTTGATGGGCTGTTACTAATGCAGAGAAAACAAAGTTAAGTGTAGAATATTTTAAAATTTAAAAAAAAATAGTATAAATGCTTTGTCTTATCAAAATTAAGGAAATTTATTCGTAATTATAAATCAAAAAATGAAATACTAATTCCTACAAAACAAAACTGTATAGTTAATATGATAATGTTAAAAATATTTATTATTTTATATTTTAAATTTTGTAGTAATTATGATTAGTTTAAAAATATTTAGTATTTTATATATTAAAATTTTTAGGTAATATAATTACTTTAAAAATATTTATTATTTTTATTTTTTTAAGCAAATAGGATTATTTTAAAAATATATATTTTTATATATTTTCAAATATTATTTTGAATATTTTCTTTCCGTGTTCTGTGGTCGCCGACAATAAATAGAAATCTCAATTTACGATGCGTTAGTTGAGCTGCCGTTCTGGATTTTTCCGAGAGGGCTTTTGTTGGTGGTTACTAATGCCACCAGGACCTTCTCGTTGTGGTTGTTGTCGTCTGCAGGGGGTTAAGAGGGGCTGGTAAGTGGGTGGAAAACCCATTCGCCTCTCTAATGGCATTTGTGATGGCTGCGGTTATAGTCGCCGTCGTTGACGATGATGTTGATTGGCGATTCGCCGGCGCATGCATGGATATGTCTCCATATCCTTCCATAGTCCATCGTCCTAATCCTGCGGCAATGTCCTGGGGAAAGTGCACAACGGGTGTTTATATGTTGACATTAAAAACTTTTACTCCGCTGATGCGAAAGCGAAACCAAAACTTAACCGACGCACAGTTCAATTATGCGATAAAAGTTCTCTGCTCTCCTTGGCTAAAGTTTTTCACTGCGCTAATACGTGACATAATTTGTGGTAATGCCATTGGATTGAACAGACAGTTTCACTGTTTCACTGGGGTTTGAACGACTGTCAGACGGACACAATGTTTGCAACTTGTCTACGAGGACGAAGGACGAGCGCCTCAATTAGCGGCCACTTCCTTTCCTTTCCGTCCAGTCGAGCGAGTCCGAAAGGGGAAATTGCTGGCTTTTCTTCTGCGAAAATTAGTGGAAAAACTCAACCGCAAATGCACTTTCCAGCGAAGTAAGCCGAGGCTTTCGAGGAATCCCCTGCTGGCCAAGACAATTCCGGCCAGGGATCCTCAAGGACTTTTCCTGGCAACCTCAGCTAATTGGCCCTTGAATGCGAAATGGCAGTAACTCAATTGGATTGTGGTCAGGATAAGGAGAAACAAAGCCAGGGTTTTATTTGCTATTCGAGTAGTTTTTTTTTTCTATTTTTAAATTCCCATTGTCAAAAGTAACAGATGTGAATTATGCAAATTTAAGCCTGCATTTTTTTAACCCACTGAAAGTTAAGTGCAGCCAATTCAGTTTTAATTTCCTGCTGCTCGCATAAATCATAAATTGTTTGATGGGATATGGAAATAATTTATACAAAGTTAAATTGAACTCTAACGTGTGTAATTTGATTTTGCACAAGCTTTTCAATTGCCACAGTATTTATGTAAATTAAATAAATGCTAAAAAATATGGCATGTATTTAAATAATTGAATTACATTAAATTTATGCTGAAAGCTGAAAAGAATTAATTATTCCATCAAGATTAGGCATAATTTCGCATTTATTATTTTCTTCCATGAATTTTAAACCCAAATGCCAACGGGGCGAATGCTCAACATTTGATGAGGCCTTTACTGAATTTTACGTGCTTCAAATGTGCAACAATTTCGCTTTCGCCCCCAAACCATTTTGCCTCTGAAAGTGACAGCGCATAACTTTCCGCAAATTGCTGCATCATTTCAGCTTCTTTGGGCAAAACTATTTCAGCTCGGCCCGCGCATAAATATGAATTTACAAATTTACATGCCACTAAAAAAGCAACAAAGTTTTATTTTGTTCTTTCTCCTTTTTCTCGGCTGCAACTATGCGGCGAGCAAGGACATTTTTTGGGGCGAGCGGAAAAGTCGGGGAAAACCTCTCGGAAAATAGGCGCAAAAGTCTGCGATGAGATAAAGCTTTTGTTGTTGCCCGCCGTTGACAAACCCGCACTTTTGTTGCTGTTCTTGTTTCTCTGGTGGAACGCATAAAAACTTTTTAATTAAATTCCCCTGCCAAGCCAGGAGCCACTTGTTGTTGTCTTTGGAAGGAGCAAGGAGTTCAGTTGGTGACAAGTTTGCATAAAGTAGTAAAAAAGCTATTTTTATACCGTTAAGAGGTTCGGTGCACTGTGAGAAAAGTGGCCTCGTAAATCAAGCGTTTAAATAGCTTGGTAAAAACTTAAGAAAAGGCTTACCGTTAATTAGGATTATTTAATTATTCTTATGAACTTAGAGATCTGACAACCTAATGTAAATATTTTAGGAGAGTAACTCAAATCAGGTAAAGAAGTATCCTCTTTATTTCAAAAGTTTATATTCTTTAAAAACTTTAAGGAATTACACTTTCTATGCAATAATTATAAAATATATGTGTTCAATTCCGTAAGGTTTTTGATTGAAATCCGAGTTTTAATTTAAGTTAAATTTATTTGGCCGTGTAACGTTCGCAGATTTAACTCACACAAGTTCCCAACTTTATCGAAGTTGCATATTCCCAGAAAAGCTTCAACTTCTTCAGGTGCAGAAACTCTAAAGTTTTCTCTTGGCCGAGTGAATACCAATTTTGTGGTAATTAACATAATCAAAATACTTTTTTTTTAATATTGCTGCCATGTTAAATCATTTTGAAAATAGTTTCTGCAATTTTCCGCTTCAATCAGCAGTGGGTAAATTGCAGATTGCAGCTCTGCTGGTCATCGGAATCAATTTGGAAACGTTTAAATTGTATATTTCTTCCTTCCTTCATCTACCAGCTACTATTTGCCAAGGGCCTTGGGCTCCTCATTGGGTTATCCTTGGACTCCGGATGCTCGGAGCAGTTGCAGCAGTGCTTCTGCATCCCTTTCCTCCTGCTGTCGCATCCCTTAACCCTCCGACTGCCGCAACAAGTGTCTGTTTGCCCCTGTTTTTCGGGGGGAGAGGAGGGAGGACGAGGACTCCTTGGGGAGGCAACTGTTGCTTCTCCGGCTGCTGTTTGCATTTTTATGGTAAACTGCCTCGGGCGAGTCAATGTTGCTTTTTGGGGCCCCTCAATTAAACGAGGCTTCGCGGAAAGTGCGGTGGAAAAACCCATTAGCAGTAAACACTTTTTAAAAATACATAAAAATGGTAGATTTAAATTAAATGGCAGTTATTGCAACAGTATGCTATTTTTAATTTAAAGCTACACTCAGCGTCATATCTCTGCGTACAGGGCAAATAATTTTTAATTTGTCACTTTGACAGGAAAAATCTTGGGCTTAGACGTGATATAAAAAATTATGCTTTTTTTTACGGATAGTCCCAGCAATTACCTTTATATTCTATATTTTAGGAAATTTTTATCTTCTTTGGTACCCTTATAATTCGTATTTCCCCGAAACCCTTTAAAATAACATGCTTTCAAAAGTTTGCGTACAGCTGATGATAGTTGCATTTATTGGTAAGTTAGTGGTCCGATTTAAATCGCATTATCAAAGCAGGCAAAGATGCACTTGTCAAACGATTTGTCAATGCATTTTTAATCATGGACGGCAAAGGAAAGCAAATACAAGACTCCGAAAGGAAAATCATCTTAAAATTGCATTTGGAAGGGAAAAGCTTAAGAGTAATTGGCGGAATCTTAGGTCGCTCACACTCCTCAGTGCAGAGAGTCATAAATAATTATATTTCGACCGGTTCTATACTTCCCAAACTCCGAGAAGGCCGCCCATGTCGATTAACGAAAAGAGAAAAAAGGAAAGTTATATTTCTAGTTCAAAACAATCCGAAATTGACTTCCCGAGAAGTGCAGCAAGAGGTGGAAAGTCAGTTTTCTAAAACCGTTTCGTACTCGACTATCCGAAGGATTATAAAAAAATCCGGATACATGAGCTGCGTGGCCAGAAAGAAGCCCTATATTTCAAAAACAAATCGAGAGAAACGAATTCAATTTGCAAAGGACCACATTTCCAAGCCTCCAGAGTTCTGGAAGTCAGTCATTTTTTCAGATGAAAGCAAGTTTTGCATATTTGGAATAAAAGGAAAAAAATTGATCTGGCGCAAGAGCGGGGAAGCCCTCGAAAAGCAGAATTTACTTCCAACTGTTAAACACGGAGGAGGTGGAATAATGATATGGGGATGTATGGCAGCTAACGGTGTTGGAAATCTGCACTTCATTGATGGTATTATGGACCATAAGATATATATCCAACTGTTAAAGGATAATTTGATCCAAAGCGCAACCAAGCTGGGGCTACAGGACGATTTTATCTTTCAACAAGATAATGATCCCAAGCATACAGCTCAGAATGTCAAGCTCTGGTTGCTGTATAACGTAAGAAATCAGCTCAAAACACCGCCACAGTCTCCAGACTTGAACCCTATCGAGCACCTGTGGGATTTATTGGAACGGAGGATAAGGCAGCACTCAATTACGTCGAAGGCAATGCTAAAAACCATATTGCAGCAGGAATGGGACCAAATAGCCGAAGCTGAGACTGAGAAGTTGGTCAATTCTATGCCAAAGCGTCTCGCCGAAGTTTTAAAGCGGAAAGGTTATCCAACCTCTTATTAAATTGTGATAAAATTGTCAATAAACGCAACTATCATCAGCTGTACGCAAACTTTTGAAAGCATGTTATTTTAAAGGGTTTCGGGGAAATACGAATTATAAGGGTACCAAAGAAGATAAAAATTTCCTAAAATATAGAATATAAAGGTAATTGCTGGGACTATCCGTAAAAAAAAGCATAATTTATTATATCACATCTAGCCCAAGATTTTTCCTGTCAAAGTGACAAATTAAAAATTATTTGCCCTGTACGCAGAGATATGACGCTGAGTGTATATTTGAGTCACGAAAATTAAACCATTTTTACAGACCATTTTTACAATTTTAGAGGCCTAAAAAAATGTAATAAAATTATTTTATATTTATTTTTGAATTAAGTAGTGGATGCTTCTGTTATTTTCCCAAATATTCCTAAACGTTAGCTTATTATTTATTTTTTCGAATATATTACTTTATTTTACATTTTAAAGAGAAAAGTTATTTAACTTCAAACTTTCAAATTCATGAATCTAGAATAGACTGGCATTTTAATAGTCAATTTATTTTTAATCATCATAAACTTGAACTTGCAGAGTTTTCTCAGATATTTTCACAGTTTTTCCACCGCTTCCACGCAAATTTAGCAGAAGGGTCAGCGTGACAAGTGGGAAAAGTTTGCGGCCGCTGACAAGCGCTGAACTTTTCCGACAAATTGCTCGACCCAGCAGCGACATTTGCACCTGTCGTCGGTGCCCCCTGGAAATTCGCCCCCTCGCCCTGCCATCAAAGATATATACACATACATCACTGTCAGCGCAAAATTTCTCGTCTGTGGCTGCTGTTTTCTTTTTGTTTGCCCGCCTTTTGGGCTAAATTTAGAGCGTCTTGCTGGGCAGAAAAGTTTGGACAAAGTCAGATGTGAAATAAACATGCTAAAAATCGAAAATTCAATTTAAACGTCACAGCGCTCTGTCATCAAATCATAATTCCGCTCAAAGGAAGGGGACGCAGTGATATCGTATGCCAGAAACGTGTCTGTTGGCCTTCGAAAATCTGGCAAATGTCAGACGGCTTGTCACAGAGAGGAAAAGCGGGAAAATCGGTGAAAGCATCGCTGTGTGCGTACAAGTATCTCATGAATGAATCGCAGACACAGCATTTTCCCCTCAATGAAGGCGAACGGGAAACCGAAATGCATCGAGGTTGTGTCACTTGCCAATTTTCCCAGTTTTTTGGCAAAAAAAGCAGCTGCCATTGATTGCGAAGCCGTTGAATGGAAATGGAGAGCAGAAGCAGCTTCTTCCTGAATGGGCCAAATTGCAGGCCGTCTATTAGAGCCAAGAGATTTGGTCGGATTTCAGCCACCCGGCAACGAATTAATTTGGCACCACTTTTTCGGCGACTTTCTTTGGGATATGTGCTGGAAAAAAGGAAAATCCGACTGACGTAGAAAACGATATTCTTGAAAAAGAATCAATTTGTTAAAGAAAAGAGAGGGGAGAAAGAATGTTGGGAATACACCAAAAGAAATGAGTGAATTTCAAGTCAGTATTTAAATAAATTTAATTCGGAAACATTAACTAAGAAAAAACAACAAATTCAAGTGCCATTGTTACAGCAGCTTCGCATCATTTATTAGCTGATCGAGTTACCAGCAGTTTTTTCCAACCATTTGCCATTTTCGATTCTCGGATTTCAATCAAAGGAAAATATTTACATTTTTCACTTAGCCAGGCGGGCGAAATGAAATGCCAAACAAAGGACACAAAATGCTGCGCCCAGGCAATAAAGTGTGGAAAAGGAAACCGAATAATTGTATAAAATAAGAAAACGAGCCACTAAAGAGGCTGAAGCGGCAGCCTTGAAGTTCCCTGCGCTGAAAAAGAATTAAACTAATATTTATCAAAGAGATGAGCGAGACGTGCTTCAAGCTAAACAAAAGACGACAGCGAAAGCCGGCGCCATCCGAGGAGAAATGAGGAATGGCTCAGAACGGGGAAAGGACCTGCGGGAGGAGGAGGATGCTGGATGAGCTGAAAGTTCCCAGTGAGATGCTGCAGCGTCACGCGGACCAAGGCAAGTGACGCTGTCAAAAAGCGGAATGAATGGACCCGCTCTTGTCTGATGCTACACTGCATGAAAATTGGAATTAAAGATAGCTGCACAAATAACAAATAAAAATAAAATTCACTGGGGTTTTAAAATAACTTTAAAAGGTTTCTAAAAGTATGCAATAAAAAACCAACGTTTTTCATAATGAATTATACTATAATTGTATTGCATACTTTTAGACACTTTTATAGTTGATTTTAAATCCCAGAAAATTGGAATTAAAGATAGCTGCACTCCTTGAAATATGAATTTGCGACTGACAAACAACAAAAAAAAATAAAATTCACTGGGGTTTTAAAATAACTTTTAAAGGTGTCTAAAAGTATGCAATAAAAAACGAAAGTTTTTCCCAATGAATTATATTATAATTTTATTGCATACGTTTAGACACTCTTATATTTAAATCCCAGTTATTTCCGGTGAAATTATTTGACCATTTTTATTTTAAATACTAAAATCCTTAATGAATTTAAGACTGACAAACAATAAATTTAAAATAAATTTAAAAAGTGTCTAAAAGTATGAAATACAAAAATATTTATTTATTATTGCATACTTTTAGACACTTTTATAGTTGATTTTAAATCCCAGTTATTTCTGTGGATATTTTTTGATAAATTTGTTCAAGGTTTCCATCCCGTTGAAAAGTTTCTGTGAAACTAGGCCGAACCAGTATCTTCCCATACTGTTTTTCTGCTGATTTTAAAACGCCTTTTTTCCCAGTGAATGTGTGCCAGAGTGGCGCGAAAGTTGAGCCAACTTTATGCTAATTAGCAGCTGCTAACCAGCGTTAAAACTTTGCACTTAACAGGCGCTGGAGGAGCTACAAAGGCTGGAGGAGCGGAACACACCGACATGTGTTCTAATGTCCTCCAACCTGGCGGCTCCGGAATTTACGGTCTGCCTGTGCAAAGGAGATCCTTGGGCATTGTGGCTCCTCAAATTGGATAAGTGCTGCTTTTCGGACAGCTGCTGCTGGTCCGCTGGCACAATGGACAGTGAGATATACATATATTTTGCTTTTTGCGGGCATATATTCCTGGCTCAGCACTTTTATTTTGCCATTTCATGGCAAGCTGTCCCCCGCTCGATACATTCAAAAACACACCATTTATAAGGCCTGGGTAATTGCATTGAAATGGGAAAATAAAACGGCTATAAATATGCCCATTGTGTGCCAGTGCGATATTCCAGAGCCAACAATGCGCGCCATAAATTAACTAAATTGAAAACCATTTTGGTGCAGCGCTTTTCAAAGCTCTGTACCTCCCAAAAACCTCCACCTCCCAACCTTCATTGCCGGCAACACTTTTATATTCATTACATTTCACAGTGAGCTCGGGTCTATTGTGCCCTGCATTTGAAGGGGAAACTAAGCTTTATTAAGGGGTTGGTAATTATGCGTTGCCATTGAACTGACAGCCGTTTTTTGTTGTATTCCGCGTTCATTGGAAAATATTAAAAGTGCGGTTTATGGTGGTGAAAATGACAGGTTAATAAAAAACTGCATTAAAAGTGAATGAGAAAAAAATGCATTTCTGGACTGGTAAAAAAATATTAATTGAATTCTATTAACTAATTGTGAATATATTATTATTTGTATAAAAAATTTAAGTAATTCTAATAATGTAATAAGCTAAGATAAATTGTTAGTTTTATATCATTTTAAAAATCTCTACAATATTTTTGTTCATTTTACCAGCACTTCTGCGGAATAAAACATATTTCTCTTGAAATCCCGCCGAGGAATATGAAAAAGTCAGCTGGAAATATAATCAGCTTGTTTTAATGCCCAGTAAGAGCATTACAAAGCCAGCTCAGAATTTTTGTGCCATATTTTCGTAGCTTTTTTTCCTCTTTGATGCGCTTTCCGCTCAGTGCGCACATAAATATGCAATAGAAACTTTTCTCACGTTTTTGATTGCATTTTTTGTGCAGCGTCATAAATATTTAATGTTTACTTTCGCCAGCAACCGGAAGTTTCGGAACTGAGCTTCATTTTTCAAGCCCCCCTCTCAGCTCTTCAAGATCTGCGCACTTTTATCCTTGCAGTGTAGACGAGAATCCTATATTGCTTTTCCATGTGGCCGTCGGGGTATTTGGATTTGCCCTAATGTTCTTATTAAAAAGCGAGAATGCAACTGGATAAGCGCGGTAAATGCGACTGCTTGGCAATGCTTCTAAATGTGGCCAAAAACCACACGATGCACTTCATTAACTTAATTAAAAATCTTGGCAGGAGCTGGGCAAATAGCGCATGTGTAAGTGCAAGAACCGCAAAGCGAGTCATTTCCAGCTGAGTGCAAATAATGCGCTTTCCCGCAGAAACACTGAAAGAAAAACAAGGGAATCGAAAGCCAATTTCATTCTTTTCCAGAATTTAGTTCAATAAAAAGGTCAGCTAAAATTATTTTCAATAAATAAAATAATACAAAGTAAATGAAATATATATTTTTTAATATTTTAAACCATAAAAAAACAGTGTTTTTGAGAAATCCCCTATAAAGGTGTCTAAAAGTATGCTACAATATATTTTGAATCCCTTAAACCATGCGATTTATTTTGAAACTATTAAGTTATCCTTTACTATACCCAGTTTCTCTCAGTGTACGGCCAACACTTCCATAACGCAGCACACGGAGCGTAAACTCAATTAAAAACTGTCGAGCTGTTGCCGCCATGCCGCATTTCGCATTTCGCCTGATGACGGAAGTTGATTATCTTTATCCAGTGTCAGAAAAACACATACACATGTCGCTCTCTCTCTCTCTCTCTTGGCCGCTGTCTCGCTTTTCTTTTCCATAGCTTTTCCTAGGTTTTTCCTAGCTCCGCTTTTGTTTTTTTCGCATTCACACTTAACGTCGCATGCAAATGCATTGTGGGATTCGTTTTTGTGCGCCCTTGGAATCTCCTCTATTATGGTTTGTAATTTATATTTTCTTGTTACCTTGGGTGCCTCGGCGTAGGTAATTGGATTTTAAATGCGGCTGCATTCATAAATTAGCCATCCAACTGGCTGGGAATGAACTATGTACAAGGGCCACAAAGCACATCACATCGCAGAACGTAAGCCAATTCCCTTGCTGAATAGTCGGATCTCATAAATGCCATTCGGGAATCGTGCTTGTCCTGGAGTTCTGGCCAAATAAATTTGTCATTCAACTGGGCCACCGCAGAGATGCACTGAGAGAAAAAACGTAACAATATTAGTTAGAAAAATATTATTTCACATTTATAATATTGTTATGAAAAACATTTTTTTTAAATTAAAATACAATGCATTTCCTCTATAAGAAAGTATGACATAGATAATAAATGACCATTTATATATTTGATAACAATGTTTTAAGATAAATATTTTAAATCTTAAACTTATATATTTTAAATTAAACATATAAGTTGGAGAATTATAGAGAAACAAACCGGATAAAATTAATTATTTTGAAAATTATAATATGCATTAACTTTTTTTAATGAGTTTTTAGAGAACTGTTATCTTTTAGCTTACAATAATTTAATTATATTTTTCAGACTATTTATTCGAAATATATTATTTAAAAAATGGTATTACATGCCTTTTGTTTGTTTTACTTAATTCGATGTTATTATAATTTATAGGTATAGATTCATGATTTATACTTTGTTTTCTGTGTGGCTTCATCTAAATGCAGAATAGAGCAAACAAAGTCACAGCGAATGGAGTGATTGAGGTTCCCAGTGGCTGCATGTTTGGAATTTTTATGGGGTGTGCACTCCACCGCCCGTTCACCCCATCTATTTCCATCCCCATCCCCTATTTCCCTTTACCCTGCTAGCAATATCTGCTCTGCTCTGTTGCTCTGTTGCACTCTGTTGCAAATGCAATGCCTACAATGTCTCGAATGCGGCTAAGCATGACGTTGATGAAGCGCATGCAACAGCTCAACTTAGTTGAAGGTTCATGGAATGGCAGGTCGATGTTGCTGTTGCCGCTGATGTTGCTGCTGTGCGGCGATGTGTTGCTGCTGTGCAGTTGCTGTTGCTGTTGCTGTTGCCGGCTAAATTTGTTGCTGACAATTTCTTGTTAGCGCCCGCTGTTCATGTTGTGGTTTAGTGTGCGTGTGTTCTAGACGATAAATTTTCAATTTTGCAACTGGCGTGGGTTTGGCATGAGTTTTCCCTGGCTTTTCCCTGGGTTTGTGTGAGTGAGTGGCGCGCGTTTCAGCGTTTCCGCCTGTTTAGCCACCGTTCAACGCAGCACAACATGGCGTATGATTGATGCCGTCGCCGGCAGACGCAGGGGCTTATTATATTTACATAAAAACAAAATCTCGCGTGGTTAAAGGCTGAGATGTGGTGGTGGGGCTGTCGTGGGAATTCTATAGCGAAACTCTCTTATGTCTCGCGATTTGATGGAGCACCTGACACATACACACACCAACTAAGGTGGCAGCACCGACACACCAACACCAACACCAGCTCTTAATACACACGCTTAACTCCCATTATGCGTTAAGGTTCTTTAATTACTTACACACACCTCATCACTTATCTCATTCATTGCAGAAACGCGTTGAAGACGTCCGCTGAGCTCTAAGCCGAAGAAAGAGACGGGTATAGAGGCGGCGAAAGAGATAGCAGATAGGTGAGTCCTTCAGTCAACATTAGCGTATATAAGAAAACGAATGGAATGCCTGAAAAATCAATTAAAGCACTCAAACATGTTTAGTCTTTAAAATGGAGCACAAAATGGGATACAATTTTAATGGCAGGAATAAGGAAAATAAAGAAAATGTTTTTAGGAAGGGACCAAGACCTTTACAATTATTTATGCATATTATATCTAAATAATATTCAATTAAATAATAATTAGAAGTGATTTTCACGTTTTGTATTTTTTATTTATTTTTTTTATATTATTCATTGATAAACTAGCACTGAAGTAGTTCCCCAAAACTCATTGAAAATCATTGCTAATCATGTTCCATAGATTTTTATTTTACGTTCACTGCATATACTTAGCCTTCCAAAAGAATTTAATTTTGACATTATTGCAAAGCAGTAAATGCATTCTGCAGAGCACTCTCGGCCCTTGGAAAACAATTCAATTAGTGGCAGCTAAGAGACAAAGTTATCCCGGCAGCCATATAAAAAGATTTTATGACTCACTTGCAGGGATGCTGTGATGGTTGCTGGGTTGCTGGGGATCATGAGAAAAGGCATACCACGTTTGTCCGGCATTGGCATTCTCATAAAAGTCAGCACAAGTATATTGAGTGGAAAATTGTTGGTGCCACTGGAAGCTAGATGCACTTTGTTGCGATGCAGCTGCTGCATTTTCCCCCCAAACCGGATTAGATTGCATTAGATTAAAGCATCAGCATCAGATGTCCTTTGCTTTGTATCTGAAACTGGGATTAAATGGGCTCTTCTGTGAGCCGAGCGAGAAATCAAATCGATTGCAGTTGCAATTGCAATTGGCCGGGTGGTGAGCCATTACATTGATTGAAACCCCAGACTAGTACGTGTTTTTCGACCAGAAGGCCAACAAGTTGGAAATTTGCCAACAATTAGCAGCTGTAAAGTCACGCCCCCACTGAAAAAGGGGCGGCAGGACAATGGCCAAGGACAAAGGCGACACTTTAACTGAAAATATTTCCGTAAATAAATGCGAAATGGCATTTTTTTATGATGATGTCACAGCGCGCCGGAGAAATAATTTTAAAACCAATAAATTGTGCGAAAAAACAACCGACAACAACAGAATGAGCTATAAAATGGCAACAACAAATGTTTGACTTGACAAAGCGGGCATTTATGTAGGGAACATAAATTCCTTTGGCGGGGAATCATCGATGTCTCTGCTTTTTCGGGCCCTCACATGGGTCTTTAGACCATAAATAATCAAATGAAAATAACAAAAGACTATAAGGCGCAGCCCCGAAAATATGTAAATGTGGGAAATGGAAAATGGGGAAAGCAAAGCGTATTTCGTAATGTTTTCCAACAGGAAACGGAAAAGAAGACAAGCCGTACCCACAATTTATGTAAAATTCAATGCTTTATTACATCGCACACACGGAGTGTACCGCTCCCTTATATGCAAATCATATCACTCATACGCCCACGTAAACTTTAAATGCAAAAACATTATCAAAAATGAAACACCAGTGAGAATGTCAGACCGAGACGGATGCCAAGTCCCAAAGATAAGCAAATGTTTTCGTTTTCCCTCTCTTTTTCGCTTCTACACATGTTTTGAGAACAAATTTTATTATGCACACAAATAAACAAACATCCTCAGCCCGAAATGCCTACATATGCCAGGCATTTTACATTTTACACGAACTGTTGTTCAACACTCTCGAACAAAATTAATGGCAAACAATGATCTGCTCACATTTTCCACTTTCCACTCGCTTTTATGATTCTCGGTCCCTCTGACCTTGCACGATATTTGATATTCCATTTAAAAGGATTGCCCCACATGACATTGAATTGTTTTCGTCTGAAACTCACAGACTGCTCCAGAAATGCCTGGGGAAACAAAATTCAACTTTGTAGGAAAAAAAAGATTAAAATGTCTGAAAAAAAAGAAAATGCTAGAAAATTTTAAATTAAAACAAATTGTAATAAGAGAATTTTTTAAAATAATACTGCATTCTTTTAGACACCTTTCCATATTAAATAACATAAAATATTTAAATGTGTAGGTTTTAACTTAATAGTTAAACAAGTGTTCTAATAAAATGTGTTGATTTTACAATGTGAAAAATTTACGGCCTCTAGATTAACTATAAAGATTATTTTGATAGCAACGAATGTGTGAATAATGTTTTCTCTTCATTCTTCTAGTTTTCTTTGTATCAAAATGTCTAAATAGATCACAGCTTTTCCACCCTGATTGCTTCCCGCTTTTTGTAGCTCGGTGTAAGCGCGCTGGCATAAATATATGATTCGAAATCAACGCATTCATTATTTACAACCATGCCAACGCCGGGCGAAAAAGTGTAAGGCAATGTAAACCAACGGCAGCTTGACACATAAACATCAAGTGCGCAAGAATTCAGCCCTCGGAAGCCCGTTTTTGGCCCTTGTTTCCCCCTTTTTTCCCAAACCCCACCAAAGACCCCCCAAAAAAGGGGCGCCAATGTCGACAGCGGCAATTTAAAATTGCTGGCTTTTTAACTCGCATCCATTTACAGCAATTTCGTGAGCTCTCGAGACGTGTCCCTCGTGTGATGTGTCAGGTTGAAATTACATCGGGCACTTGGCAAATGGCAGAAATGCTGCCAGGATAACACATGCGAGTGTGTCATAAATAAGCGGGGACGAGGCCAAAAATTGAATGCGGAGGAGCTTCGGCTTGAGAAATCAAATTTTATGACTTTGTAATTGAAAAGCGCTGGCGAAGCATATGAAATGAGTGGGCAAAAGCGTTTTCCGCGGTAGGCTGCACAGATTTCCAGCTCCTGAGGTTTCCCTTTTGCAGTTTTCCCATTTCATTCATCTTCATTTACCAGAAGTCGAGATCTTACAGAAATTACGATTTAAAAACATTTAAGAAAACACCGAAAAGTATGCTATAAAAAATGTTAGCTGCGAAAGGTATACTTTTAGGCCCTATTTAAATTGTTTTAAATTCCCTAGAGATTTTTTCATGTTTTATTTAATAGTAGAGAAAGGTCTTTAATCGTTACATACATTTTCGAAACTTTATTAACTAAAGTAAGTGAGCTAACATTGCTCATACGCCTGGTGGGCCGAACAGATTTTAATCTCCAGAGGCTGCATTTTTCCTCCCTTTTTTTTGGGGGATTTATTACACTTTTCGGCTGTCTCAATTTACCAGTGAGTCACTTGGCTCGTGACTTTCGCTGCTCAGCCCCGAAATCTGCTTGGCTTTAAAAATGCTGTCTGTGTGCGGTAAAAAAGCGAAGGGAAAAGCTTAAGCCGGCGCCAAGCTGAAGCCAAGTCCCATAAAAACGCGGGGGCAGCAGACCATAAACTGCAACCATCAACTGCATCGCATTCCCTTTCGAGTCTTTCGAGTGGCTGCTGTGGGGGAAAACTCGATCTTGAAACAATTGCCAGTGATATCTGCAAGAATTAAGTTTACGCTGGCTGATTTTAAAAAGCACTTTATGCGCATCCAGCTTTTATCTTGCTTATATTTTGGGGTACAGAAAGTTAAGGATTTGCAAGCGTCAGCGCGGCCATAAAATATATTTTGTGTTAACTGAAAGGCGAGCCAGTAAATCCTGTTCAGCACTTAATAAGGCAGAAGGGTTGGACGCCTGGCATAAATCTAAATGGAAATCTCCGCAGTAAACTATTTGCTGTTCGCCAACAAAGTGGAGCCAGTTGGCCAACTAAAATTACACTTGTTTAGCAACTGGCTTTCGGTTGAAGAGGGCCTGTCAGCAAAGTCGAGCGACTGCGGCAAACCTCAAGACGCTGCCGCAGAAGCCAGAGAAACTGGCAAATATTTGAAAAGTTTGGGAGCAAGTACGAGGAATGCCAAATATGAGGGACGAAGACGAAGACGAAAAGGCAGAGAAAGTTGGCCATGCAGGACGAAGGACATAAATATTAAAACCTATGAATATTTACGCCCCTGTCGGCTTTGGCAATAATACAAATAAGCCCAAAATGGAGGCCTCCATCGCGCCCCCGAACGATTCATAATTAAATTACATTATTTATGTCCCGTTGCCAGGAGAATTCATCCGCACAGGAGTCGCAGGAGCTGCGGCTTAAAGCGGCTTACGGCTCACGGTTCTCGCTGTTTGCTGACCAAATAATTGGGGCCATCGGGCGTCTTGTCCCCTTGATTAGCATATTTAACACCGAAAGTCGCTCGAGCGCAGCCAGCCGCCAAAAACAAATAAATTCGAGTGCATTCGCACAAACAGGCAGCCGTTCGCAATCACAGAATGAACTCGTGCGCATTTCCAAATTTCCCAATTCCAATTGCCAGACAATTTCCCACCAGAGGATGAATTTTTGCCAAAATTGAAACGCACACATTGCAATGCTTTCGCATTTTTCGCTATTTATTATTATACCCCCCGACCGATTGGTTGGCCAATTTTCGAGCAAATACCCCTTTTATGTTCGATTTGTTTAGAATTTAGTACTATTCGGAATGTTTGGGGGCCAGAAAAATTGTCAACTATTCTTAATGGTTAGAAATGATGGGGGTAATTTTAAGCAAACATACTCGTAGAATAGATACTATATTTAACAGAAACAAATTTATATTAATTTTATAAAATCTTTAAAAGGTTTTAAAAAGTATGCTATACAAAATTGTGGAGCAGATTTCTTTAAATATTTAGATACAATGTTTACACATGTACAGTTAAATCTAATTAAAAGATATTATATCCTATTTGTATCATTCTTCTTTTAATATTTTACTTTAAATAATTTTATTCTTCTTTTAATATTTAACTTTAAATAATATTGCTATTATGATAAGTATTAAAACAAACTGAATAAAATTATTACGCTTTTTTTGAAAATTATTGATATTTTCGATATTTTCACATTATTGATTCTATAATATCGGGGTTTTGAAGCGAAATAATATATAATAAATAATAATATTGAATAAAAATAAATATACAGAAGTTGGAAACAATCGATATGTTTTTAAGCTCTATTTATCAGGCACATTAAAGTGAATTCTTTAAAATATTTTTAGATATTAAATATGTATTTCTGGATGATTCCTCTTTAAAGACCCTTCTACTTGAAATTCTGCTCCAGTTTCTTGTTCCCCAACCTTTGGGAATAGTTTTATAATGATGCTGGGTTCCCAAGCCTAATGCCTTTGCCCTCCCTTTGTTTCAAGTTTCACTCGATTTTTGAGTGTCGACAGGGCTCACACCTGATGGCACAGATGGCACAGGTGTGGCATCGTCTGGCCGTCTAGACGCCTTTTCCCCCCGCCCCCTTCTCGCCAGCAACCCCGATTTCCCTGATTTTCGTGGCTCAATTGCCACTTGGCCGCCTTCAATAAATTAAATAAATCGTGCAGTTAGACACATGGCGTTTTTAAAGAGGCCTCTGAAGCCTCCCGATTGTTCAAGAGGTTCGACGACACCTCCAAGAAGGCCTCGCAATGGAATTCAATTAGCGAGAAATGTATAAATTGTATTTCTGAGCGCGGTTCTTCGACTTCTTCGTTCACTTTGCCTACAAATGCTGCCTACTGACCACAAAGGCTGGGAAAGCGGGGGAAAGCGGGGGAAAAGCGAAGGGAAATAAAAATGCCAAACGGAAGCTGCCAACGAAAATGGCCGCAACAATGGCGGAGGCGCCACCGCCTTTTAGCTGCCCTTTGTTTATTTGTTTCGCATTTCGAAGAGCGTCAAGTGCTGGTGGGCGGGAAAGTGGGAAAATGGGGGCGGGAAAGTGGGAAACTGGCCTGCGGTTTTGGTCGAGGCAGTGAGCCAACAATTCAATAATCAAAAGAAGTATGAAAATTAATACAAAGGGACGCCGATGATTCACCGCTTGGCTGGGAAAACGGGGGGAAAATTCTTAGCGGGCACACAAACCATCTGCCAATGGCCGCCGGCCCATGAAAACGCGTTTCGCGGTTGTTTCTCTTTTATTTTCCCTCGCTTTGTTTCATTGTTTAAAAATTTTCTGTGGAAATTGTAACAACTGTGACCATCATTAGGGCGACATGTGCGTGTGTTGAGGTCGTTGCGGAAAATGCGAAAAGGCGTGGGAAAAGCGTGGGAGAAAGATGGCCGCGGGATACTGGAATTTTATGCGAATTTAAATCACAGACTTTAAGACACTTCCATTTGCACTTTATAAACACAGACTAATGAATTTTCTTCTCTGTTTTTTTCCAGACCTGGCGACAATCACACAGCCACTAGCGAGATTTATTAAGTCAATGAACAGCGCTTTTATTAGGCAAACGCCCCGCACATAAATTACCAATCAAGGCGAAACTAATAAGGCGGCTTTATTTTTATTGAAATTATGATTAATGATGGTAGCTAGAGCGGCGATGATGCCGATACCGGATCGCGAAGCGGTAATAATGCTGGGCAGCAGGTCAGCTGGGGTTTATTGCTCATACGCCGCGTAAGCCCGCCGAAAGATGGGGGATTGGCGGCGCCACAGGAGCCACAGAAAGCCACAGAGTAACCACCAAACCAAACTGATCTCCACCGCCACGCTGACTTTGTTCGTGCTCTTCCTGAGCAGCTGGATAGCCTATGCGGCTCCTCAGCTGGTGGAAAATGAAACGGAGGCCTCCGCGCCGCCGCAGGATTTCAACAGCAGCAGCGCCTTCCTGGGGGCCATTGCCTCCGCCTCCGCTTCGGCCTCGGGATCCTTCTCCCCGATGAACAGCAGTCCCATTGCCATAGTCTCGTACCAGGGCATCACGAGCAGTAATCTGGGGGACAGCAACACCACCTTGGTGCCCCTTTCGGATACTCCTTTGTTGATAGAGGAGTTTGCCGCCGGGGAGTTCGTATTACCCCCACTAACCTCCATTTTCGTGAGCATCGTCCTGCTGATCGTCATCCTGGGCACTGTGGTGGGCAATGTCCTGGTCTGCATAGCCGTCTGCATGGTCAGGAAGCTAAGGAGGCCCTGTAACTATCTCCTGGTGTCCTTGGCCCTCTCCGATCTCTGTGTTGCCCTGCTAGTGATGCCCATGGCTTTGCTCTACGAGGTCTTGGAGAAATGGAACTTTGGCCCGCTGCTCTGCGACATCTGGGTGTCCTTCGATGTGCTCTGCTGCACTGCCTCGATCCTCAATCTGTGCGCCATCTCCGTGGATCGCTACCTGGCCATCACGAAGCCTTTGGAATACGGGGTTAAAAGAACTCCCCGTCGCATGATGCTCTGCGTGGGCATCGTTTGGCTGGCCGCCGCCTGCATCTCACTGCCGCCGCTGCTGATTTTGGGCAACGAGCACGAGGACGAGGAGGGCCAGCCCATCTGCACGGTGTGCCAGAACTTTGCATATCAGATCTATGCCACGCTGGGCTCGTTCTACATACCGCTCTCGGTGATGCTGTTCGTCTACTACCAGATCTTCAGGGCGGCGAGGAGGATTGTGCTGGAGGAGAAGCGGGCGCAGACGCATCTGCAGCAGGCGCTGAACGGAACAGGATCGCCGGTGGCCCCGCAGGCTCCTCCTGGGCACACGGAGCTGGGCCAGCAGCGGCACAGCAGTTTGGGCAACACCTCGCTGACCTACTCCACCTGCGGGGGTTTGAGCAGCGGGGGAGGAGGAGCCCTCGCAGGACATGGCAGTGGAGGGGGAGTAAGTGGATCCACCGGATTGCTAGGCTCACCGCACCACAAGAAGCTGCGCTTTCAGCTGGCCAAGGAGAAGAAGGCCTCCACCACGCTGGGCATCATCATGTCCGCCTTCACCGTCTGCTGGCTGCCCTTCTTCATCCTGGCGCTCATTCGTCCCTTCGAAACGATGCATGTGCCCGCGTCGCTTTCGTCCCTGTTTCTCTGGCTGGGCTATGCCAACTCCCTGCTGAACCCCATTATCTACGCCACCCTCAACCGGGACTTTAGGAAGCCCTTCCAGGAGATCCTGTACTTCCGCTGCTCCAGTTTGAACACCATGATGCGGGAGAACTACTACCAGGATCAGTATGGCGAGCCTCCCTCGCAGCGAGTGATGCTCGGGGATGAAAGGCACGGGGCCAGGGAGAGCTTTCTCTAGGGTGCCAGGTTTAAGGATAAGCTGATGAGCTGCTCGAAGGATCTTCTCTAGGTTTCCGGAGGAAGGAAACACACACTCACTTAAGTACACCCACTGGGGTGAGAGCTAAGGATCTAGTTGTAATAGGAAATGTAAAGTTCTAGTTGGAAAATAAGTTTTTGGACTGTTTGACGAAGATTATTCATGGGGTCTTAAAATTAAGGCTTCTTTCTGTATAAAAGCTGTAAAATAATTCCCGGAATATACCTAGTGATTAAAATAAATTATTTTAGATCTATAAAAAATATTAAAATATTCGAAAAAAGCCCTAAAAAATAATTTATTATTTCCCTATTAAATTGGTTTCCATTATAATTTTGTAGACCCAAAGAGAAATATTCCGAAAACGGTCCAAAGATTACTCTTTACCCTCAAACGGCCACCCCAGTACCCACACACACATGGATATTTGTATGTAGTAGTGTTAGTAGTGCGTATCTCTGTATATGTGCACCGCCCCCTGAAAAAGTTCGCATTATACGCAGGTATAATATAAGAGCGAATTGTAGACGACTCCTCTAAATGTAACTTGTTGTTGTAATTTTAAATGTAGAACTAAGCAATACCAAACACACACCAACACACTCACACACACACACACACACGGTTGTAACTGTGACAGGTTTCTACGGTTCCTTTTATGTTTCGAAAACAATCAGCACCGAAAAAGAGACACAATCGTTATCGAATCTATTGATACCTCCCCCTGAAAAAGCCCCTAGAAAAACCCAAAAAACCCCAACCCAAAATTTGCCAGCGTAGTTAGTTAATTTGCGATACTCAAACTGAGCCAAAAATTAAATTTACAAGCCTACTGATTAACCTAGATATATTTACTATGTTTTGTGCAAGAAGCTATCCACTGTAAATACCCAGCTCTGTCTATAAAGTTTATATATATTTAAAAAATATATAGAAAGGTAGCCTATATATATATGTATACACCACGCTCAAGTGAGATGAACTAAATTGTATTTTGTAACTTTCTGCATTAGTCTTTCGTTGTATTTTGTATGAAAAGTCACGCCTCTCTGTGATACCAAACATTAAGCATTACTTTTATGTTTAGATCGAGAAAATCGAAAAGCTGCATCAAAACGTAATACACACATACCTATACATATAGATATAGTCAACTAAGTGTGCATGTTTTTATTGTATATGTATGTAGCACTGCGAGAAGTGCATTATGATATTCGCAAAACAAAGCAACAAAACAAACAAATAACAAACAAATCCAACCGACAAAAAGCGATTGAAACTGAGCTATTCGCAACACGATGAGATAAACTATCAAACTATTTACATAACCCACACGCATACACTCCCACCCACACACACACACACCCATGAAATTAAAGTGAAATTGAAATTGGAAAATGGTTGAAGGAAATGAAAATGAAAAACAAACAAGGGCAAACGAGCATGACAAAACTAAGCGCAGCTAATTATCCGCAAACCGAACTAAAGTTCATTACAAAAACAAACATCAAATATTATGATTAAAAACAAAAAACAAGCAAAGTAATTGAGAATAACAAACAAATAAAAACTAAAAACACTTTCAGAGTGAAGCTTACAAAACTGCAGAACTGCATTTGAAAACTGTTTTCCCGACAAAAAAAAACATGCGGAAATTAAGGCATCAAATAAAAGGCAAACCGTATCAATGTAACTTTTGACTCTTGAAGTTTTTATTCGAGTTCTGGGGGATGGGAAAACTATGGTAAAGGTAAAGTATTAAATAATATATCTTAAAAAACTGTAAAAAAAACACCTACAAATTCCTACTATTTCAAAATCTAAAATCAGTATTTTCCCTTTAAAAAAATTAGAATTTTTGCCCATAACAATTGCAAATTTAGTCCAAATATAGAATGTTATACCTTTTTGAGCTCGTAATGAAATTCCCAATCAATTGGCATTTCAACCTGCAAATTTTAATTTTGATCAATTTTTTGCAAAATATCATGATGGTACCCCTTATCAAAAATGTGAAAATTGGACAAAATATTAGTTTTTCTAAATCAGCCAGAAAGTGATGAAGATTAATTTATTACATTGTAAGCTGTTCAAAACGCTATGCATTTTTGATTTGGGACAAATTCTGGCCAAGTTTCAGCAAGAAAACGGTAAGAAAAAATCATATTTTTACCAAAAATGCAGAACCTGATTTTTTACTTCAAAAAAATCAAGAGAAATATGGTGGTAGATAAGTAGATTGTTAGCTGTTCAACGCTGGCTTACTTTTAGTCACCTTTGCAAGTGACATTTAACAAAGTGAACTATATTACAAGACACTTTTAGACACTTTGACAAGCGAGTTAAAATTACCAGAGATTTCTCTTTTTATTCCAGATAAAATGGCCCCTTTGGTACGTTTTTTAGCTGTACAAATAAATGCTGTGAAAGGCGACAGGTTTAACTTTCTGCAGCTCATGCAAAAAGCGGGTGGGTAGAAATCAGAACTGAATTCAAATCCAACAAATGCGAATCGCAGCAGCTGCTGGCAGTTTGTGCAGCTGAATGTCAACTCAATGCGCAATTTCACCGACTGGCGGGCCAAAAAACAGAAAGCAGCTGCAAGCCAGTCGCCCATCGAGTGCATTCAGCATTCAACATTCAGCTCATTGCGAATGACAAGTTGGGCAAACGTGCAAAATGCACAGAAACGGAAGCGGAAGTGAAAAGCGAAGAGCATAAAGGGAGGGAGAAAGGGAGGGAGAAGGGGAGGCAGAAAGCGAAAGCGACGCCAACATGGCTTTCCTACCAAAAGGCAAACACTAACAAACTAACAAACATCTGCGGCGGAAGCCCTCGAAATGTGCGATGCTGTATGCAAATATCTGCACATTCCTCAGTTCCACTTTTGGTGATATCTGTACTTTTTGTACTTTTTGCGAGGCATAAACAAGGCAGGGGATCCTAAGCAGCCGAGATTCCAGGAAACAGAAGCTCGAAAAAGGGTATGACAATGACAAAGTGAGGCGGATCTGACGGCGCCAGCAGCAGATTCTCACCCGTTTCACACTCGCAAAAAGAATCACACAAATTTGACAGAGTTTTGGTATGTTTTGTGCTTATACACAAAAAGAAAAAGAGTGTCAGGTAAGGAGAAACAGTAAAGAAAGAACAACGTTTTCTATTTTATAAAATCTCTTGATTTTTCGAAAATATAGTTTTTGAACTCCTGATCATTATATCCTAAAAGTGGATAGATGTTTATTTTTATACATTTATTTTTATAAGGTATCTAAAATGGGTTTTTATTTCTCGATGTTTATTAGCTGACAAAAAGGCAAGGAAAGAAGGGCAAGAAGGAAGCACATTTTCTATTTTATAAAATACCTCCATAGTTTTCGAGCTTCTGAAGATAATATCCTAAAATTTGTTTTTAATAGATATTTATTTTTATTTTATTTTCTATTTAAAATGGTGTTTTTAATGGGTTTTCAATTTTTATTAGCTGACGAAAACGAGATCCGTTGGCAAGTGAAGAATGTAACGCACTTTAGAAACAGGGCCCCTAAAATTTTCTCGTAAAATTCGCATTACTTCTCCGACACTTGATTCTCCGTGCACTTGGAGCTCCTGGCTGCCTGCTGATAAATGATGATTTTACGCCCGCTTCTCGGCAATACCGACTACTACCGACTACATGCTAGGATGCCACTTTATGAGGCAGCCCGAAAAAAAGGACTCTCGCCGAGCACAAGGCCACGCCTTCCGCCTCGGATGTGGAATCGGGGGATATGTGTTTTGGGTGCGCTTTGCCTTTCTGCTAAGCGGATTTCGGTATTCAAATAGCTGCGTTCGGCACGCAAAAAAATGCCGAAACGAAAAACTAGCTGACGAGTGCAGGGAAATTTCCGCTGCAGCCAAAGGAGCGTAAATTTTATCGTATTGCCAGCAGTAAAGTCTGCAGTTTTACGACCTCTTTTTCTATTAGCAGTTACGTGACACTAATGCGACGTTTATGAAACATCTCTAAAAGTCCTTGAGAACTTTTCTGTTTTTTTTCTCTGTTTAGAAAGAATCGCTTATGAAAATGCCTGCAGTTGTCGGGCTCGTAACGGTAAAGTGTTAACAAGCACTCGCCACATAAATCAACAGACAGGACCCTTTTTCCCGGCGAGAGATCCTGGGAAACAATAAAACGAAGGCCCAGCCAAAAGGCAGCGTCACGTAACGAAAAACCCCAATTGAGCTCAATTTCCTGTGAGTGGCACTCTCGCTTTTTCGGGATGCTTTTCCGAAATGCTAGTAAAAAGGCCGCCAAAGTGGCTAGATTTGTTTCGATAAGGCAATCGAAAATCGATGGCAGCCAAATGTCAAATGTGCTGCAAGGTAATACGACAAATTCCAAATGGACTCCGGTTTCAGCAAATGACTTTAGGGATGTTAAATTTAATAAATATCAAAGCAGCATCTCTCCACGAAATGGGAATTTAATATTTTCTCTGGGTATTAAATGGCTCGGGGGGCAGCGGCTGCCAAAAATATAAAGTGTAATCAAATGTTATTTACTTTTCGTACTTTTGTGACAATAATCTGAAAAACACGTGTTGGCTGTTGGCTGCTGCTCGGCTGCTTCATTAAAAACTTGCCAGCTTTGTTAAGTTTGTTTGCCAAATATTGCGTATCCGCCGGGTAAGCCGAGGGCAGCCCTAAAAGTATGCAGCACGCACACCTTTGGCCCTGCCAAAGTGTATTCAAAAGAAATTATGTAAATTATTCCGAGCGCTAACAACTCCATTTCAACGTGGCTGCGATAGGAATCTGGAATCTGCTCCCTAGTCCCTACCATCCGCATTGTTATAATTGTGGAAAATGTTTTATTAAACGTAGTCCTGCGAGGCTTGCGTCACTTTCACCCCGAAAAAAAGGAGGGAAAGCACGGGGAAAATGTCTGAGAATTTGTACAAAATTAAGTTGATTAAATGGACTTAGCAGCGCGATTACACGCAAGGCTGCCCTTCGCTTTTCTTCTCCACACACATTTGGCGTACATTTTTCATTCCTTCTCGGAATTCATGGCCGTCGCCTTATCGAAGGGGGGTCAGCGGGGGGTTGGGCGACAAAACTTTGACCATTGAAATCTCGGTTAGAAGTCTCGTGGGAGCAGTCGGCTTTAGTCTCGTTAAATGCCGCATGATTAACGCTTTGCTCTACAAGACAATTGATAAAGAATGGAGCAAGCCAGCGGAGCCAGAAAAAGCAGAGGACCTCAAGGAGCTTTAAGCCGTGTCGGGCTTCAAAAGGAATTACATTTCCGAGCAGCCAAGGACTGCAAACAATGGACACTGCAGCTTAAGTAAAGGGTAGCTGACAGGCCTTCCTATGTATAAACTGGATAACGTAAGGGGATTTTGCTGATTCGATTTTAGTTTCTCCTGTCGAAGAAGTGAATAGCTGGGCTTCTATGCTGGATTAAATAAAAAATATTGGGAAAAATTTATAAATATGTATTTGATATTGTAAATATTGAAAATATTGTAATCTTGATATTAAAATATAAAATTATTTTTAACATTTTCGAGAATATTAATGTGTTATCAACACAAAATTTATATGGAATTTCATCACAACCCTTATAATTTCCTATCTTTTCTTGATTGCTGTTTATAAGTAGATATCAATAAAATCCATTAAAATATATGATTTTTAATTTAAGGATATTTTTTTTAGTTTTCATTACTTCTGTACTGATGGGTATTCAACTTGCTTACCATTTTAGTTTTACAAATCTCGCCTTTCTTTCGACTCGACAATTAAGGTCTGTGATTTCGGACCAAAACGGAAGTGCTCGAGCAGCCATAGAAAAGCAAAGCATTTAGTGCACGGCTCACTGTGTTGCTCCCTTTTCTTTGTTTTTTGTGGGCCAAAAAACAAAACAGCAGAGAAAAGAAAGGAGAAGAAATGGAGCCCAAAAAAAGAAAGAAATTTCCTCTAGAGCCATGCTGCGATGGCTGCTGCAGCATTCGCAATGATTAATGTGCTCCTGCACAAAGGAGCCGCATTAATGGGGCGGTCAGCGAGGCGTTTTCCCAGCGACAGCTAGTGGCTTCATTTTAGCAGGAAAATCGTGAAGGGAAATTCCCTACCTCCATACACTTCCCCAAAGAGAAAAATCCAACAAAAAAGATTGCATCACGTCTGGCTGAAAAATCCCGTTTTCGGCAATCGGCGACTGGCCCCCATAAATTAACGCGGCGTATGATTAATATTCGGTGTTACACCGCCTAATGGCCGACTCGTGAGCAATTCGAAAGTACTCTAAACGAACTCGCAGTGTACGATCTTAATTTCGCCGGCTGCTGACGCTTAAATCTTTATTAATATGCATGGTTGGAGAAAGGGAGGATTTTGGGTGCAGCTCGTCTCATCCGTGCGCCGCTTGAAAAATGGTTTCCATTAGTGCCAGCAAATTTGCTCGCTTGTCCCGGGCAGAAAACACAGCACAGCCACAAAAAACAACGAAAACTGGACGGAAACTGCATTGATTTTGTGGCACGTGGCATGTTCTGCCCGCCTGTCATTTATGTTAATGATACAACCGAATTGCCATTGGGCTGCGGTCCAAAATCGGCGTTGAGCAAGTACATATATTTATAGAAAATCCCTGGAAAATCACACTTGGCAACCAGCGAATTATAAAATTGTTAACCAAAATTCCTGCAATATTTCTGAAATGAAAATTGATTAAAGAAAAAATGCATAAACAAGTCGTCAAATAGTTTTCGCACACAGAAATATTTCTAGTCGATTGTAGTTAATCTATTAAATTTTTCTATAAAATAAAAATTAAAACAATTTCTTTTGATTATTTTTTGTAACTTGTTAGAAAATCCAAACTAAATAAAATGTCAGAAATAAAAAATAACTAATAAATCATTGTGAATGTTGTCACTTAATTGTCGATAGAGTTTACACAATTCCACAATTCACATTGATTTTAACCGATGTTTGACCATGGATCACCATGGAGCTGATGCTCCCGAGGTTCACCACCACCACAATCACGGTTCCCACCTGGGATCCCCGGAACCCCCTGACCCAAGTTCCCCGCACGAAGGACACCATTCGCCTGGGATGTCGCATCATGGGGATCATGGAGGAGATCATACGAAGCACGGGGATCACGGAGATCATGGAGGAGGTGGCGGTCACGACATGACCATGTCGATGTTCTTTCACACCGGCGATTCGGAGACCATTCTCTTCAAGTTCTGGCGCACAGAGTCCGCCTTGGCCTTGACTTTATCCTGTCTGCTGATTTTCCTGATAGCCGTGTTCTACGAAGCTCTCAAATTCTTTAGAGAGTGGCTTTTTGCCAGGAACAGGAGAAGATTGGAGGGCGGTAGAGATAATTATAATCAGCCCAGGAGATACAGAGAGGCCAACTACAACTACAACCAGCCCACGTATCCGCCCAGGAATCAACAGCAGACTGGAACCCAGATCTACGCCTATCGTCCCAGATCGCCATCGATGCCACCAATGCAGCACACAGGACATGGTTCTCCGCCGGCTCATTCCTCGCATATCCTGACGCCTCCAACCCATCATCACATTCAGGAAAATCCACCTGGCAGTCAAGGATCCAGGGTGAAGGTATTCTGCTCTTGGCTGCACCTCCTGCAGACCTTCCTGCACGTCCTGCAGGTCTTCATATCCTTTCTCCTCATGCTCGTCTTCATGACCTTCAACGTGTGGCTCTGCATAGCCGTTTTGCTGGGCGCCGGCGTGGGTTACTACATATTCTGCGCCTTCAAAACCAACATCCAGGAGCACTGCAACTGAACGAAAGAAACCAAAAAAAGGACCAAGGACCAAGTCGAGCTGTCTAGGACCGCGGCTAATGTATTTTTCTAATTAAAGCAGGCTGTAAAAATCATAACGGCTCGGGTACCCGGCCTAATTGTTAATGTTTATGGCTCGTAAAACAATGAATGCAGCATCTTCCGCTGGCGAAATTAAGGGGCATTCGCAGAATGTGGCTTTTTGTGTGTGTGGGTGTGTTTGTGCCTACGGCTAACTGGGCGTATGCGCAATCTAGCGAGGTAGGGTGAAAGGTAATGGGGTATGCTTACTTTGGCATAGCTGTGGTTCAGGATAAAAAAATATAAAAAGTAATACAAAAATAAAATAAAAATAAAATAATAAATTAAGAAAATAATAAATAAATAATAAATAATTTAAATATAAACAAATTTAAAATACTAAATAAATAAAATAATAAATAGTATAATAAATATTAATTCGCATTAATATTAATGTAGCTAATTTATAATCGTTAAAAAATTACAAAAAATCCAAACAGATTTTGTTTTTTTTCTTTTAGAACATAAATATAAAGCCCCCTTAATTTTTCCAGGAATTTTGGCCAACATCTGCTGGTAGCTAAGCGTATTGCCCAGTTACCAAAGTAAATTGTAGGCATTTTAACGCGTTATTCGGATATTTTTGTATCTGCAGCTTTATGGTTGGCCCGCATTTACGAGATGGCCCACATCCCGTGTGCTTTGGTTCTCGCATGGAGGATGAGGATAAGCAGGCCCAGGTGAGCCAGGGATACCAAGGATACTAAGGATTCCACCGTTTATTTGGCCGTGTCTGGCGCTTTCATTACGCCATAATTATTAGGGCGATAAAGCAGCGCCGTGTTTACATTTCGGCACATGGAAAAATGGAAAAACGCACAGCGGATTGAGATGGAAATGGCAGGGAAATGGACGGGCTGCCGCCATTCTTGTCGGTCAGTTATCGACGCTTCCACTTTCAATTAATATTTTAATAAGCTGACTTTACGCCGTTTTCCGAGCGGATAACGCAGTTCGCCTCATCGCACACAGAGCGACTCGTAGGCAGAAGGCCACGGAGGTCCTTCGTCGGTTGGCCAGCAGGCAGAAGCCCAGAAGGCGGCTTTAATAATTCAGCCACAAACGGGCAGGTTTACCTTTACGGGCATGTGCCTTCCGAAACAGCCCATTTGCAAGTCCCTCAAGGGAGGGCGACTTGGCCAAATGCATGCCCATCGGCGGAACCGGAAATGCGTCGATGCATAACAAGTGTACACAGAGTACAAACTGTGCAGGTACAAAATGGCAGACATAAACCTTGGGGATATGTGGAATATTCGTTGAATGGGTTAGGTTACTGAAAAACTTCTCAACTGGACAAGGAAGTCGTAAAACATTTCATATTAATAAAGAAAATTAATATTATAATTGTTAAAAAATATGTATACCATTTTAAAAATACTTATTTCAACCATTGTGGTTTTTATAAATTTTAATTTTAAATGTAAACATTAAAACAAACAAGAAAATCTTTCTGTAGTGAAATAATATTTTCCTAATTGATACAAATCAAATTAAAATTCCCTCAAAAAATCCAACCACTTAGAGAATTTTACAATTGTCATCTGAGTTTTTTTTTAATGATTGGCCATTGTAGGTTCTCAAATTGTTCAACGAATAACTAATCGAAACTAAGCGACATCGCAATTAAACGCAATGAATTGCGTAGGACAAGTAATTACCCATCTACATTACAGAAACTTCCTTTATTTCCAAGAAAAGTGCCCAATTAATGGAAAACATCCACTTCTCCGTTTTCATTGTTGACCGTGAAGCCCAAGTCGTGGAAATGCGAGGGCAGGTAGGCCAGAAAGGTGGACTCGGTGGCCAAATTGCAGAGCTGTGGCTTCATGGCCGCGTAGAAGACCCTCTCCACTTCCATGATGGCTTCCAGGAATCTATTGGTGTGCTGTTCCCTGTGCCTTTTGGCCACCTCCCTCAGTTTGGCCAGGTCGTTTAGTCGGTTTCCGCAGGGCAGTGAGGGTATGTTCACCAGACTGGTTCGCATCACCCAGGTGATTTGGTCCATGACCACTTTGTCCTTGCTAAAAATCCTCTCCTTTTCCTTGTGCGAGTAGCGTTTGCCATAGCGTAGACGTATCCATTCGATGAGATAGGGCACAGAATGAACATCCGGCAGGGTGGGCAGCACATATCTCCTATCCTGGGCCACTTTCTCTAGACCCAATCGTAGGATCTCCTTCATCAGGGGGATATTCTCGGGATCGTAGAACTCCTGACCGAAACTCAAGCGATCATTGTGCGTTTCTCTATTCATTTCCTCCGCTCTTTTTCGCTGTAGCCTCTCCAGTTCCCTGTGAAAGGTCTTCACATCCTCGGAAAAAACCCGCTTGGCAGCCCGATCCACCATCGCATCCAGGGAACCCTCTTCCTCGCCATCCAAAGCGGCACTCAGGTACTGAACATCATCGTCGATGGCCCGCACAAAGGCCTCCTTCAGACGCATCCTTTCGTCGTCCAAATGAGTCCTGTGCAGCGAGCCAAACAACTCACGATAGTTGAACTTGAAGTGACTGGATCCTGGAAGTCCTAGTTCTAAGAGCTTGGGTTCTTGAGGAGGAGGATTCGCAACCTTTTCGGGTTCCGAAACCTCCTTCTCATCCTCTTCGTTGGCGCAAAGTTGGAGGAACTGCATCAGGCTACTGGGTCGCTGTTTCAGGGTTCTCTCTATAGGTAAACCCTCTTGGGGATTGTAGATATGACACTTGGCGCAGTTTGATGGTTCGGGTTTAAAAACGAAACAACCTGGCAAGATGGGTGTTTCCCCTTTCAATAACCTCACTGTAATATCCGCGAATTCTTTATTACGATGAGGGGGTTTCTGTTCTTTCTCGATTATTTCAACCTTTTTCTCAGAGGTTCGTTTACTCTTGGATTTTCTCTTGTTTCTATTTCTGGAATTTGATCTGGACCTACTTTTCGATCGGAATTTAGACTCTGCTCCACTGGGTAACCTTCTTCTACTACCAGATCTGCTACTTCTACTCCTTCTTCTTTTTACAACTGGTCTTTCTGGTGGAATATCCGCCTCGAAGGCTTGGCATCTCTCCTCCTCGAAAGCATCGCATTTGTTCTTAGTTTCTAGGCAATCAAAGGACTTCATAGAACTTCCTCCAAAGAGTTGCTTCCTAGTGGAGGCCAATCTGGCCCTGGCTGCCATGTCCTGAAATCGCTTCAAGTAGCAGGCACTCATCTCTTCCAGCTCCTGAATCAATCGCTTTCTCCTCTTTTCCTCCGCTCTATTTCTAACGACTATGAGCTCTTCTCGCTTTCGCTGCTTCAGCATTTCCAGTTGGACCTTCAGGGATCTTTCCATCTCCCGAATGTACTGATGATGGGCACACAAGGACTCCACATCCTGCGGTGGCAACGAGGCCGCCTTGAAGGACTCGAAAATACTGTTAATTTCCTGGAATACAATGGATTTACCCACTCGATGGGCTTCGTTTAGGTTGTAGCTACCAAACCAGCGGGACCACAGATAGGTTTCTATAGGTTCCTCATCTATTGCTAACAGACAAGCTGGAGTTTCGGGATAATCGGAGAGGAATTTGCGTCGCTGATGGGTTCTTCCTGGAACATTGGGTTCCTGAAAGTAAGGTGATAGGGGAGTTGAGATCTTTCCTTTTTTGACTAGCTCCCTCTGACGTTCCTCCTTTCTCTCCCCTCTTATCCGCTGACTTCTTTGTCTCAGAATCTCAGCCTTATCCCTATCTTTTTGAGAGGAATGTGGCAAAGGGAGCCACCGATCCAATTCCCTCAGAGTGGGAAACAAATCCAATCGGAAGATGGTGGACATTATAATCTGCTCGTTGGCAGTGTAAGTCTGTCCGTGATCCGGCGACTTGTAGCACATTTCCATGAGAAACCACAAGAAGGCCAGATCATTTCCTCGACTGAGTTGGATCACCTGATGAAGCGTTCTCCATGGCGGCGTAGGATGCAGGCCCAAGCCCACCATTGCCTTGGCCACCTCCGAAACCGTCCTTTTGTCCATATTATCCCTCAGTATATCCGACAATCGACTGGCCGCCGCCATCTGGGATTGGGATAGTCCGCGGTACCAACTGATTCCCCTCTGGGTCATCTTGCATCCCTTTATTGGGGCCAAGTTTTCGAGAACGCGGCGCCAGGTGCGCTGGGTGATGCCAACTTTGGGATTTTCCATCGCAGCTTCAATTTTGTGCAATCAAAAGGGGAAATAATCGGTAAACAGATGCAAGAGAAAATGTAATTTAAATTTTGGCAGCACTCTCAAAGTGTAATGTGTGAAAAACAAATTATAAGAGGCTTTAAAAATATCCCTTTCGATAAAAGTGTTACTTTATATTTCATTTGTAAAGTAAAAAAAACTATAATATATATTTTGTAAAGTAAATAGTATGGCATTATACTTATTATTCAAAATTCGACTTAGAAATTATCAATATACACAAATTATTAATTTATAAATATTATACAATTTATTGATTACATTATTCAAGTTTTTAAAAAATCTCTGGCAATAGAAGTGTTATTATTATATTAAATTTGTAAAGTAAAAACTAGGGCATTATATTTTATAATATAAAATTCGACTTATAAATTGATAATTTGTGTATACTAAATATTATAAATTTAATTAATTACATTATACAATTGGTATCACGATTATACTTAATATTTAACAAGGTATATCAACATTTTTAGTCAGTTAATAGGTTTAAGCTTTAACTAGAAATACTTCTTGAATTCGCAGTCATTAATTGCTGTCCTTTTTGTTCGACATTCAGGACTTGCCAATAATGTTTTCGAGGCTTTCGCCAGCTCAGTCTTTTGAGCCACTGAAGTGTTTACATCTGGCAGCGTTGGCTAAGCACTTCCACAATGGCCGAAAGATAAATGATTGGCCCCGGTATTTTATTTGGGCCAGTCCCAGCGACGCCTCGTCCTGGAAAACACACATCACACATCCTGGATTCGTCACACGGCTGCTGGTCCCTCCGTTAATGTCCTTCTGGGCCATAAATTGCCTCGCGTGCGAGTGTCGCCAAAGTGTTTGTCACAGAATCGTCTGCTCTACTATTCCTGCCGAGATTTTCAAAGGCGGCGCCCCGACGAGTATATCATTAATTTATTAGCAAACCAAATAGGAATGTTTTTGCTTTCACGCACGCCCGGACACACACGTGTTTCCCCAGGATCCCCAGGATCCGCAGGACCTTCCCTTCTTTCTTTGTTTTGCCAAGTGGCTTGGGGCACGGAGCATCCCCACAATTAGCCCTAATGCCGCAGGATACGCTTCCTGTTCGCCCCATCTTTGATATTCGTGTGCCTCTGCCATATAATTTATGACTTTGCACTGTCAATTAAATTCTTTAGAAAATGACAGTTTTGCCATTTGCTGACATCGTGATCCCCTGTTTTTCGTTAGTCGATTTTCGGTTTCTATTTCGGTTCCAGGCAGGTCGCCCCATGATTTATGCATCTTTTCAGACACGGGTTCTTTGTTTTTGAGAGGTTCTGCTGGCAGTGCCTTTTTTTTTCTGGGGCTACACAGATAAAAAAACAAGATTAATTTGATATTCCGAGATTTATTTTCATATGTAGATCTTAAACTTCTAATTTGTATTATTAAATAATGTCTACTTGTCGAAGTCGAAAAAAACAAGATGGCGACTTGTCGAAATCGAAGAGGAGAGAAAAAATCAAAGTTTCGAAATCGAAAAAAGAGAAAAACCAAGATGGCGACTTGTCGAGATCGAAAGAGAGAAAAACCAAGATGGCGACTTGTCGAGATCAAAAGAGAGAAAAACCAAGATGGCGACTTGTCGAGATCGAAAGAGAGAAAAACCAAGATGGCGACTTGTCGAGATCGAAAGAGAGAAAAACCAAGATGGCGACTTGTCGAGATCGAAAGAGAGAAAAACCAAGATGGCGACTTGTCGAGATCGAAAGAGAGAAAAACCAAGATGGCGACTTGTCGAGATCGAAAGAGAGAAAAACCAAGATGGCGACTTGTCGAGATCGAAAGAGAGAAAAACCAAGATGGCGACTTGTCGAGATCGAAAGAGAGAAAAACCAAGATGGCGACTTGTCGAGATCGAAAGAGAGAAAAACCAAGATGGCGACTTGTCGAGATCGAAAGAGAGAAAAACCAAGATGGCAACTTGTCGAGATCGAAAGAGAGAAAAACCAAGATGGCGACTTGTCGAGATCGAAAGAGAGAAAAACCAAGATGGCGACTTGTCGAGATCGAAAGAGAGAAAAACCAAGATGGCGACTAGTCGAGATCGAAAGAGAGAAAAACCAAGATGGCGACTTGTCGAGATCGAAAGAGAGAAAAACCAAGATGGCGACTTGTCGAGATCGAAAGAGAGAAAAACCAAGATGGCGACTTGTCGAGATCGAAAGAGAGAAAAACCAAGATGGCGACTTGTCGAGATCGAAAGAGAGAAAAACCAAGATGGCGACTTGTCGAGATCGAAAGAGAGAGAGAAAAGAAAGATGGCGACTTTTCGAAATCGAAAGAGAGAGATACAGAAAATTAAGATGGCGTCTAAAATTCATATAAGTTAAAGTGGAAAATCTTATTCGAAGTTCAAACTGAATTATTTCGAACATGAAATTGAAATCGGAATATTTTTTTTTTTTGATTTTTATAAATAAATAATCTTTTCAAAACAAAAACCATTTCCTATAATTTGTTTATCAGTGTATAAACCTCGTGTGCTTTTTGGGCATCCAACGCCTGCAGAGTTGTTTATGTTAATGACCCCAACTTGGGCTTAGAATCTGCTCTCCTTTTTGCGGCCATCGGCATGTGTTTCTGCTCATTGCGAACGGCTTTCCAGATGCCGGATCTTAATAATAGATATACTCGCATTGTCAGGTGGAACTTATCGCATCGGGCATATATCAAGGAAATTAAAGTGGTTCCTTGACAACATTTTCCTCTTTCTTTTTCACAGTCCTGGCAAATTGCGTGACCAGGTTGTGTGGGTTTTGGGTTATTGGGGGCTTGGGGTTGCTGAAATCGTTATAGTTACCGTGTGTTACCACAGGACCCGCACAAAATGAGTGCCCCTGGATTTATGGCAGCTCATCGGTTATTGATGTCGTACCGAAAATAAAAAAAATATGTACACATAAATTAATTGGGGCACTTTTTAATATCGCGCTTGGCATGAGCACTTTTTTCCCCTCGTCACTGGCGAAATTGATAAACTTTCTGTTGCGGGGAAAGCGATTAATACGAATGTTCCACTTGCAATCGCTTCTTTTCCCTTCGTTTCGCTTATTTATAGAATGTAGTTGGCCTTGCCGAACTTGGGCATCCAATCAATCATTATGAGTTGCTATATTGCTAGTAAATCCATTTATTTTTTCGAAATGCAGCTTTTAAAGAACATAAATTTATCAAGTTAAATTTATTGCTTGCTGTGTGAATTTTATTTACCGCTCTGAATTATTTGCCTTTTGATTAGCTTTCAAGATTTATGCAATTAAAGTAATATTTAAACAAGCTTAGCAGCAACAATAAATAATAAATATGAAGAAAAATATTCACAAAGCTAAAAGCCAATAATATTTTAAAATAAGTGCAGATTTATTTGATATACTTTTAAATATAACTTTTTGTATACGAAGAATTTAAAAGGTTAAAGGTCAACATGTTTTCCTTTATTTTCCGCACATGCAAGTTTATATATTTCTTATTTTGGCTTTTGGTTTTTAAATCAGATTTTCGCGCCTGGCGCTTTCCTTGAAAATTTGCGCTCCAATGAGTCGGCAACTTGGCAGACCCTTTACCCACATACATATATAGAAACCCAAGATATAGAAAGCCAAAGGTGGCGGGGATTTGCACCAACTGGAAAATGGGAAACTGGGAAATGCCGCAAGCCAGGCTTATGCTAAGTCGCTCCTGCGTTCGACTGACTTTATGGCATCACGTGCGATGGGCCGACTTCAGCCGGGATTATAAAATATATGTTTGGGAATAGCTGGCGGCGCACTTAACCTATCTTTCGGCTGAGTGGGCGGAACTAGGAAGGCTATTGGAAACGCAGGGGTGGGGGTTCGAGGATATATCTCTCTTGACAACTCACATTATTCAGATACACACAGCTGTAAAAGTGAAAGCATGTTCGCATATTTTTACCCCTTGGCGTAATTTAACGAGCTCCTAACTTTATGTTTGTTTGTCGTGTACACATTTTGTTTTTATTGGGGCTCGAGAGCAGCTCTTCCCTGCTTAAGTGAAACATTTTTAAAGGCGCTGCTTCTTGCCCCTCTTCAACAGTTTTTTGGTTAATGCGAAAAAAACCCCAAATACATGAAAAAAGCGGCAAGAATAATAACTGGCATTTGCTTGTTGCTCCTGTTCGGTTTGGTCCCTTGGATCCTGTGGTTGTTTCACCAGCAACAGTAACAACAACAAAAACCCCGCGGCTTTCGCAAATGCACGATGCTTAACTTTTTCGCCAGAACAACTTCTGTTTGCTGTGCGCCATTTGTTTATAAATTTAATTTGTCTTAGGCAAAAAACAGCGACAGCGACGACGACGACGGAGACTTGTTGACTTATCGAGGGTGAAGTTTCCACTTTTCCTTTCGCTTTCCCGCCTTTCATTTTCCAGCTGGCAAAATGTGTTTTGCATATTTGGCCAGGATTTAATGCAAAAGTAAATGCGAATTCATAACCGAGTTAGCAATGTCAGTCGTTGGTACTCAAAAATTTATAAGGCTTCCAATGCGCTTACTCAACAATTTTGTAGCCAACTTGTAAGGCCAGTAAGTGCACAGAAAAAAATTAGCAATAAGAATAAGTCATTGTTGGAAAAATAAAACGTTATTTCAAGCTGCTTAGAATTATATGGCTTTATTTAAAAAATCGTAATATTAAAAATAAATTTCTTTATTCAAAGTTTTATGCTTTAGGATTTAATTTTATCCATGAACCCTTAAAAATTAATAATATTTCCCCCATTTTCTTATAGAGAAAGTTGTTTAAATTGTTAGAAATTTTTATTTTATATTTTATTAATTTTTATTAATTTTTATTAATTTTATTTTAATAATATTATTCATTAACCCTTACAAATTAATAATATTTCCCCCATTTTCTTATAGAGAAATTTGTATAAATAGTTGAAAATATATATTTTATTCATTAACCTAATAAAGGTAATAATATTTATCCCCTTTTCTGTTAGAGAATCTGGTTTAAATTGTAGGACATATTTCTCAAACATTTTTTTTGAGTGCCTGCACTTGAGCCAAACAATGATTTGTAATATGCAAAATTCCCCTGCATTATTATGGAGAGCCTGAGCGAACTATCACCCAAAAACCACCCACTTTCCCACGAATGCTTGAATACATGTACTGGCATGGGGTCTTTGTGCTCTGGAATTTTATGCGTTATTGAATTTCACTTAAAGGCAACTCATGCTTGCTTATTTATATTGTCTGAGGGCGTGGGGAGGCTTTTGGGTTGGCAAATGCCACTTGAGCCGGGACTTCAGGTTTTAGTTTTTTGTCTTCGGGGGCAGTGGGATATACTTTTTGGCATGTGTCTGGTCCGCAGGGAGAACCTGCAGAAAATAATATTCAAAAGCGAGTGGCTTAGAAAGTTTTGAAACTCTTTAACACCCCGAAACTTTTATGATATGTTAAATGTTTGCTACTCATTAGGAGCTCCAAGGAGGGGAGATATTGGACCAGGTAAAGAGTTGAAGGCCAATTAGAGGAGTTGCCTCTGTCTACATACATTTCATCCCGTTGCAGTTGCCAACGAGCATCACCAACGGCATACGAAATGGGAATAGAGCCGGGAATAGAGCACAGTTTTCGGGGCCAATTGACAGGAGCGTCAAGCTGACACGACCATGGCAAATAGAGCGCCGTGTGTGTGGCGGTTTGGTGTTGCCAAACACACACTCCAAACAATTGCCAAACAAAAACACCTAAAAACACACAAACACACACTGCAGCTGGATGGGCGCCAAAAGGTTTCTAGTTTTCAGTTTTCAGCTGGCAGGCGGCACTAACTGAAATTAAACATGAAAAATGCAGCAGCTGGAGTGGGAGTAAAGTGAATGCACTGCAAAAAAGATAAACTAGATGAAACAGTTTTCAAAATACGAGGTTTAGGCAACAAATCACTTCAAAAGGTGTCTAAAAGTATGCAACAATATTTTGAAAATCCAATACTCATTCCTAAATGTCCAAATAATTTTTTTACTGCATACTTTTAGAAACCTTTAGTAAAACTCACTTAGTATTTAATTATTACTAACTTAATATTAATATTAATATGTTTTTAAATATTAACACATATTTAAACACATATTTTAATGACCTTTCTCACTGTGCAGATGTTGCTTTCAGCTGGCGTATCAGTTGGCAGTTGGTTTTGGCCAACGAAAATACCAGGCGATGTCTAAATATGTATGCAGCCATGTTGCTGGGCTTTCGCTGATGGATTCAAATTGTAAATTATGCAGCACGCCAAATTTGAAATGCAAACAAACTAGGCGGAGGCGGAGAACACAACAGACCCGCAAACCCAAACCCATGTGGGCAATCCGGGATCTCATAATGGGAAATAGGCTGGTTGCACTGAGTTCTGTTCCTGGAATCGGATTCACCAGTTTAATTATTGAGCATTATCTTTGGCCACACAACTGGGCTTACAGGCTTCAATGACCTCATGAGTTAAATTAATATATGTACAAATTTGGTAAAACAATGCAGCTGGCAGGCAGGCTATCAAATAATCCTTTAAGCTTGCACTCAATGGCAATTGTTTCTAAATATAGTTTAGCTAGCTCTAATTAGTAGAATAAGCCTACTTTAATTGCTACAATTTGAGCTTCGAATTCATTCGAAATTAATTACCAATTCATTATAGAGCAAAAGAGAAGATACAATTGCAAAATTCCTGTATAAATTCTTGCTCCTTTTCAGATTTTTAGCCAAAATGGGGGAAAATAAGATCAGAATAATGCGTGTCATACCTCGTTGAGTTTGTAATATAGTTTCCAATCGATTGGTGATAAACCAATTTTTATTTTTAGCCCTTTTTTGCAAAAATTATGATGTTAATCCCTTATAAAAAAAATGCAAAAAAGGAAAAAAAATAATTTTTAAAAAAGTGATTGGTATTCTGCTCAAAACAGTCGGTATTTTCGGGGTGGGCTTCCGATTTTCCTAATAACGATTAAAAAACCTAAAAACAAACTACTTTTTTTATAAAATCCAAATTGTAAAATTCCAAAAATATTAACAATGTTTTCTCGCATTTATTTTTAGTAGATTTTTAATTATTTAAAGCGGTCTTCAAACTTTAAATATATTTGAAAGATATATTTCAAAACCCCTAGCTATTTCTGAGGCCCCCTTGGAATCCAAATAAAAGTTGGACTATTTTCGGAACACCCCAGAAGCCGCGGGCACTTTATTCGGCAACTGTGGGAACTGCGAGAAGTGCACTGAAAACTGAAAACTGGAAAGCATAAATAAAAGCCAGCGTGGGTCATTTGGCCGCAGAATGTGCCCGTCCGCCATGCAAATTACAAGTGGCAGACTTGTGATGGCGGAGCAGCAGAAGATTGGCCGAAAAGTGCTCCCCGTCGGTCTGCTGATGCGCTCATAATTGCCACCAAAATGCACATTAAAGCAAAGTGTTTTCCACGGGGATGGGGACGGGGATCCTAACTATCTGAGGTCTGTGCTCCTCGTGCTTTTTGCACTATTTGTTCCATTTCCGCAGCACACAATGTTGTATTTTATAATCCGGCATCCTGGACGCAGGACGCCCGGCTGGCATGTAATCAACTTGCTGAATTAGCATTATAAATGCGAAAATGTGGAAAGTTAGATAAACGCCTGTGGAAAAGTGGGTGGAAGTACTTTAGCTCATTAGCCGGCACAGCGTGAACTGCACTTAATGTGCTCCGTTTGCAATTGTTTTTTTCGGCATTCGGCATTCGCCATTCGAAATTCCGCTCCTGTGGTTGCACTTCATTGTAATGAGCTGGCAATCCGGGGATTTGAACCGCAGATCCCTTACCATCGCCATCCCTTTTATTTTCTGCTGCCCCACCGCAAACCGCAAACCAGACAATGGCTACCGAGATATACAAAACTAGGGGGACAAAGATACAAATGCATAAATAAGAAGCTGACAAAGAAGCCGCAGCAGCTGCAGAACGGCAGAATGTCAACGAACAGACATGCAAATTCCAGATGGGACAACAGAAAACAACTTAGTTGGGAAGAGAATACTACTTTGTAAGAGAAAGGCAAGTTTCAGGGGGAATTTCAGTGGCCAATCGATGCGATGTGAGGCGAGGTGAGGCCTCCGCAGGACATGGACAATCTAACTGGCTTAGGGCCTCGGTCCGCTTGTCACTCACTTATTGTAGAGTTCCATTTGGTTTCGAACTCCCAGATGAGCAAACGGCACTTCAGGCGAACCCAGAAAACGAGTGACCAGCTCAAAGCGATCGGAATTCCAAATGGCAGCAGCTGACGAGGAATAGGAAGCCAAAAGAAATGCAGTCCAGTTCGAATCAGAATCACAGAGAAGAGCAGTCGGAAAAAATATAAAGAATTACGAAACAAATTTTATTATTATTCTTTCCTAATTCGAAAGTCATTACTAGACAGAAAAAAATGGGTCAATTCTACCTTACTTCATATCTATGTGTCAAATTTATGATTCAAGCATATCAACTTGATATTTTATCATCTTCTTTAGTGTTTTTTGAACAAATAATGTAAAATAAGATAAACAATATCTATATTCATATCAAAATGATCTTCAAAAAATATAAAATTGACCAGCACATATCAATTTGATCTTTTGTCAATTTTTTTTTTTGTGTATCTAAAGTTTTTATTTTATAGGATTTAGAATTGTGAATATGTAATAGTTTTTTTTTGATTTAAATCTAATATAGTTAAAGTAAACTTATAGGTTACTTAAAAATTCTAAATTTATTTATATATCTTTTCAAAATAAAGGGAATTAAGTACCTAAAACTTTTAGGTTTTTTTCTTTATTCATTTAAAAGAATATATATTTTTTCGTTTAGTGTACATTTTTCGCTACTGTGTCTTGCAGCACATCTGCACATCCAAAGGCCTTCGGGGCGTGTCAAAGGCGGAGGGAAAAACATTGCTCCTCGCCAACTGTGCGTGGGCCAGGACATTCAGGACACTCAGTACACCGAGTACAGGCCAGACCACCACCCACCCACACACCACCCACCACAAGGACATGGGCCAACGGAAGTGTTTGCTAAATTGCCGGCGAAGGCGGTGGCGCAGCTTTAAAAAGGTCACCGGTTCGCTGGCGTGACACCCTCCAAAAACGCAGCAGGCACAAGTTTTAGGATCCCCAACTACACGCTGTATAAATATATGTAGTGCCATATAGCACACACGCACACTACTCACACACTCGCACACAAACCAAACACTGGCTGCACTTGAACGCCTTGCTGGCACACGTTGCGTATACGTGATGTTTGCCTTGTTATGCCCTAGAATCCATAGAATCCATTGGATCCACAGGGACTGAGAACGTAAGTCACCAAGTCACTATGTTTTCTTCGACTGGGAAAATGGCAGGTGACCAGGCCACTTGAATTATTTTAATGCATTTCCAGTTATTTCAGACTTTTGTCGCCCGCAATAATATATGCCTCGCATTTCGCAAACTTTTGTGGCACGCAGCTGGCCAAAGTGTCCGGTCTTCAGTTTGGATTCAGTTTGGAGTAAGGACAATAAAAGCAACATTGTTGGCCGCAATGAAATGTCCTGTCTTGTCACAAGAAAGTGGCCAACTTGCGAACGCCTTTTCCGCCTTTTTCCTTTTCCATTTTCACTTTTCCTCTGGCGACATACTTTTGCCCCATCCTATATTTTTTTTGAGAAAGTAGCTGGGCCAAGAAAAGGACGCTTTGCCCTTGGGCAGAATTTGGGCCGCTCCTAAAAGCATTTGTCTGGTCGAACAACAAAGGAAGCGAACTCGAGTCAATTTTAAAAAGTGCCGCAGCCCTTTGCATTATTAGTCGGATATGAGGATGTGGGAACTTATATGTAGGTGGGGGATGGAAAGGAAAGAGCAAACAGAGGGATTATGTTATCGGGGGCGACTCGTACGGGCGAATAATTAGATTGGACCCATCGGCGGGCATTCAAAGCACGCCAAATTCAATTACGAGCATTGCGAAATGGCGATTCCCTAATGACGGCAGTCGTAAATGATCAGTTCGTGTGGATTAGCGGGATGCCAAACTAATTCTATCATCATTTGATATGATTTAATGATTTCGCAAATCGAATTTCAAGCCTTCGGGTATCCGAATTATTTTAAAGGGAAATATTCTGCAAAGTAATTAAGGAACAAGCCTCGGTTTTTTTTAAATATATATCGATTTAAATAAATTTAATAAATAATTACTATACAAAATTAATTGCAAATAGTTTATTAAATACTTTGGAAAAATGTATGAACAGTATTTTATTGGTTTCTTAGTAATTGTATCATTTCTGCGTTGGATAAATAAATATTACTTTAACAATATTTCACCAATTATTGCATTGTCCAATGTCCGAATTTACAGGATTTTTTTGCATGCATAATTAAATTAACTACATTTATGTCCCCATTATATTTTCTATATAAGTTCAATATAATAATCAGACCATCTGTTGAATGTGTGCTAATTTGTGTGTCAAAATTCACAAGATTTCTCTGCATGCCTAATTAAATTAATTAAAATAATTTCAATTAATTACAAATTCCCTAATTTAGCAGGCATGAAGAATCCTGCACAAGACCCGTGTAAATGATTACCCCACTCATAACCGCATATCACCTTCAATTAGCGCAATTTGAACATCAATTCACATCACACCACTATGCAAAATTTATTAAATGTCTTTAATTGCTCTATCATGTCGAACGAATCAAAAAAAAGCTGTTACACTCGGATAATGTATGCATTTGTTTATCAATTAAGCCTCATGCATTTTTCAATTGCACACTGTGTAATTATGCATTGGCAAAAACAACAACTCCCGCTGCCTTAATTGCGCGGAATAATGTATTGATTATTGATTTAGTTTGTGTGGTGTGGCGTGTGGTGTAATTGAAATGTGGGAAATCGTGACTGGGAAATGGGGATGGGATTTTCCAGCCCCCGAAGTGCACTTGAGTGCAGAGTTATGCTTCGGAAAAGGAAAAACAGTGCGCAGAGCAAACAGCAAAACGGAGGACAGACACTCGCGGAATGCGAAATGAGATATGGCTAGGATGGTAGGGTCTTCTATCCTTGAAGTCCCCTGAACTTCCCTCTCCCCCTCTCCCATTCGCAGCTTAATGCATCGTGGACTCTCGGTCTCCAGTAAAAACAAAGGTCCATAAATGCGGAAGTGTGTCCTGCGCTCGAAACTTTTGCCCGCCACAAGGATACAAAGGACGAGCCCACATGTTCAGAGTTTCTCTGCAAAGTTTTGGCTTTTAAATGGCTTTTACTTTCTGCCGTATGGCTCCCAGTGGCCTAATAAAACACAAAGGTAAATCGAAGTAGGGCCAGCTGCCTGGTCACCTTTATGCCGGGCATTAAATTGCCGTAGATGAAGACGTGGCCCCATAATCATCATCGTCCTCGGACGGCAGCTGCATCCCCAGATTGGACAAACTTTGCTCGCCAAATTGTTATTAATTGGGCTTTATAGTTTTTCGATGCGAAACTTCGTTAAACATTTACCGACGGAAGCAGAGAAGCGCCTGCCATCGAGTGTTCGTAAATGTTAATAGAGTTTGCTGAATAATGCATCCATCAGGGATGCTAATGACACCTCCAGGGGAAAAGGAGGTGGAATGCTAACGAGGTAAGTGGACACTGTCGAAAAAATAGCGTAATTCGTTTAATGGGTTAATGAAATAGGGCGAAAAATGATAGAAAAGAATGTGGGGTTCTTAAATTCTGATATTTGGGATTGTTTACTCAAGATTTCTAGTATTTATATTTTTATTACTCTCAAACATATGTTAAAATTGTAAAAGAAATCACTTGAGTTTTGAAATAATATAAAGAGGTGCTTAAAAGTATGCTATGATTAATTTTTTAGGACTTTTTATTGCATACTTTTAGACACCCTTAAAAATGACTTATAAAAATGTCTTTGGTTTATGAACTTAAATTATTTATCAACTTAAATAATTTAAAATTGTAAAATAAATTACTACAGTTTGTTTTTAAGAATTAGTTTAGTACTAAACGTGTTTAGAAGTACTCTACGATTTATTTATGACACCTTTAGACAACTTTATATACCGTATTTAGTTTACAATCCAAATTTAGTCTTTTTTTCTGTGTAATTTCCCACAAAAAATCTCCAGAATAAACTAGTTTATTATTTTTTGCATGGTCTAGTCGGTTCCTTCCGATAGAATAGCTGCATTATCCCCGCAAATTATCTCCTCCAGGAGCAGCTCCGTCCTCACAATGCCCCCGACTGTACAGGACATAATCTAATTTCGGTTTGACGTGCTGGCAATTTCAATTTGGCCAACTGGCCATCACACACGCACTGGGAAGTGGGCGGTGGGCGTGGTCCCACGGATTACCCAACCAAGAGAGATATCCGCCCACCAGGGGGCGCTGCCAATTTTTGGCGCCTGCATTAATCGAGTTCCTGGGCCCAAAGGCCGCTTTCGCTTTCGTTTTCCTTTGTGTCCCGTTCACAATGGCGGGATGGTCACAAAGGTCTGCGGCTTGTATTAACCAGATGAAGGTTATTTCATTTGCTTTTAATTTAGTTTGGCAACAAAAAGGACCCCGGACCTTTGTGGCTTTCAATGGCTACCTGTTGCCGCCGGCGGTTTTGGGCTTAAATAGCAATGTAATCCTTTCTGATTTCTTAAGACCGGGCCAGCACAACACTAATTTTTTAATGCGCCACAGGGGGAAAGGTAACAAAGGGATTCCAAAGGCAAGGACACAGTTTGCTTCATATGGGGGAATTTTGTTTTGTGTTTAGGGGATGGGATTCTCCCATTCCCTGTTCAGTTTGTGTGTGCAACTAATTAGTCGAATTGCGTACACAATGGAAAATTGCGGTGAGTGTGGGAACAATGGCGGCCATCGCCAACTGGCTCATTAATCGGCTCTAATTAGGCGTGCCAAGGAAGCCGGACTTCCTGTTGACTGCATCCTGGCATCCCTGGCATCGCTGCCATGTATCTGGACAGCTGAATGGCCACAGGACAACCGACCGCCCGCTATTGAAATCCCACCACAAGGCACTTTTCCTCAAGTAGTGCAAAACAACGTTGCGCATACGCCCGGTGGTGCGGTGCCGTTAATGCTGTTTTCGCCTAGTAATTGGTGGTGATTTTCAAGAGTCCCTGGCCCGAGGGAGCGGGCTCGAAACTGCGAATGGCCTTTGGCGGATGCTGGATGGAAACCGCAACAGCTCGACGGCATTCTTCTTTTTTGGCCCCCGGTTGCCAACGAGCTCCGTTTGGCGACCACGACAAATGACCAGCGCATTGAACCAGTACCAAACCATCAAGTGGCCCTCGCATCAAAAGGCAAGTGGGATTCCTACACTGAGGAAAAGCATTTCAGATTTATGTTTAAAAAATACAGGTAAAATTAAATGAATTTTCAGCTGAGAAAGCAAGCAACACTTAAAAATTAAATTGTAATACAATATTTTTTACCAAGAAAAGAAATATTTAGATTTTCTTAAAGGGAATTTAATAATTTTCTTAAGTGGAATTAAATAATTTTCTTAAATGGAACGTAATAATTTTCTTAAATGGATTTTAATAATTTTCTGGAAGGGAATTTAATAATTTTCCCAATTGGAATTTAATAATTTTCTGAAAGGGAATTTAACAATTTTCTTAAATGGAATTTAATAGTTTTCTTTAGGGAAACTTAAAAACTTTCTTAAATAAAATGTTCTAATTTTCTTTAATGGAATTTAATCATTTTCTTAAATGAAATTTTATAATTTTCCTAAAAGGAATTTAATAATTTTTCCTTAAGGGAATTTATTAATTTTCCTAAATGGAATTTAATAGTTTTCTGAATCATTTTTTTCTGAACTTTTTAAATAATTTTCTTCTGAGTGGAGCGCGATGAAGCGTTTTGCCCGGCAGTTGGGGAATGTGATCCAAAGCTCGCAGCAGTAACAGCAACAGAAACCCAAACCCAAACCCAAACAGAAACAGAAACAGAGACTGAAACCGAACAGGAAAAGGCAGCTGGAGCAGCAGATGGAAAAGGAGATGGGGTCGAGATTGCATTCGCCGAACCGTGGCAATTGCCGCTCACAAATGCTTTTGGCTGTTTTCGCTTTGGCTGCTCCTGTTGCTGTTCCCATCGCCAAATCGCCAATCGCAAATCGCCGGAAAAGGCATTAGCCAAGTTGAAAGCAAGATGGCCGAGCTGAGGGCATCACTCAACGCTCGATTCGGAGTGGCAAACGGTGTCGATAATCAATCAATGTGCATGTTCCTCCGCCCACTCGGAAGGCCATACATCAGCTGAATATTCATTTAAGCCATTCCGGCCAGCAGTACACCTTTCCTTTCCCCAGGTGTTTTCCGCCCAAACGCCAAAGTTTGCTGGCTATGGCAAATAAACACGGCCAAGGAGATGAAGGGTTTGTTTTGAGGCGGGCTCAAGAAATTGATTTATTCTGTTGGCAAAGTTCCGTCCTCCGACTGCTGCCTCCTCGAGAGCACTTTCATTGTTCAAGGACTTAATGAGTGAAACTTTTAGCAGATTTCAGCCGGCCACTGGCATTATTCATTTGGCACTTCTCCGAAAGCTGAGAGCCGAGAGCTGAAAGCGCCTTCTTCTGAGGCTACGCAAATAAGTGGCGGCGTATCTGTTTGACTTCCTGCCAAGATGTTCACCTTCTCCTCGGATCCCTGGATCCTTGGATACTTCGGAGCTTGTCCGATTTGCCCCGACTTCCCAGTCGCAAAACAAAGTTGCTGTTGCAAAAGCAAACTGCAATGGTTTCCAGGCAGCACACCAAAGTTTTTTCCAGTTCGCCAGTTCAAGATGAAAACTTTTACACTGCAAGTTTTAGTGGTATAAATATCGTGAGATTTGTTTTGGACAAATCATTTGGGGTTTGAAATCATTTATTTTTAATGAAGGTGTCTAAAAGTAAGCCACAATATTTTTTAAACCAGGAATCTGAAGGAAAAAGTTAGTTCGGTTTTTTAAAGCATACTTTTAGGCACTTTTATAATTTAAAGTCTTAGTGATAGGTATATTTTTTCCTCCCATTTTAAAGTCAGCAATTTAATCCAGTAAAGTTCCATGTTTCTCCCCGAGTGCATCACAAAGTAACCAAAGTTGACCAGGGCAAACAGTGTTGCATGCTGAGCCGAAAGACGGTAAAACATTTTAACCAAAAGTGCACACAGGCTAACGAAAAAATATGGCAGCCGATAAGGGTGGCCACTTGGCACCCCAATCCCCATCCTGCCTTCCATTTTCTCCCAGCTGCCGTAAAAGGCTGCAGCAATTTATTATGATCATTTTGAATAATTCATAAAATGCGGCCTGCTATGTGGGGTCCTTTGGCTCCTTCGACTTGTAACTGGTACAGAAGAGTTGCTAGTTGTGAGCTGGCCCGAATGCAAAAAGGTCCTACTTCCTTTGCCTTTGCCTCGACCACATGACAAGTTAAGCCACCAGGGGACAATATCACTTTGCCGCTGCCACAAGGAGTGGCAGAAAACAAACAAGCAAAATGTGTAACTAAATTTGTACCCCACATGGCCGTAGAATTTACATGGGGCCATAGCCACACTCCACTTGAGGGATATCTATATGTTCGTACGGGTATGCGAACGGCATGCATCGTTTTTCATTTTACGGATTTATGATGAAGATGCTTTTAAAACGTTTCAACTGCGCTGCGCTGCCAGTGTCACTTTGGACTTTTGGGCACTCCTGTCTTTGGCTTGCCTCGTCCTTTTGAGTGGCCCAATGCGATACGAAGGACACCGGGAAGAGCTAGGGATGAGGGCATACAGCCTGGGAGATACCCCTTAAGACTAGAGAGCTTAATGAAAACCTAGGGATTGTAAAAAATATTTTTTTATATTTATTAATTGTTTTAGATTAATTTGTTATTGATTTAAACCAAGTATATTATAGCCTATAGCCTCTCAAAAATGATTTATTTTAAGCTCAAATCTGAAATCACCAATAAAGGTGTCTAAAAGTATGCAACACAATTTTTGCAGTTTTTTAACTGATAACTTTTAGACACCTTTAAAAAAGATTTAAAATATCAATAATACCTGTAAACTACTTTATGAAATATATAATTTCAAATGCAACTGATTTATTTATAAATCTATATAAATTAGAAGAAACTTTATCCAAAGGGTAACCCACTTGGTGCTTCATAAATCTGTCCTAATTCAATATACCCCCTAATACTCCTGGTTCCTAGTTCTAGTATAAAAAGGGAGCTGAGGAGACTGTAAGCTGCGTTGAAATCTAATTTGTAGCCCTGCCCCTGACCGCAGATACCACAGATACCCCCCCTCCCCCGGCCACGCCCCCTCCCAGCCTCCCGAGGGCATTGAGTCAAGCCAAAATGGGTTTTAGCGTACGATTTGTGGTCGTGGCAAAAGGAGGAGGAGATCCCAAAACTATACACCTGTCGTGGACGAGGACTCGAATGCGAATCCGAATCCGAATTGGCAAGCGACCCACTCAATGGCAGTTTCACGGAACGCTGGCCCCCAGTTGGAGTTGATTGTGCTGCCTCCATTTCATTTTTCGCTTGTGTTTTTTTTTGGGTTTTTTGGTTTTTTGCCCAGCGGATTATGACCCTGATCTGGTCATGTGTGCAGCTGCGTGAGCTGCATCGTGTAGCTTTAGTTTCACTTTGCCAACTGCATCCCATTGCGAAAAACGAAACCCATGAGAACCCCTGAAAACCCAACCCCTTCCCTCCGCCACCTGTGTGTTTGCTAACTTTCTGGTTGCTCCTGGTTATTGGTTTATGGGTCTCATGTGGTCGGAGGACCGCTCGGTGTGTCATTAAGTTCGGTGTTTTTGCATTCCAGCATTCGAGGGGAATCGAGTATCCCCCATCCCCTTTCCCTCATCGAGAATCCCCAGTTTCATGGCGGAGGACTCTGCACAAGGAGCGAATCGAACTGCATACGAATTCGGTTTGGCTTTGCATATTTGACGTTTTGGTCACTTGGCCACAGATTATCTGATTCGGCTCTCTTAATGCCGAGTACATATTGAATTAGAAGCACAGAGGGCAAAAATCAAAGTCTCTTACTGGTTCTTCATAGGATTTCATAAGACTTTAATTAACTCTTTTTTTTAGATTCTTTTGGAAAATCATTTGATTTTTTCTTAGGGTTTCTAGCTGTAACTTGACCAAAAATGGCCGCAAATTAAAAATCCGCACCGTTTTGAACAGCTTACAACGTATTGCCATTATTCACGTCACTTTCTGGCTGATTTATAAAAACTAAATTTTTGGCCAATTTTCACATTTTGATAAGGGGTACCATCATCATTTTTTGCAAAAAATTGAAAAAAATTAAAATTTTCAGATTTAAATGCCAATCGATTGGGCTTTTTATTACGAGCAAAACGAGGTATGACATTCTATATTTGGACAATTTTTAACATTATTTTAGACAAAAAATGGATATATATTTAGGAAAATTAGGATTGAGATTTTATTGCAAAAGCAGTTTTATCCTTGCCACGTCAACAAGGGCCACGAAATGCAGGAGACGTATATGTCCTTTAAGTTGAATCTAATTAGAGGCTGACTATGTTTTTTCGTCAATAAAAGCGAATACGGCCAGTATCTGGGCAGTAGCAGTAGCAATAGCCTAATGAACGTCATGGACTTTTCCTTGTCAAAGCGTCCTTTTCCATCCAGATTTATAACTTGTCATCATACATTTAAACATGCTTTCTATTTATTTGAATTTATTTATTTATTTATTTATTTATTTATTTCGTTGTTTTACCGGGTTTTTATCGATAGAACTTAATATTTTCGATATTTTCTTCTTTTCAAAGCAGTTTTTTCCCACTTTTTTCGATTCTTACAAGCAGTGTTTAGCTAAATCCATAACAGATGGCGCTGTCAACGTGTTATCCGATACACAAACCTCCGTCATAAAATAAAATCAAACAAAATATACATAAAAGTAGATACCAATAGATGGCTCTCTTAAAGTTACGTAGAAAAAGGGTTTGTGACATTGCTAAATATTTCTCCTCATCTGGCAACGCCGTTCCGGAACCGGAAATAAAACTGGAAATCGATAAATAAGGACATTATTGAACAAATTAAAAAAGTGTATTGTTCTGTTTAAGAACTACTCCAAAGATATTTTAATATCGAGGAAGGCATCGTAGAATTAAAATTCGTTAACAACGACTTGTTGGAGAACATGGGTGATAAGTTGGAGGGTAGGTTAAGAAAAGAGTTTGACATAGAAAAGATCTTTGATTTTGGAGTACTCGCAAACTGTTGCAATTCATAGAAATCGCACGTGGTCGGTGGTTTCTGTTTTTTTTGGGGAATTCCAGTCAGAAAACGACAATATTTCGGAGAAATTATCTTACACAGATTACTAAGAAATTCACACGAGGTTGTTTGGATGCGATCAAATGAAATAATTTTTGCGTTCACATAAAAGAGGCGGAAATCATGGCTTCTAGAGTGGAATTCCAAATTCCAAAAATAGGGTACTTAATGGTATTTCGGGCGAGGATCGCATCCTTGCTAATTTGATGGGTTGTATCTGGGCTATTTGTGTTAATTACCATGGAGTATGGAATGAATGAATGATTATTATATTCTTCTGCCCAGTTAGCATTACTCACAATATGTATATACATATATGTAATGTTCCCCAGTTGAACAATTTTTCTTGCTTATTTTTGGGGTTCACTTTCCCACCGAGAGCAACAGAGCAACAGAGGAAACTTGTGTGACTCGTCGAAGAAGAAAGCAGCGTCGCACAAATTACATTAAAAATGCAAAAATTCATAAATTCATGACGTGTCGCCGTGGCCCCCTCTTTCCCCCTTTTGCACCCCTTCCCACACCCCTTTCATGACAAACCCCCATCCCCCACCCCTTCCACTTGCCAGCTCCTTTGTTGCTCCTTCTGTTGTTACATGGCATTCCTCTTGGCAAAACAAAATGGCGCATGGCAGGAGACGGCAAATGGGGCTTCCCCCCTTATAAACCCCCCCTAAAAACGACTTGAGTTAATTATTCATGCAATGTCGCTGGCAGCCAGTGCAAAAGGGACAGCAAAGGACCCTTTTTAATATTTATGAACACAACCGATTCTCTAATTATAATTAGGAATTGAAAAGTTAGCACAGAGCAACAACAACAACAACAACAGCGGTGGAGAGGCACGCAACAAAAGTTTGTGTGCACTGAATCATAATTAAAGGGGGAAACGGCACCCCTGGCAAAAAGGGGGGTAGTTTGGCATCCGGCAAAATGGCGCACACAATGGCATTTTAATGGAGGCACTCGACTGGCTGCTTAAAGAATATCTTTTGGGAGTATCTTTAACTGGAATTCAGGGTTTCAGGACTCCAGGACTTGGGGACTCCAGAACTTGGATATTCCAAACATGCGACGTGATTTTCCGGCAGAACCACTCACGTTCCATTTCGTTGGAGCGTGTCGCCAGCTTAGAAAACGCACAAAATATTGACACGATTTAATTTCTTGTTTGTTTGTTATCCCTGCAGCAGCACAAAATGGAAGAGAACGGAGAACACAGAACAGAAACCCATTTGAATATCCTTAATCCCCGAATCGCTTCCTGCTCTTCTATCTTCTAATTACCCAACAACTCAGGGAAGTAATGAAGCAGCTCGTGCCGTGATTTGCTCCACGTCACGCTTCAATTTCACCCAAAAATTGAAAAAATCAAGGAATCTTAAGGGAGCGGGGAAAACTGAAATTTTCCCGCCGTCTATTTGTGGCAGCGCGATCGTATTTCAAATGAAACAATTGAGCGAAGGCCAGTGGGCTGGCGGGGCGTGAAATTGAAGCCAATTATCGGGGGAGGAGGAAAGGGAAGCTTCATAACTTTCATCGAAGTCGCGGGTTTCCACTGGGAAAAATCATAGGGGAAATGTGACGAAAGGTATTTGAAAATTTTAGTACTTAACTTAACTTGGCTCTTAAAAAATATTTGTTTTAAGGGAAATAAAACTGATTTTTCCAGTATTTTATGTTCCAGAATATTATTTTATATTATATTATTAAATACCTATATTATTATATTTATTATATTATATTTATTATTATTAATATTATTTTAAAGGAGTTTAATCCATATTTAAACCTACAAAAATATAAAGAGCACTGAAAACGATACTCAAACTAAATTTAAAGGATTACAAAATAATTATTATATCTCAAAGTAAAATTATAATTAAGAAAAATAATTTTGAGTGATATGGAATACGCCTTTTTGCTTTAAAATAGGTTCCACATTAAAATAATATATTGACTAATTTTTTAGTTCCTTAAAAGTATTAGAAAATATATTTTTGATATCTTCCTTCTCATGTAAACTTTTCCTCCAGTGCCCCCTTGTCATCTTGCGGCGGAACCTGCCATCCCGGGGAAATCCACTCCACTTGATCAGCATCTTGGCTGGATGATGGGCAGATTACGAGGGCGCTTCTATTAATAAACGGACGCCGGAGCGAACGAACCCATAAGTCAAATCGAACGGCGAGAGTCCAAAAACGTAGCGGCGTCTGCTTCTGCTGCCCATTTTCCCTACACATTTCCCGCTTTCCCGGCTGTCTCCGTCTTTGTCCGCTCTGTTTTTTAGGGCTTAAGTGGGCTTAGCCAGCTCGACAAATGTGCAGCGCATCCGAGTTTTCTGTCCCGTGTCCCGTGCCACTGGAGCTGTTTTATGTTTTAGCTGCAACTGCACATCCAAAATGCAACATGCAACGTGGGCTTAAGTAGGCTTAACTCGCTGCAGCAGAAGGCGCGTTTTATTTTTGGATTTTTGAGTTTTCGAATTTCTGAATTCCTCTATTTGAACTTCCCCCCTTGCAGTTCATAATTTCTAGTTGATTTTCCCTTAATTTGTCTCAAGTTCAGCAAGGCTTTTCCTTGGCTTTCCCCTACACTTTCGCTTTTCCTCCATTCGCGCCATTAAGTTAATGCCCCGAATGTCCTTGTCTTCGTCTCCTCGCTCCTTGTACTTTGCCGAAATTAAAGTGTTTTCCCCGCGACATTTACATACGGCATTTAGCAAACATATGGCTGCGAGTAACTTCATTTATTTCGTGGCAGCCACCCCGTGGAAAAAAATAAGAGAAGAGAAATACATTGGAAAGCGGGCCGGGCGCAATATCCATAAAATGCGAAGATAACCATAAGTCCTGTTTAAGTCGCCTGTTTTGCGGCCATTTGGGGGGAGGGGAATGCGCTGCAGAGGGTGCACTCAAAAAAAAAATTGTACTATTGTCAGGAAAATTAATAAAGGAGGGTATTTAAGATATATACATTTTTCCCATTTAATTGCTTAGTTAAAAAGAGAATTTAAAATGTAATGAAAGGAAAAATTGAGCCATTAATTTGTAAATAAAGATTAAAAACTAAACTTTCCTTAGATTTCTCATTAAATAAATAATATTTATGAGAAAGTCCTTTGGATTTTCAAAATATTTTGAATACATTTTAATTTACAGAATTTTTATGTTTATTTCACTGAATATCATAATTTAATAGTTAAGATTTAATTTAATAGTTACATTTTAAATGCATTTTGGAGAGGGAATTAAAATTAAATATTAAAAAAATCCTTTAAATGAAATATAGAATTTATAGAATTTTTAACTTTAAATTCATTTTTGAGAGGAATTTCAGCTGGTTTAAGTTGGTACCAACTAATATCACAGCTCAAAGATATAATATATTATTTAAAAATATTTTTCCTGGTGTACATACGTTTGTGCCTGGGGTGCGTAAAGGTCCATCCTGCCGCAGGACCCCTTCTCCCCTCCTCCACCTCCTGCTCCCTTAGCTGTGAGTTGGTTCATCTACATAGCAATAAAATAAAAGGCAAAGGCGCTTCTCCTTCTGCGGATGCTGCTGCCAAGGCATTAACCTAATTTTATATACATTTAATTTTATTTTATTTAATTTTAACACACACACGCATAGCCGAAACGAGGGTGAGTTTTCCCGGGGAAATGGCTTACTTAGAGTGAGAGGAGGGGAAATCTCTGAATATGGATGTGTGTGCTCACTATTCTGGATCAAGGAATCAGGCTGAACAAACTTGATTATCCTGCGACCAGTGTCAAGTGCATTCGCGGACAGTCCTAAGCACGGTTTTCATGGGAAATTTCTCTCCCATTTTCCCGCTTTTCCACTGAAACTCGCCCCCCTGACAATTTGTGCGATGCTCGTGCGCATATTTCATAACTTTTCGCATAAGCTGCCCCAAGATAAATGTGCACAATCGAAAGCTGCATGGCCAAAACAACAAACAGAGAAACAAGATATAGAAGGGGGTATGCCCCCATACCATATACCCTCTACCATATATACCATCTACATGGGTTGGCCAATTTAGAAGCGATTTTTGAATAACTCGACTTGCGAGAATTGTTCGTGCGCCGTTTAGACTTTCTGAACAAGATTTATACAGCAAATGTGTTAACTTGTACATCATTTGATGGAGTTACTGCTTCTGTTGGCCCGGCCAAACTTTTTTGGCCCCGGCATTTTATTTATGGCAATTGGATTTGTGAGTTATGTTTTTTGGCTCTCTGTTGTTGGGTTTTTGGGAGGAACTTTTCAAACTTATTCTGCTCGCTGGAAAAATCTAATTTAAACAGAGTCTGCCGAGTTTAACGGCGGCTTTGGTCAGTTTTATTGTTTTCTTGGGTCCGGCTTTGTGATGAATTTGCATCTAAATCGAATGGTCTGCCTGCGGCTCCATTAAAAGGAGTAAGGGAATTTGTGCAGATATTTTTTCCAGATTTTTTCAGATTTTTCAGGGCATGCGGTCGCATTGCATTAGCATAATCAGCTCGAATGGCCGGACTCAAAGGATCAGCTCACTGTTTCCTTTCAATTTAATTTCAAATATTCCAGAATCCAGAATCCTGCATCCGAATGGAGATTCATAACTGGCAGGGCTTTGTGAATTTTTACTATCTCCTCTTGACCGATTACATCCTACCATTTTACCCATCTCCCATTTTCTACGAGTAACTTTTACATTTAAATTTTCATTAAGTATTCTGCATACGCATAAATAAACTTGGAACGTGCTCGAAAGCACACAGATGCAAAAGGGATGTGTGTGCATCCTGGCATCCTTGCACACATATATATGCAGGCTGACACAACAATCCCTTTGTTGTCCTGGTGGGCGGGAAAAGGGGGTGTGGCATGCAGATTTTCGGTGGCCCAAACAAAAACATGAAAAGTTTGCAAAAATAAATTTATATTATGTTCATAAATTCATAGAGCCGCTGCTGCTGCTGCCGCACAGCCAGAGATCCTGCAAAAAGGACATTACCCACACACACACCGAAACAGAGGAGTGGAGAGGATGTCCTGGCCGTTTTTGATATGCAAATTTCAACAGTGGCCTCCTCCGGCTGCGTCAACACCCAAAATAACAGCCAATCAACTGTGGCAGGACATGGAGGCCAGGATGGCCAGGATTTCGAGGAGCAGGGGTGGAATGGCTGGCAGGACACTGTGTAGGCCTGGTCATGGCGTAACTCGCAGCAATCCTTTCAACATGTTGGCCGGGCTCCGCTTTCTGCTCCTCCCGCCACTCCTGCTCCTCGGAGGCCATTAAAATCATCACACACCTTGGACAAAGGGTTCAACGGCAGGGGAGAGGGGAGAGGACAGGGGGCGGTTGGTGGGAGTGGCAGGAACAGGACTGCGGCATGTTTGCTGTTTGCAACGTCCACACCAGGATAAACTAGCCGCGAGTCCTGAAGTCAAAACGAAATAAGAATACCTTAACTTGAAAATCAAAGTATTTTTTAACGTTTTATTTCTGGTTTATTTGGATAAAAATTTGATAGTCCTAAATATATCTCAAAAGCATACTATTGAGTATTTCTGATAAAGAATCTTCTAAAAATAAATACGTAAAACTAAATTATAAATACATTATTACAATAAATACAAAAAAATCATGAAACACAGAAAATCTTAATTTTTCTCAATAAAATCAGTTTTTTGTCCAAAACAAAGCCAAAAATTGTCCAAACATAGAATGTCATACCTCGTTGAGCTTGTAATTAAATTCCCAATCGATTGGCATTTAAATCTAAACCTTTAAATTTTTGTCAATTTTTTGCAAAAAATCATGATGGTACCCCTTATCAAAAATGTGAAAATTGGTCAAAAATTTCGTTTCTCCAGACCATCCGGAAAGTGACGAGGATTTATTTATTATATTTTTAGCTGCTCAAAACGGTATGCAGTTTTGATTTAGGTCAATTTTTGACCAAGTTACAGCAAAAAAACCCTAAAAAAAATCTTTTTTTTGCCAAAAACCCTAACCCCAATTTTCTATTCCAAAAAAAGTATTTTAGACAAAACAATTGAAATAATGATCCAAATATTCGTAAAAAAATGGCTTTAAATTTAGAACTTACAATTTTGAATATTTATTTTTAAAAGAAGTGATGCAGAAATAATAACTCTCAAAAGTGCAAACTGCTTCCCATAGTCATTGAACTCCTACCCAGAAAAAAGGCGACGAATGACAACGGCAATGCTGCCATCGATGTCCTGCTCCTGCCCCGCCTCCTTTTCCCCCCTCACTGCCCCCCTGCAGAAGCCCCCTTTTCCGGAGTGTCGACAATGTTGCTTCAAAAATATTGCCACCGCAGCACATTTCATGTTTGTTGTAGCCGGGCTCTGGTGCTTCTGCTCTTCCGTTTCTGCTCTTCCGGCGCTGCGTGCATTTATAAATTATGCTGAACATGTAAAGTGCCATTTTGAATATGAAATTTGATGCTTTTTTAAGCCCACCAGCCTGACCAGCCAGCCAACCCGGCCAAAGGAGCAGCTCCTCCATCTCTCCATCCCCTGGAAAAATGCAGATGCATTCGGGCTTCACATCCTTTGTTGACTCTGGAATATTTTATGGGGCAGCTGAAACTGTTTTCTCATATTTTAATTACTTGCAGAATGCAGTGGACATTTTTCTCCATTTTCCATCCTGTTTTTCCTGTCTAATTTGGCCTCATCCATATTATTTTGCCAGGGGGAAGCCCCATTTGTACTCATTTTGTGGTGAGAGTTATGGAGTTTGGGGGTTTCCAGGGGTTCCAGGGGTCAACTGCAGCTAATGGTGAGTCATGGCTGCAATTGCTCTTAAGCCAAATTGCATTCGGCCTGCTCATTCTGCCCACAGAAAAAAAAGCACCGGAAAAAGTCCACAGAAAAGGTCAGAAAATCAATCGGCCGCCCGGCCAAAGCAACTAATTCATTTAAATCTAGCAAAATCTGAGAAAATCCCTGGCAACGACCTTCGGGATTTCAAAAGAGATTTCACGAATGTCAACCGAACGCTTCAACGCCAAAAGAGATGTGAGATGGGCAGTGGACAGCCGGATGGTTGGATGGTCTATATGGAGAGTATGGAGAAGAGAGCCCCGCCCCCCTGTCTTCCGCCCCCCCTAGAATCACTAGAATCCCTGGCCACGTTAAGCTAAGCAAGCAAATCACCCGGCCGCGCAACCCGTGTGAGCTTTTGGCTAAAATAGTTGGCAACACCACATTAAACAATGATGCCCACACAAGAGAGAGCGAAAGAGACGGGACTGGTGTAACAGAAAGAGAGGCAGCATGCTGGTAGAAAGAGAGGGGCATAGTCTGCGTGCGTGAGAAAATGAGGCAACACAGCAAAAGTCGCAGAACTTTAGCAATTTGAAGCTAATATGTTGACAATCTAGCCGAAGGAAAAGGAGCGGGAAAAGGACGAGCAAAGGACGAGGACCAGTGGCACCATCTATGGTTATGTGTATTTAAGTCACTGCCAAAGCCGCGTGGAAAACCGGGAGGGGGTGGGGCTGGTTTTGGGAAAAGTCCGAGGCGGGAAGAAAAGGACCAGCTAGTGATGATATCCACTGACGGCGATTTCTGCTTACAAAGTTGTTAACAGTGGTAATTTTAGCCAAAGGATACTCACTCAAAAATATATCCTTTGTTGTTTTAGAAAATCGATTTATATTTTGATTTTATTTTTTAAATATTCTTATATTTAAGGAATTTATAATCATAAGTTTTTATTCCTTAAGAATTTTTTAAGAAGCTTTTAAAGGAGCTAATTTAGTTTTTGAAATATTTACTCAAAAATATGTCCTGTGATGTATAAAGAAATGTATTTAAAATGTTCTTATAATTCGTATATCTTATAATATACAATAATGAATTTACTTAATAATTTGTTAATAGCTTCTTAGGGAGCTAATTTAATTTTTAAAATCGGCTATTAAAATTCGAGAGAAATCAGAGACGCCCAAAATAAATAATATATTTATAATTTAAAATACTATTTAAAATACCACGTTTTTAATTTAAATTTTTCCTTTATTTTTTGTATGCAGATAGAAAAAGTCCTTCGACTTCTTGCTCACCTCTAGGCCGCAATATTTTATTGACAAATTTCAGCGAGCGAATGCGTGCCGTTGGTTTTTCTTTTCTTACGCTCGTATGAGTAACACAAAGCTCCCAAAAAGGGGCGTGCGGCGGAGGGGGAGTGGCCGGCCGAGGAATCCGGGGACAACTCGTAAAAAGTGGATTTTACTGCTTAACTCTGGCACATCAAATGAAACAAATGGAAAACGCACACAGCAGAGCAACTGGAGTCACGAGCGGAAAATGCGGAAAAATCAAGGGGCGGCGGAGGGCGGAGGAAAACTCGCACGAGCTTTCCATATAAATTCGCCCGTCTTTTTTCTGCATAAATAAAATAAAATGCAATATTTTCCGCTGCATTTCAGCATTTCAGTCGGGCTGCAGCCAAATCCCTCGCACAAAAGTCAGCAATCAAAACAGATTAAAATATGATTTGACAGCTCCGAAAACAAATATAAATGCATATAGATATTCATATCGCGTTCGGCATTCACTTGCAAGTTTCAGCCGATTTCAGTTGGCATTTCAGTTCGATTCGAATCGCTTCGATATTGTTTCCATATTTAACTAGAGCCCCGCCGTCAGGAGTTGGGATCTGGGGATCTGCGGATCCCCGGATCCGGATATATCTTCCTGCGACTGGTAAGCCGGCGATTGTGCGACTGGCATTTTTATCAAAGCGTCTGCCTGATGCCTATTAAAAATTTAAATCAATTTCCAATATGGATTCCGCATATCCTCGCGATATCTTTGGCCCTGACACTTTTGTTTTATTATTACAATGCCCCCGTCCATTTGCGAGTTAAGGGTTAAGTTCCTATCGCGTTTCCGAACTGAAACTGTCACTGTTTGCAGCTCGTATCTTCGGAATGGATGGCGATATTCGCGGATTTGGCCGCTTTATGAATCGCATTCTACCCACCTGGTGCGGCCGAAAGCCGGGTGATTGCAATTATCAGTTAATAAGGACGACTAACTGACCCAAAGCAGATTTGCTGCAATTAGCCAGGCCGCAGGATTCCCGTTTCGCAGGAGTGCGTAAGTCGCAAAGCCCGAAATGCCGGGCAATAATTAAATTATCATTAACGATGTCGGTTTAGCAGGGTCACATGGACCGAACACCATTTAAGCGGGCCCCAAATTTGAGCGGGGAGTTCGAGAATCCACTTAGAAGGAAATCTATCCTGTTTTTGTATTTTTAATGGGCTCACAAAAGATAAATGCACTTGTAATTGGTAATGAAATGGGATTACTTTAATTCAAAAATGAGAGTCATAGAAATCCTTGGAATTTATTTTATATCTATTATTTTTTAGACACTTGATAATTTGAAAAGAAAAATTTTTTTTAAAAAAAGTTATGTTACACAATTTTTTTAAATCTTAAGAACTGCACAATGATAAAATATCTTTATAAAAAAAATTGTTATTATTATTATTTTTTAGATACTTCATAACTTAAAAAATAACATTTAAAAAAAAAATTTTTTCATTAAGTAATTTTGTCAAATTTTCTTGCAAACTCCACAATGGTAAAATATCTTTATAATAAAGATTGTTTTTATTAACTAAGAGGTTATCAAATATTAATAAATATTTAATGTAGATACTACATTGTAAAATAAATTCCCCCAAAATCGACCTTAAAATAATATTCTAACCACTCACCCTACAGAAATCCATAGCCCAACCACAAATCACAGATTTGCGCTGTTCTCGACTAACAAATTGGAAAATATATGAAAAGCAAAACCGAAATGCCGCCAAATGGGCTCGAAATGTAATTGTATTTGCATTTGCATTCGGACCTAGCACAACTGTACTTGGGGTTATGTGTGTGCTGTGCAAATCCACGCAAAATTCCGAAATTCCAGGGGGGCTGGGGTTCAAATCGGACCGAGAGGGTTGAAGTGTGCTTAAATTCTCATTAGACGCATTAGTGGCGTTGACCAGCTGCCACGCCCACCGACCACCGCCCACTGCCCTTCCTACCTTTTTGCACCTGACCATGCCCAAAATTCAATAATAATAATTGATTGCTTATTACAAACGCACTGCATATGTGCCTCAAATTTATGGGGGAAATCGAGGGGCGCAATTTGGGTGGCTTTTGCTAATATTTACGCATTAGTTGTTTGCCGATATATGAGGTGTATCACCACCCCCCAAAATCCACCCTGTAAATGCCGAATAACCAGCACACCTGCACAGACCGAAATCATCATTAAATTTTAATGTTTTCATTTCGGTTTTGTGCACGCAACAATTTTAATTATTAACTTTATAATTATGCAAAATCACGAATTACATTAGAATCACTTTGTTATGCCGATTTGGTTTACGGTCGCTTTGAGCTCGAGTTCGAGTGAATTGCGAGCTGATGTGGCACTTCTAATCAAGACTCAGATGCCATTGCCCCTCCTCCTCCAGGGAAAAGCAGCCACAATTATTAAGCCCTGTGGAATTCCATAATCAACTGAAAGTAATAACAACGCAGAGATGGAATATATTTCAGTAATGGCCTAGGCTGAAAAATAATGGGCAGATATGGTTTTCTGATGTAAGATTAATGTAATATTAAAAATAAAGAGAAATCTTTGCTAATTTCAATCAAAATAAGTAGATTGAAATATAATATATTTTATATTTAAAGTGAATCAATAATTTGTAATGTTATTTATAAATTGTAAAACAAAATTATTAAAAATATAATTCTCATCTGAAAATATAACATATATTCTTTGGAATATTTTTCAATATATTGTTTTTTGCGCAATTTTACAGCCTCTCAAGGGTTTTTTATTAGCGATTTGTGTGTTTGAAACCCAAGGGAATAATTCTGGGAAATACCCCTTACTTCGTAGCGATAAGTGGCCTCTATAAAGTCAGCTCACTCGATGAAAACCGCTTTAGTTGAACAAATTCCGTGAAATGGAGCACCAGTTCGTTTTGAAGTTGCTTCTCGTCTTGCTGTTTGGCGAAGTACTGCCAGCTCAAGCACAGAGGTTCCCAAACTACCCCAGTTCCTTGAGCAGCCCGCTGGAACCCATTTCCACCAAGGTGCTGATCCTGTCCAGCGTCGTCATCCTGACTTTTGTTTGGCTGGGATGCTCCTACTTCATGGCCAATCGTCACCAGAAGGCAGTTCAGTATCTGCAAAAGCAGCTGGACGAACTTTGGTTGCTGCAGGCGAAGCCCTCCGTCTGGCCACATGCTCCCTTCATCCCGAATCCCCGGGAGCAGAATCCTCCGGAGTATATTCCGCCCAGGGATCCGCAGGAGCAGGAACAGGAGGCCATCGAGGCGCAGGAGAGGGCCGAAAAGGCTAGGGCTTTTTTGGAGGCCCGAAACAGCGAAAAAGAGTGAGGTTTTTCTACTTTCTAAAGTAGGTAAATATTAAAAAAAATAATGGTTTAAAGTTCTACAAAAGAAATATTAATTATAATTTTTTGTAATAAAAATTCAATATATTTAATTCAGAATTTTTATTTTACAAACAAAAACATTAAAAACTATAAAATATTAATTATTTTATAGCCATGAAAGGAGGAAATTAATTTTGCAAAGATAAATCACAAATTGTATTTCGCTATTTTTGGCGTTCTTAAAATTATATTTATTTAAGACACTATACCTTAAAGAAATTATAAACAATAAACTACATTTACAAGAAAAAAGTGCTTTATTAACAATTATTTCATAAATATTTGCCAATCCTATTCTTAAAATGTCATTTTTGGATATTTTGCTTAAAACAGTAAGCTCTGTCTTAACCTTTAATCTTTAATGATTATCTTCAAAATTGTTTAGAGTTTAGAACATGCCTTTCGATTTATGAGCAGAAGTGCGCAATGTTGGTCCACCTGATGACCCTGGGCCTCGGCCTGTTGGTCCACTTCGTCCTGGGGATTTCGGGGCAGTACGAGTCGGTGAACTGCTCCAATCCCTTCACCGAACTCACCGCCTGCGGCAGGTTCTCCCCGAATGGATGCTGTGCCAAGGGATGTGTGAGGAACCTGCGGGGCCGATGCGTCCAGGAGCAGTGCACCTCGTCCTGGACCGCCTGGCTCCGGAAGCCGGTGACCATGAGCTGCTACTTCCACTGGTTCCTGCTGATCTTCGCCGGGATTATCACCGCCATCATGATGGGCCTGGTGGTGTGCAACGTGGGCTGCGAGCTGAGGCGCCACCTTCGCCAGCGGAGAGTCGAGCGGTTCAGGCGCTTCAGGGACCTGAGTGGCGTCTCCATTGGATCCACTCAGTGCTAAGGGGAAACACCACGTGTGTGTGGGGATAAGAACGGGAAGTGCCCGAGGGATTTGGCCATAATCTGCAATACATTAGCGGCAGCTTTGCTCTGGATTCCAATTCAATTCTTTGGGTTTTGCCCCGGCCATGTAAGCCATGTAAATTACGATTCGCCACCTCGGAAATCCTATTAGTAGTTAAAACCTGATTAGGAAATACTTGCGGCCGAGGTTCGGTTTTGGGATGCTCGCATTTGCCGAAAGCAAATAATAATAAATGGCCTCGCATGCGAAATGCTTTGTGGATGTGGCACAGGATGTGAATATATGCCCTCCAGGGTGACACCTCTCCAGTCGAAGGTGATGCCGGAATTTAGATGGCGACGGAGTCGAGTCAAAGGTGCAATAACCCAACCGAAGGGGCACATAAAACTAAATGGCTGCGGGTTGCGTTGCCAGTCCTCTCGAACCCCCCACTCCTTTCCCCTGGAATTCAGTTGCTATTGCGGTGAAGATAACACCCATAAGGGTACACTCAAGGACATTCAAAGAGCAGCGAGTGAATGCTGAGGAAAAATCATGTGAATAAAGCTTAGGAAAATATCTATTTGATTATATTATTTTTTTTTTTAATTAAAAACTTTTTAAAAATTTAGTAAACTATAAAATTGTTTTTTATTTGAAAAGTAACTCTATAAACCTCTTACAGAAAAATAATTCGATATGAAATAGGGTCATTTCTACATTATTTCATATCAATAAAAAGCCTATAATATTAATTTCAAAGTTATGATTCAAACATATCAATTTGATATTACATCTTTTCATAAATAAAGTATTTTTTGAACAAGTATGGTAAAAAAAGATAAATATCATCGTTCTTCATATCAAAATGATATGAATAACTTGAATAACACATATCAATCTGATCTTTTGTCAATTTTTATTGGTTTTTCTTTGTATAAATACTTTATTTCCTAAATATTTTTATACATTTCTAATTTTATTCCTTAACCCCTGCTGTACAGTTTATATGTGCAGATATAAATGTATATACTTTTGGTATAACTGAAAGTCAGTCAGGCATGCAGCCAAAGCTAAAAGCGCTTCCAACCGCGCAGAAAATGAAATGGAAAATATTGCTGGGAGCTGGTGGCTGTTGGGAAAAGGGAAAATAAAAAGGAAATAAACGAGCCAAAAAGGAAAAGCTTTGCGAAAAGGTTGCCATGTGTGCGGGGGTTTCAGGTCCCGGGTAGCAGATTTAGAGGTTGCTTATGTGTGATTTAGTACAGCATGCGCGAATATGGCGGCGATAATTCTTTAAAAATTGGAAATTGTTTTCCAATCGATTTCGCATTTAGCCAAAAAGCACTCAACACAAAGACACAAAACGGGAGGGCAGACGACCGAGTGTCTTTTATAAACTTGTGTAGTTGGTGGTTCGCCGTTCACATATGCGAACATTCAGATACAGATACAGATACAATCCGCACACATTCGACTGACTGTGTATTTATATTTGATAAAAATGTATGAAAAATACAATATTTCGTTATTTTTCACCTGGCTGCAGCTTTGAAAAGGATTTGGCAGCTGAAATCATGGATTTGGATTTGGCTTTGGCATTGGCTTTCCTCTGTAGTTTGTTTATTTTCCTGGCTTGTCAAGTGAAAAGCGTTTGAATGAATTTTGGGGGAGGGGGAAAAGAAAGGGCAAGGGCTTGGCTACCATAAAATGCAGGAGCAATTAAATTTGATCACTTAGATTTAGGTACGATACATAAAAAACAAAAGGGGTGAGAAATGTAGATTTCTATTGGAATACAATATATTTTTAGATAACTTAAAGGTTAAAGAAATATTTAAGAAATGTTTATATACGTTTTAAATTCTTTTAAATAATTGTATAATATTCTCCAATATTTTCTCTCTCTGCACCAAGCTGAATCAAAGCCGGCTGACTCCTTTTAACCACATCAACCGCCCATCCTCATTCAGCCAAGTTTATATAAAAGCGATTCTCATTTCTTGATGCTCGTAAGCAACCAAAACATTTTCCCTCATTGTGTGAGTCGAGTCCTGGGAGTCCTGCACAAAGGACTACAATGGGCACAAAAGGTTAGGTACACACACACACAGATAGCAGGGGGCGTGTTTCGGTTTTTTCGGTTTGGGGTGGACCCAAAAAGCAACGTTCCAGGGGAGTGGGCGATTCGTGACATATTTTATTTGCACAATGACAATACGAGTTACTCGATGAGGAAGAAGAGGGTTTGGGGGGAGGTGGAAGGACACCCGCAACCCGCCATTACACAAACACACCCTCATTTCCACCCCACCCACACCAGCCCTCCCACAATTACAGTTACAGTTGGGAAAGAAGGGCAAAGGGCGGGGGAAAAACAGAAGCAGTAGCGCACAAAGTAGTAAAATAAGTGCAAAGGATAATGCGAATTGAAATGACAAAACCCGGAATAATCATTGGCTCCACACTCTTGAAGATACATGTAGAATGGGTGGGGTTTTTTTTGGAATGGTAGGGGGAGAATTCCAGTACCACTGATAAAGGGCAAACCTTTTAGCGTTTTGCCGCCGGCATTTACGCATTTTATCAACACTAAAGTCGGCTCTATAAAAAGTTAGTATCGCAAATAAAACAAAAGTAAAGATTCGCCACAAAGTATATTAAATGGGAATTAACTACAGTGTTTTTCGGAAACCAAAGAGGCGTTTATTACCGAGAATTTATAGGCCTTGGATTTTATTATCAAAGATCCAAAAGTTCTAAAACTATATAAATTGATGGTAAATTATAATATTTAAAAAAATCGATATGAAACGATGATCGATTATACATTATGTAATATCAATTTTAATTTGATATGCGGTCTCGTAAATTCGATATGCTCGACAAGAGTATTTCATGTTAAAACGATATGCGTATTGCGTAACCAGAAATTTACATATGCATATCGATTTTACGGCAACATCCTTTTATTTGTGTGTATTTTATGCCTTTTAAGTAAATTAAAATTAACTCATTTTGTTGCCAAGTTTAAGGATTGCTGAGACCCCCACACACTGGCATCAAAATCAAATCGCGCGCATGACAATATTGTCAATTTTATTTGCCGCCATTTTTATTGCAATCTCGCTGCGACGTTCCCTTCTGTTGGGGACTATCCTATAATTTTCAGCTCCTTGGGCTCCTCCGCACATCTATTCCTTCTATTCCCGGACTGGAGGCTCGTAAAATATTTTTATGTATTTTTTATTTACCCGGGGCCGCCATGCATGACCCCAATATGCGACTTGGGGTTCGGGGTTCGGGGTTCAGAGGGCGGGATGCAATTGGTGGAGCGGCTGTGGCTGCTCCTTTTGGCTTTTAATGTGCGCCATTTTATTTGCCACAAAACCGACACACGGCACCATTAAAAAGCCATAAGCGTTGAGCCCACCGCCAACCTACACTCCCCATTCCTCTGTTCTTCTTCCTTTTTAGCCGGACCCGCGTTTAGACGTTATTAGAATTCCTTCTGCCACCGCCTGACCTCCATTCTCGTCGGCCATAAACTGGGCAAAACATTTTGATTACAATTTTTATGATTTTTAGGTCAAAATTTGGCATCATAAAGTGGCCAACAAGTAAATTTGAAATGAATAAATAAAGGCCAGTCGAAATATGAGACGAGTTTTATGGCCATCATTTTGTTTTCGGCCATAAACGGGGGTCTCGACCAGCAGCTGGGACATTTCTGCATTATTATCTTCGTTTTGGGGGCTTGTTTATTGAGAAAGAGAAATTCTGGCAATTATTTTGCTTTCCTGAGTTAATATTTCAGCTCCGATTTTAATGAGGCCCAAAGCTGCTTTTACTGCAGAAGCTCTAGAAATTAAATTTAAATTAAAAACCCTTTGTCTAAGCAGGTGCCATAGATACAGAGATCCTTCAAGGGGACAGAAAAAAACAGCTGACATATGGCCCAAGTGAAAGTCAGTTAATGGGGATAACCGGGGAATTGGCCGGGGTAAATCCAAACGAACCCAAACTGTGTGCCTGGCAGATAAGAGCGTCGAAGATTTATTGCCAACGCAATGAGTTAAGAAAGACAAGTACCTAAGGGAAAAATACAGCAGCCAAGATGGAGACCATGATGATTACGTCGAAATTAAGATGATGATGATGATGATGAGTTTGTATGTTGCAAACAAAGAAGCGGGCCAGCGGCAATAATAATGATGAAGCTGCCGCATACTGACAAAGTAAATGATGGGGAATCAGCCCAGAGTCGGGGGTTTTGTTCTGAAGTGAAACCAGAGAAGAACTGGTTCTCTGATTGTCTCTATAAGGAATGGTGAGGGGGCTTCAAATGGGATCCAACGGGGGTGGGATAGGCAAATAATGGCTGACAGCATGCGTCGTGTCTTAAGACAGTTTCAAGATGGCGCTTCCTTAGCAGAAGTACGAGAATCGCAAAGGGGTCTTGTGAAGGGAGGGATATATAAGTAAGCACTATAAAGAAAAATCTCTATACAAAATTCTTAATACTACAAATAACCAAAAAATGGTATATTTAATAAAGAGTATAAGTTAAAAAAAAGTCTAATGTTTTTTTGTATAAGTATGATACAAAGTTAAGTTAAGATATTATATTTAAAATAAAGACTTTGTAGGTTATTATACCTCATTTGTTTATAAGGTAATTTATAAGTAAATATTTAGGGAAAAATTAAATTTATTTATTTTATGTTATTATCTTTTAATTATTTATTTATTGCTACAAATAACCAAAAAATTCTAGATTTGATGAAGAACAAATATGAACAAGTTACAAAGTAAAGATATAATTTTTAAAATAAAGACTTTGTAGGTTATTTTACTAAAATTGTTTATGAGGTAATTTATAAGAAAACATTTAAGGAAAATTAAATTTATATATCTTTTTTATTTTATATCTCCTAACCATTATTTATTTATTTTTTCTGCGTGACTCACGCTGCTATCATCGCTGTGCTTCCCCCGCACAACCATATAAATACATATATATGGGAAGTTGATTTTAATTGCGGCTCATCCATTATGCGGCCTGTTTGGGCTGCTCTGCCTGGTTGACGGCCTGAGCTTGATTAACAATAATTAGGCTCGGCATTAATTACGCCGAAAAGTTAATTACGCGAGTGTGCGTATGTCGAAGCAATGAATTCAGATAGTCCTATCTGCGCGAAAACTCCCCGAAATGCGAAACTCTTAAATTCGCCAGAACAACTGCCAATTTCGAAGGAAACCCAGAGCCATTCCAGAACGGAGACAATAATAGAGTTGCTAAAAACAGCTGGAGCGCAACTTATTAACCCTTTGACGCCCCAGCAGGGCCAAATCCAGCCACACGGCGCTCGGAGGCGGCAATAAAATCAATCTTATTAAAACATTAACAGCGGGCAAAGGGGAATAAAATAAATCAAATGGTCGCCGGGTCGCAGTTTAGCCCCCCCTTTGACTTGGGCACCCCCTAAATGGATGCTTAACGCAGCGGGAAATCCCATTTCCCCCCTCCGGATTTCCCTCTTCCTTTCGGGCACTTTATTAGCCGACTTCAATCAAGGTCCCAGCATATGAAATTCAAATTTGATGAAACCCAGAAGGCAGAGGAAATCAACCCCCTCGACGCGGATGTCCTTTTATTATTATTTTTATTGTGCGGTGATTTTCCGGGGGGTTTTGTCACTTGGCGGGGTGCATATAAATGCGACATAATTTCCCTGTAATGAATAAATTGATGGATGGTTCTGTTTCCCAGGTCCATGGGTCCACCTTGGAATTAAGCACTTGCTCGCTGTTTTTCGGGGGAGGAAAAGCTGCTTTAAATTAAGTTCCCATTCCTCCGGAATTGGCTGTAAATTACAATTTGATTTTTTAATTTTTCCATTTCCCTCTCCCCGCTTTCCCCGGAAAAAAGCCATTCGTTATCCCAGCGGTTGACCGCAATTTGCCCTCGCAATTCATTATTCCATATACCATGTGCTTGCGTTTTTTTTTCCATAATTTTTATTGTTCTTTTGATTCAATTTCTATAACTAGTAATATTAAGTGTACAATTATTAAATAGTTTATATTTATATTTATAGGGGGCTCTTTAGTGGGGATATACACGGTACATATGCAGACAGTACTGGGTATATGCCATATGCGGATCTCTATACGACTAGACAACTCCTTAAAAACGGCTACTGCTTGATATATAGTTTAGCTTTATGTTTTTGGCCTTAGCTGTTTTACAATCTTGATACGTTTCTGGTTTATCTATATACGATATATACGATGGGGGAACTGAAAGTGGAACTAGGAGCGACTATATGTTCTTTGGGCTGGCTATTTTTGGCTTGATTAGTTTAGGGGGCTTGCCTTGCTTAAAACTAGATATTTGCTTTTATTTACAAAAACACTTAATTTCTGGATTTTTTTTTAAGAGGGGCGATTTGGCATTTAATCTCAATGCAAACGAAAGGGAGTAAATTTAATTATTGTTCTTCAAAAAATTAGATCTTTGGATATTAGAGCTTGAAAACTACCGACAGTTTGCTATTTCTCGATATTTCATCGATATTATCGAAAATATCGATTATTTTCAAGCTCTAAAGGATAGGGCTTTCGTTTTCATATTATTTATCTTTAGTTTAGGCAAACATCTAAAATTAATTATGAATTCTTAGTTTGATTTTTCTTCTTCATATCATCTCATTTCATATGATATCTTCAATCGATGATATCCTCGTCATCGTTGTCGTTGTTGTTGTTGCTGCTGCTGTTGGCCAGGGGCGCCTCCAGGGGGGACTTGTTGCTGCCCTCCAGGCTGTGGCTGTGCTCGTCGGCCTGGTGATGGGCGCCCAGTCCCAGGTCGGAGTAGCTGCCGCCGGCGGAGGAGGAGTGCTGCTGCATGCCATTCGGATGCACCCCCACCCCCGATCCCTGCGAGAAGTGCTGCAAGTGGTGCTGGTGCTGGTTGAGCAGCGCACCCAGGGCGTTTTCTCAGACCACGTCCGTCACCCCCACGCCGGTGTACTGGCAGGCGGACAGGCCGGCGGAGTTCGAGCGGGAAACGGGGGAGGGGGCGGAGTAGGGGCTGCCGAATCCTGCGGAGGCATGCTGCTTGGCCTTCAGCCTCAGGGTGGCGATGCTGGAGCTCATGGACGAACTCATGCAGGGCTCAGCGGCCGAGCGGTACATGTAAGGGTTGGCGGGGCTGGTGTACGGACAGGGGGCGCCCACCGCCCCCACATTGCTCGAGTTGCTCAGCGACGAGCCCATCGAGCCCGGCAGCATCGAGGCATTGTTCATGCTCACCGCCACTCCACTCGCGCCCGTGTTGAAGCAGTTCACCGAGTTCTGGTGATGATTGCCCGCCGCCACCATGGAGCCCAGTGGATTCACGGGCCACGGGAAGGGCTTGGTGCCCAGCGGCGAGGGCACCTTGGTCCAGTTGTTGTACGGATACGAGCTGTACAGCGAGTCGTCCGCGAAGGGCTGCATGAACTGGGTGCCGAATCCCGACTTGAAGTCCGCCGCCGCCACCGCCGCGTTCATCGCATTGCGCTCCCGCTTGCGCCACTTGGCCCGGCGGTTCTTGAACCACACCTGGGGATGGGAAAATAGGGGATGTTTATTAGTTTATGGGGAATTAAATGGGATTTTTTTATCAAATAAAATTATAAGATATCCAAAGGCATAAAAGAGATATTTTAATGGCGAAATTATCATATAGAAAGTGTCTACTAAAAATTCTAAAGAAATAGTTCTTTATTTTTTAAAAAAGTCTATACGGACTGAATTTCTTTGTATTGCTGTCTGAATTTTTAACTTAAGAAAATAGTTAATTTTCTATAACTTCTTCCAAAACTTAAATCTTATCTCACAAATTCACAAAAATTAGTTTGACTTCCTTATAAAAAACTTATAATTACTGAATTAAAAATTTCAGTGCCGTCAAAAAATGTATCTTGAAAAAATGGCTAACAAAAATGTATTATTTTGCATTAATAAATATACCATAAATTTGTTCTTTATAAATAAATGTTTTTTTTTATGTATTACATAAAATATTTATTGGTATTTTAAGTATCACATATATATAATTTTAAGTTAAATTCAATAAATTATATTAAAAAAACAAAACAATTTAGAAACCTAAACTATATTTTATTTACTGAAGAATTTATCGTTTTTTATGTAAGAATTTTCCTAACTTAACTCGCCAATCTTAAACTTTAATTCCAAGTTCACAACGCGACTTATTCGCAGTTTTTAAGCTGCACAGTCGGCCATTTTCTTTTATAATTTATTACTTGAAAATTTATGTATCTGCGCTGGCAAAGGCAAAGGCAAAGGCAAAACTTCCCCAAAAAGCGCTCCCCTTCACAATACGCATGTGCAGTAATTATAAATATACAAATATATACATAAATACTCCCAGTGGCAGCCTTTTTTAATGGAGAGCTTTATATAAATAAACTCGGCTTGCCACCACCGAAAAAGTCTGGGGAAAACGGAGCAAAAAGTTGCGAGGGTGCAAAAAATAAATCAAAATTATTTTGCACAAAGAAAAAGAAGATAAAAACAAAATGGCAACTTTGTAATTTATGGCTGAAGTTTGCACAGATACGGATGTTGTTTTTTTTGCTGGGGACCGAAAGACTAAAAGATACTCTTGCCTCGAGATACAGATACAAATGACAAAGAGCTGCGCAGACGTTCCCGGCATTTTGATGAGTTTCTTGCTCTTCGCCTCTTAGCTTTAAGATACAAATGTATCTGGTATGTCTATCTAGAAATGTTCACACAGTTGGAGATGCAATTAAAGCTGCAGATTCGAATTTCATGGCTTGTTGCCGCATTGCCACATTGTCCCTAAATCAACGCGTTTCCAGTTAGCGGGGTTGCAGATTTATGGCCAATGCAGGTCTGCACCCTGTGAATTCCCCTAACCCCTAACTGACTAGCCGTGACTAAAATCCGACACGCGTTGATCTATGCAAAAAGTGTTGGTTTTCGCCTGGGAAAACTCAAATTGAGACATTAACAAGTGAAAAACTATGGCCGCGTGCCAGCAAATCGAATTTAGTGCGGCAATTGCCGTAATCTAATTAGTTGCGCCAGTTAATTGAAATCGCATGAGCTGGTTGGGAAAACGGGAAAGTAGAAAGTACTGGGAGTGAAAGTAAGACTTTCCCAGGATACCAGAATCCCAGAATAAAATCCCCTGCCTTCGCAATGTGTCAATTTGTCAAGGTACATCGCTCAGCCCCATCATCATCATCAGAATCATCAGAGTCAGGAGCTCAAGGATCTCCTGCATCATCAAGGATGCAAAACTAACGTCATCGATCTCGTCAGCTGTCATTTTCACGTATCATTTAGCAAGTTGCCAAAGTTGCAAAAAGTACAAAAAACAGAAAACCCAGGGAGACGGAAAAATGGAAAATGCTGATGGCAAATTGATGTGCCTGCAGGAAAAAAAATAGAAAGCGGGGAAAGGGGAAAACTCTGCGCAAAAGTGAAAAAGTGAAATATGAGAGAGTGCAAAAAAACAGCGCAATTTTCCACTCAACGGGGCACAGAGATTCCTGTGGAAAATCCTAATTGGTTTTGATGAAAGCATCAATGACACTCGATGGCCGATGGGCGACTCCTGCAACGCTTCATCAGGTAAATTGTGGACACAGAAAAAAATCGAAAGGAGAGGAGAATATGAGTGGCCAAAAGTGGCCATGTGGCAGAAGTTAGGCCCTCATTTTTTGTATGCCGGCTCTCATGATTGATGGCCGCAAATTGCAGCTAAATACGTTTTTTATTTGCCGAATGTTTGAAATGTGAAATGGGTTCCCATTTCCGGCGTTCTTCTCTATATAGATAGCCGTGGGCCAAGTGAAAATCAGCAGATAACATCGATACGTGAACTACTCCACGTATTGTGTGCTCAACTGTCTGTTCCGACTACGCATATATATTACTATACTACAGCCGGAGTATCACCATATCATTAATTGCTCCGATGTCGGACTTCAGCTGCGGATATAGACGAACATATGTGAACAAAAAAGTGGACCAATCATGGCTACTGCAGCGGTAGATAAAGTCAAAAGGTTATGATAGTTTGGTATTTTATTATAAGGAATTACTTAATTTTATGAAGTCTCATCACTGAATTTTCTAGTAATTACTAGGATTCGAATTGTAATTTATAAATCTTTACATTTATTAGAGTTTCATCTATTTATCCTAATTATGAAATCTCATTACTGAATTTTTCAGTAATTATTATGATATAAATTGTAAAATATAGGACCCTATATTTATTAAAACCTTAATTCTTTTGAAATCATCTTAAAATCATCTTTGTAACAAGATTTAGATGTTTATATTCAAACAAAAAAATGTATTTAGAGTTTCTCTTATTTAAAATTTCCTAAAACCTGTAAAAATACATAAAAACCTCTTTGTATTGTTTATATAAAAATCAAAAAATGTTTATTTGTCCCCTTTATTTTTCAGAACTCCCCTCCCTTTTTTATCCGCCGCATTGAACCATTCAAACTGCAATCATCGCAGCATATTGTGGCTCCTTTGTGGCCACTTTCAATGGCTTTTTTATACACTTTCAGCGATTGGCAAATGTTGTTCCCATTTCCGGGCCATTGGCGACACCTGACCATAAAAAGCAGCTCACAGCGAAAAAAACACTCGATTCCTCGATACAACCCCCTTTGGATTCGATTTTCAATCGGAGGGCAGCGACAAATGCTTTTATGGGCCTTGTTTTTGCCAGTCTTTGGCTGGTAATTGAATTAAAAAGTGAGTTCTATTTGACACATTAAAAAGTGAAAGAGAAAGAAAAGGAACGGGGACAATGGGACAGACAGACGGGGGACAGACGAACATATTGCCATAATTGCCGGCGCATGTAAATCCCCGGATTAGTAGCTATCAGGGCCCAAAGATATAGAAACAGAAGCAGAAGTTCTCTTTCCAAAGGGGCTGCTCTTTTTTGACAGTTTAAAGCCCCGGCCAGATTTATAAGGCCCATCCCGGTGTACCCAGTATACGGAGTTGCACTGTAATCCTTTTGTATATTTGATAAATTTTATTGCCTCCGCTATTACAATGGGCATCCCGAGAAGTCAAAGTCAAAGAGAAACACCCCTTAGACAGTCGCAAAGGCATGATCGCGATCATCATTAATTCGTGTGCGGTTTTCTAATTCATTAAACAACCCTCGCAGGGCGATGACAAATAGTCTGGGCATTGTTTTGCATTTTCGGAGGGTGGAAAAGTGAGCAAGCCGAGGCAACCGTTTTGTCATCATCATATAATGGACCATAAAACAAACTGTATCAATATTTTATGCATTTAGCTGCTTTATGCGAGGAACACATGTTTAGATTGACATCGTTCCCGGTTCAAAAGGCCGTTTCCCCTTGTCACTTTGGGCCGCAGCTAATTTCTTTATAAATGTTGTCAAGTGCAAAAGGGAATTTTCTTGGCATATGCGGGGTCCGTGGAAATTTGCATAGGAAAACCATGAAATATTTGCCTTTTCTCGCAGATGTTCTCTGCTTTTCTCCCGGCTAATTGCAGTTGTATGATAACAGTTACCACTTCTAACTGTACAATTAATGCCACGCTGAGGTCGCCATACGTCCAATGACAATGATCACAAACCCGATCATCATCGACCATCAGCAATCATCGCCGATCATCGATCATTTGTCTATCATATCTCCTTCGGCCTGTCTGCTGATTGTCTTTCCCTCCGCTGACGGCGAATGGAAATGGACGTGGAAAATGGGAAATAGAAATGTAGATATAGGTTCGTTTGATATCTTCGATATCAGGAGAGTATTTGCCGCGCTGGCGCCACAACTCCAATTGTTTGCCCAACTAACTATCGTGTTTACAAACAATTACAACTGTTGTGTGGCCAAGATATCTTGAACAACTCCAGGCCCCAGTTGTTGGTTTTCCTTCCACATTACGCACTGTCGATCAAAGAAGTGGGGATTTTGATATGGGGGTTTACTTAAAGGTGTTACTAGTATTTTTTAAGAAATTTCAAAATCAAGAAATCATGGAAAAATAGCCATTCATTATTTTTTAATCACTCTCTAAAAAATAACTTCGTAGAAATAATATAAAATTTTTAATAACAAAACTTTGTATAAATATTCTAGTATTGTTTTAAATCCGGCTCGAAGGACCAAAATGAAAGGTTGTTTTATTTAAATCAGTAATTCATCCCTTTCATTTTGGTCCATCGAGCCGGATTTGTTATTTATTTCTTTCAAGTATTGATCAGAAGATTATTATAATCAGAAAACCATATTAGGGCATCCATTAGATGGAATACAATATACCTTGCTAGCCAAATACCAACGTGCACTATTGTATCTCGGACATGGACAAATGCTATGGGACCGTGTCAATAGAACGGATATTGAGCAAACACTCCGATTCAGTTCAGTTGAGGTCGGCCGTTCGATAAGCCCGCGGTTTACAAACAGCAAATGCTGCAAACGCTGCCAACTGCAGTTTTAGCTGCGTCAATTTATGGCATCACCCCATTCCCCGACCCGCCACGCCCCCCTTATGGGCGGCCCATAAATCCCCGTTGGCGCAGGGAAATCGGCTCGGCTTTTTGGGGACGAGTATTGGCCATATTGGCCGTATTCACCGTATTCGTATTGGGTTTAAGCCAACGCCAAACGAGGCGACATATTTACGAGTCTGTGCGGCTGCATTGCGGTCGCGACTCCTGCGGTCCGTAATATAATTGGGGTCCTGGCTAACGGACTATAATGGTAGCATAATGTGGCCGGAATGCCGCGACTGCCGTCGTTTGTTTGCCGTTTGCGGCTTGGTTGGCAATTAATTCGAGCATCAGCGCGGTAATGTTGGTGAAAAGTCCGCGGGGGAGGGAAAAGAAGGCGAAGTTTTCCCAACGCAAAACTAACGATTGGATCATTTAACTTGAAGTTTTAAGAGTGGAACTTTATTTCTAATAAATATTGTAATATTCAAAAATTTTCAAGATGAACCAGAACTTTTAATAAATTTAAATAGGCTTTCCAAAAAGTTTGTTCTTTAAAGTGAGAAAAAAAACCTTTAAAAAAAAGAAAAATAATTTAAAGCCCCTTTTTAAAAATTATCTGTTTTAATTTTTCTACTTTCATATTCAAGAACTTTTTATTTTATTATGGAACCTTTGACTGAGCTATTTGGATATCAAAATAAGCACAACATAAGATTTTGAAGATCTGAACTCACCCTGACGCGAGCCTCTGTAAGATTGGTCCACATGGCGATCTCCTCGCGGGTGGACATGTCCGGATATCTGTTCCGGCTGAAGGTGTGCTCCAGTTCCTGGAGCTGCTGGGAAGTGAAGTGCGTCCTCTGGCGCCTCTGTCTTTTGTTCTTCTTGTCGTTCTTGGGCTCCTCGCCACTGGTGGTCATCGGCTCATCGTGACCGGAGCTTGATATGTTCTCTGTCTTGATGGTGGTCTCGTTCACACTGCGATTGCCTGTGGGAAAAATAATATAAACATTTATAATAAAATATGTTAAATGCATCTACAAAATAAGACTGACTTTTCCACCAAACAGATACAGAATACAGATATGGAAAGTTAGGATCGGTTGTCTAAAGTGTTTGCCAACAGCAGTTGCTAAGCTGTTCTATGCCGTCTGTCTGGGTTTGCTTAGGTTACGGGTTGGCAGTTCAGTTCGATAGGGAAAGGTCTCCTGTGCGGCTTCTGGTTTCTGGCGTCATCGAAGCACCGTTACTAATTGCCATGCAACCTTCAGGCGTCGCCAGCAAACAACCCACCGCCCAACCACCCACCACCCCCTCAGAAAACTTCAAAAGACGAACCGCCGGCAAACAGATTTATAACCAGTTAATGTATGTTCCCGAATGTCATCGATCATGCGGCGTGCTTTTTGTGTTTTTTTCGAAGGGCCCAGAAAGCGAGACCAAATCGAAATCGAAACTGCCGAAAACTTAATCAAATAAACTAAATTACTGCCCCTGTGAAATATCATTTTCGTTCGGCTCCATTCTGAGTTTCGGTTTTTTTTTTTTCGGTTTTTCTGTCGTCGTGAGGTCGCAAATCAAAGGCAGTCTAATCGAAAACTAACTAGGCCCGGTCGAGTAAATTTCGCCGACAAAGGTGGAATCGTTGGCCACGCTTTCCGAAATTATTATAAATTATGTTCCTTATCGATGGGGCCCCCGGAGATAACGGATACGGTCTGGGAATAGTTTGGTGTTTTCGGTTGGGCGGTTTGGGTTTCTGTGTTCTGGGTTCGGGGTTGCGGACTCACCATCTTTGCGATCCCGACTCCGGTTCGTTAACGTGGATGTCGATGATGACGTCTGAAAGTTGTTCAAGTGGGTGCTATCCAAACTATTCGCTACGGCGGTCATGGAGCTATGACTATCACGGAAATCGCCGGTTTCGGCCCAAACTGAAAAGAACAAGCCAGCGCAGGCAAGAGAAAAATTACAAAAAAATTTATGTTTTAACTGGGGGTTTGCGAAAGGCCCAAAGAATATATATAGCTAAAGTCTAGGCTCATTAAAAATAGTTTAAAGTATGAAAAAAATCAGCCCATTAAATAACCTCATTTCATTAAACATTATAAATTGTAAACCGAAGGGAAAAATTACAAGAAAATATATGTTTTAACTGGGGGTTAGCGAAAGGCCCAAAGAATATATAGCTAAAGTCTAGGCTCATTAAAAATATATTAAAATTTAAAAAAGCTCAACCCATTAAATAACCCGAATTCATTAATCACTAATATATTATTTTAAAGATTGAAAAAGTCAGGACATAAATTGTAAACCCAAGAGAAAAATTACAAAAAAATCTATGTTTTAACGGGGGGTTTGCAGAAATCACAAAAATATATATTCCTAAGATTTAAGATCATTATAAATATTTTAAAATATTCCCATTAAAAGCCTCAATTTATTACTCACTAATATAATATTTTAAAGACTGAAAAAGTCAGAATTAACATTGTAAACCCTGTGAAAAACCCCAAGGTATTGAAAAACTTCTTGTACTTCTCTCTCCCATTTTCTAGACGAGAAAAGAGGAGCCCGTAAAAGAGCTCATAAAAGGATTTATGACACCGCAGGCTGAAATGGCTCTTGGTTAGCCCGATTAAAAAGCGGATTGCTCCTGGAGGAGGCCAACTTAATTGTTTCCAGGGGCGGGATTACAAGAACTTCAGTTCGTGCTGAAAGTGCAGTTGCCAGGGGGAAAGTTAATCGAGGGAAACGCCCGGAGTTCCTCGGCCCCATAAATCTACCGGCGCCAAATGAGTCAAGTAATTTGCTGCCTCGGCCACATAATAATTGCTGTAGTTAGTCACGCCTATTTTCATATTAATTACTCAGCTATTGATGACATTGTCCCATTTCGTCACAGATTTATGGCAGTGGCAATTGATTTCTGGGGGTTTTCCGGCGAAGGTGTATGGTCCCATATGGTCCCGAGGTCCCTGGGTCCCGACTCTCCAGCTTCACACTAAATCTTCTCGGCCACTTCCTTTGCATACCACCAAATAATTTATGGCCTTCTCACATGCTGTCATTTTAATGTGGTTTTTAAAGTGAACGAAACACCCGCGGCGACATTTGAAACAATTAGCCTGTTACTTTTTGGAGGGGGTTTGGGTACCCCTAGGAGTCATCCCCTCGGAAGTGGCCCATGGCTCAATTAGTTTATTGCCAGTTGCATAATTTATGCCGACGACAACAGCCTCACATGCCGTTGGAAATTCGAAATTTCTCCGTGAAAAGTATTTTTATGGCCTCTAATGAGTGCGTTTTGGGGTAATTAAAATTTCATTGCTTTATGATGAGCGTGTTGGGCGATGGAAGAAAAAATAAACAAGGCAGCAGGGTTAAGCGGACGAATTAGTTTTTAATGGAATTTATTTGTCACGATTGATTAAGTAATTTAACTTTATATGAAACGAAGATCGATTTGACGTTATGTGGTATCAATTTTGACTTAATATGCTCGAAATGATATGCGCTATCTCGCTCTATTTCGAATGTGGGAGAGAGAGAAATCTGTACTGCACCCTAAAAATGATATGCCAGAAATTTATCATGCGCATATCGATTTGACCGCGATGTGGTTTTTTTTGTAAGAATGAATTCCTTCGAATTTAGGATAAACAAGAATATTTTTTTTTGAGATGTTAATTTGTTAATACCAAAAATCTATTATATCTTCCCCCTAGTTTGCCATATGAGACGGCACTTCTCGCACCAATTCCACTTTCATTTTTTAGTGAATGCCTCATTGCAACCTTTGATTTCGAAGACACAGCTGAATGAATCTCCATAGATATGCTACCATTCCTATTCCCATTCCCAAAATCCGATTTCCGACCTGAGCTAAATGGGTCGTCCACCGCCCATTCTTCGTATCGTAAAAATATTTTCCTAACGACACGCTCTAAAAACACAAGACTTGGGAAAAAATAAATACGGAGAATTTGAAAAAACGCAGCGAAAATCACGTAGCAGGGCGATTTTTATTTGTGTAAATATTTCCCGAGCACATCGCATTTTGGCCAGCGACTAATTTGAGTTTGATTTCGATTTTCCTGGTGTTTTGTTTTCCCGCCGCCTGACAGGTCGTTCGGAAAAATCGCCGTCGTCTGTCAGCTGGCGGTGACATTTGTCGGCCAGTTGTCGCCCGAGTTTTACAATGTTTTCAAGGTTTTCGAGTGGGTATCGAATTTGGATGAGTGGCAAGTGTCAATGGAGGTGGGCGTTTCGTGTCGAGAGCATTTTGCACATGTCAAGCAAGAGTTTTGTGTCACTTTCGCTTTTCTGATTTTCTATTTTCCTATTTTCCGATTTTCTGATTTTCGGATTTTCCAATTTTGCCAGCCAGCCATTTTGCAGTGGCATTTAGCCGCTGAGCAAACAAATGAGCAATGGTAAATCTATTTGACTTGGCGACTATTGTGATTGCGATGATCCCAAACAAAAGTCAAAGGCAAACACTCCCCGAGGGGCGTTCTCAATTAATCAAGCGGGAAGCGAGGGTTGCACAAATGATTCGAAAATGATTCGGATTTTTCTGCTTATTTTTTTCCGACTCTCCTCCAAAATCCAAGCATCCTGCACACATACGTTTCATTCATAGACAGATTTCCACATAAAAACTTTTGACACACGACACGGCAGCCGGAGCAATAAATTATCCAGGAGAAGGAGGAAAACCTCACCAGACCAAAACAAACAGAAACAAAGAGGAGAAAGGAAAAAGGACGAGCGAAAACAAAAGGACAGGCCCCTTGGAAAAAGGGAGGGAAAATGTCAAGCTAAGCAACGTTTAGTTGGTGACCAAAAACAAACGATTAATGTGACAGTTGAAAGGGGATTGGTTTTCGGTTGGGTTCTGTTTTCTGTGTTCTGGGATTGGAATTGAGATTGGATTTGGAAATGTATTCTAGTCTCATTCAAGACTAAACCACTGGCTGGGCCACCAAAGGGTTAAACACTCCGATTCCGCACACCGCAAATGAAAATATATTTTTCCAATTTCATGCCACATTTGCTTTTAAGGTGTTGATGTCCGTGGAAATTGCTGGCCATATGCCGCAAAATAAAAATCGCATAAGCAACCCCCAGTGGCAAATTAGCCTAATTCGGAAAAGTCATGAAAATTAGTCAAGTTAACTTTTATGTCTCGCAGGACTAATCCTTTTCGGTCGAGACAATGGCCTCTGACCATATGTTATGGCTCCATAATGAGCTCCCTACACTCAAAAAATTTTTTTTCCTAAATTTTAGAAAATCGCCATAAAATGAAATTTTTTCTTAATTTTAGAAAATTTTCTGAATTTTAGAAATTGTTTTCTTGAATCTAGGAAAAAAGACCATAGAAACAGAATTTTATGAAAAACCTTTCTTAAATTTAGAAAAATGATTTTTTTTCTTAAATCAATGGTGTTTTTTCCTAGTTTGCTCTCCAAAAGTTTTCTTAAATTAATGGCGATTTCGCCATTAAATTAAGAAAAAATGTACTTCATCCCTTCCTAGAATCTAGAAAGTCGCCATAAAAAACACGGTACATTTTTTTTAATTTAAAGAATTTTTCTGAATTAAAAAAAACTTTTTTCTTGAAAACAGAAAAGTAGAAATAGAAAATCACCATAGATTTAAGAAAAACTTTTTTTATTTCTGTTATGCTTCTCATTCTTTCTTCGAAACGAAAAAGAAGAAGACATGGGGTTAGTCCGCGGCGCGTCGCGTTGACAGTTTTTGGCGTATGTATATGTTTATGTGTGTTTGTGTGTATGATCGAGAATTTTCTTGTGCGTAGCTGTAACTTTTATTGCGTTGTTGTTTTGGAAATGCAGTCTCTCGCGAGAGAGTTGCTTGCGTTGCGCTGCATCTTGAACCCTTGCGCTCAGTTTTGGATGAGCATTCAAAGTAATAAGTTTGTGTAGAGCCTATTTAAGAAAGTTAAAGTGCGATCCCTCTAAGAGGCAATTTATAAGTGAAAGCAAGTGAAATAAATTTTAATATAAATTTGGTAAGTAAGTAAAAATGTATGGTAAGCAAAGGGCAAACTATTTTAATAGATTTGGCTATTAATAATATTGCAGGCCGCAAATACCATCCTTCTCTAATATTAATTTTTATTTTCGATTGCAGGAATAATTTCAATTTCAGGTATTGTTGATAATTTGGCAGTAAGTAAGTAAATTTTAATAACAATATATTAAATATTTAATAAAAATATGAATAATTTTATTTTTATCTTTTTTGTTAAGGAAATATTTGTAATGTTATTTTTCTCTTTTTTTGTTTTCTTTTCTCTTTTTTGTTTAGGAAATATTTATAATGTTATTTTTATCTTTTTTGTTTTCTTTTCCTTTTTTGTTTAGGAAATATTAATAATTTTCTTTTCGTCTTTTTTATTTTCTTTTCTCTTTCTTGTTTAGGAAATAAAATAGTAAAATAAATATGTAAGCATTTTATTTAAATAAAGAAGATTTTCTGAAAATAAAAAAAGTCCTTTCTTATTTTAAGAAAAAAGATTCTATATTCAAGAAAAGTACTTTCTGGATTTTAGGAAAATTTCTCAATTTGATGGCAACTTTTCTTGATTTTAGAAAAGTGTTTCTGCTTTTCAGAAATTTTTTTCCCATATTTTAGAAAATTCCTTTCTAAAAAATACGGTAAATCGCCATCGACTGAAATTCATGGCGAATTTCTTGATTTAATGGCGATTTCGGGCTGTTTTTTTTTTGAGTGTACACTTGACTGTCCAAAAGGAGAGTCGCATAAAAATCTGGGAAATCACATTGACATGTCCTGAGAATAAAGAGCAACCCTTGGCCAAATGGCTGACCAAAAACCCGGACTCATTAGTTCAGACTGCAGATAAGACAAAAGGGAGAAGGACCCCCGAAAAAAGGGCGTTGTGTTTTTCCGACCAGACTAGATTTTCCCCCTCTGCTCTCTCGGCTTGTAGTTTTCCACTGCAATGACTTTGGCCAGTAATTTGCCCGACTGTCAGCTCGAATTCCTTGCCTGCCATTGGGTCAGCCAACAAAAACGCTGGCCAAAGGACCCAGCCAGACCAAAGGAGTCCTGTCCGCCGGACAAGTTTGTTTCCTCAGATAATCTCTAATGCGACATTTTTACGAAATTGCACGATGCCCGGATAATGAGAAAAGAGGCGGAAAAGCGGACAGAGAATCAAGTTTTCCTTTCCCAACGAACGAAGAACGAAGAACTTCTGCAACGAGGTAATTGCTTCCATGGAAAATGGGGAAAACGAGGATTGGGGATGGTGATTGAGGGTTGTGGATTCTGTGGCTGGTTGCCATAATGACATTATAATTTATATAAACGAAATCAGTGCCAGCGAGGAGGAAAGCGAAGAGATAGAGCTGTGCAGATGGATTGATAAATGGCAACTTCTGCGGTTGTTACAGTTCTCTACAGAGCACAGTGGGGCAAATCATTTGAAATACAGAAAAGAAAATTAATCAATACAAATATTTTAAAAATTTTTGTAGTTTTCCTATAAACCCAAAAATTTGTATATTAAATTTTTAATATTTTTGTATAAAGAAATCAAAGAAGTTGACAAAAGATCAACCTACAGCAGAAAAAGTTTGACATACAAACTAAAACGTTCGAGTATCTCGACTATCAGATACCCGTTACTCAGCCAAAAGATCTGCAAGAGAGATGGAGACCTGCATGCAGTAAAGCCACTGCTTGCACTGCTTGAATTTTAAGGTTTGCTTTGCTCATAACTTTTTAATGAATGGTCGGATTTGAAAAATTTCTTCTACATTTCGATAGGTATTAATAAGGACAGCCACATTGCATCAATAGTTCTTCGAAATCAAATTCAAATTCAAGAAATATATATGATTTAATCAATAATCTTTCCTGGAAAATATTCTTAACCACTGTGCCAATGATAATTTTCCTGAACGGTCAGCAAGTGCAATTGATGTCGGAATTCGGGGTGCTTGCATTTTGCCAATTCGAGTGTGATCCCTGTTCCTGCCAGCACCCAATGACATATGTGAGCAATTTCGCAGAGATTTGCGGGCAATGCACTGTTCACAGGCCGCAGGACGTGGCTGGGATATCCTTTAAGGCTTTAAGAGGCGAAACACAGGGAGCCGAGCGGAAAATCGATAAAAGGTATTTATATTCATAAAGACCAGGCCTGACAAATACAGGCGTTGGTGCGGAATTTAAAGTAGCCCGAGTCCTGGAGAGCCCCGCCCATTAAAAAAGTGTGTGTATTCCCTGGATTTCTTCGTCTGGGGTTTTTGTTTATGTGGTTCTGTTGTGTTTCTGTATTTTTTTTTGGCTAGCTGCACGTGCCATTAACACTTAGCGGGAAGATGGGCATACACATTTAAACATTCGTGTAGACACAACAGATAACAGCACGATTTCACCAGAAAGCGAACTCAAAACGAAGTGAGACCCTGGTAATTTCATAATTTTATCAACGGCATCAGCCACAAACATTGTCATGGGCAAATAGTTCCACATCTCATCGTATCGCTGGGCAAACAAGCTAAGGACTAGCTGGCCATAAAAAATGGAAACAAAAAAGAACTGGGAATAGAAACCACATACTATTATTTGCCGAGCAACCAAAAAAGAAATGTAAACTGCTCTGATTTGGTTTCAGTTTCGTTTTCAGTTTCGGGTTCTGTTTTCGGTTTACCATGGGCAAATAGACGATGCCAGTGGATACATGTTGATATAGTCACTGATACAGCCGAGATAATTCCCTAATTGCCGCGATGGTGAAATATGAAATGCACACTGGAGAGTCGAAGGGACAAGGTCGGTTCTGTTCTGTTCCAGCTGCTGACAACATAATTCAGAAGACAATCCCGAGCTATTAAAGAGTTACGTCTCAGTTCTAAATTAGTGTAAAACGTGAACTTGAAATCCTTTGAGCACCGCCAGCGAAATAAAAACACGCACCGAAGCCATAAAATGATCTACCAAAAATAAAACGAAACTAAAAGCTGGAACAGGGCCCATAAAAAAGTGCAATCGTAAAAAATTATTACCTCTGGTCGTACGTATAAAAATCCACATAAATAAATATCTATAAAAGAATGGGTTGTGGGTGTTGCTCTTTCCATTTGTATTTCTGTTTGTGTGCTGACCATTAAATTGGCCAATAATTGAAAATCCGATTGCAGCGACTGCAACTCCTGGAGTCTGATGAAAATCCTCCCGACGGCAGGAACAGAATCACGTTGCGTGGCCATTATTTAAACAAGAGCGTAAACAATAACGACAACAAGGGGGAAAATCAGAGGGAAAATCAGGGAAGCCAGGGGGAAAACAGCAGTGGAAATTTGTGGCTCCTAGCTGTTAACGTGGCCCGCACCTGCAGCTCCTGCGGAATTTCTATCTGCGTGTTTGTACGGGTGTCAAAGGATAACTGCAGTCGTGCATATTTTAAATGCTCGCCATTTTTGTGCTAAATTGTTTTGGCACGCAAATAAATGGCAGGACATCTGTGGCCACGGGTTCAGGTTCACCTAGGTTCAGTTTGGTTCTTTTCGGGCATTTCGGGATGCAGACAAGTGCAAACTTTCCTGGGGGCTGTTAACCCCAAAGGGGCAGAGTTGAGTTGACAGGGCGACAGCCAACAAATCTCTAGGCGAGGGCAGACAAATCTCTTATGCAAATGGAAAATTCAGGAGGGAGTTTTCGGTCGGAGTGGAGCCAAAGTTTGCTGGGAATTTTAATAGAATTTTATTCAAGCATTTTCATAATTTTGCAATTTTTTTCTTTTTTTTGTTAAATACTTAATACATGAACACTTCTTTTTATTTTATTCCCACTCATGTAACTTTTCCCTTTCTTTTTCGAAGTCAGATAATCTCTGAGAGTGAAAATTCGGCAAAGTGATATTATTTAATATCATATTTACTAGTATTGCATGGTATAAATACCAGAAATTTACCATGCGAATATTGATTTCATTTTTTTAGTGTATACATTTTAAAAAAATTAACTAATTAAATTTTTGTTACGTGGGCATATTAGTGCCCTAGTCCTGAAAAGGACTTGGGCCGAGGGAAAGTCATCCGATGTTCAGGCACCAATTTTTGCCGGCATAAGCTCGCCGGATGGGGTGGGTTCTTGGTAAGACTTTCTCCTCTCCAACATAACGAGAATAAATATCGAGATGCCTGAAAAATAGTAAGCGTCGTAAAGTCCGTCGGTCATCAGTCTACATTGCCCCACAAGCTTAGCTGTCGCTTGATCGTAACACGATCGGGCAATGTTTCGGCCACATTCCCTCCCCTTCACACATTCGTGTGCCAAATGGATCGTCGCGGGCCGCGCAATACGATCCCCTATTGTCAAGGTTGTTCGTCAAAAGTTATGTCATTATTCTTCACCTACTCCACTTATCGCGTCAGCACCCCCTTTTTGAAAACTTAGCACTTCATGGTTTTAAGTACGTTTTCACATTATAATTTATTGAATAAAGTATTGGCTAGTGCCATTTATGAGTAGTACTATGGTTAGGAATACATATGAATTTAATTTTAGTTGACCAACAAAGTTGTTTAGCGGAGAGTATCGAATTTATCACCCGTTAAAGGTGCACACGTCAGCAAATTGCTGACTATTCACGACTACAAACGTCGCTCTGAGGGCTCTTGTGATTGTTCATACAAACACAAGGCTGATACTCGCCGCTGAAAAGTCAATGTTTATTATATTATAAAGAGTTAAACAAAAGATTACTGATTAATTATAAAAATATTATAATGCCTTGAAGAGGCCTAAGCTGGAGGATTTACGTCAGATAGTTTAAATCAGAGGCACGGATATATATATATATAGTGAGTAAAGGAACCGTGTTCCAACAAACTTACCCCTTTACTGGTCCTGGGCGATGAGATCTCGACGCGCTGGATCCTGGGCTTTTTGAAGAAATTAGAAGCATATATATATATAAATACGTGCAAAACACTAATGTTTAGTCTAACGGAAACACAAAAAACTTGCTTCTTAAGCACAATCACTTATGGTATTTATAAATATATATGTAGGTGTATATCTCTAAGCATGTATGTATGTAGATCCCACGGCGGCACACGTCGGTTCCTACGGTAGGGTCTCAGGCAGCGGCGTCTCCAATGTCACTGCACTTGTAATTGCTGTTTTCTGGCACTTGCATTCATAAATGTATAAATTCACAATTTGTTTCTGTTTTTGATTCACTTTTGTATGCAATTAATTGAATTGAGCTCTGTATAAGTCCACATTAATTTTCCTTGGCTCGTTTTGGGCTTCACTGTTTTAACACATTTGGTACTGGACACTATTTTTTTCCAAGTGGGCAATAGTCACTGCGCCTCGGAACGGGTCACTGCTACATCTTCTTCAAATCCAGAAGCGTGGGGATCACGAGTGCTGCGGAAACTAACATCGGAGTATTGTTCGCTTGTCAGAAGGTGTCCGATCTTCTCCGCGGCTTTGGTGATATTGGCGGCGGTGTCCGACTCTTCAGATCCTTGCTGTGCTTATCGAGGACAGTAGAAAAGTACAACGGATCCTGGTCTCCTGGTCGCAGGGAACTCCGTGGGCAGATGCCCGAAGCCCATGGGAAAGACCTCCTCCCGCGGAGCTAGTGGCTTCCGTCGGTATGAGACCAGAATAGATTCTGCCTATCTTTTCTACCTGGCTACGGTGTTTTATACCAGTGTAGAGCTTTTTCTAGCCTCCCGTGATATTTGGGTTATTTAGGTGTTCCCACCTATGATTTCCCTTATCTGTAGCGTCCACGCCCGACCGATGCACTTTGCCAGGTGCCGGTGTATGGTTACCAGTAGGTCGATCGCGGTCGTTGTTCTGACCGAAAAGATCGTCAAATTGCACATTCCTTTGCTTGTTTTTCGGTGAGTCAACGTATCAATTGTGCCCCTCCCTTTGCCTTAAGATTCGTGGTTGTTTCTAAGTGAATCTTTCTCCATCAAATAAATTGAAGGAGAGGGCGTACGTAACAGGCTCGAAGTGATCGATGCGGAATCGCATGGAATGACTTCGCAAAAGGAATCTTCGTACGACCATAGAATTAGTGCATGTTTTTTTCTATTGTTCAGGCGCCCTTTAACGTGGGGCTTCGACCCGCTCCTGTGACCAAGAGTCTCATGTTCTTTTGACTGAACTAGCCGGCTGTAACCTTCATTGGTGTTGATTTTTTTTTTTTTTTTTTGCAAGGTATATTTTGTACTCCAGTATTATTATATGTGTCATAGGTTCTTGTGATTTTTGATTTTTAATTCTATGATTTGATAGGAATGTTCGATCTCATTCATATTTTATTTTGATCTGTAGAGCCGTGTCTGTGTAGGAAAATGTGTACGAGCTCACAGTGGTATTATGATCTTTATAATGCTGTTGGTAACGTGTTAAGCCGATTAAGCCGTTTTGCTGCTTTTCATTTCATTTTATAAATATTCTATAAATCGACTTTTTCTTATGTGGTGGTTTTAAATTCCAAAAATGAATTGTCAAATGCAAATTAAAGATTAAAAACAACATAACGAAAAGACGGTTATCTTTTTATTGGTCTATGCTAAGAATGAAAAAGTAGTAAGATCCTTAATTTCATTTTTGATGTGGTTTTTAAGACTTGTTTAAAAAAAATGAAACATTTTAGTCACTTTAATTAATATTAATATGAAGTTATATCCTTTTAATTTTTCATTAAATGTACGTTGATTATAATACTATTTACTTTGTTTTGTGTATTCTTATTTAAAGAAAAATATATTATGTTTTGTATTTCCTTTAAATATAACAATAGATATTTTGGGTTCCATGTACAAATAAGTATTTATTTTACCAATCCAGTTTTATCAGTATACTCTTGAAGATTTTTATGATCGTGCTAAAGTTGTCAATCAATAAATTTTACGGGTGCTGAACTGCAATTTCTAAGTCTTTCTTCGGTCAAAAATCTGTCCAGTATTTAAGCCCCACAAAAACAAAAATATCCCTAACTAGAGGTATTAGCAGCTTCTACACAACTGGGTTCCACTGAACTAACAGCTCTTCTTTCCTTCTAGTCAGCTTTGACGTTCACAATGGGAACTAGCTGTGCCTAGCAGAAAAGTCTGTCCGAAATCCCCCTCCCGCCAGTCGTCGGAAATCAGGTTATTTGACCGATCATTCTCGGGCTCCACAACCTGCTGCTATCTGACCGATCATTCTCGGGATCCACAGCAGTTTTCCTATTTCTCTGGACTCGAGCCTATCAAACGACCGGACTTAGCCTAGTACGTCGTGTAGCGTCGGCCAGAGAAACTAAAATACGTCGCCCGCCCAAATATGTCAAAGGATGCCGTAAAGACTCGAGCCTATCAAACGACCGGACTCTTGGCCCAGTACGTCGTGTAGCGTCGGCTTTACGTTTCCTGTCAGTTCCCCCACCCACCATTTCTGTCCTGGATCGACAAACGAACAATAGATCCGCACCGCAATGGCTAAATGCGTTACCGTAACGTCTGCGCTCCTGCTCTTTCTGGACTCGAGCCTATCAAACAACCTGGCTTCGCCTAGTATGTCGTGTAGCGTCGGCCAAAAAGCACATCTAAATTATATTTACGTTAATTTCCAAAAATAGAAAGGTCAGTCGGCATATAGTTATATAGTATTATAAAAGAAAACCTCATATCTCCCACTGGAAAATTTTTAGTAATTTTTCTTGTGAAAGAAACCAAGGATAACTATGATTTTAAAAATATAATGGAAGGTCCTAAAGTCATACCTCTATTCTGAGACAAAGTTCTGATTGAGAGGCCTCTCAATTCTGACTGTCGCAGAAGTTGGGGACTTTTGAATTCAATCGTGTAAGAACAAAAACAAATTAATACGCGCGTGATAATCTACTTAAAAACCCTTGTCCTTAAGAAATATGAAATAATCCTTTCGTTGGGCGCCAATTCTGTTACGTGGGCATATTAGTGCCCTAGTCCTGAAAAGGACTTGGGCCGAGGGAAAGTCATCCGATGTTCAGGCACCAATTTTTGCCGGCATAAGCTCGCCGGATGGGGTGGGTTCTTGGTAAGACTTTCTCCTCTCCAACATAACGAGAATAAATATCGAGATGCCTGAAAAATAGTAAGCGTCGTAAAGTCCGTCGGTCATCAGTCTACATTGCCCCACAAGCTTAGCTGTCGCTTGATCGTAACACGATCGGGCAATGTTTCGGCCACATTCCCTCCCCTTCACACATTCGTGTGCCAAATGGATCGTCGCGGGCCGCGCAATACGATCCCCTATTGTCAAGGTTGTTCGTCAAAAGTTATGTCATTATTCTTCACCTACTCCACTTATCGCGTCAGCACCCCCTTTTTGAAAACTTAGCACTTCATGGTTTTAAGTACGTTTTCACATTATAATTTATTGAATAAAGTATTGGCTAGTGCCATTTATGAGTAGTACTATGGTTAGGAATACATATGAATTTAATTTTAGTTGACCAACAAAGTTGTTTAGCGGAGAGTATCGAATTTATCACCCGTTAAAGGTGCACACGTCAGCAAATTGCTGACTATTCACGACTACAAACGTCGCTCTGAGGGCTCTTGTGATTGTTCATACAAACACAAGGCTGATACTCGCCGCTGAAAAGTCAATGTTTATTATATTATAAAGAGTTAAACAAAAGATTACTGATTAATTATAAAAATATTATAATGCCTTGAAGAGGCCTAAGCTGGAGGATTTACGTCAGATAGTTTAAATCAGAGGCACGGATATATATATATATAGTGAGTAAAGGAACCGTGTTCCAACAAACTTACCCCTTTACTGGTCCTGGGCGATGAGATCTCGACGCGCTGGATCCTGGGCTTTTTGAAGAAATTAGAAGCATATATATATATAAATACGTGCAAAACACTAATGTTTAGTCTAACGGAAACACAAAAAACTTGCTTCTTAAGCACAATCACTTATGGTATTTATAAATATATATGTAGGTGTATATCTCTAAGCATGTATGTATGTAGATCCCACGGCGGCACACGTCGGTTCCTACGGTAGGGTCTCAGGCAGCGGCGTCTCCAATGTCACTGCACTTGTAATTGCTGTTTTCTGGCACTTGCATTCATAAATGTATAAATTCACAATTTGTTTCTGTTTTTGATTCACTTTTGTATGCAATTAATTGAATTGAGCTCTGTATAAGTCCACATTAATTTTCCTTGGCTCGTTTTGGGCTTCACTGTTTTAACACATTTGGTACTGGACACTATTTTTTTCCAAGTGGGCAATAGTCACTGCGCCTCGGAACGGGTCACTGCTACATCTTCTTCAAATCCAGAAGCGTGGGGATCACGAGTGCTGCGGAAACTAACATCGGAGTATTGTTCGCTTGTCAGAAGGTGTCCGATCTTCTCCGCGGCTTTGGTGATATTGGCGGCGGTGTCCGACTCTTCAGATCCTTGCTGTGCTTATCGAGGACAGTAGAAAAGTACAACGGATCCTGGTCTCCTGGTCGCAGGGAACTCCGTGGGCAGATGCCCGAAGCCCATGGGAAAGACCTCCTCCCGCGGAGCTAGTGGCTTCCGTCGGTATGAGACCAGAATAGATTCTGCCTATCTTTTCTACCTGGCTACGGTGTTTTATACCAGTGTAGAGCTTTTTCTAGCCTCCCGTGATATTTGGGTTATTTAGGTGTTCCCACCTATGATTTCCCTTATCTGTAGCGTCCACGCCCGACCGATGCACTTTGCCAGGTGCCGGTGTATGGTTACCAGTAGGTCGATCGCGGTCGTTGTTCTGACCGAAAAGATCGTCAAATTGCACATTCCTTTGCTTGTTTTTCGGTGAGTCAACGTATCAATTGTGCCCCTCCCTTTGCCTTAAGATTCGTGGTTGTTTCTAAGTGAATCTTTCTCCATCAAATAAATTGAAGGAGAGGGCGTACGTAACATTTTTTACCACAACATGAATCCTTAGTTCCTTAATTCTCCACCTAATAAAATACCTTAACCCAACAGGTTCTCATTGCCCATCTGGAGTGGCCTGGCTTCATCCCAAAATCTTCCCCAGAACCAATTGAGTTGTCATATCGGAGCACTTGAAGCTGTGGCATGGCTCACTTGGCTGCCTCATATCACCATTCCAGTTCCATATATAATACAACATCACCAGCCTCCAACGCGTCCAAATTCCCATAACAATTAGAGCAATCGGAACAACAAACACTTGACTACAATGCACATATCGAATTTCCAAATTTCCGCAGGGAAAACTCCAAAAGGGGAAGTGTAAAGGAAAAGTGAGCAGGGTAGAGTGTTGCTTTCGGCACTACGCCAGAAGGGTGCTCAATTAGCCGTGACATGCGCACAAAATTGAAATTTGTTTAGCGATATCTCATCCCATCTCCCTGCTCAGTTTTTTTGGGCTGTTTGGGTTGCTCCCTTTGTAACGCTTTTGTGGAGATTATGCGCTAATGATTGCACAATGATTATGAATATGCATGAGGGGAATGGGATTGGGAAAGGAGATTCGGAGCGACAAGTGGCCAAGGGAGTGAGCTTTTGGTACGGAGCGTGAATGATGGCCAAAACGAATCGCATATTGAAATGACAACAGCTGCCGCTGACAGAAGGAACAAAAAAATATATGTATAAAATAAAATAGAAGCCCACAAAAGTGCCATGAATAGCAATGAGAATGCGGACACTTGTTGATGGCTCGGATCGAAGGGGATCTTAAAGTATATATAGTCTAGCATACAGACTACACTGAGTTATGAGCCCACTAATTAGCTGTCAATGCGTGAGATGCCCCTCACAAATTTCCCTACAAATTGCCCACGAAATTGTCTCACTTTAGTCCATTGAGAAGAAAACGTTTCTGTGGAACGAAAAATGCTCCTCAAAAGGGAACTGATCAAAAGAAAATCTTTGCTCTAAATAGTTTTTAGTCTTTTAGCGCTTAATTTAAGAATTAGGTAGCTGGATATTGAATCAATCACACTGTATTTATTTAGATTTTTTTAACCAAAAAAATAAATACTTTTAAATAATACTTTGCTAAATAAACAGTTTTCAACATCAAAATTTTTAAATTTTTTTAGTTTCGGATGAATTAATTAGGAAACTAAAATCATATGAATTCCAGACTTTAAACTTTGGAAACTCAAAAATAAATCACAAACTTTTAAGTTAAAAATTGAAAATGGTTCGCCTATTTTATCATTTTTGGCATTATTTCTAACTCTCTCATCTACGTTTCCCTTTTATTAAAATTTTCCCATATTTTTTGATTTTTTCTAAACTATTTTCCACGATTTCAATTTTAATTTCCCTGCATTATTCGATACTTACTTCTGAGTTTCTCGAGCGGCTCGTGCTTGGGCGTGTGCGGCGGCACCACCGCGTGGTGCGGATGCTGCGAGTAGCCGCCCACCAGGTCCTGGCCCGCCGAGTGGTGCAGATGGCTCAGGCTGCTGATGGGCATCAGGCTCGAGATGGCGGGTGAGATGCTCACGGACGAGCTGGAGTCGTGCAGGCTGTGGTGGCTGTGCAGGTGCTCCGTGCCGGAGGTGCTGCTGCCGCCCCCGTTGACCGTCGAGCTGCCGGTGCTGCCGCTGCTCAGAGCTGTGCTAGTGGTGGTGGCGCTCTCCGCCGATCCCGCGGATCCCGCCCCGTTTGCCGTCCCGGCACTCACCAGATCCTGCAGGCACAGGCCCGTGGACTCCGCCGACATGGCCTCCAGTCCGTTCAGCGCACCACTGACCACCCCACCTCCACCGTTGGTCAGACCACCCGGCCCGAGGGCGGTGGCCGAACTGGTCACCACGCCCACGCCGCCCAGACCGCCGCCTCCGCCGCAGCCGGAGGAGCGGTCCATTCCTAGGTATGTGGGAAAAATGGTGGAGAAGCTCTGCTGCTGGTGGTGGTGGTGGTGCAGCGCCGACTGCTGGTGCGCCGGGTGCGCGGGGTGGGCGGGGTGCAGCGGCGGCAGGTGGTGGTCCCTCCCCGTGAACTTCGTCGTGACGACGTCCTTGAAGTGCTGCAGGAAAGTCGTCGTCTTGAGGCCGGTATCTTCCAACTGCGGTGAGAGCAAATCCAAGATGCAGCCGTTGCCAGAGCCCGAAAAGCTGGGGAAAATAAGGGAAAACAAGGGGGGAAAGTCATTAGTACACTGATAAAAACAAGAAAAAATTTTAAATTGGTAGATATTTTTTAATAAATTTATCATTTTTAAATTGATTGATTTTTTAATTCTTATTTGTTAATATGTATCTTTATTATTTATTATTGTTCCAATTTGTAGCTCCATTATTTTACGAATTTATGTGATTTTGTTAGATTTTTGTGTCAATTCGTTCTGGGTGAATGTTCCTACTGACCGTTTTTTATAGGGTCTCTTTTATAGTTTAGTCTAGATAGATTTTTCTTATTTGATTCCATATTTATTTATTTATTAGTCATCTTGGTTACTTGATACATTTTATACTGAGAGTTACAACTAAGTAACAACTAATAAGAATATTGTCCAATTAAAATTAAATAAAAATATTATGAACTTTGCTTTCTAAGTGATGAAATTCTAAACAAATAGAAAAATGCCATAATATTATTTTAGTTTTATAAGGTTGGATAAGCACAAATCCCCATAAATTTGCACCCAAACACAGTTGACATTTAAATGAACTTATTTAACCTGTTACACTATCTCCACAATAGTTCCTTTACCCAAGTTACTCATATCGAGTTCATTCCTACCCAGACTTAATTACCGTTTGGCTACCTGGTAGGCAAATCAACTGGTGGAACTTTTTATCGCCTCAACGGCGAAGGCAAACAACGAGCTTAACCCAAACACCAGCCGAATGGCAAGTTAACACCAAACACGTCAAGGGGTTAATACCATATACCACTGGAGACTGGAGACTAGAGACGGGATGTTGGATGCTGGAGCCGCCGGCAAAAGCGGTGGTAAAATGGGACTGGATCGCTGGGCGTCGTAAATTGTGGGGATAGCACTGGGGGATCGAGGGGGGGGGGGGGGGTCCGGTGGGCTGACAACCACCTACACCGCTATCGGCTATCAGCAGACCCAAGAAGAGGGGCCCCCGAGTGATAACGGCCTTATCGATGTAAAATATTTACATTTCAGCGAGCATTTCTCTTTCGCTATTATTATTGTTATTATTGCACGTACACTGGGCGGGATTTTTGGCAAATCGAAATTAGGGAAAGGTACTATCAAGAACGATAGAGCGATAAACTCTACCATGGGCCTCCAATAAATTCGTTAAAAATAAAAAACAGCCCACTGACAGTAGCACGAAAATAGCCATAAACGATCGTAAATCAATTAGCAAAAAAGGGAGGGAACACCTCTCCAGGTTCCTAGGCCCCTTTGCCCGATATCGGGAGCTATATATACACATATATACACCGCTATCTGAGCAAACGAAACGAAACGTTGCAATAAATGGTTATCTAATCTCAATCACAACAAACTAAAGGCATTCAAAGGCATAGCGGCCAGCATAAATATAAATTCGCAGCTGAAGTTAAACGAATTTAATTAAATTTAATCGAAATGCTTTGGCTTGAGTTGTCACTTTCGATTTCGTTGATAATGCCGCTTGATCTCCACCTGATCCCCAGTGGATTAGTGCGGCTGTAATATTAAATCCAATTGCGGTTGTTCAACAATAATAATGTCCGGCCTTTTGTGATAAACATAATTTCACTTGAAGCCAATTTATGGGCCGCACGATTTGTGATTTGATGGGTCAACTGCCTGGCGGCCGTTGAAATGAAAAGTTTGTGCATTTATTGCCGTGTCGAGTATTTATAACACTGCTATTTGCCCAGCCTTTGCCGCAGTTGTCTCAATTTCTGGCTAAATTATCTGCCGCAGCGTCTAATAAATAATTCGGTTGCCATCGTTTCGGCCATTGTTTCCATTCCACCAAAAGAATAGAATATTTTTCGCTCTATTTCGTGTGTGTTTTTCACTCTGCCATCCAACTTTTCTGCCTCGTCATTTTATTTCAAAAGTGAGAATTTATTTACATAATGATTCCCTAAGACAAAGAACGCCAGAATTATTTTATGCCACTTTATGGCCGCGAAGATCTCGGATCTCGTGGGTTTACGGCTTCTTCGTCGCGAAGGTGGCAAGATTCCGATGTTTTGCCAAGGCTTTCCACATGTTTTCATTTCTATTTAATTTTATTATTTTATTCAAATTCGAGGAGTTTAGCGGCTGAACCTGAAACTGAAACCGAGCATTGTGTACTTAGGTTTTTTCCATGCCTTGTTTGCTAATTGTTTAGGTGACGTCAATGGCGCTACTTGGCCGGGCTCTCCTCCGAATATTTTTGGCAGTATTCTACTATTCTAGACCCAGAAGCCCAGAGGCCCCCTTACGAGATGGTAGAGATCTGGGATCTCAGCTTCTTTATAGCCCGCAATTCCGCCATTCCGAATCCGGGTCTCACTTCACCCGTGATTTATGCGCGGCGTGAGAGTCCGCCGTAAACTTAATTCGTTGTCCAACAATCGGTTTATTGGCGCTGCTCTCTGGGTTCTGAATGGGATCCCTACTGATCTCTACTGATCTTCCCTGGAAAGCTAGAATGTTTCCCTTGGCATCAGCCGAATTGACATTGTCATTATGAGGTGCTTAAGTTCCTACGAAGGTGTTTACCCAGAAACTTATGTTTGCAATGACCCAACACTTGATGATTAAAGGTAATTGGGGCAGCTTTACTTTCGTTTTTGTAGTTTCCTGATTTTCTATTCAATGTATATCCTTTTGATATTAAATTCTATAGGATTATCAAAAATAAAGAACTACATTCTTTAAATTCTTTGTTCTAGTATATTAGACAATGTTGTTTTTTGAAAAAAATCAAATTGAAAAATTCTATATTCAAAAGCTATTTATTATATTCTTTGTTTGAGAATGCATATCAAGAACTATAGAATGTTAATCCCATTTTTGATTTAAGATTTTGTATATTTGTATTGTTATGAAGAATATTTTTTATACTAATGTTCACCCTCCGCTTACTAAGTTTTATTACAAGTTCCAAAACTCACCTCTGAATGATGGGACAGTAATTCAAATTAATCCACTAGGTGGTGGGAACGAACTTCCGTCGGTTCCGCTGGTTCCGCTGATCCGTCGATCCGGAATAGGAATATCAAAGGTGAACTTTGATGGTGACTTTTCTGCCGGGAGCAAATGTCGTGGGCCCGTCAATAAATCAGATTGCCAGCATTTCAATCGCCGCGAAGATCTGGAAAAGCCTCCGAAAGTCTTTCGGATATATCGCGTGGGCAGCTATGGGCTATAAATCTCGGGGATCTCGGTAGGTTTGTGCTACGTATGCGTATTGTTGTTGCAACAGATTGCTAATCAAATGCGAAGCGGCCTTTAATGGAGCCCCCTGTTGGCCGTTCGACAAAAAACTGTTTTCGCACACGCGTTGTTGACGTCGGCAGATCAAATAATAAAAATCACAGTGATTATGTTAGTGATTAATTTTAAGTAACTCGGGGATATGTTTTTAATCTCGCTGCCGTTTCCACAAAAGCGCACACACACGAACGCACACAGTCTCACTCGCGAAGCACTTGCCGTGATATGATTTTGATTCAATGATACAATGGTACAATGTGATTTGATTGGCAAATCCTCTCGGATTTAAGTGTTTTAATAATTTAATCCGCGGCGTAATTAGGCTAAGTATCTATGGCACTCGAATCTCTGGCATTTGTAGCGATAGACCACCTAGACCTGGTATTATATCTATGTGTCTATGGTATCACAACGGAGGCGACGCGTCTGCATTCGTAACAGGACGTAGCTGGATTGAAAACGAATTCGGAAAAGTATCTGTTGGATGCGTGTAGCGCACGGGTATACCGCTGTACAGCGAGTGTATCGCTGGGTGGTTGGGGCAGAGACCTACAGACGGGGTGGTTAACGGTAAACGTGGTGCTGCTGGCGACGAGAACTCGCGGCTACTGAACGCAATACCCCGGAATTTCCAACGCAAGAGCCCCGTTCTTTCTGGGGCGCTATCTTATCTCTCTTTTTTTCATTCGTACAACCAGCGAGTGGGTGTGAGGGAGAGGGAGATGGTCTGCTGGCCGGCGAGTAGCGAGTGTTGGCCTGGCTCTCGGGGGTGCGAAAGAGAGGTGGGATAGCCAAGAGCATCCGGAAGACACTCCCCCAAAGTCGCTCGCCCTCGCTCTCTCTCACTCACACCCTCGTGTTTGCAGTGCGCCATTGCTGTGCTCTCCCTCTCTCTCTCGCCCACTCTCCCCCTCTCCATCTCTCTCGCTCTTCGGGCTGTATATTATTATTTCTCTGCTCTCGAGGGTTTGATTTGTACTTTCGGGGTTTCGGGTGTCCTTTGTCGAACGGAACCCCCTTGGAAGAACCCCCCCTCTCGGAAACAATTGCTACGTGCTGTGTTCATAATAATAAGGCTACTTTTGCCCACTTTTGAGGGCTGGCTGTCTTTTTACTGGGTGTCAAGGGCGTTTTGTTATCCCATTATTCTGCGTTAGCCCGCCATTGTTGTTCCTGTTCGTAACCCCCTGAACCCCTGGAACCCCCTCGCAAATAAATAAATAACTGCTCCTTTTGACGTTTGTATCTCCTCCCCGGAACTTTCCCCTTTTTGATTTGTTCGCCCGGCAGGAAATACAGAAATACACAGATACAAAGATACGTTCGAAGGCAACAGAGCACAGAACACAGAAACAGAAGGCAGGCAGAATTTATTAAAATTCACAACAGCTTTTGTGCAGTTCATAATTTTCGTTTTTATTTCGCATTTGCCTTAGTCTTTCCCGGCAGTTTTATCTTGCGTTTCGAGTGGTGGAATGGGTTTAACTGGGGTAAAAATACACACAAAAAAAAAAACTATGTAAAATCAACGATTTAATAGTGAAAACTGCCCCAACCAATAAATAATAGAAAATGACCCAAAAAATAGTAGATTACCTAAAAAATAGTAGATGACCTACAAAATAGTATTTTACCCGAAAAATATTGTAGTTTTTTTAAATTTATTTTTTTAACTATTTTTATTTTTAATTTAACTTGTTATATTAATTTATATTGAAGTTATTTATAGACACATACATTTCACAGATACTTAAAACTTACAAATCAGGTTTCTTGCCTCCGCTGGGAATCGAACCGGGGCCGCAATCGTCGGAGTCGAGCACTCTAACCAGTAGGCCACAGAAGAATGATTTTCGTAGAGGAAAATCTTTTGACTTGAAATCAACATTTAAAAAAAAAAAAAAAAGGAAAATCATCATCTGCAAAAGCAGGATTTGAACTCACGACCCAGAGATTATGAGTCGGATACTCTAACCACCCTAAGTCCAGAAAAATAGTTGACCTACAATTTATAATGGTATTTTTAAAACAACAAAATACATGAAGGAAAAAAATAGTTTTGTTACGATATTAATTGTGGTGTCACTATTCGATGCCCCAAAAAATAAAACAACAAAATACACGCAAACAAATAAAATAGTTTTGCTACGATATTAATTAGGACGTTACTATTAATTTTCCAATTGAAGAAAACAACAAAATACATGAAAATTTCGTAAATAGGTTTTTCACTATTTTAATTGTTAAATACTATTCAATGAACAAAAAAATAAAACAACAAAATACATGAAAAATTCAGAAAATAGTGAACTACTATTTTTCTATGTTAATTTTACATAGTTTTTTTTTTTGTGTGTAGGGAGAAAAGGGGGAAAGTCGGCAGAAAGAGTCTGAGGAGACAGGCCAACGAATGTAAATGATGCTAGCTTTATGGCCTTATATTCCATAGCTGATACACCAGTAAACTAATCACAGATAATTTCCAATGGTCATGTAAGACATAGCTCATAGCTCATAACTCATGGGAATCTAAGGAAGTTGTCTTTATTATGTGGTAAAAAAAGAGAAAAAAAACATAGATATTGGATAGAAATAAGGGTGAAAACAGGACTACCTCTCTATAAAAATTATAAGCAGTTTTGATGTTCAATATTATTATTACTTGAAATATGAATATCTTCTTTGTTGAAAAACTGAAAAGTATTTTAGAAATCTCATTTAATATATGTTTATTATCTATAAAAATAATAGTTGTTATTTTTTGTAAATATTTTAGATGAATTATTATTACTTTTGTTGTTTTGATGTTCAATATTATTATTACCTAAAAATATAAATATCTTCTTTGTTAATAAACTGAAAAGTATTTGCGAAATTTCATATTTTTCTTTTTTTTTTAATAGTACAAATAATGTTGTTATTATTTGTAAATATTTTATTATCACACCATATTATCTTCCGATTCCGTAGCTCCTCAGAACGTGCGACTGGCATAACGCAGATTGCAGATAGACTTGAACTAATAATCGCCTTGAGCAGAGGCCCTCGAAACACTAAAGCAACTCGAGTTGCTCAGACCTTCTCGAGTTTGCCGCCTTTGAACTCACCGTCAAACACTCGCTGGGGTTACATAAATGTGGAAACAATGTTAGAAGGGCGGTTCGGGCACCTGGCACTCCAGCGATCCACCCACTCAAAAGGGAGTATTTCACCTGAGTGACGAAGATATAGTCCGATATCTCGATTAAAGGGTTCTCCACACCTGTGGGGCAAGGTCCGACTTTCACTGTTCAAAGGGTTTCGTCAGCCCCCTGGGAATTTCGGGCTTATGACGCCGTAATTACACAATGTATCCTTTGTGTCCTTTGGCCAAATCCCCCAACTTTTACCCTGATGATGGCTATTTTTGGGCCACCAGAGAGCTGTGGGAATTTAGCAGGTCGTATTTCAATTATAAGGGCAACCGATATTAGACTTTCGACTTTCCGATATCGAAAAAAAATGGGTGGGGAGGGGGAGGGAATACATTTTCGCGGTATCTACTGTTATCTAGCGAAACGGAAAGAAAATGGCGTTCTTGTTTTTATCATCCAAATGGGGACTACGTGCCGGGGAGTGTGTCTGCCATTTGGGGGGATCTCTTAAGTGTTCGGGGGGAAAACTCATCATCCTTTGATGCTGGCAACAGGAAAACTTAATGCCGAACATTCGAGCAGTCGCACGCACCTCAAGAAATTGAAATGCCAGGGCGCGCGAAAGTGTCAGAGATCCAAAGAAATGGGGATTCCCCCCTTTCACATTTACATCCACACACATTCGCGTCGTCGTCGCATTTTCCCCCTTGATTTTCCCCCTCCCTTATCGTTCCCTCGTTTTTTTTAAGCAACTACCGAAAAGTTCACAGGCAGCGCAGTTGAAAAGTTCAGAGCATTTCGGAGCCATTGCTCAGTCGCCAAACTAATCCGGCCTAATCCCGAAACATGACGAAATGAAATACGATGGTGCGTAGGGAGATGCGACAACAACAAAAGCGAGAAAGCGAGGAAGACGCGAGGTCGCTATCCCATTTCCACATCCCCAATTTCCACCCCCCTTTTGCCCAGCTCACAAAATCCCCAGCCGACTGAACTAATTTTGTATGCCTTATGATGATGGTGGAAAACCACGCGGGTAGCAAGCGGATTCTCTGGCAACTCTTTCGCAAAATGGCGGCATTGATTTCCCTTTCCTGTTTACCCCCCCGCCCCCCCAAGACAACCCCCCTTCTCCGCACCCGCTGTCCTTGAGGACGAAGTCAATTTTCAGGATTTGCGGCCAGTCTTACATTCCTTAGCGAAAAATCTCTCCGTTTCTCTATGGAAAGCACTTCCCTTCAAGCAGTCAATAAACTATACAAACACACGTGCACTGGGAGAAAAAGGGGGGATTGAATATTGGGAAAAATCAAGGGATTTGATTTATTACAAACTTATAAAAGAAGAAACAAGAAGGAACCCCATTTCCATGGAAAAACTTAAAATAAACCTTAATCCTTTTAAAGTTAGTAAATTATTTTTAAGAAAATTATAATAATTAATTTCTAAAAGTCCAAGTAACAGAGTAATTTTTGTTAAATAATTGAGAATTTTCAGATTAAATATTCGTGACTTGTGAATTTTTGAAATTCTACTTATTTTTTTTCTCAAGGGTTATCTTCTCATTCTACAAAAATGTGCGTTTGTGTGTGTGCTTAGTGTATTAGTTTGCGTGGCATGTCCTTGTTGACATTGCCATTGGAAATGCGAGAGATACGCGGAATATTCGCCTCGTTGCGAAGTTTCAGCCACCTACAGCTCAATCAAACCGCCAAAATAAATTACGATGCTAATTAATAAAGGCCAGGATGCCACACACAGGACACCTCCCCACCCCCTCACCCCCCTTTTGGCACACCCATGTAGACAGCGCCACTCTGGCCGCATATCGATTTAAATTAATTTCTGTTAGAGGATGCTCAAGCGAAAATCCTCCATTACCGTAAAGTACTTGTAACCAAGTCGCAGAGGCACACGTCGGAAAAAAAGGAAACTTCCTAGCTGGGAAAAATGAGGAAAATGCGGAGGAAGGGGGGTGCGGAGAAAGGGAAAAACAAATTAAGCGACACCAAAGGAGCCGCATAATTTCGGAACCTGCAGAAAAATATGATGACATCTGTTCGGAACTCCTTCTGGGCACACAAGCCACATCGATTGCTGGCCGATTTATGCAGGGCACGTGGAAAAAGGAGCGGAAAACGTAGAGAACGGAACAGCAGGACAGGAGTGGAAAAACAGGAGCGGAAAACTCACGCACATTTTTTTGTACTTTTCCCTCCCCGCTCGCTTATCTTCAGCCACTCGTTGGAAACTCGCTGATTATTCACTCCCTTTCGATTGGTTTATTTCTTTTGGTACTCGCTGCTCACTGGCCACGCCCCCCAAAGGCCTGCTATAGCGAAAAGGGGCGTTGCCTGCATATCTTTTACTATATGTTACATGCGCACACAGGTCGGCTACGCAATTTCCCCAGGACGTGCGAGAAAAGAGAGCGAAAGGACTTCCCCGCTCGACTGTTGCACTTCTTTTGGGTTTCTTGGGACCAAATTTTGGGACTTTGACTAGGAAATCAGCTGTTCGGGATGGTAATTATATCTTCGCAAAGGGAAGATGCCGAGGGGAGAACTTCTGGACCACGAGAGAGATGGAAATTGGACTCGGGAGATAATAAGCTAGACATAATCAATTAAGGGTTCAGATATCCCCGCTTGGACAGACATCAATCGGCTGATGGCAATAAATGTAATGGCAAATGGGGTTGTCATTTCCGGCACAAAGGATCAATAGATGGAAAGGATGCTTATCTAAGCTGATTTGAGGTTAAATAAAAATAGGTATTTAATTGAATTTGTATACTTTAAAAGTGCTTTTATTTTAATTCATTATACTTTCTTTAAATAATTTTAAACTTATTTATTTTGTAAAATATTTCTCTTATTTTTTCTTTATTTTTAAGAGTAATTACATATATATTAATTCAAATAAGCAGTTAACGAACTTAACAAAGTAAATTCTGGTTTTTAAATGATTTTATTTCTGTACTTTTAAAGTGCTTATATTTCATTTCATTGTAATTTCTTAAAATAATTTCAAATGTATTTTTTTTTAAATATTTTCCTTATTTTGTTCATTATTTTTAAGGGATGTGATGTGTGATTTCAAATCAAATAATCAGTTAACAAACATTACAAAGTTAAGAATAAACTAACCCACTTTCCCCAATTTTAGGTTCTTTATTTTACCCATTTTGCATTGCTCAACCTTTTGGCGGAACGACTTCAAAGGCATCTGGGATCCTCGGCCACATAAATAGACTCAACCAAACAGCTGAAATTCCACATCAAATATGGAGGACCCTGGGTGTTTCGGTGGGTGGTTGGCTGATTGTGGGTGGCAGTAGCGGTGGCACCACCAACGGCTCTTTCAACTTTTACCGCCGCAGCGCTTCAAAAAGGGCCGACGACAAACGATCTCTTGCCGCCCAAAATCGAAGTTATCGCCGCCCTATTAGCCATTTTATCGACACTCCACTACTACAAACGTAATGACGCAGTTTCCGTCCGCACATAATTAATTAATAAATCAGGGCGGCCAACAAAAGCAACAGTTGCCACATCATCATCGGCCAAAGAAGAGTTCTTATCACCTGGTTTTCCTGGGAGGCGAGGGGGGCCAAGGTAATCCATCAATTTTTTTGGGGAAACGAGCGAAAAAGAAAAATAGGAAAAAACTAACAAAGCAAATGCAGAAGGCACATCACAGACACCGCCGCCCATGTCGAAAAGTTTGATTTTTGGCTTTTTATGCGCACGGATTAAAATGGGGATTACAATATCAAAATGTTTGCTTATGATTTATAGCACCCGAAAGACAGCAGCCGCACTCGAAGTGGGTGGAGGTAGGTGGGTGGTGGGTGGTGGGCGGCAGTGGGTGGCAGTGGGTGGCAGTGGGAGTGGCTGACAGCGGGAGTGAGAGTGGGAGTACCAGTCGGCTGACTATACCCATATATATTTATTCACCCAAAGACTTCGATGTGACTACCGCAAAGTCTACACTGAAAAATTGACAATAGCCATCAGATACGCCTGATGAAATTGGAAATTTATGGCAGTCCTTCCTGATATTTAAATATTTTAGATTTAAAGACAAACTGATAAAAATTGTATAGTATAGGTACATATTTTAATTTAACTGCTGCTTAGGCTAAAATTATTTTTAACAAATAACAAAATAACAAAAATATCAAATAATACGAACAAATTTAACGTATATGATGAAAACTGGAAACAATATTTTCCAGAAGATTATAAGATTGTTATTATTTCAAAATATTTTACGCTTAAAACTTTTGAAAAAAAACTTAAAACTTTTTGAACCTTTATTTTTAAGATAATAATATTGAAGCACATTATTTTCAATGGAACAATATTTTCCATAGGTAAATAAATCTAGAAATTACAAAAAAAAAACACGTCTTGGTCAAATCGATATGCGCATGGTAAATTTCTGGTATGGCATACGCATATCATTTTTACCGAAATCTCTCTCGGAGACTCTCTGCCTTCAAAAGAGGGAGGCAGAAGCAATGTTGCCTGTTGTGTACATATCGAATTGATGTGCCGGCATATCAAATCGATCCATGTTTCATATCATTTTTTTTTTTGGGTGTAGACTATAATACTTTTTCCAAGTGCACTTCCCACTCCCGTTGATTCATATTCCTTGGCCCCCACACACATTTGTCCGACTCATTTTGCCCGCTGCGTGGGGAACGTGAAAATTATTGGACTGCCTTAGTCCGGTGGTTCAACTGCCTAAGCCAGCGGATCAAAACGGCGGTTTCGGCTTCCCCGACGACGAAGTTCCGACGTTGATGTAGCGGAGCGGTAAGAATGTGTGATTACAGATTTATCCATCACACTCGGAAGGTATTTACCATATTGCATATTCCATATTCCATAGCTGATATTTTGGACAGGCAGGTGCCGGTTCTCTTTGGCATTCCCACGGCGGTTTTTGGGTCCCGAGTTTTTATTGTGTGTGTGCTCAAGGATTAAGAGATGATGTCTTGGGTTAACTACTGCATTTGTAGGGGGCGGGCTTTTTAGGGGAGGAAGTGGACTCTTGGTATCCCACGATTTCGAACCCACCTCAATGTTCAGCTATTGCCGATCAGCTGTTGCCTTGGATTCGGGGTTATCTTGTTTACACAACTTGAGGTGATAATCCCGTAATCACTGAAAATAGATTCGGTGAAGTTCTCAGGGCGCCAATGACCTTCAGACCTTGACCCAAAAGGGGTGGGAAATATGTTAATTTACAATGGAGGTTTTCTTTCAATTTAAAAATTATTTTCTCACGTTACAAGAAATGTTTCTTGATTTAATTTTGTTTAAATTTTGATTTAATTAATTTTTATGTTCAATGTGGGCGAATAATTCCATTTTTTATTACCAAATTTCTCATTTAAAGCCAATAAAATTTTTTGCCATTTTTGCTTGACAATAAATAAGGGAAATTGGGGCCTCCGCTCAGATAAGATCCCCATTCAGTGACTGATTTACAAGATACTTGCCGCGAAGCCCCGAATGCAAATAAGCTTTTTGCTTTTCTGCAATTTCTGGAAGGAAAGAGTGGAGGATTCCGCGAGACTTTGACATTTGAATACGCGAGAGCGCTCTGTTATTTTTATATTTTCAAATTAAAAAAGCAAAGGCGCGCATATTTTCCCCCGCCAAACGAAGAGGGTGACTAAATTGTACTTGTGTACCAGGGGTTTGTCATCGTTTTGCCGGTTGACTGGTGCGCGTGAGAAATCCTTGACACGCGCGAACGCTTTCAAAATGCAAAAATAAATAATTTCGATTTAAATTCCTTGTTATTTTATTTTTGTTTTCTTTTTTAGAGCTTTGTTTTTCTTTGACACTCGTTTGGGGGAGGGGAGGTGGAGGTGCAATTGTAGATGGCAGCGGAACATAAGTTTTCCTTTTGTTTTCGTTTTGATTTCATTTGGGAAATAAGGGTGCGAAATCTTCCATCTATCCATCCTCCCCTGTCATAATTTTTGGGTGGTGAAATTAATTAGATTTCCCGTGGGTCGGGTGGGAAGTTAAGTCTAGGAGTAAATTCATTTATGCAGAAGAAATCTTGTATTTAGAGACGCAAAGCAGAGGTAATTATAATTATGTGGATGGAAATAATAGGGGAGAGGTCTGTAGGTTGGTACACCTTTTGTTTTTAGTCTCCCATTTGGACATTCGCTTTTGAAACTTCACGTGTTAGGTACCGATCGAAAGCTTAGTCTTTTAGCTGTACAATAAAGCAAAAAAAAAATTTTTTTTCCCTGGGGAAAACTAAAAAATACTTTGTTTTGAAAAGTGCCAAAAAATTACAATTTGAAAAAGAGGTCTGTAAGTTGAGACACTTTTAAAAGTCAATAATACTCACACCAAAAGTACTCCAAACTTTTAAAAACTATTTATTTATGTTAATTTAATCAATTTTAGTTCGTCTTAAATTATTTCCCATCCATTTTTTAAGAACTTAGACCAAATAACAATTAATACCAAAAGGCTCATTGAACATTCACTTTTCCCCTAATATCAAAGAAATGTACTAGGCAGAAAGCGACCTCTGTCGGGCTAAGGCCTTTTTGTATGAAAAACGGGTGTCTCAACTTACACGCTCAAAGTGTCTCAACTTACACAAAATGGGATGTTTCGGGAAAAAATTAATAACTTTTTTTCTGACTGTCACATTAAGCTGATTCTTTTTTTAATTTGTTAACAGTTAAATTACTAATGTTTTAAATCTCTTACAAAGTTAATTTAAGCACGTTATTAATTTTTAATGGAATTTTGAAAAAAGTGGACAAAAACTTTTTTGGTGCAAAATGGTACACGACTCTCACAGCTTAAATCTGGCTAGAGCCTGGCTTATAATGTTTTCCCCAAAAGTTTTGTCACTGAAAAGGACTACAAAAAAAAAAATAAAAAAAATTTTTTTAGTGAAAAAGTTTTGAGAAAATTGAGTGTCTCAACTTACAGACTGTCTCAACCTACAGACCTCTCCCCTATAATTACAAGTTTAGGTTTGGCTCATACGGAATTTATATTCATTAAAGGATTAAAAATTTGAAATAAATATTCCTTATGACAAACATAAAAACAACACAATCGCCATTAAATGCTTAAGTTTATTAAATTAATTAAATAATTTAAGAAATAATTTTTTTAAAATCGTATTAATTTAGAAAATAATTACTTATTTTTCTAAATTTTAAATTGAATAAATATGAAAGACCATCGCAAATTCAGAAGCCAACCTTCGCCTGTCTGTAATTTCGCCATTAAAGACTTACGTTTTTATTATAGGTATGGAAATAATATAATATATATGGATATTATTATAAAAAATTATTTTAAAATAATTTTTTAAAAATCTTATTAAGTTAGAAAATAATTCCTTTTTTACCGCAAATTAATTTGAATAAATGTTAAAGACCATCGCAAATTCAGAAGCCAACCTTCAGCTGTCTTTAATTTCGCCATTAAATGCTCAAGTTTTTATGGGCCCAAGAAAGCCAACTACCCAACTGGCTACTGTATGATTTTCGCTGAAATGCGCCCTGTTTATTGTTAATTGTTAATAGTTTATTGTTTTATACTTGTACACTATATCTCGCCTTTGCCCTCCAGTCATTTTTTTACCACCAAAAGCGCCTCCATCGAAAGTGGTTGGCTATCAGTAATCAGTAACTGTGGCTGCGGCTAAGCCAGCTTGTCAATTTTGTATAAAATTTATTATTTTATTTGCGTCAGGTTTGCCTTTTTGTTTTGCCACTTTTCAGACGCTCTGTTTCGGGTCGGAGTGAAATTATTTACATTTAGCTGATTGCGAGGAGGTTTTTGCATTGCGACTGCGGGAGGTTTGCCAGTCATAAAGCGAACTGTTTGCCCTCGTCTCGTACTCGAAATCGTGCGATATATATACATGCTATATATATATATATAGTGGGCCCTGGAGAGAGCCATAAAACTGGCAATGCAATTGCACAGCCACAAATGTTTGCTCAATTTACGATCGCAGTTGCTGACGGAGGTGGCAATCAACAATCAACAACTGTTGCATGTGGCACTTTTTTCTCCAAACTGGCCAGCGTCGTTGCTTCGTTCTTTTTTTGCCAAAGATCGAACATAATCTCACTTAACCAGGAGAACTAATCAAAATTGGCAGCTGATTGTCCGGCTGACTCAGAGTCATATGATGATGACAGCCAACGGACACTTTATTGACAGCAAAAAAATATATATAGCGCAAAAAGAAACTAGGAGAAAATGTATAGACAGAGGGGCAGGGGGGCCCCAACCATCGGGGAACCCAACTTGGCAACGCTGCGTATGAGTAATGCAGGGGCAACGATTCAACGAATGGCTGGCGAAAACTCAACGACGACGACGGCAAATGAAGCAACAAAATTCAGCAGCAGCAGCCGCAGATTAAGAACCTTTTAAGGGGATTAATGATTTTAATTTTTTCCGTGCATTCTGTTTGCCTTGTTTCCGTTTTTCCGACAGTTTTCTTTCTTTGGAGCGTATCAACTAGCCGATTGACTTTGAACTTAGGCGAAAAAATATGCGAATACATTAAAAGGGGTAGAACAAAAATTTGTATAACAAAAGAAATAGATCTATTACCACTATGCATTTTTTGGGACAATTTTATAGCCACACTTTGAAATTAGACAGAATAAAATCCAAATTTTGGGTTAGATATATAAAATTATTTTAAGTAATTTATATATATAATTATTATTTCAATAAAAATACAATTTTTAATTTATTATTAAATCATGCTAGACCGTACAATTAAATATTAATAAGGTAGAAACATTATAAAAATGGTATCTATAGACCTATAGGTCTTAAGTATCACAAAGCCTTAAGAAAAAGATTTTTAGAAAGTATAAAAAAATAAATAATGTAATTTGAGGAAGTTATTAGTGGATTATAAAGATAATAACATGGTTTTTAAAAATTAAACTAAATTATTAATGAACTTTTGAGAGTATAGAAAAACATTATAAAAATGGTATCCAAAGTTTAAATATTACAATGCATTATAAATAAATAAATAATTTAATATAAGCCAGTTGTTAGTCATTTAATATGGTTTTCAAAATTGCAACTAAGTTACTGATGAACTTTGTAGAGCATTACCGCCTTCGAGCTACAGTTTTCTATAATTTCCGATATTTTTTCTGGCACTCTGTGGACTGCCCCCAGTTCACGTTGCTGGGACATTTGTTTGCTTTGCCATTGCCATTGGCCTGGCTAAATGCCAGGCAAGGACATGCATGGCCAGCTCGCTTTTTTGGATGGCAACACGGCCACTTCCGCTTCCGCTTCCCCTTCGAAAGACCCCCGGCCTTTTCCGGTTTGTTTGTTGCGCGCATTAAGCTAATTATGGCCAAATAAAGTGAGACGAAACGAGACGCGCGCTCTGAGCAAACAGGAGACTATATAAGCGTATCCGAATCCTGTAGCCTGTATCCTGTAGCCTGTATCCTTTATACTCGGATGCATGCCGGCACTTAACTTTCACTGCCCTCCTCTCCTTTTGCGGCCGGGTTTTTTGATTGTTTTTCAATTTTCTGCATTGTTAAACTTTTGCTTCTCATGTTGCGCTTTGCCTTGTTTAATTTGCCGCCTGTGGCACGTGACAGCGGCGTTGGCAAGTGCAACCAGGCAGCCACCCAGCCACCCATCGCCACCCGGCACGTGTCCTTGCTGGAAAATCAGGAGACAGAATTTCCAAATTTCGGAGCAACAGCAGCAGCTGTTTAATGGCTGCCTGCCGTTGGCAAATATTTTGCTTGTGCTACAACCAAATCAATTTTGTATGCTCGCCCAAATGGAATACGAATACGGGTTGGCTGGTGTCCTTGCACCACCCACCCACCACCACCCACTAACCCCAACCCCAAGCCACATCCCACATCCCCTACCAAACTGGTGGTCACGTGTCGCTCTGCAGTCGCGCCTCTTTCGCTTTGTCTGCTAATCTATCAAAGGCGCTGGCAGCAAACCAAATTGAGTTTGTTTGGATATCATTTCCATTGGCGAGGACAGAAGAGGACTCGCAGAAGGAAGAAGGATACCACTACCTGCCACAGAAGCGGATAGAGTCCTCCGCCACTTGTGGTCCGCTGCAAAACTTTTCCTTTGCACTGAGAGAAATAAAATAGGGGATTATTAAATTAAAAATACACAGGAAAAAAATGCGATATTAAATACGGTCAATTCTACCTTATTTCATATCAATAAAAAGCTCATATAATTTATGTCAATTTTATGATTCATCATTTATGATTTTTTCATATCAAATAAAATACCAAATTTAGTATTTTTTAACAAATAATGTAAATTAAGATAAACTTGCAAGATTAATATGAAAGTCTTATAAAATAATTATTATACTCGCCATAATGCATATTACTAAGAAATATTAGTTATATTTCATATCAGCTATAATATTGAAGAAATTCTTTCTTCATTTTTCTGCCCCTTTTTGTTTAGAATATATTTTTTACCAGTGTACCTGCCTTTCTTTTTTCCCACAATTTCCGGGCGCGTTGACGTCAATCAAATTAGACCCATACCATTCCATCCCGTAGCATCGTGGGTCGTCCAAAGTTCACACATCAAATTATGTCAGGGTGGGTTTGAGTTCCCCTTTTCTCTCCTCCTCCTCGACAGGATAACGTCGTTGCTAACTTGCGATTTGCGTTTGTAAATGTTTTCTAATCAGATTTGTGTGCTATCCACGAGGGAGTGCAATTTGTTTTGATGTCGCAGGCGCAATCCGGTTAAGTGACATCCCGGAGAATAATTACTGGATGGTTTGGGATGGCATACGGAAAAAGTTCCTGACCAAACTTCCGTTCACATGACACACATAACTCACTTGGTCACTGGCCAATTGTGATCGATTGGTTTTAAAGTCCGGCCGTAAACTAAAACAAACAATAATCGCTGGCATTGTAAATGCATAAAACCATATATACATGATATGTTACATATATAAAATTGCGGTTGCAGTGGCAATCGATTTATTGCCACCGCTCGTAAGTGGGTGAGTTTTTCCACCAGACGTTGATAGGGATCGTCATGATTTCAGGGCCACTTCTCCGCTCTTTTTTCTGTTTCGCCACCCGGCCGATGGTGATCACCCTTTTTTACCACTAGCCACAATTTTCTAGCTCGGGAATTACTTTTTAAGCCCTTTTGCGTTCCGTGGATTTTTATTGCATTTGCAAAGATTTTGCCATTCTAATTGATTGTTTGCCTTTTTCGCCCATTCCGGCGGCGGAGGAGTCGTCATTGGTCGCTTATCACCGCCGGTTATCGATCCAGCTATCTATCTATCTAACTATCTATCTATCTGGCCGGCTCCATCTATCTTTTCCTGCTCCGACTGCGATTCCGATTCGAGTTATCTAACATGATATCCATTTAGATATATATATAACCAATGGCCGACCGCCGCGCACCACCCATTTGTTTGTCCGTCGCATTTATTTGTGCATTACAAGCTGTGAGCACACTTAAGTTGCCTTTAAGCTCTGGCGCCGCTCCATTTTGCAAAAAAAAAGAGTAGATATAAGAAAAAAGAAAATACGGAAAAGGGCACAGGCACTCACATAAATGTTCATAAATAGTTGCGGCAAAAGAGCACAGACAAATGGCGCCATCTGTTGATATCCACTATCCAGTATCCACTGGCAGCCCATTTAACTGAAAAATTATTAAAAAGGGGAAAAAACAAATAAACAAAATAAATTAAATCGGTTTGTAATGAGGCATTTAAAGGTAATTTTAAGTCTTATTAAAATAAATGGCATGAAAACAATTTTGGCATGATTATGGACCGCGAAAACTGAATATGAATGCTCAGTTTATTAATATCAAGTTCAGTTATATTTTTTCTATCCACCACCTAAAATGCGCATTGGATATATTCACCCATTTCAGGTCGTCCTGATGCTTTATATCTTCACGATAGTAAGTTCTACTTTAACATAATCACATTCCAGAAAACATAACTAGATTATTTTTTAGGTCTCTTGCAAATTGGAGTTTACCAACATCAAATGCACTTCTCACGATCCCGAGTTTTCTGACTTTGAATATTGTTATTTAAAATCGGTGAACCGGAGCTATAAATACCTATCCGTAAAAGTGAAACTTTATAAAGTTCCCATAACCAGAGTTAAAGTGTGTATATTGATGAAGTTTAAATGTTTTTTTGCTCAGTAAACTTTTGTTTTTTTAGGTAAACTTTGCACTATTTAAAAGATCTAATGGATATAAGCCACTTCTGTACAACATCACTGCGGATGCCTGTAGATATCTGAAAAATCCAAAAACTAACATAGTGCTGACATATATGTACGGATTCTTCAAATCGCACTCCAACATGAATCATTGCTGCCCTTTCGATGTGAGTTCTTAACTTAATTATAGTAACTAAACATGTTATCATTTTTAATTTTTAATCCTAGCACGATCTCATTGTGGATAAACTTACTACTGAGTTCTTTAATACGCGATTAACGGAGCTTTTACCATTTCCTGAAGGGGAAATACTTTTCAAATCGCACTGGTTTGCCTATGATATTCTGCGAGCATCGGCAAGCGTTTATTTTACATTATCCTAATTGAATTATTACTAAAAAAAACTGTTAAAATGTTAATTCCAAAGCTGCACGAGTACCTAATGATATTATTATTTCACTGCCTTTCATTACAGAAAATTTAAAGTAATTGTAGGCTCACATAATTTTTTCTAATTGCTCAATTTATTACTATCTGATTGACCACAACCTCATATTTCTGTACTTTTGATATCAAACACACAAAACTGAATTTTGTTTAATGGCGTTTAAATAGTTTCCAACGCCTCAATTACATTTTTAGTTGGCTTAGTTATTATTTAGTTTTGCAAATAAAAAAAATGTTTTTTTCGTGTTCTATTTTCGTTATAAATTTAATGGTAAATTACCATTAAGGGTATAGTGGAATTTTACAAATTTGAATTTAATTACTAATTTGAATTTAATTCTCGTACATATTTGGTTTTTAAAGTTAATGGAGAATAAAACAAATCAAGTCAGGCTGAAAACAAATGTACAACACAGATCACTGTTGCGACATTTTTTTAATAATAAAGACATCAAACCGGTAGAAAAGCTATTAAATTTTCTCAAATTTGGGTTTAAGAACTTAATAAAATTATTTTTTTCCAAGATGGCCTCGAAATATATTCTTCTATTTTTGCTGATACTTTACTCAGTGGAAAAGGTAAATTAATTTTTAATGACAATATAACCATTTAACTAGCTATCCATACAGATCACTTCTAAGATAGAGTTCACTAATATAAAGTGCACAACTTTGGATAAGGATTTCGACGACTTTGAGTACTGCCGCCTGAAGTCCGTGAACCGTACTTTTAAATATATATCGCTCAGAGTGAATCTATATAAGGTTCCTATTACCAAAGTTAAGGTAAGCTTAAATAAAATATATTTAAATTTAAAACATTAAATAACATTTCGTTTTAGGTTAAAGAGGTTCAGTGGTTACAAGCCGTTTCTTTATAACATCACTGTGGATGCCTGCAAAGTTCTGAAACATCCGAAGTCAAGTCCAGTTTTTGGATTTTTCCACAGCCTTTTTCGCGATTATTCCAACATGAATCACACGTGCCCCTTTGATGTATGGAAACAAAAATCGAACTGTGACTCTATGTTTCAAATATTTTATTTACAGCACGATCTTATTTTGGACAAGCTTTCCGCCGAGTTCATAAATACGCAGTTTACAAAAGTTTTGCCCTTTCCCCTCGGTGATTACCAATTTTATTCCAGCTGGATAGCAGATGATATAAATCGAGCGGAAGTTCGGGTCTACGGCACTCTTTCTTAATAAACTGTCGGTAATAACTATTGACCCAAAATACATTATATTTTATTTCTGATTTACTTTTTTATATGATGAAATTCCCAAACTAAGTTCGAATATATCAAATGGGTGTCTAATAGACCATGATATTAATACTTAACTAGTTTTGTGTATTTTACTGAGAACTACTCTATGTTTCACAGTTTTATATATTTGATATAACAAATTTGTATTTTTCTTAAGCCTTGTTACTGTAGTTTAATAATAATTATATTATTTTTTATGTTTTTTGTTATCTGAATTTTGTTAAATTGATTTTAATGACATGATGAAATATCTCAGTTTTCCATTTAAAAAATGTTTAGCTTGTCAGGTATTAATTTTAGTCTCTTTTTTTAGCTAATGCATTACTGTTCTGTATAAATAAACGGAAGAATGGAACAATAAAATATACAAAAAAATATCTTGTATTTCGCTAAATTCCACAACAAATCAACTCGTTTTGCTAATTTTTAAATCAACAAATCGGAAATAAATTGCATAGGGTCTTTTAATTGAAATATGTCCTGGAAGATCACTATTTTGTGTGTTTTGATGCTTTATACAGTTGAAAAAGTAAGCTACTTTTAAGGAGAAAAAATTTCCACGTAACAAACTATCTTTACAGATCGCTTCAAATGTCGAGTTTACCAACATCCAGTGCACATCCTTCGATAAGGATTTTGACGACTTTGAGTATTGCTACCTGAAGTCAGTCAACCGTACATTTAAATATCTATCGATTAAAGTCCACTTGTTTCAGATTCCAGTTACCAAAGTTAAGGTACCTAAATATTAATTGATGGACACGGAACTTAAAACGATCTCCCATTTTAGGTAAACTATGAATTGCTCAAGAGATTCAGTGGTTACAAGCCTTTCCTATATAACATCACCGTGGATGCCTGTAGAGTTCTGAAGAATCCAAAGTCAAATCAGGTTTTTGGGTTCTTTTACAGTTGTTTTCGCGATTACTCCAACATGAATCATTCCTGCCCTTTTAACGTTAGTAACTTTTATAGTTATTGTATCTTCTGTGATGGTAAACATATTATTTTTACTTCGCAGCACGATATTATTGTGGATAAGCTTCATATAGGGCATATGCACAAGCAATTTGCAAACGTGTTGCCTTTTCCCCGTGGAGATTACCTCTTCAAGTCGAATTGGTTGGCTTATGATGTAAATCGGGCACAGGTTAACGTTTTCTTTACTCTCTCTTGAAAAAGAAATCTATTGTTAATCCATTGGTTGAACAAACTCAACTGAAACACACGAAATATGTTATAAATAAACACATTACAAAGGGAGAATAGTTTTTCAATTATTCGCGGATAAGTAGGCTGATTTTTATTTAATGAGCATAGTCATTTGTAGATAGACTAAATTGAAAATAAACTTATAAATACCCGTGAACTAGGAAATAGTTCCTAATAGCTTTTGGAAAGCTAACTGTGCATCATTGTTGTATACAATGCGTTTCCGCTTTCGTCTTGTTGAACTCATTGTTCTGCTGTATTTAATTAAAGAGGTGAGAAAATAAAATAATAAAGAACATTAATATTTTAATACTATTTTAGATCACAGCTACAGTGGAGTTAACCAACATTGTTTGCACTTCCCTGGACCCTGAGTTCGCCGACTTTGAGTATTGCCACCTTAAATCCGTTAATCGTACCTATAAATACATGTCCTTAAAGGTCAACTTGTTTAAGAAGCCGATAACCAAAGGAAAAGTGTGTATTTAAAAGTTATTATTATGAATATGTACGATTTAAACAAGAATCCCTTCAGGTGAACGCACAATTACTAAAAAGATTCAGTGGCTATAAGCCATATCTCTATAACGTGACTGTCGACGCCTGCCGATTTTTGAAGAACACCAAATCTAGTCCCATTGCAGCATATTTTTATGGATTCTTCAGGGATCACTCCAACATGAACCATTCTTGCCCTTTTGATGTAAGTATACTTTGAAAATATTTATTGAAGAATGTTGAAATGTAATATTTCCTATTTCCAGCATGATATAGTCGTTGAAAAACTGACCATCAACGCAATTAACACCCATGTAACAGATGTTTTGCCCTTTCCCACTGGGGATTACCTCTTTCAAACGAATTGGTTGGCCTATGACATTAATCGCGCCAATGTCAAAGTGTATTTTTCACTTTTTTAAGTATTTGGCTTCCTTTGAAATAAATAATATTGGATAAAATGAATTAATATGTAACTAAAAATAAACCATTTAAGGGGCTAAATAAAATACGCTGAATCATAACTTTATGTAGGGTTCTATTAACAGTTTCGATAGACCGTGAAAAATTAAAATAACATTATTATTATGATTCGTTGTGTTCTGAATTTGTTAATGAGTTTTGAGGCATTTTATGATTAATGTAATAGATTTTGTTTTAGCCAGTGTATAATAGACCCCCCAGAAGCCAGTATGTGCAAATATCTAAGGCTAAGCCAAATTATTTTGATCCTATATTTGGTCAAGGAAGTAAGCCTAGTTAAAGTTAAAGTTATAACAACACACTGAGATTTTCCTTTAAAGATAGTTTCGACGGTGGAATTTACAAACGTCAAGTGCAACTCCTGGGATAAGAAATTCGATGATTTTGAGTACTGCCATCTAAAGTCGGTAAATCGTAGCTATAAGTATCTGTCGCTTAAAGTTAACTTATACAAAGTGCCCATCACCAAAGTAAAGGTTTGTTATTAACTGAGTTTTAACAATTTAAACTTAACAAGTAAAACTCTATAACATTTTCAGGTTAATTTTTCTTTGCTGAAGCGCTATAATGGCTACAAGCCTTTTCTGTATAATATCACTGTAGATGCATGCAGATTCCTCAAACACCCCAAGTCGAATCCGATTTTTAACTTCTTTCACGGCCTGTTTAAAAAGCACTCCAACATGAACCATACTTGCCCCTTCGATGTAAGTTGAGTCATTAAAATCGGCGCTAATAACATTTTTGTTATAATTTTCAGCATGATATTATCGTTGATAAGCTGCCCACGAGCTTTTGGAACCAACAAATAACCGGAGCCCTTAATTTTCCACACGGTGATTACCTTTTCCACTCGGACTGGTTTGCCTATGGAATTAATCGAGCGACCGTAGACTTTTTTTACACACTGTCATGATATTTCTAAAAAATTATTCAATGAGGTTTATTCTTAGGCTAAGAAGTATTACAAAGGTTAAAAAGTTTAACATAAACTAATCTCTAGACCTATGATATCCACTTAACTCTAATTATTTACAAGGTACTTTGGATCGAAGCGAACGGGGGGAAGGTTTCCTAGTCCCTCGGGGTAATCTTAACCCTTAGGCCGTCCTTGGGTCGCAAGATGAGTTCGCCCAGCAAAGTGAGATCCTCGCGCCGATCGACGGCTTCGATCTTGTATTTCCTCAAAACCGTGGAAATCACGGCCTTCTCCTCCAGAATGGCGAACTTCTGACCAATGCAATTGCGAGGTCCAGCGCTGAAGGGGATGTAGGCGAAGGGATGGCGACCGGCGCAGTTTTCCGGCAGGAAGTTGTCCGGATTGAATTGTTCTGGCTTGGGGAAAACCCGCGGATTTCTGTGCAGGGCGTAGGTCATGATGATTGCCTGAGTTCCAGCTGGCACAACTTTTCCACCTATAAGAAGATTTTATTAATTTTCCATTGTTTAATAACACATAAAGAAAATTCGATATGAAATAGGATATTTTCTACCTAGGTCAAATTTATGATGCAAACATCTCAACTTGATATTTTATAATTTCATAAAAGTTATAAAAAGTGTTTAAAAATACCAAATTCAGTAATTTTTTAACAAATATTGAAAAATAATTATTCATATCAAAATGATCTTTAAAAAAATATTAAATTGACCAGCACATATCAATCTGATATTTTGTAAGTTTTTTTTTCTGGGTAGTTTTATTAAATAACCTACCAATATTCACATCCTCGCCCACCATCCTGGCCATCATGGGCACACTGGGAAACAGGCGCAGCGAGTCCTTGATGCAGCACTCCAGGTATCGCATATCCAGCAGATTCTTCATGGTGGCCGGGGTCTCCTTGTCGTCGCCAAAGATAGAGTCCAGTTCCTCCACCACCTGCTCCTGATATTCCGGATGGCAGCCCAGCAGGAATAGAGTCCAGGAAATGGCAGCCGAGGTGGTGTCATGACCCTCGAACATAAAAGTGTCCACCTCCTCGCGAATGTCCTCCTATAAAGGGGGTAAAATTTTAAAATATTAGAAAAATACTAGAAAAAAAGACATTATTTTTAAAAAACTTACATTCGAAAGCACAGTTCCCTCCTTAGAAGCATCGATCAGCAGATCAAGGAAGGCCAGACGCTTCTTCTTGCCCAGATCATCATAGCCATCGGGCTCATTATTATTGTTGTTATTATTGTTCTCTTCGAGAATTTTCAACTCAGCTTTGCGTTCGCGGATCACCATGTTGGAAAATCCATGCAGAGTGTTTATATAGCTCTGGTGGAGCTTATAGTCCGCAGTCAGACTGAAAATCAAGTCGCTCTGCAGCCAAATCTTCGACTGACGACTCTGGACAATCGAACCAATTCTAGGGAAATAAATAAATAAATGGGTTGAAAATAAATAAAAATTTAAAGCCTAATTTTGTTATTAAAACTTAAAATGGAACAAAAAATTTTAAAATAACTATTTTTTTCTCTTGAACCTAAATTATTTTCTTTATTGTTAAAAATTCCTTCAAATTTCCCCCTGACTTTTAATTTATTATGAGTTTTCTATTCTACTCCTAAAGAATGGGAAATGGAAAAGTGTTGCGTTAAATTGAAAGTTAGTCAACTGTTCAATGGGTGAGTTCTATGAGGCGTGGCTGGAAGTATGGGAGAAGTGTGGGCCTGGGCCGATGCTGTCTGTTATCAGCTTGGAAGCACTTCAAGCATCCCATTGACATCTTAATCTCGCATATTTTGCGCTTGGATGCACCGCCACCCACTGGCTCACGCACTGGGTGAAAATGGATGAAAACGGAGGGAAAGTGGGGGAAATGGGTTTGGGAGGTGGCGGAAGGACATGTGTATCTAAAGGGTGTCTCTTTCCCTGACAGCTGTTCTGACAGCTCTCGATATTAAACTGCTGCCACAATGCTGATAACTCTTCGCCAAATGAGGAAGAGTTGCGTCTGCTATTGATGTTATTATTCCCAGTGGTCGTCCGGTTTTATGATATATTTTATTAGTGCAGACAGATAGGAAAATTACTGTACTGTGTTATGCGGCATAATTGGAAAACAATAGGGTATTTATTTTATTATACCCGATTCTCGTAGAGTAATTATATCGATCTAGGCATGTCCGTCTGTCCGTCTGTCTGTCCGTATGAAGACTGAGATCTTGAGATCTAGTCGAGACATAAGCCGCAAAATGTAGAAAGCATACTTTCAGGCTACGCAAAAATATCTAGCGCAGCCTCAAACCTCTTAATGGATGCTTTTAGGCTGAAAAAAAACAATTCTCTCCACTCTCCAACAATTCTCCAACTCTCAATTCTCCACAAAAATATTCGATATATGATTATCAATCGATAATGGCGCCGAACTGCCATTTATTTAAATTTATATTAAATTAATATTAATTTATTATCGACTCCTATATTCAAACAACAATTTATTTTAAATTTTCCTACAATATTTATGAATTAATATAAAAACACATAAAATATGAACTCGCTTTCATAACAATATATTGCTCTAAATAACTAGTTCGGTTTGATTTTAATCAAAATCGCAATGAAAACGTTTTAGAGCATTCCCACGAAATCGTCTTAAGTCTATTTTTTTGGGGCCAGACAGTGGTGGTTGAACCAATTGATTTAACTAATAACAATATCAATCAATTTTGATCAAGAAAATAATAGAAGCATATTTCTTTGGCTTTAATTTTATATGTAGCATTTATGACTGTAATTGAAACGGTAACAGAAAATCTTTCACACTTAGTGGCCTGTCGAAAAAGATGAAAAGCCAATTGCTTTAAGTGATTATAAGTAATTTGGCTCAATTTGGATAACAATGGAAATAAATAGATTTTTCGTGAGGCAGGAAATTTGTTCGATTTTATCACATTTTGGCATTTATAAATCTGAGACATGCAAACTTGGCATCTCACTTTCAACTAATTGACAATTTCTTACCCGTAGACCGCCTTCACATACTCCGATTCACTGTTGCTCTGCGCATAAATTCTGCGACCCATGGCGGTTTCTGTGAATTGAATGACGTAAACAATTAGCCACGAATAATGCTATCCGAGATCTGGACACTATATCCGATCTCCGGCGGCATTGACACTCACCACAAACAATGTCCAAAGTGCAGAGCGTGACGTAGGGGAACAGGTTGAACGCCTCGCTGCCCACTTCCACCGCCAATTTTCTGGCCAGCACAGCGCTCTGCTCGTTGAAAACATCAATAAAGTCGTCCAAGATTTTGAAGTGGAAGGCGGGCGTGAGGATCTTAAAATATCATTTATAAAAAATAATAAATTAGTTATGCTCTTTGGGAAAATAACGAGAAAAACCTTAATATTTACACAACATTTATAAAATAGAGGTCAAAAATCATTTTTATTTGAATTGAATCAAAAGTAGATATGTTGTAGTTTTTGTGTACTTTATTTAGTTAGTAATTTAAGAAATAACTTTTATTGTTAGCCCATTTGTTTCAACGATTTAGGTATACAAATACAACAAAATCTTCTTTATTCAATAGTTTTAATAAACAATTTACTAATAACTATTTTTCAAGAAACCATTCAAAAATGGTCTAATTTTTTCAAGATATCAAATATAAATTCTTTTTTTATATTTGTTTTAACTATTTGTTTTAACGGTTTATGTAAAAAATTAATTACAAAAATAAATCTTCAATACTTAGTAATTTAAGAAATAATATTTATTGTTAGCCTATTTGTTTTAACGATTTAGGTATAAAAATACAAAAAAATCTTCTTTATTCAATAGTTTTAATAAAGAATTTACTAATAACCATTTTTTAAGAAACCATACAAAGATAGTCTAATTTTTTCATGATATCAAACATAAATTCTTTTTTTATATTTGTTTTAACTATTTGTTTTAACGATTTATGTATAAAAATAATTGCCAAAATAAATCTTCAATACTCCATTTTTTTACCAACATTTTTAATTTTATACTATATTTAATATCAAATATTTTTCTTACCTTCCTGCGAGAGTGCCACTTGCGATCGGTGCTGGTGAGCAGACCTTCTCCCAACCAAGGATGCAGATAGTCGTAATCGTGGCTCTTGTTAACGAACTTCTGGCTGTTCAGTATGGGCTACAAAAGTATATAAAATTAAATCACTTCTATTTATAAGATTTCCAGCTCAAATAAACTCACCTCCACAGTTTCGGGCTCGAAGAGGAGCACTCTGGGCGCTGTTCCCTGCCAAACACGATTGATTCCAATACGCGTGCCCCACAATTTCTGCATGCCGATGACGCGGTTAAAGAGCTCTGTATACAAAAAAATAGGAAATGCTTAAAAACCAGTTTGTATTGGTTGGTTTGGAATAATATGGTTAGAAGAACGATTCACGTCAGCAGCAATGTGAGTACTTTTAAATCATTCAGATGAACAGGTTTATTTTTATTAGCTAATTAAATTATAAAATAATTTCTTACTATCTGAATTATTTTTGATATTTCATTTGTACATTTCCCAGAAACAGATACAAATCACATTTATTATTTTCGCTTCGCTGCTGTCCCTCCTTTGACCCCTTGAAGGTCGCCTCAATTGCTTTCTTCGTGGCCCAGTTAATAAGCCGGGGCTTTTCTCACCCGAAACTCTGTGGCCAAAACACGTTACTCATAGTCAAAACCATGTAAAGACCTCTCGCATAAGGTATAAGGTGTCCATGTTTATGTGTCGCAGCTCATATGTGTTGCATTAATTAAAAGATGAAACACACAACGCAAAAAAGACGATGCGCGACCATTCAGCAATCTCTATGTCTAATAATGATTTTATGTAACCCCACCGCCCGAAAAATAAGCAGAAATCGCTGTTTCGCGACCATTTCTCAGGTGGGGCATTTCTCAGGTGAGTTTTGGTGAGACTCTTGGACCGCTCTTTCATCGGAAGCTGGAAGCTGGCCAGCCAAATTTGGACTGACCAAAACAAAGCACTTTTCACGCAATCTCTTTTGCCGGTCTATGGGTACCTTCATTATCATTTAGCTGGGTCTATTTGCCTGTTATTAATTCGGAAAATAAAACAAATTATCTATAAATTTACTGCACTTAAGTGTGCGTTGGGAAACCTTAAAAGTGAATTTGTTTTATTCCCTTTTTTTTTTTTTATTATTTAATAAATGGAAGACTGAAACTCGTGTTTGCTAAAAATCGAAAGTGTTGTTGTCTCTTAACCAGAACAAAGATCAAACGATAGCAAAAGTAAGAAACACGCCTACAAATGTTTAATTTGAAACTCAAGAGGTCGTATCACTTATGAAAACAAACCTATTTGTTTAAAGCCAGTCATAATTTTGTTACCCCACCCAGGGAATTTTCCCGTTTTCAACAGATATTTTTAGGCATACGTCAGCTGGGTACACAGAAAAAAAAATGACAAAAGATCAGATTGATATGTGCTGGTAAATTTGATATTTTTTAAAATCGGTCCATAAATTCATATCAATGATATGAATAATGATTATGTTTATCTTATTTTACCTTATTTGTTCAAAAAATAAAATATCATTTTGATATGTTTGAATCATAAATTTGACATTAATCATATCGGCATTTTATTGATGTGAAATAAGGTAGAATTGACCCCATTTCATATCGAATTTTTTTCTGTGTACCTATACGAAAGCTGCGTAACTAAAATTGCTCTGGCAATTTGAAATAATTTGCATTCGTCTGACATTGGTGGTGCAGATTAAAAAGCAGTTACCACAGAAGTCAAATAAAATCCCAAAAACACCCACAAGCACTTAGAAGATAGAAAAAAAAACCATGACCCCCGGATTTGTTGGCAGTAGAACTCAGAAAACTCAGAATTGGAAACCCGTTTGAAACCCCTTGGCAGCGTACACACTCCACAGCTATCCACTCCAAATGTTGCCAAGTTGCCTCTTCAACGGATAGAGGTATCTTGGAAAATATGTACGAGAACGATCAAGAACCGCTTGACCTTCAGCCAGAATTGCTGCAACATCATATTTCATTTTTATACCCAGTTTTCAGAGTTTTTTCGAGTTTTTAGCTCTCTAACAAAAGCCTCGTAATTGCACAGGCAAACAGACAGCAGCAGTCAAGATTCGTTCTTAAATTAAATTATAAGAAAATAAAAGGAGAATTAATAAAACTCAGTGGCTGCTAATCGGTCCATAAATTATATGCAAGCGGCTCGATTGCCTTGGCAGAAATATTCTTGAGCAGGTCTTTTGATTATCTGGCGACCTCAAAGTGCTAAGGCAATTTCAGCTGGAGATGTTACGAATTAGCAAGGCATTTCTCTGTTTGATGGAACAGGTTTTTGAGGTTTCTAAGGTTCTTTCGAGTTATAACAATAAAAGCAGGTTGTAAGCCTTTTAAATGTAAATCGTAATAGAGACCCCAAAAGAACCCCCAAAATAAATAGCCAAAAATCAAGTTTACAATCACGAATCGAAAGACAAAGAACAGAAAACAGAAAACGGAAACGAATCGAATCGATGAGTAGCAGCATTTCATACGTTTTTTATCAAATCAAATCCATTTCCTACACGATTGCAATGACCAAGAGCCGAATTTGTTTCTTGTATCTGCGCTTCCGCATTTAAATTTATGTTAATTTCCTTTTGTTTTTTTTTCGGTGTTTGAGGGGGGAGGTTGCAAAATCCGCCGAATCTGCGGAATGCGAATTAATCAGCAGGCCCCTTCAATCGATTGAGAATCCAAAACCCAGGCCGGGTCCAATTATGATGGATATTCTGCCATTCAGTGTCAAGATCAAGTCCGCTTTGTACCTCTTTTACCTCTGCGTCTTTTTCTGGGTCTTAAAGTCTGAGCCCAGTCTGTTGTGTTCACAGTTTATGGCTATTTTTATCACTCCATCGAGTGTTTGGCGAGCTTGTTATGTGAGTGATTTATGAGCGGCTTCTGGCTTCTGCTGTTTTTGCCGTCTTTTTGTAGATTCTTCATAATTTGGTAATTGTTTATGTGAGATTGTCAAATAAATTCGGGTAAAGTGCGTGTGAAATGCCGTGTCAAATTGGTGAAAGTACAGGTTATAATTTGTTTGTCTTACACAGAAAAAAGTAATTTGAAATGAAATAGGGTCAATTCTACCATATTTTATATCAAACATATCATTTTGATATTTAATTAAACCATATAAAATACCAAATTTGTAAAACAAGATAAAAATAATCTTTATTCATATGATTTTGATCTTTAAAAAATATAAAATTGACCAGCACATATCAACCTGATATTTTTTTGTCAATTTTTATTCTTTGTAGGGTTGTTTTGTAATTTATAAATTATTATATATTTTTTTAAAGGTTATTGCCTTTGCTTTTTGTGGAAAACTTTCCCGTAATTAAAATTCATTAGAATTATGCCAGCACTGCACGCCCAATTGGCCGGCGACTTTTTTCTCGTTTTGTTTGCCCCCGCCAATCGACGATGTGGCGTATCGCAAACAAATACAAAATTTGTTAATTAAATTATGTGTTTCACCCCGGACCAGAAGGCAAGACAAAAGGCAAACAGAAAATGCATAAATCACCTGGTTATTGCAATCTAATTTCCAACAGGTTTTTGCATTTCAAAATGTTTACCGATTGGCAGTTCTATAAATCAATTAGCAGTTGGCTTCAAAGAGACCACGAACTTGGCCAACAAAACTAATGTCTTTTGGCCAACGAAAGTGAAGTTCGGAAAGTAAAGTTCATTAACACTAGGCTAGGTTTTTTTTCTAGGGGGTATTACGATTCGATTGGAAGCTGATCACAGAAATTAGCACCTGCTCGTCGGCGCTTGTTTGCCCTAGCAATCAGTGACTCAGGGTCAATATCACTAACTGGAGCACCCACAAATACGCCAGAGAGCGTTAAGAATTTCGGAGTTAAGAACTCAACTCACCGTCGTGATCCACATTCATTTCGATGGCATTGCCCAGAAAGGGCATGGCCGCTGGTCCCGGGATCTTTTCGATATACTTGACCAGACGGGATCGCCGCTTGTTATAGATCACCAGGAATATTACAATGGAACCGACGAGGAAAACCGTTATGGGGGAGTAGCCCGATATCACTTGGCCCGCCTTCGAGAGCAGAATACTCTCGGCCATTAACGAGGTTATCACTTTCGAGGACATCTTGGCAGAGTCTTTCACTTTCTTATAATATGATATATTATATGATATATCCTTATCGCACGGAGATTTTTCGGAACCGGACCCGGCGACTCAAACGCTGCGAACTCCAATAGACAACTAACCGAAAATCCGAGATTGCACAAAAATTTAAAAAGAAGTGCTAAAAAATTTCGGGCCAAGCGTTTCGGGTTTTTTAGCTCTCGTCTCGCGAACTCTCGGCTTTTGTATCGCATATTGTATCTGAGGCTGTATAAAGCTGTCTTGGTATTCGTGAGTATCTCGATCTCTTAGCCGGGTTCGTTGGTGTTGGTTATAGAGATAGATGGTGGCAAAAAAAAGCGACTTGCAGTCGCATTGTTGCCTAGATGACTGGGCTTTTCGACTGTGTTTATGAGACCTACAAATCGCTGCAGTTGGGATTACGATTACTAACTGTTTTCTTCCCATCTGAGGGTATTTCAATTTGTATCAAAGGTTTGTCGGCGCAGAAGAAAGCTCTTTGCGATGCGAAAAGGGAAATGGTTTTATTTTATTATACCTGTTTTTGAATGCATGTATTTCTTTCCACCCAACTGGTTTCTATGCAAATAAGTGGTGGTCTTCAATAGCTATTAAAATTGAACTTGAACCAATTCTTTCCTTTTTAATAAATAAGTATAATCTTTCTAGTATTCTTTTTTACCCAGAGAAACTGGTGGGTTCTCTTATAAATGAAAAGGTACACAAAAAAAAATAAATTTTAATATGAATATAGATTATGTCTATAATATTTTACATTATTTGTTCAAAAAACGCTAATTGTTGTACTTTCTATGATATGATAAAATATCAAATTAATATGTTTGATATAAAATGAGGTAGAATAGACCCTATTTCATATAGAATTTTTTTTTATATATATTTTTTTTTTTATTAAATTATAAAAACCATATTTTTTGCAAGAGCGATTAGACTTCGTCATGTCCAAGTTATTAATTCGCATATTTTATTATTTAGCGTTTTTATTACTCGCCCTTGTGCCTGAATGGCAAACTTCAAAAGCTGAAAGATCTCTTCACATTCAGTCGATTAAGGGGCGTTTACATGTCAACCCTTTCTGAAGACTGCTAAAAGCAATAGGATTAGAGTTCCGCCCCGATATAACTTCATATAGCCTTGACTAAATGCTAGCCAAAAAGAAGGTTGGAACTGGGATACAGATAAAGCCGCTCGATTCTACGATCGCTCATTAAGTGCAGGTTCGGATCTCATTATAAGAGTGCAATTAAAACGAGCTTAAACGCACTGTCATGTCCGCTAGTAGTAGACACTTTGCAATGGGAGCGCTTGGGATTCGAGGGCTTTGAGAAATCAAAGTTATAGGTGGTTAGATTGCAACCTTCGTGAGTCAGAAGATTCTAAGACAATTATCGATTGTCTGCCACATGTTAAATGTAAACCAAGGTTAGGAGGAAGTTTCCTTGTACCCATACCAAACCGATCCACCAGCCGAAACTCGTGCCCGTTCTTATTGATATTGATGATGATCGAGATGGGGAACCAGCGTAACTCGTTTTGGGTTCTTAGTTAACAAAATTAATATTATTATTCGCCGTCTGCGTTTTGGGTTTCGTTTTGTTTTTTTCCTATTTCTAAGCCACGGAACCTGTTCTCTTGGAGACCATAGAACCCATGTATTACTGATGCATAACTAAAGAGCTCCCAGCCTCTCCAGAGATTTTGTGACATAATCCCAGAAATCAAGAAGAAATAAATTATAGAACCGGACCTTAAGTCCCCAATCTGCAATTCTAAAGATTGTTTGCATATTCCAAAACCAAATACCTTCGAAGAGTTCAATCCAAAGGTCAGGGACCACATAGGAAACCTTTTTTGTAACAAAATTCTATGGCAAAGCATCGATTGATCATTACAATTGAATCTCGGTGGCTAGGAAATCGAGTGATTACGAAACCCCACGGCAGAAAATAAAGTCTAGGAAGTGGAAGAAACCGCCGAGATACTCGACTCGTTCTTTAATTAAAGAAGAATTAACAGCTTGGCGGGGGAAAAAGCGGATTGCCCAAAGTGCCGAGTCACTCAGCTCGAAAACCACTTCTGTTTTCATTTAACTATTTTATCATCTAATTCTGCGTATTTCTGCTTACTTTATATAGCCATGCAATTCCACAGAAGATTAGAGAACATCGCTCTTAAAAACCAAAGTATCTCAGGGCTTCCCCTTCGCAAATAGTTGTTATGATGGTCTTCTTTGTTTTGTTTTGGTTTTCAGTCTTCTGCTCGAACTTTGAAGTATGTTGGTATGTTGTATATGATAATATGCCTACGTGCAGTTGATCCATGACTGATTTGCAGCGGATCCAAATCCGATTGCCCACTTCGAGCATCTCGCATGTCGGTGCTAATAAGCGGTGAGCATCGTGAATGACTTATGCGGAGGGCCTGCCGTCCTCTAGCTCAAGCATTTTTCAAGATCAAGGGCATTATACCAAACGACCGGTATTCATTCATCTTCCTGCTCAGCCAAGTTTCAAATGGAGCAGGAAAACAAGAAGAGAAGGTTGGAAATCCAAGATTATAATCTAAACTATTGTACACATAATATTTCCATGATATAACTATATATGAATATATTAACTTAATTGAGATTTCTTAGTTTAAAGAACAAGAACATTACAGTTGTGATTTAAAAAAGAAGGGAAAAATTGAATATTTTTCAATAAATTTAATTCCACTTATAATATCATCATAAATATTTGATTTATTTCACACTACACTTTCTGAGGAGGCATCCCAAAAAATGTCACCCCTAAACAATGAGGGTAGTTTTTGCCTCTCATCCACAGCTCACTATAATTCCCAACTGCTTCTAGCAGTTCACTCAAGGAGACCCTAGATTCTACCCAAGTTAAGCATACTTACCTGGCGTAGAGGTCAACCGTGATCACGAAGGCGGTTCCTCCGGAGTGAGACTCATCCATTGCACCTCGGCTGAGTTGACCTCTGCGATTATTCCTAATGTGAATAACTCGTGCGTGTTATTTTTGGTAGCCGGGAATGGCGTTCGCGCCGTCCCGAACTTGATAATAAATGTGAAAAGTAATGATATAAAATATTATTAGATACTATAGTAAATAATATTTACTAAATATATCTATCTCAGTGGCGGATCTAGGATTTTGTTGTGGGGGGTGATATCAAAACAATTTTTTTCTTGCATACTTTTTGAATACCAAAATTCCTTTCATTTTTCACCCGAGTGGGGGGTGATATATCACCCATATCACCCCCCGTGGATCCGCGCATGATCTATCTAAAGTTTATCATGTAGAAAGTATATGAATTTTTTCTCATTTAATTGTATTTTAAGATTATTTTAACAACATTTACGATAATTTTTATTTATTTTTTTATTAAAGTAATTTGTTTATTCCTAATTAAATAAAAATATCTAAGATATGATTTCATCTATATTAATGGTATATTAAAAATTTAATAGTGAGGAAAACGATTTTTTTAACCATATTTCCGAATGTTTTTATATTTCTTTTACTTAATTGTAATTTATATTTATTCCTTATTACTTAAAATAATAAATTGATCTTAATTTTTTTGCTGATTTGCATATCGAACAAAAAGGTTAACGGTTGTTGACATTTTACGAGTATTATTCGCCTGCGTGTGTTGTTCATTCACTTTTTATCATATAGAAATAAGCGTGCCAAACGTGTTTGGTTTTCAATAAAAGCATGTGCTCGGTCTTCTCACAAAGCAGTTCAATGGGTCAAAGTTAGCATGGCTGTTTCTCAGAGATCTCAATGCTTCTAGTTGGGTTACATCTTGCCTCTATATATCTATATCTCTACTTGAACTTGATCTGGATGCTGGACGGACTACGTGCGGAAGAAGCAAAGTCGAGAAGCCTTCGCCAAAAGGCAGCCATAAAAGAGTTGTAGATCTTAACTATAACTTCAACTGTTTCGGTTTCTGTTGCTTTTGTTTTTGCTGCGATGTGTTCCGTTCGTTTATTGCCATTATGGCCAGCATTTCAGCATTTGACTCACAAATTATGGCCAGCAGTTGTGGCTGAATTGATTAACTCCCATTTGGCTTTGGCTAGCGGTCTCTTAGACCCTCGATAAGGTCAAGTTCATTTCCGCATGGTGAGCTATGGTAGCTAACTAATCTTACTACCCCAAAGTAACTGGAGTTTCGGTTCAGATTTCAGTTTTCATGGGAAGGGAAATTGCCCAAGAGGTCAATCGGAGTAGTGGCCATAAAACAATTAGCCATTAGACGGGGAATTATGTGACGCACTTGGCAATCGCGGCAATTACAGTTGGTAAATCTTGGTAGCAATCTCTCCGCGGGTCACGCAACCTTATATACGATATACCTTTGCCCCCTGATTTTTGTAGGCCAGCGTGTGAACTACCGGAAATTTCACTTTCATGGTTTAACTTAATTCTTTTCCGAGTGAAAAAGAGAGAAATATTTTTTGGGGAAAAGTAGTGATTTTAAAACTATACAATTTAAAAATTTAAATGTTTTCTTCATTCTTTTTGGAGTGGATTTTTGGAAAGATTTTTTTAAGGGAAAAGTAAATGTTTTACAAATATATCATTTATAAATTTAAATGTTTTAAGTTTAAAGGTCAAAAAATACCTATTAAAACTCATAATTAAAACAAATTTATGAAAGATATAAAAATGAGATAAAAACCTGCAAATTAGCTCGCTCTTACAGACTGAAAAATTAAATGTTAGTCAAATGATTTACGGTTTTCACTTATAAGCGAGTTAATTGCTTAAATTTCCCCTTCACAGTTGAACTTGATTGTTCTTTGGCGGTCTACTTAATTGCCATAATATCAGTCTTGTTCAGACAGACTTCACTGTCAATGGTCAAGTGCAGTGTCTAGCTGCCATTAACCCGCAGTTTTTGATAAATCTGTGAGGGGATGAAAATAATACATTTTATTGGCCAAGAAAATCATTAGCTTAGAGTATAAGTTATCAAGTGTAGTGAAGTCTTGTTGCATCGGGATACTTAAAACGAATAAATTAAATTAAACTAAATATTTATATTTTTACGAATATAACTAGTTTTTAATATATTGCTTTAAAAATCTATAATTTTATATTGTTTTTTTTACTCTCTCCGTTTTTAGTTTTATATTTTTATATATTTATATTTTTTCTGTACACAGAATATTTTTAAACTAAATTTTTTTTATATATTTATAATTTTTAAGCTATTTTTTAGAGGGTTAAACTCCGCCAAAGACCCGAAATGCAGGCGTTGCAATCCACGGTCAACACGACGGGTTTCAGGTTTCCTTCTAAGCCCCTGAGCAGCCGAATCGTTGGTTTTGACACAGATATAGCCGATGTTATGGCCGTATTGGCCAGATCGGTAGATCGGCGCTTGCATTTGGCATTTCGTTGGCCAAACCACCGACCGGCGGCCACCAGGTGACCTCGACTTTCAATCGCTATGAGAATTCTGTCTGGCATTCTTTTCGAATGTATCTTTTTCTCACACAGATCGCGATACGCACCTAAAATCGAGAATTACACGCCGATAGGCATCGCGAGAATAATACGTGTGTGTTTGAGCCAACAATTGCGAGTGAGATGCATTTTCCCCGGCATTTACACAAGCTTTACATCTGGGCAGGCTCGCATCAATTAACCCGCAATTACAATAGAATTTAATCATGTGCCTGCTAGCTGGCCAAGTCGACTGGCTGGCCAAAGGGGGTTAAGCGATGGGGCTGCGCAAAAAGCACAGAAAGGGGGCGTATTAATAACCGCGCTAAGTTCAAGAACATCGCTGATGGTTATTGTCATAGTTTTGCCGCGGCAATATGTAATTAAATCTGCGGATTGCAATCGATTATATTCGAAGGTTTCGCCTGGTGAGTGAATGAGTGATTTGGTAAATTGTTATGGATTTAAGAGATTTAGTTTCCTTCTTAGCTTTTAACTTGAATAAGGTTAACTTAAGAAAAATGTATATTGGGCCTATCTGAAAAAATTATGTTAGCATTAACGAAAACTAAAATGTGATTAGAGAACTTGTGAGAGAAATGGGTTGAACTTTTTATACCCTTTTCCCGTGATAGGTAAAAGGATACTTTTCCGACTCTGGACCCAAAAAAAAAATGTGGTCTTTGGCATAAAAAAATCAAAAGCAATAATTGGATGGATTTAATTCAAACCTTTTGTATATTATAATATCATTTAAATAACACCCACTAATTTTTATAGCCGATACTATCGGTTATCAAATCGGTGGGAAAGCGATTGCTGGAACACTATTAAAAAAGACCTTTTGCGGTAATCACTGTATCTCCGCCAAAAAGTATTGGATTTCCATTCTGCTTTTATAATTCATTTAAGAATAGCAAAAACCCGCCCCCCTGGGAAAATTTTTTTTTTAACTTTAAATATTTTTTTAAACCGTTCAAAATTGAAAACTTTTTTTTTTGAAGGAAAATTTTATAAATATTAATTGTAGCCTAACATCTAAAGTCTTTGTCCGTCTGGCTTAAAACTTTTTTGTATAATCTTAAGATGTTAATCTAAAAAAAAAAAATTATTTTTTTGCAAGACCCTACAACAAGACCCTTTTTTTACTTTATAAATATTAAATTAAAAAAAGAGGTTTATCATGTTCATATTTTGTTTGGATGCTGTTTTGGGGCCAATAACATCAGAACGTAAGTTCCATCCCTCAGGTTTTTCAGCAAATAACTTAAAAATTTGGAAATTAGGAAATTAAAGGAAAAAAAGGAAATTAAAAACAATTTGAAAGGGAATTAAATAATATTAAAAAGGGAATTAAATATTATTTAAAAGGAAATTAAATACAATTGGTAAACACTAGGCGTATGCGCAATTTTCGGACCGCTATTAGTAAACGTAAGCAAACGTAATGTCGGCAAACGTGACGTTGAGAGGGTGTCCTTGCTAAGTTAGCCAAGATATCCTCCTAATATTGGAGTGATACCCTACGTCCTGTTTTCGGTTTATTTTCTGGGTGGGTGGGGTTAGCCAAGACATAGGATATATATATTTATGCTCTCTCTCGCAGCATAAATTACACTTACGGCAACATAAATGACACTTACGTACTACGTAAGATGAGCATAAACGCTTACGTTTTGAGACGTTATCTGGGAAAATATATCGATATATATTTATTTTTATTCAATATCGATATTTGATATTTTTAAAAAATTTTTCACATCCCCAAAAATTACTTCGTTGCAATTGCATTTTCAATCTTCGTTCAGAATTAAACCAATCGCAAACAGAGGAACTAAAACCAACTCCCCCGATTTACAAGTACAGTACAAAACCGGGAACATGGAGAGAGCAGGCCTTCTGGCCGCTTTGGCACTTTTCTGCGCCTTCGGTGAGTAAAATTAACGGCTATCCGAAGAGGGGGAGGGGGGACTACGATTATAGTTTAGTCATAGCTAATTGCGTATTCGCACTGTGCACTCTGTTCCCCCGACTTATCGCCTCTTTGTTTGTCTTCCTCGGTCTCCTAGGCTTCTTTGCCGCTGCCACGCCCATTGGGGGCGATCAAAAGCTCGTGGGATCCAGCAAATGCACCTGGGGACCCTCGTATTGGTGCGGAAATTTCAGGTGAGTGGGGTTGGTGTAACGGGAAACCCGGATAAAAACGCTTGGTCATCGAAAAGTTCTCGAAGGGGCTGCGCTAACCCCTTTTAACCCCTCTCCATATCGCGTTTTTATTCGTCCATTGTTTGCACTGCAGACCCTTTGTTTTTGTTTTCCTGCCGATAAGACTATCACTCGGATCGAATATGTATATGTGCTCTATATAGCTCTATTAGTTGATAACCCCCTGTTATTGCAAACTCAACACTAGTGACGCTCTATTTGCGCTCAATTTTTGATAGTGTACCGTTAGAAAAAAACAATCTTGATCTAAAATTGGAACATAACAAATTTGGGAAATAAATTTAGAAAATCTGTATCAGCTGTACTTTCAAATAGTAAAATAACAGCCATGATCCAATTTAAGAATATTAAATTTTTCGTAATTAAAAGAATCTATATCAGTAATTTTCGGACCTGAAAATTTTGAAAAAACAATAATTCAATCAAATAAAAAATATAATAATATATTGCATTCAAATAGAGGACTTAACCATAACGAACCATTTCAAAGAACTATTTTCTCTTGGTGTATTTTTCGCAACACTCTCTTTCTCACATATCCCCCCATATTTCTGCATGCCCTTTGTCTCCGCATTCGCTTTAAATCAAATTAACAAAAAGCAGGCGAGGGTAAAACTTTATCGCCATGATTATTTGCATGAGTAATCCCAAAGTTCGGATCATTCTGAAACCTCCCTTTCCCTTTTTTTCCATTCACCACCAAATGAACCGCATGATTGGTTTATTTATCATCGCTAAATGTGTTGTAAGCGGCAACAGTTGTTTCTTATCAACAGATTCTGACTAATCCCTCGGGCATATAATGACTACAGAGGAGCATCCGAAAGTGCAACTTGTAAATATATCATACTCAAAAAAAAAGCCTAAATTAGAATTCCTTATCAACGTTTAAACAATGGCTCACCCAACTATTAATATACCCAATTTCAAGTTCGTTCACTTCATAGAGTCCCCACTGTATTTGTGTAACACTGAGATCGACTTACAAACAGCCTCTATATGGATTACTCAACTAATAGAGCAAAAACAATCCATAGGCCGCTGAAAACATTTGTTGAGCACCCATCGCTTATCACTAATCGTATTTCCTTTGTTTATTGATTGATTTATTTTTAAATTGCCGAGGAAAATCCGCCATTTCAGGCGTTCTTAACTGTTTCTTTGTTTGTCAATTAACGGCGAAAGAATTGTAGAGCCACGAAAATTAAAAACGTCGCCATTGCTGCTGAAATTTCAAAAAACAATATCTGTGAATGCGCACAGCCAAGTGAATAATGTACATATATCCATATATATCATTCATACATATCGTCTGTTTATTTCCGTGCTTATCTCTGCTGTTTTTTCGCTTTCTAGACGCTTTTGTTTGGTATTCCTGATGGATCCAATACCAACATCTTTTGATGTTAATAGAAATTAGCACTTTTACCGATCGAATGGGATAAATTGATTGAAATTGAATAAATACAGGGGTTGCCTTACATTAGGGTGGGTAAATTGTTGGTATCTCTCGGAATTTTAAAAGGTTTTAGGACAGAACACATAAATATAAAATCTTCAAATCTTCGATCCGTCTTGAAAGACCAATCTTTAATACTCAAAAGACATTTATGACTGTCACTTGTGAATATTTATTAGATTATCATATCCTGTTTATATTTACTTATATCCATTGTCTCCATAAAAACCTAAGCCACATGATCATGTGAGCTGCGGGTGCGTTCTAAAAGAGTCTAGGGCTACTCCCTTTTCAGCGGACTCTGATCTTTGCTGACTCGTCGACTTCAGCTTGTGGTCACTTGATTACGAATGCGGGTCATTTTACCCAGTAGTCGGAATTCTAGATGATCAGCTTACAAACCCACAGCCGCTGTTATTCATAAGGGTTTATCTTTATCTTTCTTTTCTGCAGCAACTCGAAGGAATGTCGCGCCACCCGCCATTGCATCCAAACCGTTTGGGAGACCCAACAGGTGCCCGTGGACACGGACTCGATCTGCCAGATCTGCAAGGACATGGTCACCCAGGCCAGGGATCAGCTGAAGAGCAACGAGACAGAGGAGGAGCTGAAGGAGGTCTTCGAGGGCTCCTGCAAGCTCATACCGATCAAGCCGATCCGGACGGAGTGCATCAAGGTGGCCGATGACTTCCTGCCCGAGTTGGTCGAGGCCCTGGCCTCCCAAATGAATCCAGATGTGAGTCACGATAGAGTTGTTCCTTGTAAAACCCCTACTATATATTTACCCTTCTAAATCCTCAGCAAGTTTGCTCGGTGGCCGGACTTTGCAACAGTGCCCGCATCGATGAAATGTTCAAGGCTGGCATCCAGTCAGGTTTGGATGGAACCGCCCAGGATGATGAGGACGACGAGGCCGAGTTGACTTGGCAGCCCAATCAACTGTCCTGCGGCAACTGCAACCTGCTTTCCCGCTTGATGCACTCCAAATTCGCTGCCACCGATCGCGATGACATGCTGGAGACGATGATCCACATGTGCGGCTCCCTGTCGAGCTTCTCCGATGCCTGTGCCAACATTGTGATCAACTACTTCAACGATATCTACGACCATGTCAGCAAGCATCTGAACACGGATGCCGTGTGCCATGTTTCGGGCGTATGTGCCTCGAGGTATCATCAGCACGAAGAGGACAAAGTGCAGCCCGAGGGAGCCCTGGTTGCCCTGGATTCTGGCGATGATATTCCCTGCGAGCTGTGCGAACAGCTGGTGAAGCACCTGCGCGACGTTCTGGTGGCCAACACCACGGAGACGGAGTTCAAGCAGGTTTTGGAGGGTTTCTGCAAGCAGTCGAAGGGCTTCAAGGACGAGTGCTTGAGCATCGTGGACCAGTACTACCATGTGATCTACGAGACCTTGGTCAACAAGCTGGATGCGAATGGAGCCTGCTGTATGATTGGCATTTGCCAGAAGGCCTCGTCGATAAAGGATGCTCCCATTATGCCGCTGCTGCCGGTTCTTGAGCCCGCCCAGGTGAAGATCACCATTGAGAGGCTGGAGAAGAAGCACGAGAAGAAGCCGCTCGGAGCCAACGAGCCCACGTTCAGCCAGCAGGAGATCCTGGACATGCAGCTGCCCATCGATCGCCTGATGGGTGCCGCCAGGCCCTTGGAATTGGTGGAGGGCGGCGAGCTCTGCACCATCTGCGAGTACCTGCTTCACTTCATCCAGGAGACGCTGGCCACGCCAGCCACCGATGACGAGATCAAGCACACCGTTGAGAATATCTGCACCAAACTGCCGGCGGGAGTCGCCGGTCAGTGCCGCAACTTTGTGGAGATGTACGGCGATGCTGTGATTGCCCTTCTCGTCCAGGGTCTAAATCCCCGTTCCGTGTGCCCCTACATGCAAATGTGCCCCAAGAATCTGCCCAAGAAGGACGACGTCGAGGTGTTCCACCCGGTGCCAGTCGGCGACGAACAGGATACGCCCACCTGCCCGCTCTGCCTGTTTGCCGTCGAGCAGGCGCAGATGAAGATCCGCGACAACAAGTCCAAGGCCAACATCCGTAAGGTTCTCGATGGCCTGTGCACCCATCTGCCCGACAAGCTGAAGGACGAGTGCGTGGACTTTGTGAACACCTATTCCAACGAGCTGATCGACCTGCTGATCACAGATTTCAAGCCTCAGGAGATTTGCGTAACACTGAAGCTCTGTGCCAAGTCCACCGATGCCCTCAGCGATTTGGGCATTTCTCTGGAGGACGATGTGGATGGTGAGGACAAGTCGAGCAGCGAGGAGATCACCTCCAACGATATTGAGTCCCTGGAGGAACTGCCCCCTCAGCTGGCCTTTGACGAGGGATTCAATGCCGCTCCCAATTGTCTGATCTGCGAGGAGCTGGTCAAGGAGTTGGAGAAGCGCGTGGGCAAGCACCCCACCAAGGCGAGCATCAAGCTGATTCTGGAGCAGTCCTGCGACAAGATGAAGAAGCCGCTGGCCAGCAAGTGCCACAAGGTGATTGACAAGTATGGCGATCAGATTGCCGATCTGCTGCTCAAGGAAATGGACCCCAAGCTGATCTGCACGGAGTTGGGAATGTGCATCGCGGCTGATGTGGGAGATCGTAAGTATAAAATTGTATAACATTTATTATATAAATTTGTAAAATCCCTTTGCCAACACAGTTGAAGTGGATGAAGCTCTAAAGTACGACGTGATTGCCTTGCCCCAAAAGAACAACCAGCTGTCCAGCATCAAGGAGCCGCCTACCTGCGTCCTTTGCGAGTTCGTGCTGACCAAACTGGAGGCCGATCTGAAGAACAAGACCGAACAGGACGATATTAAGCGGGCCATCGAGGCCATATGCAACCGCCTGCCGGCCACCGTTCGCAAACAGTGCGATGCCTTTGTAGATGGCTATGCCGCCGCCGTTCTTAAGCTGCTCAGCGATGTGCCGCCCAAGGAGGTGTGCCAGAAGCTGCAGCTCTGCTTCAGCGTGGCCGTCACCGATGAGGTGGTCGAGTGCGGTGTGTGCCATGGCGTGACCCAGGCTCTGTTGCCCTTCCTGCGCGAGAAGAAGGATGAGGAGGAGGTGACCGCCTTGCAGATGACATCGCTGGCCTGCGAGAACTTGCCAGCCAAGTACTACAGGATTGTAAGGCTTTTAGATATTTGTTTATATTAGCAAAGCCTGTAATTCTCCTTTATTTCAGTGCTCTGAGATGATCTCCATCTATGGCAACAGCATTAAGAACCTGGCCAAGCGATCCTATGTGGATCAGTCGCACGTCTGCTCCGAGATTGGCAAGTGCTTCGATAGCGAGAAGTCTTCGCTGGCCTTTGCCAGAATTTCAGGTAAACTAAGACCTATAAAACCTCCAAAAACCCCCCATTAACTTCTAATCTTTCAACAGCCTAAGTGATGCGTTGTGATGTCCGAAAAATAGAAGGAGGAGGGAGCCGTTCCCACGCTTTATATATGCATATACCTTTACATATATCTGTTTACATTCTATAACGATTTATTGTAAATGAAACATATTTACTTACTTTCCGTTAATCGTAATCCCTGGTTTTTGGCTCTAAATTTGTTAGGAGAATTTGTGATGAAACTGATTTTATAACGCACTCAAAACACCCGGCTGAAAGAAAAGTAAAACTTAACTAAAACTAAAACTTAAACTAAGCAAGTAACCTTCAGCTTACGAATTAGCGAAATCCACAAGCCACTTACTTTGTATCGATATCCCCATCTGTCCGAAGTCAGTTGAGCCGTGTGTAGAGTTTAAGATATCAAAGAAAACTGTGTAAAATACGAACATTGATCTTATAAATGATAAAGAAAACTAAAACAAAGTAGCACATTATTGAAAATTCCCCATATATTTCCTAAACGATATGTTTGAGAACTCCCTGTTGATAATCAAGCCGGATTATCTGCACAAGCGTCGCCCGGTGCTTTTGAAGTTGCTGTCCGAGGGCTTCCAACTGCAGGGCAATCGCAGGATTGCCTTTTCACCGGAAACTGCAGCCGAATTCTATGCTGATTATGCCGACGAAAAGGGCTTCATGCTGGAGGTCATTCTGCTTTCGAAGGGAGTTTCCGAGGCTTTCATTGTTACCAAGGAAAACGCCGTGCAGGAGCTGCTCAACATCATGATTTGTTATTTGTGAGTTTTCTTTGGTATTATATGTGGTTTTCGATTTACTGTTTTATTTTTAGTGGTTGTGCATCGGAACTGGAACGGAATATCCATGTTACCAAAAATAGTCACAGTGTGGCACGTGAGATCAACTTTATTTTTCCCAACTGTAAGTGCGATATTAAAGATATTATACAACTTTTGTATAGTGTTTTTTATCAGGGACTGTAAATGTTATGCGTTTTAGTTTAAAAATCACATCTTAACAGTTTTTTTCTGATTTGTAAAGTAAAACCTTATTAAACCCAGTATTTTTTGAGTTTTATAATAAAAGTTGAAAAAGTAAATTAAAATAAAATATAGTTATATCATAATTATTTTTTAAAAAATGTCGAAGAATAACTGTTATATATAAAACAGTTATTTTTTAAGTTTTTTTATAAAAATCAAAAAAAAATCAAAATAACAGAAATTATGATAAAAACATTTTAGGACTTCTATTTGTATGATTTTTTTAAAGAAGAATTTACAAAAACAGTTATTTTTGGTCCCTGTTTTTAATAAATAATTTAAATATAATGATAATAATCGCGATTTATTCCCAGATATTCACGAACCCCATCAGATGTTCGACCACAATAACTTCTGCAATCGGCCTATGCTAAAACCACTGCTTAACGAGATCTACGACATAATGCAGAACGTGGACTGCAGCCAGGAGAACTGGAAGGTGCGCCTGTCCGACTACCTGGTGCGCAGCAATCCAAAGATGCCGCAGGTCACCAACCAGTGTCAACAGCGACCGGATGTGGGCATCCAGGACAAGTCGCAGCAGACCACGATGACCTATGCCCCAATGCCAAGTGTAAGGGGTGTTCACCCGCGCGACAAGAAGACCCAGAGCAGCAGTTCACCCCTCTCCTCCACATCGCCGCACTCCTCCATGCTGCTCTCGTCCAGTTCGTGTGTCACCTGCGGCGGATTCGAGCGGACCGAGCCTTGCATCTCGGAATTGGATCTCAACAAGCGAGTGGAACCGCACGATGAGGAGGCAGTTTGTGTGGACGAGGAGATCCTGTGGAAGGAGGTGGTGGTCTACGAGGAAATCCAGCCGGAGGAAGAGGAGCCGGAGTCCAAGGAATCCAAGTTCGAGCTGGAGGAGGAGCACGAGGGCGAGGCGAGCGGTTCGGATGTGGAGTCGGACAAGAGTGTCCATGAGGCAGCACCGCCGCCGGCTCAGGATGAGGAATCGGAAGAGGTGGAAACTGCAGCTGTGGAGCCAGTAGAAGCTGCTCCAGCTCCTGCAGAAGAGGCTCCTCCACCAGAGGCTGCTCCTCCTGCAGCCGAAGAAGCAGCTCCTGTCGCAGCTGAAGAAGCTCCTCCTGCCGCAGCTGAAGAAGCTCCTGCAGCGGAGGAATAACTGCACCTGTTGCCCCTTCATTTGTTTGCTGAAGCATAGAAAAAAAGGACTGAAAAGCGCGCAATTCTAGCAACACCTCATCCATTGCACCAGTAGAACCACCTTCAAATGGCAATTGCGCACTCGCAGAATTTCGAAAGGAGGTTCTGTAGTTTTTTCTCCTTTTGCCCCCCGAAAAGTGCAGCCCACAGGAGCAACAGCTTTTTAGCCACCACATTCCCGCCAGCAAAATGGCAAAGTTTTTTTTTCGGGTTTTGCGCCCCTTTCAAGTGTCCAATAAAAAATTGCATAGAGAAATAAAACAAACAATGGAATCAAATTAAATTTATGGGCCAACTTTTGCCGCAAAAGTGTGCGTTGCATGTGGCACACATTTTCGCGATGCAAAGTGTCCTGCAACGTGGCTGCAATTAACCCAATTATAGGGATAACAATAGACTTTCTGTGGGTTAATTGCATTAAATTGCCGTTTTATCGATCTAAGGAGAGTTTTATTGTTAATTATCGATTTATTTGGCCATAGCATTTTCAAAAAGAGTAGCTTTATTTTTGGTTTCTTTTATTTGTAATTTTAAAATTAATCATAACTCCTATTAAAGAAGGTATATATTTGGAACTAGCTTGAGAAAACTTCCTCTTCTTATTTGGTGATCTTAACTAAACACTGAAAATCGAATTTAGTATTTCCGACAGGAAAACAAGGGACAGCTTAACCGTCTTGGACAAACATAGGTGTTATTCTACCATGACCTGAACTGGGCTACCCAAACAAATGCCTAAACTATGGTAAACAGTGGTCAGGACTTAAAAACAACTTTAAAAACTTTAGAATGTGCCTTTCTAGGCAAAAAGTTTTTTTTTTCCTAAAAAATGTCTAGAAAACTTATAAACTGGCCAAAGAAACTTACTGTGAAACACAATAATGTAATGAAATGTTTTATTTTTGAACATAACACAACTTATAAAAAAGAGTAGTTCTACCTACCAAAGGTCGACAGATGTTCTATATGATATTTCCAGATTTTTTGTTGATCTATTTCATAAAGAATTTTTTATGTTTTTATTGATTTTTCGGGATATTTTGTTGATGTATTTTATAAAGCATTTTTTTATGTTCGGTTGTTCCTTTAGAATTTTTTCTGATTTTTTTGTTAATATATTTTATAAAGAACTTTCCAATAGCACCCTTACCACTACCACTGTGGCTCTTTTAAGCCACCTCAGCAATGGACATTGCGAAATGTTGTTGTCGTTGCTGTTGCGGTTGTGTGTTTCAATGCCGGTCCGTTCCCTCGTTCCACTGTTCCCAGCAACCACCACCGGAACAGGAACAGTGGGAGTGGAATGGGGGTGGGGAGAACAGAAAAAGAGAGAGAGAAAAGGAAAAAGCTTTCTCCTTTCTCTTCCGTTTGGGACGCCGTGAGGTATGCAATGATTTTCGCCTTTGCCAAAAAACGACAGTCGGTATCTGTCTGCCTGCGCTCTGCTCGCATCCTACAGCCCACATCCTTCATCCTGCGTCCTGCGTCCGCATCCGCGTCCGCGTCCTTCCAAAAATAACAAATAATTACTCAAAATAATAATATTTCCACGGGGGTGTGAGGCGGCAGAGCTTTTGCGTCGACTGAGAATTCTCTTCTCTGTGAATCGGTTTCGTTTTTCGCAATACATACACAAACAATAGGCGCTGGGAAGTAGACGACGGCGAATCCTTGGCGGCTCAGCATTTCCACCGAATTCGCGTCGAGGAAAAGCGGAAAATCGGAAAAAAGCAGTTACCGTTTTCGTATTGATTTTCAAGTGTGGTAAGCGCAAAAGGCAGCGAAAAACGAAAGAAAATGCGGTAAAACACGGGAAAACACGGCTAAAACGGCCACCAACTGGCAGTGAAAATGCCAAAGAAAAAGTCAATGGCCAGGCGCAAGGAAAAGGGGCGGTGGTGGGTTAAGGAAGTGCTAAAAAAGTGTCTTAAAATAGGCATCAAATAACCGACAAATAGCTGAAAATACTAAAGTGACATAGTGCAGTGTCGGCAGAAAAAGGTGGCAAAAGTTCAAACTCAAAAGTGCTGGCCAAATTATAGCGCGCTTAAAAATAAATCCGGGCAGACACGGAAAAGCCTCAAACCTCCGAACCAAAAAAGCCAAAAAAGAGCTGAAGAAGCAGAAGAGGAAGAAGAGGAAGCCCGAAGAAACGGAAGAGGAAGAAGCGGCCGGCATACACACACAACCACAAGGGGGTGGCAAAATCCGAGCCAGCAAATCTTTGGTTTGGGAAAAGCTCAAGTCACAAATTTTTGCGCAAGGGTCGAGTGCTTTCGCCCCCTCTTCACCCTCCCCCCAAAAGGGGGTGGCAGGCGCCTCTGCCTCTGCCTCAGTCGACGCTAGCAAAATTTCGCAACACTCGCACAATCGCACACCACCCACTACACCCACGATTTACAGTTAGGGGTGGCATTCTGGGGTTCCGGGAACGGAATGGGATTGGGATTGGTACGATAAAGACTAACGGTGATGGGAATACCCTTGCAAACCCGAAGATCGCATGAATATATTCTGATAAATTAACATTAATAGAAAACAATTTGAAGTTGGCATAGTCCTCTGAATTTTTATTAGGGTGAAAAATTAAAGAAATAAAAAACTGTTCTTATCAGCTACCACTTGGATAATAATTACAAATTAAATAAACATTTTTAAGGTTTTGAGGCAGTCGAAAATATCTAAAAAAACAAGAGAGAACGCTATAGTCGGGTTGGTGTCCCGACTATCTAATACCCGTCACTCGGCTAAAGGGAGTGCGAGCTCTGTAGTCGGGTTGGTGTCCCGACTAAAGGTTGTAACTCAGCTAAAGGGAGTGCGAGGGAGATGGAGATATATGTAAACTTTGATCAGGCTTAACTTTTTAACGAATGGTCCGATTTAAAAAATTTCTTCTGCATTTCGATAGGTATAACTAAACGCAACAAAATTGCATTTACACTTATCAGAAATATTTGAAAATGTGGGCGCCAGGCACATTTTAGTATGGTTTGTGGGCGACTATGGGCGATTGTGGGCGTTAGAGGGGGCGTGGCGGTCGCCTGAAATAAACTTGCGCTGCGTAGGAAGCCCAAGAATATGTGTTGGTAATCCCAATATTCTAGCTTTTGTAGTTTCCGAGATCTCAGCGTTCATCCGGACGGACAGACGGACAGACGGACATGGCTAGATCGACTCGGCTAGTGATCCTGATCAAGAATATATATACTTTATAGGGTCGGAAAAGCTTCCTTCTAGCTGTTACATACTTTTGCACGAATACAATATACCCTTTTACTCTACGAGTAACGGGTATAAAAATTAAATTAACATTAATACAAAACCACTTGAAGTTGAGATAGTCCTCCAAATGATACCCATGATTTTTATTAGGGTGGAAAAAGAAAGAAATGAAAAACTGTTCTTATTAGCTTACACTTTGATAATAATTACAAATTAAATAAATATTTTTAAAACTTGTAGGTTAGAAAAATTAAAATATAAATAAACTTTAAGTCACAAGAGAGAATATCGTTCCTAATAATTTACGGAAAAATCTCCTTTTGAAAATTGATTGCTAATAAATTCCCTCTTCATATTTTTCCCCAGAACGGCGCCGTTAACATGGACAAGATGACGGTTGCCCAGAAGAATGCATATCTCGAGGCGCACATGGCGGTGCAGCAGCAAATGGCCCAGGCGGCGATTCAGTTCAAACAGCAGCAGACTTCGCAGCAGCAGAACTCACCCACGGCCAACAACAACAACAATAGCCAGAACAACGGCAACATGCAGCAGCAACAGCAGCAGCAGCAGCAACAACAGCAGCAGCAGCAGCAGCAACAGCAGCAGCAACAACAGCAACAGCAACATTATGCGGCCACAATCAAAGTGCCGCAGATCAGTTCCTCAAGTGTGGCGGCTGCGGCGGCGGGGGAGAGCACCTTCACAGTCCCCGACGATGGAATGGGCTTCGAGGGCGGGGTGAGGGTCCTGCAGAGCCTGGGCACCTGGTCGGCGGCCGAGCAACTGACCTACAACATCCCCAAGCCCAATCTCATCCCCTTCACAGAGCCCTATGTCGAGGGGGGCTCCATGCACCCCGCCAGTCGGTTGAAGGCCCTGCAACAGGTGCAGCAGGCGTCCTCGGGCGTGCGGAAGACGAATCCCTCAAAGTGTGAGTATTAAAATAAGAAATGGGAATAGGATCAAAAAAATCATGTGTTATCATATAATCATTAATTAAATTCACAAACAAAATTGTTCAAATAAATTCACCATTGAATTTGTTCAATTTAGTTCACCAATTAATTTTTTCAAGTTCAATTATATTCACCAATGAATTCCTTCATATAATTCACCAATGATATTATTCGTTAAATTCACCAATGAATTCGTCCGGTTGATTTCACCAATAAATACATCAATTTAAATTCACCAATTAGCTCAATCATTAAAAACACCAATGAATTCATTTATTAGATTCGCCAATGAATTCATTAATTAAATTCACCAATAAATTTGCTCTATTAAATTCACCAATAAATTCTTCCGTTTAATTTCACCAATGAATACGTCAATTATAATTCACCAATGAGTTCAATCATTAAATACACAAATGAATTCCTTCATATTTCCTTCCTTCCTTCCATCCATATTCCTTCATCATTTCATTCATTAAATTCGCCAATGAATAAACTGTCCAATAAAATCATTAGTAATCACCAATAAATTCATTCATTAAATTTACCAATAAATTCTTTCTATAAATTCACCATTCCAATTCATGAATACACGATTTTATTGTTGATAATTTAGTAATAAATTTTAGATTAGATTTAGATTTTTAGATTTCAGATTTTAATCGAACAACTCTCCCTATTTTCCAGCCACCAACAAGGCATTCGAGTGCACGGTCTGTGGCAAAGGACTCGCCCGCAAGGACAAGCTGACCATCCACATGCGCATCCACACCGGCGAGAAGCCCTATATTTGTGAAGTATAAGCTGCCCTCGAGCCCTTGAAACCGCTTAATCCCAAACAATGGCTAACCAAATATCTCGACTTCCCCCATTTCAGGTGTGCAATAAGGCGTTTGCCAGGCGGGACAAGCTGGTGATCCACATGAACAAGTTCAAGCACGTGACACCCACGAATATAGCACCATTGGGAAAGAGACTAAACAACATGGTGAAGAAGAAGGAGCAGCCGGATCCGCCGCCAGAGGATAATAAGCAGAGTCTGGAGCTGCAGCTGCAACAGCAGGCCGTCCAGGTGGCCGCCCAGAATATAATTGTGCAATCGGCCCAAGGAGCGCCGGCGTCCATTCCCGGCATCATCATACCCCATCACCAGCAGCAGTTATCCTGGACCTGCGAGCTGTGCGGCAGGATGTTCTCGAGTCGGGACGAGTGGTCCATTCACGCCAAGAGTCATCTGGAGGTGAGAAGATGTCGGTAGACACTCCTGGTTAGGCAGCAGCCAAGGAGATATATTTTGAGGTTTTTGGATCAGATTTAACTGGTTTATTTTTGCAATTTTCCCTAAATAATAGTATTGACAGCCGGAACGGCTAGTCGCAGAGTCAACAAAACCGGCAGCAGCAGCAGCGGCGGCGGCAGGAGTCATTGCTAAGACCAACAGCAACAATAATCGCAGCTACCAAATGGATGCCAATCAAAATCAAATTCAAATGGAGGCCCAAGCACGCAAGCAGAAGATAATCATACAGAACCAGATGATACTCAATGCCAGCCATCAGCAGCAGCAGCAGCAGCAACATCCCCAACAGCAGCAACACCAGCAGCAGCAGCAGCAACAGCAACAGCAGCAGCAACATGTGGCCCATGGGAAGAAGGCAGCCAGAAAACACCAGCAACATCTACAGCAGCAACAGCAACAGCAGCAACAGCAGCAGCAGCAACAGACCAGTGCGCCTATGTACAATAACAATAGTAGTAGCAACCACAACGGTAGCAACAACAACAACAACCAGAGCCAAGAAGTAACTACCTATTAAAAAATAACTGAAATCAGACTGAAAAACCCCACAGCAACACCAACAGCCAACAGCAACATTGAACACCATAAAACACCGAAAAACTGCAATTTCCGCATTCTGTATTCTGTTACCCTTCCGTTTTCCCCCCTCTTTCCCCGCGAATCCAGGTGTCGCTGCCGGTGTCGCACATCATTGCCAATTCGCCCACGGCGGCCACCTACATGCAGGCTCAGCTGAGCGAGCACGCGAGCAACATGCAACACGCCGGCATGCCGATTGTCACCTACAACGGCAATCAGTACTGTGTGATCACGAGGGCCCCGGATCTCGATGTGGAGGCCATGCAGAAGCCACTGGATTATGGCCATGCAGCTGGGGGAGCCACCAATATCATAGTAATGTCGCCGATGCAACTGCTGCCCCCGCAGCAGCAGCAGCAACAGCAACAGCAGCAGCAACAGCCGCAGCAACAACAGTAAATAGTAAACACCATCGAAGAGAAAGGCTTTGCCGCAGCCTAACCAGCTATAAATACAAATTGTAAATAAAGTCTTAAGCAGCCGAGAGCGAACCTAAGTATATGTTTAGCCACCAAAAGAAAAACACACTACCCAGCAAAAGCAAAGTTTGTAAATGTCAGATTATAATACATAGTTCCCCCCGTGTCAGCAAATCAAATGTAGTGTAAGCAACCTAACATATCCCCCCGCAGAACGTATATAGTACCCATCTCTAACCCCTAAGGCAGCCACCACACTGAGATATATATGGAGAGAAGAGGCAGTTTTCAGACCCTCCAGCAGTAGCATCCCTAGCATCCATAGAACCAGAACCCAGCGTGTATGATATTTGATGTGTTTCCATGGCATTGTTTGTACATTAAGCTAATTACGTACTCCAATTACGTCTTCGACTAAAAAACGCAAAAAAAAAACAAAACAAAACAAAATAATGGAAAGAAAAACCAAAGTAGCAGTAGTAGTGTCCATCAGCAAAGCTCCCCACACATCTCCCCACTCGATTCCAATGGCAAACCATGTAAAGATCAAGCGAAAATAAATTTAATTTAATTAAATAAAATTTAAAAGGTTTTTTTTTAAGGGTAAGGGAGGGAAAATATATAATTACTGTTTAATTTATAATCTATTTACATTTTATTTTGAACTATAATTAAAAGGCGTAATATAATTAATTTGCTAGGTTTAATAATTTTTAGGTTTTGTACATAATAAATAATTTGTATATTTCTATTTAAGGACTTAAACAAATTATATAAATATTATTTTATATTTTTACTATAATTGTTTAATTTAAATGTGTTTCCTATATTTCTGCAAATAATTTAAAGTTCTTAATATTACTGTTTAATGTGTGCTATTTATCTAAATTTTTTTTCTATTTATCAGCTTGCGACAGCATTAGAATAATGAGCCCCTCGCTGATTTAAATCATGTAATGTTACGTATACGCAGTGTCTGCCATACTGAGCATCGTTCAAGTGACAATCACTTGTGGCCAAAAGATCCCGAATTAAAGGCATTAAAGCACCCAATAATTGGCAGCCGTTGTCGTTTATTATTCTTGGCTGGCCAACTTTGGCGGCATTCTCGCTTTTTCGGTCCACTCAGACAGGCCAAAAGCCGAAGTAAAAACCAAAACATTTGGTCAACGGCTGAGCTCACGAAAATCAACTTTTCGTTCCAAAAGTGAAAAATGCCGCGATTTGACCTTAGATGGAAACTCGTCTCTGCGGCAGCGCAGTCGGCGTCGCTGCCGACGTCAACGCTGCATTGGCAGCAAATAAATTTCTGCCTCGAAATGCTGTTTGTGTTTGTTGTGAATAACACAAGTCACTCGAAGAGTTTTCAACGGGGTATAAGGAATTTTACGAAAATTATAAGAAAAACTGGGGTTACAGAAATCATAAAGGTTTCTAAAATTCTTATAAATAAATAACAATAAATATAAATAAAAAAAAATAAATACTTAATAAATCCTTCGGATTCCAGGATTACAAATATTTTGTTGCATATTTTTCGACACTTATTTTTTAGTGATTTAAAAACCATAGTAATTTCTATGGTAACCTCCAAAAATTATAGATTAAATATAAATAAATATAAATATAAATTGTACTTAAAAATATCAATATATTATAAACAATAACATTGTTCCGAATTATTTAAAATATCTGAAAGGCAAATTGCGAAATTTCGCCATGAATGTTTTTAATATTTTCTTATATTAGAGCATCTGATAGTTTTCAAACACTAAGACCCCAGTTTTTACTCACTTCTCGCGTTGTTTTTCGCAAGAATCGCAAATTAGTCTGGGCCCTGGTTGATCACCTGAGCAAACTCGAACTCGAAAGCGAACGCCTACGACTGAAGTGACAACGCCAACATCTCAGCCATTTTATTTTCTTGCTCTCAACCTCCGCCGGATTCTTTTTATGTCAGTCGGTTTTCGGATCAGTCGCCGATCGGTCGAGTGAAGATCATGCTGAATGGAAAATTCTACACGGGCCTGCCGCCCAAAATGGTGGAGCGTCAGGCGGTGAAGGTGTGCAATCGCCAGGAGTCGCACTTTTTCTGGCCCGATGATTCCCGAGCGGATTCCGCGGTGGAAAATCGAGTGAAGCGAAGAAACAGCCAGCAGTTGGAGAGACCTGTGGAGAGAATTACCGCCACTCAGGATTCTCCCTCGGAAGTGGACACACGACGCATGTTTCACAAGGAGTTTGCCAGCTCATCCATACAGTTCTATGATAATCTGCAGTCCAAACCGGATGGAAAACCTTTGGGCAGGGGACAACGCAGGGAAATTACACCCAAGCTCACTGAAGTGAGACCCCAGGAATTGACTAATAAATCCGAGGATACCGCCAATCGTCGCCAGCAGGCTTATAGCTCCAAAATTCAATTCTACGATTATGTAAACGAGGCCGATAATGTCACTCAAAACAATGCCAGACGACCGCAAATGGACTTTAATGACAAACGTGAAGTGGAACTGAATTCCAAGAATAGCCCCAAACTGCAGGTGAAAAGAAATGTGCGCAGTTTCAGTGTGGAACTGGAGCCCAAGGTCACCAAGAAACCGCTGAACGACAGCCCCGAATGGCGACGACCACGCCCACTGCCAGCGCAGTCGCCGCCCAAAAGGATATTGAAGCAAACGGAACAGGATCCCTATGAATATCTGGAGAACCGCGTGAGGAGATTGCAGCTAACCCGGAGTCCTGGTTTGCCCAAGAAACATGTGACCTACAACGAGGAGGCTGCGGAATATGCCTACTACGATGATCGTGAGGATCGTGAGGAGCCCACATACGAAAGTCGACCTCGTCAGCCGCCAAATATGCCGACAGGAAGTCGCCAGCAGCAACGCTCTTTTATGGAAACTAGTCGCGGCAAGCCATTAAATAATAATAATAATTATCAGGCCAGCCCAAACGCTAGGAAAATCTTGCCAAAATTGCCAGAGCTTCAAAACTCCAGAGGGGTGCCCATACAGCTGGTGGAAGATGAGGAGCCCCCGCTGCCCTCTGACCCCCGCAAGCACCTGCGCAGCAGCCTCTGCTTCAGCGGCGACGCTTTGATGGTGGGCGGTGCGATGGACAAGACGACGGCGCAGGCGCGACGCAGCTCCGCCGGCCAGAGAATCAGCGTGGGTCTCCCAGATTGAGATTGAGATTGAGCGCTCCAATTTGCATGCTATTTCTATGCAGCTACACAGGGAGAAAATATAGCGAAATGGGAGGAAAATTACCAGTCAGTACCTATAAAAAAATCAACCGGAATTTCAAAACTGAAGTAGAGCTTGAAAATCATCGATATTTTCGATTTTTCACATTACATTTCGATAATACCGGCTTATCGATATTTATTATTTTTTCTCATTGAAAACATCGATTTTTTCATTTCAATAATATCGACATTTCGATGTTTATTATTTTTTCCCATTGAAAACATCCATGCTTTTATAATACCATAATACCATGTTTTTAATGGAAAAAAATAAATAAATATCGAAATGTCGATATTTTTCAAGATCTAAACTAAACGGCTGCCGAAATGTGATGAAAATTACCAGTGGGATACCTATCAAGAAATCAATCGGATATCCCTTATTGTTTATATTATTACAAAATTAAAGTAGCGCCTGAAAATTATCTATATTTTCGATATTGTACAATACCATTTGGATAATATCGTAATTTCGATATTGATTATTTTTTAAATATCTAAATGTTCATATTTTACAAAATCTAAACTGAAGCCCTGAATCAATAGTAAAATATTCTCTGTGTATTAAAGCTGACAGCAACAACCTGCAATGCTAATTGAAAGCAACAACTGCAATAGAAGCAGCAACAGCAACATCGGCAGCAGCAACTAAAAGCTACAGCAGCAATATTTCTAGGCACGGCAGCAACTCAAGCCTCTTTTTAAGTCTTACTTATAAGACTTTTACGATCATCTGCTTAACTTTGACTTCTCCCACATGCGAATGAATGAGTCGGCTTTTGTGTGGTATTTTCTGTTCGGCTGAATACATAAACAAACCTTGATCTTGACTAATTTGTGAGCATTGCTGTTGTTGTTGTGCAATCCGAACATGTATTAATTTAGCTTTAAAAGCCAACGCAGAGAAATCTATAATTATTATAATAGAGATATGCTAATAAACTGATATATAACCAAATGAACTTTGAATTGGTAAGCATTCAATTAAGCCATAAAAGTAAAATTATAAATATAAGGGTTAAAACTAATAAAATAACTGGTAATCTAAAAATATATACAAAGCTTGATTTATTTCTTTAGATGCGAATTTAAAAAGTAAGACATTGAACTTGAAAAGGCTGGAAAGGCACAATAACAATTCAAGTGCTCAGTAAATATATAGGCCTTAATTCAATTGATAGGCCTGCAATCAATTTGGAATCGTTGGGAATAATATGAAAGCAAAGCAAGATCTAATCGCGTGGCAAATCGATTGATCGGTGGGACATTAATAAGCCGAACAAATGTAATTTAAGGCACCCTTTCGTGCCGCTTTTCTTAACGACTCATTCAAATTCCCGGCAATTTGCTGGTCTGGCCAATCAACTTGTTGCTCTGGGCGGCTCACCTGGCCATGCCCATTTTTACTCCCATTCGCAGGTCCCTGCCCCCAACTCCTTTCACAAAAAGAAAAGACTTTCGGAAACCAGAAAAAAACACAGAAACCATTGTTAAAAGCCAGCGGAAAAGTTGAAGTCCAAGTGCAAGTTTAAAGTCGCTTTACGAGGAAGCGGGAAATTAAGCAAAGTTGCAACCAATTGTCACGCGTGTTGAACTTGAGCTTGACCTTGTCTTTGGGAAAAACGGGGAGTGGAATAACCACGGCCAGCAAATTGGAGACAAGTGCTGCAATTATCCATCATACGCCATGGGGGCCTCAATCGAGATTTAATTAAAGCCTCGCTTTAATTGCCACTCCAATCGACATGGGAACTCAGTTTGAGAAATTTAGAGACAGGATAAGCGTGCAAAATAATTGTGCAAATGAAGCGTGGTGAAATGTTACGCAAGTCCCTGTCCATATATCCATTGCCATTTTTCCCATTTCCATTTTTTTCATTTTCCATTTTCCATTTCCACTTCCAGCTGCTGGGAGACAAGACAAACTACCTCCGTTTGTACATGGTATATATACCTTCCGCATTTCGATCGCGCATCCTGGCCGATAGAAAGTAGTCCAAGCGCACCGGCTAAAATGGCAAAAAAGGCCAAAACGCTGAGCCAGCTGGCTAACAGAGGCGAACATTTCCTGGCTCGTTTTTGGCCCCGGCTGAACCTGAACTTCGGGCCAAAAGCGGCGACGGAGAGAAGAAAAGTGCAGCGTTTATTGGGTAATACTCGTGGAAACTCGTTTGCAGACGAAACTGATTCAAATAAGTCGATAAGGTGGCTCTTCTTGTGTCTTCTGTTTTTTAGTGGGTGTGTGGCTCGTGCCGGTAGCACTGAAAGAAATCGGTGGTTGCAAGGTTAGCCCTAAAGTCGGAGATGAAAATGAAAAACCATTTTAATAAATTTTTTAAATCGAGTCTGACATATTCAAAAAAATCAGAAAAGTAAAAAAAGTGTACCTTATAAAAAGAAGTTGTATTTTTTTAGAAAATAAAAATAAAAATATCTTTTTATAAAATAAAATAAAAGTAAAATAACAAATTATGTTATAAAATATAAATTAAAGAAAAAATAAATAGAAGTTGTATTTTTTTAGAAAATATAAAAAAATAAATTTAAGTTGTATATTTTAAGAAAATAAAAGAAAGTAAAAAACAAATAATTTTATATAATAATAACTCCAATTATAGAAAACTAGCTTACCTATACTTCATTCCATCTCTTTGTATATTAAATATTCCATAAAATAAAATAATCCATAAAAGTTTAAAAATACTATAGTCAACTATCCAAGACTAAAGTAGTTATTTTTAATTTATTTGATTGAAGATAAATTGCTTTTAAATGCATAAAAATACATAAAGCATAAAAATATCTTTTAAAACTTATCCCAATAAATCTATAAATTATATATATTTTATTACCAGCTACTTAATAAAATTACTCCCCACAAAAAAGCTATCAATCTTTGCCTATTAACTTTATTGTCATACTTTTCGAGTATCTCATTTGCTTACTTTCCGATTAAGTCACAGACCAAAATCAAAACCAAAACCAAATCCCCCACCGCAGTTACAACTTGCAAATGGGCATCGTTATGTGTAATTACGGCCATAAAGAAACATTTTATTTATGCCCCCTGCCCCATCGCTCTATTTCCTAGTGGAAATGCAAATGATGGCTCAGTTGGCGAGTGGTAAGCTCTTTTTTTATTAACTCTGTGTTGTGAGCAGTAAGTCCATGCGTGAAGCGGAGATTTCGATCTGCAGAGCTACTACTGGATACTAGTAGTCACTGACTACTGACTGGCTCACCTGGCAGGTTTCAATTGCGATGGCCATTGCAAAACATGTTGCGGCAGGTTCGAGGAAGCTGGCATAAAACTGTTGCGTCCGTTGGCCGAACTTTCAGTTTCGTTGGGGCCACGCTGGTGGTTAATACAGTTGAGGAGAGTTTTTTGCAAAGACATAATACCCCCCAAAAGGCAGCCCACTCAAAATGAAAGTGTGCTGGAATGTAAGCAGTTGGTAGCCGCAGTGATAACCCAAAATTACCATTAAAATGGATACTAACCCTACAGTTCTTGGCTGCTGCGATGGTGTTGGTAACGCTCACTTCTGGCCTGAGACCCCCGAGATCCTACTACCGGCGGAGCTACTTCAGTTCGTTGTCTCCGGGATCGGGACACGGATCGTCGGGTTCTCTGCCAGGACCCGTGAGACTGGGTCCAGCTGGCTATCTGCGTGCCGACCTGCAGACAAACGAGAGCAAGCACCGCCCCTTGAGCAAGAAGTATCCCAAGAAGAGCCACTACAGACCTTATGGATCGGTGAGTTATGATACAAAGAGGGTGCAAACATCAAACTTGTTGTTTTAATTCTCTGATTTATTTTAGTGATTTCTTATTTCTGATTTATTAATTTGTGTTGAAATAAAAAAATACAAATATTTTAGTTGAAAAGTGAATCTAAACGTGCAATCATTTCATACTAAAATTTCGAGTGATACTATGATTTCTCGATTCTAATTATTTGGAAAAAATATTAAATAGAAGACTTAACTATTTGTTTACTTATTTAAATTTTAATAATTTAAAGAAAGGTCTATTGATATTTTGTTTAAATTTCTTTTACAAGCACTTAAATAAATTTATAAAGGAAGAAAAATACTAAAATCCAGACCGTTATTTTTACCGAAAAATATTTAGTATTTTGTTCGAAAAATTGAAATAATGGCCCAAATATGGAGTGTCATACCTCGTTAAGCTCGTAATTAAATTCCCAATCGATTGGCATTCAAACAATAACATTTTAATTTTTGACCATTTTTCGCAAAAAATCATGATGGTACCCCTTATAAAAAATGTGAAAACAAGTAAAAATATGAAATTTTTTATATCATCCAGAAAGTGATAGGATTCAATATATTGGGTTATTGGCTGCACAAAACACTGCGCCTTCAAGATTTAGGACCCTTTTTGGACGATTTATAACAAAAAAATACTTTTTTAAATGAATACTTTTGTATATAAATGTTTGATTAAAAAAATCCTAACTATTTTTAATTATTAAAATTATTAATTAAAATTTGTTTTTAATATGAATATTTCCTATGTTTTAGCAAGAGGAGGAGGACTATTCCGGCGAGCGTTACAATTCGGCCGAGTATTCCGGGGAATCCTCCGTGCAGGACAGTCGGGAATACACCATTGGCACCCAGATCCGCGTCCAACATCCGATAACGGTGCCCAAGAAGAGCAGTAGTTCCGGCTACCAGAAGCAGCCGAAATATGTGACAGCCATTCCCTACAAGGCCTCTGGCTATGGATCCGATATTCATAAGGGCAGCGGCTACGGATCCGATGTTCATATTGGATCCGGTGAGGATGTGGGTCCTCCGCCCAAGAGATCAAAGTGGAATCCAGTGCAATACGAAGCTGAGGCCGATCCGTTCCATCTGGTGCCTCCGCCAAAGGCAACCGTCGCCTCCAGCAGCAACTCATATAGTGTCTATGAACCCGAACACGATGACTACGAAGTGGTTCCAGTGCCGCGACCCAAGTCCCACGATCGCTACAAGAATGTGGCCTCCAAGAAGCAGATTGAGGCGTATCTGGAGGATCAGCAGAAGCTCCTCGACGAGGCCATCAAAGTCCAGCTGCTGAACAATCCCAAGCTGCAAAAGTTCCTGAAAGCCCAGGCGCAGGAACAGGAGCGGGAATCCCGGCCAGATCTCGAGATCGAGGACTTTGAGGCCTATCCTCCGAGCATTGGTGGCCCCGGGCATCTGCGAAGCAAATATATCGACCACCCACCACCACCTCCGCCCAAGGGATCGCGTTCGAGGCGACGTCCTCCAAGCGGAGATCTCAGTCGACCACCCAAGACCATCCTCAAACCCAAGCGAAAGTACCGATCCACAGCACTGGTCATCAATGTATAATGGGGAATCACTTAGCCCTTACTAAATTACTAATTTAAATTTAAAATATAACGATATAAATACGTAGTGTAGTCGTATTGTTTAGTAGAGTTGTAAATAACAAAAGACCATTTACTTTAGCAGTGTTTTAATGTTTTTCTTGGATTTTAGAGCAGTTAGTTTTGATGAGCTTTTGCTCATACGTTTCTTTTTATTGCTAGCAGAGCTATTTTGAAAGTCTATATTAAAAGATTTAAAACCTGTCTATATTTTGTAAAAAAATTGATTAAACTAGATTAAATATTATTAAAAAAAAGAATTTTTAAATTAAAAATATTAAGAGATTTTAGTGCTATCATTTTACATTCAGCACAGTGGCGCCATGTAGAGTTTTTTTACAAAACCCATAAAAGTTGGTGTATGTCTTAGCTAAGAGATCTTGTACCTATCGTCACTAAAGTGAGCTCAAATCCATGATTTGAGTGGATCCACGGGCATATTAATATAATCCCCAATTGGGGATAAATCCCCCCCACTCGGGTGAAAAATTAAAGGAAAATTGATATTCAAAAAGTATGCAACAAAAAATTGGATTTGAAAACCCCTACGACTAAATTCTAGAACCGCCACTGCTCAACTCGCTCTCCTTTTTTGGTATAAAAAAAATAATATTAAATCACTTAACCCAATGACAAATTAGCTTTCAATTTAATCTTGTTTTCAAGTGTTAGTCTGCCAGTTTAATTAAAGATATTAATTACTCATCAATTTAATTGAACGCCCGGCTTCGTCACACCCACATCCCATAAATGGAGCTCAAATCTCGCGACCAAATCTGGCGACGTTTGCCATTTTAAAAATAAGTCCAGTCAATCATAAAAATAGAACCAACACACCCATGAGACACCTGTTTCGATACCAGGCAAATTCTTGACTTTTACCTCTTTCGCAAAGCCAAACGAAAATCCGCAATTGAGCAAGTCAACTCAATACAATCTCAATACAATCTTGCCGCAAAAGTGGGTGCACAAATCATAAAAAACAATAAGCAGCCAGAAACAAAACCAAATTGATTTTCTTAATTGACTGGGCAATTTCAACAGAAGCCCAAGCCAGCAAAGGCAGAAATCCAAACTCTGAGCCGGACTCTCGAGTCCACAACAAAACTGACCTTGAAAGCTAAGCTCTGAAAAGTGTTGCTAATATTGTTAATGTAATCGTTGTCGGTGGTGAAAAAGAATGCCAACCGGTGGATGTGGAAAGTACAGAGGGAAAATAATACGAGTATCTAAAACCTTTATTTAAAATAGGATTCTGTACAAAATCAAAAAATACATACCCTTAATTGTTTATTTAAATATAGTTTATTGTTCCACAATTAGTAGTGTAATAGAAATATGGTTTAATGTATTTTTATATTCTTGTTAATAATTATTTATTTAAATATAGTTTATTTATCCACAATTAAAGCAGTGTTATGTAAATATTAAAAAATATTTGTGTTTTACAAATTTTAACATTTTTTTTAAGTGTACTCCAATGGAACAATAAATTTACATTTATAATAAGCCCTATAAAATAATTATAGTCTTATAATAATTAAGTATAATATTAGGTTCAGGTCTTTAAAGCCCTTTCAATTTTATTTTGTAAAATAATTATTTTAATAAAACCAAGAGAAAATGCATAAATGGCAGAAACTCTATATTTTCTTAGGATATATATTAAGTATCCAAATTGAGTTGTAATGGCAGACATGCAATAATCCGTTGAGAACTGAGAGCAGGTGAGAGGAAGCAGCCAATTAGCTGGCATTCTTGCGGTCGATGGTGCATAAAAGTGAGCAAAATATTTGGACGTAATTAAGTTGCACTAATCCAACTGGAGCCCGACGAATACGAATGGAACTGCCATTGGGGAATTGATTTACTGGCCCAATCCCCTACTTAAAACCTGTGCCACCCCCACTTGCACATGGTTTTCCGGCTCGGCCAGCAACGAGCTGATTTCATTTTCATTGGAATTTTGCACAATTGGCCAAGATTACTGTCAAATGGGCAAGAAACCCGTTTGAGGTCTTTCCTTGTTGGCCGCATAGAATCGTAACAGAAAAAACAGAGACCAGAAACTCGTTTCGCATGCACGAAAGTCGGTTGTGTAATGCACCATTTTTTTTAGTGGGCGTTCACCACCCGAGGTGTTTAGATAAATCTGCTGGAAATTCAATTAAAATCAAAAGACTGCAGGACACGAACTTGGTTTTGGTTTCCTTCGTATATTGTTTGCTCTTACACATCTATGAATACAAATTGCTCAGACGTCCCAAGGCCCAAATTATTAAAGATTCTAATCAACATCTTTCTAAAAATTACAAGGGAAGCTGGGAAGAACACAGAGAAATAAGGTCTTGAATTCTTGTTTTCTTTTTTATATTTCAAAAATATTTAAATTGACAAAACCCCGTTTTCATCGGGGTAATGGCATCTAATTTTCTCTGTGTAGCATTATAAATTACAAACAAACAGTACGCATATAGGAAAGTACGATACAAAGTTACAATTTGCTCTTAATCATATCACACAAGAGTTTTGAGAAGAGAAGAGAAGAAAGTGATTGAGGGGAGGATTGCACGATTATAGTTATAAGAAAAGAGGGGGAAGATGCAACATGTCTGAGTTAGGAGTGCTTAGGACTTAGACCTTGTTGAAGGAGTAAGTGAAGCCATCGGGCGTGCGGTTCAGGGAGAGTTTTCCGGGCGGCGAAAAGCGGTGTGGGTTGGGGGTGGTGGTGGTGTAGTACGCCTGCTGCTGCTGCTGGGGCTGCTGGTACTGCGGCTGATACTGCTGCTGCTGCGGCTGCACGGGCTGCGGCTGGTAGGCGGGCTGGGGGGCGGGGCGGTACTGGGGCTGCGGGGCGGGCTGCTGGTAGCTCTGCTGGTTCTGGCCGAAGGAGGGATCGTTGTAGCGGGGATCGTAGGATCCATCATCGCCGTAATCGTTGCTGCGGAAGGAAGCTTGGGGCTGTTGGGCCTGAGGAGCCTGGTATTGCTGCGGCTGATATTGCTGCTGTGGCTGGTAACCCGCCGTGGGCACGGGCTGTGGTGGTGCCGGTGGTGCCTGCGGCAAATGGTCACCAGAAGCTTGGAAACTAAATGAAAAAATTAAAAAAAATTTATAAAAATTCAGGGATTTAATTTATGTCTTATCCTTACCCATTTTTGCCTGCCGTGTACGAAATCGTACGCCTCTGGCCCGAGGGATCCACATAGCTGTAGCTGCCGTGACGCGTACCATCCGCATCCGTTTCCTCCTTGAAGTTTATGCCATCCTCCTGCTCATAGGCAGCTCCGAACTTTCCATCTCCCGACAGATAACGCTGCTCACTGATAATGGCCGCCGTCTTGGGATCCTGATGATAATGCTGGCTGGAAGCCAAGGCCACCAAGGTGGTCAATGCAAGCTGTTGGGGATTAGAAAATAATTAAATATATAAAAATAAATTTAACAGAAATATATGTAAAATATTTAAATTCAGAAAGAAATATCATTAAATTTAAATTTAGTTGAGAGTTATTTCGGCTGTCCAAAATGCAATATTTTTTAAATCAAAAATTTTTTATATTTTAATTTTATTTCCTACAATCCAAATTAAGAAAAATTATGTAATATTTAAATTTAGAATTGTAACCTTCAAGGAAAATAAAGAAGGGAAAAATCGGATTTTTTAAAATGCTAAATACTTTTTTAAATCACTTGATTAATTATTTGTACATTTAGACACTGTTTTTCAATTGTTTAATTTATTTAAAAATTCTGAGTAATTTCTATAATTGTTCTTAATTGCTTTTTAATAGTTTGAGTCTTTAGGTGCATCCTTCAATAAAACACAACTCACAAATCTGAACATTTTGGAAGGGGGATTTTTTTGTTAATATCCTTGTCAAGCGTAAACTGCACAATATTTATTCTCTCTTTTTTTTAGGGGATTCACACGCGCCTTTACGCTTACAAGTCGGCTGTTTTCGAGAGATTTGGACCGACGGCAACGGATTTGTGGAGTTAACTGCCTTCCGCAACGGCGCCGCCCAAGCTTTTTATAGTCCGAGCGGGAACCTTGGATCGCTGGAGCCGCCGATCGACTCCGCCTAGGCACTCCAAGCCCATGTAATTGTGTTGGTACTATAACTATTAACGGCACAGCAAAAGCAACAACAAGTCGGCCAAGTCGGCGTAACAATAACAAGAATCGAGCTAAGTGCTCCAATAAGTCAACTTTGGGCGAGTATTGGTATCTCGCGGTCGTGTTGCCAAGTCGTTTTACCAGTTTCGATCTCTTTCGCTTGGAGCGCCAACTTTTGCTTTCTATATATTTATACCGTGCATATACTATATGCAGCTCCCAGCTCCCCAGTTTCTGGCTCCAGCAGGCCCAAGCCCAAGACGAAACTATTTTTTAATTATTTTTTAAAAGTTTTCCAGCTCCAGCCGAGGTATCCTCATCGGCGGGGGATCTGTCGAAAACCAGGAATTATCAATTGGTTCTGCTGTGAATGATGCAATTTTCACATGGCATAGGTAAAAATAAAATGGCATAGAAATTAAAGATAAATATGAGGAGATTACGAAAGGATTTATTTAATACAGAAAAGTCAGTATAAACATTGGATATAATAGGTACTTTTTAAAGAAATACATTTGTAGATATCCAAAAATAATTTTAAATTCATTTTAAAACTTTGAAGTTTGATAATATAAAGTAAATAAATATGGGCTAAACCTTAAATGGGTTAAAGTTTACTAGAGAAAACTAATAAATTGAAAGAAATTTAAAATTATGTAAGCCCGAATGCCTTGCAGTTAGTAACTTGTTAATAGTTTTCAATAAAATATTATTATGGGGGCCACACGAAAGTCATAAAATACTCCAGATATATACTTCTGATAACAATTTACCTTTACGGGCTATAAAGTTAGCTTAAGCTATAAAGATATAATAAACAACTTGACGCTAGTTGTAAGACTTTGTTTTATTTTGCCAGTGTGAAAAACGGTCGATTATGATGGACTGGGTGGTTGCCTTCTGCCGAAATAAAAAATTCCAAACAGATCTCTTGGGAAATTCGCCAAATTCCCCTCTTCAAGTTAAAAAGCCAGAGTTTCTTGGCTTTTAGCTGCATTTCGGATTTGCATTCTGCATGTGCATGGCCAAGTTGATTTATATCTAGATCGGACTGAGAAGCTGGACTTTGTGGTGTGGCCAAAAGCGCTTGGCAACAATCGTTGGAGTTTTTTATATTTATTTTGCTTTTTGCAATGTGTTTGACTTGTTGACTCCGCGCTGGCTTCAATTATTTATTGTGTTTGAAATGTCTGGCATTGTTTGGGCTTGTTTATTGGACAAAACAGTTGGCCGCCCACCCACATGCTGTACGCCCACGCCCACGCCGCCTCCCACCGCCCACTTTGCATAATGTTTGCAGAGAACTTTTGGCATTATTTATGATCTAACGATTCAAACGGATCTGCATTCCCCAGAGAGGCTTGAAATTACACAGGGGATAATTTTTAAAATTGATTAAAAACGGTTTTTACTGTTATAACTTTTTATACATTTTTTAAGAAATATTAATAATATTTTTATTTGTCTAAAAATTATTTTAATCGAACTTACATGAATTTTAAGGAGCATTTTAATTAATTCTTTTGTACTTTTGACAACTTTTACACAGGAAATAATTTTTAAAATGGATTAAAACTGTTATAACTTTATATACATTTTTTAAGAAATATAAATAAAATTAGTATTTATTTAAAAATAATTTTAATAGAAATGGCATGGATTTTTTATGAAATTCCTTAATACCTTTTTAGCTACCTTTTAAGAATTTTTTAGAAGAAAATTTTCTAAGCCTAGGGCAAGTATTTTCCCAGCATTTTAAAATGGGTAAACAGAATTACAGCATTTAGGTATGCAAATCGGTTTTCCATATTTTAATGAGCGATTTCCTCACAAACCGGCACACTCTCACACACAAAGTAGCCGCATGTGGTCGTACATTTCGAGTAGCAACACTCTCATTTACACCGTTACTTGCCCTTTTGCAAGTCGCCATCGTCATCAGCATCTCAACCATCATCATTACCATCGTCATTATCCGACGGGGTTTTGTTTGTGTGGCCAAAAACGGAGAACGCCCTCCCGCAGCAGGGGGCGGCGATCGGGAAAAGAACAGAGAGCGTTAAAAAGGAGGAGGAAATTAAATCAGTTGACAAACAAACAACAAGCACAGCGGCTATAGCTTGTAGACCCGGAATATGGCTATATATGTTCTCGAATAAGAAGGCGAGGGCAAGAGCAGCGGATCCAAGGTGAAGTTGAGCAGTTCAGCATGGCCGGATTAGCTTGAGGGTGTGCCCATCGGAGGGTTGAAACGGTCCAGCTACAGTGGTCACTCGAAGCAGGGAAAGCGATGCTTGGTAATTGAATTTCCCCTTTGGCACAATAGTATTTAGAAGTTATTTATAACTGTTAATGTTAAAGAACCCAGATTTTTTTTATAGATAAGTATTTTCATATTAAAATCCAAATTCCAATTCCAAATATTTTCTGTACTAACATTCTTGGGATTTTTAAAAATATTTTAGTCGAACTAAACCCAAGTTCCGACAATAAGAAAATAAATTATAGAAAAGAATACATATATTTTATTATTTAAAAGAAAAATTACACATTTCAAATCATATTATTGTTTTTTTTTTAATAACATTTGAATTTTGAGTATCATACAAATATTTATTATTGCACTATATTTCATATTGTTTTATTTTATTTATATATTTTGAGATGGAAATATTTTTCCAATTTTATTTTTTGTACTATCTAGTTGAGGGATTACTGTACTCCGAAAGCGTCCTTTTTCCGTTGGCCTCTCTGCTGCTGCCTTTTTGATTTCCATTCCGATTTCGAGGCGTTTGCCTGATGCGACGATACTGCCACCCAGGATTTTCGAGGGAGGGAGTTATATCAGGAGGTTGATTTTGTTGTTATATCTGTTTTGATTGAGCCCGTCGTCGCCAGTGGCCAGAAAGAGACGGCTGACGAGTCCTATTCAGCATTTTATTTGTCAGGCCTTCACTTTGGCCGAGTTAATCACAATCGGCGCACAGATAATGAGGGTTGAGCCCTCAGGGAGGGGGATGTATCTGTATCTGCATGCAAAGCAGAGCATTTTCCTTTACCATGCTGCCATAATTCCGCGTTGTCTCTCAATTATTTCAGCTGCTATGCCGAACCCAAAAGTCTGAGTCAGAACTCCGGACTAGCGAACTATAGGAAACTATACACTCAAAAAAAAAACAGCCCGAAATCGCCATTAAATCAAGAAATTCGCCATGGATTTCAGTCGATGGCGATTTACCGTATTTTTTAGAAAGGAATTTTCTAAAATTTAGGAAAAAAATTCTGAAAAGCAGAAATACTTTTCTAAAATCAAGAAAAATTGCCATCAAATTGAGAAATTTTCCTAAAATCCAGAAAGTACTTTTCTTGAATATAGAATCTTTTTTCTCAAAATAAGAAAGGACTTTTTTTATTTTTAGAAAATTTTCTTTATTTAAATAAAATGCTTACATATTTATTTTACTATTTTTTAGGAAAAGAAAACAAATAAGATAAAAATAAGATTATAAATATTTCCTAAACAAAAAAGAGAAAAGAAAACCAAAAAAAGAAAAAATAGCATTACAAATATTTCCTTAACAAAAAAAAGAAAAGAAAACAAAAAAGATATAAATATAACTATTAATATTTATATTAAATATTTAATATATTATTATAAAAATTTACTTACTTACTGCCAAATTATCAACAATACCTGAAATTGAAATTATTCCTGCAATCGAAAATAAAAATTAATATTAGAGAAGGATGGTAATTGCGGCCTGCAATATTATTAATAGCCAAATCTATTAAAATAGTTTGCCCTTTGCTTACCATACATTTTTACTTACTTACCAAATTTATATTAAAATTTATTTCAATTGCTTACCTATAAATTGCCTCTTAGAGGGATCGCACTTTAACTTTCTTAAATAGGCTCTACACAAACTTATTACTTTGAATGCTCATCCAAAACTGAGCGCAAGGGTTCAAGATGCAGCGCAACGCAAGCAACTCTCTCGCGAGAGACTGCATTTCCAAAACAACAACGCAATAAAAGTTACAGCTACGCACAAGAAAATTCTCGATCATACACACAAACACACATAAACATATACATACGCCAAAAACTGTCAACGCGACGCGCCGCGGACTAACCCCATGTCTTCTTCTTTTTCGTTTCGAAGAAAGAATGAGAAGCATAACAGAAATAAAAAAAAGTTTTTCTTAAATCTATGGTGATTTTCTATTTCTACTTTTCTGTTTTCAAGAAAAAAGTTTTTTTTAATTCAGAAAAATTCTTTAAATTAAAAAAAATGTACCGTGTTTTTGATGGCGACTTTCTAGATTCTAGGAAGGGATGAAGTACATTTTTTCTTAATTTAATGGCGAAATCGCCATTAATGTAAGAAAACTTTTGGAGAGCAAACTAGGAAAAAACACCATTGATTTAAGAAAAAAAATCATTTTTCTAAATTTAAGAAAGGTTTTTCATAAAATTCTGTTTCTATGGTCTTTTTTCCTAGATTCAAGAAAACAATTTCTAAAATTCAGAAAATTTTCTAAAATTAAGAAAAAAGTTCATTTTATGGCGATTTTCTAAAATTTAGGAAAAAAAATTTTTTGAGTGTAGGAACCACCCCGAACAAGCGAAAACGAGCAATGAGATCTATGGGCAGACAATTGCGATTATTTGTAATTCAAGATGCAGTCGAGCGTTTTCCGAAATCGAGCGAGTCAACTCCGCGCGGAAGGTTAACAAAAATTTAATGCTAAATGCTTATCGGTTCCATCATCATTATTGTCTGCATCTCCGTTTCCATCAGAAGTCAAAACCGAAACTCGCTAAACTTGTTGGGAAATACGATCCATTTATTCCTGGTGGAAAAGAGAGAGAGTCTGAAATGGGGAGATGGTGATTTGATAGCTGATTCATGGATGATGACCCTGCACAGTCGTCAAAAGTCAGTCAGACAACTCTCGATGCACTAAGGAAAATGTAGTATAATTTACAAGAAAAATAAAGAATTAAAAAAAAACTAAGGATACGAATTTATGTGTGTACTTTAAGTCCAATATTATAGAAGTTCTATCCTGAAATCTCTAAAATATTAATATAATCCTTAAAAACTCCTATATTTGCTCCTTAATATATAGTATTTCTTTCTCTGTATTTTGCCCAAATTCTGCCGAACCAAATCCGACTTACAATCGCCCATCCTTCATGAAACTGTAACTTGATATATATTCCCAAACTATCGTGTAAGTGCCCCCTAATTGCGCATCTGCTGAATTTTCACATAGCATTTTCATTTTCCTGGCCAAGGTTTCGCTTACCGTTTGACTTTTCCGCCGGCTTAGCAACCTTAACCAGAAATCAGTTGTCGGTAGAGCCATTTAAGCCATTTAAGTGTCGCATAACTAACGTGGTTTATGGCCACTGGACCAGTTTCCCCACACGCACACACACGCATTGGCCCGTTGGCAATATCAAGGTCATTTTACTTGGATCATTGCGTGTTTTTCTCTTGATGGCGGGGGAGGGGGAGCGAAAGGGGGCGGTGGAAAACGAGTTTTTCGCATGCGTAGCGGTTTTCGCACTGCATTCGCAGACTTCCGCATTTCGGGGGCCTGATTATTGGGTTCGGCCGTCTGCGCAGTGTGCGAATATGCAAATCGACTGGGGAGTGACGTCAAATGCATCAGTGAGGTGAAAAAGGAAGCGGAAAACGGAGCACTGAGAGAAAGAAGGTTTTGTAAAGGGAAAAGGAAATATAGTTTGGTTTTTAGAAGCTTGAAAAATAATATGGGAATTTGTTATTGTTAAAAAAGGCTTTTATTTCGTACACCAAGAAAAAGTATCGTAAATGGTATCAATTTTGACTTGATATGCTTAAAATGTACACAACAGGCCAGTTCAAATTTCGAATATGTCTTTTTAGCGCTATCTTGCTCTATTTCGAATCTTCTAGAGAGAGAAATCGGTATTGAACGGTAATAACGATATGCCAGAAATTTACCATGCGCAAATCGATTTAGCCGCGACGTGTTTTTTAGCCTTATCTAGAAATATCTAAAAAAAACATATTTTTTATGATCTCATAACTTTTTAAATTTATTTTCCTTTAAACTATAGTTTAGTCAAAAATGTAACAATTTGTTGTGATACGTCTCAAACATTTTCCACAGATATTGTTTTGTTCCGAATAAATTCTTGGATATTCTGAGTGATTTTCAAATTAAGACCCTCATTAAATTTCCAACTTCACTAAAATTGATTTTCATCTTCCTGTGGCTTTCGTGAATTATCTGCCCTTGTCCTTGAAATGTGGCATGCCACTGCCTCAGTTGCAGTTTTGCACTTTTCGAAAGTTGTTTTGCAGCCACCCAATTGGTTGACCTTCTCGAAAGAGTCAGAGCATTGAACCCAAAAAAAAAAGATTGAAATAATGGGGGACCAAAAGTTTACTGGTCACTTTTTTGGGGGAAGGAGAACCGGACGAAAACTTTTCCACTTGTCTTGGTCCCCAGACCAAGAAAAATCTGCAATAATTTGAATATGATATCTTTTAAATGAACAGTAGCTACGTGACTCGGTTCGCAGGAAGGTCAACCTACAAATGTCTCATTATTAGACCGCTGTTGACATCTATTCATTGGCGAAAATGATTCATGATTCAGCGCGCACATTACACATTAATTACCAGCGCTGACAAAATGCTATTAACAAAATTTATGATATCCATGCATAATCGCGCTTTCAATGTCACTTCAGATGGGGTTTATTTTCGGTGCGACATGCAAACAAGTGAACGATTAATTGCATTGACAAATCGGAATCGGAATCGCTCAAACAATCCCCTCAAAAATGGGCATTAAATTCCGGTTGATTGTGCGCTGGGTTTGTGTTACAATGTCAAACGTCAAAGTGCAAGAATTTGACAGCTAATAAACAAACACACGGTCTCGAACTCTAATAAAAAACAAATAAACTGAAACCGAAACAGAAACCGAAATAGAGGCAAGTTCCGCTCTCATGACAAGGCAGTAAATTATTATCGAAAAAATAAATATGTAGGTACGTCCACTTGACGGGCTCACTTGTAATCGATTTGATATTTAGACCTCACCTCCACTCAGCTCACTCGATTTTAAGCCACTCAAGTCGAGTGTTTGGGCTCCTTTTTCACAGGTGATTAGATGTTGGCCACGTCTGCGGCGGCGGCTCAAAGTGCTTAATTAGCCTACCGTTTGTTGCTACCTTTTTTATTTTTTTGGTTATTACTCTGCTTTTGGTAACCACTTTTGTTGGCGAGTTTTCAAGACAATCCCAAACTGAGACACTAAGAAAATAGGTATAGCTAATTTTAGGAAATAATCATTTACTTAAACACAATGTTTAGCAATAATAAAAAAGAAGAAAATAGGTATGTCTAATTTTAAGAAATAATCATTTACTTAAACACAATTTTTAGCAATAATAAAAATAAAACGATTTAGTAACATTTTAAGCTTGTAACCTACATAGAAACAAAAACTCGATATGAAAAGGGCCAATTCTACCTTATTTCATATCAATATGGTATGATTTATGTCAAATTTATGATTGTAACATATCAACTTGATATTTTTTCATATCATATAAAAAACCAAATTTAATCTTTATTTATATCAAAATTATATGAATAACTTGATCTTTTAAAAATATAAAATTGTAGAGCACATATCAATCTGATATTAAAATGAATTCGTTTTTATACAGTATAATTAATTTAAGCAAATTAATTTTCAACATTTTTTCGCAGTCGATTAAGCTGAATTCGAAACTGAAATCGGCATGCGGTAATGATATGCCAATCACAACACTTAAGCAGCATGTAGAGCGGATCAGCTCATTGGGTTCATTTAAAGTAGAATTAGCAGCGAATTTGGAAACCGAAACATTTCGAATTGTTGGCTAATTACAGTGGAGGAATTTTTGGCATTTTTATTGGCTACACAAAAAATAAAGAAAAAACCCAAACTTAAGAAGAATGAGAGTATTATGGGAGTATTCCCATAGCTAATCATTTCCTGATTACATGAAACTGTCGCAATTCCGAGTCCGTAAATCTCCGATGTAAATTTGTTTATTTTACCGCTGATCCTGAATCCGAAATCCTTATCCTTAGCCTGACTGACACAACAAGGGGCCAATTAACTGCTGCCAGGAGACGTTGAGAATCAAAAAGTAAATAAATCAACAAGAATAGGGCAGGCCGTTAATATTTCCTGGGCCTGTGCAATATTTTGCAACAATATATCGTACAACCCACACGAGTTTTGACAGCCATCGACAGTTGGCAAAAAAAAGAAGAAAGAAGAGAATTTCAGTTTCTTTTTCTTTCGCTGACAATGCCTGCGGTTGATTTTTTGTCTTGATTCTTTTTTGTTCTTCACTACCCATTGTCTTGCTTTTTTCCTGGCAATTATTTGGCAATTTCCTTTCACCGCTTTCGCCTGGCGAAATGCACTACAATATAGCCAGGATTATTTTGGTCATTGCCATGTTCTCACATCCTCACATTGTCCTGTGCGCCCATGAAAATATTTACTTAAGCCCGGCCATTGAGCGCACAATTAAAAGGTTTTTCCAAGCTAATTGGTTTCAATTATTCCGGGTCTCGGTCAGAGACCAAAGCGCAGAATCTTCGGGATCGGGATCGGGATCTCAGGGATCTGGATTTTAGATTTCATACTCTGAATCTCTGGATTTCTCGAGCGGCGGCTTCTGCATTGCGCGATTTCACAGATCATTGGCGTCGAGTTAATTGGCTCGGACGGTTACTCAAGATCAAGATGTTCGTCCATCGATAGGGGCAAAATGTTATGAAAGATGCTCGATGCGAGATTTTTCAGGCAGTATGATTATTTTCCAGGGAAAATATCATGTATTTGGCTTCAAAATATCCCAGGTTTCTTTCTTTTTAATTGGATTAAGTGGGTTGATAATGTGAGCTGTTTTTTTACAGAAATATTCTACATACTTCGTCTGTGTTTTTTACATATTTTCTCCATGCTTTGTTAGATGTACATTTATTTAATATTTAAATTGTTTTTCCAACATATTATATCTATACAAAAAATAAGACTACAACTCATTATTTAATTTTAAGCATACATAGAAATAAGTTATATTTTAAGAAAACCTATCTTCATAATGAATAATTTCGTGGTCTAGCTTCTAGGTAATCTAAAACATGTAATCCCCCAACCAACCTATCCCACTATTCAGCCATATTTTTAAGCCATATTTTAAGGCCTTAATCGACCAGTAGCTGGAGTGTTTTGCACCACTTTAGGGCTTTATTGTCCTTTCAGGACTAATCTCACGCATACGCTCACGCCTTGTGCGGCTGCGAGGAGGACAATTAACCACAACAAAGCACAAATTATGTCATAGGCGTTTTCCTGCTGATGGCTTTTCCATTTCCCAGGGCTGAGAATTATGACAATAATGTGACAATTTACATAGCCGGCAAACAAATCGCGGGGTGCAAATGAGTTTCGAGCTCCGAAAATGGAAGGGGAGGGGGTTGGAAGAACCCACCCTTGAGGAGAACTAGTCTGATCGCATATAACAAATAACCAGTTGAAACAGTTGCACTTTGGGCCAACAGTTCATTGCTCATCCTCGCTCATATTCTCTCATTAAAATTGAACAGACCGGCGCACAAAAAGTGGTTCCAGCCCAGCCGAATATTTGGGCACCCTTTTTCGTTTTCTATACATTTTTAAGGCCAAGGGATATGCTTTCCTCTTCCGAGGTAGGACATCAGGATGTTGCCGCTGTTCACGTGACATTGTCACATTATAATTGCCAGCCCCCGCTCGCTTCTTTCTCCCCCTGGAAAATATGTCATGGACCGGCGCTTTCGAAACGCGGACTTAACCGTTTTGTCAACGGACCCGGCCCTCAAGTGTGATCCGCACGGTAAACAGAGTCCGTCCGGCCAGCGTTTTTTAAGCTGCTCAGGAGGAACACAGCACGCGCAGGCTAGAGACACCCCACGCACAGTGGGATGAAAATGTATGAGATGTAAGCAAAATATAGATATAAACATCTTGAAATAAATAAAAATGTAGTCCATATTAATTAAAAATGTAGCCCTTTCTTACAAGGGGTACAATGTTACAATGTTAAAGTTTCCAAAATTTATTTAAGGTATTTTTATCCGGCTTGGAGGACCAAGTAAATTTAAAGTCATTTATAGTATTGAAGGACCAAATGAATACAAACGAAATCTACATTAATTTACAATTTACTTATTTTTTAAAAATTCTAGTAAGTTCAGTTCAGATATTTTAATTCGCAAAATTTATTTAAGGTATTTTTATCCGGCTTGGAGGACCAAATAAATACAAATTTACTGCATATTAATTTACCATTTACTTATTTAGAATTTTTGGTAACATTTATTTACGGTATTTTTATCCGGCTGGGAGGACCACTTAAATTTAAAGTCATTTGAAAAAGTAAGTTTTGGTTTAAAACAGGGATCGTAAATAAGAGTTAACCTATTCAAAAAAATTGACAAATAAGTCTTATTTCTCAATTTTTAAATAAAAATTGACAAATAACTCTTACGCTTCAATTTTTATTATTCTTGTCACGAGAGACGTAACTTAATACATTTATTTTAGAATTCCTTTCCTTCTTAAATTTGGTTTTTAGTTTTACAATTTTGTAGAAACACTGTAAACCACTGTCACCAAGCCACAGTCAAGCTGACAAGCCAGCCGAGTCAGTCACAGCTCGCGTATCCGTCAGATACTTTTTTAGATTTCATAGGGTTTTTTTCTCGGTTCTGTTCGGTTTTGACTGTCGCCATGTTTGCGCTAGTGCTAATCCCCGCAGCGGGTTGTCGCTGTCGCCAGCCGCTTGCCGCAGATGATGCAAATATATTTTATGAAGTGTTCGAGGGCACTTCAGAAATTAGTTCCCATGTAAGCGCTTAAATGTGGATGTGCTAGCTGTTCCTGGTTCTCCATGGACCGCTCTCTCTAATCTCCTGCAGCAAATTGAAAGCGTTTCGCCGTCTCCCTCGCTCGGCAGCTGTTGGTCCTCTCGTTTTTGTCAATTGCGATGTCAGAAATCACGCGCCCTGCTTTGTGTCTCATTTAGGTTTTTTCCATTTTTTTTTTATCGACACCAATTGGGCGGCAGGCTCGTTAGGCAGCCGCAGATACATTGAATCGCCCTCTGCATCATTGCATTATTTCTTTTTTCTCTGGTGGCCCGAACTTGTCCCATTTTCGGATTAGTGGCTAAATCCCTTTTATTTGACAAAATGGCTTCGATAAAAAGCGAAAAATCAGTAGATTGAAAACGAAATTGAAGTTGATTTTGTTGCCGTTGCCGTCGACAGCTGGCGATAAATAAAAAATGTTGACAGCCAACCAATATTTGGGCTACCACTCGATCATTGTCGTCGAGGGGTTTTTGAAAAGTGCCAAAAAATTGGCAAAGGCTGTGTTTTTTGCTGAAATTATATACCACATTTTATACTTTTTCTTAAATATTGTAGAATAAACAATTTTAGTATCAGTGATTATTTATTTATTTTAATGCTTGGTAAAACAAACTATTAAAATAATTAAAGTATATTTTTTAAATATCCAACATTTAGAAAATATATTTAATTTGAAGATATTAATTTTTTATTTTAGTTGTGCTGGGTTTTTTTAATATTTAAATTTCAACGATTTACTTAAAACATTTTTTATTAAATCTACCTTTAAAAATCCTCCTGCAAGAGTAGCAGTCCTTATTGTTTTTCGAAAATATATATTTTTTATGACAAAGTAGTTTGCTTGGTGGAAAATTAATTTACAATCGCCGGGTCCAACACTCCAGTCCGCTTTTCGAGTGGCTCGATTGCTGGTCCTACAAAATAATTCTCGAGCCTTGTTGATCCTTTGTGGCTTACTCGCGTCGTTCAGCGAAACAAAAGCCCTCGAAAATTGGTTTGCCAATATCCCGAATTCAGTTTCGAACTGCCTGGTTTGTGTTTTTTTGTAGCAGTTTCGCTGGCGCATTGAAATCGCTAACTACCCCTTTTGTTTTAGGCGCTCCACTCGGGATCCTGGCATATATCCTTGCATCCTGGGAGCGCAGCGAAACTCTAATGAGGTGATGGTGTGAGTGACGTGTAGCAAGCTCGTTGCCGATTTCGAGTGTTAAGTGGCCACTTGAAAAACTTTCCAAGTGCCCAGCGAACCACCGAGAACCGAGAACTCAAACCCGAATCGAGAAACCGAAAGCGACAGTTTGCGTTTCGGCGACTTTGCGATTTCCCAGGTCGAGGTTGAGTTTTTGATGTTGAGGTTGAGGTCGAAGCTTTGTCAAAGTCGATTTGTTACATTTCTCGAGTGGCGAGTCCTTTTTTCCTCACTTCCCTGTGAGCTGTTTCAATATTTGCCCAGCTCTCATCGAACTGTTGCGGAATGCGAGGGCAGGGTTGTTGGGTCCTCGGCCACACTGAGAAAGAAACTTTGCATTGCGGAGGGGTGCTCTTGAAAATTACAACAGTCGATGAGTGGGGAAAAATGTAACGACTTTTTGATAAAAATTTGGTAAATTTAATATATTATTATAATAATTTGTAGTAGCTTTATATTTTACTTTCTATTTTTGGATGTGACTTTTTTATTTAAATATTTTTAAAACTTTTTTTTAATTAAAACACCTTTTTATTTATCTGATCAATACAGTAATATATTTTGTACACCATGTTTTATTAACACCTTCTACAAGTGAATAAATGCATTAAATATTAAACGGTACTACACTTAAATCAACACAATCTTATATTTTATTTTCAACACTAAATTATATTTTATTTTCAACATTTATTACTTAAAATTTGTTAAGAATTGAAGTTGTTTAGTTTTCCAATTTACCGTTCATTGTAGTGATCTGTACTCATTATCAGTTTTTAACCACTTTTTACAGGTTATCTAAAATTTCTTTCTTATAAAATTCCTTTACCAATGTCTTTGATGTTCATTGCTTTCAAATATCTAATAAAATGATTTAACATTTTTCAATAATTTAATGTTAGCTACTGTTAGTTTCGATTAGTTAGCGGCTTAGTTTAGTTTTTTTCAGTGCATTCCTGCCGTTATAGTTAGTTCAGTAGCTCATTCAGGGTTGATCGGAGCTCGTTTTGATGACATATGGCCTCCCATCGCCGAGGATGACGCGACGGCTTTTCACTTTTCACCATAGCTGGTCAACTTTGAACTCGAACCCGTGGACTTTCCCAGTTCCCAGGACCGTTAACCCATAGAGGACATCGCGTGACGCCGTAATAATGGCTTCATTCGGGGATGCACCTGATGACCGGCCACCTGCTTTCTTGACCGGAAGTTGAAAAGTTTCGAACTTTTCCAACCAGAAAAAGTAAAAGTGGGAGAGCTTCGTGCGACAGCTTAATTAAATGATATGCAACGCCTTCAAAATGCCAGTTGGCCGACGCCATTTTAACCAGAAAGATACATGTATGTACAACCCCATCGGTGGAATAGAAAAAAACTATCTACGCAATCGGTTTTCGAGGAGCAGAAGCCGGAGGCCATCGAGCGGTCTGCTTTGTTATGCAAAGAAAACAGCAAATGAAAAGGCAACAAATTCAATTACCCGGCTGCGCAATGATTCCGCCCCGGAGGCATTAAAAACCATCCGCAGATGCAGCTTCCATTTCCACTTCCACCACTTCCGATAAAACAAAAAAAACCGAGCATATAATACAGAAGACAGATCCTCCGTTAATTCCGGCTGCAGCTAAAGTTTCTCAGCGGACGAACCCCTATTTAAGTTAGGATCCTCAAGCAGAACACACAAGATGTTGCAGTCGCGGTGGTCCAGCTTTTGATTGCAAGTCCTTGAACCGCAGACCCTTATTTCGAAAAGAAAAAAACTGTCGCAGATCGTATAACACTTGTTAGTCTGTCGATATTTGTTCGATGTAAAAGCAATTTCCAGTGAACTCTGTACCACGAACAAAAGACCCCCTTTCGATCAGCGAAATAATGCGGGCAATTGCTACTTTCTTGAGGTTAAACGCAAGTTGCTCTCGAGATTTTCTCGAGCACATTGTTCATAGGAACAAATCGGCGACTCAGCGGATTTGCCCTTAATATTTTTCTCACCTCCAGGAGGTCCACTCGTCGTCGTCGCAAAACCACTGCCATTGTCCCGTCTTCAGATGGCAACAATCAAAAGGATGTGCACAGATTTCCAGGGACTTAGACTCCGGGCATCAAGTACTTAGGGGCACGTAAAAAAAGGGGCAGGCACAATGGAGGGACCAGTGCAAAAAGTACTTGGGCTGCGGCCACGCTTCGATGATCCTGCAACGCGATGTCCTTGTCCTAATCGCTTTGGATAGTTCTGATCATTGATCAGCTCTGCTGATCTAAGACAGCCACCAGAAAGTTGCTAGGAATTCCCCTTCCTCCTGAGGAAAAGCAGCTGGTTTTTGTGAAGTGTTCTAATGAGGTTTGGAAATCATTCTTTTTATCAAGAGTAAGATGTTTTTGTAAAATCGTGTGTAAATAAAATTTGAAATCATTCCATTATGATTCTTAAAAGTGGTAGAATTTAATATTAAATTTTTTAGTAAGTCAAATAATGTAAAACAATTAATTGTTAAATTTATATAAATATTTTTAACTTGATTTAAATGATATTTTCATTTATCCTTTAACTTTCTTTTATAAATCAAAAAATCCAACAAATTCAAACCAATTATTGTAGAACTCGTACCTAAAAACTATTGTAGTAGAATTTATTTGAATATAATTATGACTTTATTAAATTAATTTAAAATGATAACAAATATTATTCCTTTTAAATTAACAAAGTCGCAAAAATATACAGTTCTCAACAAAATTTAAAAGGAGGCCTTCATTACACTTAAAATGGAATGGAAAGAGATAAAATTAATTAATACAAAAAAATACAATATTGTTGTACAATTTATTTTATAAAATTAAAAATATTATTCCTTTTAAATTAAAATGAAGTCATTAAAAGTCTCAAAAATGAACAGTTGTTAAAAAAATTAAAGAAGAGGAAATGACAGAAATAAAATTAATTTTTAAAAATTGTGTAAACTAAATGTTGCAAATATTTTTTTATAAATAAATTCAAGAAATGCTATAAGTATTTCAGATTTTCCCTCAGTGCATTGCCCCTTTATCCTTTTGACCGTTTTGTCTGCCAAATTATGCGACTAAGCGTCAAAGACAATGCCGCCACGAAGCTGTATGCAAATACAAAGAATTCCGTAGAATTTTCCGCCGAAAATGTTGCCATTTGCCCACTAAAGTAAGTTAAGCAGAACTTAGGGGAACTAAGTAGGGCTCAACGGCCTGAACCAAAACCAAAGACCAAAGACCAGGCTTAGTTGGCAGTGGGCATAAGCCAGAGAAACAATTATATACCCGCTTATCGGGGCGGCAGATATAGAAAATTGATCTGGCGATAAATCGAGCTACTCAATTTACAAAAACAACGCCGCTTTGACTTTTGCTTGCCGCAGGACGAAAATGAAGAGAGAGGGAGAGAGAGAGAGAGATGTCCTGACTTCAGGTACGAATGGAAATCGAACAATCGGAAGCCGGATTTGCAGTACATATACATATATACTCCATGTTCGAAACCAGGCTCAAACGGATGTTTAATATTTTGGCTTAGAGACATTCTCATTACATTTGAAAACAAAGGAGCTGCGGTGAGCGCAGGAGACGCAGGACCTCCTGGCCAGGATTTGGGCATTTAGCAAAAGGGTAATCCTGCCCATTAAAATCTATTTGCATACTCATATTTTTGTTTCGCTAGGTAATTGCGCCTGGATAAGGATCAGAGTGAGACGGGGATAACGAAGGAGTAAGCGAGAGAGCTGCTGCCGTGTGGGTTAAGCTTGAGAAACCCGTAACCTGTTAACCCACACCTGCCCGAGGGTAGAAAATCGGGACAAACCGCTTACGCGAACTGCGCTAATCGGCCGGCGGTCGCCTTCATTCGGATTACTTAATCAACGAAAATCTATGAATTAAACGTGTTATACAAAATCCCACAGATTCTTACTTACTTGTTCCGAATTTCCCCGGAATTTTCAGATCACCAGCCACTTGAGATTTTCAACCAAGATGAGCCAGTTCCCAGCCCATTTTCACCGGGTAAAGCTCGCGGATTTAAAGCAGTTCAAGTGAGGCACAAGTTAGTCCAAAATATAGTCCAAGTCCTACTTTAAGTTGGTTTCCAGTTGCAGATGGATTAAATATAGTCTAATCTAAGATGGGAGGCCTTAGCGAATTCAGATTAATTCCGTAGGGGTTCCTGACTTGATCTATGCTAAAATTTGGGATTACCAAGAAGATACAGCTCTGACTTGACTTAAAGTTTTACTGGATTTTAGTTGGAAAATTATTTTTCATGAAAACCATTTCCTTCCTATTTCATTTCTTTTTAATTTTAACTGTAACTTAACCCTACAAAATTTAAAAATAATTTGCTTAATTCGTTGTATTTACCAAACAAAATAACAATAAAATTAAAGATTAACATTAATATTTTTTAATTTTAAATTAACTTAATATTTTCAAACATTGACTTGACTTAAAGTTTTACTGGATTTTAGTTGGAAATATATTTTTCATGATAACTATTTACTTCCCATTCGTTTTTTTCTTAATTTTAACTGGAACTTAACTCTAAAAAATGTAAAAAAAAATTTTCTTAACTCGTTGTATTTAACAAACAAAATATACAAAAATTAGAGATTCAAATTAATATTTGGGATAATATATTTATAATTTATTTTTCAATTTTAAATTACCATAATATTTTTGTTTTTTAATTTTCATCGTAAATTCATCACTAACTTCAAGTTTTTAACATCTGCTTAATAACCTCTGTAAATCCAATAAAAATAAGCCCCAAGTTAGTATCACACCCGATGGCCAAAACGTCTCAAAGATGGCCTCATTCTTTTAGGGACATTATAGAAATCAAGAAGTGAAAAAATGTGAAAATCCTTTGCTCGCCGGCGAGAGTGCAAAAACTACAACGAGAGAACTGCAAATTAAGACCCAAACAATGGGCGGCCGACAATGTGCAGAAAAACGTCACTGATGACAGAATGATGAGGATTAGGCCAGCGCACACACACATATTCTATCCTCCGAAAGGACGAAAGTACGAAAGGACCTGGGTGCTGTTGCTGTCCTGGTGCCTGAGTCTATTAAAAGTCTAAAGGCAGATAATAAAGGGCCATTAGGACTTAAAAGGGCTCAACACAGCAGAGCAGCGCGGGGAAATAGAAATATCACAATTTGTTACCCCGGGTTCAACAGCATCCGAGGGAACCTGGGTTCCGAAAGTCGAAATGGCAGCACCAACGAAGCATGCTTAATGCCCAATCCCAATCCCAATGCCAATCCCCGCAGGATGTTCTATGCGCCGTGGTTGGATTGGAATTGGGTTCTCTTCGGGTTTGGGTTTGGGTTAGGGTAGGTTTTTGCATGGATGTGTGTCAGTGGAATACACTCATCTCTGTTTACTTTGGCCAACGCAATTCGAACAATTTGGCAACTGTTTGTTCAGTTGCCTTTGCCTTTGCCAAGCGAAAACTCATTTTCCAACTCCGGTTGGCTTGGATTCTATTGTGAAAGGATTCAATTGTCCTTCCAGGAGAACGGTCCCCCGTTTCCAACGGTCCAAAGTCACAAAAGTGAATTTTTGCTTTTTAACTTTTCGAATTTTTCGGGGCGGGAGAGTGAAGATATCAAAACTGGAGCAGCCATTGCAATCCTTCCTCCGAAGGTTCCCCGAAATTGAAAATAAATCCCGACTTTGGTCTGCTCATGCGGAAAAACTATGCTAATTTTTTCCCGATTCCTTCTGCGATCCAATATTTCTTTGTTCCCGTATTTGCATAATTCATTTGTGATTAACTGGGCGGTTTGTTTTTGACGTCTCGAAAGATACGAAAAGCATCACCGAAATGGCCATAAAAAAGTATGATAATTCTGGGTGTAATCGCATGATTCCATGTTTGGCATAACACTTTCGGCTGCGAAAGGTAATTGTAAATAAATCAGAAGGTTGGGTAAATAATTGAGATACCTTTGTTGTTTTAGAGATATTTTTTGGAAGATTTTTATATATTAAGGCATTGCATAACTTTTAGTTTAGAATTTTCAACTTTATATACACACAATATATAGTATTTTGCCAGTACTTAAAGAAAATGTAGAAATATATTCAAAAATATATGTAAATAATCATATTTATTAAGTATAACATTAGTTAATAACATTAAGTTCCAATTTTGAATAGAATTCGTCAAAAATAAAAGACGTAAAATGATTCCGAAACAGAAAAGAATAATTTTGAACTTTATATAAACATCATATAATGTTTTGCAAATATTTAAAGAAAATGTAGAAATATATTAAGAAAACATATTTAACAAAAAAATCATATTTATAAAGTTGAATTCAATATTCAAATTTTCAAAAATAAAAACTTCGCTGTAAAATCAGAAAAATATATTTCAATATTTTTTAAATCTTCTCAAATATTATATAACTTTTTTTAATCCAAATGGAAGTTCAGAAAAAGTATTGTTTTTCCATATATGGATATATCCATTCTAGTCCCAACCCCTTTTCCCCAAAGAAGACCAGTAAATGTTCATTTCGAAAACCTTTAGGTTTATTTTGAATAAAATTTTTCAAATCTTAAAGCTAATGATATGCACTTAGGGCTAATATGTTTAAAACTAAGCTACGATTGACGTATTTAACAGGCAAAGTTGAAACTTTTGCGAATGCAATTTGAAACACATCTGGATGGTCTCTTAGACTTTTAGCTAAGATCGCAAAGTCGAGTAAGGTAGTTTAAGGTAAGGTATTAAGGTGAGTTAAGGCTCGACTCCTGGGGATACGTTGTAAGCGTTGTCCTTTCACTGATTGGTAATATATTTCCAAAGCGCTACTTCCGAGATTATCACAGTTCCCAGCACTTGGAAGGCACTTCGAGTGCATCGGCGGCTATTCTATATAATCCAGAGAGATCTATAATGCCTAGATCTTGCGCTGACTGTACATATCGGAGATGAGTCGTACGATGGTGATGTCCCCAATGGTCTTGCGGAAGAACAGCTCCTCGATGGTGAAGCTGGAGACCTTGTGCATCAGTTGAACGACTCCCAGGAGAGTTTGGAAGCGCAGAGGCTGCGCGGGATGTGTCCTCTGAATGTAGTTGTGCAGCGCACTCCTGGCATCATTGTGCATCGAGGCCACCTTGCCCGATTCCAAGAGACCCTTGGATTCGGCGGAGGCCGAGGAGTTGGGACTGCCACTTCCGGTGAGTATCGAACTATTGGCCAAATCCTCGGTGGAACTGGCCGAAGGCGGTGACTTGCGGAACAGGGAAATGGCTCGCAGGCACTCGTATTCGGTGCTATCGATGTTCAGGTGGCACAATTGATTCAGGACATCCTGGAAGGCGTGCACCTCGCGGGTAACCATGCCCATGATCTCCCGGTTGGCATTTTCCGACTCGTAAACGAAGAGCAGCTGGGCAAAGTTCATGGGCATGAGGTACTGGGCCATGGCCAGGATGAAGAACTCCTTCCAGGATTCCTCCAGCAGCAGCAGCTGATCGGGCATGGGTAACTCAGTAAAAGCCCGCACACTCTTGATCCAGTTGACGTTCTTGAAGAGATGTTCGGCGGCCGTTTCCTTGATATGTTCCGCTGCCATCAGCGGAGGAGTGGGTGGCAGGGCCCTGGTAGCTAAGGCATTCATATAAGCAGCCGTGGGCGAGAAGAAGCCATGATGTCCCTGATGATGATGATGGGGCACTCGGGGCACGGAAAGATCCAAGACAGCAGCCGCCGACGGAGGAGGCTGGAAGCCAGCAGCCATGTGACCAGGATGATGGGGTCGCTGGGGCAGACCAGGCATGGGCATGGGCACTCCCGGGAAACCGGTCAAGGCAGCCGTGTTCATCAGGATTTCAGCGGGAATTTGGGGCATCTCACCGGCACCCATCATGGCGTCCTTGTACATGGCCATGTGGCGACGCAGGGTGGAGTTCCTAGGTCCCCGCTCGTGCTGCACGGCATCCTTGTTCATCCCGACCTCGAAGCACTTCCTCAGGCGGCAGGCACGACACTGATTCCTGTGCGTCTTGTCCACCACACAGAGTCCCTGCTTCTGGGACTTGCACACATATTGCCGCGAGCGGCGAATACTCCGCTTGAAGAATCCCGCACAGCCATCACAGGCATAGATGCCGTAGTGCTTGCCGGAACTGTGATCCCGGCACACTTTGCAGGGCACATGGTAAAGAATGCGACCTGGAGAAGAAAAAGAAGGGGGAAAGAAGGTATAAGTAAGGAGTTTGCATGTGTGGCGGCAGAGAACGGGCGGAGCTGCTACCCATGGAAGGCATGAGGAACTGCTTCTTTTGAAGTTGTATTTTTTTTTGGTAGTTTTACTTACTTGATGCCGCCGGCGAAAGACGCACGCTGTTGTATTTCTGATCCATCATATCTGGCGAACCCTCCGACGACTGCATACCGATGTGGGGCGTAATTTTGGCGATTTTATTGGAAACTTTTGCACAAATTTGTATTCACTTTTGGCACTTGGCACTAAGCAGGGAATGTCTTTTGGGTCTGTATATGATTTTTATTTAACGTTTGTGGTTTGGTATTTTTGGGCTGGATATATTCGATATATCCTCGGTTACTCCGATGTGGACTCGCTGAGATCACGATGGGTTGTGTTGTCTGCTGTGAGCACCGGCGGCGTTTTAATAGTCCTCGCTGGCCAAATCCATTCATCGAGCAGTCGATCACCCTTAGGTAGCGAAACTCAAATTTCATTGGTCGCTTTGAGGGTTGGGTTGGGTTGCTCTTCTAATGCCTCTCTCTCCGCGGCTCATTCTCTCTCACTCTCCCCGCCATAAAGAGAATCCTTCGATCCTGCGAAGGCAGGCTGCCATTGCGAAAAACTCATTGAGCAAGGACCGCCGCAGCAGCCGTCGCTCATTCTCATTCTCAACTCTTTGGGTTTTTATGGCCTTTTTCCGCAGCACTCGCTACCTGCTCTCTCCAGAGGTCCTTCTACCACCCTGTCTCTCTCTCTCTATGGGCAAAGAATCTCTGCCTGTCCTGCGACAGTTGTTAATGAAGACAGCACACATATCCTTCCATATCCATGGCCGAGTATTTTATGGCGCTGCCATTATTGCCGCTTTGTGATTTGTGTGAAGTACCTGTGGGTTCGCCTCTAGTCCTCCAAAGCGAGTCCTTTTCGAGTGGCGATTGCAGCAGGGGTTGAATAATGCGCGCTATTGATTGTTTTCCATTCAGTAATTAGGTTTTTATGATGCAACGTTTTAGGGGAACGATGAATCAAAATACTCTGATGGATATCAAATTGAGTAAATTGATCTTAAAGTTTAGCCGGGAAAATGTTTAATATATTATGAGTTTTATAATTTTCAGAAGTCCATTTTCATATTTCATTTTACAAAAATATTATTGATACTTGAACATTGTATTCAAATGCATTTTACATTTTTCTTTGGATTCTCTATAGCAAACACATTAACATAGCTAACAATTTAAATGAAATATACACATTTGAATATTTAATATAATTTAAAATTAAATCTTTGTTCATTAGATTTTTCGTAATGTAATGGCTTCTAAAGCTACGGTCAGGATATCAAGTTATTTAAATAGTAATTTAATGTACCAGTCCTTTTTTATTGGAAAACTAATAGCAACTTATAAAAATCTAATATTATTTCCACTTCTTGTACTTACATGGTTTGGAAAAATTATTGTAATTATTTTGTAATAATGATTAAAATTTAAGAAACTAGTCACTAAGTTCCTTTTTTTTACTTTTTATCTTAATAAGAAAAGTAGTATCTGAACTATACCTCTATAATTTAGTTTTAACTTTTAGAAATCATATTTGAATTCCATTTGATTTATTCTTGCTTACGACTCCGTCCTAATTTAAGTGTTACTATACTTACTAAGGTTGCTTTCAATAAACAACTTTATAAAATAAAACGAAATAGAAACTAAATTGGGAGCTATCCCTGCTAGAGGGCAGTAGCTCCCTCGGCTAAGCCAGCTTAGGGGTTGCCTTTTGAGAGTCTTCGGGATTCAGGATTCAGCACTCAAGTGGCCAGTGCCTCTAATCTGTCGCGGTCCGGCCAAGTCCTGCCGAAGGACCCACCGATGCCTCGTCTTAAGCTTGCCGCTTAAGAAGATTACAGAAGATTTCGGATCGCAGGAGTAGGAGTGCTGCTGCCTGGAAAAGGCACGCTGATCGGGATGCTGCTAGATCAAGCTTTTCTCCTTCTTTGGGATCAGCGAATTCGAAAGAAAGACATTGTGCCCAGAGGTCCTACTACTTAATAATGTTAAGCAAGATCCCGTAAGTCTGGTGCGATTACGCACCAACGCCTGAGGCCTTGTGATCCTGATCCCGAGGACGAGGACCTCGAACGTGGGAACAGTACTCAAAAATACACAGAAGGGATGCCGCGATGCAAATGTAATTCATTTTTGATATATGATAGACACTTGAAAAGAGCAATTATATTTCGATTCGTATTACGGATGCGTAACTTGATCAATAAAATGCTTGACATGATATCAACAGTCGCAGGGGGTTGCAATATGGTATGAGTTCTAATTGGACTGGCCAACCCCTCGCAGTGATGATGCTGCTTTTGTAGGGGGTGGTTAATTGGGAACTCAGGTGGGCTGCATGGGAATTCGCTTGCGTGTGCAGCTATTCCAATCATTAGCCTTTGGGACTTTCGAAATGGGGAGGATGCTCTACTAAACCAGATGACGATGACATATCAATTCTTTGACATTCCCTTGACCATTCGACGAGTTACGGGGCAAACTTAATTGTGGGAACTCATGAATATGCAGATGAGGAGGCTGCATCTGTCGAATCTTCCCACGTTTTGACAAATTTTTCAGAATTTGTAAGTTCATAATTAAACGAAAATTTTAACAGCTCCTGAAAATATTTCTAAAATTTTTTTCATTCAGTTGACAACTGAAAAACATTGTTTAAATTGAAAATTTCGATACATTTTTTCATACAGTTGACAACTTGAAAACATTGTTTAAATTGTATTAATTTCTAAAGTGAAAAAATCAAAGTTCAATCAAGTTTTAATTTGAAGACTGTAATTTAGGACTATATTTATCTGCATTATTCTTCCTATGATCAACTTTTAGTCTTAGGATAAATGTAAAGATCAATAATTTCGTTGATCTGTTTAAAAATCATAAAATGAAAATAATTCGAAAATTCTTCAGGAATTTATTTACTTTGATATTTTTCAATTGAAGCTTACGGATAGTAAAATAATTTCCAATCACATTGTAATACTTTAGAGAACTACACATATTCGTTGTCTGTGGCAATAAAAACTTGGCCATTCATCTAGTTCGATCTGCGGAATATACGACTTTAGGAAGTTCGAGTGATGTAGTAATTTCCCCTCTCCCTTTCATTGAGACCGACTATCAGCTCCCTTACTTAATGAACTCGGGACGCCGGCGAGTCGCTAATCCGGGGGATTAGCGCTAAATCCACCACAAGAATTGAAACAGCAGTCATTGGCAGGTCAGAATATGGCACTATATAATACAGCCTGGCCATCAGGTAGGCAACCCAAAACCATTCAAGGTCGTCGGATGAATAAAATGAATAAAAAATTTCCCGGAAAATTTGCGACTTTTTAGCAAAGTTCTTTGAGGACGCAAAAGCGAAAGGGTTTTTATTAGGGGTTACGGCTACGATTTAGGTAGATGCAAATCTTCTTAATGACGAGTTAGCACCTTTTTGTCTTCGAAGAATGCAGGTAGCTACTGTTTGGGCTGGCTTCGATTTTTATGCCACTTTCGCTGCGTTTTTGTGAAAGAAAAAGGGTTAAGAAGACGCCACACGGCTAATGGCACTTCGAAAGAAAGGGTTAAATAGCTGGGAAATTCACTTCATTTGCATGCTGGAGGTGGAAAATTCCCGCTGTTCGATTTTAGGGCCCAAAAGTTGCCGCCGACGCTCCGAAATTCATTGAGCAGCTAAATTTCGTTGAGGGATGACCGATCCTAAGCATTTTCTATATGGTTATTTCCCCTACATATTTTACCTCTGACCCTCAGCGCTTTGGTCATTATGAATCGCGCCAGACTTTTGATGGGAAAGACCCGAAATGTCATTAGGTGAGTGTTTTGTTCCAGTTTTATGCATTTATGGCCTGTCGCTATCTGGTGCACCGAATATGTCGGTCGAGTTCTACACATGTCTGCCGGGAGTAGTGATCATCTGGAATTGATGGGATGCTACATTTTTCATCTTGGAAAAATACTGGCCTCCTTTAATTCCCGATACTCCCACGAAAATCCCTCTCAAGTCCTTCAAACCATTGGTGTTCATGATTAGATTAAACGTCTCTAAGGATTTATAAATCCTGGGATCAGGCTTATTTTAAATCAGAATATGGCAGGTGGCAGATTGATTCAGATTTATTTAGGTAAATTTGAATAAAATCAATATATAATATGAAGTAAATAGATAAAATACATAAATAAAATATTCATAAACATTTTTTAAAATTTTAAGAAGACATTTAATTTTAAAGATTTAATTTTTTCTACATTTTTAATAAATTTTAAGACTTTAAAGGAAGCTGCTTCAATGAAAATAGAAACCCATTTTTTGGCGGGCCTAACTCTTTTCCAAAATGTAACCGAATCCTTGTATGACAACTAGCAATTATCCTTTTGGCGCCAAGAAGACAACACAATCAAACGTCTTTTGGCGCTCATAATATGCAAATGCACCCAGAAAGTGCGGAAATGGAATCCTTTGACGACGACAACTTCCGGCAAAGTTCATAAAAGCAAAAAGCATGTCAAACCCCGAAACTGAAAAGTGCAAACAGACAGGGGAGCGACGACGAAGATAACTCGGAATATCCTTTTTTCCCGGGAACGAGATCCACAGGAAGCGACTCGCAAATCACGTCAAGCTGAAGTGCAAATGGAACCCCAAGTTCTGAAGAGCAGGAAGTGGGCTATTAGACCCTAAAGAGGACACAAAACGGCCTAGGAAAAGCGCAATAATTACATACACGGTCGGCAAATTGAATCAGACAAACGAACAGGGGGACGACACACAGATAAGCAATCTGATCTTGGGAAATCAGGCGAACAATCCGAAAACATGAAATTAAAGTGCTCGAATGTCTTTCGGGAAAAGGAAAAATTGCGCAAGTCGGTTGAGGAGATGCAGGCAGAAAGTTGAGCAACTTTTGTCGGGTTTCTGACAGCCAGGATCACAGAGGATCGAGGTTCCCAGACCTGCACGTGCAAAATCAAATCCTCCAGATAGGTTTCAAATTCGTGGCTGCCACGGAAACGCGGCCAGCACAATGGGACACACCTCCAAGATTCGGATTTGGATTCGGATTTGGACCACTGTGCTATATGCACAACCCGACATCCGATGCCAGATTCAGACTCTGATTCTCCGCCAACTTCTCCGATTTCAGGCTGTTGAATGCCCCACGGGATTATTTATGCAACAGGAGAGCGAGAGGAAACAAGTGATGAAGTCGCTGCTTCCATTTCCAATTCAGTTTTGATTGTTGTGTCCTGCACGAGGAGAAACTTGTACCTACAAAGAAAAAAAATTCGATATGAAATAGGTTCAATTCTACCTTATTTCATATCAATAAAAAGCCGATTTGATTTATGTCAAATTTATGATTCAAACATGTTAACATGATATTTTATGATATCATATAAAATACCAAATTTAGTATGTTTAGAAAAAATAATGTAACATAATATCAAAATGATATGCTTAACTTGATCTTTAAAAATATATAAAATAGTCCAGCACATATCAATCTGATCTCTTGTCTATTTTTTTGTGTATTAATTATTTTAAGATTTTATATTATTTTAATACTAATCTTAAATATTTTTCTCCGTGTATTAGTTGGGCCTTGCATAAGTGCCAGTACCTTAGTTTTGAGTCTCATTTCGAGTACCTTTTGTGGTCCTCGCAACGAGAGGAGCCTCTTTGTTTCGCTCTGAACTGAATTTGCCAGCCAACATAACTTAAGGACTTTTTGTTTGCCTTTTTTACAATTGAATCCCAGCTCCTCGCTGCTGTTAAGTAGGATGTCCTGTTCGGCGATGGTCTTTTGTTTTTGTTCTTGAGCAGATATAGAGGTCTCGTTTGCATCTCTAAGCCCCGAAGATTATGTCATACGCAGATTTTTTGCCGATATGAGTTGTCTAATATCTGCGTTACATTTCTCACGCCCAACAAGAACTGTTGGCAAAAGTTTCCGATTTCATTGCCCGATATGCTGAGAAATTTAACACATTTCCTGCAAAAATCTACGGGCAAAATGTGTTTATGTTTTCACTTTTCCGACAGCAGATAGAGAATCTGGGAGGACTTACCGAATTTGTCCCACTTTTCCGGCTAAAAGTGTTCAAAGATCTCGGAAGATAGTTGCATTAGAAGCGGTAACTTTCTTTGATTAGATTAGACGGTCTTATGCAGAGGCTTTGCTTTTAAAATGATCAGAGTAAACAGGAAATGCTAAGAGCAACTAGGTTTTGAATATTAAAATACATATATTAACCTAATATGAAAATTCTAAAAAATAACACCCATATTAATTTTTTCAAATCTTTGAACTCTTTTTTAGCTCTTTTATTTTCTCATCCCCAATTACATCAATACCAATGTAATTATGCGAGTTCGTTGCTCCGCGGAGATCATTAACCTTCAACCTTTCAACTTGGCTCCTTTAGTCATCATCGAATAACAAACATCATCGCCTTTTTTCCTGGTCCGTGGGAAGAGAGATGTAAGCTTCAACTCAAGGATCCACGGCTGATTGAAATTGAATACAGAGCGCTGGCAATTCGAGGCCCATTATTACGCACAATACACCTGATGGCACCTGATGCCCTAAGATTTCCCAACGAGACCTAACACAATCGCTTCACCAGCCATGCGGGAAATTTTAAATTCTATATTTTTCACAAAAAAATCATGGCCATTGAAAAGGGAAAAGGAGTTTGAATAAATAGCGAATCTTGAACAACTAACTTCTACGAACTGAGCAGAAAAAAAAGGGGTAGCCAAAAGAAAGGATTTCCATTTCTTTGGCCTTTTTTTAAGGACTCGAACAAGTGGGCGATCAATCTAGCATGCGCAATATGCTTTTTCTTTCAATCATGAAATTTTTATCTATCCAGGAGCAGGGAAATCCCAGAAAAACCCTCATCAAATCGCTAACTGGTGGTTATGGGCATAGCTTATCGATTGGTTGGGATCTGTGGAAGGTGGAGTTATGGAGCTGGAGAAATATCTTTGTCCACAATGGACTACCAGAGAAGCGGGTGAGTTGTCATCGCAGGGAGATTTCCATGGAAGATAGATGGCCAGAGATTCTTTCTCCATGAATTAATGTGAAAGTTGTATAATAAAGAGTGAGGAAGGATATATTGGAATTAAGAGCAGGTTTAATATAATTAATTTAAGTATTCAGTCAAATTTTATTGAAAATATTAACAGATCAAGAAATTGACATTTGTATAAAAAGGCACACAAAATCTACTTTTACGATTAAAATATTATTAAAAGGTAATACTTGGTCTATCAATTACTAAAAGTTAATGTACACTAAATGTAATTAATGTAATTAATTATTATGTAATTAAATATTACTACATTATACTTTTTTTAGTATAACGAACTAATAAAATTCAAAGCTTTAAGCATTTTATACGACTCAAATCACCAGGTATTTACCAGTCCAATAACTCTACTTTGAGTTAATTTTCTCTAACGATAGATAAAGATAATTTGTATTGTGATTTGTCTACCAATTAATGCACGATCATGACTGGGCTACTGACTGACGGCATTTTGATTTCGCCTGCCAACGAGTATCGAATGTCGTCGACGTGGGAAGCACGCACGGGATTCCAGGATCAGCGTTTGAATAAAGGGAACCCAGTCCGTCAAGATGAAAGATATGCGAGATCAACATGTAATCTTTGGCATAAATTCGTGAAACGCTTAAGAAAAACTGACAACAACGGCGGGACAATGAGCGCATGTTGCATGCCCGATCGAATGTCCTTTGATATCAAACGTTAAAGGAGCACCGAGCGGTACTTGAATTTCATTATGCGAAAAGGTAGAGGACGCTTCATCCTTTGTGTGCCCCGTTGTCGAGACCTGTTGTCGTCTGAGTCCACATCTTTCAGTTTTTCATTTTGAGTCTGAGTCAGAGCACTCAGAAAAATATACCAATAAATTAAAAATAATTATAAACAAATAGTCATGGATATTTACTAAAATTAACTTGATTTTAAAATAAGGAATAGGGTAAATATTATGTAAATTGTCTTTTGTGCAAACTCCCTACCTGGTAATTTAGTATTAAACGTATAAAAAATTAATTGATTGTTGAAAATGAGAAATTGCTCATTTCCTATACTTATTATTTTACCAGAAAAATATAAAAATAGGAAATAAAATGAATTATTATTATTGTTATGATTATTGTAGGTATTTATTATTATAAAGAAACATTAAAAAATAGGAAGTTGGAAGTTTCTACCATTATGAAAAATAGGTTGATTAGTTAAAATAGTCAAAAAATATATTATAATAATTAATATTTGTTTACAGATTTTATATCAATGTCAAATGCCAGCCATTTCATTGCCAAAAAGAAGTGCGAATTTGAGCCCGTCTTTTTTTGAGTGAGGCAAAGAAGCAACCCTTGCAGTTCGGGGGAATTTCGAGTTCGATGCTGCCAGTTAGGCTGCCTCGTTCTTTTTTACCCAGAACGCACACTTCAACCCTCTGGAACCCGCACCCGTGCCCGTTCTCCTGAATGTCCTGCCCCGAATGTCCTGCCTGTCAACTCCTTTTGTCATCGCCATCATTTGCGGCCGCTTGACACTTGCAGATTAGTAAAGTGTTGAATGCGGAGGAATATTTTTCCTGCTAATTGCCGACGGACAATTAGTTGTGCTCCAAATCAATTGCAGTCTTTGCAGGACTCGCAGGACATGGGCAGGAGTGCAATGATTTGCATTCTTTATTGTCTGAACATCTGACCCGTGTTCTTGGCAGTCATTCTCGATTTTTTTCTCGAACTGTTGAATGCTGAATTAACTTCTCAGCTTGATTCATGACTTTTGGTAATTTTAATCTTCCTTTCCGGTGTTGCACTCTTTTTTTGAGGGCGTTTTGCTTGCCCTGTTTCTGTTTAGGGTGTCTTCTTTGAATCAAAATATCTTTAAGTGGTTGGGAATTGATCGAGAAAAGAGAGAAAATTACCATAATTTTCTCATTGCAAAAATTCTCTTCATATTCCATGTAATTTAAAAAGAGTAAATATTCTAACTTATCAAAAAAATTCTTTAGTTCTATACGATTGCTGAAATGTTTCTTGAACTTTATAAAACTCATTGTTAACCTTACGCAATTATATTTTTTATAGTACCTAAATGTAAGAAAAATATTAAATTTTTTTATTTTTTTAGGTAAAAATGCACTCTTTTTAACATTGGAGTTAAATTTAAAAAAAATGCAATGTAGACTGTAAACGATCTGTTTCTTTATCGATCGATTCCTTACTTTATTTATGAAGTATACTTTCAGGTTTTTTTAAAATGTAAAATGTAGAAAAAACAATGTAGAGAAATGTGTAAAATGAATGTATAATGAATATGGAAATCCTTAAAAATATATAAAACGGATATGATATGTTCTATAATGTTCTATAATAATATATAACTATATTTTTATGGAAACAAAATCTATTGAATATATAAAATGCTAAAAAGTTATAATTTTTTGTGTGAAATAAGTTTAACCGCTCATAAAAATCAGAGATCTTTAAAGAATCCTCAGTATAAATTTTCCTTTATATTTTAGTATCGGCGTAAAATAAATGACAAAATGATAAACATAAGGGCATCTTTAAATTTATTCCTTCCGCTCGCTGCAACATTGTTTCATGTTTTATCACCACATCGTCCTCTCTAAAAATAATCCCCCCAATATGCATAAATTAGGCTTCTCGATCGCACAGTGTCTGGGACCTGTGTACACGCTAATTATAATGACAAATCGGTCAATTATAATGCCATGTCATAAATTTCCGAACTGCGATCGATCAGCCAACCCCAGCCGATCGTTCGAATATTGAATAAAATGGATCGTAAATTGGGAAAACATGCCTGTTCACCGTGCTGTGCTCACCTGCATGGGGCGACTTCATTAAGGAGCCCGTTCCCTGGCATCGAAATAATTAACAGGACTCTACGATAGTCTCTAGACGAAAAGTGCAGATTCTTGTAAGCCAGATCAATGGGCGAGCAATTTGCCAGCACAGCTCAAGGCAAAAGTAAAAGGAAGCTGGATGTGGATGTGTGGATGTGTGGATATGCGGATGCAGTTCGAAATCGGGGGCTTTAATGAAGCCAGTGGACAGCCTCCTCGAAAGCTGTCAGAATGGCCATTTCGGCGCCACGCCCCCAGCATTAAAAAGCCACTAACCAGGACATGGGGGCGTGGGCGGGGGGCGTGGCACCGGTCAACCTGTCATAACGATCGGCGATCGTGTAGTTTTCAAATTTATTGTCGACACGCAATTTTACGCCCCCGAAGGCAAGAATTATAAACTGGAAAAAATGTAAAGATAAGAATACAATAAATATTTCATTTAAATTGGTGTTTTACATTTACCGAAAATGATAAATGACATTTTGTGGCACTATTTTACCAATTCAATCTTTTATATATTTTTATAAACACCTAAAGAAATATTCTAAAATAATAAAATATCATCTAAAAAAATTTATAAAAATATTAATAATTTCTGACATGTTTAAAAGACCTATATAATTCCTAAAATCACAGTAAAAAACATTGACACTTTTTTTTAAGTTATATCCTGAAAAATCAATCTAAAATTAATCGGTTTTTTCTGTGCACCGATGGAATGGCAACGTGTTTGCCTGGCATTCATCTTGCCTGATTTCAGTTAAGTTCTTTCACTCCTCGCGAAGGCGAAGAGAACTGTTTCGCCCGGTAATTGCCGCACTTAAGCGCAACGGTATAACCAGTTCCAAAACCATCTCGAATCCCGAAAGCCCAGCTCCTCCTCCTCGGGAGATGTCCATCAGGCAGCTGACCGCAGAAAGGGCACGGCCGAGTCCCCAACCTATAGGTCCAAAAGCCATCCCATGCCATCCACATCCCCAACAGTTTTGTCTCTGCCTCCCCGGCATTTCGCATTAAATCTGCAACTGGCCAGGCACATTCTCTTTTTCCATACCCTTGAATGGGGCTATTGTAATTGTTTATAGCTTTTAAGTGCTCTGTAAGGGATTTTCGTTTATATTATAAACAAAAGTACATTTTTACCTTACTTATGGATATAATACCTCAATAATAAATCTCAACTTGATTTAAAGATATAAATATTTGTAAAATTTCTTTATATTGTTAGGAGTTTAATGACAAAAATATTTATATAACAATTAAATTCCAGAAATTAGTATTATAAAGTAAGATTTTTGAAATAAATATAAATAACTCTATAATGAAATAGGTAAAAATAATTCGGTATATTTTATTTAACAACAAATATTTTAGTAATACTTATCATATCCTTAAAATATAGCCGCAAAACCAAATTACAATAATTCAATATTATATTTATTCAATATTTATTTTATAATCATATTTAATCAAGGGATTTCCAAGTGTATTTCTCGTCTCGGTGCCGGATGCTCACGTTCCCTTCGTGATTTTTATGGTCATGTGCTGTATTTCTTCACGCAGATCGCGTCGTTGATGCAGCCGGGTCAGAATCGCAGTCAGGGGGACTCGAACTCGAACCTGGGGATGTGATTGCCGGTCTGCGATAAGACAGCATACCAAAGCCCGAGCTCCGATTGTCTTACACACATATCTAAAAATAGCATGGGGCCTGAAACTGAATCTGAATCTGAATCTGGAACTGAAGCTGCCAACCTGGCAACCTGGCGCATGCAATCATTAGTGGAAATTTTACCGGCCACTCTCCAGTTGGCTATATAAATACATCCAGTATGCCCAGTCCCCGAGGGGCAATAAAACCAGCCAAATGACGACACGCAGACGCCAAAGAAGATGCTTTTATTTCGACGGGGAGGGAGTTGCATTCCAGGTGAAAAGAAGGCGACCGCAAGCAAGGTCGTTCAGCGACCTTCACGTCCACTTGGTTTCCCGTTGAGTGCAGCTCGATTTCTTGGGGCAGATCAGTAAACAACCGCTGGACATTTATGGAAATGCCGCTCTTAATTGGCCAAATGTGGCTCTATAAAGGCCTAAACGGCCTAAACGGCCGCCTTGACTTTGTCACCGGGCTCCTCTGTATTGTCCCCGATCTCAGTGATCTGATCATCTGGGTTTCCAGTTCTTCGCGGGCTTTTTAGCTTCCGCGTTTCACTCGGAAGAGTGATAGCCCAGCAGGTTTTAGCTGCCAGGGCATTATCATTATTCCAACACAGAAGAGCTCTTGTCACTGCTTATCTTTTTAATCCAGGTACTGGGAGAAATAAGGGATCCTAAAATACTTAAGCTATATTTTATTTACATACCATACACTTTTAGCTATATATTTCTTAAAGATTTTTAAGAAGAAAAGTTCATAAAAGAGATATGTAGCTATTTATATTTTTGTTATATCATCTTGGATTATAACTTTATTAAAATGGTATTAAATGATTAAATTATAAAATATGATTCAAATTATAATAACCATTTTGATTAGATCCTGAAGATCTACGATTTTATATTGCGATTTAATAACGGTGAAGATATATATTTATTTTTTATATTTTTATGATAAAAAGTCTTTAAGTAGTTAATCTTAACTTAAAAAGTCTGCTCAAATATTTTTAAAATGATTTTATATAAATTAAAGTGCAATTTTTTAATTAATTTACTGACGAAATTAGATAAATTATATCACTTCTTGTTGAAGCTTTATTTTTAATATATTTTAACAATATTATTTCTCAACATCTCATCAATGTAAAATCATAGAACCAATTTGCAAGTTATATGAATTTAAAGGTCCTATGTTTGCTAGCTCTAAAAACATTTTCCGTTTAATTTTAATCCCACATTTTCGTAATATTTTACTGCCCATAAATATTTTCCAGTGTAAGCATAAGACCGATCGACCCTCTGAACTGCGATTCCTTGGCGTCAGCTGTCCTGCTGCTGCTTTGTCACTTGTTCATATCAATTAAATTTTAATGATATTGTCCAGAAAAACGACTCTCCTTCTCCACGCCGCAGGCTGCATGTTTTTAATCAATTTTAAGTGGCTATTTACTTTGCGGATCGGAGGAACAGTCGCCCCCAGGACAACCTGTTTTCCAATCACATCCCCATCCAACATCCCACATCCGTTCCCCGCCCGCTGCGAGATTAATGATTAATGCACAACTCCGATTTACTCTCGATGTAATTTAGTTTATTTCACTACACAAGTCACTTAGTACTCTAATTAGGATAGTTTTTCGATCTTTTCGTTCTTAATGCTGTTTATTAGGTAGGTGCTCTGGATTTTATGGCAAGTTGCAAGTTGCTAGTTCTGCTGGATTTTTCGAGTAGTGCGCTAATGTCGGCTGAATAAATTAGGCTCGGTTTCTTTTTATAGTTACGGGCTACAATTACAATTACAATACCAACAACTACAATAAATTAATTAAAACATTAACTAAACATTAAACAAAATTCGTTTACTGACTAAACACACACACACACTGGATCTCGTGGGAACTGAAACTAGTGGCTACGTACTAGGGTACATCTAATTAGGTTTATCTATTTAGATCTAGGATTAGGTTAACTAGGCTAACTACAATACGACTTGGATCACATGTGAATGCCTGCGCAGCTGTCTCTTTTTTTCAGTGGGGAAGTGCGGGGTTATCTTTTTGGGACACTCGGAAAAACCATCGCTATGAACATGAGAAAATCGCCAGGGATTGCTAAGAGTTTTAAATCGTTTCGTAGATTTTAAAATATGTATCTCATATTTTTTTTTTTTTTTAAATTTTCAAATAGGCTAACAATTTTCTATACAATTTTTAAAATAAAGTTTGATTTAGATTTATGTAAATCTTTTGTATAATTTTTCCTAATATATTTAAAAATTCATAAAAAAGATATTACGTTTTTAAATTATTTTTTACATTTTAAATTAGTTTCGGGAAATATTTTTGAATTTAATTTGAAAAGTATTTGTAACTTCTTGAAAAATATAGAAAAATATGGTTTTTTATTAAGTTTTTATGATCAAAAATAAATATATCTAATTTAATATCTAAACTTTCTAGTCTTTATTTACCAAATTGAAAATGTTATAAAAAATATATCATTATTTCCCTGTATTTTCCATTGGTTTTTCTCTGTTCTGGCAACTTTTCTCTGTTCATCTCGAGTGTTTTTCCGCGTGGAGTCTGACCATTTGGCCCCTACTTGAGCTTGAGAAACGTGAGCAACGCCTTCTGTATCAGACTGCGATTGATGGTGGAGTCGGCGGTGTAACGCACTCCCCACAGGTTGCCATCGTTGTGGTCCACCACTCCGTACTCGCCAACGATGAAGCCATCGTCGGTCTTCTCCTCCACGCGATACTTTCGGTAGTTGCGTCCCTCGACCACGTAGGCGACTTTGTCTTCGTCATCTGCGGGGCTCTGTCCCTCGGATCCCGGATCGCCGCCCTCGCCCGTTGAATCCCCACCACCACCATCGTCATCGTTGCCATCCGAATAATCGTTGGCATTTGCATTGTAAACCACCGAGCCACGTCCTCTGTTGATGCCACGATTTGTGGCCGCGGTGGTGCTTGGTGGATTGGCTTGGACTGGACCGGCTGGCGTGGTGGCAACACTCCCTGCACCACCTGCAGCACCACCAACTGCACCACCACCACCACCACCCTGCAGTCCGTGGGCCCGTCCGTTTGTCATAACACTAACGGACTCTTCAATTTCGTAATTCTGCTCTGAGGTCGGAGTATAGAGCTCGGGGCGCTCGGTGGTAAAGTGTTGTTTCCCAGCCGAAGATCCAGCGGATGAGGATGAGGAGGACGAGGACGAGGAGCTGGAGCTGTACGAATAGCCACCGCCTGACCCCGAAGTTGATGGCGCTGATGGGTCCACCGCCGATCCGGCTGCTCCATGTTGGTGTGCAAATTTGGAAACACACTTGACTAGATCTGCAGGCGGGGATCGAAAAAAAGAAAAAAAGATGCAACAAAAGATGATGTTTGATAAGTTCAAGATTAGTTGGCCGGGGTTCAAGTGGTTAGACCCGTGCGTTGTCGCTGTCTGTTATAAGTACACTGGGCAGAGGGTTTTGCAGAATAAATTCAAAAGTGTTGAAAAATGGAAAAAGTTTAAAAAAATCATAGCGGACATAAATAAATAAAAAGAGGTTTAAAAAAAATATTTAAACTAAAAAAACGATTTGATAATAAATTAAAAAACATTTAAAAAGCTTTTTCTTGGTTTTTATATCGTTTGCCAAAGTTTAAAATTCTATAATTAAACTGAAAAATGTATCTAAAATAGAACTAACCTTAAATTTGATTTTCTCAACATTTTAAATAACTGATTATATTATAAATGGATTCAATTATATTAGTTTAGATGAAATAGTATTAAACTGTATTTTTTCTCAAATATAATATATAATATAAAAATTAAAAACCCGATTTAATAATAAATTTTGAAATATTTTAATCGCTTTTCCTTGGTTTATCTATCCTTTGAAAAAGTTTAAAATTGTTCAATTAAATTGGAAAATATATCTAAAATATAACTTATCTTTTTTATCGCAAAAATAACCGATTACATTATAAATGAAATAATATTAAACTCTTCTTTTCCTATATCATTATGAAAAAATTTTTAAAATTACTTTGAGTAACCTGAATAGTATACGATTAAGCTAGAAAATTGATTCATAATAGAACCTCAATTTATCCCAACTTTGTTTACTCTGCCAACTTTAATAGCTCTTTCTCAAATGAAACGGGTCATAATAAATGATATACGATTAAACCTGATGGGCCGTCGAAAATTGATCTGTTTAATTTATGCATTGCCAGTTGCAACACAACGCTCGCCCTGCTGCACAGTGTAATTTGTTCTTTTTTTTCTAACCAGATTCAGACTTGGACTCACCTCTATTGGGCAATCCTTTGGCATTTTGATTAGAATGTTGATGCGGCGGTGATGAATGCTGACGTTGTTGCTCCCAGCACGGACTTGGATGTTGCTGTTGCTGTTGATGTTGCTGTTGTGCTTCGTGTTGCTGCTGCTGCTGTTGCTGCTGCTGGTGGTAGTGACTCGGACCTGAGTGCTTTGATAAAATTGGATCCAATGGCTGCGGTGCATTCAATAAATCATAAGGCAATTTATCCAAATTGAAGAGTACTCGGCGAGTTGGTTGCTGCTGCTGCTGGTGGCTGTAGCTGTGATAATGATGCTGCCAAGTGGTTGGCCTGATACTCGTTGAAGTAGTACTACTAGGAGGCTTCACTGTGGTCAATGTTGCTGCTGTTGTTGTGGTGCTTGTACTCTGGGCCTCGCCAAAAGCGATGCGCGAGACAATCGCAGGTCGTGGTCGGGATCTCAATGGTACAAAAGTGGTGGGTGCTAGGGGCTTTTCACTTGTACTACTGCTACTTGAAGACTGGCTGGCAGCGGTGCTTCCCAAGGGAGCTGCTGCTGTTGTTGTTGCTGCCGTGGTGGTGGTCAGTGTCTGGGGCCAATAGGTTTTCGCGGGCTCTCCATAAACCTTCGAGGGTTGCGAGTAAACCTTAGCTGGTTCCGAGTAAAACTTCGAGGGCTGTCCGTAGACTTTCGCAGGCTCCGAGTAAACCTTCTCCGGCTGACCATACATTTTCGAGGGTTCCGAATAGACCTTGGCTGGTTCCGAGTAAAATTTACTCGGCACACTGTACATTTTCGAGGGCAGCGAGTAAAACTTCGAGGGTTCCGAGGAACCATGGCCATGTTTCAGGCTCTCACTCACATTTCTTTGGGCCTCGGCGAGAATGCCACTTCTCGTCTGCTGCTGCCACGTCTGCAAATCGTCTACATTTTGAGAGATGGAACTATAGGATATCGATCTGGACTGGGGACCCCGGCTGCCCTGCTTGGTGTCATGATAAATCACCGTTTGAAAGGGCAAACCTGCTGGTGTTTCCACCTCGCTTTGGTTGCTCTTCAAGAAGGAATGGGCAGAGGAGGCGGCGGCCAGCAGGGGAGCAGCCAGTACACTTTGTATATTGGAGGCACTGTTCAGGGAGTCCACCTCGCTGTCCATGGAATCCCCCGCCAATCGGGGTTCCGTTTCCTCGATGGAAAGCTCACTTTTATGCGAGCGATTCACGAAATCCGAGCCACTTCCTGTGGCTCCCGAAGAAGGACCTCCTCTTTTGCTGGAGGAACTCACACTCACGGCCACCACTTTGACCTCATCCTTGTTTTTATTTGGGGCATCTTCGAGGAACACTATTTTACTGCCCGAGGTGACCAGCTTCACCACCTGCTTGGAATCGGCTTGCTCATCATCGGGAGTATTTCCCGTAGTCAGGGAGTTTCTATAGCGATTTCTGCCCACATCCAGACTCCTCCCAGTGGCCATTCGCTGGCGAGGATTCGAATTCGGCGATGACGTAGACGGTGACTCTCCTCTGCCCTCGAAATCCTGTTCGCTGCTGTGCAGACTCCGCTGCTGATCATCGTGATCGAGGAACAGCTTGAGGAACTCGTTCCCCGCGATGAGCTCACTCTGCCTGCCCCCTGGAAAAGGGGCGGGGGCGGGGGCGGGGCGTGTCCGGCAGCCGGACAACATCTGAAAATGTCAGAGATAAAAGGAGTGTTAGTTATGGCCGACATTTCCCTTGGATTCAGTTTTTATTTAAATGCAATTGAGAAGTGAGAGCATCAACACTTGGAAAAAATGTAGGGATAAATACTTAATAATAAATTATAATAAATATAAACGTGTTGCTATGTTAGAATTATCACTCAAAAAAATTATTATTTAGATAAGGTGCAGATTTAAATGTAGATATTATCAAGAACTATTTATAGGTATGAATATTTTCAGTACCGAAATTAAGACACTTATTTTATGGGAATTGTTCTAAGAGGGAAACAAAGTTAAGAGATATTTTTGCCTTGTCATAAAGATATGATATATCCAAGAACTACTTATAAGTTATTTTAGAAATATTTATGAACATAATTTCCAAAGTTCCAAAGAATTTTAGTCAGACTTTTTGCAACTGCAAGCCAACTGCAATCCGAGGCTGATCGCATTTGCAGCTTATCTCAGCGATCTATTTATAAATTTGCGTAATTAAAATATCATTTGTATCGATCCACATGGGCCGAGAGATATGTCTTCATGTCGCGCTCGGATATGCAAAAGTCATGCTTTGGACGACCGCGATCTGGATTTGAATAATAATGCGGCGGTTGGTCTATTAAGACATCAGTGGAATTCCAGAGCGGTGCTCCGTTTGAAGTGGTGCATGTTTCTGTGGAGTCCCTGGTCAAGTGGCGAATGTGCGGCATAATTAACCGCGTTGCAAGTGCTCAAGTGGGTGGCGTAAGGTAGCGAAAACACCAATCGAACAAACAGTTCGAGCCGGGGGATTATGGATTGGCCAATGGTCTAGGAACCCACCGCTCCACTCGAGTGGAAAATATGGAAAACACCGCATAAACGCTGCCGGTCAATCTGTCAGTCGGCGACATTTTGATATTTATGTTCCTACCGATTTGCATGCATTTCACTGACTCATCTCGATTTATTTATTTATCAACCTGTTTTCGGTTTGAGGAAGTCATTTTCCCACTTGATAAAAGGACCAGTTTTTATGGGTGTCGTATTGCATTTTGGCTTTGTCCTTTTCGATGAATAATGCCCAATTCAAGGTAAATAAAATGTAGTCATTCCATTCATCGATGGTTAATATTTGTGAGATCATGCAGTGTTGAATTTACAAGAGGTTGGATCAGATAAAAGTGAGAACTTAAGTATAAAATTTAAAATTAGAGTGTAATTAAAAAAAAAATCATGTTAAAATATTATGAAAATTAATAAAACAAAATGTTTAACTTTAATTAAAAACTATAAAATAAATCGGATTTTTGTTTCATTTTTTCAAAATATTTTTATACAGATTCTTTTAGGAAAGAAAAAAAATCGTTTAAAATTACTGAATGTAATTACATCGTATATTTAAATTAAAAACTATAAAACAAATCCCAATTTTTTTAAAATATTTTAAAAATTTGTATTATTAATAATCCTATAAAATTACAGATTGTAAAAAATGATTTAAAAATCATTACAAAATAGTATTTTTAATTGATTTTTCCATTAAGCCTTTACTGCAAGCTAACACCTCTATTGCCTTTCAATCCAGCAATAATTTGAACTTAATGCACCATTAAGTTGTTTTATTAGCCTGGTAATCTACATCCATATCTACGGCATAGTAACTTACTACTCCAGTGCGAATTCATGGCCAGAGATCGGCCATAAATTGTTATCAGCGCCACACACCCACCGCAGAAACAAAAGACTTAGGGCACGAACTCGCCCTGCCAATAAAGCATATTTATGGATATTTATCGATCGCCATAACTATTAGCATTGCTAATTGCAGCGAGGCAGATCATTTATACTAGCCAAACACTTTTGAAAGGCGCAAATTGAAAACAATGAAAAATGGCGAAAATTGAATCAAATATTCGATTAATAATTTCAAGCGATTGCCGCTGCGAACATAATAGCCTAATTATTCAAGCTGTTTGTATAAGTATCTATATTTTTTATAATGTTTATATCCCCCTGAGCAAGAACAATAACAACATCCGGCAGTGCAGTGGGCGCCTGTCGCCGAGCATTTTCTAGAGCAGATTTGAGCGAACAACACCTTCGCACATGTGCTAAAGTTACAAGCCAACCGACTGACTGACCAACCAGTTACTATATTACTATATAGCCATATCACTAGATCGGTTAGTCATCCGGCGGGTCGCCTTGCCTTTTATGTCTAAAATTGCAGAAGTAACCGACCGCGGGCGTTGAATGCAAAATGTATGGTAAATGAATGGTAAATGGTAAATGGAAAACGGAAAATAGCATTGACACCAAATTAACCAAGTGACAATTACAAAAGGGCTTCAGTTTCGCCCTAAGACAAAGCGAGCGAGCGATGAAAAAAACGTTCTAAAAATATCATAAAAACCAAATCGAAACAATGCAAATTCCTTTCCATTGTGGGGTTATTTAAAACGCCTGGTCAGTGACGTGCTCCAGTTTAATGAATGAATTGGGTAATGGACTTTGGGGTTCCTTCAACCAAAATCGGAATGATAAGCAATTATTAATCTTGATTGATTTATCAGGTAGCTGGCTAATCCAGTTGTGGACATTCTTTTGCACTTTGCCCAGTAGTGTATTCGATAATTTATCATTCGATTGTGCCGCGCGTTTTGGCGACAATTTTCACGGCTGTCAACTTAGCGGAAGTGTCAAAAAGAGTCAACTTTCAGAATATATCACGTATCCGCCTTGTGTGCCGCGTGAATGGACAGCGAACAATTAAGCAATAATCACGCCTTAATGAGCACTCTCTTTATTCGAGATCATTTGGATTGGCTTTCAAGTGCCGCTGATGCTGATGCTGCCATTCGATACTTTAATTAGCCACAATCATCGTGATTTCAGTTTTTACACGCTTGACACTAAACAAACGCCACGGATTGACAGATTGAATTCATGTGTGTTGCGTTATGCTAATTTCGGAAGTATTTTGATTGATATGGGGGCACCACTACAATATGTACTATTTGTATATGAACAGGATTTGAAGAGAGGGGCCAGTGACTCAGGCCACGAACTAAGATATCGAATGCGGAAAAAGTCATGTAACCCCCCCATTTCTGGCATTTCTGCATATTTTTCGACGGCTGTCCGCGGGCATTTTGTGCTAGAAGTGGGCGGTTTTCCAGGGAGCAGCAGCAGCCACCACAATTTGCAACCGAAAAACAGTCGGTGGCCAAGTGAATGTGTCAGCGGGTCCATTTTCCCCACGAAATCCAGCCTAAACTGGCCGGGCCAAAGTCTAATCTCTGTTAGCAGACATCGGACATTCGCCGGCTTGAGCCACCACCCGCTGTCGTCAGCTGGCGATATAGAAAACACATTGTGTACACAATATTACAGGCTAACCCCAGCGGAGGTTTATGCACTGAGAAAAACAAGGTATTTAATTTAAACCCAATACCATATAAAGGTTATAGGCGGAAAATAAAATAAGATGAAAAATAAATAACAAATAAATAAAAATTAAATCCAATAGAATAATAAACTCTGGATTTTCTAGTTTTTCATTATTCGTTTGAAATAAATTTTCAAATTTTGGACAAGATAATAATACTTTAAAAAATCGCATATTTCTGCAAATTTTTTTTTATTTATAAATCGGTAAAGGTAGTAATACTTTAAAAAATCGTATAATAATTCAAATTTTTTTAATAATAGTTTAAAAAATCGTATATTTATTCCTTATGCTAATTTTTTTTTATTTTTTTCTTATTTCTTATTTAAAGCGTTTTGTAATGGTCAAAAATAAAGAATTATTAAAAGTCTTACTTTTAAGAAAATCTATAAATAAACTATCTTAAAAATATCAACATTTAATGATTTGAAAAAAAATTTAGGAAAAACTCAGCACTTTTTAAAATTTTGTTAATATTTTTCACAAGGAAATTACTATTTAATGAACCAATCTGTTCGATTTTGCTTAGAACTAAACAACTTTACAAAGCTTAAGTGTAGATTAATTCCGATAAGCCAGCATTATGGCAAATATAGCAAATAAAATGTACACTCAAATTAAACAGTGTTAAAGTACAGCTTTTTTCCGCAGTGGACCTATCGAGCTATCGATCTTCCAGCCAAGTGCAGCCCACATTAGGGCCATGCTCAATGCCACAGAATGGGGCAGAATCAAAATCAGACTCCAATTCGACGGCGAGTCGATCCAAATTGCAGCTATCAACCTGGGCTGTGGCACAAAAACACACATTTATTAATTACACGGCAGAGACACATGAAACGAAAACGACAACGGATTTGTGTGTGTGGGAAATTAACCCATGCTGGCCCCCCAGAACATTTAGGAGTAACTCAACGCCATAAACGAGACTGTTTGTTTGATGAATACTCGCCGGGTAATCCGAACCGTGGATGTGCCTCGGTGGGTTAATAATGGCTCATAATCGCAAGGAAAATCCGAGTTTAGAATGTAGTTGCTTAAATCCACTACCACTCCCTGCCCCGCTCTGCATAATTTGCAAATTGCCGTCGTCATCGCCATTGAATGGCCAAAAGACAGAGTCTGAGTTTCAGCCACAAACAGAGCAAAAGTCGGAGCCACAAAACAGAGGCAGTCCAAACAGTCAGTTGCATATGAACACTCACAGAAAAATGGGTAATAAATAAACAATAACAGATCTTATTAAAAGAAAAAAATAAATAAATTAAAAAAACAAAAAAAGAAAATATTATGTGTTGTCATAAATTTCCATTCATGAAAATTCATTCATGAAAAAATTTGTATTGTTTTCTTAAATAAAATTAATTTAAAATTTAAAAAAATCTTTGACAAGGTACACATGAAAAGGAATACCATAACCATAATTTTAATTGAAGCATTTTAAACTAGAGCTGGAAAGTTATCGATAATTTCGATATTTTATCAATATCTATTCGATAATTTCGATATTTTAACAAAATCGATTTTTTGACAAGATCGATTCGATAATTTCGATATTTTGACAAAATCGATTCGAGAATTTCGATGTTTTGAAGGGAAAACATAAGTCGATATTTTTTGAAGCCTTAGTTCAAACACACACAAATCGGTTTCTGTTGTGCAAACAAAACTATTTAATTCTCTGTCAACTTTCTGCATTTAATTGCCATATTTTTTCCGAGTACAGCAGGCAGCCCAACTGCCTTTAAATCGCGTGCAATTATTTAGTTTACTCGGCTTCAGTTTGCTTGGCTTTACTTTACTCCACATTACTCACAATCAACTCGGTCTGTCTAATGAGCAGTCAATAAAGTGCCGGCCAGGCACAAAAGCGAGTGTGTGGTAAAAATTAATTCCAAATGCATTTGCTGGCCAAGAAGGCAGCCAACCAGCAGAATTATGGATGATTTGGGCCAATAAAACCGAAGTCGGCAAACAAATGGAGTGCGATCGCACCATTAAACCATTTTTCAAAATGCATTGGCCAAGTTAATGGAGCCACAGCGAATGCATTTGGCAATTGCATTTTTGTCTGCCTGGGAAATTGCTGGCCACAAAAGATGAGGTCTCAATTGGACTTTAAAGTTTTCTTTTTTCGGGTTTAGGTTGGTGCCATTTGAATCAATTTTGTTTCGATTGTTTGAATCGAAATCCGTGTGGAAGGAAAACGAAACTTTCCAAGTTGAAGATCAAATAAATTGATTGATTGCCTTCGGTTGTGATGAAATGGAAATGAGTTCATCAGCGTTTATTGAATTTATCATTATTTGATAATGATATCATTTATTTGCGGATGCCAGTTTTAGGAATCCGAATAAAATTGTTTAAAAAAATTGGTACTGTTTTATATAACAACTGAAAACATTTAAAATTATTTTCAACTTTCTAAAAAAGCAACCAAACAATTCAAGAATTACAAACCATTAATAGCAAATACCAAATCGGTTTTGGAAGCACTTCAAATGGAGTGTAAACTAGTTAAATTCGGTAGCTTAAATGGTCAAAACAAAGCCTTGAACTTAAGCGTTTCTCTGGCTAAAAATCCAACGAGTTCCCTGGAATTCTTTGAGCACCTGGCCATAAATAAGTGAGTAACAAACTTAATGCGACACTTACCAGCAGCAAAAAACCGAATTTGAGGAGCCAGCAAAAGTGTGCCATTCCGCTTTCGGTTTAATCCACCTGTCCACCTGTTAATCAAGCGCTTTAGTGATTCTTTTGTTCTCAGTGCTTTAAAGCCGGCGATCGCTTTCCTTTTGGGGCTCCTGTTCCTCTCAGTGATTCATTGGGCCACTTTTGACCACCAGCTGCTCTGCGATCATTTTTGGTTAATGGCTGCAATTAGGATAGACAAAAAGCGGTAATTAGCATTTGGAATAGTGGATAGGTTACCAAGATGGACTACCATTAAAAATATTTGGCAAACGTATAACAAATCGCGGTACGAAAACAAATTCATTGCGTTTAATCGATAAGCCATGGGAAAAATCTACGCCAAATGTCAAGGTGCATTTCACACCAGAATTCGCGGAGAGTCGCGAGGCACTTGCAGCTAATTTTAAGAGTCTCGGCGAATTCCGCAGTTAACTGAGTGCACTTAAAGAAAATTTCGGTCTTAATATATGTATATTGCTGCATACTTTTAGACACAATTTTAGGAGATTTGAAAAACACAGTTATTTTTGTGTCATAGTTAAAGGATATTCTTTGTTATTTATTTCATTCTTAAAAGTGCACATAAAATATTAGACAACATGAAAAATAATACAAATTTTATTTTAAAAATATATGAAGCAAATATTTTTAATAAAGATTATGATGTATGGGTGTAACAACCCATATGTTTGCCTTGCCCTTTTTTTGTTCAGTTCGTTTAACCAAGTTCAAAGACTTTTTAGGGCTTGTGGTTTTTTTGGGTGTAGAAGAATCATTGAACTTGTATTGGCAACAGGTTGGCAACAGCAACTAGCAACTGGCAACTAACATCAAGATACTTGAAGAAGCGGCCAACAAGTTGCAGAGTCTGGCCAGCAAACAAAAAAGAGCCGAGAGCCAAAAGCCAAGCCCAAAACCCAAAACCAAAACTGAAAACTGAAAACCCAGACAGATGCTCAGTCGTCTGTTGCAATTTCAACATATTTATAATTAATGGCAAGGTATTTTGATAGCTTTTTGTTGCCAGCAATTGGCATGCCATTGAAGTGGGGGTACCAAGCTATTTTTTCTAGCCCCAAGTTGCTGCAATCGATGGCCAAAAAATCCATGGTGATGAGTTTGATTTTGGCCAGCCATAATTTAATTAACCGTTCTCAGGCATTTCCGCCACTCCGGAGACCATGTAATTAAACACCAGCCAAAGTCAAATCCATAAAAAATTCATATTTCTTTTTGGCCAGAAGAAGCAAAAAGCTAGACAAAAGCCGAAAGAAAGAAAGAGACGCCAGGCGGAGAAAAAACCAGTTCTAATTCTTATCAAGCCTTCTTCACAGGCCATATAATTACTCATGGCCCTCTCCAGTTTTTTTTCGGTTTTTTATTTAATACCAGACAGCGTTTAATTACTAAGGAATTCTGCGGGGAAAACAAATATGTTTATGGCCAGCCAGGCATCTCATTAAAAACGAAAGTTTCAAAGTTTCGTTCTTAGCCAAGTGAGGGGTCATTAATTAGCCAAAGTCATATGGAAATGCCAGAACCTCCCATTTAAGCCGGCATCCATTATATTTTATTCTGTTCTGGCTGTTCTTTCCTGCTCTATTCCTACACAGAAAATAAAATTGTGAAAATATCAGATTGATGTGTGCAGGTTTTTAAAAATTTTTTTAAAGATCATTTTGATATGAACAATGTTATGTTTATCTTATTTTACAATATTTTTTCAAAAATACTACGTTTGGTATTTTAAAAAAGTATTTTAATAACTTTTATGAAATCATAAAATATCAAGTTGATATGATTGAATCATAAATTTGATCTTTAAATTTTTTTAAGATCATTTTGATATGAATGAGATTATGTTTATCTTATTTTACAATATTTGTTTAAAAATTACTACATTTGGTATTTTAAAACAGTATTTTAATAACTTTTATGAAATCATAAAATATCAAGTTGATATGATTGAATCACAAATTTTATTAATACGAAATAAGGTAGAAATGACTCTATTTCATGATGAATTTTTTTTTCTGTGTATTATTCTGTTCTTTTCTGTTCTGCTCTATTCCTAAGCTTTTTTCTTCTTTGCCTGACGTCATTTTAATTTCTTTTATTCTCTTTTTCTTAGTAGTTAGTTGTCTTGTTGGCAGATGTTCATCATTAGGTTCTGCCGTAAGTTCCTTGGCCTCTCGAGTCTTTTGTGTGTAAAGCCCATATAGGAAAGTAAAAGTTCTGACGTCCGCCGTTTTGTTCACACATTCATTATCCGCAGTTTAGCGTCTGTAAATTACAACTAGTCTATAACTATAAAGCTGCACCCATAATTGTCATAGGAATTGGAATCGGAATATGTTCTAGTTCTAGTTTTTGCTGGGAGCAGGTAACTCGTACAAAACACTTGGGTTAAGGCCAAAAACAACTGGATTTGAATATGGAAAATCATTGATTTTTGAATACCCTATATTTATTAAAAATATCTTTAATTGTATTCTTGGAAACCAAACAAGTTTTGTGGTTTTTGGATCTTTTTGGCAGATCTTTAAAATTTAGAAATTAATGATGTGTTCAGTTTCATAGGCTGTCTATTGAAGATGGGATATTCTTGGCTTGAACCATTAAATAAGTTGTAAACAGTTAAGCAATTATAATGACATTAAGAACCATATAATTAAGTTGTAAATTTAGGGGAATTCACACGCCTAACTCTGCCATCTATTATTAAAATACTAATAAAAAATCAATGAATCTATTTTTATAGCTCTTGATATATTTCAAGCACCAGAGATTTTTATACACTCAATAATTTCTGCATAAATTTATTCTTAGCAATTATTGAACTCCCTTCTTTGGAAGTGCAGCAACCGCGAGTTGGTCTTGAAATCTTAATGGAATAATCGCACTCGTGAATGCCCATTGGCGTTACTAAATTTGTGCCGTACTCACACTCTCCGGGGCAGTTAGTATATAAATTAGAATGCTAATCGATAGTTATGGATACGCCCTGAAAAAAAACTAAAACAGAATAGCAGAGAACCCGGGGAACTGGAAGATCGGCGAGGCGAGAACGGTGGACAATGGGCGACTGACAGATTCCGGTTAATAAACTTGATTTAAAACCAGAAGTGAACACTGCGGGCAAAAGGTAATGGCAAATAAATTGCCACTAAGTACACACACAATGCATGGCCAGTACAAATGACACAAAACAAAAATAAAATGTGTAACAAATGGACAGACGTGGCCCGCACCCGCAATTCACTCCGATTTGGATTCCGATTCCAATTCCGATTCAAAATCAGACTCATATTTAGATTCAGACGGGGACGAGACAAGTGTTGGACCCTGTGACAAATTGTCAAACATTCGCATTCTCATACTCATTCGACGTCCACCACTCAGAAAATGTCGCACGGCGGTTGCAATTCATTAACAATCATCGAAGTGGAGTTGATTCGAGTTCAGTTCGCTTGATTTCAGTTCAGCTCGGTTGAGTTGAGGGACGGACGGGCTCAAAGCCAAGAAGGCAAAAGAAGGGAGAGGCCACACGTCGTATGCGTTATTTTATTTTTGTGGCAGCCAAAAATGCCACAAGCTCGTTAAAACTAACGCTAAATCTCTCAATATTTTTATATATTCTGTTAAACAAAATATCCTATAAATCGTCTTTATTTTTTAAAGGTTTACATTTTTAAGAGAATTTTTAAAGAACATTTTTGAATTTATTATTATTTCTATATTTATTTTATATTTCATTCGTGTCATCTAATTTAAATAATAATAATAATTTCTTACTAATTAAATTAAAATTACCTAAAAAAATCTCATAAAGAAAATCTAAAAACTTTCCTGAAAATCCCTTGTTAAGTCTGGGTAAATTCCACCTAAATAAAGATCTGGCTGAGATTGTTCTGAATATGAACATAAAAACAGAAACCATTTTTTAACGACATAGTTATCTTCAGCAATAAAAAATGAAAATACTTTTAAAGATGTATTCGAGAAAAATTTACCTTTTAGGAGAAAGAAAGATGAATTATGTGTACCTCACAAATAATACCTTAAAAATAATTGCAATAAACTCAACTCATATTTAAAATTAATAACACAAAAACAGGTTATTTTTAAGCCAAATAAACTACCCTCTTCAAGGGTACAAAAGGCAATCCCAAAGTCAATGCAAAAGCCAACAACTCTGCCAAAGTCACAAAAAACACATTCGAGCGGACTCTAATTGGAGCGTTTTCTGTTGTGTTTATATTTCCATGGAATTTCTAAGAGTTTATTGCACTCCGCGCACTCTTTTGGCCATTTGTCATCGCATTGTTGTGGCCAAAACTGAAGACTCTGGCTAAAACAGTGCAATCCCAATCCCAACCAGTTTGTTTATCTTTCGCAGGTCGCGCGACTTTGAGGCGTTTTGTCAGCGTTTTTGCCGCTGGTTTCGTTTTTGTTTTTGTTGTCCCAGCATATAATTTGTTAATTTAACTTTTTGCAGCCTTTAATTGTTTTGGCCAAAGCTCAGCGACTGCGCTACTGCAGGCAGTTTTGCGCTGCAATTACGCTCTTAATAATGATTTTGTTTAAAAAATGTTGAACGGTTTGGCAACGCTTCCACTTTTGCAATCTGGCTAAGAATGTGGGGGCCATTGGATTATAGACATTATCGATATGGCTCTTTGATTGATTAAGGGTCGAGCTGAGGCTGCGAAAAGTTAGCGTAATGACAGGAGTGTTTATTTAATGGAGATTGCAATTACTTTGTTCAGGTATTGCAAATAAAACATAAAAGCTTGTAGACAATTTATTGAGTCATTAAATGAACTCCTGGAATTTATTTTTTCAAAATCCGGCTTGAAATCTATAATTTGTAATATAAAGTGTTATTTATTAAATTTACCTTTTTTAAATTAATTAAATAAATTAATAAAATATTTTACAAATATTTCTCGAAATAAAATATTACTGTTCAACTTGGTTAGCTAAAATAATTATCTTCCATTAAATGTACCGATTATTTAAATGAATGAATTTATTTTACGAATCCGGCTTTAAACTTATAATTTGTATTATAAAGTGTTATTTATTAAGTTTACTTATTTATAATAATAAATAAATGCCGCAGTTACGTGTACAAACTTGTTGTACTTTTCAGAGTAATTTTTATTTATTTATTCGTAATAAAATATTCTTTTAAACAAAATGCATTTATACAAAAAAATTACTTTTCAACTTGGTTATATAAAATATTTAACTTCCATTAAATTTATTATTTAAATGATTGATTTATTACATTAAGTGGGCCATAAAAATAAACAAGCTACGGCCATTTAACTGAGTTATTAATCCAAACACGTCGTTAGTCGAATGTGTTCTAATTCGAAGCGATTTGGAAATTACGAACGTGTTCTGCACCCAATTTGGTTGCTATTAATTGAAATCAAATTTAATTATGAACTCGGACGTATTGTTTCAGTAATAAGATCGTAAATTATGCTGCTAAGTGGCGGCCATAAATTTTCCTTCAAACAATCCATATATCCATATCCATTGCACACAATTACTGCCCTTGGATGGATATTGAAGCTTTTCCTTGGCATTCAGCTGGCAGCGGACTTTCAATCGGACAAATCTGAAATTAATTCACTCGGCGGCGATTTTATATTTCGAACTTTGTAGCTGAATGCCAGCAGCTGGGACAGTGGGTCACTAAATCAACGCTCAATTACAAGCGGACCGTTAATTATTACAGTGGGTTTGGAATAAGCAGGGCGTCTAAAAATAATGAGATGTGTATATGTATCCACCGATCATTAAAGTCTCGTTTGTGTGAAATATGAATCTGCTGGCGAAATAAATTAATGCCTTTAATCCACACACGCCTGTCCATCAAAAATCGGGAATACAATCCCCACAAAAGAAACAAATACTTTTTCATTCAGTTATTTTTTTTCTTTATTTCAAAACCCTAACACCAATGCACTTGCATGCCAATTGGACTGACTCACACACAGAAATAGACTTTCATCCGTGACCTTGAGGCGACTGGCCGACATAACTCCCAATCCGCCCCGCCCTCCACCGCCTTTCCGCCAGATTTCCACAATTTGAAGACAAAAATCCACTTTATGGCCAAAACCGAAAACAAAAACAATAACAAAGCCCGCACGTTGAGCAAGGCAGCCGACCAACAAAAAAAAAACACAAAAAATATACCAAAAATGCAGAAAAAAACTGTAACAAAAAATTAAAACACAGCAGCAAAAAATTTGAGTAACAAGCAGAGTGCAAAACAAACGAAAACCAACCAAAAAAAATCTGCAAAAAAGGGGTAGGAAAATCCTAAAAACATAAAAAACGCGTTTGCGCATAAAAACGCTTTGGTTTTGGCCAATTTTAGCCATTCGGCTATTAAGCGATCTATATATATTTGGAATACTATTCCTGCAGAGTCAGAATTTATTGGTATCAATAAAAAAGAGATATCAAACAGACACAAGCGATTTACATTGTACAAAAATTATAAGGCGTATCGAAGCATTGATAAATAAAATTAAAATTAAAGGTTTTAAATAATAACAATTTTACATGAAAAGTATTTTGAAAAAAAATGTTCTACATAAAATAAAATAATTTATTAAATGTTTAATAATAATTTCTTTGCAACACAATTATAAAATTAAGAATCTAGAAAATATTTGGAAAATATTAAGAAAAATGTTAAATAGTTTAAAAAAAATTTTTTTTACTTTGTTTTAATTTGAATATTTACTTAAAAATGTATTTATAAGAATTCCAATTACAGTGAAAGAAATGATTTAAATTTAAACTATATGCTGCAGTGTAATTTAAATACAGATCTTTGCAAAAACATATAATATAATTTTAAAATTAAAATTCCAGAAAATATTTAAGTTAAAAAATATTTTTTTTACTTAGTTTTCATTTTAATATTCACTTAAAAATGAATTCATAACAAGTCCAATTACAATCAAAGAAATCATTCAACTTAAAACTTTATGCTACAGTGTAATTTAAATACAGATCTTTGCAAACACAATTCCAAAATGATCTTAACTATTTTTTTCCCCCGTGTGGCATATTATTAACCGTTACTTTTTTTACCAAACCCGCTGAGCTTACCAATAATGCACCCACCACATTTATAGTTGTTACTGGCTTTTAATCCCTCGTTGTCGTTGCTGTTGGATTTGATTGTTAAGCTTTCTATATTTACGGGTTGTTGTTGCTTTCAGTTTTTTTCGTTGTTGTTTTTGTTCAACTGTTCAATGCAATTGTTGCTAAGCCGTTTTCTTAAATTGGAGCAATATTGGCGCGAGCTTTGAACGGATTTCGTAGACTGCGATTTGTTTATGGGGCTCTTTCAAAAGTATTTATTTTTTCGCGGACTTTCGATATACATGTGTTGTTTTTATTGGGGCTTAATTATTTTTAATGGATTAAGGCACACACACTGACACACGCGCACACGCACATAGACACACACACTCTGAAAAAACCTTTATTTAACTGACTTGATCGAAAGAGGTCTTTTGCTATGAGAATCCTTGATTTTTTAGAACGGTCCTTAAATAGGTTTTCAGCTGTGTTGCTCGTGGTTTTTGCTCGATTTGACTTGAAAAGGCTCTTTTTCGAGGCCTAAATGGTGGATGGAAGGAAGGGTGGGGCCACTGCAGAAGGAACTGCCTAACTGGTAAAAAGATACTTTCACGACCAGAAACACGTAGTGTTTGGTTACTTTTTGGAAAACCTCGGAAAGTCTCTCGAGCGCCGCGCTTGCGTCCGTTTGGCTACAGCGTCCACAATTAACTGAATTCCCACAGCGATCAGAAACTGATAAGTCGTCGCCCAAGAAGCCAGGCTAAAAAGCTCCGAGAGCAGCGGTCGAGCCCCAAGTTTTAGCCACATTCACAACACAGAACGCCAAGGCAAAAAACACGAAAGGCAACGGCAAAAAAGCCCAACTCGATTTGCAGAACAAACGGCAAACACAGCTGCCAACAAACAAAAATCCAATCCACCAGCAAACAAATCGCGCCCGAAAGTCGGGCTCTCTTTGGTTTAGTCTTATGCTCGCCAAGATTCGCACATTTTGATGGCTTGTTTTGAGCAAGAGCCAAGCTTGAAGTCCACTGGAATTAACCAAAACGAACGATTAAGACCATATTTTTATTACGTCTCCTTTTTCTTTCATTTTTTAGAGACCTCAGAAAAATATATAAAAATTAAAAATATATTATTTATGTTGTTCTTTAATTTCGATATTTTTTGTTTTTAAAAATAATGTTTATTTTATTATTTGTGTATTATTTTTCATTTTCCCAAAGCTTACCTTCATTTTTCTTACATTTTACATGAACATTTATTTTTCGTTAGCGAAGACACAAACCAGTAAAAATCAGTGATGCTCTTTCAGCTATTTTCTATTACACTAGTTTACAGCCAAAATGCTCCCCAGCAATTGATGGCAAATTCTGTTAGTGTTTGACCCCTAGATCGCGAAAATAGCATTAATTTTTTTTTCGATGGCACAGTTTTTTTTTAAAGATTTTTTAAAGTTCGAAATGTTAAATTTCGGACTTTTTTCGAACTTCTTCTTATATCTCGGCAGATATCCACCCGATTGGGCCAGTTTTAGTTTTATTTTAAAGTCAATAGATCAAAGCTCAACTTTGCCATACAGATCAATATGATTGGATAAGTAATGGCAGCGTAGAAACTTGACAAAGATGAAAAATGTGTTTTTTGGTCGACTGTAAGTCGGCTGTATATATCGTAAAAACTCGAAATAAATCCGTTGAAAAATCATAATGGGTACAAACTTAAAGTTTACATCCTACCGAATAAAACATGCCGGATATGGCCCAAATCCAAGGAAAACTGGATTTATGGTGGATTTTTAAAGTTCGGATTTTTCCACTTTTTTCGATTGACAAAGTCCAAATTTAAGATTTATCATAGGCGGCGACATGTAAACAAAAATGAGTGGTGATGGCAGCCGGGTCAAAAAATAGCTAAATCAGATATTTAAAAGCTAGAAATTTATAAAAATGAATTTAATTTTTAAAAATTCTTTAAAAAATATTAAAATTCTTGCGTTATGACTGAGAGTATTTTTAATAAGTAATATCCATCTGGACAATTCATTCTTAAAAAGTAGCTAACCTTAACTTTACAAAAGCATGCTCTTTTTAATAAGTACTGCCTTATCAAAAACGAAAAAAAGAGTACGTATTAGAGAAAAAAATAAGAAAATAATGAACAAGATAAAAGAATACACTTGTTTAAATGGTCCAAACACTTTTTGCAATGTGTGTGGTAAATTTATTATGAATAATAAATTTCGACCCTTTGATAGTGAGGTGATAAATCGATCAACAAAAAATCCAAAACTGAAACATACCTTTTGCCTTCGCTCCATTTAAGTAGTGTCAAGCGGCAAGAATCACAAATTCTCCTCGGTGTCCAAGCCTCTTCAAGATTTGGTTTAATGCGAAAGTAGAGGAAATATTTAATAATTATTAAATAAAAACAATTTTAATGAAGTTAGCTTACAAATTAGGCCTCAAACATTTAAATTTACGATTATATGAAATTTTAATTAAATTGGCAAAATTTTGGGATCTGAAATTACTTTTTGGGATCCTGAGAAATGAAACTATTCCCCTTTTGGGTCACCACATTGAAGGCCATCGAATAAAACAATAAAATAACACGAAAATGAATGAAATGATAAATCTCACAATGCATTGACTATTTTTTAACTAATGATTAACAATGTAAAATTAAATAATAAATCCATCCAATGAAAATATCCACATTTCAAGAATACCAACAACAAATGAAAAACAACCAATGCACTACTACCCCACCCTTCTCTTTTTTTACAGTTAAACTAGATTTACAACTTGTTTTACTAATTATGAAATGTTTATTTTATATCCCATTTTAATTTACAATAGTATTTACATGTTAAGCGGTAAAAAATGCGATATTTCCAAGTAAGCCACAACATATTTGCTAACAATCGGGAATTGCGGGTCGCTAGCTACGCAGATTGATTCGATTAGACTACAGAATAGCTGGTTATGCAGAGGCTTATCACAAAAGAAAAGGGAATATTTTGTACAGGCGGGTCTGTGGGTAATAAATCTCTAGCAGATTACAATTTATATTGATGGTTTGATCTGACGGCGATGTCCGCAGATCAATTAGAACATCCAATTGTCGAATTTCCCGCGACGCGTTTGCTTGCTGTTTTAAAAAAGAGATTGTATCAAAAAGGTTAGTTTATTATCCGGGCTTAGATATGTGGATTCTCTATCGCTATCTATCTATATCAGTCATTTCGAAAACAATTAGAAAAACATAATCACATCGAAATAAGAAAATGAAAAACATTCAGAAAACATTGAAGTATTTATTTGCATTATTTATTGGTATTGCTTAAGTTTTAGGCATCATCATCATCATCGTTATCAACTCCATCGAACTTTGTATATTTCTCTCTCTCTCGTTTAGTATATAGTTTATAGTACAGTTTACTCATAACTTTAATACATCTTTAAAAAATAATCATAAATCGTATAAACAAAACAAGTCGCAATCGAAAGCAGCTAAAAGAAATCACACTCTTTAGCTTTTCGGAATGTACGAGTGTATAAAAAATACTTATCGAAATTATCAGATATACAGGGGTTGGTTGGGAATACAAGGTATTATAGCGAGAAACGAAACGGTTTTGGCATGCAAAAACGATTGATCGCTAGCGGTTTTGGATAGATCATTCTGGTATATAATATATAAGTACAGAACACAGAGTACAGATATTTGGGATTGTCTTGGGTTCGGTCTCTACTACTCTACTACGTTCTACGTTTTTAGGCCTGGGTATGTATGCATGTATATTGTAGAGTTGTTCAGCACACGCTTTAAAAAATGAAGGACTCAAAAGGCTAGCTAAAAGGCGATTCTAACTAGGCTCAAACTTGCGTCACGCACTGCGCGTATTTGTCCAGTTCGCTCCTTAAAATCTTGACGCGTTCGGCCTCGGATTTCAGGGCATTTACCAGCTCCTCGATGGTTCGTTGTTGATTGAGCACTAGGCCCTCCAGCTTATCCACCCGCTGCTCCAGTTGGGCTACCCTCGTGGAGCTGGCATCCTGATGGTTATTCAGTTGATTGGAGGCGGGCTTCTCCTTTTCCTTCTCCTTCTCCTTATCCTTATCCTCCTGCGACTGCGAACTGCTGGCATTGGAGCTCTTAACTAGAGGTGAAACACTTCGTTGATTTCGTATAGCCAGACTATTTGGCCTGGTGGCTCTGGTCTCCTCGTCGCTGCTGACTGCCTGGACCTGCTTCGCCGCTGCCGTCAGGCTGCGCGACATGATGGCATCATTGGTGGTGGCGGTGCTGCTAGTGCTACTGGTGGTCACCGAACTGCTGGTCGTTGAGTTCTCCACAAACATCGAGGAGGTCACCGCCGAAGATTGCACTTTCGTTGTTGTGGAACTGCTACTGCTGCTGCTGATGGCTTGCTCGGCCGCAAACAGTTTGGAGGCCCTTTCGGCCACCGAAGCTCCACGAGGCTCCACACTGGGCGAGGTCTTTTTCCGCGTCACCTGCGAGGCCTTCAGCTCCTCCATCCAGGGCGCCTTCTTCTTCTCCCACTCGCGTGGCTTCGGTTTGGCCAACTGCGGTTCCTCGCCCGTGGAATTGTCATCGGATGTTTTTCCTCCAGCACCACCGTCTTCGCTCAGCTCACTGGCACTTCCTCCTCCGCCTGCCATTCCACTGCCATTTACGTATACGGAATTATTATTGCTCTCGCCCAGCACATTTATAGCCGCCGATGGAGGACGTCTCTTGGGCGCCTTGACCCTTCCCTGTCGCATATCCGTGAGAATCGAGGAGCGCTCCACGCGATCGAAATCTGTATCCTCCACCGCGATGGTAGCTGCCCTTCGGATCACCACGTTGCCAGCTGCGCCCGATTCAGGCAGTTGATTAGCACCTGAGAGCATCTTACTCGCCGTCAGACCATCCGCCAAATCATGGGACACCGCAGTGGTGAGCTTTCCCTCGGGATTCTTCTTCTGCTTGCCGCCCAGAAGATTACCTGTGGTTAAAATATGAAATATTAGCATGGTTAAGAGGACTTTCTGTGGCCGTTGTTGCAACGCTTATGAATTGATTGTCAAAATGCTTTGGCTATAAGTACTTGGCAAAATTCTTTCAATCCTTATCTGTCAAAATGCTTTCTTTCTTTATCTACTTCCCATCGACCTTGTAATCTTTGCCTTATACTAATTTACAAATTAGTACCAATAAATGTTATCGTACTTCCTTTCACTTTCTTTGGTTTTTTTTAAAGAAAATCGTTAAAAAGCTTCGACGCATTTTTTTGTTTTCTTATAAAGACTTCGAAAAGTATGAAAGCAATTTTTTTGGGTTTATTTATACCTATCGAAATGTAAAAGAAATTTTTTAAATCGGACTATTCGTTTAAAAGTTATGAGAAAAACATTCAATGAAATTCAAGCAGTCGCACTTCTTTTAGCTGTTTTCTTGATCTTTCAAGTATTATTGCCAAGTATTTTTCTCAACCCTTAAGCGAAGCTTCGTCAGGCTCTACTGTACAGTACTCACCGGCCACAGGCACCCCACCCGTGGGAGTTTTCTTGAGCGGCACACTTGGCTTCTTGCTGAGCACCGGCGGCGGCGGCGACTTGACCTTCTCGTCCAGCATGTTCTCCATGGATTTGCTCACCGACGATGAGGTCAATCCGGTGGATATTGTGGTGGCTGAGGAGGAGGAGGTGGTGGTGGTGGTGGCACTGGAGGTGCTGCTCCTCTGCTGTCCAATGGCAACCACTGAGGCACCCACGGCGCCCGGCGGTTTGGTCAGATCCAGGTTCTTGTTCTCCAGGGACTTCCTCTGGGCGGCCACATTGCCGGTGGGCAGACCCGTTTCACTCAGGATATCGTTGAGGGAATCACGGGACCCGAAGCTCTCCTTGCGACCCGCCGAGGATGAGGCTGTGGTGGTGGTGCTGCTGCTGGTGGTGCTGTTGCTGCTGCTCCCGGTCTTCTTGATGTACACCTTCGAGGTGGTGGATCCGATCTGCTCCTTCTGCTGCTGCTGCGTGGTCACCGAGGTGGTGCTGCTGGAGTTGCTGGAGTTCGTCGTGGTCATGTGGCTGGCGGTGTTGCTGATCTTCCTCTGATTTTGAGGCTGTGTGGTTGTAGTTGGTGGCTCGTTGATCGGTGCAACTGGAAAATGGGTAAACAGAGTCTGGGATTAGAATCTTTGGAAACCATTGGCAACTGCGAAACGCCATGCAAACAATTAACTTTATTCACCAACAGTAGAAATCGATTAAAATGCAAAGCAATCAAGGTAAAACGTTGGAAATTTCTATAATTTATCGAGTAACGAGAGGAAGTTTTAAAAAAGTTACTCAAATAATCCTAGAAAAATTTTTGTTGGATTTTCTAAAATATGTTTGTGTATTCATTTTTAGGAAAAGTTAATTCTAAAAATATTTTCTTTAGTACTAGAATTAAATTTTGAACTTGGTAAACAGACATAGAACATTTTTAATTGCCGCCTACATTTATGTTTAATATTTCAAAGGCATTCCCATGGTAAATATATCATATTTTGTAGCTTTACGGATTAATTTTGTTCCTTAAGAGGTTTTTTCGCACTTTTTTCGCTAGTTTAATGGTTCTTATATTATGTGTTTCTAATATCTTTTGTATCTTTTAGCCGTTATCCACTGCAATTCAGCAATTCGCCTTTGGATGAGGTGGTCCATGACTAACCATCTCGGTTCAGAACAGCTGAGCACAGAAAACAACTCGAAAACTGGTTTCGCGCCGACAACTTGTTGCCAAATGTCAATAAAACTAATGTGGAAACGCTCTCAGGAAAAAAACACTCGTACAATAGAAAAACAAACGAAAGCCGAACCGAAGCTCAAGTTTGAAGCTGATGAATCTGATTTTGAATCTGAAGCTGAGGCGTAGGAGCGGATCAAAGCGGGCCAAAATAACAAACGGCTAGCTGCAAACGACAACTGAGGGGCATAAATAAACGCCAATAAATGGCTGTGATGACAAAAGCCAAATCAAACCAAGCCAAAGCAAAGCAAAGCAAGGGAAGACTAAAAGCCAACGAAAAGTATTGAGTAACAAACTTAAAATGTGTAAAGGTCAGACCCAAAGAAATGGCAATAGCCAACAGGAAACGGCAATCTAAAGATCAGGCAACGAACTGGAAATGCCCTTTAAACTTGAATCAAAATGACTACATACACAAAAAACAATTCGATGTGAAATAGGATCATTTCTACCTTATTTCATATCAACAAAAAACCTATATGATTAATGTCAAATTTATGATTCAAACATATCAACTTGATATTTTATGATTTCATAATTAGTAATAAAAATACTTTTTTTAAAATACCAAATTTAGTATTTTTTAAGATATTAAATATTGTAAAATAAGATAAAAATAATCTTTATCATTTCCAAATGATCTTAAAAAATCAACTTGATATTTTATGATTTCATAATTAGTTATAAAAATACTATTTTAAAATACCAAAATTAGTATTCTTCTTTATGATCTTAAAAAAATATTAAATTAACCTGTACATATCAGTCTGATCGTTTGTACATTTTTTTTTCTGTGTAGTGCTTTAACGAAAATGATAAATTAAGTAATTGTAATATTTATAATCAATTAGCTACTTTAGCAAATATTTTACGGCAGAAAAACAATTTTAAGAGTACATATTCCTTTTGAACAGAACTAACGAACTCATGCTAAATAATAATAATTTTCTTTAAAAATATAGATGTCAGAGAATCAAGTTTTAGTGTCAGTTTGCAAGTTGTGTGTGTTTAAGAACCCATAAAATGACAGCATTTATGTAATGCACACCTTTTAAGACATAAATAAATACATTTAACAGTTCCCCCAGTCGAAGCCAATAAAGATTCACTGCCAGCAATCATCTCTAATTATAATCCAACTTGTTCTGGTGATGTCATATCGAAATATTAGCGCTTTTGTTTCTTCAAAAATTGAAGCTTCAAGTATGCCCAAATTTAGACACACCCCATCAATCTTTCGATTCCCACGGACAAACCCATGTGCCCCAGAGACCAAAGAGGATTTTATGGTAACCAAGCAAAGAATTGGCTTTGTCATGGTCGAATTTCTAAATAAAGCTGGTCGAAAAGAAAAGCGCTCGGCCCAACGACTTTCACTGTTTTTAATGACAAAAAAAAAAACGGAGCAAAATAAAATGAAATTTGCAATAAAAAAACGAAGGCAGCGCGAATTTGATATTTTTTAGCATTGAGTAATTGAGCGTTAGGTGATTGTCATTATTATGATGATGGCTGTTGTGGTTTTTGATATTCCTTTTCTTTTTTTTTTTGGATTGGTTGCCAACGGCTGTGCACACACACACACGCATTAACACACACACTTTAGCACTGGCAAAACGAAAGACTTAAGCAACGAACGCGACTTAATGATGACTTTGAATCCGAGACACGCAGCAAATTATAATCATTAATTTACACCTGACTGACACACAAACCATAATTAGAAAAGCGCGCGCCCAAACAGTTTTTCCCCCCCGTCCCAAATTGATTTCAAGAAAATGAGGAAAACTTCTTTTGCCAGGTGGCAGAAGAGAAAAAACTATGACGAATGCAATGGCACACAAATTGGGTAAAAATAGGTAATAAAGAAAGCCGCAAGAACACGCACCACAAAAAGCCAAGAAAAATGATTATTTATTTATATTTCTGTTTTTGCCGCGCCGACGAAAAATATTTCTATAACGTAAATGGTCAAGAAATCAAAGCGAACTGAAAGGTAAACAAAAACGCTGGCAAAGGTACAAAGCAAAAATGTTGAGAGCGGAATGATATTTTTCTGGGTCTCTCTGGCAACTTTGTTGATAAACTAAAACAAAAGGGGCTTGGCCCCTAAAAAGGCGGGGGAATCCCAGATAAACGCCGCTAATGAAGACGATCATGATGATGATCAAAGAGACTTTTCAGCCAAGAGAGCGAAATGAAAGAGCTGCTAACCGCAAAAGAGCCACGTAAAATCGAAAAAAAGGTAGCACAAAAACCAGTTACAGCCAACTGTTGTTTATTTTAATGATGTTGCTGCTGCTCAAGTGTCGAAGGTGGTTGGTTGGTTGAAAAAAAAATACAAAAAATAATACAAAATACAAAAACTGCGACGTTGACAAAAGCAAAAGCCAAAGCAAAAATTAAATGCCAAGCATAAATATTCGCAAAACTGAAAAACCAGCAATGTTGGAATTCCTCTGGCAACCGCAAAGTATGCTGCGGAATAATTTGTATTAATTAAGTATAATATTTCAACTTTTCGCCAAACAACAAATTGCTAAGTTTTCCAGCAATGCGGGGAAAACTCTCTGAGTTTTCCAAGCAAACAATGCGAGGAAAACTGGGCAAACAAAACCAACAAGTTTTTCGGTCGTCACCCATGCAAATGACAAAACAAACTCATTGGCGTTCGGGCAAAAAAATAAACATGCACCGCAAATTGAAAAGAAAAACCGATCGTAAACAAAGCGCTTTGAATCGGTTTGCACTGCCACCAAAAGACCGCCCCTCCTGCCACGCCCACCCCCTCGATGCAAAAGGAAAGCCAAATAAATAAAACCAATGCAGCGGAAGATGAGGAGCAAATATTTGTTACCCTAGACACCTAGGATTATGATATATTAGTACTGAAATATTGGGGACATCTTTTATACATATTCAAAAATAAACATCTTTTTCTTTTTCTTATAAAAAATACATGGATATTCAAAATAGAAATAAATATATTCCATTTAGAAGCAGAAATATTTAAAATACTAACTTAACAAAAAATTTTGAGTAAAAACCTACTCTATAAAACTTAAGAGTTTATTAATAGAAAAAAATAGTTTGTGTAAAAAAAAAATAAACAACAGATTAGCAATACTTTTTCCTATAAAAAACATGAAATTGATATTCTGAATAAAAATAAATATATGCCTCATAAAAGTAAAAATATTTAAATAACTTACTTTAAAAAAAAAGTTAACTCATGAGCTTATTAATAGAAAAAAGTAGTTTGTGTTAAAAAAGTTTGTACTGAATAATTAGATTTATAAAAATATTACAATGAAAATTTTCAGATTCTAATGCATGATAAAAACAAATTGACTGTTTTATGAATTATATAGCAAAGGCAGAATTTCCAACGTTTAAAAATATTTTAAACAAGCACATTTATTGGAAATACCATTTTGTTTCAATTTAAATACCAACAAATTGTACAAACAAACTCCACTACAAACCGCTCATAAAGATACCCTCTTTCAATGAAATAGAGTACACAACTAAGCCAAACATAAATCATAGAAATTATGAGCAAAGAAGGAAGAGGGGCGGCGTTCCAAGCCGAACAATTTTCCATTTCATATCAAAAGCGCCTCGAGGAGGCACCACCAACAGAGAAAGGAAAATGAAAAGTGGCCGAAAAAAAAATAGTTAAGAAAAACAAGAAAAGTCAAGAGCCCAGAGGAAAATCGGTGGGGAGGAGAAGGAAAGGAGGGGTTCACTCGGCTGCTTTGCTGCCTACTGGAAAAACTCGTTTTACATACAAATCGTGGTGATAAAGCTGGCCATACGCGCGCCCAAGAACTCGAAAGAGCCGCCTCGCTGCGTCCGCCGTGGAATACGGACCCCGTCTATAGCTCCGGGTCCCATTCCGGACCCAAATCCGGCACCCATTCCGCCTCTAGCACGGATTCGTGGGCGTGGCACTGGTGGAGCAGCTGCTGTTGCTTTTGCACCATGTTTTTTTTGCAGTGTTTTGTGTTTACAGTAGTGTTTTTTGTAGTTTTCAGTTTCATTTATTAAAAACACCCAGAAATCGTAGAAATTCGTAGAAGTAGAAAGAAAGAAGTACAAGTAGAATAAAAAAACGGGGAGTAGATTGGAAGAGAAAAGTGTTGTGGAAAAATTACAGAGAGAAAGACCAACGAGACTTTGGCATCGTAATATACAAAATATGTGAGTGGGTACATAAAACAAGAGATAGAGATAGTACACAAGTGGTTAGGAGAAATGGTAAACAAAATTTCCCATCAAAAAGTCATAAAACCTGGGAATAACGAACTTGAAGATGTGGCTCAAACGAAAGATCTTTGAATGGTTTAATTGAAAAGTGCGTGGTGCGTGAGGTGCGTGTAATGGATGTGATGTAGCTGAGGTGCCAGCGATTTTATTGGGGAAAACTAGCCATCAAATTGATACGACTATGCGTATCTAAAACTTTATCCCATTGGCTACTGTCTTTGGATGTCAATGGTGTCTGCCATAAAAGCCTATCAAATGTGAAAAGGCATCTGGCAAGGCAATAAAAAAAAAAATTGTATAAAAAATATTATTAGAGGATTATCTAGAAAAAAATTGATATTAATTAGGGTCATTTCTACCTTATTTCATATCAATGAAAAGCCGCTATGACTAATGCCAAATTTATGATTCAAACATATCATTTTGATAACTTATCATTTCAAAAAAGTAAATAAATAAATAATAATACTGTTTTAAAATATTTTTTTAAACAAATAAGATAACAAATAAAATAAGATATTCTTATCAAAACGATATGAATGCACATATTAATCTGATCTTTTGTCAATTTTTTTTCTCCAAACTCTACAAACTTTTAGTTTTAAATCCATATGTACAAACCGAGGGTTTTTCTAAAATAGTTGTAAATATATAAATTAATTTTCTAGATTTTTATGTCAATCCGTTCTGGGTGGCATTTGCTACTGACCGTTTTTTATAGGTCCTATTATATTAGTTCAGATTTTATGTATAAGGCAGTTTTACTTGTGTTGCTGATCACTATTCTCACTAGTAAAAACCGATACTAAAATGTAAGCATAAAAAAAAAAATAGCTATACACTAATATTAAAAAAAAAAGCTTGTAAAAAGCCTTTAAAATCAACCATTATTCAGCCAATTTATGGCGCGCCTATAAAAAGCTTCGCACAAAAATCCCTTGTTAGATTCAAAAGCATTACGCATCGGTGATAAAAGATATCTGATTCATATTCGCCAGCGGCAATTAAGTCATCTACGAATTTTCCACAGACGATGAAAAACTAACGATCCAAGAGATATGCAGCAAGTTGAGGATATCGAGGGAGCGGAGAGGGTGTGGCTTATGTCTTTTCTTTTAATTAATTCAATTACCAAACAAACGTTTATTGACTTTGATACCCGCGCTCTCTACGTCACGACAGCAATTTCGAAGCCTAACGACTTGAGTTTCAACCGCCGATGCGTTTGGAAAATTGCCTCCAATTAAGTTGGGGGGGAAAATGCATTGGTGAGAGAGTTGGTGATGGAGACTTTTGATGACAACAAACCGAAAAAAATGCGATATGATTGAGAGGGAAATCCAGCGAGTGAAAACTCACCTTCCGAGGGTGCCAGCATTTTGACAAAGTTGTCGGGAAAAACGCCCACTTTGCCGCGGATCTCTCCTTTCCACCAGCCTTTATCGGGCAATTCCGTGGTGATCACTGTGATAATGTCGTCCACTTTAAGCTCCAGTTCATCATCGTTTTGCGGGGCGTAGGGGAACTCCACCCGGCAGAATTCCCGCTGCGGTTTGGGTGGCAACATTGGTACAACTGCAGGTGCTGCTGCTCCAGATCCAGATCCTCCAGATACCGATCCCGAAACTATGGCCGCTGTTTCCGCTGGAGCTGAAGTTCCTGCTGTAATTACTCTGCTCTTGGTTGCCTGCTTGGCTGTGGAGTTGGTGGTTGCGCTAGTGGTTCCTCCTCCTCCTCCTCCAGTTGAAACTGTGGATGTGGCTGCCACATTCGCCACATTTGCCACATTCGCCGCCTTGGACGTCAGCGACGATGTGGTCACGGTGGCGCCGATTGTCGGTGGCCGTTTGGAGGCCAAAATGGGAGACGGCTCGATATGTTGCACAAAGTTCGATGGGAAGACGCCGACTTTGCTGCGCAGACGACCGCGCCACCAGCCTTCCTCGACCTAAATGCGAAAACAGAGTGGAAGAGCAATGAGTGAAATGAACAGACTGAAACCGAATGTACTGCACTGCGAGAAAATGAAGAAGGTTCTAGGGGTTCTATTTGTTTTGGTATTACTACACAGAAAAAAAAATCGATATGAAGTAGCATCAATTCTACTTTATTTCATATCAATAACAAGCCGATATGATTTATGTCAAATTTATGATTTAAACATATCAACTTGATATTTTATCATATCATATGAAATACCAAATTTAGTATTTTTTAAACAAATAATGTAAAATAAAGTAAACATAATCTTTATTCATATCAAAATGATATGAATAACTTGATCTTTAAAAAATATAAAACTGACCAGCACATATCAATCTGATCTTTTGTACATTTTTTTTCTGTGTAATTAAAATACTAGGTATTATAAATTCGATTTTATGTGATTTTTAATTTAACAAAAATTATTCTCTAAAAACTATTATATAAACCAATTTAAATTTAATCAAAAAACACTTTGATTAGCCTTATAACTTTTTTTTTTTGATAAATTTATTTTGTAAGCGATGGCGCTTAAAAAAAAACAATGAAATAAAATGAAATAAAGAAATAGAGATAAAATGTTTGGTTTTTTGTTCGGTTTTGAAATATCTTCTTTTAAGGAATTTTATATTTTCAAAATTATCAAAAAAGCTTTGAGAGTAAAACAAACAAATGAGTAATTATAACAAACACAATTTCAAACATTCCTGCCTTTCTCGCAGTGCAGAACGAATTTCAATTTCTATTGGCCCAATAGGTTAAATGGGGGTAGCAAACCCCCGCTTAACCCCCCTGTGACCCTGCGTATACGCACCTCCCCTAGGAATTCAATGACATCACCCACGGCGAGCGTCAGTTCGTCGTCGTTGACTTGTGTGTAACTGTAGATGACTTTGCAGCGGCGATTCGATGTCGCGGATTTGTCCCTGAATTTTCGGGAGGAACAGAATGTAAATTCAGAAAAATTGCGTCATTTAAAAGTGGGCCAAAATGGACGAACCTCAGTTGCACGGCTGTTGCCTCGTCGATATGGTCGCCACTCCCAGCGGTCCCGTTGCCATTGCTGCTGATTCCGGACTCCAGCACGCGGACAAAGTTATCCGGAAACATGCCCGTGGCCCCGGAGGACTTCAAAGTGCCCTGCCACCAGCCGCCGGGCATCTGCTTGATCCGATGGATGATGGCACCTTTCTGGAGATCCAGCTCGTCCGGCTCCTTGGCCGCATATTCATATTCCACTATTGCACAGACTGTAATGAAAAATAATAAAGGATTAATGATATTGAAAAATTTATAAATTAACAAGAAATTCAATGATCTTAATACTCAGAAAAAAAAAATGGATATAAGATCAGATTGATATGTGATGGTCAATTTTGTATTTATGAAAGATCAAGTTACTCATATCATTTTGATATTATTTTACATTTCTTGTTCAAAAAATACTAAATTTGGTATTTTATATGATATGATAAAATATCAAGTTGATATGTTTGAATCATAAATTTGATATAAATCATATCGAATTTTTATTGATATGAAATAAGGTAAAATTGACCACATTTCATATCGATCTAATAAAGTATCTAATGAGTAATTTTAAAGAGATATCAGAAGTTAGTCGCAAAATGAGTTACCCAATTATGGCATACAAACATGTCATGTTTGTGCAAATATTTACAATAGTATCGGGTTGCGCAACGTTTAACCTACTCTAATACCCATCTATATATACATTCGTCCCCTTCTGAAACGTGACATTTGTGTTTTGCTTTTCCCGCTTTTGGTTTGCCGATGCCGCTGAAAAAGGGTCATTCCATGTGAAACGTGACAGGTCAATTTGGGTCAAATCTCATAATCAAGCGAAACTTTTTTTTTCGATAGAGGATTGAAATATAAGGATGGGTTTTTTTTATTTTTTTTTTAACTCTTACCGTTTATTTTTAAAAAATATTTTTTTAATTAAGCTCCGATTTTTAGGATATGCAGCTCTTGAGACTCGTTTAAGTTATTTTAATAATTCCAATGCCACTTTGTGGCATATCTTAATATCTTTCAGAAAAATATTTATAAAAATTTTTAAATTTAAAATTAAGTATTTTTTAAGAGAATTTAAAATTAGAAAACTTCTGTACGCCGGAATACACGCGGTTTCCGAATAAAAAAATTATCCCCATATTGCTTCATTAATTCTTCACAAAGTGGTAAAATAAAATTTTTGTAATCGCAAGACGTACTAGTAAAGACAGCGATTTTAGTTTAGCGACTTTGCATCAAGCAACTACAGCGCAACGTGTAAGAAAGGGAAAGCGCTATTCCTGCTCTGCCGCGCTCGTATTGCTGTGCTCTTCTTACACGTTGCGCTGTAGTTGCTTGATGCAAAGTCGCTAAACTAAAATCGCTGTCTTTACTAGTACGTCTTGCGATTACAAAAATTTTATTTTACCACTTTGTGAAGAATTGATGAAGCAATATGGGGATAATTTTTTTATTCGGAAACCGCGTGTATTCCGGCGTACAGAAGTTTTCTAATTTTAAATTCTCTTAAAAAATACTTAATTTTAAATTTAAAAATTTTTAAAAATATTTTTCTGAAAGATATTAAGATATGCCACAAAGTGGCATTGGAATTATTAAAATAACTTAAACGAGTCTCAAGAGCTGCATATCCTAAAAATCGGAGCTTAATTAAAAAAATATTTTTTAAAAATAAACGGTAAGAGTTAAAAAAAAAATAAAAAAAACCCATCCTTATATTTCAATCCTCTATCGAAAAAAAAAGTTTCGCTTGATTCTGAGATTTGACCAAAATTGGCCTGTCACGTTTCACATGGAATGACCCAAAAGTAAAAGTTACATGACACTCCATCTACGGAACGGGAATAACAATTTATGTCGTGGGCGATGACAAATCACGGATCGTGTTTTGGGACTCCATCTCCACATCGACATCCACATCCACATCCACATCCATCAATCAAACAATCTGTCGTATATGGGTCACTGAGTACTTGGCACTCCGGCATAACTGATTATTCCCGGACGATAATTTTCAATCTTAGCTTGAATGGAGTCATCCAGTGCCACTCTATGATTATCAGGGAAGCATTAAAATTCATGAGTAATCTTAGAACCATAAGAAAGTCGAAATTTTTTAGAAGAATGTTACTTAAATAAAAATATTTTTACAAAATAAAATAAAAAAACAAATATTTTTTTAGATTATAAATAAGTACTGCAAGTATATTTTTACGCTTGATTTCAAGAACACTGGTTCTCAAAAAAGTAGGAAAAAAATACTAAAATCAAACAGATTCGCTCTTGATTTTTCTTTCTTAAGTTTTTTCAATGTATACTAATGTAATTTAACCATTGAAAGTTGCCAAATCTAATAAAAATAATTATCCATTCCCGATTAAATTTCCCAGTTTATTTTCAAGATTATCCATGTTCAATAAAATCTTCAAGCCTCATCCAGCACAAACCAACCACTTCTTTGCCAAAGCCTTTTAATGGAAAGCCATTAACGTTGAGCATGAACTTTCAATTTCCATAAAACTAGTCGTTAGAGGCTTCCCATAAACACACTTCTTAATCATCAGCATCTGCTTTAAGCATCCCGAACAAAATACATAAACAATTTGTCATGACGCATGCCAGAAAACAATGAGACCATGACTGACTGACATTTTATTAAAAGCCAGCATTATAAACTATATTTGCGCCGAGTCGCAGAAGGCGACAGCTTGAAAATGTAAATTATAAATTTAAATAGCCACAACGTTGAACTTATTTGGCTTTGGAGGTTGCTGCCCCCGCACGATTGACTCAGTTTTGTATTTATTTCTTGTTTCTTTCGAGTGTTTGGATGCCGTGTCTAATTTTTGATGGCCTGTACATATGAATGATGGAAATACCCTCACGGAAGACGAAAAACAACGTTGTTTATTAAATGGAAAGAGTATGGAGGCCTCTTCAGGGAACTTGAATGCATTCGAAACACTTATTGGCTTAGGAAAGGAAAGAGAAAAAACGAAAAACGAAGGGGGCCACAAATAAACAAACAACATAATAATAAATTCCTAGGCTACGTGATGTCGTTTGGATCGACACTTTTATATGGGTCAGTTTTATGGAGAGGAATTCTTTATCAAATACCAATTCATCAGAACTCGATGGGTAATGTGCGAAGGAAAATTGAAAATTGTCATTGGCTGGCCAACGTTTAATGGGTGTAAAATCAGCCATTGAAGTTGATCGCTTGATGGCATTAAAGCGTCTCGAAGTGCTTTCCATTTTCCGCTCGTTTCGATTTAGCTCATAACATTTCTTTTAATGACAGGGGCTTTTTTTTCGAGGGGAGATGGAGCCACCAACATTGAAGTGGCTGCCAATCGAAAACCAAAGCAGTTTCGTCAAGAGCGTAAAGTAATAATTTCACTCCAGTTAAAGTCGCAATCGCAGTAGTTTCAGTTCCAGTCTGGGATCGAGATTGAGATTGAGATCCGGCGATGAAGTGGCAAAAGTGCTGCAGCAAAAGCCAAAGCAACGCAATAACAACAAATGGACAAACAGACAGACGGAACCATCAAAGTCTTTAGAGAAAAGCTTGAAAAACAAAAGACAGCTGGCGATGACACTTAGATCGTGAGTTCTGGTGCAAAGTCAGCGATTTAAATAGTAACCTTAAAAGTGATTAATCTAATTAGTGGCTTAAAAGGTTTTAAATAATTTAAATAAAATTTTAAATATAAATAATTAATTAAAATACAAAATATAAGCATATTAATTAAAATATTATTTGTATAATTTAATTAAGTTATAAAAATAAAAATGTAATAATTAATTTATATTTTACAATTTTTTTTTCTCTGATGTTGATCCTTGAAAACATTTTATAGCTTTATTTACGTTATACAAATAATATTTTAATTAATTTATTTATATTTTAAAATTTATTATAATTATTTAACACCTTTCATTTAAATTAATTGATCTAAGTAAGAATTAATTTATTAAATAAAATAATAAAGAAGGAGTATCCTTTTGTAATAAAATTAAAATTTATAAATCGAACTATTAAAAGTGAAAGTAAGTTTTTTTCCAGAATCTCTCCCATATTTAAGGGTTATTAATTATTCTATTAACAACATATCCGTGTCACGCTTGCATCGCCGCCAAGTGCCAATTTGTATCTAGGCCAACGGCAGCGGCAGACTGGCCCGTTCCTATCTTGGTATCCGAGTATCCGAGTTTACGAGTATCTTTGTATCTGAATGGGCAAGTATCCGAGTTCGTGAGTGCCTTAGCCACACTGTTTAACCTACGCGACTGTAAAAGGCAAACAAAGCGACAGCCAAATGAACCTTTAATGCGGTTTTTGTTTTTCAAACGTTTTTCATCTTCCTCTCTGGCGGCGAGTAGCCGACGCTTTTCTCTTTGTTTTTCGCTCATATGTTGGGTGCGCTTGAATAACAATAATAACCGACCGCAAAGCGCGCTGAATGAGTGGAAAGAATGGAGGGAGAGTGTTGAAAGAGGGCCTAGAATGGGCGGTATGCAGCTGCGAAATGAGCCGCTTCTGGGAAAGCTACACAGAAAAAAATCTAAGTCATCTAACATAATATAATTTGATGATACAAAATATTTGTACACCCAAAAAAAAAACTTGAAATGAAACGATGATCGATTTTACGTTATGTGGTATCAATATTTACTTGATATTATCGAAATGTAAAAAACAAGTCAGTTCGAATTTCGAATATTTCTTTCTCCCTCGCACTCGAATCTCCAAAAGACCCTAAATTTACCATGCGCATTTCGATTTAACCGCGACGGGTTTTTTTTGGGTGTATAAAACAATCATAAATCCCATAAAAATAATAAATATTATTGATCGATTAATTATTCCAACGATACAAATTTTTTTCTGTGTACAGAAAATGGTGAAAATCTGGCGCCAAGTGGTGGAAAGCGAGGAAACGCGCACCAGAGTCGTGTGAACAGCAGCCTGATGAAAGAGCCGAGTGCCGAATGGGAAAACCAAATGTGTAAATGTGTCAAAAGCGGAGAAAATCGCATGACAGCCACAGCCGACAACTGCCGCCGCCAGAGGGCGTGTTGGTCGTCATGGACTTGTGGGTGTTCGGGTGTTTTTCTGTTTATTTTGTATTTTTTTTTTGCTTTGTAACATTGTCGTAAATCTGATCATTGCGATATCGGGTTTTGTTGTGAAGTCAGCTTCCCCCAATGTCAAACAGCACATCATGTCCGCCATAAAGATATGCAAATCGGTTACTGGATAGTTAAAAATATGGCGCGAAAACGAGTTACGGTGTGAGGTGTTTTTTGAAGAGCAGAAAATGCGATCTAAAATATGATCTTCATCAAAAGGTTGCAATCAAAAACTCTGCTTTACCCTACCTTTAAATCACACCTTATCACCGCATAATAAACATTTTTATAAATTACACATACTTCTCGTACAATGTGATATACCCCTACAATTTTTATTATTGTAGCTTCCCCCCTCTCATCTGCATTCTCCCCCATTTAAACAAAGTTCAACTGATGCATCCCAAAGATTACTGAAACGGGTAAGAGATCTGCATAAAACATGTAAAATATAACCTGTAACCGGTTCAGTTGAGCAGCTGCATTTATTTGCTGGTGGCCAAGGGTGCGGCAAAAGTCCCAAAGTTCCGTTCAAAACAAACACCTCCAACAAATAACACCCCCTCCCCTTCAAGCTAACACCACCCCCTCTGCCCACACCCCTTTGAGGTGAGCAAACAAGAACATGCTAATTGGTTTAACTATCGGTTTTGGCTGCCTTTGAATTTCGGTTTTGCTTCGTTTGGCCTCTGATACAGAGAAAAAAAAATCAGATACAATTATAAAACTAATTATATTATTTTCAAAAAAATTTCAAAAAATAAATTTGATCACATAAAAAGGAATTCAAGTGTTGTTTTATTATTATTGTAATTACATTTTTTTTAAATATTATTAATAATATTATAATTAGTTTAAATATTGTTATATTAATATTGTTTTCTGATTCTTAATTTTTATCACAAGAAACATATTTTTTTCTCTGTGTATTTATTCCAAAGGTGCGATGTTGGCGGTGGGGGATCTGCCATGAACCGTAAACGGTAAATTGCCTTTGCGTGAGTTCGACTTTTAAATATGCAAGTCCAAGTCCCCGAGGTTTTCAGAGGTTTCCAAAAGGGGAGAAGCCAAAGAAGGGGTTATCCATCCATCCACATACATAAGTGAGTACTGCGTTGGTTCAGTTAGTGAGTTCACTGCAGATATAGTGAGTTAATGGAGCTGACCTGTGTGACTGCCTGTTTTGCTTTGGGGGCGGGCTTCCAACTGGAAACCGGGCTTGACCCGGTTAAAACTTTTATTTGTTCTATTTGGGCCAGCAAGGGGAGTTTAAGTGCTAGAAGGCAGACACGGAAGCGTTGGCTAATGATGGGGAAATGTTTGATTTGGAACTTAATCAGCTCTTTTTAAATGGGTCAGAAGAACAAAACGAAACTCATATAAAATATCTGTTTAGGTTGAAAAAAGTTGAACACAAAGATCATATATTTCAAAGATCGTAAAAGTTATAAATTGGTTTTATGATTTTCTACAAAATTAAAAATAATAAAATAAATGTAATTTTTTAGTTTCTAGTCTAAATACAAATACTTGTTTGAAATTAATCGTTTCACTAATCTCCTTAATTATTATAAAATATTTTCTCTATAAAATCTAAAATATTTAAAATGAATATTTATAGAATTAATCTACCGAACTCATTAAATATTTTATAGTTGCTCCATTTTAATATTTTGTTCTGTTATTTATTTTCAAAAATCCTAAAATTCTTTAAATCAATGTATAAAAATCGTGCATGACTTCCCATAAAGAAATACCTTTTTGAGCAGCTGCTTTACAATTTGTAAAGGTCTTAGGCCAGTTACCAACCCTCATTATAATTATTTTGTATGCAGGTCAGGTTCTAAGTTCCAAAATCAATTCCAGGCCCCAGGAGTCAAAAGTCAATTTTTCCTTTTTCTACTTTGTCGTCCGCAAAAAACAAACAAACACTCACACATCCTTATGAGCCCAGCCCACCCAGGTGACCTTGACTTATGAGCTTTTGCTGGCCCTTGAAAAAAACTGAAATAAAAGCAATTGCTCAAGTTCAAGGCCGCAGATTGCGTGTGAAAAAAGAAAACAGAGGCACTAAACTAATTCTTTTGTCGCCAAATGAGCTGCATTTCAATTGGTTTTAATTGGGGGAAGCACACAAAGAAAAAGAATAACAGACGAGTGTAATTATGAGGGCCTTATGCACTAAACTCTCTATAAATTGACATTCTATGAATCACTGTTAAGAGGGCTTTAACTTTGCTGATAACTCAGGGGGACGACCCTTATCGATGGAATCGAACACTGCAGAGCGATAAACAATGGGTGGCATTCACATTCGGGTTCGATTAAGTCATGGCCGAAGGTGTCGTCATTGACACGCGTGACCATTTGGAAACACCGGAAAAATATGTAGATTTTATAAAAAAAAGGGGGGAAACCCACAAAAAATTCCATTAAAAAAAAAACAATTTTAAAATAAACCATAAGAATTGCCGTTGGCTTTTATTACTGCAACAATAAATATTTTCAAGAACGATTTGAATAAAAAAGCCGATATGATTAATGTCAAATTTATGATTCAAACATATCAACTTGATATTTTATCATTTCATAAAATTTATAAAAATACGGTATAACAAAAACAAAATGTAGTATTTTTTGAACACATATTGTAAAATAAGATCTTTATTCATATCAAAATGAAATTAAATTATATTAAATTATCCTGCACATATCAATTTGATATTTTGTCAATTTACTTTCTGGGCCTGTTAAATATTTAACAGAATTTTTAAGTTCTTTCAGTGTATCCCAACCAATCTCATTTCCTTGATAAAGACACTTTGTTTAATTTCTCCCTTCACAATAAATTTAAAAATGATTTTCAAGTGTAGACCCTCTTAGACGGGAAACCACTTCACCCTTGACCATCATTTGAATGCATTTCCATTTCAATTGAATGCGGCACAGCTAGCCGATGGCAAACGAAGCATGGAAAAGCTGACCAAACGCAAGTTTCAATTGAAAAGCCTTGCCCCAACCCCCCACCGCCTTTGCCAAGTTTTTCCCCCTCTACGCCCATGTGATTTGTGTGGCAATATGTTGCGGCGATCGCTGCTTAATTCCAAAGAGTTTACGATGGAAAGTGTTTAGGAGCAGTCATCCCATTCAAACCATCCATCAGCAATTGCAGCTGATGAGTTGTGCATTAGCCAAATGAAATGGGGAAAATAAAATACAAATGTGCAGCTGGAGGTCAAGAGAGTCCAGCTGATTAAAGCGGCTTTTCCGAGGGGTTAGGGTTACTTATGATTGAGAAATGAAGAAATGTTAAAAAAAGTACAAAACATTTCTTAAATAAATTGATGAGGAACATAGATCGACATGTTCTTCAATCGATGGAATATACACAGAAAAGAACTGACAAAAGATCAGATTGATATGTGCTGGTTAATTTTACATTTTTTAAAGATCAAGTTATTCATATCATATTGATATTAATAAAGATTTTGTTTATATTATTTTACATTATTTGTTCCAAAAATACTTAATTTGGTATTTTATATGATATGATAACATATCATTTTGATATGTTTGAATCATAAATTTGACATCATTTATATTGGCTTTTTATTGATATGAAATAAGGTAGAATTGACCCTATTTCATATCGAAATTTTTTTATATTAATTCCAATGTTTCAATGAAGAACAAAGTAAACACAAGTAAACAAAGTAAAGACCTTAGAATTCTTTGGAATCCACTGCATTTAATCTCCTCGAAGAGCCATTAGAAGCGAGGCCTTGGAGTTCATTCAGGTCTTATCAGTTCATTGATATGAAATGCCATATAGTTTACCCAATGAGGGGACCCGCATATTTTTCCTCCAAACATAAAGATAAACGAAAAGAGGCGCAGGGCAATTCAAGTTGATTTCTAGATCGGAAAACAAACATTGAATAAACTTGGCATACTTTTCTCTTTTTTTTGAATCCCTTGTCAGGGACGGAAGCATACATACATAATATAGATCGCAGAATGAGCGAGAGAACTCATATCTCTAATTTTCTATTTATTTCCCTACCCTCTTTTTTTGTTTTTGATAAGCCGGAGCAGCAAAAGTCTGAGGAATAGCGATAAGATAGGCGGGTAGGCGAAAAAGCCAGCTAAAATACAATTTTGCCATTCGAATTCGAGGCTGAGTCACCAGAAAGTCACAACTGTTGAATGCACTCGACCAGCAAAACAAATTCAAAAACAAAAGTAAGCTGCGAAAAGTAAATTATTTGCATATCAATAAAGCGGTTCTGTTCGCTTCGCCGGCGACGAAATGCAAACGAGAAATAATTGAAAACAAAATTTAATGTTCTTTGCCTTCTTTTTTTTGTACATTGTACATTCACGATTTTGCCGGGGCATATCCGGCGATTATAATTTGCAGTTATTATTATTTGCATTTTAAGGGAACATTAACATTTTAGTGATATAAGAATCATTATTTTAGCGATATAAGAATCATTCTTTTATGGGAATTGGGAATAATATCGGAAGGATTTTTTATACATCATAACAAAGATTTATTGGGTTGTACAAAAAAGTGTTGCCTACTTATAGACACCTTTATAAGAGATTCCAAATCACTGATCTGAAGTTATTAAATCTGATCTGAAAATATTAAAATTACTTGTTTTAGGTGTTATACAAATTTTAAATCCATTTTTTAAAACTATAGCAAAGATTTATTGGGCATAATTTTAGCATAATTTTAGACACCTTTATAAGAGATTGAAAATCACTTGTGATCTGAAATTATTAAAATTACTTGTTTTAGGTGTAATACAAATTTAAAATACATTTTTTAAAACTATAACAAAGATTTATTGGGTTGTACAACAATTTAGACACCTTTATAAGAGATTGAAAAAAAAATTATAAAAATTACTTGTTATTCAAAGTTACAATCCATTAGTAATGAAAAAAATTTTAAGAAGAATTGGTTTTAAATATACATTTATTTTAAATGAATGCATGATTTTTTTTTAATTTTAAACATTAGGCACCCCTGGAATTTTTAATGTTATACTGCATTCACTTTTAATGAGTGACTCACTCCTTTTATAGATAGAGTATTCCCCCATCGCCGAACGCATGCCCTTAATTCGTTGGCAATTCTGCGAATTGAATGTGACTCATAAGCGATCCATCAGGTCTTACAAAATGAAGAAATATGAGGAATTATAGGCAGAGAAAGAGTTTTATAAGAAGTGGTGGCTAATGGTAATGGGCCAGAAGAGGGCGTGGTCCCCAGAGTTCTTGATTAACCCATTCCGCAACCCACGCAAAAGTCAATTCCAGAAAAAAATCCAGGCGTGCCAAAAGCAATTTATTAAATTGTCAGGAAAGCTTCGTCGTATAAGGAGTGTTTGGCAGCCCCATAGATATGAATATGATAAGATAAAAAGGCAAGCAAAATGTATGGCAAATAAGAAATCTGATAAAATGTTTTCATTTGGCGATTCATTTGTGTTGACCATTGATTGCCATTGTTGCCTGTTTTTCAGTGTTTTTGTGTGTTTTTTGTGTGTTGGCGTTACATAAACGCCAGTCGGAATCACTTAAACACAAGCGGAAGAAAGCAGCTTTGTTTGGGATGCAAATGTAGTAAATGTCGGTATATGTATATATAGAGAGCTGGCCTCTTCCATTGTCTGTCTGAAGTCCCATGGAAATTGTTCATCAAAAGAAATCATCAGTAAAAACTGCTGCGGGTGCGGTGCATATTTTTTTTTTAAGGAGGGGTCTTTCAATCAGCTTCCATTATCAGCTGGCAACATCGGGAAAAAAGAAAAAAAAAATACAAAGGCGATGGCTCCACAATCTTGGGTTCTCTTCATAAAGAAGCCATAACATAACAAGGTTGAAATGCACATTAAGATTTATTAACATTGTCCGGCACAGAGTTCCTATCGATCCCGGATTATCTCTTTATAGAACACTGAACAGTGGCCAAAGGGTCAGAAAAGGGTCGGCTTTTGAACTGATTGTTACACAGAAAAAAAATTGACAAAGGATCAGATTGATATGTGCTGGTCAATTTTTTATTTTTTAAAGATCAAGTTATTCATATCATTTTGATATGAATCAAGATTATGTTTACCTTATTTTACATTATTTATTCAAAAAATACTAAATTTGGTATTTCATATGATATGATAAAATATCAAGTTGATTTGTTTAAGTCATAAATTTGACATAAGTCATATCGGCTTATTATTGATATGAGATAAGGTAGAATTAATCCTATTTCATATCGAATTTTTTTTCTGTGTAGGAAAAATACAATATTATTTATATTTAGGGTTTGTTTCGCCACCAAATTCAAGGTTATATAAATAAGTATCCTATTAACAAGTACTATCAAATTGATTTCGTAAATTTGTAGTTTTAAATAATCAGTAGAGAGGTTTTTAGTATAATAAAGTAAATAAAGCAGTTTGAAATTTAGAGTAACAACTCATGGTTGATAAAAAAATGGTTCATTAAATATTTTTATGAATTTTTAGAACCTAATATTTTGCAAAAAACTACACATTTTATTTATTTCTATTTTTAAAACCAAGTCTAAGCTCCCTTATCATTGCAACAATAGAGATGGATTTTTAATTAGCCTTCATTCAAAGTTGTTTACAAAAGGGTTAATTAAAATGTTAGAAACCGCAATATTTTCATCGGATTTCGCCCTGAATCATAGCTTTTTTTTTTAGCTGACCCGAGAGAGGCAGAGAGAAAATTTCCACTAATTTGCATCGCAGAACATTTGTTCTCCAGTTCCCATTGTGAATTTGAAAAGTTTTCAGGGGGGGTTAAGTGCCGGGCAGCGAAAATGAAATTGATGGCAACATGAAATCATCAAAACGCAGAAATTCTCATTTAAAAGACCTTTTCTTCGGCCAGCCTCTAAAACCGGTTTGTTTTTATATTTTAACCTTTACTACATGTGTTTGTTAGCCAACTTTTGGTTTATTGCTGTAAAAATCGTGGTCGTTAAAAGTGTGAAAATAAACAACAACCGGGCTTTAACCAAAAACCGTTAGTCAGCCACGGGGATTTGATTTAAATTCGAGTCAGAAGGGAAAACAAAAGAAAATCCATGTGTCCTTGGGTTAAGATGACACACCCACCCCGAAAAGCAACAAAAACAAGAAGCGATTTTCGGGCGCACAAAATGCGAATATGGTGAACAAAAGGCAGACGGCGAAAATAGGCGGACCCACCCCGAAAAACTAGGAAAAGTACAACAACAAAAACGGGCAAGGAACTGGAGTTTTCGGGTAGTTGAATCTTGAAATACCCTTTAAGTTGTAAGAATAATTTTTGATTATGATTAAAAGGATTATAATTTGGTATAATATACCTTTATTTTTAAAAAGTAGGTCTTTTAACAAGACAATAACTTGTGAATTTTTTAAAGATACTTTTGATATCCTATAAAAAATCATATAACTAAGTAAAAAACATTTATATTATTTTATAAATGAGTTAAGATATCCTAAAATAATCTTACTTATGTTTCTATCACAATCTATAAATCTAGTAAATAAAAGTTCTATAATATTTGTTCCAAAAATTGGAGTATCCAACTTTTTAAGGGTTTTACAACAGCAGTAGTGTAAAATGTACTAATATTCATAAAAAATAATCTGTTAATATCAATAGATCTTGAAGTCAAGACATTCCATATATCATAGTACCCATTTCTCAAAGGGTATCTAAACTGCAGGAGTGTAAAACTCCCGATATTTATAAAAATATTCTGTTAATATCTATAGATCTTCTAGTCAGTTATTCCATACATCATAATACCCATTCTTTAAAGGGTATCTAAACTGCAGGAGTGTAAAACTTACTGTTGTTGTCCATGTTGTTAACTGATTACTTGGTGGCCAGCGTTTTCAGCAGGTTCAATGCACGGCAGTATTTTCTTTGCCTTCTTGTTGTATCTTAAATACGAGTTTATGAATCACGCGCGTTAACCGCGAAATAAAAAACGGAAGGTAGGAATTACCTAGAATTTTTATATACACAGGTAATTTTTCGACGTGTTTTTTTTTTGTATTTATTTTGACCCTGTTTTTGTTAAATTTCAACAAAGAGCGCGGGGGAAAGAGACGGGGCGAGAGTGGGAGAGAGAAGGAGAGAGCGCATTCAGTTTCGCGTCACGTAGAAAATGCCGCACCGAAATTTTTTTCTTATTTATTTGATGCAGCTCTTTTGTTTGTCTCTTTTTTCGTTGCACTTTTTACTTCTTATCTTCATTCGCTTCCTTTTTCTTATTTGTTAACACGCACTTGCATTTCGTTCTTCTTTCCACTCCCATTCGTATGCACTCTTTTATTTACTTTGCTTTGCTATTGATTTTCGCTTCTGCACTTTGTAACGGTTGTTTTTTCCGAATGCCGAAACACTTTTGAGGCTGCCTTTGCAAGGCGTTTAATTTGGTTTAATTAAATGCGCTTTTTGGCCAGGGAATTGGTAGCAAAATCGGTTTTTAGCGGAGCGAGCGAAAAACGCGAACACGCCGACGAAACACCCACACCACAACAACAACAACAACCGTTCGCTGCGGTGTGACCGTAGCCGGTTATCGGGGAAATCTCCCCTTTTTCGGATAGTGGGGGTGCCAACCGGGGTTCGAAACTGGGGTGGGGATAGCAGGGACTGGCACCTGGTAGGGGGATTCCTCTTAATTATAAACTGTTTTCCAAACATTTTTGTTTTTTTTTGTTAAATAATAATATTTATTCGCTTTTTTTTATTGATTTAAAACTATTTTTAAAAATATCTTACCATTTTCGGTAGATTTCTAGCTCTAAAACTTGTCGCTAATCTTAATTTTGGTAATTTCATAAAATTAGTTGATTGTTTATTTTTATTATCTTATGATCTTATAATCAAAATCGTAATCTATCATTAAACAAGCTTGGAATTTTAACTGTTATTTTAATTTTAATTCAGTTCTTGATTGTTTTGAACAATTTGTATGACAGTTTTTTAATAAATATTAACCCAGAATCTCCAGTTTGCCACTTTAATAGGCTATCAGAAGACCCTTGGCGACCTCCTGGGCTTTTTCCTTGCCCGCCAATTCCTCGGAAATTTTGAGAGCAAATTCATAGGCGGTTCCAGGACCTCGACTAGTGATGAGAGTGCCATCTTTCACCACGTTCTTGTCATCTACATAGCTAAAACAGGAGATATTTATTATAAGGAATCTTATAAAAAATTCTAAAAATATTTAATACCTGTATTTATCAACTAGCTGGGGTTTCATCGACGGATACGAAGTAAGGGACTTTCCCGAGGCGATTCCGTGTTTGGCCAAAACGGTGGGCGCGGCACAAATGGCGGCAATGAGACCTCCGTTGGATTCCTGGTTCTTCAGAATGTCCCCAACCAAGGAGGACTCTCCCATGGCATTGGAACCGCCCAATCCGCCGGGCAAAACCACAACATCGAACTTATCCCCGGAAACTTTGGCCAACGAAGTGTCGGGAAGTATTTGAACGTCCCTCGAGCACTTTACCGCCTCCGCATCGTTCAGCCCGGCAACGGTGACCTTGATCTATCAGAACATATGGTATGATATAGCAAATACTTAGGGAATTAGCAGGATAAGTATAGAAACTCACCCCCGCTCGACGCAGAACATCGGCGGCTATGATAAACTCCATTTCCTCCGCCCCGGGGGCCAAAATAACCAGTGCACTTTTTGACATCTTGATAAAATTACAAAAATGCCTAGAAATCAGTGGAAGACCGTATACCATATATATTTACGATTAAAAAACGCAACTATGAGCTGCAAATATCGATATATTTGAAATTTGAGGCGGGAATCACTGATACTTATACTATCGATGGTCGCGCCATTCGATAGTTTCGAAGTTTTCAAAGCCACAATTCGATAGTATCGATAGTATGTTCATATTTACTTCATTTTTTTCCCATATAAAGGTTTTTTGTTTTTTAAGCTAAATACATAATAACAAAGAGAAAAAAAATCAAAATTACCTTATCATTAACATAAATTATAAGGTAACTTCAACAGAGATCCTAAAAAATTCAGGTCATTTTTGATATAAAAAAAAAGAAAATTATTCTATCCAGGAATTTTTCTGCAAAAATAACAAAATGTCCACATTATTCGCCTTAAGCGAAGTTCTGCGGTTATTTATGACGAGTCCATACATACATTCCGACTCAGTCGAGGTTGCGGGAACACATACAAATTTCGGCACTAATTTTTTTAAATTAGATTCACAAACTTGTCCATGCTTAGAGCCACCACCACCTTTCAATTTAATTTAGCTAAAATGCGCTTTTTTGTTTCGTGTTTTGTTGTGATGTCAGTGATGTGAAAAATGCCCAGCACCATCGATAGCGTCAAAAAACTATCGATGGTGACTCAGAAAGGCAAAAATTCGATATATCGATAGTGCCATCTATACTAACCCTGCTCTCCCTAATGCCCTCTGCTCATTATGAACGCGTCGCGTTTGCATCCATTTACCGTTGAACGCGACCAAATCCCATACAAAACTTGTTGGCGAGGGGTGGGGAGGGGAGGGTGGAAAATTGTCGCGTTACAGGGCTGGAAAGTGAAATTTGTGGTATTTTCCACCACCATTTACCAGCACTATTGACCAGGGATGGCCCAAAACAGCTGATTGTCAACATAAAAGCCGGCAAAATGGAAAACGGAACAGGTAATTTGTTTGTTTTTAATTATTTAATAGTTTATATTAAAGAATTATCTTCACAGAAAAAAGAAAAATGCTGTGGACAGCAGATGCCACCGAGTTCCTCCTGTATTTGTGGGAGGAGAACATGGACGGACTTCGAGGTGTTCGGAAGAACACCCACATATGTATACCAGGAGATGGCGGATGAGATGGCGAGCTATGGCCCCAATGCTGTGGAAAAAATATGCTTGATGCAGGGCGATCGCCGAGGAGCTCAAAAATTTTAACGAAAACACTAGGGGCTTCCAAGAAAGGGTTCTCGAGCTGTTTGAGCGAAACATGCGGGAGTAGACCATATTTGACTGTTAATTAATTAATAATGTGTTTTGATTTATATTTATGTATTAATTACTTGTAATAAGGTTAAAGGGCTGTGAAATACATGAAGAATACAACATTGCCTTATTAAGTTGTCTGGTCTTGGTTTTCATTAAAATGTACTGCAAGAGCGTGGGATGTGGTGCTTGCTTCCAGCATTTGGGCAATTTGTCCACACATATTTATTGTGTTCAAATGCTGTTCTGAGATTGTATTTATTAGTAATAAATTATTTAAATCCATTGTTTACTTTAGCTCGCAAATGACAATAGCAGAACAGCTGTTTCAGACGCGTTTGCCAATGGAAACACCTCCCGTCCGCCTATCGCGTTGCCAATCGAAAATACCGAAAAATACCGAAAAAACCTCATAGTGGAAAAATGCCTTAAGTGCGTCCTTTTTTTAATTTGTTCTCTCTCTCTAATCTCTCTCTTTGTTAATCTCTCTCTTGTTAATCTCATCGAAAACATCGACGTTTACCTGTAATAGGCGCGCAACCTTCGTGGCTCCACCGTTTGAACCTTCGTGGCTCGTGATATTTCTGCGTAAAAGAGCGTCATTCGAACTGTTTGTTTTTGGATTTTGTTTTTCACAATTTTTTTGTTGACATTTCGTGACTATTATTTTTTGTGACACTCGTATTTTGTATATTGTGAATGTGAATTATAATATAAATAAAATTTTGTATTCTGTGTATACGATATTACTGTATTTCGTTTTCGTGCTGAAGAGAAGACGAAACGAAAAAAAGTGCGTTGCCAGACTGAAAAGTTCAGCTACACGAACTCAAAATTGAGCTCATCTAGCTCAACTGGAGTAAATTTTAACAACATTTTTAAATTTTAGACATTTTTTTAATTCGAGAATTTTCTATAAAATGGATTTAAGAAATTTCGAATATTTCGTTGAACATCCTGAGAAAATGAAAATGGCTCAAGATGCCATTGTAAGATTGAGGGAGCCGGGGAATAAAAACTTAAAGTTACAAGGATTTGTTCACAATTTTGAACCACTTAAACTTTTTGAAAAACCTTTTTATCTTTCCGTGGATGAGATTTTTTTTTCAACGGACCTTAAAGCGCTAGTTATCCTGGCCGCGGCATTCGATGCGTCGATGTTTCACGTCGTATATATCTACACGGTAAGAAATTTGACTTCACTAGAATTATTTTATTTCAAAGGTTCAATCATTTTAATTTTAATTCTAAATTGAACAATAATTTTTGACTTCTTTATTATTTATTAAGTGTAACTACACTTAGAAAAAATATTTACAATTATAAAAATATGATATCACTTAATAAATAAAAAAAAAGTCAGAAATTATTATTCAATTTAGAATTCAAATTATTAAAAAAAATTGTTTTTTAGCTTTCGTTTGGAACTGGCTCCAAAATTACAAAAGAAGTAATCAAATCTGCGGTGGAGAAAGTTCTTAACTTTTGCAAAGCAAATGTGGAGCCCCTTTGCTTTGCAATAGTAAGCGACGATAACCCAACCAATCATTTGCTTAAATGTTTGAGCGTGCCGCACTTAATTGATAAAAGGCATTTGGCGGACTTGCTTTTTGAAAACGATAGCATGAGCGATTACGTCTTGCAACGATTATACTGCGAAACGTTCAAGAAAGCAACGTTCAAAAGCGCTCTTCAAAACTTTAAACAAGAAATTGAACAGTCTGACTTTCAAAAAGAAAGTGTGGGCCGGGAAATTCGGGCTATGGACTACATTTTAGGAGCAGTCTTCAAGGATAACGCCCTGCAGACTTTTAATTTCTTATTTATAAACAATGACATCATCGAGAGGCTTGGAAAACGCTGGGCCAATATATTATCTACCAGCTTTGCCTCTTCGCCGAGCACTTTAAAAGCTCGAATGAATTTTATTATGGTCCTATTGCAGACATACTAACATTCAAGTAAGTAAATTTACTTATAAGCACAGCACGGTTGCCAATTTGAATAAAAAATAACCAAATCTGGCAACCGTGCTCATAAGCCTATCGCACCGTGCAATAGGCCCTAATCCCAATTAATACACTTCGTAAAACATAAGGAATGAAATATGAATAAAGAGTGGACAAAGTGAAGTGGATAAAGTGAACATTATGCGGCCGCTAACGATAATTAAAAATTCTGTTGTATTAAATATAAGCAATAATGACGACCCGGTAAAAACAATTCAAAAAAACAAGAAAAATTTAAAAGCTGCTAAAACAATACAAAACATTTTGAGACAGCAAAATGTGCAAAAAATTAAAACAAAACAACTTGAAACAAAAAGAAAAGAAAATCCCAAAAAAATTGATACAAAAAGAAAGAAAATTCGAGGAGAATATGTAAAAATAAGAAAAATAAAACCAAAAAAAAAAACCGGGAAATATGTAAAAATTAATAAAAAGCAAAAGAAAAAGCAACTAAAAAAATTCTTTAAAAATAGTGTAAATGATAATGAAAGAGTGAGGGCGAATGAAAGAGTGAGTCCGAATGAAAGTGTAAATGATAATGAAAGAGTGAGGGCGAATGAAAGTGTAAATGAAAATGAAAGAGTGAGGGCGAATGAAAGAGTGAGTGCGAATGAGAATGGTGAGCTTCCGTGTGGATGGGAAGTGATTGAAAGTGTGATCGAGAATGAATGCGTGAATGTGAATGAATGCGTGATCGATAACACAGGCCAACAAAATGGACTTTATTAAAAGGTGCAGGCCTATGGGCATTAAAATATGTTAGTATAGACGTATCTAAGCATATCTGCATACTTAGTTTTCGCGTTTAACGGGTGGTATTTGTGTAATCGCGGTTTGAAAAAAATAGCAACATTTAATGTTTTGATTTAAGATATCTTCGGGGGTCTGTGCTCAATTGTATTAAAACCTATGCCAAAAAATTGCTTAGATGTCCTTCTACATAATTGCATTTAAGGTTCCATCATCATTTGAGTCAATCAAAGCCTATGAGGCATTTAAGTAACTTGTTCACCTCTATTCACAACCAACTTGATGCGGTGAACAGACTAAAAAAAATACAAGGAAAAAGATGTGCCTCAAAATATTGTGCAGGCATCTAGAGGCGTCTTTACCCGAATTTTTGAGATAAATATCAGCCTTGTACGTCGAAGGATGGAATTTATAGAATTTTTTGCATAAGAACGTGAAAATTAACAACTATTTTTAAATCTCATTTTACATAAATATCTGACACATTGGAACAAATTTCACTTTCAATTTGACTATCAGTAGGCGCCGAGCATCGAAAAATTATATTTTCAAGGGCTTAGTATGCCTATTAAAAAGCTCCCCCACAAAATTTTAGGGCTACGCCACTGCTACCTTTAAAAAGCCTACTGTGTGAAATGGTGACAAACTCGTTACGTAAGAGTGACTTAAAAATACTTGTTACTTTTCATGTTCTTATGCAAAAAATTCTATAAATTCCATCCTTCGACGTACAAGGCTGATATTTATCTCAAAAATTCGGGTAAAGACGCCTCTAGATGCCTGCACAATATTTTGAGGCACATATTTTTCCTTGTATTTTTTTTAGTCTGTTCACCGCATCAAGTTGGTTGTGAATAGAGGTGAACAAGTTACTTAAATGCCTCATAGGCTTTGATTGACTCAAATGATGATGGAACCTTAAATGCAATTATGTAGAAGGACATCTAAGCAATTTTTTGGCATAGGTTTTAATACAATTGAGCACAGACCCTCGAAGATATCTTAAATCAAAACATTAAATGTTGCTATTTTTTTCAAACCGCGATTACACAAATACCACCCGTTAAACGCGAAAACTAAGTATGCAGATATGCTTATATACGTCTATATTAACACAATTTAATGCCGATAGGCCTGCACCAAAAACACTGTCGGCCTGTGTAATGAATGGGGGAGTAAGAATGTATGCGTGTTCGATAATGAATGGGGGAGTAAGAATGAATGCGTGTTCGATAATGAATGGGGGAGTAAGAATGAATGCGTGTTCGATAATGAATGGGGGAGTGAATGCGTGAATGAGAACGAATGCGTGAAAACGAACGCTCACGAGCTAATATGTAATCCCAGTTTGCTCACATTTGCCTGTTCTAATGTTTATAAAAACGTAAAGTGCATTTTTAAGTGCAAGAGCTCTAAGGCCTTGCTGGCCGAACAGATCGCACCGGATAAATTCCATTAAACAATTTGTTAATAACGAACTTTATTTTTACTATTGGCCTCAGCTTCATTATGAAGTTCTTAAGAATTTTATTGTTTTTACTTATAAATGACAAAATACAAAATATTTTATTTTTTTATACATACCATTCCACAAGTGGAACGAATTTCAAAAATAATTAAAAGTATCGCCGTAGATTAATAAATGTAATTTAACTTGTTAGTCAAAAAGCTCAGGACGAGGTTCCCGAGGACCTCCAGCCACTTGACCTGGAGGCCTTCCAATATGTCCATGTCAAGTGGACCCAGTGAATCCATTCGCAGGCTCGCTTGAGCTGCTCCCGGATGGCCAACAGCTCCCTTGCCACCTTCTCAAGGCCGCTCTTCGACAGGCGCGGTCGAATCGGATGATCATAGCGAAGATGTTGCTCGGGCGGTATGTCGCTGTGAATGCTTCGAGCATGTATTGTGTGCGGTCGCCCAGATACCGCAGGAAGACATTAAGGTTGCAATTGAGGTACAGGATCAAAACCACCAGGACTTTTCTTTCTTTTCTTACTTTTTCATCAGAAATGCGGCAAAATATTTCACAAAACATTATTATTATCTTCATCATCTTCATTATTAACACTTATATTTCTTGATTGGATCAGCGCCATTATCCCTAATATCATTGAGTAAAACTGTGTTGCGTCATCTCGAAGGATTTCGTATATTTTTGGTCCGTGAGGTGCCATGACTAAATTTACAGACCACTTCCAGTGGAGGCCAACCACTTCCAACGTTTCGTTGTCTGCGTACACTGGGAGAAAGGTTTCCTCCGGGGAAATGGCGAAGAAGCGTCTAATGGCAATTTTTAATGCCTGCAGTCCCGTTCTTGCATTTTGATAGGATTTTAATCAGGGAATAAAACCGGAACCAGAACCGGAACCGGTACCGAGACCAAAATAAAAATTTAATTTCGAACCGATTACCGAGGGGATTCCCTAAACTGTTGAATTGTTGCATTTTGGTCAGCTGTTAATCAGCTGTTCCATACAAAGTCAAGTTTCAGAAATTTCAGCAATTCAACAACCTCGAGGCTGTTGAAAATTTTGTTGAATCGTTGAAAACCAGAGTTGTCACCTTTTTTCTTAAAAGTTAGGGCAACTGTCATATTTTAGTATCACCAGTACGCCATATTTACTTTAAAATCAAGTTAGACAGCTTATTTATAGTTATTCTTACCATGTTAGCAATTTTAAACAGTAACTAACTATAAAAAATCAAATTTTAGGTGTTTAAAGTTCCATGACACTTTTCAACAAATAAGAGCTGTTTGAAAATTCAACAGGAACCATTTAGGGTCGTTCCTTTAATTGCTGAAATTTCCTGTTGAATTTTCAACAATTCAGCAATTCAACAGTTTAGGGAATCCTCTCACCGTATTGCTGGTACCGGTACGGTTTAGGCACTAATTTACTAAATTAGTTAAAAATATTGTTATTATATTATTGAATATTATTGTTTATATACTTCTGAATTTCGAATTTAATTGTAAAAAAAATCGGACGACTATATCATATAGCTGCTGTAGGAAGGATAGAAAAAAATTGTCAACCTAAAATTTTAGCGATTTGTAAATTAATAGAAATGGTCTGCGGGTATATAAGCTTTGTGGGAAAATTTCACTAAGACTAATTTTAGACCAAACTTCTGAAGAATATTTATAAATATTAAATAAATATATAATATAATATTTAGCTTTTGCCGCCTGGTATTGCCCAGCCCTGTGCCAGCGGCGGAATACTCATTATTGGCTTCCTTCAGGTAGGCCATTTTTATACCCTTGCAGAGGGTATTATGATTTCAGTCAGAAGTTTGCAACGCAGTGAAGGAGACGTTTCTGACCCCATAAAGTATATATATTCTTTATCAGCATCACTAGACGAGTCGATCTAGTCATGTCCGTCTGTCCGTCTGTTTCTACGCAAACTAGTCTCTCAGTTTTAAAGCTATCGGACTTAAACTTTCCCAAAAGTCTTCTTTCTGTTGCAGGTAGTATATAAGTCGGAACGAGCCGGATCGGACAACTATATCATATAGCTCCCATAGGAATAATCGGGAAAAAAATGTAAAAAATTATATCTTGGGTGTTTTTGAACCTATAACCTCCTACTTTTGGAAATGCCATTTTTTATCTAATTCTGAATTTCGAATAAATTTTTTTTTAAAATCGGACGACTATCATATGCTGCCATAGGAACGATCGGAAAATTAGTGATTAATAGGTGTTGGAATATTACTCCAACAACAAAGAATTTAAATCATCTTGTATTATATTAAGACTAAAAACTGAAATACTTATACCTAATGTACACCATGAAAATCCTTATAATTAGTTAAGACAAAACTGAAGACTTATACCTAGTTTACACCTTAAAAAGAAACGAACGCGAAATGGAAACATAATATAACTTTAAGTCTTACACAAACACTCGATTGTACGATTCAGAGAATGCGGTCACATAAAAAGCCAGCCGTTTCCGGCGGCCATTAAAACCATCACTTTTGCCTAATCTGGGAACCGACTTGCATGTGTTTTATTTTATCTCGGCTTTGGTTAAACCTACAAACGTGGAAATAAAAGGCAACCCGCGCCTTTGTACACTCCCATAGGAATAATCGGGGAAAAAAATGTAAAAAAAATTATATCTTGGGTGTTTTTGAACCTATAACCTCCTACTTTTGGAACGATCGGAAAATTAGTGATTAATAGAAATTATCTGCAAGGGTATATAACCTTCGGCTGGCCGAAGCTAGCTTCCTTTTTTTTTTTTTTTTAATTCTATTACCATATTATTACCATCGATCAGACTATAAATTAGTATTCCATTATTTATATTGTGTGTACAATATATAAGTAGGATCGGTAATTGTGCATTATGTGTATTGGCGGCGTTCTAGGCGGAATCGCATCCTCTGCTTATTTATTGAAAAATGGCGACATAGGTGCCCATCAAGTTGGACGGTGGGCAAAAACTTCGTATCCAGGAAGTTCTCCAATGGTCAGAAGGTTGCCCTCGAAGGATATGCTCATAACTAACGTCTCCTCACGCCGATACATACGCATCTTGAACGCAGACACCTTCCAGCAGACGCTCTCCCGCGAACTGACAAACTACCAGTACATTAAGGACTTTGTCTACCATAGGTGCTGAAGGCTTTACTATCCAGCTGGTCGCTGGTGGCTATTGTGGAGAATCTGATGAGACACCTAAAACGCAAGCATGAGGATGTCTACAAGGCTGTGGTAGCCGAAAAACGAATTTAATTAAAAGTAACGAGGTCAGTTGGTATATCCTGGGGGTCAACGAGATCGAGACATATTGCGGAACGCTCGACCTAGTTGCGAACGCAGCTAATTTCGAGGTTCCCTTCCTAGAGAGTTAGCCCCGCTCCTTCATTACTGCCCAATGGGGGATTACCTCGGTAAAAATAATATGGCTCTGAGGCAGCAAAATCGGATTTTAAAAATGCGGCTAAGAGCGGCTCGCGCCTCCGCCTCCTCTGCCCCTTTCTCTGTGTTAGAAGCTCAAAACGACAACATGACATCAAAAGCGCTCCTAAAACGAAAATTCTGCACGAATTTGTATAAACTGTGTAAGGAGAGTGGGCTAACTCCCAGAGAGTTTTTTTTTTAAAGGAGCAAATAACCGTGCGATTTTTAAGAAAATACAAAAATTACCAGCTAGTATATTTATATATACATTTTCAAATTATTGGACACACCACCATTTTTAAATAAATAAAATAAACAGAGGAAATGCTGCGGGCATCGCAAAGACCTTATTACTTCTGAAAAGGCAAGCTAAGGGCTTTAAAGTGACCAACCATTAGAAAGGACCAAAATATCATTTACAAATAATATCCATATTCGATATTTCGGACCAAAAATATCATCGATATATCGTTATTTTGAAATATCTTCGTCATCCCTAATTAATTGAAATCAGGTGGGTGACGCGGCTAAGCGAGCACACCATCCCCAATGAGGTTTTCGATAATTAGCCGAAACATCGATAGTCGCCAACATCAATAATATATCACGACCTATCGATAATTTTATCTAATAAAACGCAGCTATGAGCAAGATACATCGATTAACTATCGATTGGGACCTCCTGTTGTCGATTACCTACTCGGTTTAGTCGATTAACTTCGCAATTTGGACCAACATTTTTACATTTTTACATTTTAGACAAAACGCGCATCGAAAATGTCCGGAAAATGCGATTAATCGCAGTCGCAGAGTGAAAAACCGAGTCGCGAGTGGGAAAGGTGGAGAAGCAACAACAAATACCTGCGATTTGTCAACAAAACGCAGAGAAAAACGGGAGAAAAAGAAACGCGAACAAAGAGGCGAAAAGCGAGGAAACTGCGTGGAAAACCCGAGTAAAAGTGGAAAACGCGAAGGAGCCAAGGTAAAGGCGGAAAATGCCTGGTGAAAATGCAACGTTTGCAGCTGGAATTTGCGTATTTTCCAGTCCGAAATGAAAATGCAATATCTGTTGAATGTGCGACTGTGTGTGTGTGTGTGTGTGTCCCAGTGCGTGTGTGCATGTGCGGCTGTGTGTGTGCACTTCCAATTGTCTGTGTGGAAAAGCGAGGAAAATTGCACGGAAAAACGCACAAAAAGCAATCAAAAATGTGCGGAAAAGTGCCTGAAAACGAAATGCGAAATACACACACAAATGCAACAGGCGTCGTATTTACATATTTCGCTCTCGCTCTCTCGTGGAATAACCATGGACGTGTGTGTGTGTGTTTGTGTGGGGGAGAGCGAGGGAGAGAAAGAGAGAGCCAGAGGTTGCTACACAAATCGGATTAAATTCTTCTATCTTCTATCTCTTTCCCACCACTAGTATCTGTGAAAAACTATTAATCTCGAGAAAAAAATATTTAACTTAATTCCAGTGTAAATTGGAATTCCTTTCGTTTTTCCAACGACATTAGGCAAGGTCAATTTATGTTTGTGCCCGGATTTTTTGAAGAGGAAAACCGAAAAACAAAAAGTTAAACACTAATAACATTAATAATAGTACATAATTGTCGCAAAACAACAAAAATACAGACAAACCGAAGAAAAGAAAATACAGTTTAAAATGATATTTAAAATTTAATTTTAATTTAAAAAAAACTACGATAAAACGTAAATTTAATTGAATAAATACTTGTCAAGTTAGGAATACAGTTAAATTTAAAAAAGATCAGATTGAAAAATTAATCAATGAAAATACATATACTAAAATATAAACTTAATTATAATGGTTACTAAAAATATTATGTAAATAATTTTTTTATATTATTTGAACTTTTATAATATTTTGGTGCTATTCCTGGTCACAAATCTAAATCTTGTTTAAAAACTTGACAAATTAATGTAAACGTAATCATTTTTTTTAAATTTATTTAATTTTCCTTTAATTGTTACTAAAAATATAAAGTGAATTATTTTTGTATATCATCTGAACATTTTTAATATTTTCGGTGCTATTCTTAATCACAAATCCAAATCTTGTTTAAAAACATGACAAATTAATGTAATCATTTTTTTTAATTAATCTATAATTGTTACTAAAAAGATACATATAAATACACATTTTTTATATTATTTGAACTTTTTAAATATTTTCCGTCTTATTCTTAATCACAAATCTAAATCTTGTTTAAGAACTTGACAAGTGAATGTAATCATAATCATAATCATATTCTTTTCTTTTTTACTTTTAAAAGACACAAATTTATAACTGAATTTTTTTAAACCAATACTATGGGTACTACAGAATTCCCTACGTAAATCCTTATAGGCAATACGCTCTGTAACCGAGGAAAAAAGCAACTTTGTGACAATATCGGCGGTGTTGCAGCTGCCTCCGATTTCCATATGAATAAGGCGCTCGAACGGCAAACATAAATATGGGGAAAAATCCACGAGAGCAACAACAAAGTAAATGTAAATACGAAAGATGCAAAATGCGAAATGTGGCACAAGTAACTGCAGTGCAACCCATTGTAATTTGTAATTAGAGGCAGCGCCGCCACTTCAATGTCAGTGCGACAATAATTTCTCAGGCGGCTTATTTGTGCTTTAAAAAAAGCAAAAGCACAAAGCAAGAAATAAAAGGGGGCGTGGGGGTTTCGAAACCTCCCCTTTTTGTGAAGTCAGCGTGTCGGCATGCCAGCCGAAAATTCATAAACTTAATTGCAACTTTAAAGGCCGGATGATATGCAAAATGTCTGTGTCATAGGTTATTAAAAACTTCATATTTTTCGGTGGCTAAAATACATTTTTTTTTTTTGTATTTAGGTTTAGATTTGTAGATCTCAAAATTAGTCCTTCAAGGTTATTTTTTTTTGAATTATTCCAGTGGAGCTTTTAAATATTTAATAGGAAATTAAATTTCATTTGTACTTTGTAAAATATTTATTTTTTTTCCCCTCTAATTGGTTAAAAAATAATAGTTTTCAAAAAAATGTCGAAATTCTGTATATTTTTCAAGATTTCATTTTCAAAATATTGGAATGGAATTTTGAGTTCCAGCTTAAATATTTCCACTAACATAAATATAAATCTCAAACAGTAATTAATAAAATTCAAAAATTCTAGTTCAAATCCCTAACAATAGTTTATTTCCATTAAATGTGGTATTAACCATTCCTAAACTTTAAAATATTTGCCCTATTATAAGATATGATAGAGGTGGTGTAATATAAATGTATATCAGCTATCCCCAATTGGAATTCCAAATATTTCCAATCGAATGTTTATAAAACTCAGTATATAGCTGGGATATAAACAAGCCCACAAAAGTTACAACCAACCAACGAAAAAAAGAGCTTGACCAATCTGGTAACAAAAAAACTCCTCCCAAATGTGCAAAATGTTGTTGTCTTTACTACTACTTATACTACTATTGTTGTTTTTGTTAAAAAAAAAACCAACAAACAGCGGCGTCATCGTCAGCGAAGCTGGAAAATCGTTGGGATTCCATTCACATTCCAGCATGCAATTCGCATTGGATTATGTGAGCGTGTTGTTGCTGTTTTTTTTTTTATATTTGTTGTTGCTGCCGTGTACTCTTGCCTCTGCCGACGTCGACTGCGACTGCGACGGCGGCAGAATGGAACAGGTGAGGCTCCATTGGCGTTGATCGTGTGCATTCCACAAAGCACACAGATACACACACACATCGAAAAGCAGAGAGCAGGGCAATAAATACCAATACAGTGGGGCTGATTTTGCTGTTGTTGTTGTTAGCTTTTTAAAAGTAAATGAACGATAAAACAAGAAAAGGAAGAGAGGGGGGGGGGGTGTGTGGAGGGGAGAGGCGGAGGATTGTGGCGAATCAAGGAATACCCTGCAAAAAGGATTATTACAAATTACAAATAAATATGGTATATCTATTAATTATAATTACTAATAAAAATAAACTTGATAATCTAAAAAAATATATTAAATAAAAAGGAAAAGAAATAATTACAACTTTTTTTTAATTTATAAAAACAAAATCAATAACTTTTTTATTTTACTGATAAAATCAATTTTTATAACTTTTCATTATCACATTATCCTAAATGTTAAATTATCTAATTTTAATAATTAAATAAGACAACTACAATTTTAAAAAATGTTTGTGAAATAATTTTTGTTTTCCGAGATATTAAAATATTTTAATTTAATTTGAAGACTCGCAAGAATACGGATATAGTTTAAAATTTAGAAATGGAACGGCTTAAAAATAATCCTATTGATTTTGTCCAATTAATTTATTCCATCCTGGATTATAAAATACTGGAATACTGTTAGAAAATATACAATTTTCCAGGGAAAGGGGGAGTCTGTTGTGGGTGTTCGTTGATCAGCAGCCTCCCTCTATAAAACCCCCCTGGAATTTTGCCCACCCCCCTTTTTCGCCACTGTGGGCTGCAATGCAAGTCGAGCGACGTCGACGACGAAAATGCAATTTAGCTCGTTTTTCTTGCTTGCTTCGATTCCCCCACTCGCCGTCCCTGCCCCACCCCCTTTTTACCCCCCTCTGCACATTTGAAACACGCCTTTGCCTATGTGTGTGTGTGTGTGTAAGAGAGTGGATGAAAAAAGGGAAAACGAAACGAAAACAGAGAGAGGAAAAGCAGCAAAACAGCAGCCGCCGACCCGCCCCCTTTTTTCCGCCTGCTGCCTCCCCCTTTTTCCGCCTCTTTTCCTCCTCTCTCTTCTTCTTCTTCGTCTTCGCCGCTGTGGAATGCGCATTTTTGCAATAATAATCAGCAACTAATACTATTTTTATCTTCTGCCCTGACGCGTCGCACACTTCTTCGCCTGTCCGCGTGTGTGTGTGAGTGAGTGTGTACATGAGTGTTTGCCCCCTGCAGCGTGTTTCTCTCTCGCCGCCTCTGTGCCCCCGCCCCCTCATCCACTTCTTCTCTCGATTGATCTCTTTTGGAGGCCCCATAATTCCCTCGGGATTTTCTGGAGATCTGTGATCTCTTTTTAAAGTAAAATAAATTTCAAAATTCTGATACATTTTTAAAATAATTATTTTTTTTTAATTTCTAATTTTCTAAGTTAAATTAAAATATTCCCAAGACCTTGTAAAGATAATACTTTTTAAAGTAACTAAAAATACTTTAGACTTATAATAAACCTTTGCTTACACAGTGTAATTCTCAGGCGATTAAACACCTCCTTTCCAAGTGTCAAAATAAACACAATCTTGACAAACTAAATGTTAAATCCTAGTTTGCGAAAGTGATTAGAGATAGTATCTGAGAATATTGCGGCAAAAAGAGCGTTACACAACATTATAAATTCCTGCGACTAAAGTTAGGATTGTCACTGTACGGTGATAAGAAAATAGAATAGTAAAAATAAATATTTGCAATGCCAAGATTCCTGTTAAATATTTAAATTAAATAAAAACACGTAATATTTAATTGAAATATTAATATTTTTATTCATTAAAAAAATATTGCTTTATTAAAATCAAAGTTAAAAAAAAAAGTAACATTTTCATATTTAAATATAATAAAAACCGCAATGGATAAAAATCAAAGAGAAAAATATTTGGATTGGATATGAAATCTAGTATTTTCTACGTTTTTTATATCAGTGTACTTAAGGTATTTTATTTCATTTTTTAAGGACTATTAAAGATATTTGATTTCTACAATGCCTCAATTAAAGCTAAATGCGAAATTCTGCCTAAGCGAAAATGGGAAATAAAAGCCATTTAGATATAGCTTTAGATATAAGGCGGCACTCGCTCTTTTATGTGGAGGCACAACTTTGGACGCAATTAAACAATTAAAAATTCCAATAGCGTGGCCGCTTAATAACGCATCAAAATCAAAATATTCCAGCCGAGTGGGAGTGAGATGGCATAGGGAAAGAGACGGAGGATCGCAAGTGAATTAGTTATTTGGATTGTTAATTAGTTATTGAATACACAGTACACACACTCGACTGTTTATTTGCGCAAAAATACTGGGCGGTATGCGTGGAATGCGAAAATTTCCCAACTTGGCACCAAAACAAAAACACATAGGTATATATATGTAGATAGTTATATATCCACCAGGGCCGATCTCTGTTGACATTCGGATTTGGCGCGTGGGGCTCCGAGATATTTACCCAACCAAGATCTATATGTTCCCCCGGCCTGTTATCATCTATGTCTCGTGTACACAACCCCGGCAAATTCACATTCCTTGGCAAAAAGCTAATAGAATAGAATTAAAGTAAAGAAAACAACTTTTGTCAACAGAATAATTAAAACTCATATTTTTCTCCGCTTTTATGTTCGAGTGAATTTACAGGGCAATCAAAATGTTGTTTGCAGATCAAGGCACCGAGAGTCAGTCGTGTTTGAATGTTGACAGATGCCTATGGTTCATTATCTCTAGATATATATGCAAACATATGTGAGTGCGGCGAGGAATGTCAACTATTTAGTGTGCCAACTTTATGGCTAAATTGCGAAATTGGTTATTAATGGAGCCATTAATATGGAAGCAATGTTATTCTAGAGGCCAGACAATTTGTAAAATATTTGGGGGGATCTTTAGTTGAAAGACGAAACTTGAAAACTTGTATCTAAAAGGTTAAATAGAAAAAAATTGATATGATATATGGTCAATTTTACATTATTTTATATCAATGAAATCCGATAGGATTAATGTCAAATTTATGATTCAAACATATTAACTTGATATTTCATCATTTTACTATTATAATATTTTAAAATACCAATATTAGTAATTTTTTTAAAACTATAAACATAAACATTATTCTTTTCAAATCTTTTAAAATATAAAATTGACCAGCACATATCAATCTGATCTTTTGTGAATTATTATTCATCACAATTTAGCATTCAAAACAAACAAATAATAAACCACTTGGGTTAGGAGTCGATTTACTATTATTAAATAAATAAACAGTTGGTTTTATTATGAGTCACCCATTAAAAAAATATATGATATCTGTATTTATGAAATCAAAACCTTTTGTAGATTTTAGGAGTTCATCAGTTTCTGTTATAAAAAAGAATATGAATCTTTTTAACAAACAATCAATTTTTAATTTTCCATTTAAAGTTATAGATTTAAGATATCTACACGGTATTACCCGCTTCGATCACCAAATCTTTACCCCATGTTCGTTGCGTTTCCTTCCTCATTTGCACTTGGCACAAATTCGGCGAAATTCCGTGTTTGTTTACATATCTATCTGTCGATGGCTATTTCATAGTCAGGTGCGCACGCCACGCCCTCTGCCCCCCGAATCCCCTCTATATAGTGTTAACTTAATGGTTCGTCATAAAAATGGGTTTGTATTTGCGTTGCTGTTGCCTTTTTGGTGTTGGGGATTTTTTTTATTTTACATTTCCCCAGAATTCGAAACATGACATAAGAGCATAGTTTATGAGCACCCCTGCCACCTGAATATTTCACTGTTTTCTTTTTTTGCCCTCGATCAGTTGCAACTTTGGGGGCAGTGTGAACCCGAAAATCACTGGCAAAAGGCGTGAAAATCATGCAAAAGAAAAAAGCACTTCCTCCACAAGTTGCGATGGTCATTACGAACAATGAGTGTGGATTTTCCGGGAGCTCTTTAAGACCCCCCTATATTCAGTGACTCACGTCGCTGGCATTCAAATGGGCCGACAAACCCATCAACAGGGCTAAGATAGTGCTGAGTATTTGGACTTTTTTGGCTGACGAAATAGCTATAGTTTTTGGAGAGTCATTAAGGAATTTTAATTGAAATGAATATCGAACAATAGATTTCGAAGAATCTATCAATTTCAATTTAATGCTACTTAAGAATTCGCGCATCTACTTATGTAACTACAAACAAAAAAAAATTGATATAAAATGATGATAGATTTAACTTTTTGTGGTATCGATTTTAACTTGCATATCAAGTAAAGTAAACGTAAAAACGATATTTCGGAAATATCAAATTTACATTAAAAAGGTATACATTTTTTTAAAATACTTCTTTGATTTTACTTTATTTAATATCAATTTTACCAGTCTTTAATGGTAAAAACGTTATATGTATGAATATATACCAGAAATTTACCATAGGAATATCGATTTTAGACGAAATTCATCGCGCAAAATTATTTTTATGAAATATATATCTTAGTGATAATATATTTTTACGATGTATGATAAAGTTTCTAAAATTCTAAAAAAAATTAAAGACAAAAAAATATTTTTTTGGGTTCCTTGGGACATGTTTACTAATAATAGATAAGTTGATCTTGCTCTTAATTTTCCTGGTAAATACTTGAAACCACTCTAATTAAGTTCATTCTGTCTGAGCCCAAAACTTCTGTGTGGGTTTTTTTTAATGAATGGGTCACTTTGAAACCTTGTTTCGCATATAGCGTGTGACAATATCGTTTGATCAATTTTCTCATCCAATTCCCTCGGTCTTTTTTTCGTCTATTTTCAGCTCCAAGTTGGCCGCCATCGATTCGTGCGTAGGATCAATTAAAATTCCGTGAGGCCGAGGAATCAAATCAAATTAAAAATCAACTAATATTTTGATATTCAAATATTCAAATGAAATTCATTCATCGCCTGGGACTTTTATTCGGATCTGCCAACTATTTTCGAATTTGAATTGTGTCTGTGCTGCGGTTTAGCGCAGAATCAGTGATAAAGCAGAAATGTACAAAGAATACGAAAGATCAGAAATCGGAAAAAAATTCAAAATACAAATAAAATGTGAGGAGGAGAAATATTTACATGCAAAATGTTGAGAGAGGTTTTTTGTTATAATGCAAATGTGAAGTGGAAGAATTCCCGGCAGCCCGGCGCGAGTGATAAATAATCCGACGACAAACAAAAGAGCAGAAGCCTACACAGCGAGAAATAACAGTGCCAGTGCAAACACATTTATCTTTATTGAGAGCAACAATATCAAGATCGAGATAATAAAGCATCGTAAACCTTCGCATGCCTTCGCGCGACTAAGTAGTTCATTATAAAGTCTCGCCACAAATAATCAAATGCAAAAAAGTGCCTTCCCAGCCGAGGAAATTCAACAAAGCAAAAGCAAAAGCAAAAGCTACAGCAAAAGCAAACAAATCACAAATCGAGTGGTATAATCTATCTATTTACGTGTATTTTATACAAAACATCCAATTAAATAATAAAAACAAGAGAGCCAACAAAGCCCAACAAAGCCGCTGAAATATTTATTTAATTTAAATTTCTGGCCGCCGATGTGCCCCAGTGTGTGTGTGCTGTGCAAGTGTGTGTGTGTCGAGCATTTTTTGTGATATGAGTGCTAAATATCACAGGGCGAAGAAGCAGCATTATGCATCCAGCGGGCGAAAAAAGGGGCGGTCGCCCCAATGATAAATACACAGCGGAAGCCCTCGAGAGCATCAAGCAGGACCTAACCCGATTCGAAGTACAAAATAACCATAGGAATAATCAGGTGAGCATATGTACATACTATTACTAAGATAAGATAAATCTCTGGATCATTTCCGGTCAAATTCAAAGCTTAGTTTAGTAAATACGCGAATTCTTGAGCATCTTTAAGTTGAAATTAATAATTTCTTCAAAATCTTTTGGGTTAACGAAACGCGAATTCTTCAGCAATTTTTTCTGAGGAATTTTTTCAATTCCTCAGCGAATTCTTCAGCATTTTGGAAACTGCAACCAACACTACTAGAAACTTTCCGCTATTCTTCTATTCATAGATATCCTACAAATAGCAACAGAAAAACAAATGCAAATATATATCATGGATTTGTTAGTTCAGATCGTAGATTTTATCAAATGATGAATGGGTTGATTTAAGAAGATCTTCATTCAGCAAAAAAAGTATTTCATATGGTAAACAGAAAACGAGATATGCAAACTTAGATCAAAGATAGACGCTTATTGACGTTATAACATTATATTTTTGAACAATTCAGAGGTGAAGTTGGTAAATATTTCTTTCAGAATAGACATATCATTTGTTTAAAAAATAACAGAAAATCCTATCATTCGTTTTCCTCTTTGTTTTCACCCAAAATACATAAAACAAATCAAATTTCCACCGCTGACTCACTCAAAATGCTTAATTCAAGCCAAAGAACAGGCTTAAGGAATTTAAATAAACCGTTTAGCTCCATGCCACTCAACATATCTTAGTTAAGCTCGGCTTAGCCCCGCCTCATTCCACTTAAGAACGTCTTAGCTCACGCGTGGAAGTTATGCCATTAAAAACGCTTATCACTAGTTTTTATTGTCGGTCGACAAATGATGCGACAACCAAGACACAAAAGGAGAAGACACGACCACTAATAAAAAAAACTTAACAACCAGATAAAATGCGAGCCACAAAAGCCCCACTAACATTGGAAAAGAGATATATTTTCCAAAGCGTGGGTGACTTTTGAGGTGAGACTGGGAAAGCGCTGCTAACCAGTAAATGCTCTTGATTTTATGCCTTTTATTGGTTGAATATAAAACTGAATTTATGTTAATATATCAATTGGATATTTATTCAGTCAAACTTTCGTATTTTAAAGCTAAAATTTAAGTTTTAAGAAGAAATTTTATAAAATACATATATGACTTAGTTTATCGTAAAACTAAAGGTCTTTTTTGCCCCGAATAACGTCAGATTTTTTTTTAGAAACTGGCACGAGCCGCAGATTTTTCACCTGCTCACGCGATTTTCAACAAGGTCAGTGGGTGGGTGAATAAGTGGGTGGCTGGTGGATCAGCTGTGGCAGCAACAGCAACAGGAGTTGGCAATTAGCTTTGGTCAAGAGGAAAAGAACTAGACGACGAGCTATATTTAAACCAAAACCCAGAGACAGGAGGAAGGGGGTACAAAATTAATGAACTGGCAAGCGAAATGCAATTGACCTTCTGCCTTGCGAGTGGGTGGATGGGTGGCAACGGGCTGGCAGACAAAGTGACCAGCGCAAGAGGGACAGAAGATCAGCTACACTGAAAGAAAAAACCTCTCAAGCAAATTATATATGTGCTGGAAAAAATAAATATTAATACAAATTTCCAAATAATCGAAACACTTATAAAAAAGAAAACAATTTTTAAAATATTAGTATAAAAACAATTTCTTTAATAAAATAATACGTAGGAAAAATCACGAGTACAAAATTTAAGAAAAATATATATAACAAAGATATTACTTTCATATCTGCTACACAGAAAAAAAATCGATATGAAATAGGATCAATTATACCTTATTTCAAATCAATAATAAACCGATTTAAACATATCAACTTGATATTTTATCATATCATATGAAATACCAAATTTAGTATTTTTTTTAACAAATAATGTAAAATAAGGTTAACATAATCTTTATTCATATCAAAATAATATGAATAACTTGATCTTTAAAAAATATAAAATTGACCAGCACATATCAATCTGATCTTTTGTCAATTTTTTTTCTGTTAAATGATATGAAAATCATCAAATTGATCATCGTATTGTGTAATATTTTTTTCCTGTGTAGAGAGATCAAAATGAGAGCACACACACGAGACGATCTTTAGAGGTCTGAAGTGTGCGTACACGCGATCGCCCTGGATTCTTGGCATTGACGTCACACTCTGAACTCAACCGATCAGATCGGAATATATACGCATGTATATTCCAACCCAATTGATGAGTGGGTTGCTATTGATTTCAATGAATGCCGAAAATTCCCCAAAAGTTGGGCGAAAAGGAGGGCAAGTGACTAATGGTCGAGTTGGTCTTGCACGATCGGTTAAAGATTTCAGCACCATCTCTGTGCAATTAGCCAAGCAACTGGCAATAATCATTTATTAACTGGTTGCTCGCTCTCCGCGATCAGAAATCCGAAATCAGGAGTTAGCTACAGTGCGTAACAAGTGTGTAAGGAGGGTATATATAAGAAAAATAAGTATCTTAAGATTACTGTAAATACGCAAACCAAAAGTTCGATATAAAATAGGGTCATTTCAACCGTATTTCATATGATATATGATAATTCATACGAAGTGATTAATGTCAAATTTATGAGTCAAACATATCAACTTGATATTTCATAATTTCATAAAAGTTATAAAAATACTGTTTTAAAATAACAAATTTAGCATTTCTTAACAAATATTGTAAAATAAGATAAACTATGTTTACTAAACATAATCTTTAATAACTTGATCTTTAAAATGTATTTAATTCTTTATTTTTCAATAATATAAAATTCAAGAAAAAAATATTTTTTTAAACATCTTTCTTTTCAATTACCATTTCCTCAAAACCGAAAACTACTTCATAGTAACACGTCCCCTATTATATTTAAAAGACATAATAACGCTCTCAGGAATTGCACACTAAAATGACTTATTTATGGCTATTTATATGATCTTTGAAAGTATGAATCTTTTTCATAATTCACCACCACATCCCATAACTGGATATTTTTGATGACTAACCCATTTCGATGACTGCTCTCCTGTCAGCATTCCATTTTTAAGCCTCTATTAAAGATTTCAATCTTTTGCAGAGCCTAAAGTTCTGAAACGGGCTTTAAAAACGAAGAATAAATAAATGCGAGAGAGCTGGTGTGCAGAAAGGAGTTTTGCAGAGGGGGCAGGACATAAAAATTCTTAAATATTATCTGACGGGTCATCAATTTAAAGTTTTACGATCTCCACTTGCCAGCTACTGTTTGCTGCGACTGTAAATTATGTTTCGGGCTCTTTGGATTCGCATTCGCATTGGGATTGGGATTCGGAAAGAAATTCCAGAGGAGCAGAAGGCGAAGATTTCTCTTAATCCAGCTGATGGGCGTGCTCAGGTTTTTGACCATAAAATATATGCTTTGCTGTTGGCTAATTGTTATGACTGCGGCCAGTTTGGACAGGCCAATTTAATGCTGCAATTGCTGTGCCATTGGCATTGGCTTTTGGTTTTGGCCAACTTTCGCCTGCTGCCTGGCTTTTCGGCCTACGCCTTCTCAAACACTGGAGCACAATGGCCCGGCTAATTGGTCATGCTGAGCGCTAAATACCAGAAACCCATAATCTCCTCATATATGGCTCATATGTTTGCAATACTCCCTGGCGAGGGGGGTTTTTTTTGTGTCCATATGTGGGCAGTGCATGTCAGAGCGATAAACGATAGACGATGAATAAATTCAAAATTTATGCACGGCCCGATCAACACTTTCAGCGACCATGTTCACGCCTACACAAACGATTTTCATATTTAGAAGAAGTTTACCCATCGCTTTTATACCTCTTAAAAAGTAATGGTTATGAACACCTTTTTAACTTTTTGTACAAAAAAAAAATTAAATTTGAAAATGTTAATAATTAAAATAAATACCTTTTAACTTTAAAATTTTTATTTTAATATAATAAAAAAGCCATTGTTTTAGAAATTTGTCTAGTTTTGGGTAACCGCATTCTTTTTAAAGTAATTTTCCATTTTAATATTTTTAAAACATTTTAATAAGTAAAATTAATACCATTTAGCTTTAGAAATTTGTCTAGTTTTGGGTAACTGCATTCTTTTTAATTTAATTTCCCATTTAAATATTTTTTCCGAATCTAAAGGATTTGTTAAAACAGTATAGAAAACATCAAACTAATATTAAATTGGAAACCCAAAAAATCTGTAATATTAATAAGTACCCCAAAGTCCATGGTAATTTATAAAACATTTTTTTTAGCGGCATTTTAGCCGGTTAGCTACCAACAAAACGCCTCTTGAAAACCCATATTGCTCCCGCTATAAGCAACCATATCAAAAATGGTTGGGCCACGAGTATGCTAAAGAAATTAATTAAAATAACAAACGCTGATAATAAATAAAAATCTAAAAGCTAAAAAGGCGGCGAATAAACAAGACGCCAACGCATTTAACAGTGAGCCGAATGCCATTACAATAAAAATTAAAATAATCCATAAATAAATTAGTAAACAAAACGAAGCAATCGATTTTGTGGAAAGGGAGGTCCAAACTTTGACAATACCAATTCAGGGTCTATCCCATCCATAAGAAATGTGACATATTTGGTGTTGTTATGGCCCCGCGTACACATGTAATCCCAATTTTAGATTTGGTGCGAATTTGGCTATTTATAAAGAGTGTGGGCATAGTGAGTGCAAAAAGTGTTTGTTGTATAAGGATATCTTGGAAATGGTATTCCGAATAAAATAAATTTGAATTTCTTCTTTAGATTTAATAATATACTTATTTATTATAACTATATTTTTATTTTTTTCCAATTAAATTTTATTTTTATAAATATTACAGGGCATTAAAATACTTTTCGCTGGCACTGTTGTCTGCAAACATTTTTATGGGGGACACATTTCATTTCGAGCGAAATGGAATTCCTTGGGGTGCAATTTTCAACTAATTTGGCTGATTTTCATGAGAAAAATTTGTTGAACCTGTCGGTGGGTCGCTTTCGCTCGATTTTCTTTATTCTTGCGCTCAGTGCTTTAGCTATTTTTCTCAGGAATTTTCACCTAAATATATGTATATGTATATATCCAATATATATCAGCAGAAGCAATCGCCCAAAAAAAGAATGTGTGTTGCCTCTAATAATAACAAAAGACAAACAGACACACGCACAGCCCACAAGTACAAACACAAACAAAAGTCGGCGTGCGGCAGAATGTTTGGCTATATCTAAGGTCCGATCGGTGAGAGATAGTCCCAGCAGCCACTCCTAAAAAAAACACGGAATAAATCGCTGGAAAACGTAACATTTTTGACCTAAAAAAATGTATAATTCTTAATAATATAATTTTGTAAATACATTTTTTCAAGCAATTTGGTTTTATCATGGCTAGTCTTTCCTGTACTCAAATTTTTACACAAATATTTTAACGTTGCCAAGAATTTCTAATTTTGATGTATTTAGTTGGCGTTTGGCTCATTGCGATTCTTGAGATATGCCAAGAATGCTCGGTGTTCCCCTTTTCCAACATTATATTATGCATACATCAATATAGTTTGGTCCCAGGTAATATAGTGTGTCAAGTTCAAGGGTAAAAGAGGCAGTGGATAAGGTAATTTTATAAAAGGTGACCCCGATTTGCACTTTTGAGATCAAAACTAGCAGTCCTATTAAAATATATTTTAGAGTGATTTAGTTCTGAAAAGTTGTGACTCAGTTTTCTATAAATTTACAAACTAGTTTTAGTTTTTAGATAAACAATTTTAAAAAATGACTAACATGGTTGGTGACCCAAATCTTGTAACTTCATACCTTGGAAACATATATTAGTGAAAAAAAATGAATTTTCTTTATATGTTTTCTCCAGTTCTTGGAAAAAATTCCTGTTCTTTCGTAATCCGAAAATTCTTTTGACCTTGCCTTAAGCTTAATCGCTTGGCAAATTGCATTGACGACCGCAAAGCAAAGGAGCTTAAGTGGATTAGCGAAAGTGTTTCGGCAATTCTACGTTTCGTATTCCCCTTCACCCTTAAGTCACCCGGTAAATCCAATTTATTTTATTTCAAAAAATTTAGCAATGCCAATTTGCGTGGGCGACAGTTTTTTTTTTGTTGGTCTTCTTGTTGCACTTGCTGATTTAGTGAGCCCATTGGCTTTCGCTAATTTGCCGTAAATTGGCTTTCATGTAAGAAGACTGCGCGGAAGAATGGGGACTCGGGATTTGGGGGGTTCTTGAAGACCAACCCCCCAAAGAGCGACGCACAGTCTGCTGGGGGTCTTTGTCGGGTTTCGCTTGGCTCGCGGCCTTGGTTTTAATTTGATTCCCATTAAAATCGCGACATATAGAATGGGGGAAATTCCCCGAATAAAATTAGACCAATTTAGCATCATGCTAAGTATTTATAACCACAATATCTTCATTAAATTTAAAAATGTTTGTATATAAAAATCATAAACCAAAATGTTGTAAAAATATATTATTGAAATATAAAGTCACCTCAATAATTTCTGGCCAAACAGGTTCGAGTACATATATGAATTTTAAGCGACTGTTTATCTTATTAAGCGTCAATGTTATAATTTATTTTAATTGCAATAAGGTACAAGTGAAATATTCTGGTGATTGTTTATTAATTTAAATGTTAAACTTCCTATTTGAAATTAATTCTGATACATAAGTACAGAATGTTACCATTAATTAAATGAATCAGGTTCTTGATCTCAAAAATTCGCTGTTTATTTTGCATATTTAAAATATAAAATATTTATATCATAAAGAATTCGCGTTCGTATATAAATTCCCATCACGTTGTCATCTCTAAAAGAAAGAGAGCGAAGAGAGTGGGGCATTCAAAGTCATAAAATCGAGGATCAGTCACAAAAGGGCAAAAGATTGTTCGGGGGGGGGAGTGGGGGTAGAGAGGAGGAATGGTATCAAAAGAACGCGTAAAACGAGTAGCTGACAAGAAGCAAGAAAGAGAGCCCCAAAGAACAAACAAATGAGTGGGAGCGAGATGGGAGCAAGGGCAACCTTCAATGCAAGTGTATTTGTTCTTGTGTTTTGGAGCGCATCTGGCAGCCGGCTCTTCTTCTTCCTGCTCCCCATTCTCCTCCCCCTCTCTTGCGTTCGCTCTGTCTCGCTCGCTCTCACTGCCTGCGCCTGACTTTTAGGAATTTCACGACGATGGGAAGAATTTTATATCGTTGCTTTGGTCGCCTCATTTCTTGGGTCTTTTGTTTTAGCCTTCAATTCGCTTTTTGTGGCTCTTTGTTATTGTTTTTTTTTTATTTTGTATGCACGTTTTTTGTTTAGTTTTTGATACTTTTTTCAGTGCAGGAATGTGGATGGCACATGGGCGTAGGGAAAAGGATTTAGAGGGGGTTTTAAATGCTTAATTATGGAAACATGGGTTCTGCTTAATATGGATAAAACAAATATTAATAATAATTAAATTGTAAGTTTCATATTTAAATTATTATCATTTAAAAAAAACAAGAGAGAAGACTATCACATTCCCGTTACTCAGCTAAAGGGAGTGCGAGGAAGATGGAGATATAAAACTTTGATCAAGCATAACTTTTTAACAAATGGTCCGATTTCAAAAATTTCTTCTACATTTCGATAGGTATTGATAAGCACAATAAAACTGCATTTTCCGACTAGTGACCCTGATCAAGAATATATGTATATACTTTATAGGGTTGGAAATGATTCCTTCTAGCTGTTACATACTTTTACTCAACGAGTAACGAGTATAATTAATACTTCAAAGAGAATATCATATCATACCTTTTATATTATTTTTGTTTGAAAAAAATACTCATACGACATGAATACAGATGATTACAAAATAATTTGAAAGGTCCTAAAATATTCAGATCAGAGAATATTATATGATTTATTAGTGATTTAAGGTCTAGTAATTCTGTCTCAAGTATTCTGATATTATAACCATAATTTGCATTATAACTATAATTATAATCTAGCTTTTCAACTAATTTTGTGCTCCATCTCTTCCAGAATTACACACCTCTGCGATATACGGCGGCCAACGGACGCAACGATGCACTTACTCCGGACTATCACCACGCCAAGCCGCCGATGGAGCCGCCGCCCTCCGCCTCTCCCTCGCCGGACGTGGTCATCCCGCCGCCGCCCGCCATCGTAGGGGGCTCGGGTTCCATATCCGTAGCAGGAGTGGGCGTTTCCATGGGCGTGGCGAACGGACGCGGTACCAAGATGATGACCACCTTGATGCCGAACAAACTGATACGAAAGCCGAGCATCGAGCGGGACACGGCGAGCAGTCATTACCTGCGATGCAGTCCTGCCCTGGATTCCGGGGCAGGAAGTTCGCGATCGGACAGTCCGCATTCGCACCACACCCATCAGCCGAGCGTGAGGACGGTGGGCAATCCGGGAGGAGTTGGAAACGGTGGCTATGCATCGCCCTCGCCAAGTGGCTTCAGTGAGGTGGCTCCACCGGCGCCACCGCCGCGCAATCCCACCTCCGTCTCCAGTGCGGCCACGCCTCCGCCGGTGCCGGTGCCGCCCACCAGCCAGGCGTACGTGAAGCGTCGATCCCCGGGCCTGAACAACCGCCCGCCGGCGATAGCACCACCCAGCAGCACCACTCAGCGGGGCAACTCGCCGGTAATCACACAGAACGGGCTGCAGCAGCAGTTGACGCAGCAGCTCAAGTCCCTGAATATGTATCCCGGCGGGGGAAGCGGTTCCGTGGTGGTGGAGCCACCACCGCCCTACCTAGGAGGAGGAGGAGGAGGAGTGGGAGCACCACCCCCACCGCCACCCAGTTACACGGCCTCCATGCAATCGCGTCAATCGCCCACGCAATCCCAGCAGTCGGACTACCGCAAATCCCCCAGTAGTGGCATCTACTCGGCCACCTCGGCGGGATCACCGAGTCCCATTACGGTTTCCCTGCCGCCGGCACCACTGGCGAAGCCGCAGCCACGCGTCTACCAGGCTCGAAGTCAGCAGCCCATCATAATGCAGAGTGTGAAGAGCACGCAGGTCCAGAAGCCCGTACTCCAAACCGCCGTGGCGCCCCAATCCCCATCGAGTGCCTCCGCGAGCAATTCACCGGTTCATGTGCTGGCCGCACCACCCTCGTATCCACAGAAATCCGCAGCAGTGGTGCAGCAGCAACAGCAGGCGGCAGCGCAGCAGCAGCAGCAGCAACATCAGCATCAGCAATCCAAGCCACCAACGCCCACGACGCCACCATTGGTGGGTCTAAACAGCAAGGGCAACGTGTGCCTGGAGCCGCCTTCCTATGCCAAGAGCATGCAGGCCAAGGCGGCCACGATGGTGCCACAGCAGCAGCAGCAGCAGGTGCAGCAGCAACAGCAACTTCAGGTGCAACAGCAGCAGCAACTTCAGGCCCTGCGAGCCCTGCAAGCTCAAGCTCAAAGGGAAAGGGATCAAAGGGAGCGAGAACGGGATCAGCAGAAGCTAACCAATGGCAATACCAGCCGGCAGTTGCCGCCACCACCGCCCTACCAGAGTAGCAACAACAACAATGGCGAGATCAAGCCACCCAGCAGCTGCAACAACAACAACATACAGATAAGCAACAGCAATTTGGCCACAACACCGCCCATACCGCCCGCTAAATACAATAATAATACGGGGGCCAATAGTTCCGGTGGCAGCAATGGATCTACCAGCACCACTGCCTCCTCCTCGACGGCGGCGGCGACGACGTCCTCCTGCAAGAAGATCAAGCATGCCTCACCGATACCGGAACGCAAGAAAATCTCCAAGGAGAAGGAGGAGGAACGCAAGGAGTTCCGCATCAGGCAGTATTCCCCGCAAGCCTTCAAGTTCTTCATGGAGCAGCATATCGAGAATGTGATCAAGTCCTATCGCCAGCGAACGTATCGCAAAAATCAGCTGGAAAAGGAAATGCTCAAGGTGGGACTGCCCGACCAGACGCAAATTGAGATGAGGAAAATGCTGAACCAAAAGGAGAGCAACTACATTCGGCTGAAGCGAGCCAAAATGGACAAGAGCATGTTTATGAAACTGAAACCGATCGGAGTGGGTGCCTTTGGTGAGGTGACGCTGGTGCGCAAGATCGACACCTCCAATCATTTGTATGCGATGAAAACCCTGAGAAAAGCCGATGTCCTCAAGAGGAACCAGGTGGCCCATGTGAAGGCCGAAAGGGATATCCTGGCGGAAGCCGATAACAATTGGGTCGTCAAGTTGTACTACAGCTTTCAGGACAAGGATAATCTGTACTTTGTGATGGACTACATACCAGGTTAGAGGCGTTATATTACTTGCTAGAAATGGAAATACTAACCGAGTTATGTGTTCTCTACAGGTGGTGATCTGATGTCGCTGCTCATCAAATTGGGCATTTTCGAGGAGGAACTGGCCAGATTCTACATCGCCGAGGTCACCTGCGCCGTGGACAGTGTCCACAAAATGGGCTTCATTCATAGGTAAAAGAGAAATCGAAAAAATGGAGAAAAATGTGCTAAAAGATATAATCTACACACTAAAAGAAAGAATCAATATCGATTTAATATTATAATGCATTCTTATAATATCAATTCATAGTACTAATGATTGTAAATGTGACATTACAAAGATGAAGCAAGATGGACCATAATAAGACATTTGTTACATTTAACGATTTAACATTTTAGTTCTTTAACTAAATAAGAACACAAATTCTTTAGACCACTAAAAGAAAGAATCAATATCAATTTGATATTATTATGCATTTTTATAATATCAATTTATAGTATTAATAAATGTAAATGTGACATTACAAGGTTGAAGCAATATGGACCATAATAACACATTTGTTACATTTAACGATTTAATATTTTAATTTTTTAAACTAAATGAGAACGCCAATTCTTTAGACCACTAAAAAAAGAATCAACATCAATTTGATATTATAATGCATTCTTATAATATCAATTCATTGTACTCAAAAATGTAAATGTAACATTACAACTATAAAGCAATGTGGGCCAAAACCAGAAACCAATTCTTTAGACCCGAAAAATAAATACTCATTTATTTGTAGTATCTTTTTTTTTTTAAAGAATAATATCAAATTTGTATTAATAATATTAGGTTGGGTTCTCCTTAGTTAGTTAGATTGTTTGTTAACCTACCGATTTCACTTAGAATTCTTTAAATTTAATAGACTTTAATTATCAGAATGTCTTACTCCAAAATGTTCCTTATACTTTAAGTACCTACACATAATTAATTTGTTATTTATCCTCTTGCAGAGACATCAAGCCTGACAACATACTCATCGACAGAGATGGACACATCAAGCTCACCGATTTTGGCCTGTGCACGGGATTCCGATGGACGCACAACTCAAAGTACTACCAGGAGAATGGTGAGACTGGCCTGGTTAATTTAAATACAAATAAATAATTTTATTTTATTTAACATAGGCAACCACTCGCGCCAGGACTCGATGGAACCCTGGGAGGAATACTCGGAGAACGGACCCAAGCCCACTGTGCTGGAGAGGTGAGTTTCGTACACTTAATTAATATGGAGAGCCATTAATAAAAGTATGCCGAACTCGCAGGCGACGGATGCGCGATCACCAAAGAGTCCTGGCCCACTCGCTGGTGGGCACCCCGAACTACATAGCTCCCGAGGTTCTGGAGAGGAGTGGCTATACGCAGCTGTGTGATTACTGGAGCGTGGGCGTCATTCTCTACGAGATGCTGGTGGGTCAGCCGCCCTTCCTGGCCAACAGTCCGCTGGAAACGCAACAAAAGGTGCGATATTAATTAATACACTACTCAGAAAAAAATTGACAAAAGATCAGATTGACATGTACTGGTAAATTTGATATTTTTTAACGATCAAGTTATTTATATCATTTTGATATGAATAAAGATTATATTTGTTCAAGAAATACTAAATTTGATATTTTATATGATATGATATAATATCATGTTGATATGTTTGTATGGTAAATTTGACATAAATCATTTATTGATATGAAATAAGGTAGAATTGATCCTATTCCATATCAAAATTTTTTCTGTGTACTATATAATCGAAAAAAAACTAATATTATTCTTATATTTTAGGTCATCAACTGGGAGAAAACGCTGCATATACCGCCACAGGCTGAGTTATCACGGGACGCCACGGATTTGATAAGGAGACTTTGCGCGGCGGCCGACAAGCGGCTGGGCAAGAGCGTGGACGAGGTCAAGGGTCACGACTTCTTCAAGGGCATCGACTTTGCGGACATGCGCAAGCAGAAGGCGCCCTACATACCGGAAATCAAACATCCCACGGACACATCCAACTTTGATCCCGTCGATCCGGAGAAGCTGCGCTCAAACGACTCCAACATGAGCAGCGGCGATGATATCGATCTGAATGACAGGCCCTTCCATGGATTTTTCGAATTTACCTTTAGACGATTCTTCGACGACAAACAGCCGCCGGATATGACGGATGATCAGGCGCCGGTTTACGTCTGAACCCCAACATCCCACCCCCAAAATCATTGTTAGTCAAATAGTCACAAAAGAGAGGGGAGAGAAATTATCATCGAGTGGGTTTTTGGTTTTTGTAAAGAATACGCGTGACTATAGAATGAAACTATATATATTATATAAGTTATAGGAGAAAGTAGCGAAGGAAACTGCGCATATACATACAAATATATATATATATACATATATGCCCGAGGGCATGAACTGAATAAATTTAAAACGGAACAGAATAGAGATGAAAGAAAAAGAGTAGAGCGAGTCAGGACTTTGGACTTTTAAACTGAATATATAGTATATCCTTCTACCGTACAGCATAAATATTTAAATTGTTAGAGAAACAAAGAGGGACCAACTGGAAAATTGAACATTTCTGGTGCTCAAAGCAAAAGAAAACAAAACGCCTTAAAAACGAGACGAGATCGCGAATTTACCCAATCACTCCTCTCCATTTTTCCGCCTCCAATCCGATGGCCGGATTTCAATTCAGCAGGCTGGTTAAATGCCGGCCATCCCACAACGTTCCATTCGGAATTCGAGATTGAGAGTTGCGCGATGGAGAAACGGAGACCAAGAGTCGCACGGCAGCGATATAAGCGGGTCTTATAAGCCTAATCTAAATCTAACCTAGAGGAACTGGACCAAAATCTCTGTGTCCTTCTACCCAATCCATCTATCACTGCTCTTCAAATGTGACCTCCCCAACCCCCCCAAAAAAAAGAACAAATCTTAGACCTAACCTATGTGAAAATATCTAGCAATGTTAGACCAACTTGTTGAATGCCAAATCAAATTGTTTAGCCCACACAACACACATGAGAAATGTGAGGAAATTCAACACTTATTTCTGATAGCAAACGGAAAACACAGAAAAACGATATATGAGGAGAGCTAAGGAAATTGTAATCTTTTTAATGTAATTTTGTAAAGAAGAACGTTAATTGTAATCTAAGCTAAAGTTGTGTAGCGCCCTAAGATGTTTTTTAGTTTATAGACCGCTAACCGTAATCTAGTTTAATTCCTAACATTTAAGCGAGAGTACATCAATTCTTTGTTTGTCGTAGGTTCGTTGGAAAGAGCTTAACGGGAAACGATTTGTTTTTCTATTTAATTAGCTGCAGTTTGTATGTGCGTGTGTTTTTATTATGAATATATATATATATCGAGTTAAATATATATAAATTGAACCTATTTTAAATGTGAGAAGAGGTCGCGCTAATTGAAAGAACTACAAACCAACTCTGTGTGCCTTGGCCAATTAGTTTACTAAAGCAAATTAATAAATGGAAAAGAAAATTTATACAAAAAAGCGTTTAAAATGTATTCTTTATTGGGATATTTTGTAATTTATCATTTCTTCTGGCGAATACAAACTCAAAACTTATTTAATCTTTTAGGATTTTTTTTAAATCTTTTAATTTGTTTACATGTTTTTAAAAAAATAATATTTTCTGGTGCTGAACTAATCATTTTATAGTAGATAATTACGTAATATATAATTTCGTTGTATAACGATTTGTAGTAGATAATTTCGTAGTGGAATAAAAAAATTGATATTATTAAAATAATAATATAATATAAAAATTATTTGAATATAATAGAAAATATTATTACACAGCTCATGTTCGGTTAAATTTAAAAAAACATATTTAATTTATTCTGAACATAAGGTTTTTTTTCTACCATAGAGGACAAGTTTTGTCTGCAGGTCGCATGCGAGATCCCACGGGACAGTTTAAGGCCTGGAAGAATTCTTCACTGCTCTTTAAGACATCTAAATCTTCGTTCTTAGGATCTATCTTGTAATCGGAGCAAAAGTTCTGAGCGAATCCGAGAAAGAAGAGCTGATCAGGCAACAGGTCAAGTCCTGGCATCTGCTCATTGATCTCCTCCTGCTCAGGAACCTCCACAAGATGCTCCTTGTGGCTTTGATAAGCAGAAAACGCCAGTCGCAATTTAACCAAGCTATCGATTTTTTCGGCGTACGTCGAATTGTCATTAATATCCAGGTACTTATTTTCATCCAAATTCACGTACTCTTTGTAGTAATCCGAAATGCACTTGACCCGTTCCTCTAATTCCTCTTCCGACTTCCAGTTATCTCTGATATTGGGGACAAACTGAAATGCAAAGGTGCCGAATTTCAGGGAGGATGGCCAAGATTGGTTGTAAGCGAACGGTTGAAAATCTTCAACAGTATCGAAAACCTGAACCAATAGAGAATTCTGTGAATTGGAGGAATTGTAGAGTGCTTTAGCGTGACTGCTGCTCAATCTTCTGAGTTCGACTCTGAGGCGCTGAAGATTTATATTGGTGGCAGCGTAACTATCGTCGACTATTTCCAGTTGGCTTAACACTGGATCGGGGAGCAGTTTTAACATATTAGGAAACTTTGAACTCAACAAGTCGACTTTTTCCAGCGAACTTGGCATGCTCTTCCATATTTTATCCTCCATTTCGATTAGTTCCTCTGTAAAGAGCTCCTGTAGAAAAATTATATATTTAATGGTTAATTTTTATTAGTGCAAAAGTATGTAACAAGTAGAAGGAAGCTTTTTCGACCCCATAAAGTATATATATTCTTAATCAGGATCACTAGCCGAGTCTATCTAGCCATGTCCGTCTGTCCGTCTCCCACAAACTATACTAAAATGTGTCTGTTTAAAGATTTCGGAGAAGTATAAATGCAATTTTGTTGTTTTTAGTTATACCTATCGAAATGTAGAAGACATTTTTCAAATCGGACCATTCGTTAAAATGTTATACCTGATCAAAGTTTTCTATCTCCATCTCTTTCGCGCTCCCTTTAGCTGAGTGACGGGTATCAGATAGCCGGGACACCCACCCGACTATAGCGTTCTCTCTTGTTAACTGTTATATTTTCTCTATTTTTGGCGCACAAGACTCACCGCCAAAAAGAGTTTGTTGAACAGGAATGGCATGGAAGTCCGCAGTGTTGTTTCGCAATAGTCCCCTTGGCTTTTACGTTTGGCGCTGAATACCTCCAGCAGCTGTATAGCCAGAAAATTCGCCGCGGCCTCGGGGTGCCTTGCACACACCTTCTCCACCTTCGCGAAGTATGCATCACAAGTTGCCTCGGAGGTTTCGCAGCTCCTTTCTTCCATAATCATAAAATAGATCATCTGGGCCCAGAAAAAAAAAATTCCATATAACACTTCATCAATTTGTTTCATTGGTATTTGAAAGGATGTCAGGTAGAGGAAAGTGTGATACTCATTGATCAACGGTGGAATGTGCTTATTTAAGGATGAGTCGAAGGGGTATTTATCTGAGATAGTATTACGAAATAGGCCCTCTGCCCCGTAATTCATCAATTGAGTGTTCATGTTAAGGCAGCTGAAGTTGGAGGCATTCCAGTTGGCTCCATCCACAGCGGGAAAACCTCCGATCGACCGAATTAAATTGAGATAATGTGGATCATTGGCAGGAAATGAGTCGAGATCGGCTTCCAGGCAGGCGTTATAGAACCTTTGGGCCACCTTCAGTTCCCTGGACACATTGAGGGACTCGGCCAAATCCATCCTGCCCAATAAATGCTCCGTCTGGTTCACCAGGTGCTCCGTTATGACATTCAACTTGTTATGCCAGAGTATCCAATTAAGCGGGGCGCTGACTTGATAATTTCCGCAGGCGAACTCATAAAAGTCGTCGCAAGGATCTACACTGAGGTTCATGTAGGACTTCATGAGTTCCGCATAGGACTCTAGGTAATCCCTTTTGGTATTCGTCGTCGCATTCTGTTTCTCCGGTAGGTCTTTCGATGGATTGCCCTCGTCTTTCGTCTCGTTCATGGTACTTTCGGAATCCGTGATTGCGTTCTCATCACCCTTAGTGGAAGATATTACTATTAACAAGTAGGTCAGAAGTCCTACAAAGCTTAGGATAATAGCGCATTTTCCAATTTTTTTGTATATCTGCATGTTAGCTAACGATTGGTTATTTAAAATTGGTCTGAACTATTCAGAACTTGAAACTATACTGTTTAATTTTTGCAAATCTAACGCCTTTTTATATGCCAAGATCTCCATATATGGGCAACATTCTACAATACATTATTCAACATTCGTTCATATTTGAGAAACAAGAAAGGAATTTAACTTTGTTAAGATTATCAAAATGTTCATATTACAAAATATACATTTATTTGTGAACTTCCGCATCCCATTGCGATAAGCTGCCACGAAACATTGGTGATAAAAAATCCAGAGCACATGGGTTGTAATCTGCCCCTTATCTTAAATATTTTGAATTTCTAATCCACTATCAAGTACACGTGTACAATTTAAATAAAAAGTACGGGAATTAAATTCCCTCAACGTAGATTCTGTTGCTTACAATTCCGTTAACTGTAGGGTTTAAACAATACAAAGATTCAATTTTCAAATGTTTTAAAAAACAGAATTTCTTTAACCTTTGATATTTATTTTCTCAGAAACCTGGGTATCCAAAGCAATATGAACTTCAAGTGTAATTGATTATGTATAATGTTTAATATTATAATAATATTTCTTGTCGTCAAAGGTCTGAATGATTTCGGTAGCAGAAAGTTGTGGTGCTCCACTGTACTAAAACAGACGACAAGTTTCGGCTGTAGGACAGTTGAAGACCTGGCTGCTCGATAAGGAACCCAGGATGTCGAACTTTTTTAAGGAGCCTTCATACTTGTAATCGTAGCAAAGTGTCTGAGCGAATCCCAGGAAGTAAAGTTGATCCGGTGACAGGTCGAGTCCTGGCATCTGCTCGCTGACCTCCTCCTGTTTGTGATCCTTCTTTTGACTTTGGTAGGCGTCATATCCCAGTTTTAGTGAAGCCAAGTCAATGATGTACGGTTCCGTGGTGTTGTAGCGATCTTCAAAGCAGTTAAGGCTATTCTTCAACTGGGATGGCAAAGCCCCCGACGAGAAGTCCACATATTGGAGGAGTTCGGGGGCAAGAACGGAACTCAAGGCGGCGAATTTCATGGATAATGGCCATGAAGGGTGGTAAAAAGGGGGTTGCAGCAATACGGCCAGGCGATAGTCGTTCCCCAAGAGCTTGTCATTTAAATCGTTTTTCACTCTGAACCTAGTGATGTTGACACTAAGGCTCTGAAGATTTATGTTGGTGGCAGTGTAATTATCGTCGACTACTTCCATTCGACCAATCAACTGGATCATTTCGTCGATAAGCAAGTTTTTCTTGCTTGACTCAAAAGGAACATAATATTCGGAATCCACAAAAAGAGGCCCCCCAAAGGGCCAAACTAATTCCTTCAGCGACCTTTCTAGGCTGCTCCGCACTTCCTTCAACTCCAACTTGGTCTTCTCAGTTAAGTACTCCTGGAAAAATAACACCCAATATAATAATATGAAATATCTGCATATTGATTTTGAAATTTAGTATTAATATTTAAATTAATTACATATACATAATATAACAATTATTAATAAATAATTAATTAACTTTTAATAATATACTAAAGTTAATCAATTGTAGCCAGATTATCCATTGCCGATAAATAAATAAAAAAAAATAAGTAAATAAAAAACCCAAAAAGCAAATAAAAAAAATAAAAAATTAATAAATAAATTAATACAAAAAATAATAAAAACAAGAGAGAACGCTATAGTCGGGTGGGTGTCCCGGCTATCTGATACCCGTCACTCAGCTAAAGGGAGTGCGAAAGAGATGGAAATATAAAACTTTGATCGGGTATAACTTTTAAACGAATGGTCCGATTTGAACGATTTCTTCTACATTTCGATAGGTATTGATAAGCACAACAAAATTGCATTAATACTTCTCCGAAATCTACGAGTAACGGGTATAAAAATAAAAATAATAATTGAAAGTATTAATCATTGAACGCTAAAAATTGAACATATTTTAAATTAATTATAATGGTACAATTTATATTCCAATAAAAAAAAACAATAAATGAAATTTAAAGCAAAATTACTTAAATTCAATTAATTCAGTTACTCACCGCCATAAAGAGTTTGTTGAAGAGGTACCCCATGGTGTACCGCAGAGTTGTTTCGCAGTAATCTTCTTGGCTTTTGGTGGCATTATGCTTGGCCTCGAAGGTGTACAGCAGTTTCATGGCCAGATAATTGGCAGTGGCCTCAGGATGAGAGGCACACACGTTATCCAAATTCTCGAAGTCACTACTTTCCACCGTTATAATCTTGCGCCAGAACGCGAAGACCCCGTCGATAACTTCTCCAATTTTGTCCTCTGGCACCTTGAAGGATCTCAGGTATCCGCGCATGCGCTCCTCGTTGAGTCGGTAGATTTGGCTGGAGTTACTGGCATTGATGTCCTGCTGAACGACGGTATCAAATCCCAGATGTACCGGTTCACTTGCTTCGGCTTCAACAGAAAAATCAAATGAGAGGAACTCGTGGATCAGACCTTCTGCCCCGTAATTGTTCAAGCCGTAGCTCATTTGGACCCAGTTAAACTCAGTGGCATTCCAGGTGGCTCCATCGACTGCCGGAAATCCACCGATCGACCGAATGAGTGTGAGATATAGTGGATCGGTGGCGAGAAAGGCTTGTTGATAGCCCGCCCGACAGACTTTGTAGAATCGTTGGGCCACCCTAACTTCGCTGGTCGCATTGATGGACTCCGCCAGATCCATTCGGCTCATTAAATATTCCGTCTTGCCCACCAGGTGATTCCTGACTTCATCCAAATCGGAGATCTCAAATCGAAGCTGGGAGCTGTTTCGATAGTTTCCGCATGCGTACTCAAAAAAGTCGTCACAAGGATCTTGACTTAAGTTCATGTAGGATTTCACGAGATTCGAATAGGACTCTAGGTTATCCGTTTTGGAATTGCTGATTGGGTTCCCATCGCTCTTCGTGGAAAATATTAGTACAATCACGAAAATCAGTGGGTCTAACCCAATTTTTTGGAATATTTCCATGTTAATCAACCGATCGATTCAGAACTCAAATCTATACTGTCCGCTTTGTGCAAAGTTGATCCCTTTTTATATGCCCCGATTTTAACTGAAAGAGTTTCTGGAAAGTTTTTTAAGAAATAACAACTTGCTGAGATTAAACTAAATGTGTTTACCATACAAAAAATATATTTATATTTTAGATAAAACCTTTGGAGATTAAATGTATTCCCTAGAGCTTTGCCATTTGCAAAAATCCAAGGCCAAACTTATCCATTCTGATAAGTGGCATACAAAAATAAAATTACTTTTTTTGATTAAATAAATATTTCTAGAAGAGAAAAAAACGAAAAAATGTAAATTGGAACCCACGAACAAAATCGTTTTTTAATATAAAAAAATGCAGTAAAACATTTAAAAAGTCGCATATTAGTCAATTTAATGCTGAATTTTGTAATTCTATATCGATGAATTCTCTTAGGTGTAATAACTTTTTGTAAATAAATCAGTAAAAACAATTAAATTAAATTTAAAAAAAGTTAGTCAAAATAAAACATAATTGAGCATTCGAAAAGCGCGGCTACTCGATAATTTGTATCGATGGTTGCGGTCTTCATATCGAATACTCAATCGTACTAAACAAAAGCATGGCCACACTTTATTTGTAAAGGCGGAATTTTTAAAAAATTTCAAATGCTGAAATTTAGGTTAACCTATTGTAACTGAAATACTAAAAAATTGTAGCTTACAGAACCAATTAGTTGTAAAATTGTAATGTTGGTTTGGCTTCACTTCCTTCTTTTTTCACCTACGGTTTCACCAGAAAACCCTTGCCCAAAATAATAAATCATTTCCATTTAAATTTTAATAATTTCTTTTTTTTTTTATTATTTTCACATTGTAAATTTAATAATTATAATAATTGTTTTGTAAATTTATCAAGACAAAAAGGTTTTATTCATTTATATGAATGCGTTTTTATCCATTGAATCGTTTGGCTTACTTTGATTAAAATACATTTATGCGTAATATTTGAAATATAAGTTACTTTGAATCGTTCTCATTCGTCTCTCAATATTTTTGGTTACTTGTTTCGGATGTTTTTAGCGGTATTTTTTGGTGTTCTCTGTCGAGCAATAAAATGAACATTTGATGCCGTTTCAACGAGGTTCTTAACTTAGGGTTCGCTATTGTTGGACATAAGAAATAAAACAAATAATACAAGTGTACTGGGACTTCCTGCTCCGCATATTTACACATAGAGTGAGGTGAACAACTTTAACAGAGAGTTTTCGGGAGTGGGACAATAGAAAAGTTGGAGTTCGGAGTTTGGAACACATAAAAACGATCGTCCTCCAATTAAGTGTGTGTGTATCGTATTTAAATAACTAACAATTGTTTATGTTTATGTACGTGGGTGTTATGTAGTGTAGTGTGTATTTCATATAAGGCCCTAGAGTGCAAATATCCATCACAAACCACATAGTATTTGCGCTTAAAAATAAGTTTCTCTTCTTTTTTTTGTGTTTAAGTTAACATTCTGTTGTTGTTAAGGGTTTTTTTTTAACTAGGCTAAGTATTTACTGTTGTAATAGTAATTATTGTTAAATTTATGCTAACGTGTGCTGGCTGTACTTGAAATCTGAAGTATTTCAACTCGAGGATAACAGTTTGCGTTGTTTTGGTTTTGGATTCTCTAGCTTTGTTCTTGCGAAATAATTTACAAAAAATATATGTATTTACACATATATATACTCGTGATCGACCAAGCGATCCCTTCTCCTTCGTCATTAAAAATACAAATATATAAAAATTAATTAAGTATTAAATGCATTTTTTTGTGAGTGTTGTTCTCGATTTTTTTTTGTGTGTCTGGAAAAGCAAGAAAATCATGGCGAAAATTCCTTGGACAAGTTAAACATCATAAAAAAGAAATGTTCGTTGTTCTGGAAACCTTGTTGTTTGTTTTTTTTAACTAATTTTAGTTTGTGGCGATTAAGAAACGATTATAATTGAAAGTTGATTCTTTGGTTTTTTTTTTGGGCTAGCGCAGGAATCGAAAGCATTATCAATTATTTAGTCATAAATTTATTGTCATGGCAAACATTTCGATAGTTAATAGGGGCTTTGGTTTTTCCTTTCCATTTTTTGATTTTTACATTTAATACGCACACGGAATTTTGCTAATTTTTCGCGAGACTTTTCCAAATCATTTCTTTTCGTTTTTACATGCTAGTTTTTTTCTTTTCTGAATATTCTGAAACGTTTTTTAATCGTTAAATAATCTTTAATAAGGCCAAATTAAGTTTTTGTTTTCGTTTCGTATATATTAAATATTAGTTAGCATTAGTTTAGATTAGCTTTTAGATTTAGTGGGTTGTCGAGAGTGGCAAGCGGCAGCCGGCGGCCTTAAATGCATGACTTGCACCTTTTTCTTGGGGCGCGGCGGCTCTGGCCAAATGGAATGATCTTGTAGGTGTTTTGTGCTCATTTCGCGATTGATTTCGATTTCAAAGAAGGGAAATTTAAAGCGTAGTTTGAGAAAGATGTTTTCGGGATAGTTTTCCTTAAGTAAGAGGGCTTGAAACGCGCGGCAAGCGGTGGGTTTTCCATTTAACATAGACTATATACGAAATGGGGGGGGGGGCGTGGACTTTAAAATGTGGTGGCTTTTAATACAGTTTCGCTGCTTAATACTTGTGTATCTCTGGTATTGTCTGCTTGTATTTTCTTGAAATTTCTTTTTGCTTTTCTGTTTGGTCCGGAGGTTGTTGGGTGGAAAATTCCTTTCGAAAACTAAAGGTTACAAGTTACAGCTTAAAAATGAATACGTTATCGTAGAAAATATACATTTATTCCCTTCAGGAGTGGGACTCTTAACGATTCGAGTGTTTTGAGTATTCTGCAGCACTTGGTACTGGGTATCTCCAGCTCCTCAAACTAACAACTAAAACATTAAGGCGTAAAAAAATAGATAAAACGATATCTTTAAACGAGTTCTGGGTGGGCCAAACAATAAAAAATTTAGCCCTCAACTCGAAACTTAGGCGGTAAATGGTAAATGAATAAAATACTAAAAACAAAGTGGTTGCAACATTGTAAAAATAATAAATTCGCTCAAACGAAAGGTTTTTCAACTACGGCTTCTCATTTATCCTGTTTTTAAATGGCTATAAAAAATATTTCTCTCTTGGTTTCCCTTTTTTTTTCCCCTGTCTAAAGTGCATTTCTTGAAGGGTCTTGTGTGTGTGTTCCTGCACATTCTGAGATTTTCTGTTCGTCGCTTGGTTTAAGTACAGCCTGTAAGTGCTGGGCTTTTGCTGGCTTAGCTTAATTTGGAAACATTTTGGCATTGAAGAAGTCGAAGGCGGGCGTAGACGTGGGCGTGGTCTGCGGCGGGGGCGGCGGCGGCGGTGGCGGCAGCAATCCCGGATGATGGTGAAAGAACTGCGGCTGCTGGCCGAAGGTTCCGGCTCCAGAAAGCAGTGGCGGCGGATGAGGAGCCGGCGGACGATTGCCTGGTGGCGGTAGCATCACACCAGCTCCGTTCCAAGAGAGCCTATGATGCTGCTGCTGCTGCTGGAAGGCAGCCATGGCCGCCAGATGGGGATGCGGATGGGGATGGGGATGCTGAGCCCGACGACGTCCACGATTACTGGCCGCCGTTGGAGGCGCCGGCGGCGGAGGAGGATTGGCTCCTGGTTGGCAGGTGGGCGGCACTGAGGTGTCGCTTACCTATTCCCTGTAGGGCTTGCAGTAGGAGTACCGGTGGTTCATGTGCTGGCTGTAGCTGCCCGAGTGCGAGAATCGCTTCAGGCACTTGATGCACTGAAAGGGCTTCTCGCCGCTGTGCAGACGCTTGTGCTCCGTGAGGTGGTGCTTGTGCTTGAAGGCCTTCGGGCAGTCCATGCACTGGTAGGGTCGTTGACCTGTTTGGGGTACATCAAATCAAAGTTAGTTAAGAGTTTCAGGTTACTTAGACTCAAGCAAAACCCACCGGAATGCTCGTACTTGTGCCGCGCCAGCGAGCTCTGCTTGGCAAAGGCCTTCTCGCACTGATCGCACACATAGGGCAGATCGGGATCGCCCGCATGGCCGTGGGTCTCCGCCTTGCCTCTCCTCGGCTTCGGTGGCATCAGCGCTCCGCCTGCGGTAAAGTCATCTTCGTGGGAGATGCGCGAGTCGTCGTCCCGCCAGGAACGCTTCTCTGAGCCGCCGGGACTCAAACTGGTGCCGCGATAGTCGGGCAGCTTAATACTGTTCATCAGTGGATGATGGGCATGGGCATGGGGATGGTTGGGCGCATATTCCCCACCCGGTCGCATCTTAAACAGCGCATCCATGGGCAGCGGCATGGGCAGCATGTAGGGCGGTAGTCCTGGAAAGGCCTGACCGCCGCTGTTTGGCGGCGAAGGCGGCGGGGCGGCGCCAAAGTACAAGGCTGCCGCGGATGAGGGCGAAATCGAGGCTGGTGACATCGAGGCCGAGGTGGAGAACTTCCTGCTCAGGTTGATGGCCTCGGGATTGAGGGCTTCTCCCGATGGTGGAGCTATGTACGGCGGCGAACTCTCACTTTTGGGCGTGAGTTGATCTCGTTTCACCGACAAATCCAGCGGCTGATCCTCGCGGCTCAGCGATGTCGACTGGGATTCATTCTGGGCCACCACCATCGATGGTGCCGATTGCATTTTGCGCTCCCTGGAGCGATTGTTCTGGAACCAGACCTGAACCACGCGAGGATCCAGCTGCAGGCGGGCGGCTATCATGCGGAACTCATCGCGACTGGGTCGCGCATTCAGGGAGTAGTGCTGCTTCAGCTGCTGCTGCTGCTCCTCGTTGATGGCCGTGCGCACGCGCACCTTCCTCTCGCCGCCGCCGCTCTCCTGGCGCGGCTCCTCCATCTCCATCTCCTCGTCCTCCTCCTCATCCTCCTCGCTGGCCGAGGCCAAGGCAAAGGAGCTGTTGGCCTGCTGCTGCTGCTGCTGCTGGAAGTGCTGCTCCAACTCCTCCTTGATCAGGCCACACAGGACCTTCTCGTGCTGCACCAGCTCCGTGGGGTGATTGAACTGCTTGGAGCAGCGACTGCAGCGCAGGTCGCCGGGTTGCTCCTCCTGGGAGATTTGTGGCTCTTCTGTGACATTCAGGGGTTCCTGCTCCTGTTTGATGGGCGAAGGCGATGAGCGATAGACCTCGGGAGCCGGAGAGGCTTCCCTACTCGAATCCCGCTTGATGGGAGTGGCCTCGGGCGTGGGCACCCTTTCCTTGACCTCCGGCTCATCGATGTCCATGACCAGCTTGGGCTCATCGGGTGTCTCCTCCTCCTCGGGCTGCTCCTGCTGCTGCTGTCGCTCCTCCTCCTCCCTCTGCTGCTGCTGCTGACCGGCAGCCGACAATTGCAGCAGTCTCTGGATGCTGTAGGGATGCACCCGGGGATCCAGGCCAGCGGCGGCGGCTGCCATAAAGGTTTGGGGAAAGGCCAGCAGGGCAGCATTCATGTTCATGTAGTTTGTGGGATGGAAGGGTGAAAAGGGCGTGGGTGCCGCATTTCCTGCCCCCTGACCCTGGGCATCGCTGGCGAAGTAGATCATCGGATTGGGCAGGCCGGGCAGGGATGGCTGCTCCGGCAGCTTTCCCTTGCTGCCTTGGGAGCTGGATCCCGAGGATCCCGCCGAACCGGGACTCTTCTCCAGCCGCTTGAGCAGAGCACGATTGTTGTTCAGCTTCAGACCCATGCTGATGCACTTCTTGGAGGTCATGTGCGAGGAGAAGCTGCCCGAGTGCGAGAACCTCTTGCCGCAGTTGTCGCATCCGAAGGGCTTCTCGCCGGAATGGATGCGCACGTGCTCCTTGAGGTGGTGCTTGAACTTGAAGGCCTTGTCGCACTCCTTGCACTTGAACTTCCGCAGGAGGGCACTCTCATCATGACTGATCATGTGCCGCTGCAGGCGGTACACATTCGCAAAGGCCTTGTGGCAGATCCGGCAGGTCTGTAAAGGATCGGAAAAGATAGGTTTATTATAGGGGGTCATATATATAATTAGGTTATCTCTAAGATACTATACAATATTTTTATAAGACATTTATTTCCATGTATTCTGAGATTTTTTAGAAAATCCATATTAGGTAAAAGCTAAAAAATAAATGTTTATCAAATACAAAAAAGTTATATTAATAGTTTTGAGAATATACTTTTGTGTCAGGTTTTTATTAATATTATAAACTACTCAAAAATTTTAAAAAATTCCAACCATATTAAAAACTGTTTTAACTATCGCATAACCGATAGTACCATCTCTAGTTTACAGCTTTTGCCCCCGCCCCCACTTTCTCACTTCCTCTATTCTGAGATTTCTTAGAAATTCCATATTAGGTAAATGCCACTTTACAGATCTTTTAGAAAAGCTTAAAAAATATAATTTTTCTAAAACTTTTGTGTTATATTTTAGTTTATCTGTACAAATAGAAAAAAAATGTTAAAAATGTAAAAAAAAAATATTTAACCATATTAAAAACTTTTTAAACTATCGCTTAACCGATAGTACCATCTCTAGTTTACAGCTTTTGCCCCCGCCCCCACTCCACTCTTTCTCTCTCCCGCATTCTACGATCTTTTGTTTTCCCCGGTTACCTTTTCCAGCACAGAAGAAGCGGCCAAAAGAAAAGCGAGCGACATTGTTGCTGGAATTTGGGGCCAAAAAACGAAACACCCACGCACAGGTAATAAAAACTGTTTAAAACAACACGCGTATTTATTTGTTTTAAATTTAATGGCTTTCTAATTTGTTTCAAGGCGAGAAACGCGACCACAAAGCAGGCCAAATCAAAAGCGACCGCCGAAAACGAGCCATTTTTTTTGTGTGTGATCCCCAGTCGTAAATGCTGATATTTTGTGATATTTCGGGTATTTAGTGAATTGTGCAAACGTTTCGGAATTAAAAAAGGGCCAGCTTCAATTAAAAACTACAATTAAACGCGGAAAAATGCGAAGCGCGCACAGCACGAAAGAACGCGGAGAACGGAATGAAGCGGAGGACGAAAAAGACGCGTCGCGGCGCGAAAGAGATGGCGCTACTTCCAGTGAAGGTGGACTGTCACTGGAAAACAACAAAGCTGCACTCAGCTGTGCGCTTCCAATAAAATAAAAAAAAACCTCAACTTCAATTGGAAAATTGCGACACAAAAAAGAAAACAAAGCCGCGAAAAATAAACAAAAATGCATCTCATCAAATGTTTCAACAGCTGATGCTGATCAAATTTTTTCGGCTTTCCGTGGGGCGTTTTGTTTGTGCTTTGATTTGATTTGTTTGGCAACAAATTGAACGCATCAAATGCCCAAAAGGTGGAATTGGAAATGTAAAGGAAAACGAAAGTGCAGCGCCACTTTTCCCCGCCCGCCTCGCTTTTCCGCCTTCCACTTTTCCACTTAGCGGCTGCGTTGAAAGATTTGCGGTACTTTGGCGGACAGATGGCAACACGTGTTGTCCCCCTCCCACTTTCTATCGCATCTGTGTGTGTGTGTTGTTTACCGTTCAGCCGTTGAACTTTCCATTTATTGCCGTTTCACCTTCGCTTCCAGCATTTTCCAGTTGTTATTGCTGCAAGGTTCATGACATTCCAGATCGTTATCGATATTCGAAAAACAATTCTTTAAAAATCTGGGAAATCTTGGAAATTTTTTATTTTTAAAGAGATAACAAATTTTAAAGATTTTTAAATATTTATTATCTCAAAAATACCTGAAAAATCCCCACTATTTACAAAGCTCAACTGTACTTTTTTGGACTTTGACTTCTCATTTGGGGTTACTTTTACGGTTACTCATAAGTTCCAATTAACGCACATTGCGCCATTAGTCATTATCTTCATCATCAACTCGTAACCAATTTACCCACTCAAGAGATGAGATCACTCCAAAAAAATAAAAACTATTATTATGTATTGTAATTAGTTTGTTCGCTAACGTGACACGGTGTTTATTGTTTTAGGCGTGTTGGGGAAAAATAATACATTTATAGCTATAGCGCAGGCCTTCTAATTTGTTTGTTCTGCTGCTGCCGATGGTAAAACATAAACGGAAAATGCTTTTCCTCATTTCGTTTCTCCATTTCGACAGCCATAACAATTTCCGCTTCCGTTTGTTGTTTTACCTGTGACGTCACCCCCCAAAAACCCCGTTTTCAAGCTGCCATTTGCTCGCCAGGTGAGTGAGTGCGATAAATATATAGCTATTATATACAAATGGCCACCTGTCGGCTCGCTCTCACACGAGTGCAATTGAAAACCCGTTATCTCTCCACATGGAGTCGGGCCAATCTCTCTATCTCTCTCTAGCGCACTCACTTAATCAGGTTGCTCGGTTGTAAACCGCAATGTACGCCTACCTAGAAGTCAGAAATCGTAGAACCTAGAAATGGTACAGTGATAACTCGAAGTGAGAAAATAGCAAATGGCAAATTTTTAGAAATCTATAAATTTTAAAAATATTTTAAAGATTTTTGGAATATTTGTAATAATATAAAATGATAATTAGAAACCAAAATGGCATATTTTTAGAAATCTATAAATTTTAAAAATAATTTTAAAGATTTATGGAAAATTTGTAATAATATAAAATGATAATTAGAAACCAAAATGGCATATTTTTAGAAATCTTTAAATTTTAAAAATAATTTTTAAGATTTTTGGAAAATTTGTAATAATATAATATGATAATGTACCTATAAGTTATAGTATAAAACCCTTTACGATCAATTTTATAACACGTTTTCTTTTTTTTTCCTCATTTTTAGTGAAATAAATAAATAAATAAATGGGATATATTATTATAATACCGAATCCAACTATCGAGGCCCCACTGTACACACCTCCCAGAGCGGACATTAAACCGCAGCAGCGGTTCACAATGGACGGGCTTTGTTGTCGCTTCGTCGGCGTTATCAATTAAATGTAAAGCGAGGCGCAGCGCAAACGAAATGGAAATGAAAATGGCAGCCGTGAGATACGCCAGATACTCGTACACCACTCACACACAGATACTACGGGGGACGTACAGATACTTAATACCCTGTATATAGTATTTATATACAGTAGTGCACACGTTTACAAAAGGTAAGTTCCATTTGTGATGCGTCAGCCGGATTCGGATTCTTCTTATGCGCTTTTGTTGTTACAGTTTGTTATTATTATTATATTTGCGATGGGCGGAAATGCCAATTGAAGCTCTACCTTTAACAAAGCCCCATGAAGATGACCCCCCGCCCCGGGGGTTAAACTGATGGGTGGACAAATGGATGGATGGACGGACTGTGTGCATGACTCAAGTGTTTTTCAGGGGAGCCACTCGAGCCAAAGTTGAAAATTGATTGATTCCACTAAGCGAGCAGCGAATGGAAATGGAAGCTAAAACCACTCGAGAGTGTTCAAGGTACAGTCTAACCTCCGTGGCCTTATAGTCGATAAGCCACGCACACGTGCGTACTACGTCCGTTCCGTTCGCCCCTTCTTTTCCACATGTTGCTAGCTGCCTAATTAATTAAATTTCATCTGAAATGCTCGAAATGTAAGGGGAAGAAATGATTGGGCAGGGTACACAGGAAGAAACTATGCAGTATTCTATTAAAACATTTTATACGATAACTTTTGAGCCTTCGAGCTGGATAGTTATCGATATATTTAACTGCCTAATTAATTAAATTTCATCTGAAATGCTCGAAATGTAAGGGGAGGGAATGATTGGGCAGGGTATACAGGAAGAAACTATGCATTATACTATAAAAAACATTTTATGTGATCAAATTTGAGCCTTCGAACCGGATAGTTTTCGATATATTTAAGCGCCTTCTCCATAGAACTTAATACCATTGATTTTTCTCTGTGTACTTTCACTATTCACCTTAAATTCGGGGTATTTCAGAGCTGATAAGCCCGCTCTATCACCACCACTATCACTATCAATCGATTCCAAAGAGGCGCGTGTGTGCTCGTAAACAAAGCAGATCAGGGTCGGGACTTGGATTTAGGTATGCGGATTAGCCAGCGAAAACAATAACCCCTCTCTATCTCTTTTTTCTGTTTGCAGATAACCTCGATCAGGTGAGTACCAGAATAAATATTACAAATATTGAAAAGACAGCGGGAGGCTGGCAGGCTTATCAAGAAACTTATCAGTTCGAAATACCTAAGAGATCGAACCGGAAACTAGCGACCACACAAAGCGGCGGGCACATCGTCTTCAAAGCGCTCGTCATGTTTAATTGTACTGGGCAACATCGCATCATGTGTGCGGATGGTCCAGCGGTTGCATTTTGGCCTGGTTAATTGCAAGCGACAGTCCTTTTGGCTATAATTATAACGCAACGTAGGTGGGCGCCAGTTTTTTTTTTTTGGCCCACACCAAATAGACAAATCAAACGAACGAAGATAATGTCTTGTCGCAGACAGAGAGCTAATTTGTGAACGTATTTCACGGGATTGCCAGCTGAAAAATGCTTTATGCACTGAGTGACATGGGAATTTGGCCATAATAGCGCGCATAATTGGCCGTAAAAGATGATCGGTACCAAAGGGAGATCGTTCGGCTTTCAAAGTGTCAAACGCAAAGGCGAACAAACAATGTTGACAAAATACCAAACGATGTGGACAAGGTGGGGGAAAACAGTGGGGTTCGAAAATGTATAGATGTTTATAAAAATATATCCTAAAATATGGTCGAAATACCCAAAAATCGGAATCTAGAATCCGGCTCGAAGGACCAAAAGTTAGTTTTTCAAGGGCTTTCTGCAGAACTTGTTCAAAAGCCCTATAGTTTCGAAACGCACCGTTTTGTGGTTTGTCTATATAGTATCTGATAGATATAGAGGCGCACCTGTCGCCTGACGAAATGCGTAAACAAAAATAACAAAAAGCGACAAGCTCAAAGTTTTCTGTTTTTGTTTTATTCTATGTGATTCTTTTTGAGGTCAGGCAAAAGAAAAAAAGAAATATTAACGACGCCACAAAGAAATGTTTGAGAATGAGAATGAAAAATACGACGAACCTAATAGTGTCTGATCTCTAACTGCTTTATAGCGAAATACGCGACCCAATTTTTCGCTTATCGCTCGGCAGCTGCCGCCTGACAGAAGAAAAAAAATGGTATACTACTGATTAGGGTTCTCGAAATGAATGAATCCCCAAGTCGGGCCATTGACGTACCTTTTCCAGAGAAGACAGAGAGCGAGAACTAATTGTAGTACCTCGTGGAACCAAAGGGTCAGGGGTTATCTCTGGAAATCCTGATAAGTCGGAGGTGCAGCTCGGACCTCAGATCGGTTAATTTATTGTCTCTCTAGGACAATGAGTGAGTTTTTATTACGTATTGCTGGGGCCTGGGGTTCATTAACTTTGCTTTAATTCCATTGGGAAATTGATTAACACGCGCAGTTAACAGGGAAATACTTTTAGCCATTGCGGTCACTTTGCTGCCGCATTTCTCAATATTTTATGACCATTTCACTCGCTTTGTGCAGATTTTATATTTTGCTGGGATTTAAAATTATTAATTTTCCATAAATCATCTCGAGTTCATCGCCGGCCCCGGGAAAACTGAAAATTTCTATAGCTTGTCTGTTCTGTTTCGCTTTCGATTCTCATTCGCCAACGCAGCGACAAATCAAATTTAATTGTTTATAAATAAAACGTTTTTCTCAATGATGATGCCCTGATTTTCCCGCCAACGAGAGACCTGCGAAAATTAGTTGCGTATTAGGAAAACATAAATTAGGCGACGCCGCGGTATAAATTAAATTTATCACTTTTGATAAAAGCCGTGGAGAGTCTTGGGAAATTAGGAAAATGTGTCGAGGAAAATTGTGATTTTTGGGCCTCGCAGCTGCTCCTTTTAATTCTATAAATTACATTATTTTTATACAAATATTTTTTGTTGAGTGTGGCTTGGGTTTTATTTTGCTTTATAATTATCTCTTCAGAGAAATAATTTTAATATTTCCTGTTGTGTGGGTTGTCTGGTTATCACGTTTAGCTGGAATTCGTATTCTATCATTTTATAGAGTTTCTGTGAAAAATACTTTTTAAAGGAAAGTTCCAGGAACTTTGGAGTTTTTAACTGTCATTTCTTAACAAGAAATAATCGTTTAAAACCACATCCAACGACAGTCTATTTAATTTATCAACCCTTTGAAGAATTTCCATTAAAACCATTTACAACTGCAATCTCAAACTTTCTCAGGAGTCGACTTCAAGTGCCATCTCTTCGCACAATCAGACTGCCCAATGAAATGTCAAGTGCTTTAGTACTATATCATACCATATACTTTCACCCCTCCCCCCCCCTCCCCCTACTTTCCAATTCCCTTTCTCCCTTCGCACAGCCGAGCATTTCTCATTAAACATATCAAGTAACAACCGCACAATAAACGTCACAAGTGAAAAAACCCACGGGACTTGCAGCGAGGAAAAACTGAAAAGTCGGCCGAGGGGGGAAATCGTCTGAGGAATTTCCATGTGAGAAACTGCGCCACAAGCGGAGCCACATAATTTATGGCCCTCACGGTGAAAGTTGATATAAATCTCAGGAGTAACTTAAAAATGAAAGAAGGAAAAGACATGTGGAAAAGCGCAGGTGAAAAGAAAACTGGGGGGAAAATCCAGGGAAAACAAGGGGATATCCTCAAGGAAACAGGAACTCCCAATGATGATGATTATGATGATGATGATGTGTTTAGGGGAATGGGAATGGAAAACATAAAAAATGATCTCAAGACAGGGGTTTTTTAAAGTGGAAATGGAGATGCCTCAATATCAAGAGCATTAATCATTATTTTTGTCAACTAATTACAAACATTTACAATTTGTAACTTAAGATTTTTAAAATAGTTTTAAATAACACATAAATAAATACCACTAATTATAATATTTAATTTTTGTCAAAAAATTAAAGAATTTTACAATTTTTAACTTAGGATAACCACTTTTAAATAACCCATAAATAATACCATTTAAATACCACTAATTAAAATATTTAAAAAATTATTATTTTTGTCAGCCAAAAAATACGAAAATATTTTTAAATAACCCATAAATAATACCATTTAAATACAACTAATTATAATATTTAAAAAAGTGATTTAAAAGCCAGTTGGCAATAAATTGCAACTTGGTGTTGTTTGAAAACTTTTTTAATTTGTTTGCTTTAATTGCGAATAATTTTGGAAACTTTTAACGGCAGCCCGGCCTCCCCTTTCACCTTTGACCTTACAGTGGTGTCCGCAGAAAAGCATAAAAATACATTTAAAAGCGGGCAGACAAGGGAGCAAATAAAAAGGGTTGAGGCAAATAAATTGCTATTAATTTTTCACTCGCTCGGTTCGTCAAGCGGCGCCGAAAAGACGACGACTGTTTGTGGATATGTGGGTATATATGCGCAGCAGGACTCGCAGGACCTCGCAGGACTACACCTAAAGTGCATATAATTTTTCAATTTGAATTGTCTGCTCCCTGCCCCATTTTGTGGCGGCCAAAAAGGTGGCAACCGGAAGCGGAAATGCGGAAGAGCTGAAAGGCCAACCCACCAAATGAGTTGTGGCCAAAAAGTTGCAGCCATGTGCGTTTGCAGTTAAGCAAATATTTAATTGCTGCACTTTTTCTGCTGAAAGTTGGCCAGAACTGCCCTCTGCTTCTTTTTTTTTTGGTTGGCCATAATTTATGGCCTGCCATTTGGTCGACCGTCTGCCCCTTTTGACTCTTACCCCCGGTTAATGATGTTGACCTTAAAAACAAATGTTGAAATGTTGCATCAACAATGTTGGATTCGATTTTAATGCCTTTTCAATAAAATGCTTGCCTACTTTTGTGAGTCGACAGCAGCCTGATTTCCATAATGAGCCATTTGTCTCACACTGGCTTTATTGTTATTTCTGGCACTGTGCTTTTTTGTTTGCCGCATAATTAATTGTTTTCACACATAATAATTTAATACGGCGAACACGTGTAAAAGCCAATGGCCAACAATATTAAATAAATGCAATGTGCCACATCAATTATAATTGGTTTGTTCGTTCGTTCGCGTAGTTTGTGCATATTTGGCCATGTGTCAATGTGGCTGTTGCCATTTTGGCCTTTTCGCATGTGTTTAAATGTTTAAATGTCATTAACAAAGCCGTAAATTATATGCAACCAAAAGTGGGCAGAAAAAAGGGTTGAACAAGCGGAGTTGCAACTCATAAACCTGCTCTTCAGCTCCTGGAATTGGCCAACTTTATTAGCTTTTTCGCCAGGCTGGCAATCATCGCAGCTTAGGTAAATATTAATAACGGACAGCAGTCGTGAAAAAAGTACAAAAACAAACCATAGAAGGGAGACTAGTACAGTGGTTGTTATTCAGGGTAAAAGTGAATAAAATTGTGAAGAGTTCTACAAAAATTAACATGGTTCAAAAGGTGTTCATTATAAATTATTACCTAGATAAGGCAAAAATTCTTCTTCTATAAAAATCAAGAAAGGAAGTGTAATAAAAATATTTATAATTATTTTTGAATCGAATATTTAGGAACAATATTAATTCTGTTTAAAGAAAAAATTTTTTAAATTCCCTAAACCGATTAGAATTTTTTTTAAAGTATTTCCAGCCCAATTTCATTCCACTGTTGCCACGAAAAAATCAGAAATCTCATCTCGTACTTTTTTCGGGATGGTGTCAAACTTTTTCATTTCACTTGTGCTCTTCCATAGATATAGGGAAGGTAAAAGAAGCGCCCCATCATACACGAAAAACAAGAACAAACTAGCCATATGAATTTATGACCAACTGAGGTTGGGAGAATACTTTTTGGATGGTGGGGGTGTGCAGGGTGTACGTTTTGTGTATTGGGGGAGTGCAACAAAATTATAATTTATGTGGCTTTAATAGCTGGGTAGCTCCAAGGTGAACCAGTCTCCTTTCTTTTTCTGGACCCATCTCTTTACTTTCTCTTCTTATCGCATGGATGACGTATGAAACAGGCCTGTGTTTTCTTTTTTACAACCTACCATATAAGTAGGGAAACCATATAAGGAAAAGATGGAAGAAAAACAAGTGGGCGGGGTCGTGTGGTTAGGTGTTATCAGGTTTGCCTGTAGCAACATTTATTTTAATGCCTTATCACGAAGGCAGAGGCCTTAGAAAAAACAACAACTGCACAATTGGGAGTTATGAGCGTGTGACCGACAGTCTCCCCCCATATTTTTCTATATACTTTTGTACATACACTTTTTATATGTATGCCCCCTTCTGATAACACCCCCAATTGTTTTCCTCCGTCACCGCCATTGGGGAATATTCGTTTTTACTATTTTTTTCCTTTAGTTCGGTGAACGCCTACGTTTTATTTTTATGCCCCTTATCATAGTTTACTGTTGTTGTGTGTGTTGTTTTTTTTTCAGACCGATAAAACAAAAGTCGAAGGCGGTGGGCGATAAAAACAAGGCCCGTTTCTTAAACGTTTCTTTAAAAGTATGTATTGCACGGAAAAAAATAATATTGAATGATGATCAATAGGATTTACCAAAAATATTCTTTACAAATGTACATAATTTAAAAATATATCTTCAATTTATTTTTATATTTTGTTTTTGACGATTTGTCAACAGGAAATATGCATAAGGTTGGGTCTTTGGATCCCCAGACTCTCGAATGGTTTGGATTCTGTACTTGGCACCAATGTCCCGTTATCGGTTAGCTCATTTCCCGTTAGCCGCGAACAAAGCCCACGCATTGTAGGCGCCGTGATGTGTTCAAAGATCAAGTGCCCCCCCTATAATATCACTCTTTTTTCCAAGTCGGCACTCTGATTATGCATGAGTAACGAGCCACGAACCTTAACACGTAAGTCTCTCGAAAGAAACAAGGGATAAGAACAAGTAACTCTGCTTATCGGCAAGCGCTTCCAGGAATTTTTTATCCTCTCCCAGCATTCTTCAGGTTTAGTCACTCTGAGTACCAGGGGATTTCGAGCTGATTGTCTTTGGGGGAGCAGTATTATTATGGGGGCATTCAGAAATATTATTTTCGTCATGTGGTGAGTGTCTCGAATTAATTATCACGAATTTTTTTGGAATATTTACGACGGAGATATAAAATATATTTGCGCTTTAGGAAATATTTATTTTAAAAAGGAATAAATATATTTGATATTTATTATTTTTTTAAAAATTTAACCGAATTTTGTATTTATTGAAATGAATAATAATTTTCTGTTCTATAAATAAGTCTCTTATCTTTAGTAAATTATTCTTGAATATTAAAAAAAAACTATACTGCCTTGACTCATTCAACATTCAACATACCTCTATTCCATAAATAAATCTGTTATCTTAAAAAATGAGTGTGGTTTACTTTGCTGAACATGTTTTTTTTTAAGTATAATACTTGTTTTTAAGTTATTGAAATATTTGGGGCATTTAATCTTGAGAAATGGTGGTTGAACTGAACGCAGTAACCCCTGATGCTTTGATATATTTAAAATAAAGAAAAAAAATTCGATATGAAATGGGGTCATTTCTACCTTATACATTCATATATGATATGTGATATGAAATCACTAAAAAGTTGCTATGATTAATGTAAAATTTATGATTCAAACATATGCGATCAAACTTGATATGCGATCATTTCATAAAAATTATAAAAATACTGTTTTAAAATACCAAATGTAGTATTTTTTGAACCAATATTGTAAAATAGGATAAACGTTATCCCTATTCTTATCAAAATGATATGAATATCATGATCTGCACATTTCAATCTGATCTTTTGTCTATTTTTTTCTGTGTTCTATAAGTTTGTACTATTTAATTGAAAGATCATCTCACCTGAGAGACATTGGTGTACAAAATGTAGTATTTTTTGAACCAATATTGTGAAATAAGATAAACGTAATCCCTATTCATATCAAAATGATATGTTTAACTTGATCTGCGCATTTCAAACTGATCTTTTGTGAATTTTTTTCTGTTTTCTGTTTACTATAAGTCTGTACTATTTAAATGAAAGATCATCTCACCTGAGAGACATTGGTGACTGCCGTTTGTCCGCAGGGCGAGTGGAGTTGCTCGTGCTGCTCGAGTTGCTCGCGACTCCCGAAGGATGCGGTGCACTGCATGCAGGGATACGAACCACTCAGATCCCCAGTGGTGGAACCCGGACTCGAGGTGGATCGCGGGGCACTGAGATCCAGATCGTAGGCCGAATTGCTGCCCACACTGCTGTTGCTGCCCGGTGGCAATTGAGGTGGCAGCAGTTGCTGCATGGCCATCTGTTGGTGTTGCAGTTGCTGCTGATGTTGCTGCTGTTGCAGGTTCTGCTGTTGCTGTTGGCTGGGTGAACTGGCGGATCGGGCGGATTGCATGGCCAAAGAGGCGGCGGCGGCCATGAACTGGGCGTGCAGGTGGGGTGGCAATTGCGGCGGTGGGTGTTGCAGTTGGGCAAATAAATCGCCAGGTGTCAGCGAACCAGGTGAGCACATTGGCGACATTTTATTCGTATTATTATGGTTTTTGGCCAGCTCACTATTGTTGTTGTTGTTGTTGTTGCTCGACTGGTTGTTGCTGCTGCTATTATTGTTGTTGTTGTTATTGCTGGACATCGGGGATTTGGTGTACCGCCTACTGCTGCCGTTGCTCATGTTGCTCTGCTCGTCCTCGGCATCGCTTTCCGGCTGAGCAGCTCCGCAGTTCAGTTTGTCATGGGGATGCTCACTGGCAATATGCTCGCTGAGGGACTAAAAAATTAAAAAAAAAATATATATATTAAAATTTAATTTTTAACACACTAATCTTTGTTTTAAATTATAATATTTCTGTATTTAAATTTTACAGCCAAAAACAGGCATTACTCATTTTATTCTGATTAAGCTAAATTCTTAGTAAATCTCTAAAAACGTTTACTAAAGAATTCGTAAAACAGAAAGTCATACAATTTGACACTTTTTAGCTGATAAAGTTAATAAGGTGAGTACTTTTCTTAGAAAATAATTTATTTTATTTATTTTTCAAGAGAGTAGCTAATGCTTGTTTTTCTAAGAAGCTAAGCATTCTAAATTTTTATTTCAGATTATGTTGATTTTTCTAGATTTGTATGTCAATCCGCTCTGGTAGGAATTTGCCACTGACCCCTTTTTTATTGATCCAATTATACTAGTTTAGATTATAACTAACCTGAAACTCTGGGAATCGCTTGTGGCACTGGGTGCACTTGACCAAAAAGGCATCTGCAGCTGCACCTGGCTGGTTGGGATGGCTGGCATCCTGGATCCCACTGGAACCCGGATTGCTGTGCTTCGGCGACTGGTTGTGGTGGAGCAAAGTGGAGGCCAGCGGATGAACTGGGGAGAAAAAGAGGGGGAAAAACAAATTAACTGCCAGATCGTTTAAGAACCATAAAATATGCCAAAGGGAACTCGAAAACCAAATGAGAAGTATGGAGTGTGAGTGGGGGAAAAAACTGGTTGAGGTGCTGTAGAGTACACATAGAGAAATTTGTGTGATTCCTTAAGAATTTTGGTTAAATCTTTGTTCATAAAAATAATAAATTAAATAAATTAAAATTAAATATTGAAGAAACAACGAAATCTACAATATTTGCTATTTTCTATGTGACCAGATATTTCAAAAATGGTTTTAGAGTGGCCTAATAGTTATATTTTTTGAAATTTTAGAGCCAAGTGATATGAAAAAGAAGCTCTACATGCATAATGATCCAATATTTTCTTCTGTGCTCCCAAGAACTCGTGGATCGACTTAATTTCGTGGCAAATCAACTTCGCAGGCCTTCACGCAAGGCTGAAAATCCGTAGAGGCGATGATCTCATGGTTTCTTTCGATCCGCCAAAGCAACCAAAAGGAAAACAGAAACGGCAAAAAGAAGTGGAAGAATTGAAGAACACACACACGCACCGCACACACACTCGAGAAAGAGAGAAGAGTTGACTTAATCAGTTGAAAAAAGCGTTCAACCATGGCGAAGCGAAGAAAGAGACGGGCGGCAGAAGAGTAGAGAGAGAGGGAAGACGACGGTGCCGTGCCCAGAAGAAGATTGCTTTGTTCCCCCGAGGGTCACTCAATTGCCCTCTCACTCGCGCTCTGAAACTTTGTATCTGTATCTGTATTTCGAGAAGGTGGAATACTCGTTTCTGTTTCTTCACAAAATGGAGTTTCTGTTCTTCGGGGTATTTTCTGTTTGTTTTTTTTCTTTCCTATAGAGCATATAGAGTATAAAGCGAGTCTTTGTTCTCTCTGCCATTTGATCGCTACCTTAATTTAAGCCAATTAACTGGCGGCAGACGAAGACAGATACTCAGATACTCACATACGGGCATTGGAATGAATGAACCCTGTTTTATCGCCACCTTTCTGCCAGAAAGTATCTGTATCTGGGTATCTGAGGGCTGTCGTTTCAATCAAGCGCAATCTACAAAAGTTCATTGCACGTTTTCACTTTCAATAGTTGCAATCTTAATTGATTTCGATGCGGGTTCCGATCAAAAAAGAATTATAAACGATCATAATGATGATTTTAATGATGACGATGCCTCCCACACACCTTATCACTTAAGAAGCCATTAAAAGATATTATAGGACAACAGCTGATGTATATCTTTGGGTTCCATTTCCATACGCATAATATATAGAGTGCGTTTATAATCTCGGGTCCAAGAATTTATTTTGCTTGGCCGGGCTAATGACATTTTTATTGAAAGTTGTAAAACGGCAACACTTTTTTATGGCCCTACATTTTGTTTCATCAACATAATGTGCTCCATAAGAAAATGTGTGCTGCTCTCGTCGGGAAACTCGACGTGAAACTCAACAAGTGTGTCACCAGCTCATTTAGCCCAATCAATTCTTCATAACCAACGCTTCGAGTGAGGAATTATTAACGCAATCGCTTTTACACTTTTATTTTTTTCCGCTCCGTAACGTCGGTATTGAAATATTGAAAGTGTCCCGCAAATTAATTTCAATTTATGCGCAGCCGAAATGAAAAGGAATTTCTTGTATTTGTTTCTGCGAAGCGGAACTCGAGCATTCTTTCTTTTTTTTTTTTTGTATATATTTCTTTATATGTTTGGTCTCAACTTTCAGTTCATTTTTCCCCCGGGCTTTCAACTATTTTGCGCTTAACGCGAACCAATTGAAGTTGATTGATAGTGTTTAGGTGTGGGGCGAAAAAATCGGAAGAGCGAAAGTGCCAGACATTTTGAATTGTTCAAAGCAGAAGGTATTTTTAATCTATCAAATAGATTGGCTAGAAAATGCAAGCTGACCTTTCAAATATTTCCCTAAAAAAAATTAAACAAAGTAAAGATATTTAAAACTTACCAAAAAGTTGATTGGCCATTTTATTATTTTAAATATTACTTTGGATTTAGTAGGGGAGGATTTCTGATTTCTGGGGAAATTTATGGGCGGCCACACGTTTGCCAAAAAAAGCAGAGGGGAAATCTTCTGGAATGATGTCAAGTGTTTGCTGTTGTTTCTGTTTTTCATTTAAAATTTTTTTTGGTTCACCTGTGCGGTGGAAAACACGCGCAACCGAAAATATTCGAAAATAGGGGGGAAATATTATAAATAATACGTAGATGGGCAGGCGGCGTAAATCAATGGCAAAATAACCGAGAAAAGATACATTTGTATCTGCAGCATAGAGAGAGATAGATACAAGATACACCCACTAATTTTATGTGCTTTTTTTATTGCCAACTTTTATTAGCCAGACATATTTCGACTAAGCCCGGCTAATGCAAATTTATTTATTTCTCTTGGGCCGTTTTTCGCTTTGTATATTTTTGTATATTTTCATCATATAATTTATTTCCTTTCCCATTTTTCCACCTGACTTTCCTCAGTTTTTCCCCGCCTGTCAGTGTGCGGGGGCCAAAGTGTTTTTTAATATTTCACTGACAGCCGATTGTCACGACAATTTCTCCGCGCTTCTCCCGCTTCTCAGGTGAGGGAAATTCTTTGCACGGGGCCCCCGGAAAATGGAAAATTGTTTAGTGATTGCTGACGCAGTTGCGGACAAATGGACGACAGGTGGCGCTAGCCAAGAGGGGAGGCTTTCGATGATATTTAATGCAAATAAACATAAATTTTAGCACTTAATTATAAACAGACCTCCGGGGCCTGCGCTCATTTGCAGTCAATGAACGTGGTTAGCATATTTATGATATAAATTTCCTGCAAATGAGAGCGAGTGCAAAAACACAGTACAGAGCTAGCTAATTGCCAGTTGAAAAGTTGAAAAACGGAAAAAACTACGAAAAATGACACTATCAGACAGTCGCAATTAATTTGTAAATGAAAACCTGTGGGAAGGCTCCCATTGTTTTTTAGATCGCTCGAATTACAGACGTGCGAATATTTATGGGAGAAATCCCCCGTCTCGGTATGCCGAATTCTTTTCGGAGGGTCCGAGTCCGATTCCGATCTCAAGTGGCAATCGGTTTTAAACACACATGTGAGCGGCATATGTGGAGTTGTCCCGATAATCGCTCTAAATTTGGAATACTCTTTCGGTGGCTTACCTACCTAGAGATTAATGCACTGCGAGGAAATTTGTAGTACAGGAAAAAATAAAGGTAGGAAAAATATTTCTGAAATCTTTACAAATATTAAGATCAAATCTTATAATTTTCACGGTTGGTTTTAGTCCTCAATATTAAAATATTAATGCACTGCGAGGAAATTTGCAGTAAAAGATAAAAATAAAGGTTTGAAAAATATTTATAAAATCCATATAAATATTAAGATCATATCATATCATTTTCACGGTTGATATTAATCCTCAATAATAATATATTACAATTAAAAAAGTATTATTAGCCTAACCTCTTATACAAAAGAATTGCAAACCTTTACAAAAATGTATCCTATTTTCTCTCATGATAAAGGTATGAAAAATATTTATAAAATCCATATAAATATCATATAATTTTCACGGTTGATATTAATCTTTTCCTTAATATTATTATATTATTATCCTAACCTCTTATAAACAAAAATAGCAAACCTTTACATAAATCTATCCTATTTTCTCTCAGTGCAGCACCTTTGCCCTGGTCTACTCTCCACTTTCGAATGGGCACAAAGGTGCCCACATTTGTGCCCCTTCAAGTGGCAAATGCAAAGGTGCAGATTCGGAGCCAGACGTTTGCCTATAAATAGAGTTCTCCTTTCTGCCCTTTTTGCCTTTATTTGTTTGTTCAGCAAGCTGATGCTGCTGCTGCGTGCTGCATGCTGCATGTTGCACGTTGCACGTTGCTAGTTGCTGCTGCCACGTTTATTTTATTTGTAGCATTTTGCTTTGCTGAGTGTGAAATTTTAATAGCCAAGCGAGCCGTGTCCGCGTTCATGTCCCTGTCCTTTTTTCTCTCCTTCTGTTTTGGATTTACCATAGGCGTATATATACTATTGAGGAGGTAAATCTAGAGGGCAGGGAAAAACATATGTGTCCCGGGGCGAAGAACACTATTTCTGCGATTTACCTTGAAAAAATATGCAGAAATGCGTGTGATGTGTGATGTCGAGGAGTGTGGGCGTTCTACGTTTTCCAAATTGAAATTGGAGTTGCAATGCGTTGGCGAGCCAAAAGCAATTAGGGAAATATGCCACAGAGGTGTTCAAAGTGAGTGGTGAAAATGGGGAAAATATAGCCATAAGATACTTTTGGCATCTTATCCCTCAAAGGAAGTTGAAGATGCTTCTATAAGGTAAATGCATTTTTTGTATATTTTATGGAACTGAAATAATTATGAAAATGATCCTAAAACTTTGCAAATATTTTATCATACTAATTATAATCCCTCAAAGGAAAATATTCCTCTAAGCTTCATAAAGTTTATAATTATGAAAACCATCCTAAAACATTTAATATATTTTATCAGAGAAATTATTTTTAATGGAATACCTAAATTCTTAAAATTTGTTTTTTATAAAAAACTCATTTAATAGCAAACCATTTTTTCTTTTAAAATGTTTTTACTACTATTTTCTTGGAATTTATAAAGATTAAGATTTTAATATAATATAAACATTTGTGTTTTAATTTTCTTGCTTTCCTAAGTTTTTGTAAACAAACATTTTCCCATAAATTCTTTAATGAAATCAAAAAAACGGAGTTTTAAACTATCTGAAAGGTACTTCATTAATTCCGAAAATATATAACCAAAGTTCAGCTTAACTCGGCTAATTGATATTCACTCTGTTCTCGGTTCGTGTATAAATTTTGCGCCCTTCGCACAAAAAAAGAGGAGAAAACACCGAAATAAAGCCCATCGAATGCAATTGAAACTTTTTCTGCTGCCGCTGCCACAATAGAGCTGTTGACTATTTTTGTTTATTTAAAACTTTTAACAATTATTGTGCAATTGTGCGAAATTTATTGCAATTGAACGCCAATCAGAAGGGAAGTGCTGCTGCTTCTGGTGCCTTTTCCCTTGGATTTTCCTGGTTTTTCTCAATGCCAGTTACCCGTTAACCAAAATCGTTTACATGTTAAATTGTGTGCCTTCCCACTCCCTTTTTTTTTGTATTTTTTTAGAGCCTCCTTTTTGGCGCTGCAATTTTGCCAGCCCTTTGGCAACACCTTTTTTTTGGGAAGGGGGTAAGGGGTTTTTTTTTCGAGTGCACCCTTTTGTTTGCGCCGATTTTTTGGCACTTTTTTTCGGGGGTAGCACCGCGGCGGGCATTAAATAAATAAGAAAAAATATATATTCACAAGGAGGCGGTCTGCATTCCATGCAATTTTCACTTTACAACTGTTTCAAAGTTATCTTTGTTTCAATTGTGTGCCCAACAACGGCAAAAAGAGCAGCAAAAAATATTGGCAAACAATTTACTTTTTTCGGTGAGCAAAAAATGCAAAAAAAAATGCAAAATAAAAGTAAAATGTGGCAAATAATTTGCCCAAAGCTGCGGCAGGTTGAACATGGAATAAAGGGAATTTTGCAGCAGGATATCAAAGAGGACTTTCCCCTCATTGATTTATTGTCTTTCTGTGTGTGTTTGTTGAGGATTCTTCTGCCTCCGCTCAATCCCCAGGCTCGATTGCAATTTAAAGGCAGAGTCTCTGTTTATTTTTTGGGCAACTCCACTTGAGATAGGCATCGGCGAAAATTAATCATCTTTGCATGCCAGTTGCCAGATAGTTTGGGGCCAAGTTTGTTTAATTTCGATTACCAGCTGGCGTGGAGAAAGTCCTGCAGGATGAGCCAGCCAGGAGTTATAAATGGCAGCACCGACAGCACCAGCATATAAAACTGACATCCACTGACAGCAGCCGAAATGATTAATTAGTCTGGAGGAAATCCTGCTACTAGATATTCCCAATCAAAGATGCAAAAGTCAGATAAATGCTTAATTTCGGGGCCAGACGAAAAAATTCAATGATAAACAACTTTGATGGGTGCATAGAAAGAAAATTCGATATGGAATGGGATCAATTCTACCTTATTTCATATCAATAAAGAGCAGATTATGTTAAATTTATGATTCAAACATCAAAATGATATTTTATCAAATCATTTATAACGCCAAATTTAGTATTTTTTGAAGAAATAAGATCAATTCTACCTTATTTCATATCAATAAAGAGGCGATTATGTCAAATTTATGATTCAAACATCAAAATGATATTTTATCATAACATTTAAAATACCAAATCTAGTATTATTTCAAAATTTTTTTTCTGTGAGCAAATTAGCGGTGATTTAGTGGCCACGAGTTTTCAAGATAAATAATATTTATTAAATGTGTAGAAAAATAACTATATATCGAAAGGGGGCGTAACTGTAGGTGATAACAGGCGACAGGTTTTCGCCAGGGCGAAATGTTTGATTTATGGCATTTTGGAGCCATTTCGAAATGCGACACAACACACGCCGAGCAGCCGGAAAATTAGTACAAGTTGCCTGGCGTTTTCCCCGCCCCCAGCCCACAGATTTTTCCAAAAAGCCAAGCGAAGAACAGAATTTCGTATGTAGCCGGCGATTAATATCCATCGCAGTCGCAGCTGCCCAGCGGCATCAAAAAGTTTTGGGGTTTTTGGCCAGGGAAAAAACAGAAGAAGAAACGGAAGAAAGTATATAGATACATTTGTATCTGCAAAGTATGTGGGCCAACCTGTGTGCCTGCTGATCGATTAGCCGAACTATCTTGTTCGAGGGCTTTTAGTTCCGCCCACAGAAAAAAAGAAGAGAAACCGAAAAACGAAGCTGCTTAAATAGCCATAAATTATAATTTATGGCTGCGGTGTTGCCTCTGTTTTTTTTTTTCAACCGAACATGTGCAATTAATCCGTCTCTTTAGCTGGCTTATCAATTGGGTAAAATATCGTGGGCGTTCCCCTCTCGAAAAGAGAAGGAAAACTTGCGCCATCCCATCAGCAGGCATTTTCAATTAATTTCTAGTCTTTCACACCTTCCATTTAAACCGATGAGCTCTGCCCACTGACAGTTTTATGCTTTGTTTACACTCGATAAACAGTATCTTTTGAGTGCTGCTGACCAGCAATATGGCCATAAAACAGGTTCCCTCAATCTCAATGGAGGTTTTGACTCGGCCAAGAGGCAATTTCTACCTGTTTCAACCTGAAAACAACCCGCGCATGCGGTTTTCTTATTTAGGGGTAGCTCTACCTGTGTTCTCGGTGGGTGGAGATTACTGCCAAGGCAGCGGTTCTGTGGTTCTGTTTCGGCGGTGCCAACAAATCAAATTGAAATGTGCCTGCAATTGGTTGGCAAATAGGAGAAAAAGAGAGGGCAGGCAAAAATATAATGCTATTACTCAAGATCAATTGGGGGGTTTTCATGTCAAAAGAACGTGAAATAGACGAGGTTCTTCTATCAGAATAATCCTAACTCGAGGGATCTATAAATATATACCATTATTATGGAAAGGAATTGAATACTTTGATATTAAATATTTATTAATATCGAAATAAGGTTCTTCTGTCATAATAATCCTAACTCGAAAAATCTATAAGTTTAGACCATTATTATGAAAAGGAATTGTATACTTTCATATTAAATATTTAATAATATTGAAATAATATATTTATAATCTTAAGATTTATAAAAACATTTTCTAAAGATCATACGATTAAAATCCCTCTAAATGTATTAAACATTTAAGGCTAAATTTACCTTAATAGGTAAAAAGATCTAATTTTTGACAATATAGAAATCAATCAAATTTTTTTTTCGGTGTGCTGATCGGGCAAAACTTTGTTGGGTTCGCTCTCCTTTTTGAGAACCGGAGCTCCGTTCTCTGCGTAGGAGTAGGTAATTCGAGACCTGCTGCGATCCTTACTCGTTTTTTATGTTTTCGTTGCTCTACAGTTTCATATTGTTTTTTGTCCCTGAGGTGAAGACCACACAAACACTTAAGATGGCGGAGTTCTGGAGTTTCTGGGAAAGTGCTAAGCTTGCATTTGGGATCTTTCGAGTCTTTTGGCGCGCAAATCGCCAATCGCCAATCGTTCAACAAACACAAACAAAGTTCAATTGCATCGGGGGCTAGCTGATAATGAATTCTGGAGCCCTGGATGAATCATCGGGGATTCGCTTTGGATCACTTACACTGCATGGTGAAGTCGTTTGTGGATGGCATGCCCTGAATGATGGTATCCTCGAAACGTGAAGTCGACGGCGGCAGACAGGACAACATTTGGAATGCTTGTTGTAACACTTTTGCTTTTTACGGATAGTTTTGGCTTTTTTGAATGGGTTCTTCTGGGTTTTTTATTTTTGCTATATTTTGGTATTTCTTATAAAGCACACACGTGTGGCGGCCATTTGGGCGAAAGGGCCTTGGGTTTTTATCTTTGAAACATTTCAAAACACTGTTTTCTCATATATCTTTTTCTTTGGCGCTGCGAGTGTCGCGTTTGTTTTTATTTCTCGTTTTTTATATGGTCGATTTTTGTTCCGATCTATATACTCTATATATGTGCGTGATTCTACTGTGTTCTGTTCACAGACTTTCTCTGTGGGGGAGCGACGCGTGTGCTGCCGTCGCGACGTCTACAATGCAACTGAATTCAGAGTTCTAACTTTCGCAGCATCAAACTGAATCCGAATCCGAAAACCGAAACCGTCCTCGTCCGTATCCGTCGGATGCGAACTGAGCGTTTGTCGGGTTGTACGGGGTTCTACGGGGGTTCTCTGCCTTTCCACGGAGAGCGAAGAAGACGCAGCTATGCGAGAGAGAGAGCGCCTCTTTGGTCTTTCCACCACCAGCATAATATAACGGTGTAACGGTTCACCGTTGCGATATACGAGGTGATTTGGACACGAAGTGGGGAGTGTGTGTTGGTGTTTTAATGGGGGGTGTGTGCTGGTGGTGGTACCCCTTATAAGAAAACGCCAAGAGAGAGCTCTCTCTTCTCTAACATAACAGCGCGCTGTTATCCCATATCGTAAATGTTAGCTCGGCAACGGTAGGTAGTGCCTCTCCTCACGTAACTCCCACTACGTAAGCGCTACGTAAGGGTGGTCTCACTTTCCCCGTGAACATATGGCCGTTATACGGGATTTGACTATATTAACATTTGCTCGTATTTCCATTTTATTGACCAAGCGACTTATGAGTCGATCCATTAACTTTTCCACCAACCATCAAAATTTAATTCGCTTTTACTTGGGTATTACCAAAAATTTCATCAAAATTGAGACTTGCTTGATTTTAATATTACAATTGCTAAGCTTATCAATGGATTCCGGGAAATGATTAAGCAAAATATGATTTAAACTGTAAAAATTTATTAGTAATGTGTTAATTGAATATTTTTTGGAAAACAGTGCAGTTGGTCATCAAATAATTCAAGGAATTAAAGGTACTTTATTAGCAAATAAATAAAATCATAACGGAACGATTGAAATAATAGAAATTATGTTTCATAATTTGCATTCAAGTTTTTCTAATCAATCCCTGTGTGGGAGTTACATTCAAGATTGATTGTTTTTCTTCTTGGGAATTTTCGCGGTGCAAGATGAAGGGGATTTTTTTCCAGGGAATCCCTTAGCCCTTTCCTGGCCATATCGCTGCATTAACGGAGAAAACTCATTTGCACTTGCGATTGCAAAATGTTCTCTGCTGGCATTTCCGAGTAAGAAACACCCAAATCGTTCCGCGATTGCCACACATTAATGACATCGTTCGTTGATGGGCGATTTCTTGAGAATGTCCATCAATGGACACGTCTACAAAATGACAGAAGAGCAGAGATCCCAGAAGAATCGAAGACCGAAGAATTTCTAACGAACAGAGGAGAATGCTTGGTGGCTTGATTCTTTGGCTCCATCAACAAGTTGTGGGGATCTCTTGGGATGTTATTTTTTTCATATTTTGCTGCCCAAAGAAAGATAAAAGAAAGAATGCTAAACCATTTGGGAGCAAAAATACTTTTTTCGGCCTTGTATCTTTAAGATACATTTGTTTATTGAATTCGGATAAGTATTTTTTTACTTTATCTAAAAGATAAAGTATCTTTTAGTCATACTAAATTAAAACTAAGAATTCTAATTATCGCTTATTTGCTTTGTGCAGTCAAAACTAAGATAAAAAAACCCAAAAACACAGATACAAATACTCACAGATACTCTTTGAAGAAGAGCAAAAACAAAAGGCAGACTCAACAACAAAATAAACAATTTGTACGTTAATTTTTAATGCGGTTAACATGTGTTCCCCCGTCTCCCTCGCACACCCACACTCAAAAACGTGAGTGTGTACGTGTAAAATAGGTGGAGCTTCATAATTTTCTCACTTTTAAATGAACGCTCGTGAGCGGGAAAGGGAGAGAGCGAGCGGAGCGAACGAGAGAGGGATAGCGAGGGAGAGGCCGCTTTTTTGTTGCTTCGCATTCATTTTGTATGTTAATTAGTTGCCGTTCACTCGCGTGTGTGTGGGTGTACTGAGTATCTGTGTGAGGTGGCGTGGGTGTTTAATGAAAGGCGAGCAAGGTGCGCACATTGGTCGTCATTCGGTTGCACCTGTTGCGCTCACTCGATTGGCGGAAAAGCCCCTGGGAAAATCAAGAGGGTGAGAGGAAATGGGGAGGTGGGAAAATGAGAAGTGGGGGAGGAGAAAAGTGTGGGGATAGCCAGAGACAACCAAATAAAATGAGTTATATTAAGGTTCATGGTTTATTTCAAAAATATATATGTTATAATCGCATAATAAATAATTTTAAAATAATTTCATATTATTATTGTATATTATATATTATTTTATATTATTATTATATATTATATTATATTATTATTATATATAAAACACCTTGAAATCTCTGAAAAATGTCTCTGCACTTTAATTTAAACTTTACTGTATAGTATTTCGCTTTTGAAGATGTTTATTTACATTATTGTTTACATTTTAAAGTCTGTTTGTGCAAAAATTTAGACTTTATCTTCAAGTTTTATATTTAGAACTAGACAATCTAATGATATTTTAATTTGACTCAAATATTATTGTGGTTTTAAACGCTAAAACACAAAAGGTTTGAATTCATTACAAATTGTGAGGATAAGACAACGAAAAACTAAGATTTTAAATGTTTATTTACAAATAATAACTTAGGAATAAATTGTTTATCATAAATTTCATTTTTATTTATTAGAATTTTAAAAAAATCTTAAATTTTACAAGTGCATTTAATGCTTTAGGTGCCTTAAAGTTAGTTAAGTATTTTTAGATGAAATTAGATTTTTTCAAACTAACACCTTTATTCCCATCCAAGCAGCTGAAAACCTATCCTACCTCCCTTAATTTCGTAGATCCTAATCCGCCTGTATGCTTCCCCAAATTCTCTTTGGGACTGCAATTTCCCGGCACTTCCTGTTCCCCCAGGAGTTGCCCTCATTAAGCGCGTAATTGGCACACATCCGAATCGAAATATATCCCGAATCCATTGGCGAGTACCTTCAATTACCACGTCCCGCATTCATTCACTCAAGGAGTTTTCTTCCCAGGCTCTCGAAAGAGGCTAAAACACCCACCGTAAGTTCTTCATTTAAATTGGATTTGTCGATCATTTTCCGATTCCTTCCACTCACTTCGACTTCTCCAAACTGAAGTTCTCACCCACTGCTGCTGGTACCCACATGAAATGGAGAAAAATAAAATAAAGTTAACTAAGTACTTTTGGTGGTTCCGCATTGACGTCATCAATTAATTTCACTTTAAAATCGACGGATGGACAAAAGGACTCTGGGAAACTGCAATCCTTTTGCGAGGGGTAAACCTAATATCTTAGATCCTAAAAGGGGTCTCTCCAGATGGGTCATTGCTTTCCCACACCCCCCATTATTTTTTCCGTATTGAATTGCATGCATGTTTCTAGTTTTTCCACAATTTTTAATTAGCAGTAAACTTTGCGCGGCAACGAAAAACAAAAGAACCCGAAACCAATTCGATTTGAAACCGAACCGAAAAGTAATGACAGCATAAATACTTTTCCGAGTGGTGGTTCTTTCGGTATATGTTGTATATGGAATTTGGTGGTGCAGAGTGATGCACATTTTGGGGTCGCCACAAAACATCGGACTCTCGGAATTGCTGTATGTAGGATACCAGATCCAAAACGAAATCTCAAGTGTTCTCTGTTCTGCGGCCGCCTTTGCCTCATTTCGTTTAACACTTTATGTGACATTTAAGTGCCGGGGAGAAATGTCAAAATTCCTCCTCCTCGCCCCGAAAAAAAAAATGCATGTACAGCGGTCTAAGCCCCATTTTCCCCCCTTTCGCTTTTCCCCTTCGATTTTTCAAGGGGTTAGCAACTGGATTGGGGCGGTGGTTTTAGTCAAGTGTCTGGCTTTTGTGTGGGAAGATTTCTCCCCCTCATGTGAAAAGTGCAAAGTGCGATTCCTGGTCTGATTTTCATGGAAAGCGGCGTAAATTGATTGGTTATTGTCTAGGAAATTATGGAAATATATTAATTAGAGAGGGTTACATTTGCTACTTATTTAGAAAATTAATTAACTGACTTAAATAATTAATAATTATTTTAGAAAATGTTCCAAATGTATCTAAAACTATTGAAAATATTATTTGAGGTGCCTTCGTTTGTTAAAAAATTGATAAACTCATCAGAATTATCATTACACAATTTATTAAATTATTTATTGATTTTAAAAAATGTACAATATTTTTAAAATTTTTTTAATCCATTGAAAATCTTATTAAAGGCGATTTCGCTTGTTGAAAAATTAATTAACTTATCAGAATTTTCATTTCAAAATTGATTCGTAATTTTATTAAATTATTCATTGGATTTTTTTTCAATATCAATAAGAAAATTTGATTGACTGAAATTAGCGACCTTCTTCTTTGTTTTCCTTGGCCACAAAATCCCTTCGATTTATCCTTAAAGTGTGGCAACAACAACTGTTATCCCTTGACAACCCTAACATCATCATCATCAACCCGAGCATTGTCAAAACGATCATCGTTATCTGTTTTCATAACTGTCAATTGTTGACTCTTGTTTCGAACTGCATTTGAATGTCTGGCCTCAAAAACATTTTGCCCATTTTCATTCACGAAAACGGAAAACAGCTGGAAAAGGTCCTTGCGGAAAAGAGGGAGAGAGAGAGAGAGAGGGAGAGAGGGTAGATAAATTGGGAAATCCTTGGGCACGTGTGCGTTGTATGGCATTTATTTTGTGGTTCGGCTTTTGTAGTCCTAAGCAGCCTAACGGTTTACCTGAGATATCGAGGAAAATACTATAAAATATGGGTTTGAAAAAGGAGTGAGTGCCATGAAATTCGCCCGTATAGTTTGGAAAAAACTTTACCGTTTCTCCACTCCACAAATAATCGGTAATTTAATATTTTCTAGCCACTGTGTTTGTTTAACGCAAAAACTGTTTGCCTAGCGTTCGAGGGAAATTAACGAAAATTGAAACAGATACTAGGGCACACGTCACACAACTCACGCCCAGCTGAGCAAATACTTCAGTTCGGTTTCGGAAAGGTTGGAGGACACGTCCTTCAAATGGACGTAACATTAGCTGCTAAAAGGTTAAACACTCGTTCGCCCAGGAATCTCAGCGACTCTGAAAAGCTAATAAAAAATGCAGAAATTAAATTGCTACCTCTCTGCAGCGATATTGAAACAATATTTAAAGTATAAAAATAATAATAAATCCCATTTGGCCGCCGGCAGCCTGTTCAATGAAAACAATAACAAACAGCCAAAGGATCAGGACACGCTCACCGAGCGAAAACCGAAGTTTACCTTGATGCGGCCGCATCAGCGGACAAAGTGAACAAACAAATAAGCAAATGAACGCTCGCCGAAAAAGCACAATAATAAAAAAATACAAAAAAAGAAATGTAACCGTGGAGCAGAGGGAAGCGTGGAACGAGATTGCGGCACGCGTCTCTGACGACCTACCACAGGACAAAGGAGAAATCCAGGACTCGCGAGCAGAGCAATCGAGCAGCAAAATCAAAGCAAATTCAGTCTCGGAACAGTGGGCAGAAAGATATTGCAGTAAAGTTAAATAAATTAAATGAAAGGCTTTAATGACAGTGCATTTACAAACAGAATTAAAAGAAAACACACAGAAGAATCGACGTGTGCCCAATGTAAGCCAGGCGTGTGACCGCAGGCATGCTTCTCTGCTTTAATTCTAAAAGAAATATTTATATTTTTTTCTAAACAGGTTAATGACTGATTTGATCAAAAATAATAAATAATGATAATATTTTAAAATATTAAATAACATTTTTAAATAGTGCACAGTAAAAAATATTAAGTTTGTTGTGTTTGGGTGATCTTTTGATAGACTGGCCTCTTAAAAACACTTGGAATTATAAAACCTGAAAATTTTTAATTTTGTTTTATTCCTAATATTTTAAAATGCACTTTGGCTCAGTATAAAATATTAAAGTTTAAAGCCTCTCAAAAATACTTAAAAATTAAAAAGCCTGAAAATATTTTAAATTATATTATTTCTTTTATTTGAAATGCACTTTTCTTTCCAACTTTCACCACTGTACCCTGCCAACAACCAGCAAACGGGCGAAAAAAAACAAGTTTCAGTCACCTTTTTTCAGTGATTGGTGGTGGATTCATTGGTTGGCAGTCAGACAGAAGACAAAAGTCAGTCACATGTGCACATGGTTCCCTTTCAGGGATGAGGAGAGGCTATGGCTTCCACCTTTCGGCTGCCGTTGCTGTTGTTCTTTCACCTCAATTGCAGCAGGAACTGGAATCGAGATCGCATTGTTGACATCATCGGAAGGAAAAAGGGACGAAAATCAGAGAGCCCTTTCCTTTCGGTGGGGTAGTTTTTGCGCCCAGGATCAGCCCTCATTTAGCCATTTGGCCTGCAGCTACCTCAGTTTGTTGTAAGTAATCGCCGTCATCATCATCATCAGCGGCAGCAGCAGCCTCATCGATGGGAGGGAAAGCGGGAAAGTGGGAGGGGTGGGCGTCAAGGACAACTGGCGACAACATGTGCGTCATCGCAGTGGCAGCCGCCACGTTTACTCATTAGGTTTGGCCCAAAAGCGATTTTCTATTTTTTTTGCGCTTCCAAAATTTATATATTTTGCGAAATTGCGCAGGAGATTCGCCGTGGGTGAATCTCCACTCATTCGGGGGTAGCTTTTTCACCTTGTTTCCCCCGTAAATACATGTGGATGATTTCATTTTTCACCTTTATCGCTGCCGGGCCATGTGTGCGTGCCGAGATTTAATGATTAACGCTGGAGCAACTGCAGAGCTGTCCACTTAAGGGCTGCAAAAATAAAAACAAAAGATAAAAAGAGAGGAAAATGAGCAAATCGTTGGCAAAATACCCTGGAGGTTTCAGGCAGTAATATTATTTATAAACCCGAAACCTTTCTGAATCATTCTTATATTTTTAAAATATTTCTTTCTTGAAAAGACTAATTTTGAAAGGAGTTTCTGCTTTCATATCATTAAAAAACTAAGTAAATGGTTTTTTCTATAAAATACAAAAAGATTACAAATTACTAATTGCCAAACCTTCCAACGTTATTTCTTTTGTTTGATTATATGTTGAGAAAAAAATTATTCATGACCATGATTCATAGTTAGTCGGCTTTTATGAGTAATTGCAAACTATTTCAAGACTTCTAATTTTTAACTAAATACTATTTCGAATTCATTTAACCTGCCTTAACCAAGGTCAAAAAATATATATTTAACATTTTCTACATACTTTTGTTCATTTCTTAATTATTATTTATTTCCTATCGGTTCCCCAGAGAATTTGATTGACGCAAAACCGCTTGAAGTCAAAACACCGAGAAATGTGGGAGGTTTTCTGTGGAATAGGATTATACATATGTAGGTAATGCGGGCACTCAAAAATTTGAAATCCCCTAGGGGAATTTGAATTCCTTGATAAAAAGCAGATAGCTAAGAATTATAAATAATATTTGAAAATGTAGAGCAACACAAAAACTATATTATTTATGTGAAATTGATGATAAACGATTTATTCGGCATTATATTTGAAAACCAATGGTATTCCTATTAAGTATCAATGAACCAGTTAAACAACGCATTTTATATTATTCCAGTGGATCCTTTAGCGAGTGCCTGTGCCCAGGGTATAAAAGCAATAAAAATAATTTTCATATGCACTCCTGTCTGTCTGATATAAAAGGTAAATAAATATCCCGCGTCTGCTGGACGTTCTCTATCTCTGTTTATCTCTGAATGTGGATGTTTTGGGATGGTGTTTTTGGGATGCTGTGTTTCTGGGGGGGAAGTATGTAGGTAAGCCCCTGCAGCTGAGGCAACGCACGTTGGCAGCGGATGTTGGCCAAAGTGCCGGAAGTGCGCAAGTTGCCGCAAAGTATGCAATGAAACGGAATGCACTTTGAAAAATATTTTTAAAGTTTTAAAAAAAAATACGATTTTGGTCTATTCAAAATTCTAAATAATATAGAAAATATTTAAGTGCTATGAAAAATAACTTAGAAGTTAGTACTGTAAAAAATATTTTTTTCAAAAAATGTAGAAATAATATAACTTATAAGTTAGTATTGTGGAAAATATTTGATATAAATGTTTCAAAAAATTAAGAATTTTTAATCAATATTCCTGTGATAGATTTAATCAAATTTGTGTTATATAGATTTTAAAAGCTATTATTATAATGTTAATAAAAGTATTCGCTTACAGGAAAAAAATTGACAAAAGATCAGATTGATATGTTATTCAAATTATTTTGATATGAATAAATCTTATTTTACAATTTTTGTTCAAAAAATACTACATTTGGTATTTTAAAACAGTATTTTTATAACTTTTATGAAATGATTAAATATCAAGTTGATACGTTTGTCTTCTTTTTGATATGAAATAAGGTAGAATTGATCCTATTTCATATCGAAACCATTAGTATGTATCTAAAATGTAAGGAGTATTTAACCTATATATTTTTTTAAGTGTGGGATGGCAATGCTCAGCAGGGGCACAAACCTGGCCTGATGACTAGTTTGGCATTCAAGATTGCCCCGCATTTGGACAGCTTTCCGTTAGCTGCGTTCCAAACGCCGAAACTCCGGTTCTTCGGTTCCTTTTTCGCCCGTATGTCAGCATTTTGCAATGCGCTAATCTGTCACGCTCGGTGTTCCCCTCAACCCCTCATCCCCTCCCTCGGTTTTTGTTCCACCTTCGGATGGATTTACCTGGCCGCACCACCGCCTCATGCCACCTCACCTCACCCCAAAGAATCGCTCATCAACCCTCTTCATTTACGGTTTAGCATAATGAAAAGTTGCCAATGATGACGGTAGGGGAGAATGGGAAGCGAATGCAATTTGGGGTTGCAAAGCGATGCGATATAGCGATCTAGCGACACGGGGGTTTTTGCCGGGCGACACCTTTCCCGAAAGCAGGGAGGAACGCCTGAAATGGGATATAGAAAGGATATATATAGCGGACGCATGCCCGACGCATGCAGCACGACCAGCATTAATCCTTCTGCCTTTTTCGCAATTGTTCAATTGTTCATGCCGCAGATTGAGACTCGCTCACTGAGACCGGGGTCCCCAGGATTCCAGACTTCAAGCTGAGGGTAGTCTCGGATTCCCATTAGAGCACATTTGTTGCCATATCGCGATTGTGCTGGATTCTGGGTTCTGGGTTCCTCTGTTTGGCCGCTGAGTTATGGAGATATGAAAAGGTTCAAGGTGTGCATATTGCACACGAGTGGAAAGTCAAGTGGACTGGCTGGGGGAAATAAGGAAGGGAAATGAAAGGAATGGTTAAAATATATAAATAATAAAATAAAAGTTAAAAATAATTAAATAAAAATACAAATTAAAGAAATAAATTAAAGGTAAATAAATATAACAGAAAGTAAAGTAAAAATATTTAATTACAAATAAATATTAATATAATGGGTTAAAATATATAAATAATAAAAATCATAAAACACAAATAAATATAAATAAATATATATAAAATATATAAATAATTAAATACAACTAAATATAAATACAATGGGTTAAAATATATAAATAATAACATACAAGTTAAAAATAATTAAATACAAATAAATATAAATAAATAAAAAGTAAATAAATATAAAAGTAAGCAAAGCAAAAATAATTATAATGGGTTTAAAAAATATTCAAAGAGTGGCTTTTTAAAAGGTTACATTAAATCAGTAATTACCGGTGCTCTGCCGCCACACACACAGTATACAATGTTATGGCACGTTTGGTACCCACCAGATAAAATATTTCAACTAAACAAATAAATGCAAAAATCTTAAGTGAAACAAAGGTAAACCAACACAAAGAAAAGGGCATACAAATCAGTTTGCAATTCAAAGATACAATTGTATCTCGAGTGAGGTTTTGATGAGGGGAAACCCCTTTCGAATATTTCTCTTTCTATTTTCGCTCCCCCCATATTTTCAGATACAATCCTTTGACTTTGTTTTTGTTTCGCTGGCTTCTCAAATGCCGACTGACAGATGGCATGTCCTGCAGCCGCCTCCTGTGGATGCGTCCTTTGGCTTTTCGGCTGAGGGACTGGGAAAGTGGCTGTGGCTATGGATACGCATCGACTGCATCCTTGTTGCTCCTGGCACACGTTACAGTTTTTGTAGATTTTTCACCTATTTTTTTTTTTTTGATATGGGGCTCTGCTGTCAGTTGAACGAGTGGGCGGGCAGCAGATTGGTTTCGTCTGCACTTTTTTAGAGAGCAGGTTCCATTGGTTCCCCCCGAAAACATTGGTTCGTTGGCGTGTCTGTGGTTGTGCCCAACATTTATGGCCAAGTTTTTTCCATTGCGAAAAGCAGGAAATGGCTCATTGCACTTTGGCTACACTGAAAGGCATTTAAGGCGCATTTCCTTTGGGTAGTTTTTTTTTGGTTTTTTAGAGAGAGAGGCTTCTTCGGTGGCTTGGCATAACTCAATTGGATTTTTTCCTGAATTTTTTTTTTTTCTGTTGAGCTCTAGAGGTAAACCGATTGTTGAAATCCGGGGCCATGCAACCCCTGGCCACTCGAATCCGCTAATGACACTCAACCTGGCAGCGCATGATAATGCGAAATTGAAAAAGGAACTCGTTTAATGGTGGTGGCTAAGTAAAAAAGGGCGAACCGTTGAAAAATGCAAAAAAAAATGCCACAAAAGGGAAAATTTAAATTAGATTAATTGATTGAAATGCGAACAGGCTGGGGTGATTGTCGCACAGTTGTTGCACAATCCGCCCGTGTTTTCCAACTTGTTTTTACGCCTCCGTTGCTTCGGATCCGGAGTACGGAATACGAAATACAAAATCCTTGTAGCCGGAGGTGTAAATAATACGGATTTTGTTAAACCAAGCGAAAGTCATCATCTGCCAGTTTTTTTTGTCTGCGCTTATTTACAGTGGCTAAATCAGAATGGTATTGAAATTTGTTCTATATTGGATTATGGCATACGGATACGGGCGGGTAATTCAATTGAAACTATTCGGATGCCATGGGAAGTGTGAAAATAAAATAATCTCATTTATTTTAAATCCATTTGTAATAAGAAAATATTTTGAAAAATGCTAAATAAAGGAAATAATATATTTTGGAAAGGGAATATTATTGTTATTATTAAATTCCTTTAATTTAATATTTAAATAATGGAACAAGGTACAAAATAAAAATGTTCAAAAAATGATTACACTTTTTTTAAGAATTGTTTGTAATAAAAATGTTTTTTAGTATTTTTTAGTCTCAAGATTCAAGATTTATTATTCAAAAAAATACCTAGTACTTTTGAAAATATGTCTTATTTACCTTTATTTTATTTACTTTGCTCACATAGAAACTTTTCGACTTAATAATAATTTCAACAGCCATATGATTTATCGCCTCGCTTGATTTTTCCATTTCGCTTGGGTCTAATAAAGTGCTCAACGTCAATAAGCCGCCACATGTTTGTTTTATTTCCACTGGGGGGCTTGGGGAATTCTTTTGCTTCGTTTTCTGCAACTTTCTCTGCGGCGGCAGTTCATGAAAATGACGCGTCAAAATTAATAAAATAAAAAAAGGGGAGAGAAAAATACAATATTTTTTTTAAGGCGAAAACACGCGTGTGCGTGCTTTTTTGGAAGCCGGCGAATGGAGTTTTTGGATGCAGAAAACGTACGTATCTGTCGGATGCATTTTTTCGGGGGCTGCTGTGACACATGTGAAGTTGCAACATTGCAACAGCGGCCTCTTCACTTTTTTATCCACACTGCCGCCGCTGCGAAAGTTATTAATTTTAATTGACTGTTGTGTAATGTGTCGCTGTCGCTCCTCCAAATGTGGCGCATTCCGAACGACACTTTGCCATTCGACGGCGGCCACTTCACATGAACTTCGCTACTCCGCTCTGAGTTCTGAGTTCGGAGTTCTCTGTTTTCTGGTCCGCCGAGGAGCAGCCGCAGTCCAAGCGAACCAGAAGTCAATGTCCTGTCCTGGCAAAGCTACGGCTCAGCCCACTGGATTGGCTTTAATTAAACACTTAAACACTGCAAAAAAAGCGGGTTGTAAAGCTTTAGTTTTACGTATTCGGTTGAAACTAGTTTGCTGACATTCAAATAAGTTTAATTAAATTTTAAAATATTTCCGGTATAATTAATATTAAATTTAATAATTTGTATAAATTTGGTATAAATTTGGTATAAATTTTGAATAAATTTGGTATAAATTCGGTATAAATTTGGTATACATTTGGTATTAATTTTGTATAAATATGGTATAAATTTTACAAAATGCCTTGTTCAACCAACCATTTTTTCTAATTTGTTTGTAGTAGATTTACTAATTACACTAGTTTACAGCCAAAATGCTCCCCAGCAATTGATGGCAAATTCTGTTAGTGTTTGACCCCTAGATCGCGAAAATAGCATTAATTTTTTTTTCGATGGCACAGTTTTTTTTTAAAGATTTTTTAAAGTTCGAAATGTTAAATTTCGGACTTTTTTCGAACTTCTTCTTATATCTCGGCAGATATCCACCCGATTGGGCCAGTTTTAGTTTTATTTTAAAGTCAATAGATCAAAGCTCAACTTTGCCATACAGATCAATATGATTGGATAAGTAATGGCAGCGTAGAAACTTGACAAAGATGAAAAATGTGTTTTTTGGTCGACTGTAAGTCGGCTGTATATATCGTAAAAACTCGAAATAAATCCGTTAAAAAATCATAATGGGTACAAACTTAAAGTTTACATCCTACCGAATAAAACATGCCGGATATGGCCCAAATCCAAGGAAAACTGGATTTATGGTGGATTTTTAAAGTTCGGATTTTTCCACTTTTTTCGATTGACAAAGTCCAAATTTAAGATTTATCATAGGCGGCGACATGTAAACAAAAATGAGTGGTGATGGCAGCCGGGTCAAAAAATAGCTAAATCAGATATTTAAAAGCTAGAAATTTATAAAAATGAATTTAATTTTTAAAAATTCTTTAAAAAATATTAAAATTCTTGCGTTATGACTGAGAGTATTTTTAATAAGTAATATCCATCTGGACAATTCATTCTTAAAAAGTAGCTAACCTTAACTTTACAAAAGCATGCTCTTTTTAATAAGTACTGCCTTATCAAAAACGAAAAAAAGAGTACGAATTTTAATATTTTTTAAAGAATTTTTAAAAATTAAATTCATTTTTATAAATTTCTAGCTTTTAAATATCTGATTTAGCTATTTTTTGACCCGGCTGCCATCACCACTCATTTTTGTTTACATGTCGCCGCCTATGATAAATCTTAAATTTGGACTTTGTCAATCGAAAAAAGTGGAAAAATCCGAACTTTAAAAATCCACCATAAATCCAGTTTTCCTTGGATTTGGGCCATATCCGGCATGTTTTATTCGGTAGGATGTAAACTTTAAGTTTGTACCCATTATGATTTTTCAACGGATTTATTTCGAGTTTTTACGATATATACAGCCGACTTACAGTCGACCAAAAAACACATTTTTCATCTTTGTCAAGTTTCTACGCTGCCATTACTTATCCAATCATATTGATCTGTATGGCAAAGTTGAGCTTTGATCTATTGACTTTAAAATAAAACTAAAACTGGCCCAATCGGGTGGATATCTGCCGAGATATAAGAAGAAGTTCGAAAAAAGTCCGAAATTTAACATTTCGAACTTTAAAAAATCTTTAAAAAAAAACTGTGCCATCGAAAAAAAAATTAATGCTATTTTCGCGATCTAGGGGTCAAACACTAACAGAATTTGCCATCAATTGCTGGGGAGCACACCAAGAATATTATTTTGTAAACTAGTGTTATTTTTGTTTTGATAGAATATTCAATTAATTTGAATCTAGCTGAGGAAAGATCTTAAATTAGTACAAATTTCTGTTTCACAACATAAAAATTATTTAAAATAATATTAAATAAAATTGGATCTTTACTAAGGTAAGATCTTAAATTATTACATTAAAAATTTTCTTAACTTATTTTAAATTTATTTTCTATCAAGTATTTTTTTTCTCAGTGCATCAAGCTCGAAGAAATGCTTGACACTTTGTTCATGTCGTCATTTGGCGTCTAAAAATAGCCGCCAGCCGTTGGCAATTGCATTAATATTTTGTAACCGTTGTAATTAGCAGTGGAGTGGGAGGTTTAGTTAGGGGGGTTTTGAGAGAGGAGAGAGGGGGTCTGGTGTTTGGGGGGTGGTGCTTAGGAGGCTCCTCCCCTTTAGCCTGCTAATTGAGGTATGCGACAACCACTTGTCACATTTCGCATATAATGTTAATTGTTTAACTTGAAATAGGCGCCAGTCGATCGGTTAGAAAAACTTTTAATGCATTTGCTGGCGCCAAAAACAAATTTTACACTGCTGCTGGAAATGAAAATGAAAATGCAACTTACGAGTGACATTATCAACGGATCTTTGATGAAGACAAATGATCGCGATGGCTGCATTTGGTGCATCTTGTCTAATTAACGAGCAAAAATACCAAAGAAGCAAAACTTGGACTTTGGACTTTGGACACCGAGCTGAACGGGAAGTGCAAATGGTGAGGAGAGACTGGGTCAGACTCTCAGTTCTAAATGATCGATGGAGTTCACCGATAAAGCTGAGAGATTGGGATTGCAAAACTGTAGATAGGGAGAATTTTCCCACACTTTTTGAGCTCGCAAGGGGTTTCGTAATCTAAAAGGCTTAAAAGTAAAACATTTATAGCTTTATTTGTCTTTATTTTATTTTGGATAGAATAGTTTTAAAATGTAGAATAATTTTTTTTTATTTAAAGAAGAAAATTTCACTAAGTTTTTCAGCTTGAAATTAATAAAATATTTTACAACATTATTTATTTAATAAATTGATAAAGTCAATAAATTTCGTTATTTTTATAAAATAAGCACATTTTAAATTTTGTCATTAACAAAAATTTCTATCAAGAAATAAAAGAAATATTAAAAAAATGTTGTAATGCAGTTTAAGGATTTTAAATTTTAATCTAAAAGGTTTAAAAAGTAAACCATTTATAGCTTTATTTGTCTTTATTTTATTTTGTATAGAATAGTTTTAAAATGTACATTTTATTTTATTTAAAGTAGGAAATTTCACAAAGTTTTTCAGCTTGAAATATAAAATATAAATATAATATAAATAATATAAATGAATAAAATATTTTGCCATATTATTTAATTAACGCAATACAGTCAATAAATTTAAAATTTAAAAATAAAAGAAATATTGAACAAGTGTTTGAAAAGCAGTTTAAGAATTTTTCAAGCATAATTTAATTTTCTAAAATACAGGAATGAGTTTAAACAGCTTAGAACTAATTTGCACAACTTATATATCAATAGGTATTTACCATAAGAAATTTATTTGTATAAAAAATAAAGCTGTTAGCACGAGCTATCTATTCCCAGTTCTTTTCTAAGCGTGTTAAATGCCTTCATTGGCCTTTAAAGACCCTCAGCTATTCATGTGGTGGCCGGAAAATGTGTGAATTCATAACTCAGGAGTGAAAAGGCAAAAAGGAGTGGGAGGAGCAGGAAAATAGCGGCATGTTAACGCCCATTCAGATTTTTCAGCTAGGGAGCGCCGGTGCGCCTGGTGAAATTGGCACGAGATGCGGGACAAAAAGAGAGGTTTGGGCTTGGATTTTTCGGGTGTTTCCTTTATCGGAACCAAAAAGATCGCACGGCAGGCGGGCTCGAGCATAAACAAAGTGTGAAATTTGTACCTAAAATAAAAATGCGGCAAAAGGATGCGGAGATATGTCTGCATTTGATTTCCGTTTGCCTTGCGAGGTCGAAGTCGAAATTTTCAGCCTCGAAATTTTCAGCTCCATGCGGATTCACACCTCACGGGCAGAATTTTGTAGAGACGAGATGGAGGAATTTCGAGTTTCCAGCTGGAGGGAGGTAGATTTTTCACATGCCGTGGCAAACATTTGGCCAACACATGGCCAAATGCCGCCGAGAAAAATGTATCCGTGAGTCGGGCTTGGGCTGCGTGCGTATCCGTGAGATACTCGCTTATTTGGATGTTGGATTTCGGATATTCAGATACAGTTTGTGCACTGTGTGTACCTACGCCTTCTGGTCACTGCTGCCACCGATACTCCTCCTCCTCTCGAATCCTGCTCCTGCCATCCTTCGGGTAAACAAATCAAATGTTCTGCGTGTTTGCTGTTTTGTCTCGCGCCAAACGATGAAGACCAACATGGGTACACTGGGGAAAATATTAAGCTGAAATTAAAGAAGATTGCAAATTCCATTGAAGAAAAATTAATAGTTTTTGAGTTCTTTTGGAAGAGTTAAAAACTGAAAACAAGGCTTCATTTCACCATTTTTTCTATAAAATGTTATTCTTATTTTTATTTAGGTAAATATAAATATTATGACCAGAATATTTTAGTTTTTTTATTGAATAATTTTGGAGGTATTTAGGAAGAGTTAAGAACTTTAAACAAGTCTTTATTTCACAATTTTTCTATAAAATGTTATAAATATTTTTATATAATATTCTTTAATATTTCTATAATATTTTATGATTTTTTTTATTAAATATTAGGACCAGAAAAAAATCATTTAATTTTATGACAATTTTATAAAGTAAAAATAATTAAGCAAGATTGAAGTTTGCAACTTTTTTTTACATTTTCGCGTTTTTTCTATCAATTTTCAATTGGTATCAGAATTTTGTAAAAAACAAACCAACAAATTTTGGGTGCCTGGAGAATACTTATTATCTTGGATAGAATAAAATTAATTTATATATATTATAAATATACGGTTTTTGTTATGATGAAGATATTTTCACTATAAGGACTAACTTAGTTTTTGGTTAAAGTGCAGTAACCGCGCAAAAACAAGCGCTGAATTGGAATTGACCCGGCAAATGTCTTTGTCAACAAGCGTCAACAGCCCCGAACTGAAGTGAACTGGGGAACTAAGGAACTAAGAGCTGAGAACTGGGAACCCATTGGAGCCAAGTTAAGCCAAGCCAGGCAAATTGTCTTTAAACTGCCAAAAAGAGCGGGGCAATACTATGCTTCATATATATATATATAGTATTGGGGGAGCAGCGAATGTGGCGAAAAGTTTTCGCAAATCAGCTGAAATTATGAACTTCCTTGCCATTGCCCGGGCGGAAGTTCATTTTAGTCCGCAATAAAAGTTTGCATCTCCTCAATGCTCCATTCGTTCTCGAAAAACCAACTCCCAACTCCCGGCTTCTTCGGGTTTCTATTCATGTTCATGTGCAAAAGTTTTGCGCTTATATAAGAGCATCAAATTTGCATCATTCACTTAAAACAAACACGCCGCACAAAGGATTCTCGAAGGCAAACAAACAAACAAATATTAAATGCAAATAGGAATGCAAAGGAGGGAGAAACGAATTGAGCTCGATATCGGGGGTATAACCTGGGTTATTCGAAAGCCATATATATCTGAGTAATCAAAGCAAACTTTAAGGGCAAACACACTTGGCGGAAAAAGAAACACACATATTAATAAAGTTGCCCTACAGGATATTGCCTTTAAGAGGAAAGAAAAAGTCCTCGAAGAAGCTGAAGAAGTTGAAACTGCTGCTCCACGCATAAAATGCAACGTTTTTCTAGTTTTCGATTTGAAAGACAAACTTTTGCTGTTAAACCAACAAATGCCAGGGCAAACACACATAGAATCCCGAGTCAGATTCAGATTCACATGCAGATACAGATACAGATGGAAATGGAAATGGAGCTCTGAATTCTCAAAAACGAGTGGGTAGAAGCACCTCCAAGAAAGCTGAAAGAAGCCCAAGGAGCATCACGCATGCATGCAAATTGCTCTCGAGGAGCGGCGAACATTTTAGGAATTTATAGTTTTCTCTTATTTACCGACAGGAAGTGCAATTCACAAATCGTTAGCTCAACCTCAGGCAAAGGACTTGAGAAATCGAAGAGGAGGGACTTTAACCCATTGAGTATGGTATGGGAAAACGGAAATAGTTATAGTCTGAAGAAAAATAGATGAGAAAATTATGGTATAATAAATAATATATTTAGGGAAATCATCATATTAATATAGTTTTTGAAAATAAACTCTCTAAAAATCTTTAATAATTCCATGCTATCCAAATTCTTGTAAAATTGTGACCCAAACCTTTAATTCTAGCTCCATAATATTTTATTTTAAATTAAAATTATTTCCATTTATAAGTGATTTCATTTTCGTTTAATCTGCAACAAAAGATTTATTTTTAACCCACTATGTATTATGTTTAATAGCTTCTTTATTGTAATCATGCGCGGATCCACGGGGGGTGATATGGGTTATATATCACCCCCAACTCGGGTGAAAAATGAAAGAAATTTTGGTACTCAAAATGTATGCAACAAAAAATTGTTCTGGTATCACCCCCCACAACAAAATCCTGGATCCGCCACTGATTGTAATATATCATTATTAGTGTTGTCTATTGGTATAATAAATTATATTTAATATTTAGAAAAATCTGCATATTAATATTGTTTTTTGAAAAGTAGATATTATAATAATCCTTAAACTTTTCAAACGATATTAAGTACTTACCTACCTTTTAGTTTTGTAAAAATCTTTAATAATTCCATGTAATCCAAATGTTTGTAAAATGGTGACCCAAACATAAAATTGAAATTAATTCCTTATGTCAGTGGTTTCATTTTCTTTTAATCTGCAATAAAAGATTTATTTCCAGCTACCTTATTGTAATATACCATTTCTAAAGTTGTATATTATCGACAAGTAATGGTTTAACGACACACCCAAGAACCCCCATATCATATCATTGGCCAGCAGTTGTGTAAGGTGTCCCAACCGAAAAAGAAACTTATAATCAACAGCTTTGGCGGCTCAGCAACTGCCAAGGGCGCAAAACTATCTCGAATATGTCAGCCTGTGTGTACGAGCGTCTAAGTATTTCAAAATAACATAAGTATCCTTCTCCTTCCAGAGAGAAACTTTTCGTATCCCAACCAAGTCGAGTCCGCCTGTCCTGCAGCAATTCCCCAAATGCGGCCCGTGTGTGCATTTAAGCCACTTTTACTGAAACTTCACATTAATTTCAATTTGCTGCCAGTAAAAGTTTTTCATGCACGTCCGCAAATTGCTTTTTGGGGATAGGATCTGCGGATCTGCGGGGGAAGGTAAGCCATATATAGGAACTTTAACACTTTGCGGTTAGGACTTGGCTTTCGATAGGTGATAGCCCGACAAGGACGCGACCAGCGAAAAGGCAAATAATAAAAGTCAAACTTGCCGACGTTAAGATATGTGGGAATCTTAAGGTTTTAAGATGGTGCATTTGGTAAATCAAGGAATTTATGTTTGAAAATTGAAAATGAAATTAATTGTTCTTATGTTTCTAAAAATTGTACAACATTTTTTCGACCCTGTTCAAAAAATTTTTAGTATCGAAAACTATTAATTATAACTTGAACTATATTTAAGTCTTTCTACACTGATAAAAAAATAGAATAGTACCAATAAATATTTGCTTATTGAATGCAAAGATTCCTTTTAAATATTAAATAATATTTAATTGAATGATTTATTTAAAGAATGAAAACATTTCAATCAATGGGAAAATATTATTTTACTACAATAAAAAAATTATTTTCTTATTAAAATCTAAATTAAAGGTTTTTAATCTTAACTATAATTGTTAATTGTAATATTTTCATATTTAAATTTAATAAAAACCGCATTGGATGAAAATCAAACCGAAAAATATTTGTATAAAATATAAAACCATTGGTTTTACTACGTTTTTTTTATCAGTAGCTTTTAATTACCAACAGGTCTCGATCCCCTGGCTTGTTTTCATTTTCATTTCAATTTTTTCGTTCTACAGGGGAACCTTTTTGTTTTCGGCCACCCAAAATGCGATTCGCGGAAAGCACAAGACAAACACACAGCCCCCGAAACGCGAAACGTGCTGAAATCTGCTAGCTCAACACTCGATTCAGCCGAGACTTGTGACTTTTAAAGGCGGCACCTTGTGATGACGATACCACCGAGATGGAGGCCACGAATCGGACTCTGATTCAGATTCAAATTTGTATTCGGCATCTTGAAGTGAGTGAGAAGGGGAAGCGATGACGAAACGCCCACATGCGACATTTCTTACGTGACTCGGCCAGATGAGATTCAGATTCAGATTCAGTTTTAGTTTCTGTTTTGAGCAGGGTTCGGAAAATAACACACACTGTAAATAACTTGTGTTATTAACATGTTAAATGTCAAAGTGTTAAGTTCCAAAAAAGTTTTTGACATGTGTGTTCAAAATTGTAGCCTACATATGTTAGAAACATAAATAACACACACAGTTCATTTGTGTTATTTACACGGCGTGTTATTAACACGACGTGTTTTTTACACAATGTGTTTTTAACACATGAGGTGTTTTTCACACAGCATTGTTTACATTTCTATAACATTTTGGATTTCTGTAAATTCTGTTCTAAATTCCGGTGTTTAGCAATATGTGATATAAATAAATATGTTATAGATTTTAACGTTTTTTGAGTGGACCGCTGTACCATTCGGGTTGTCTTGGACTAATGTGGCCCGAAGATTTCGCGGATAGATTTTGATTGTTTTTTTTGATTGGTTGCTGTTTGTACTAGCAAGAGAAAGTGCATTAGTGCTATGCTTAACATACATTTTTTGGGGGTATTCTGAAGAACTACCACCAAAAAATTTGCGTCAACTGGGGAGTACAGCGGTCAATACCCCCAAAAAACGTTAAAAACACATTTTCCTCCATGGACCGCAACTTCTTTAGCACTGTCTACTGGGGAGTACAGCGGTTAATACCCCCAAAAAAAGTTAAAAACACATTTTCCTCCATGGACCGCAACTTCTTCAGCACTGTCACCAAGAAGTTTTGTATGTTAAGCATGAACTCGTAGCTAATGAAAAAAATAAAATCGGGAAATCTTCAGGCCTCTTTGAATGAAGACATGGTCTGCGGTTGCAATACTTTGTAAAAAATATATAGTTGAAAAATATTTAATAAAATTTATTCTTTTTACAGTTACAGTTTTTTTGACTCGCACACTTTTGGAGTCAAAAACACATCGTGTTAAAAACACATTGTGTAAAAAACACGGCGTGTTAATAACACGTTGTGTTAAAAACACAAGTCGGCTGTGTGTGTTAATAATTATTTTTCACATTTAACACTTTCGTATTTGACACACATGTCAAGAACTTTGCTCACACTGTAAAATACAATTTTACATGTTTTTAACATGTGTGTTAAATTCCGAACCCTGGTTTTGAGCTTCAGAACCAGATATTCAGGTTCAGGGCCTCAGCTGGGGGACTTTTGGCAAATGGACAGCAATGAAATCATGCGGCTGATAAATTTGGGTTCCTATAAATGACAGGGTTTGGTTTTTTCTGGGAGAGGGAATGGGACATATAGAGAGTGAAAAGGCAACCCTCATTAGTCTTAATAGTTTAACGACTAACTATGGTTTCGTTCCTTAATGAGCTTGAATGTCGGCCAGTTAAATTTTATAAATTGGTTAAGGTTCCCAAAATGGTGTAGCTTTTTCAGAAATCTGGGGTGTGGCCAACACCTTTGAGCCCAAGAAATTTGTCTCAGTAGAGTCCCAGCTGAAATGGACATCTTTTTTACATTGAAAGTTAAATAAAATACTGTAGGAAGAATTTTCTTATTTTTTATTTTTAGTGCGCCTTAAAGTTATAGAAACTGTTAAAAATATGTTTCTTAATAGTTTATTAGTAGAAGAATAAAAATGGAAAATATATTTCATATATGTTAAACGAATGGTTTAATTTTATTGTCCGTATAAGGAATATTATATTTAATTTTCCTAATTTCAAAGCAGTTTTTTCAGTGCATTAGCACACGGCACACACTTGTCGCCTTTTCTGTCCGTTGTCCGTTGTTCGTTGTCCGTTCCTTGAGCTCTTAGTTTATAATCCTGTTATTTGAATGTTGTATGTCCTTTATGTCCTGCGGGATATGTGAAACTTTGTGGCCCGATAAAGAAGCAAGACATTTGCATACGAGGGTTGAAAGTTTCTGGTTGCTTCAAGTTTTGTTGCTCCGAGAAGTAATGCAGAGATATGATACCCATTTCGAGGAGGTGGTTGTGCTGTTGTTAGATTGCGAAAAAAAAGTCAGTGGAATTTCCTGCAACTTTGTCCATATCTATTTGTTCATCCAGCTGTCATTCACCTCGGTGTCGCCGAATGTCAAGCGAATGTGTGTCCTTGTCAGCTCTGGTGGCCACATTCCTCACCATCCGCATCAAGTTCAAGTGCCAACATCACCTGGTGAGGCCCCGAACCATTTGAAATTCGTTGGGGAATCCCCCGCTTACCCCTCAAAAATATCTCTTTCTCCGCTTTTCAATGGCCACCCAGGGTGTTTGGCTTTTTGCAACGCAAACAAAACGTCAGTCAGCCCGAAAGACTGGGGCAAAACCGCGAACTGCTGCCTTGCATTTCACATTTCACTGCACGAGAAAAAATGTTTAACAATATTGAAGCGAGCTTAATAAATGTTAACTAAAATAATAAAAAACAATAAATCATTTACAAAATATAAGCAATTATTATTTTTAGAAAATCATGTTCTGTTACTGTTAGTAACATTATTTTGATGTGTTTAAAAATATCTGGAAAAATTAAAATAAAAAGTTAAGATGTATAAAAAAACAATTTTAGCTCAATCAAATATTTTTAAAAAATTGTAAAGTTTTACTAACTATTGTAATAAGCTAAATGGTATTTAGAAAATGTAAAATTAAACATTAAGATTTCGAAAAAATAAACAAAATCGAAACATTTGTATTGCCTACTTTTAGACGTTTTACCAAGGGATTTAAATTCTCAAATCAGTTTTTAAGCTATAATTCAATGATGGTCAAAACATAATGCTGGATCTATCTTTATAATAAATCCCAGAATTATTAATACATTTAATTTACACATTTTTCGTTGTGTACCTACAATGATTATCTGCTTCCACGGCGTCTCAATGCTGGGCAAAAATAGTGCGCCGTGTCCGACGGTGTTTACTTTGGCAGCACTTGAAAACAAAAATCCAAAACCGAATCAGCATATAAATCGGCAGACAAATCCCAAAAGTCGGGACCACCCGCGCTGCGCCTTCGAGAAAATGTTTCGAAATTAATTACAATTAAAAGTTTTGGGGCTGGTTTTGCCGGATGGAAAGCGGGCGCGCACCTTGGCCAATAAAATGAAAATTTATGGGTCACACATGAGCGGCGGCCCGAGGAAAATGCGAGTGTGCCTCCCATTTTCCTAGCCTTATTAATTGGCCCCGGCTTATCCAGAAAACCAAGGCAGTGGTCGCCTCTCAAAGGCTTAAGGCAAATTTGTCTTGCCTTGAAGAGACCACAAGCCAAGGCAGTCATGCACTGAAGAAAAAGGTTGCATAATACATTTAAATAATTAATAAAGAAACGATTTAATGCATTCTTAAATATATTAAGTTATTTAAAATATTAAAAATATTCATTTTAACAGGTTAACTACTCAAAAAAAAAAACACGTCGCATATCGTTTTTACCATGCAATATCGATTTCTCTCTCTCGGAGATTCGAAATAGAGCAAAATAGTGCTCAAAATTACATGAGTGAGAGAGAGAAAAACATATTCGAAATTCCAACTGGCCTTTTGATTACATTTCGAGCATATCAAGTCAAAATTGATACCACATAATGTAAAATCGATCATCGTTGCATATTAAGTTTTTTTTTGTGTAGATTTCTTGTTAAGATACCTTTGTATTTTCATAAAAGTTTTAAAACTATTTCAGTATTTAGGCAATTATATATTCTGTTAATATTAATAATATTTTGAGACTTCTGCGTTTTAAACATTTTTCTCAGTGATGAGACTGTTCCTTTGCCAAGAAGGGATGAGGTAAGTGCCTGAGTGGGTTAAGGAGCCCTCTCACCTCCGCCTCATCTCGCCGAGGGATTCAATTTGAGTCTGAGGTCTGAGGGCCTGCCACATGTGTGTTGGACTTGATGGCCCAGATAAAACGGCCATTCTTTTGGGTGAGATTGTAACCAATTTCGGGCTGTTGCCTGTAGGTAAAGTGATAAGGTTGCTTGCTTCGAGAGGAGATGGGGGAAACAGGAACTGAAACCAGGAGCACACATGCTGGGAACCACATAATAATTCTTGAGAACAATGTAAGCGTCAATTGTGCATGGCCAATGTACGCACGAGTATGTGGGTAGTTTCTTTGGCCCTCAGGCCCTTTTCTCCTCTTTTCCCTTTCGCCCCCGAGAGATTTTCAGACTTCTGCCCACATTTGAGTGCAGACTGTGCAGATCTTTAGACTCGGAGACTCAGAGACTCTGAGACCCAGAGACTCAGACATCAGGGGACAAAGACGACAACGTCGGCACATGCCACACGTCAAGTCAAGAAATTTAAATTAAAAACCTTTTTTGCATGAAATGTTTTTGTTTGCCCTCGCCTGCAAGCATGATGCATATGTTTCCACTAATTCTGGGGCTTTTTGAAGGCAAATGGATGAGCGGGATTGGGGTAAAAGTATTACATTGTACAGACAAGATTTGGGAAAAGTTGGACATTGGTGTCTTGGTGGGGAATTATTTCAGGGGAACAAGGGTTGGATTTTAATTGAAGGGGTTTTGAGGTGATATATGTATTTAAGATCTAGGTAGTGGTTATGCATATTAAGGTAATTGAATAGAGAATAGAATAGAATAAATACACCGAGAAACTGCTTTAAAAACTTCGAGTATGTCTTTTGAAAAAGAAATATAACATAAATAATGGGAAGTTTAAATTTAAAATTTCCATTTTTTAATGGTGTTTTAGTTATGATATAGATTTTGGAAAGAGGGTTGGATTTTTTTTGAGGGGTTTTTGAGGTAATAAATTGTACTTAAGATCTAGGTTGTGGTTTTAAATATAAAAGAAATTGAATAGACAATAAAATAAAATTTATACATTGATAAACTGCGATGAAAACATTGATTATATCTTTTCCAAAATAAATATCGAAAAAAATGAAAATTTAAATTTAAAATTTACATTATTTAATGGTATAATTTTTGTAAATTTTAGAGATTATATAGATTGTATAGGCCATTCATTAGATATTTAATTTTCCGATAGGTGGCGCCACTTTCATGCGGCTGCTTGCATATCCTCATCTCTCTCACACTCATTCAGCTGAGTAGCGGGTAGTTCTATTTCTTCTATATTCTATATCTTTCTCCAATGAATCATAAATGGACTTCGGTTAGTCAGCAGAGGAAGTAAAATAGATAACCCCAAGTTCACCACGAGTGAGATCAATTAGACATCAGTAGATAAGTGAGCTCACTCGGTTCATTTCCTCCGTTTGCAATTGTCTTCGAGTGTGATTAGTTTTACTTTAATCAGCTCGAAAAAACCAGTCGTAAATTTCCAGGCTTCAGGGCTTTGTGCCTATAAAAGTAAATCAGTTTGAACTCTAGTTATACTTTTCCCTCGCATTTTTCTCTCACATATGCCAGAATGGCAATTAATTAGTGTGCTTAATTCGCCTAATTATTCCAGGCAATAAAATTTTCAATACACTCCAGCTGGGTGATGATGATGAGGCCCCCTTTTGTCCACACCTAAAATGGGAAAATTGTGCGTGGGGGGCAGAAGGACACGTTTAATTCAATTCGCCAAGGTTCCTTGACTCGACTTCTTTTTATTTATATTTTTTTCGTCCTTACAGCTCCTTGGCTTAGTGGAAATACGCAGAGTAGAAAAAGGCGAAATAAAAAAAAGAGAGCGACATTTGTTGCGAGATTTGAATTTACTTGAAGTTTGAAGTTTAGTGTAAGTTAGTTTAGGACGAAGGCGGGTGCACAATAAAGGTCTCTCTCGCTCTCTGCGAATTCGCCCCGTCTTCGTCAACCGTCGTTAAGCTAGGCTCTAAGAACTTTGTTAAAATATAGTCGGGCATTCGTTGAAATTGATTTAGATCGACCACACGTATTTTCTTATTTTTCGTTTTCGCTTTGCCTAAAATTAAAGTTTATCGCCACACAAAAGTTTTCGGTTTTTTATGTTTATATATTTAGAAAAACTATTCTAAATTTTCATGGCGCTCCCGAGTGGACTTTAAACTATTAATAATTAAAGGCAACAAGTGACAGTGACACAGTGAAAACACAACAAGTGATAGCAAACTTGATTTGCATTTAAAATTAATAACAAAACCCACAAAATCGTTGCCCGCGGCGAGTAAAAAAGTTAAATACATAGCAGCTTTGCTAAATTTATCGTGCCGGTCGCGAAATACCCCGTTAATCCGCCAGTACTGCCGCTGCCAAGGGATGCCCTGTGATTGCTCGATGTGCAAAAGGAAAGTGGCAGCTGGATTAAAAGACCCCAACGCAGAACCCGAGGTATTTGTGCAAAAAATTGAAAGCTAGAGTTTGTTAACAAAACAATTTATTTGTTTCTTGTCTTGTGCTGAAAAATTGCACCTCGCTTTCAATTCTTGGCACAGACGTATCGATATAGTAGAGCTAGTTGTGCATGCATTAGTTATAATAAAAAGGAAAAATTGCAAACTTACACATATACAGAAAAAATAAATAAAATTTATATTATATTTATTATATACATATACACATATACACATACACATTACATAACCCATTTGAACCGCCCTTGGATGCAACATTTAATTTGTGTTTTCTTACGAAAATTATTGCAATCACTGTCGCCCCCCCACTACATTGTGTTAAAACTCGAAAAATTAATAGTTGGGAAAATTCATCCCAGCCGCTATACATAACCAATACATAGGCCCTCATATACAAGCAGCTGCAGCGGTGAATTTTTTCGTTTTCGCTTTCGCTTGTCCGCCGCTAGCAAAGTTGTTATTGTTGTAGGATTTGGTTTGGCGCGCTGACGATTAGCTGACCGTTAAGTGACGCGCTACCCTGCATTCGGTCGGGTATACTGATTTGCCGTCACCACTATTAATTTGATACTACGTGGTTTGATTTAATTAAATATTTTCGTCGCTTTTGTTGTGAATAATACAACATTTGGTAACAACATTTTTCGAACAAATTTAATAATTATAGACAAAAATTATTAACTCTCGTTGTTTTGTTTCGAAATTTATTTTCATCACTTATACTTTAAATTAAATTTATTCAATTTAGTAAATTGTTGCTGGATATAATTTATTCTACATAATTATTTATATATAATTTTTTCGTGGCCTATATATATGTAAATTAATATAAAAAATGAGTCCAGATAAGCCAAAAAGTATTGAACTTCTTGCTGACCTTAAAAACAAGCTCAAAAAGCCAGTAAATAGCATCCGCCGATTAAATAATCGGCTAGAAGCCGGCCAGATTCCGATTCTGGAAGACGAATTAAAATGTAGGCTAGAAAATTTAAATGATGTAATTAACAAGGCAAATCAATTACAAGAAAAGATAGAAGATTTAGATGATGGCGATGAGTTTGGAGAAGAGTTGGAAGAGCTTTCCATAACAACCAAGGCAAAAGTATTGTCGCTTATCTCGGCCTTGAAGACAGCTAGCGATACCAAAACTCTTGGGTCAGCTTCTGTAGTCCCAACTCGAGCTCGACTTCCGAATTTGGCATTGCCGAAATTCAGCGGCAAATACTCGGAGTTTAAAAATTTCATGAGCCTTTTTGAAACTCTAGTTCATCAAGACGATAACATTCCCGTTATTGAAAAGTTTAATCACTTAATCTCTTGCCTTTCTGGTGAAGCTTTGGGGACTATCAAGGCCTACCAAGTTACAGAGAGCAATTATGAGAAAGCTTTGGTCAGCTTGAAAAAAGTGTATGATAACGAATGTTTAATTTTTATGAATAATATTTCAACATTGTTTAGTCTTCCGAAAATATCGCAACAGTCTGCGTCGTCTCTAAGGAATCTTATCGATACCGTGTCATCGATATACGGTTCTTTGTTATCGATAGGAGACGATACCAAGATTTCAAATGCAATGTTGATCTATCTCGTCTTGAACAGAGTCGACCCAGTGACCAAACAAAAATGGGAAGAACAGTTAGATTATGAAAGATTACCTCTTTGGTCCGATTTTGAAAAAATGTTAAATCGCAGATATCAGCATTTATCTGCTGAAGAATCGACGAAACCAAAGCTAGATAAAGTTACGTCGAGCAAGCCACATAATCGTAGCTCATTTACATGTTCTTCGTCCAACAGTAAATCCCAGCAAGGTTGTAGCTATTGCAATGCAGACGACCATATCCTAGCGAACTGTGGTCCGTTTGGTCGTCTTTCCGTTATGCAAAGGTTTGACTTTGTAAAATCTGCTTCATTATGCATCAATTGTATGCGAAAGGGTCACACTGTCTCGAAATGCAAATTTAACAAATGTCGAGTTTGTGGACGCTCGCATCACGTTTTACTGCATAGATATACAGTTTCCGAGAACAGTTTAGCGTTGCCACCACCCCAAGAGATTCTTACTCCTCCTTTAAATCAAGATCAGCCTTCCACGTCACATGTTATGCATGCGACATCATCGGAGAGGGTGATTTTGGCCACGTCGATCGTAAGTGTACGAACCAAAAACGGTGAATATATTTTGGCCCGAGCACTTCTTGACTCTGGGTCCCAAACTAACTTTATAACAGAGGACCTTGCTCACCGCTTACAGATCCGTAAAGAGGAGTCGTGTATCAACTTACTTGGTATTGGCGAGTCCAATTCTCAAGTTAAGAAAAAGGTACATACAGTGGTGAAGTCGCGTATAAATGGTAGTGAGTTCTCATTCGATTTTTGGATTTTAAAATCAATATCAGGATACCATCCTGACCAGTCTGTTAATATCAATGACTGGAAAATTCCAAAGAACCTACCTTTAGCGGACCCATATTTCTACAAGCCACAAAGAATAGATATGTTAATAGGAGCAGAATCTTTTTTCGAATTATTAGCTGTTGGACAAATTAGACAAGGTCCCGACTTTCCAACTTTGCAGAAAACCCTCCTAGGATGGGTTGTATCAGGAAGATATAAGGCATCTTCCCCTACAGAAGTTGTGAAAAGTTTTAGTTGTAGTGAAGAGCTGTTAGTATCTATTGACAGCACACTACAGAAGTTTTGGTCACTGGAAGAAATGCCATCTCTAAAGAAAATTCTGTCGCCTGAGCAAAAGTTATGTGAAGAACACTACCGGAAGACTACTCAGGTTTTGCCATCAGGTCGGTTTGAAGTAAGGCTGCCGTTTAAATCTGATCCAAATGGGTTGGGCAACTCCTTTGAAGTTGCAAAACGGCGGTTTTTGTCGCTTGAAAGAAGGTTGTCTCGAGACCCTGACATGAAGAAAATGTATTTAGAATTTATGGAAGAGTACCTTTCCTTAGGTCATATGTCTCCTACAGATAAAATTCCTTCTGCTCCACATTATGTTATCCCACACCAATGCGTTCTGAGACCCCAAAGTACGTCAACCAAGTTACGTGTCGTTTTCGATGCCTCTTGTAAATCGTCAACTCAGATCTCTCTAAATGATATTTTGATGGTTGGGCCGACAATCCAAGATGAGTTGTACTCAACGCTACTTCGCTTCCGGCTGCATAGGTTCGCCTTGACCGCCGATGTAAAGAAAATGTATCGCCAAGTGATGGTAAATGAAGCGGATAGGCAGTTTCAACTTATAGTGTGGAGAAGAGACCCTCTGAGTCCTTGAGATTATATAAGCTCAACACCGTAACATATGGGACTGGACCAGCCCCATTTCTGGCAATTCGGTGTTTAAAAAGGTTAAGCGAGTCTGCCAAACTTTCTTTTCCTAGAGCTGCTGAAGTTATTGGATCCGACTTTTATGTCGATGACATGTTAACTGGTGCTGCATGCGTAGAGGAGTTAAAGACTATTAAGTCTGAAGTGTCTCAGGTTCTTCAAACTGCAGGTTTTGAATTGACAAAGTGGTTTTCAAACTCACCTGACGTCACCGCATCTGAGAGCACAGCTAAATCCATACCCATCTCGGACTCAGAGTCTACAAAGGCGTTAGGAATATCGTGGTTGCCCAACGAAGATGCCTTTAAGTTCCAAATTGACAATGCTGTCATGGGTCTCCGAGCGACAAAACGGAACATACTATCGGTGACATCGAAGCTGTTTGACCCCCTCGGCTTATTAAGTCCAATAGTAATTAGAGGAAAGATCCTGTTGCAGGAACTCTGGCTCAATAAGTTAGATTGGGATGAGTCGATTCCAATGCATTTGGAAACAGAATGGAATATGATAAAAAATACACTGTCTAATTTAGAAGAAATATCAATTCCTCGGTTTGTGCATACCGATCCGATGTCACCGGTCCAATTACATGCCTTTGCCGACGCATCCTTAAGAGCTTACGGAGCTTGCGTCTACATTCGTAGCAAAACTGCAGAAGGTTATAAAGTATCCTTGTTGACGTCAAAGTCAAAAGTAGCGCCGCTCAAGACTAAGACTCTTCCAAGACTTGAGTTATGTGCCGCTCACCTTCTCGCAGATCTCTGTCACAGAATCAAGCCCCTATTAAAGGTACCTATCGAACAAATTGTTTATTGGTCGGACTCTGAAGTTACGCTTCATTGGATCCGGTCTCATCCGTCTTCGTTGTCCACATTTGTATCGAATAGAGTTGCGGAGATTCAAGAGTGGTCAGGTGAAGCTACATGGCGGCATGTCCCCACGAAACAGAACCCAGCAGATATCGTATCAAGAGGTTGTGACGTCGACGAAATCATACAGTCGATATGGTTTACTGGACCAGCGTATCTAACGGAAGGAGAAGAAAACTGGCCCCAAAATGCACACTTTGACCTAGATGAACAAGTCCTACTGCAAGAATCGAGGAAGACTGTGGTCGGGCTGACCGCTGCTGTACAAAATTCGGACTTGGTAGATGTCATCGAGGGATTTTCGTCACACCTTAAACTGCTTAGGGTATTCGTTTATATGTTCCGCTTCATTAGAAAATGCAAAGACAAAAGTAAAGTATTTGAAAAAACTTTGTCACCCACTGAATATAATGAAGCCTTTTTAAAAATTGTCGAGGTATTACAAAAACACGAGTATCACGAAGAAAGGGAAAAAGTCCGTAAAGGCTCCAGAGTTGGCCCAAGTCTTCAGCGATTGAATCCATTCATTCATGAAGAAAAGGGGACTTGGTGTCACTTTTCGTTGTTGCGAGTTGGGGGGCGACTAGCTAACGCTCCTATATCATACGATGCCAAGTTTCCATTGTTGTTGACGAAACGCTCCCAATTTGTGCAGAGCTATGTCCGGCATCTGCACCATTCTAATTTTCATGTTGGTCCACGAGCACTTGTGAGTCTCCTTCGACAGCGAATTTGGATCGTAAACGCTCAGGAGGTCTGCAGTCAGACAGTTCGATCATGTATCCGCTGCTTCAAGTGCAAGCCTCGACTGATGACACAAATTATGGGAAATTTACCCGCAGATCGTCTCCGTGCTCTCCGCCCATTTGCTATATGTGGCGTTGATTTTTGTGGCCCTGTCTATACAACACTGAAAATTCGTGGTAGGCCTCCGTATAAGTCCTACATTGCGCTCTTTGTTTGTTTCGCGTCCAAGGCGGTTCATCTAGAAGTTGTTTCAGATTTAACCACAGATTCCTTTTTATTGGCTTTTCAAAGGTTCGTTGGGCGCCGAGGATGTCCCCAAGTCGTCCATTGCGACAACGGGACGAACTTCGTCGGAGCCAGTCGCCACTTCCAGGCCCTTCGAGAGCGGATCGAGGAGGAAGCCGACGCGATACGCGAATTCGCATCAAGAAGCGGATGCGAGTTTGCGTTCACACCGCCTCGGGCTCCGCACATGGGCGGACTATGGGAGGCAGGTGTCAAAACTGCCAAGAACCTACTCCTACGGGCGGTGGGCAGCGCGCTCCTAAGCGCAGAAGAGCTGGCGACAGTGCTCGTGGGAATCGAGGCGGTGATGAACTCCCGCCCGCTCGGAGCGATCAGCCAGGACCCAAGCGACGGAGAGGCGCTAACTCCCGGGCACCTGCTGACAGGCGGGCCGCTGCTCGCCACACCAGCACTCCGGACCCCGGACCAGGAGGGTCTCAGCTGCTTACGGCGATGGCGGCTTGTCTCGTCAGTCAGGCAAATGTTCTGGCGGCGATGGTCCCGGGAATATGTCCTGGGCCTACAAATTCGGGGCAAGTGGCACCAGGAGCAGCCGAACATCAGCGAGGGAGATCTCGTCGTCGTGGCCGAGGACAACCTTCCGCCCCAACAATGGCTCCTGGGGAGAATCATCGCCAGGCACGCAGGGGAGGACGGCATGGTCAGGGTCGTCGACGTTAGGACGGGCGCAGGAGGCGTTTTTCGGCGAGCCATCCATAAATTGGCGCCGCTTCCCATTTGTTGAAGCCTGAAGCGTTCAACGGGGCCGGTGTTGCGAGATTTGAATTTGTACTTGAAGTTTGAAGTTTAGTGTAAGTTAGTTTAGGACGAAGGCGGGTGCACAATAAAGGTCTCTCTCGCTCTCTGCGAATTCGCCCCGTCTTCGTCAACTGTCGTTAAGCTAGGCTCTAAGAACTTTGTTAAAATATAGTCGGGCAATCGTTGAAATTGATTTAGATCGACCACACGTATTTTCTTATTCTCGTTTTTCGCTTTGCCTAAAATTAAAGTTTATCGCCACACAAAAGTTTTCGGTTTTTTATGTTTATATATTTAGAAAAACTATTCTAAATTTTCAACATTTAAATTCAAATCGCAGAAGACGCTGACAAAGAAGCGGCGCCACACGTCGGATTAATTTTATGTGCCCCAAGGAGAAAAGCGTCTCTTCAGGACATTTCCTTCGCCCTCGCTTCAATTAGAAGTGGAAGTGGAAAAGGACCTCGAGAGTCCTTTGCCATTTGCCATTGGCTGGCTGCAATGGTTAAAATCGAATTAAGCCACGGTGTCGCGTACTTTTGATCTCCCCCGTCAGCCAATGAAATGTTGCACTCCTCCGCTACGAAATGTCCTTACATTGTCCTTGTGGCGCAAATGTAGGTATTTCCACCCGCCACATCCTCCTTCCTCCTCCCCTTTAGCTTTTTGACTATTTCAATTTCGGTTTGGCTTGGCGCAAATGAAATTAAACGAAGATTAGTCGTGTGCTCGCTAGATTATTCCAAGAAATAAAAATCCAACTGAGAGATATAGCCGGGCGTTCATTATTTTTTCGTTTTGCTGGGCTCTTATTTTTATTTGTATTTTCCATTCGCTGGCTGTGTTTCGCTTTTATTGCCCCTTGAGGTGATTTGCTCAAGTTCGCCGTCCCCATTTCGGGGAATTTCTCAGGGGTATAGGGGTTTATTTCGGGGAAAAGGGAAAGGGAGGGGTGTCACATTAGCGGAGCTGAAATCTGGGCAAATCACAAGCTACATTTAACCCGCAAATGATGGCCGGCTTTGGCATCAGCTGCAATTTATGAAAGAGTTCTGGCTAATGAAAGGAAATTAGACGAAGGCTTAGGGGATTTTTTAGGGGTATTTTTTACACAAGATATATCTAAAATTTCTGGTATATGTATATTGTCTGTTTTTCTCGAGTTTTTTTTTACCCACTATATATTTAAATTTGCTGGTATTTATTAAAAAGATTCTAGTAAATATTCAAATATTTTTATACGTTTATTTTTAGATTGCATAGAATAAAATATAATTACAAGTTACAGCTTTTGAATTTTTTAAGAATGTTTTTATTTTTCGATAATTTATTTACCTTTTTTTCTTGCAATTTGTTTCTTAATATATTCAAGATTTTAATTTAAACTTCGAATTACAAAACTCCTTTTTTCTTATCCCATTTCAAGGGGTTATTTGGAACTGGTCCTTAAATTTCCTCAGATAACCTCCCCCCTCCAATTCCTCGCTCGTGTGTTCAATTAAAAAATGGTCACCATTAATTGCTAACCAATTTGCAGTCCAGTCGCTTCCTTGTCGGCGTCTCAAGTGTTCTGCACTGGATTTTCCCGATTTTCCCGACTTTCCTGCTGCCACTTTGATGAGCAGCAATCCATGTTGACATTTTTTGCATATTAATTGAAGACAAGGCCTCGTCTTTCGGCCCTCGTATTTTTTCCCTTGGCCTGCGTAACCTCGTCCACCCTTGGCTTAATTTGCGGTAAGTTCATTAAGTAATAAAACATAAATTTCATTTTTTTGTTCTCAACACCCCGTCGTCATCAAGTTCTTGATACTTTTCCCATTTTTTCTCGTTGCTGTTTTTGTTGTTTTTCTTTTTTAATGCTTTGCATATTTCTTTAATGAATTAATTCTGTTTTGGTTTCGCTTTGGGTTTCGGTTCTGTTGATTCACCGTTCACTGGACTTTGATAAAAAAAAGGCACAAAGTCGCCGCGGCAATAAAACTGAAGAAACGCGGGGTAGAATATTTCGTATAATTTATGCGAAAAACATTAGGGAAAAATCGGGGCGGCAGGGGAAAACGCGTTTGTCGAGTGTTAATTATGCTCTGGCTGCAAAACTTTTCTATCAATTTTTCGGAAATATAAATTTGAGAGCGCAAAAACATGTTTTGCATATGAAAATGGAGATGTGGAAAGTTGAGTTGAAAAACAGGGAAAATGTTGCGCTTTGCCCGTTTTCATCAGCGGCTAATTGCGTACTCCTGGGGTTTCCTTTATAAAAGAAGAAAAATCGTATGCATTGAATTGCAATTGTCGAAGAACACTGGGAAAAATAGTATTGTGTTGAATAAATATTTTACTTTAATACAAACATATTTCTAGGATTTGTGTCTTTAATTTTGTAGTCCATAGATTGACTATAAAATAGTAAAAATAATTCAATTGTACACTTATAAAAATTTCTTTCTAAAATTCTCTCCCTTAAATCGACAGGCTTTGGAAATGGACAACAAATTTTCTTGTTTTTAGAAAATGTTCTATATATAGAGCTGATTTGACTGAAAACAAGAATTCAATGGAGTAAATTCTAAATTTTTTAAATTTTTATGAGCGTATGTTAATTACTTAATAAATTCTTAATAAATTACAAAATTTTTTTAAATGATATGTTATGATTAGTGGTTTTATTTTTTACCTATATTTTTTTTTTACAAAATCGGAAACTAAAAAATTAACTAAAATTTTTGTCTAAAAATTTCTTTGTGTTCTGTGTGAATTTTGTTTGTTTATTTTAAATATTCTTAGGACCACTACATTCATCCTTACTCGTGTATTTACAAATGTTGTTTTAATAATTTTTTTTTAATTTTCACCTGCTTTTCTAATTTTTTTCAGTGTACTTGCTGGCTGGGTTGGCTTGGGGGTGTCAGGTTGTCAATCGCCTCGCCTGTTGTTTGTTGTCTCTGATTGTTGACATGCCTTCCCGCAAATGAGCCGTGCAATTGTCGGGCTGCCTCCTATTGACAGCTCCCAGTTCGATAGTCGAAATGCACATGAATATTGTAGATCTCGGGACCTCTTCCCTGGACCCGCGGGATTCGTCTCGAGTTTCAGCTTCATCTTTGGCTTCCCCGACTGACTGACAACTGTCGTTTGCCATCTCCGGGTTCCCGACACTGAAAAGTGTGACGATTTATTTGGCATATGGCGTGGGGTTCTTCCGCCAACGAAATCAATTCGTTTTGTCAACGGGCAGATGCCTTAGATCTGCGACACGGGCATTGACAACCTCAACTGGACATCATTTGTCTTGGCTGATCTCCCCACTCTGTTTTCGGCTCAAATTCCTGGCTGACTAGTGCTTGTCAGCGGTATTAAGTGAGTCTCTATAATGGACTGGCTCCCTATAATATAACAATTAATTATGCTCGATTTTCCTGTCGCTGTCTCAACTGCTTAGTGATAACATTTAGCTGCCTGCTGTTGATAAGAACTTTTTTAGTATTTGGAAAATTCAGAAATATGTAGGTGTCTACTCTGGCTTTTTGGGTTAATAAACTTTAAATAAGCGTAGGTTTTCTAAGAACAAAATAATTAACTTAAAAAAAATGTTGAAACCTTTCTAAATTAAACGATTATTTATTATATTTCCTATTTATTTATATTTATTTTAATATGTGGCCAAAAATCAGTTTAAAATATTTTATAAAATTGATTTGCCTAATTTTCTAAAATTTGGGTTAATTAACTTTAAATACCAGTAGGTTTTCTAACAACAAAATAACTAACTTAAAAAAAATGTTGAAACCTTTCTAAATTAAACGATTGTTTATTATATTTCCTATTTATTTATATTTATTTTAATATGTGGCCAAAAATCAGTTTAAAATATTTTATAAAATTGATTTGCCTAATTTTCTAAAATTTGGGTTAATTAACTTTAAATACCAGTAGGTTTTCTAACAACAAAATAACTAACTTAAAAAAAATGTTGAAACCTTTCTAAATTAAACGATTGTTTATTATATTTCCTATTTAAATATATATATTTTAAATATCAGTTTAAAATATTTTATATAATTGATTTGCCTAATTTTCTATAATCCTAAAATAATACAATCGATTCAAAGTCCATTTTCATAGCTCGTTTAATTTTCTTGCTGAAACATAATATTTTTATATGATCAATTATATTGCAAACACTAAATTTTTAATAATTCTGAATTTAAATTACTTCATATAACTGATATGCTCATAATTGTAGAGTAGATCTCACCCATATTCATATTCCAATCGATTCATAGTCCGTAATCGTAGCTAGTTCGTACATTCCGAGTTCGACTTCCAATCCACCATGTTGCGTTTGCTGCCGACTATTGCCTTTCTCCTGGTTTTGTCTTGGGTCTCTGCGGAGAACGTGAACTTCCAGCCGTGTGAGGATAGCGTGGACACCTGCACGATCCACCAGGTGAATGTGGATCCCTGTCCGGAGGCCAAGGTAAATGCGGCCTGCCACATCCGCCGGAGGCGCAGATTCACGATGAACTTCGATTTCACGCCCCACTTCGATGCCGATACCCTGGAGGCCAGTTTGGGTTGGGCCAAGTCGGAGACGGTGGAGCTGCCCCTGCTCACCATGGATCGAGAGGCCTGCGCCTACACCAACTGTCCCGTGAGATCCGGAGTTAAGCAGACCTATACCAACAATATGCAGGCCGATGCCAGGTTCCCGCTGAGCCCCTATACCATCCGCTGGGCCCTGAAGGATCCGGTCTCCGGGAAGGGATGCTGCTTCACCATCGACATAAAGGTGGTGCGTTAAGCAGTTGTAACCACTTTTATTAAGTTTACAGAATATATTTTTTTGTTATATGTAAATCAGCGAAATAAATATTAAAAGAACTGAAACTCATTATTATTATTTATTTAATTATATATAACGGAAAAAACAAAATTATGTAAAACTGTAATGGACTTTCCCTACATTATATTAATTAATTGGAGTCATTTCACCTTGAAGCTGTCAGTTTGGTGACATAGAACAAAGAAAATGCTGCTGATAAGACATTTTGAATTTTTATATGACTAACTAAGTAGAGTATACCTTTTAAATGTGAACGGTTCGGTATTAAACTCACACCCAAAAAAAAATTCGATATGAAACGTGGATTGATTTCACTTTATGTAATATACTTTTTGGACTTGATATGCGACCGCGTAAATTCGAGATGCTCGAAATAAGAATTTCATGTTAAAACGTTATGCGTATTGCATAATGAGAAGGGTTCGGTAATTAAATTCAATAAATTAAATATAAAATATATTTTCAGTCACACCTAAAAAGAAATAGATATGAAACTTAGATCGATTTCATATCAATTTCAACTTGATATGCGCCCCCGTAAATTGGAGATGCTCGAAATTAGTATTTCATGTTAAAATAACCAGAAATTTGCATGCGCATATCGATTTTACGGCGACATGTTTTTTTTGTGTGCAAGTAATTGTACTGCATGTTTTATAAAGTACAAAATATATCAAAAACACAGATAGGAAATAAAAGTTATATTTTCAAGTGACATTAAAGAGATTTTTGTACCGTTTCTGTTCGCGATCAGAGGTTTTCCAAATGCTATAAGCAGTCTGGAGTACTTTCCATCGCACCCTAACACTCTAAGTACATTGCGATAAGAAGCTCCAATCTAATCACTTGTGAGACACACTTGTGGCTTGTTGAAACACAGATGTGACCCGGTTGACGGGGGTCAAACGGGTCCGGAGATAAGTCGCCGCCGCTTTTGGTTTCAAGTCCATAGACGAAGTGCCTGCATTCCGAGTCCGGCTTTCGATCCACCATGTTGCGTTTGAGCTCGCTGCTGGCCGTCGCCGTCGCCATTGTCCTGGTTCTGGGATCCGTCTCCGCCGAGGTGATCAACTTCCAGACCTGTGCGGACAGTGTGGACACCTGTACGATCCAGCAGGTGCGTGTCAGTCCCTGTCCGGAGGCAGTCAACAATGCGGCCTGCCACATTCGCCGCCGACGCAGCAGCGAGATGAGCTTCGATTTCACGCCCAATTTCGATGCGGACACCCTGGAGGCCAGCTTGGGTTGGGCCAAGTCGGAGACGGTGGAGCTGCCCCTGCTGACCATGGATCGCGAGGCCTGCAAGTACACCACCTGCCCCGTGAGATCGGGAGTCAGGCAGACCTACACCACTGAGGTGCCCATCGAGTCCAAGTTCCCGCTGAGTCCCTACACCATCCGCTGGGCCCTGAAGGATCCGGTCTCCGGAAAGCGGTGCTGCTTCACCATCGACATCAAGGTGGTGCGATAGAGGGGTTTTGTGAAATTCAATGGGTCTGAAGGACTTTCTTTGACATCTATTTGGAAGAATTTGGCTTGACACTTCTTGGCATTTTTCTAAAATATTCAGAAAACTTTCATGAAATAAATTAAAATAAATTAAACAAACTTTAAAATGTTGTGTTTTCTTTGTGTATTTTTTTATAATTTTATTTAAGAAATAAATATTTTTAAACAATTTTTATTGCATTTTCATTTTTTAAAAATTTGGTTTGTCATTCTTTGCATTTTTCTAAAATATTCAGTAAACTTTCTTAAAATAAATTAAAATAAATTAAACAAACTGTATAATGTTGTCTTTTCTTTCAGTATATTTTTATAATTTTATTTAAGAAATAAATATTTTTAAACAATTTTTACTACAGCTTCATTCTTCAAAAATTTGGTTTGACACTTCTTAGCACTTTTCTAAAATATCCAGTAAGAACTAAACATATTTTACTTAAAGAAATTTAAATTAAAAATGTAGTAAAATAAAAAAGGAATTTTAAAAAATGTTTTTTCTTTTTAAATATTTAGTTTAAAGTTAAATATAAAACATCATATTTAATTTGAAGCATTCAAGTAAAATCAGCTCGAATTATCGCACTCTGCTCTCCTGATTGCGGTGAATACATTTATTTTCTGTTAACGATTTAGTGCGTTTTTTAATTATTTGCGTGCCGGGTTACGACCCACTGGGGATACGGCCTCAAGGAATAAAGATATTTACTCCAATAATCATCAACCTGCTGGCGACTAATTTAAAAACCCCAAGGCCCCGCGGGCAGCAGAAAGAGAAAATGTATAAAACTTTGATTGAACTTTTGGGTGCCATTAAAAAGTCGCCCCGCCCTCGTCAGCTTTTCTCCACGGGTCTTATCAGCGTCGTCAAACAATTAAAAATTGAGCACTTAAGTTGTGGTCATAAAATCATTTGTTTTTCTCTTATTTTCTTCTCATTTTTTTCCTGCGTTTTATTGTTTTTCTGTTCACATTTTTCAGTGGTTGAAAATTCAAATAGAAAATCACTTTTTCTACTCAGCGATTTTTTTTGAGGATGCGGGTGTATTATTGTGGTGGAATTTTGATTACTTGGGTTTGAGATAATATAGAAAATATAAAAAATAACCTTTTAAATAGAGGAATCTAATTGGAAATGTGTTATTTAATTCAAAGGATTCATTTAAATATTATTTTATTAATATTTAACTATTAAATTAACTTAGATATATCTAAACTAATATAATTGGAACAATAAAAAATGGTCAGTAGCAAATTCCTCCCAGAACGGATTGACATAAAAATCTAGAAAAATCAAATTAATTCGGAAATAATTAGGAGGCGCGTGTGGAGTACAAATTAAAACAATAAACGACTACAAAGTGGCCCAATAATATATAAAATTGTGTTTATTTTTTTTAGCATTAATTCTTTTCAAGATATTTATTTAATGGGTATCTTTTCGTCTATATCTTTCAACCACATCCTTCCCACTTAAGTTTCTCTTTCGTTTATTGTTTACCTAAACGAAAACGTAGCTGTGTTTTCTGGGTGGATGGGGAATTGGTCAGAAGTCTGATAGGCCTGACCCCAAAAAAAAAAACGAAACCAAGGCAATAATAACACAAACAACGACAGACACTTGAGCAAATAATAATAATAATAACGAGAATAATCAGGGAAAGGACTTCAACACATTGTTACTCAATTTAGATGCAGAGTGGCCGAGGGAATCAAATTCAAATTTCGGCATTGGCCTCGCCGTATTTTTTACCCAAAACATAGGGAGTTTTGGTGAGTTGCGAGATGATTTCGCATTTGACCTGCTCGAAACACGGCGAGGCATCCACATAGACGACTTCCCTTCGCTGGCTGAGATAGGAATTTAGAGCGGGTTCGCTTTTCCGAAACTGAGCCATCTGACGATCCAGGAAACTAATGTGTGCCTGTGGCCCCGGCGAATAGCTGTTCATCAGAATTCGCATGCGAGCCATACGCTCATCGATTTGCAGGAACACAAATCGATTTGGTGGCACGGTGAAGCCTTCGAAGAGTTCCTCAGCCTCACATTTATTATTCGGGTAATTGATCAGTAGCCAACCCCTGTGAAGGGCATCCTCCCTGAGCAGTCGCTGCTGGATGAGATTTCCCACCGCCTGGGACCTTTTGTAAACGCAATCCTTTTCAATGGCTTCTTGCAGTAACTTGGAGTGCTCATCCTGATCCCGACTGTTTATGCTATGATAGGCTAGGACATCAGCATCTAGTATTAGGAGGTTCCAACGTTGAGCTAGGACGTGGGCCAAGGACCTTCGACCAGATCCTGGCTTGCCATGCAGGACTATTCGGTGGTAAAAGTTCCCCGGCAGCTGGTAGAAATCTCCCTTCACTCCGCGATGAAAGGCATCCATCGATTTCGTGTATATCTCCACGCCAATTCGCTTTATATTCTCGCCCATCCATCGCCGGATATCCGTAACTCCATCCGCCACGGAAATCTCCGCTAGAATTCGACTCATCACCTCCATTAGCTTGTGCTTCTCTATATAGTACATAAAGGCGGCAGTGTACTCAATTAGCATGGATCGATCGAAATTGGTGGGCGAGGACATGTCGCTTTTTTGACTGTCTGGGGTGTTGTTTTTAAAAAACTTTTGGAACTTTATAATGGGGCTTAAAAAATAAATGAAATATCTGTGAGTGCCAACACGATATATAGACTTTTGATAGTTTTTTTAGGAATATTTTAGATCATTTTTCAAGCATGCTTCAAGACATCTTTAAAAATATATTGTAGGTTTTTTTAGTATGACTGTTTAAAATGTCAAAAATCTTGTATAAATAGTCCTTCGACATTTCAAATTCTAAATAAATTATTGCATACTTTTAGACACCTTTTTAATGGATTTCAAAGCCCTAATGATTTTAGTGTTTCTTTCTAATAATTTTTTTTTAAATAGTTTAAAGAATAAGAAACATTTTTATAGAAATTTTTTAAATTGTACTTCTAAATATGAATTTCTTATAAACCTTATGTATGTTTCCCTTTACTTTCTTGAAGGGTTATTTAATATCCTGTCTTTCCTCCATTTCTATTACTTTTCCAACCCATAACGAGAACTTAATAGAGAGCATTACCATTAAGACGACTGTTGCTGGGATTTCTCGCATTGTTATGATCATATTAATTGCTTCCGCTACAATATTAGAAAATGGCGCGTACTTCCGGGCAGCTGGAGGGGATTTGGATAGAAACCCCATATAATGGCCAACTAATGTTTTGCCAGAAAACGGAGCCAAGAAGTGCCAGGCCAAGGCAAATTGGCCTCATATATGTGGAGAGTGCAGCTAGCTGGGAGACAATACTTTGCAGCGAATTATGACAGCTCCTTTGTCTTTTCCATAAGATCCCACCCCCCAGCACAGGCCACATTAACAATTTAAAAAGCCGGGACTGCTAACGGTCTGCAAAGTGTTGCCAAAATGTCTGTCATACTTTATGTTGTCTTGCGAGATGCCCATGTCCTGGCCAAGAAGAAGCCAAGAATCCTTATAAGGATGCCATGAATGCTTTCTCGGTGGGTGAATGCACAGAAAAAAAATTTATAGTAGATCAGATTGATGTGTGCTTGTCAATTTTATATTTTTTTAAGATCAAGTTATTCAAATCATATCATTTTGATATGAATGAAGATTATGTTTATCTTATTTTACATTATTTGTTCAAAAAATACTACATATGATATGATAAAATATCATGCTGATATGATTGAATCATAAAATTGACATAATTCATATCAATAAGAAAGAATTGACCCTATTTCAAATAGAATTTTTTTCTGTGTGTGAATATGTGGTTGTGCAAGTGGATGCTTTGAGTGGGCTAATAAAAACTAGCATACGATGAGAAATTGCTTCCTGCCGGCAAGTCCTTCGCAGGACACTCTCCATATTGTTATGTCAAATATGCTGTTAATATCTTGCCCACACTAATATCGCATCCTTTGCTCTTGGGTTTATCTTATTCTTTTCTTTTTTCACCAGCTGGTCAGGAGAGAAATTATGATGCTGATAAAGACACGCCTGCGAAATGCATTCGGGAACGGATTTTAATTATATAAAAAAATGGCAAATGAAAAATCAAAATATGAATTTGAATGTGGAGTGCTTTCGGCTGTTCGCCGTTGCCACAAAGAGCGAAAACTTTTTAATTAAACTCAAAGCAAAGCAAAAAGCAAAAGCGACAGCGATAACAGAGCGACAGCCTCTCATCTCAGTGCTCCAAATTACATTTCGTCATTATGGCCAGCGTCCACACACTCATATATTATATATACGTATGCTGCATATATTCCCCCGATCCGGGTCTCTCCTTGTTCTGCTTTAATCGCCAAAATTGTGGCACAAGCCGCCGCCGCCGTCGTTTGACGCATTTCGCAGTTATCACAGAAGAACTTGCGGATCGAGTCACGCAAATGGGAGACAAGATGGCGCCCTAGAATCGCCATTCTCATATTGCAAAACCGAATGGCCAAATGCTCTTGAAACTAGTTGTTGTAAAGCTAAGCAGGATTTTATTTTATTAACATTTTTTGGATATTTTTCATTTGAAAGTTCAAAAGAAAAATTGTACCAACCATATTTTATATAGCAAATTTTATATACCTACGAATTTTCATAAATGTATATTTATTATTAATTGATAATTGTATCTAATGATACTGAAAAAAGGTATTAGTGCTAACAATTTATTTTATATTAGTAAGTAAATTTATTTTGAAATTGTTCCATATTTTATATACCATTTTTTTAACCTACGAATTTTTATAAATATATCTTTACAAAAAATTAATAATTTTACCTATTTTTCATAAGGTAAATGCTAACAATTTATTTTATATTAATAAGTAAATTTATTTTAATATTGAACGATATTTTATATTCCATTTATTTAACCTACGAATTTTCAAAAATATATCTTTGTAAGTAATTGAGAATGTTACCTATTGATACTGAAAAATGTTATTAATGCTAACAATTTATTTAATATGATTCCCAAAATCAGTCAAAAATCGAGTAATAACTCAATACTTGGAGCTTTTATTAAAAACAAAAAATAATAACTCTCGGAAATAAAGCCAAAAATATGACAATACTACAATATTACAATAGTAATATTTGAATTTATAAATAATATCTTTTTTACAAGGGTACACAAATAATCTGTACTTCTTTTTGTGGTTTTGTGAAAAACTACGCAACAATTGAATGCATATATATTAAACTCAGATGGACTGGTTTATGTGAAACGGGCACACGAGAAAAAACATCCAGGGGTCTGAGAAGCTATTCCAAAGAAAAGAAATTATAGAGCTGACCAACCTCATAATCCCATTGCTAACCGTTAAAAACCGAGTCGCAATTTGAATTGATAAGGAAAGTGACGTTCGGTGCTTGGCACGGCTGTCGAATAGGAGAAACCCCGTAGAGCCGTGCACTCAGAAAACAGCTCTACCGGAAATAATAAATGATTACAAAATATATATTTTTACAAATTTGGGCAAACAGAAGAAAACATTTTTTTAAAGGTACATGAATCATGAACCTTCTTTAATGATTACAAGTCCGTTTTGGGGACAGGAAATAAATGTATAATATATTTTTCCCAAGATTAAAATAAAAACATGTATTTTTTAAGTTGTATAATTATAAATTGTAATTTATAATATAAGCATAAAGTGTTTTTTAGAGTGTGGTTGCAGTGCTAGCTAAAGATTGTCGGCTCCTTTCAAGTTAGCCGCCCGCCATCTGAGGAGCGTTTTGAATTAATCGTAGTTTCGCCGCATCTTGGATGCACTGGCCGATGGATGGCACAGTTCTTATCGCGACTGTCGGGCTGCGGACCTTATCGACTTCTGACTTCCTTTGAGAGGCCCCCTGCTCCAAAGGGCCGGAAGTAATGAGCGCCGTGTGCTGTCGTCGCCGACTTGCGCTTATCAATTTCACAATTGCACAGGGCTTTATCTTCGGCCAGCATGAAAAAGCCCTCTGATTTTCACCCTTTTTCCCTCGATTTTTCTGAAACCACAGAAACCCTCAACACTCAACGCCCAACAATTAAAAATCATTTTTCATCTGCCGTTCACACAATTGCTAGTCAACTTTCCATTTTCCCCCCAGAGGACACGAACCTATGGTAAACAAAAAAAGTGGCAAACAAAGCCACACATCAACAGGCTGGAAAAATGAAGAGTCGGGGTTTTTGGTTCATGGACCACTTTGTCATGCCGACAATTTGCTGCCAATATTTTGCCAATTTTTTTCCGAAGCGAATTTCTCCGCTGGTTTGCCTTCAATTATGCAGCAATTGAAAAATTACTACGTGTACAACAATTTCGGTTTCAGTTCAGCTTTCCCGTTTTTTTTTTGTTTTTTCGGTGGGTAAGGGAAAAAGGGTTTTGTTTTTAGGCTGGCAGACAACAGGTTTTAAATTTGTCACCGCAACGACAAACATGACAAACGCCAAATGAAGCGCAAATTTAATTACGCAATTTTATTGGATTAACAGGCGCAACCTGAAATGTGGATAAAAACAAATTTAAATATGCCGCACACACATGTGTTCTTCGTAGCTCCACTCATTCCACTGCTTTTTTGGTCCACCCCAACGGGAGATTTTTGGCCCGGTCAAAAACCGTCTAGTCGCGTAGGTGAGTCGTAAATTTACGCGCCATTGTTGGCAGATTTGGAGCCCCGACTCCCCGAAAAATCCTTAACCCCTTGTTGACGCCAATGTTGGCACGTGTGCGTGTGTGTGTGTGCGTGGGTGCATGTGTGTGTGTTATCTTCCTTTTTTGGCCTTTTCACTTATGCAAACGGAACATTTGAAAAATATGTTGGCAGGATAAACAGCAGGGCCACAAAGTGCAGCTGATGCCCCCAGACGAACTGGAAACTGGCTACCGGCCTCTCCAGACTGCCTTTTTGCCCTGACATTTTAATGAGCATGCAACGCTGCAACGTGCTGCTCCTGCCCCTTTTTATACAGAGAAAATAAAATAATTGCATAAATATTTACATTTTCAAAGATACCATAAAAGTTACTATTTTTTAATTCCATTTTAAAAGTGTCCAAAAGTATGCAAAATATCATTTTTAACTGCATACTTTTTAAATAAATGAAGAAATATGAAGTTTAAAGTTAATTCATGATTTTCTGATGAATTTTGTACAGAGAAAATAAAATAAATGCATAAATAACTAAATATTCTAAGATACCACACGAGTTACTATTTATACCCGTTACTCGTAGAGTAAAAGGGTATATTGTATTCGTGCAAAAGTATGTAACAGGTAGAAGGAAGCGTTTCCGACCCTATAAAGTATATATATTCTTGATCAGGATCACTAGCCGAGTCGATCTAGCCATGTCTGTCTGTCCGTCTGTCTGTCTGTCTGTCTGTCTGTCTGTCTGTCTGTCTGTCTGTCTGTCTGTCTGTATGAACGCTGAGATCTCGGAAACTATAAAAGCTAGAAGATTGGCAGTTTGCATGCAGATTCTAGGAGTTCCTACGCAGCGCAAGTTTGTTTCAAAATGGTGCCACGCCCCTTCTAACGCCCACAATAGCTTATAAACGATTTTAAAAATTTAAATATTTTGGAAAAGTAAAAATGCAGTTTTGTTGTGTTTATCAATACCTATCGAAATGTAGAAGAAATTGCCTGATTAAGGTTTTTATATCCCTCGCACTCCCTTTACCAGATTTACGTTTATTAGATAGTCGGGACACCAACCCGACTACAGTGCTCGCACTCCCTTTAGCTGAGTGACGGGTATTAGATAGTCGGGACACCAACCCGACTATAGCGTTCTCTCTTGTTTTAAAATCCTTTTAAAGGTGTCCAAAAGTATGCAACATTTATTTTAATATTCATAAAATGTTTAACTCCATACTTTTAGACACCTATATAAATGATTTGTAAATTAAATGAAGTAAGTTAAAGTTTAAAGTTATGTTATGATTTTCCGATGAATTCATTAAGTCCTTTTTTATTGCATATTTTCAAAGGTCTCCAAAATATTCAGTTGTTCCGTATTTGCTTAAAAAATTTTATAATTACGTTCTTTAAAATTTGTGTTTATTTATATTAAAGGAAGGCCTTAGAAATGATTTATATCAAATTTAAGCGAGTATAAAAGTTATAGTTAAATACTTCCTTATTAGTATGCCTGATACGTATCATAGCTATATTTTTCTCAGTGCCTGCCCCCAATATTCACACTCACTTTCTGCCAGCCCAGCATCCTTGTTAAATTCATTAGTAAAACGTTGCACCTTCAGCGCAATTTCCAGTCAGAGATACAGAGATAGAGGGTCCACAGCCCAGAGCACACGTCTGTTTGGCCTGATGTTGCCACACAGTACACATGAAATTAAAACCCCACGAAAATCCCCCACCCCCAAAAATCACCCACAACAACAAGAACAACATACCCACCATGAACGAGCAGACAACATGACATGATACCGATACTAAACTGACACTTTGACATGGACTTAACCCTAAAAACGCTTTGTTGGCTTTATTGGTGTCGGTTGCCCTGCTCTTTGGCCTCCATTTTCCCCATTTCCCCTATATCATTTTCGTACTGCTCCTGGAAATTTCGGTTGGGGTCTGCTATTATGCGTGTGGGGTCGAGGTATCAAGGTATCCACTTGATTTTTGCACTAATTTACGTGGATTAAGCGCTCGACGTGACTGTGTGACCTGGGTATTAAGCTTAAATACCTTTTAATTGACAATTTGTGTTTGGCCATTTGATGCCCGATTTTGTTTATTTATTGTGTGTGTGCGGGCAGGCTCATTAAATGTATTTAATGGGGAACAGGAAAAGGAAACCCCAATTAATCTTATGGTTGGAAGTTACTTAATTTTTGGGTGCTTTTTAAAAAGAAGTAAAAAGTTGAAAGAAAAATTAAATAATATTCTTTATTTAAATTTAAAAGAAATCTATATTTTACGGTTACGGTACAAATTTTTTATCGAATTAAATAAGTTACAAAAATGAAATGTTATATTAGGCATTATTTTATTTTCCCAGTCTTAAATTGTATGTTTGCTTTGTTAAATTTCAATAAAATGTATATCGTACTCAGAAAAGTTATTGAAAAAGGAGATTTAATCTAACTTCAAGGAAAATCGAAGAACTCTAATTAAACTTTGGCACCCCATCTCCCTTAACTATCCAATTAACCTTTGGTCAGAACTTTACCATTGCTTTGGACGCCATTTTTTTGTGAAAAAAGGATCTTTGAGCTGCAGGTGAAGCTTGTCCTCATTTGTATGCCACTAAACTGTGGAAAAACTTTCCCCAGAGCATTAAGAATTGTGTGAAATCAAATTGCCCCTCCCGTTTTCCCGGATAAATTCGATCCATCAGCTGCAAGTTGTTCTGTGAAAAGCTGAAAAGTCTCGCCACACAAGCGAAAAGTTGCACAAAAAATTGCTTAAATCAGCGAGGTTTTTTGCTTTTTTTTGGGTTTATCTTAGTGGGGAAAGGGGCGCTTTGGGGGCGTGGCCAGTCAGCCGCTTAAGCTGCCGCACGGTGCAGCCATCGTCTAATTGAACCCAACAGATATTTTCAATTAGCAGCAAAACATTTGTGAGCTAAAAAAGTTTTATTTAATTTTTTCTCCATCTTTTTTTTCTGCACCTTGAGCTCAAGGACTTGCGAGTTGGGGAGTTGGGAAAACGGGAAGTGAATTCCTGCGGGCCAAACACGTCCTGGCGCCAATAAAAAAAGGCACCTTAGTGCTGAGAACTTTGGCCAGCGGCGGACAAACTTTTTAATGCCATTAAAGAACGAAAAAATGACGCTACAAGACGTGAAAAGTTTGCCACCGCCCAAAAGGTAAGACAGAAAAAATAGCCAACCAGACTGCACAGGAAAAAAATGCTATAAAGAATTATTTCACTAGATTTACTATTCCTGAAAATCATTAAAATCCTTGAAAATACATTAACATAAATCACTTTGTTTTTTAAATAAATTAAAGTGTCTAAAAGTATGCTATAATATATTTTAATGTTTTTAAAAGCGATTTCAGAACTCCAGAAATTTCTCACTAGATTCATTAATCTTAAAAATCATTTTAAACAGTTATAGTACAATTATATAACTTACTTGCTTTTTATAATTAATTAAAGTGTCTAAAAGTATGCAATAGTATATTTTAACTTTTTTAAAAGCGATTTAAGAACTCCAGAAATTTTTCACTACATTTATTAATTTTAAAAATCATTTAAAACAGTTAAAGTAAATTTATTTGGCTAACTTGGTTTTTATAATAAATTAAAGTGTCTAAAAGTATGCAATAATATATTTTAACTTATTTACTAGCGATTTCAAAACTCCAGTAACTTTTGCAACAACGCCATATTTTCTTGTTATTCTTATAGGAAATCAATTTAATTTTGCGTGTAGAATATTAATTTCCCAATTGTATGTTCTAAAAATGTAAGCGTAATTTAGACAGCGATCGTAAATCAAAATGTTCTCCTTGTTTCCATAAAATGTTTTGTAACATTTTCGCTGGAGCCTCTTTATGCAAGTGCGTAAATTGAATTGATAAAACCTAAAAGCGGTGGTGCCGGCAAAACAAAATGCAAATGCAAAGTACGCCGGGAAATGACTACAAAATGTTGGAAATCTACAACTTGAGATAAGGCTTTTGGAGAGAGTTCAAACAAACTAATTCAAAAGTGCGTGTCCTGTGGATTTCGTATGCGAATGTCCTGTTTCTGTTTCTGCCGCCTGTGTGCCTGTGCCGCAAAAGTATGCAACACAAATCAGCGCATAATGGCCGCCATCCACTGTCCACTTCCACATCCAAAGGCCCAATCCACTCCTATATTCATGCCCATGTCCATGGCTGTGTTTGCATTTAGCTGCAGGAACCCAAAAGCAGGCAGCAGGAGGATACAGGACCTCGACGGACCACGCATTTCAATAATTCTAATTAATTTATTAACGCTTATCAGCGGCGATAAATTTGCCAGGGCAGCAGTGTTTGTCCATGTGCCATGGATTAGGACTAAAACTCTGTGCGAACTCTTTGCGGATGCTTTACTTCTGGTCCGCAGCACAACCGTCCTTAACTGACAAACTGACTGACTGACTGACTGACTGACTGAGGGAATGACTGCTACCCTGCCAAATTCCCCCAAAAAAGTCCCACTGAAGATGCACATGGGGCGATAAGTTAGCCCTGCCCCGAATTCACAGCCATAAATGGAATGAAAAACTTGGAGAACCCAGTCATTGACATCTCTCGTAAATAAGCAGGACTCTCGCAGGAGTCGCAGGACTAGGCGTTGATTTTAAAATGAGCCCATTGATAAGACCAAGCTGGCCCATGAGTTAAAGAAAATGCTGAGGTGGCCAAAAAGCAAGTGGAGCGTGTGTGTGCGAAAATTGCAGGGGTCGACTAACAGATACCCAGTAAAATTATATTTTATAGCTGCTTATTTGAAAATGCATGCTTAATAAAATGAATATTTGAGTAATAGATGAAAAATGATTTTATAAAATCTCTTTAATATTTATCAAATATTTAGTTTTGGAAAATTTTTTGAAGCTGCATAAATTCTAATTTGTTATTCGATTTTTATTTTAATACTAGTGAGTTGAAAAGATTTTTTTAAATAATTTACAGAGCTCTTTAAATAAAATTAAAAAATATTTTTGGTTGAATTTGCTAATCAATTCTTAAACATAATTCCTTTAAAAAGGTTTTGTAAATATATATTTTACTTAAAGAAAGTGGATAGTTCCCTAAGTTATTTCTTATTTTTTACAAGCTTATCTCAAAAGTGGTAAGCCTGTCTTCTATTTCTTCTAGGGTATCTTGAACCGCTCGTTTGCTTGCTTCTTTTTTATTGTAAGCCTCGAAATGACTTTTGTTTCTGTCGCCCGAACGACTGAAAGTGTTAAAATTTATTGACGCATTTAGATCAAAACTAAAAATTGTCTCCCATTTGCCTTCTTCCACTTGGATGTGGCTCATTTGTACGGGCTTTTTGGTGACTTTCGTATACTTTTTTATTCTTTGCTGATTCGGCAGATCGCACTTTTGGTTGGTCTTTATTTTTACCACTGCCCCTGAAGCTTGATGGTGGGTGGGGTTTTGTGTGTGTTTTGTTTTAATACGAAAATCCCCTGACTTGGCCAATCTGCCACGCCCCTCACACCCTCACCGCCCACTATTCAGATTGCCTAGCCGGCGGCCAAAAGGGAAAATCCGAACGAGATATACCTTTAATGCATTTCACTCATATTGAAAAGCACTTAAACGGCGGGGGTTGCGAATATGAAAATATGAAAATCATAAAAACCTTCTGATCGGGGCGGGGGTTGTTGAACATTGTCTGAAGGTTGCTTATTTTATTATTATTTTACAGGGAATTATCTCATTTGAGTGGAGTTTGCCCTGCCAGGATATCCATCCTGCCCGCAGTCTGCTGTGTAATGTGTGCGTAATAACATAATATCCTTAAGATATTTTAATATTGCCTGCCGCTGCATATTGAACTGCGGCATCGTTCGTTCGCCAGCCTCATCCTCATCCGCATCCTTGTATTTCGCATTTTCATCCTTGGTCCTGGCCGCATTTCAACATATTTGGCTTTACTTTGGCTGCCGGCTTGTTTGCTCCTCCTCGCTGTTCGCCTTTCGCCTTTCCTTCCTTCCTGCGATTTAACAATACCTTTGTGCATCGTAAAATAATTGCCGCAGGGGTTTGTAATCTTCTGGGTTTGGGTGGCTTGCAATTTTCATTTCGGCTAAATTTGGTTTACCATTTTTTCCTGATTTCTTTTTTTTTCTTTTCCTGCAGCAGCAGCAGCTAAAAGGTTTCCTAAACGCTGGCTTACCGAGGGACATATTTATGGATGTTTGGCATACTTGGAAATCCTAAACTTTATGGTATAAACAAGTTTATTAGGGGACTTTCATCGATTGTTTCTTAAGGAAAGGTGTGTTTACTTTTAAACATATTTTTAAAGATCTGAATTTATATTTTTAGGTGGGAAATTAAATATTTCTCTATTTCTCTAGTCAAAATATACTGGCCAGAAAAAAAATTGACAATAGATCAGATTGATATGTGCTGGTCAATTTGATATTTTTTAAAGATCAAGTTATTCATGTTATTTTGATAGGAATGCGGAATATGTTTATCTTTTTTTATGAAAATAATAAATTTGGTATTTTATTTGATATGTTAAAGTGTCATGTTGATATGTTTGAATCATAAATTTAATAAAAATCAAAATTTAAATAAATTTAATAAGGTAGAATTGACCCTACTTCATATCAAATTTTTTTGTGTGTCTAAATAATTATCATTACCTACTTACAAAATATTTTAGATGCCTTAGATTGATTTATTTATTTTCATTATCTTCCCTATTGGCTATGACTTAACCCCTGGGATAATCCCCATAATTCCCCCACATCTAGTTTAACGCATACCTATAAAAGTAAGACTCTTCGTTATCGGCTCTCACTTAATATTATGAGAATTTTCCCTTCACCCCATCAATCCATTATCCGATTTCACTCCTGTGCCCCAGACTTGTGTGTGTTTATCAATAATGTGCTCCAAGGGCTCCGAGATGTTTCTGCTGTTTGGCCTCATGATTGTTTTTAATAAGTCGCTGCCCTCGACATATGCGGCAACAATTTAACGTCGGGCTCATAAATAAAATCGCTTGGTCCCCCCTTCGGCGACTTGACTCCATTTTCAGGGTTTCTTAGTCAAAGTGCGGTGACATTATTATTGGAAGAGTATATGAGCGGGTGTGCGGCACTACGGCACTCGAGTTATTGACAAGTTTATGTGCTTAATCCTTCCATAAAGCGCACCATTAAAATGCCAACAAAAGGTACTTTATATGAAAATTTCCTAACTCCCCGTCCGTGGCTCCGTCCACTTTTATCGCCAGCTCATCGTTCATATTTCAATGAACGCACCGAAATTTAAATGCTCCTTTGCACTGAAAGCAAAGAAGGGGATGTAAGCAATACAAATATTAAAGAGCATTTTTAATTAAATATCAAGGATTATAATAAATTTGTAAACATTTTAATTTAAATAAATATTATAATCTTAATTTTAGAAAATGGTAATAATTTAATTTTGAAGATAAAATTTTAGGTTTGAATTAAAAATTGTAAGAAAATAAATGTTTACAATTTTCTAATGCTTAAAAATATTTATTCTTTTTTGTAAAATGGGGATTTAACATTTTTGTATTATACATATATTTACGAAAATATTATTTACAATTGCAACATATTTAAAAACAGTTTTATTTAAATTATGCGAAATTCTTTGTCTACCATATTAGTTCTCAGAAATTTCACCAATAATTTCACCAAATAATTTCTTTAGGTGTACCGAAAGACATGTGTGTGGGTGCCTGTGTCTGTTTGAGCGTAAGACAATCGAAAATTGTGGGCGTGTCGAATGGCACACGATGCCCAAAGCAGCTGCCTGCCTATATAATATAGAATATCGGCACCATCCTCGTCTATTCAGCATACAGCCCCCATCCTCGATTTAGTTCCTGCTGATATGCTCGGGTATTTTTATTGCCCGTGCCCCGCGCTCGCGATTCCGTGCATAATAGTGTAAAACTAGACATATATCTCCCAACCGGCTATATATTTCCCAATGGCGAGCTGCTATTTGCAGCGAAACTCACGAATTCGTAATAAAAATGTTTCGCACTGCCAAACGTGTGGCCAGAAGTGAGGATTTTCGGGGGAGCAAAATTAAAAACGGAATGGTTCCGAGCGGAAGGCGAAAAAAAAAACAAGAAGAGCAGGCCTCGCAAATGAAAGACAGGCATTAATTTTTCAAAAAATTTATATTTACGGGGAAGGAAGTGCCGACGATTTGGGGGAATCAAGTTGAACTCATTTCACAAGTGTTTACAAAAAAAAACATTCCAAATTGGATGAGTAATACTGAGCTGTTTTATTATCAAAGTCCTACTAGGTTGGGGTTTTTTTAAATGAAAAATAATTACGATAAAATATTTTTTTAGTTCACAACTTTTGTAAGCTAAGGTTGACTAACGCAAAAATTAATGAGTATAATTTTCAGAGGCTGTAAATCTATTATAGTTATTCTATAGAGTGGATTTTTAAGAACCAATCTACCAATGACTTACTTTTCCACATGTTCCCATCGGCGCCAACCCCATTTTAAGTCTGCTCTTTCCCCCCAAAAATAAAAGCTCGGTTTAGGCAAGAGGAAAAATGATGGAACCTCTTGCAGGCCACATTTAAACGATTTCACATTTCTTAATGATTCTGACAGCTGAATGATCTTTCATTCGGGTTGCCCAAAAGTTGAAAATGTGTTTTTCGTATTCTCCGTTCGCGCTTGTCAGCCCCAATTTGAAATTCGAAATTCGTCCGAATTTGTGCCTCTCAAGTGGCGTCGGTCTTTAGTTAATGTCAGTCAGATCGCCCAGATGTTGCCCAAGTTCTCCTCCTCGGTTTGCTTTTTCCAGCCTACTTTGGCTGTGGGATTAATTAGGTATGGGCTGCGTACACTCTCCCAACAAAGACTTCATTAAAAGGGGCAACCTGATCGGGCTTGTCGAAACTCTCTGAGCTGTGGTGCTTTTAATTTTAATTCCGCTGCTAATACATCATCGTAAGTCAACAAAGGAGGTCCACGAAGGTGGTTCATTGGTTCGGTGGTGCGGTCGTGCGTGTGTGTGATAAGTCCTGGAAAGCGGCGAACTACACGTTCTAATTTTCACAACAGTTGGTAGTGCACACAACCCCCAGGACTTGCCCTGTTTGCGCCTGGATTTCCTCATATGCACTGGGAAAAATATGCAGAAAATAAAATGGAAAATTTGAAACCTTGAAAATTATAACTTAGAAATCAGAGACTTGAGACTCCAATAAAATCCAGTTATTTAAGGCTGCCCTTATAAAAAAAAAGTCTAAAAGTATGCAAAATATTTTTTTATAATTGTAATTCCATTGTTTTGTACCACACAGAACAAACTTATGATTCAATCATATCAACTTGATATTTTATCATACCATATAAAATACTAAATATAAATTTACAGCATTTGTTCAAAAAATACTAAATAAAGATAGAGTATAATCTTTATTCACATCAAAATGATATTTTATTATACCATATAAAATAAAAAATGTAGTATTTTTTGAACAAATGATGTGAAATAAGATATAAATGATATAAACTTTATCTCTAAGAAATATAAAATTGATCAGCACATATCAATCTGATCTTTTTTAAATTTCATTTTCTGTGCACTATCTCAAAATAATCAAGTTATTTTATTAAGTAAACAATATCTTCAAGATCTAGAAAAGAGTTTGTCGAAGAATTGTAAATTATTCAGAGATTTTTATTGTTTTTATTGTGTTTAAAGTTTAAGAAGATATTTTTTTAGTGTAAACTGGTGCGAAAATCAAGCCGCGGCCAAAAGTTGCCGAATCCGGAATCCCGAATCCGCGGCTATTCCTTGGTGGTGTTGTTTCGTGTTGTCCTCGATGGTGGTGGCAACGTCAAGGTGAAAGCCGCTTAAGGTGGTTGGGAGTGGGGTTGTAGACCCTATACCATTGTTAGGTCTCAACATGTGCGCTATTGGATTAAGTGGCGAGCGACGGCGATTCAAGGACAATCAATGGCACAGCACGAGAGTCCTGAGAGTCCTGGGTGTCCTGTACCTCCTCGTCACCTTCTGTCCAAATCGAAGCTAGACCGCGTAACAGAAATCCATTAAGGTGACCGTTTTATTTGCTACATTAGTGTGGAGTGGCAAGGTCGGGGATGAATTTGACTTAAATGCATGCATTTAGCCATCTGCCTGCATTTTCGAAAGTACAAAAGTGTTAATTGAGACTTCTTTTTTATTGGTTTCGAAATGGTTGGAAATGTGGGCAGTCAGGCGAAATGGTCAGATAGATATATGCAAATTTTCGAACCCAAAAAGGATATAGATTACAGGATTCAGACAGCTGCTGCTCCTTAAAACAGACAGCGGAGCAAATGCCCACGTGCCGTAGAAATGCCAGGAATGTCGCTTCTGGAATTTCCAATCAATTTTAATTGGCACCCCATCGATGGATGGCAGCGCGAAGAAATCCAAAATATTTGTGCATAATTTTAATTAGAGCATTTCTTCCCTATTTGCGCAATCTATCTTGTGTGCTGTACTGTATTTCGAAAATACTTTTACTTAGAAGAACAAACGGTGGCAGACGTTCAATGGGTGTCAAAGTCGGGGCAATAAATTATTTTAAACGAGCATGTCGCCTTTCTAGTCGCAGTCTCAAATGTAAATCACACACATGTTCCATCTTGGGTATTCGAAATATTTTTATGGCTATGTAGGTATCGTCGTAGGGATTTATGTGCAATCAGGGGGATCCTGGAGATAAATCTCCTGCCCACTCAAGCGGCCAGCCAATCAAAGTTGCAGTGGGACTATGTCCTCCTCGGACTCTCTGTTGACTCCCGGAAAACTCATTTAAGTTTTGCTCGGCCAGTGAAGATAGGTGAAAAGGATAAGGTCGACTCCAAAGGGATTGGCCAACTTTGGTCCGGCTTAATTGCCCAGTGTCCTTGCAGCGAAAAGGGAGGCTTAATTGCCTCAGCCTCGTTCTCTGGTTTTGAATCAGATTCAGATTCTGATTCCGCCCTTTGACTCCGAGTCTCCAACTCCCCGGCTTAATTGCCATTTAGTCCTTTTTAATGGACTCCTCGGGTCCTTGTTCATTAATGACCACCACGTCTAGATTTCCGCTCACCTCCTTTCGCAACTTTTGTCAAGTTAAGTCCTGTCGATACCAGATAGACTTGCAAATGCTAGCATTTTAATGGCAGCATTTTTGACTTATCTCTATATCTTCGCATCCTGCATGTCCTGCGAGTCCTGTGTGTGCCCCTTTGGGGCATCCTCAGCTCGTTTGTATTGCATAAATTTGCCCAAATTGTTTTGCTGCCCGGCGATAAGACGCCGTCGATGGCATGACAATTAGCCCGAAACTACATTTAAAATATTACTTGTGCTCCCCCGTTTTCCGCTTTAATTGTTTCTTGGGGTCCTGACTGTTGAATGTGCAAACACAATCTGATTGCTGATATCCCAAATATTGACTATTGGCCGTGAATTTAAAATGTTATTGCGGTTATATTTGAGTAGAGATAGAATGGTTGGTATAGTTCTAACTTCAATTATGTAAATTAAAGTTCTGTCACACGGAATATCAGATTTAAAGGGAATAAACTGCACGATTAAAACACTTTTTATTTATTATAAATATAGAATTAGAAATGGTTTCATTTTTTTTCAATTCATTGGCCGATTTAAATTTTATAAAAATGTAAATTTATAAATAAATCCATTTCGGGCGTTATGGCACTTTCCTGTGTGTCATAAAGCCCTTCTCTTTGGTTTAATGGGTTTTACCAACAAGAAATATATAATTATTTTTTCAATTCAGGTTTATCTATGAAAAATAAATCATGCTTTTTCTATGAATAGATTCCATGTATTTTTGGTCCTAGTTCTCTTTTAAATTCCAAGTATTTTTTTCTCCACCTATCACTTTGGCTCATTTCAACCTGCCACTCGACGCCACTTCTCCTCCTGGTGCGCTTATATTTAATGAAAAGAAGGCGGCATTATTATTAAATTATACCCAGGGAAATATACCTTCTCATCCCGCTTCGATTTTATTTGAGCACATGACATAAACATAAACTTTGAGCCTTTTGTGTGAACGAGTCCTGCGGGCGTTCCTCCAAAGTGTGTATATAGTTATCCTGATCCTGGCCGGCGGCTAACGACAACAACAACAATAATAACGGCAACAAACACCTTTCATATTTTCATTATGAAGTCATTCAGCGCGATTATTAACGCGTGACCCCCAAGGCGATGCACAGCATCCAGAACGAACGGTCAGAACGCGGACGAAAGTTCAGGTCCACCCTAATGAACAACAGCAGCAAAGCTGCTTGGGAACAGCTTTTAATGCACAGTGAGAAATTTTGTTGGATTTAATTATAGCTATATTGAAACAAAATAGTAGTAGTTCCACGAAGGTCATATTTACTTTAAATATTTTTAGCTATGATTATTAAATTTTAAATTTCCAATTATATTTTTATTTATTTTAAATAATTAAACATTTAATCTACAATTATACATAGGTAATTTAGGGGTTTTAAGCTTCGACTTTAAGATGAAATAATTTTTTGGTTGACTAATATTATTATAGTAATATTTATATCTAATAATATTATCATTATACTGTGTTTTGTATTTATTTTAAATATGAAAAACGGAATTTTGAATTTAATATTACGTTGTGTATATTTACTTTTCCATTTTTTATCAGAGTCTGTAGTTTCTTAACAGAAAAAAGAAAAAATTAAAAATAATACCATCGTTTTGAGGTTTTTTTTACAAGCACTTACATTTTTCTCTCAGTGCACTCTAACGCTGAGGTAAATTACAATTTTTTGTTTATAAGTGGCAGCCGCTGGGCAAGTGCAGCTGTACCTAATAATCATAATAATTGCGCCATGGGCGTCGACAGTGTCGTCAACTTTTCCAGACGCCCCCATTTTCCGGCCCTCTCCCAATTTTCCCCCCCCTCCACCAACAACAATTGCTTATAAAGTGCGTGTGACACATTAACGGGAAAAGTCCGGCGCGAAAAGCGGGAAAGCCTTGGCAGCCAGGGAAAAAAAGGCAAATAAAACTCGCGGCCAGTGGGCGAACTTCAAAAGAAATAAAGAAAAGGCAAAATGAAAGAAAAGAAAAGTCCTTTAATGCCGTGAATTTTCCGCGGGATTTCTATAAAGTGCAGCGGGCGGGGGGGACTGGGAAAATTTAGACGGGGGGTCACTGCGGTTTCTGCCGCGCAAATTGAAAAAATGTTCGTGCGTAAATTGGCTTTTCTTTTTTTTTTTTTTTGGTCCGGGGAGGATGTTCTCCATATTGGACAGAAATTTTTAAATGGAAACAGGCGTGGCCAGGTCACCTCACATCCGCATCTTTTCTTTTTCCACTTTTTCAAATTGAATTTCACTTCGAGAGCTCCTGAGAAGGCCGGAAAGCGGCAGGGAAAAGCAGGGAAAAGCTAGGCAAACCCGGCAGCAAATTAAAAAGAAATTAAGCCAATTTGCCTTTACAAGCCCAGGATGCGCGGCTCAATTTCAGCAAAAGTGGCCGCCGCGACTTGTTGTGGCTCGTAAATCTTGGCCCATAAATACCAAGGGCCTTCTGCTTCCGCTTTTCGCTTCTCGCCTCACTTGCCACTTACCAAACGTCTTCATTTCGGCGTAAAATTCTTTAATCTCGTTCAATTCAATTAGTTCGAGTTGACTAGTTAATGCCGCCGCGAATGTCCTTTGTGTCCTTTCCCTCGGAGGTGAGTTATCTGCATCTTCCTGCCTCGTTTTTGTCACCGAGCATTAACTTTTGCAATTTATGGGTACTCTAAACTGGAGTGGCCAAGGGTCTCAGAGGTTTATGGTTATCGTGGCCGATCAGCCGCCAATTAGGTAAATAACCTTTCCTGGTTGGCCACTCATAAATAAAACGAAATTAGGCCTAGTGATTTGGGTAAGTGCTAGAAATGTAAAGTACATAAATTAAACTTTCTTACAAAAATTGTTTTTTTTTAATCAAAATTTGAAGTAATTTTTATTATTACTTAACAAGTCGGTTAGTTTAGTTTTTGTAAAATCAGAAAGCATGCCTGCGGTCACACGCCCATCTGTCATTGGGGACACGTCGATTCTTCCTTGCGTCGCTGTCCGTGCAATTTTAATCCATGGATATTTTATTCTCGTCGCTAATCCAAATGCCAATTGTTTTTGTTTTTTTTATGATTTTTATTAATTCTTAATGGCTGTATAATGCTTAGAATTTTTTAAAATTACTTTCAAAATATATTTAAGAAAATAATAAAACAATTTTCTTAAAACTTTTACTCAAGACATTCAGAATACCAATGTTTTTTTAATGACAATTTATTTGTATGCCTAATTAGGGCTTTTACAACATTAAGATTAATTTTGAATACAATATTAAATGGATGGCCTTGCAATTACAGTCCAAAATTTTGAAAGGCAAAACGGCACGACCTAACAATCACTGGTTACAAATTTAATAAAAATATAAAGTGCCTGGTGAAAAGTTTATTGAAAGAACTCGCGCCATTTCCAGCCTGCCATCATCAGAATGGTTGAGTTTTTAACGTGGACTGTGCAATTTAGTCGCCGCGCACGCCAGGATCTGGATCCCCGGGGGCAGGTCCTCCGAAAGGAATTAAAGCATCGGCATCTTCCAAGTCCTGGCGTGGTGAGGAAACCGGCGTGGAATTATCATCGCGGGGCTTGGCCTTTCCAAAGATCAGGGCAGCCTGTTTGGTTTCAGCCAGCGAGTTTATGGGCGCAGTCACCGTCCTTGGTTTTAGCACCAATTTGGGTCTATCATCATCGTCGAGTACCCCGAATGGATTGCTCGAGGAGGGACCAATGGCCGATGATCCTGGTTCCGGGACTCCTGCTTCAGAACTCTTGTTGTCCCTGCCAAAGTTGCCATTTCCATTGTTGTTGCCATTATAGCTTCCGGAGTTCCCAGCATTATTTGGATTGTAGTGACCACGGCGATCGCGATTGCGATTCTGCACAAAATTCGTATAGTTGCCGCTTCCATTTAGATTTCCATTTCCAAAGCCGCCTCCTCCGCCACCGCCACCGCTTCCACCACCTCCTCCTCCGTTTCCGTTGAAGCTCCTTTGAGGATTGCCACCCCTAACCACACCACCACCTCCTCCTCCGCCGCCAGTGCTGTTGTTAAAAGTGCTGGAATTTGAAATTGTTTAAAGTTTTTAAATTAATAAGTAATATTAATAAGTAGTAAAATATATAAAAATATCACGACTGCTTTATGGTTTCCTGGAATTTTAAATCATAAAGAATTCGCGTTTTTGTTTTTTAAGTTGAAAAAGCTATACACTGCACTCAGCGTTAATAAAACTAAAAAGTTTTGTTTACTTAAAAACATACAATCAATATTGCAAATTATAGTTCTTCCCTTATTGTTTTTTTCAATAGAAAATCATAAAGAATTCGCGTTTTTGTTACTTAAGCTAAAAAATCCAAACATTGCACTCAGCGTTATAAAAACTACAATTTTTTGTTTACTTGAAGTACAATTAATATTAGAAATTATAGTTATTCCATTATTGTTTTCTTAAATGGCAAATCATAAAGAATTCACAATTATGTTACATATTTATATTGAATCTATATAATGAATACATTAATACCTATAGATATTTGTGGTGCTTTTAAATTATTATTGAATTCGTGTAATTATTTTTAAATTCATATAGATTCTTAGGTGTTTATAAACTACCCACCGATTGAAGTTAAAGTTCCGGTTGCGCTGAAATCCTCCATTGCTGGACGACTGCTGGCCCTCGCGGTCATCGAAATTGGTTCGTGGAGCTCCTCCCTGATAGCGATTGCCATTTCCATTTCCATTACCGTTACCATTACCATTACCATTTCCACCGCCGCGGTCACCTGCACCACCACGATTGTGGTTATAACCACCGCGATTGTAGTTCATGGACATGGTGCTCTGAGTGGGGCTGCTGTTGGACATTTGATGGTTGCTGCTGCTTCGCGGTTCCCTCCTTCGAAACTGATGGGATCCCACGCTGTCGTCCCGCCGATAGTTGCGTCTTTGGTAGTAGGGATTGCCATTGCCGTTACCACCTCCTCGTCCACCACCACCACCACCTCCTCTTTCCTGACCTTGGGAGCCACCGGGTCCTCCGGCACCACCCAAGCTAGTAGCACCCGGCGCCTGTCGACGATGATCAGCTATATCGATTCGCAGAGGCGCAGAAAAGTTGTCCAACTTGATGCGTCCATTGCAGGAGAGGGCCCTCTTCAGTTGAGCCAGAGTCTCAAACTCCACATAGCCATAGCCCTTGAACTCGTCCGTCTCTCGATCCTTGATCAGCCGCACATTCTTCACCTCAAAGTCCGAGAAGATCTTCATCACATCGCCCTGGACGAGACCCTTGGGCAGATTGCCCACATAGGCGATGAAGGGCGGTTCCGTGGGCACCTGACGCTGACGATCGCGATCTCTGTTGTCACGATTGCGAAAGTCACGAAAATTGCCACGACTTTCGCGATTATCCCGATTGTCACGATTATCCCCATCTCGATTAAAGTCCCGATTATCGCGATTGTTATTGCCAGTATTATTGTTGTTGCTAGTATTATTATCACGGTTGAACTCGCGGTCCCGCTGGCTGGATCGATTGGCCATGGTATTAGAGCACTAATCCCGAACCTACAAAAATATATGTACCTATTGCACCTCAAACCTCGAACCAAGGACACACGGAACACCAAACGCTGTACGAAAAGTCCGGAGCTTGATTTCCCAGACGCTGTTGATAAGTCTACGCGAGACGAGGGACTGGGATCGGAGCTCCGGTAGGGTTGCCCATTTTCTGACAGCCCAGTGACACTAGTTTCAATTCCACTCGATTAAGTTGGATTTAATTATATGATCTTAAATTGAAAATATTTTTAAAAATTCAATTACATTGTTTTTCTACAGGTTTAATTGAATTTATTTACTGAACAATTATTAAATCATATTTTGTACAACATCCTATTGCAAATGTTTTTTTTTGTATTCATTTTTACCTCAATGAAATATTTTTTAGTTTTATTTCTTCGTTGTTATTTTCTTACTATTTATATAATATTTAATATTTTAAAGTACCTTATTAATTTAATATAAATATCATGTTTGAGCTAATTCTTTATTTCTTTGTATAAACGCGAATTCTTTATGATTTAAAACTCAAGAAAACCGAAAATCAGTCATATTTTGTATTTATAAATATCAAAGTTTAAGGTTTGTTATCCCTTAGTGGAATATTTATTAAATAGGAAGTAATATTTCATAAATTGTAGTTAGGTATTTAATATTTATCTCTTCTCACTTTAAAGTTATTAATTTCCTTTGCAAGCAGTTTGTTTATTCCTTTGTCTTCATACAATTTGTTTAAAACCAAGCAGATTTTAATGTGCAAAACGGAAGAGGACTGCCTGCTGCAAACTGAGCCCTGAGTTAAGGTAAACCATAAATGATTAATTACGGCGCCAGGCTCCAGACCCATTCCCCTTATATTATTTCGCAAAACATGTGTAAGCAGCGGCTCCATCTTCTTCGCCAGTTTGTGTTTGTTTTACGGATAACGCCAACAAAAGCAGCAACAGCCAGTACATGAAAAAGTCAACAGTAAATAGTGCAGCTAGGCAGCAACAGCAGCAACAGCAGCAGCAGCAACATGATGCACAGCAGCAACATCGAGAGCACAACAGCAACACCAAACAAACGCTTTCTGTTTGCCCCGCGAACTCATGACTCATTTTTGTACATTTGTCAAATTTTGTGCCATACATCATTTTAAACAGTGCAGTTTTGGGGATGGGAGGGGGCAAAGGTTGCCTAGAGTGAGGGATCTCCGTATTTTAGCCACAGCCTGGCTTTCATTGAAAACCCTGTCTCTTTCTATTTTTCCCTGCCATCTCTTTCTCTCTCTCTGTCTCTATCTCTATCTATTCAGGAAAAACCTTGCCCCAGTGTTTCAAAGGACTCAACGCATGGAGCCCAAGATAAATCGCCAGCAACACGGAATTAAAAACTGATGTAGCGATTAATTTATCACTTGCAGGCAGTGCACACGAAAAATCTAAGATAATTTTAAAAGACTTTTTACTCTTAGTTCTTGAAATTTAAAATGGTGTGAAACGCAAGGTACTTATATGTTTCTTATAATATTTTTTTTCCTTTCTTATATATATATTTAAATAATTAATAATTAAAAAGTGTCTTATAATATTTTCCTTCGTACATTTTTTTCGGCCTTTTATTTGTTTTGTTTAATTTATTTATTTAAATTTAATCAAAATACTCCATCAAAATCCAGAAAAATCTACTATTAGCTGTTGTTATTGAAAAATCCATTATAAATTGGATGGGATTAATCCAGATTTCCAGATTTTTCTCCATAATTTTTTACTCGAAACTGTTGCGGGTGAATTAATTGACTTATTACAGTAAAAATGTTTGGAAAGAGGTAGCCATTTTAAGTTAATTTACCAAATTTTTTCCAAGTGCATTCGCAAGAAGAGTTGCAGCTTCTGGCAATATTTAACTAACAAGTTGCAGTGAGCGAGTGGACACACAGAGGAGACGTTTGAATGGATCTATCCGAATGGAATCGAAGTGCACGGAGTTGGGCAGTAAATAAATTACGAGCAGCAAATAAACGCGCTTCATTGCACCATCGATGGGCAGTAGTACTAGTAGCTACAGAGGTGGAATATCTGGGGGCCAAAAACAAAGGGGAGATGTATGGACAAACAGAGACAAGCAAACGGAAACGGAAACGCTTTCAGCTGTCGAATTTGTATGAGCTAAAAGTGCCCATTCTCCATTCACCATTCTCCGTTTCGCCAGAGAATCGAGAGAGCTTTTGTTGTAAGCGCTCAATCATTTGATTGTTGCAACTGCAAAAGGGACTCGAAGCTCATCGATCAGAATTAATAAAGATTTGGTCCTTTCGGTGATTGACTGACTGACCCACCTCGACCAGCTGCGATTTTTCCAACCCCCCCTATAAGAACTTACGAATAGAGCATTTGTTTCAAATCGGGCAATCCCACTTGAATGGCACAGAAGCGTAAACGATTTTAGTATTACACAACATTAGCGAAATTAAATTGATTTCGAGGCTGTTTCGGAAGCACCACCCACCATCCTTACACTCTATCTTCATCATAATGATGTGAGCCGCAAATATGCAGCGTAAATATCCTTATACCTCCCCCGATTTCACTCCATTAGTGCACTTGTAGTACCTCACATATCAACGATACATTTTTTCGGGGGGTGTGGCTGGGATTGCTCACTAATCATATTAGGCGAAATTCATACGTCGCCGCATTTATGCGATTTATCCAGGACCTCTAAAAATAACCAAGAACCAACTGGAGAAAAAAAGATAGAGAGGTAGCTACACAGAAAAAAAATTGAAAAAAGTTCAGATTGATATGTGCAGGTTAATATAATATTTTAAAGATCAAGGTATTCATATCATTTTGATATGAATAAAGATTATTTTGATCTTATTTTACAATATTTTTTTGAAAAATACTAAATTTGGTATTTTAAAACAGAATTTTTATAACTTATATGAAATGATGAAATATCAAGATGATATGTTTTCAAAATAAATTTTGAAATAAGGTCGAAATGAACCTATTTCATATCGTATTTTTTTTTCTGTGTGAAAAAAAGATAGAGGGGTAGCTACTACTAGCTATTGTTATGACTCGGTCTGGCAACATTTTCCCGTTGTCGTTTAAACTAATTGAGTGTTACAAATTTTATGTGCAAAATCTTTAAGCTAAATTGAAATTTGTTTTCTTTTTCGCCCCGCGCGCGTCGTACATTTTCCACACATATGATGTGATGTTCTCTACTATCCCCGTAAACCCACCGAAACGGGTGTATCCTATCCGTAAGTGAACCCATTTAATGTTATGTGCACATTCTCGTTGCTCTCATACCCGCAAGTGCGTTGAACATTTTAAAATGCCCGAGTTGAGGTATGTTCACCCGGTTTTTGTCCACGAAACATTGCCTACGGGGTGGAGTGGTTTGCCTTTGGGGTTTTTCCTCTCCTTTTCGCTTTTTTCGGGGGTGGGTAGGTCGCGTTCACTTTCATTTTCATAATTGAGGTTGAAGTTCGCGATGAAATATTAAGTGTAGGATAAGCAAACACTTTTTTCTATAGGTTTTATGTGTTTCGTTAAAATGCGCAATTTATTTGTTTATTTAGTTCTCAATTTGGATTTTTTTTGTAATTTTAAAGAATTTTGGGGTTGGAAAAAGGGGAATATATTTATAGAAATCAAATTAAATATTTAAATTAAAAATTAAAATATATAATATATCTAAGATATCTTTGGCTTTCATTTGCATGCTCTTTGCCAGAATTGCTTGGAAGTTATTTCAAACATTAATTTTAAGAAATGACAAATACTACCCACTCCATTTGGCTGCAGTCCCCTGAAGCATATCATGTCAGCTAATTAAACTGCCAACAGAGTGTATTCTCAAAACAATTTACATAATTTACGATGCAAGACAATTGGCAGAGGATTGCAGGCCAATAAACAGAATTGCATATGAAATAATGCCGGCGATATTTGTATGAATTGTTTGGGCCAAGATAAGCAGAACAGAAAAAAGGGAAAATTCTAGGATTCTCCAAGCTGGCGACTCTGTGGCCAAGAACAAAAGCCCACACAAAGTGTGGGTCTAGAATAAAGGGCCAAACTATCGTCTGAGATTTATCATTGGCCCGGTCGTATATCAAGTGTTTTGGCCAAATAATATAATATATGGCACTTGCCAAGTTCGCAATTACCAGCAGCAACTGTCGCGGCATTTTGAAAAATTAACATGCAAGCCATATATATAGTTCTTGGTTCCAATAGATTTATGCCAATTTGATACTCCTAGTGATGCTGATTTATGGCTTTTCGGCTCTTCTCCACGCTCCAAAGAACTTTCGGCGGGGCCCCATAAATAATGCCGGCGATCAAATTGCTACCTTCATGTGTCGATAGTGCGGAAAGTAGAAGAGAACTCGGGGGATACGAAGAACAGAGTTCCTTGCCTTTGTTGTACTTTCAATTAAGGCAATTGATTTTAATTAGACCACGGCTTACCATAAACATATTCCAAAGAAATTATTATTAAACACGCGACCCTCGAGATCTGCTGGTTTTACTCGTAAAGTTCTTCCTCAACTCACCTCTCCGCCACTCGAGGGGGTGTAACTTAATATCTGCTCTAGCCATTCGGTTCAATTAGCAGAAATTATATGGCCAACTCGGGTCGCGATGCACCCTGCACAGGCAAGGGCACAGGAATGTACCCACATCTCGGGCCAACTGCTGTTGCAGTTGAAGTCGGAGGAGGTAGAGCAGCTATATTCCTTAATTGGCCGATATAAAGGGGGACAATCAAACACTGAGGAAAATAGATATAAAGTTGTAAAGCTTTAATAAGGAATTAATCCCACTAAATGTTGAGAAGCGCAGAGAAGGGCACTTGAGCCCTTCTATGCGCTTCTCAAAAATGTTAGCTCCATAGCTTTTCATCCTATTTCATTATTTATTTATTTAATTTTCTATGAAAAAATTAGACCTTTCATTAGACCATCAGGATATTTCAATTGATTTCTTATAGTTGCCCCGTAGATACCCATATTTTTTTCCAGTGCCATTAACGGCGACGTGCCTCAATTGAGGTGATCAACGTTAATTGAAAGCCAGCGCGGATGACTCAGCCGCCGGCTCATTAAGTGGCTGGGAAATGGGAACGAAGAACGAAGGCTGACGGAACTCGAGGCGATCAAGATGAAAAATTAACATTTCGCGCATCATTAAAATTCCAATAGAAGAGATGGTCGGTCGGTGGTGGACTTTTGCCATATGGAAATCGTTGACAAATGTAGCAACGTGCTCAATGTCTCCATTTTCATTTACATTTTCTTTTCTTTCCCATTTCCACATATCGCTCTATGGTGTACTTGTTGTCCCTGTTTTTCTTGTCAGCTGCCGACCGCCTGGCTCATTTGTCGCCTTTTCCTTGGGCGGAGTGGGAAAAACAAATGCGTCAACACCGAATTTTCATTTGGTTAATGTGTGACTAGAACTAAAAACTAAATACGCCTCGGTCGCCTTTTTCCGAGACACATTCGAGAGGAAGCAGCATCAGTGGAATAATAACATGAATTAATCAATTTGTCATGTTGATATTTGTTTGGCAATTTATTTTCCATGTGCGCAGAGTGGAAAGTGGAAGGCCCCATCGAACCGGACTGAGGAGTGGTTCCGCTCTCTCTGGGCTGCCTTACTTTATTTTTGGAACCACTCGGTGGTATATTTTCCCCATATTTCCCATAAACGCGGCATGTGCATTGCCGGCAATTGTGGCCAGTAATTGATTGCACTACTTACACTCAGACTGAGCGGCTTCCCCGGGAGATTAGTTGCGATTCAATGGATAATTATCATCACAGATCACGGCTGCCACAGATGCAGATATGCTATGTACACATACTTGTAGATATATAGATACAGAAGACATCCGAACTGAAATTGCCATTTTGTGTGTTTTTGTCCCTCGCAAATCATTCAACAGCGCTAAAAACAAATAAGCAAATGAAGTGAGTCAAGGAATCTTAACTCATTTGGGTGCACTGAAGTTAATATTTGAATTCAGTCATAAATATTTATAAAAATAAATAATTTAAAAGGTAAATAATAAATACGATGTTTTATATAAGAAATATCAAATGTCAAAAATAAATAAATAGAACATTAGAAATAATTGTAAGATATTTTTAAAAGGGTATATAAATAAATAAATATTTATAAAAAATAATAATTGAAAAGTTAAATAATAAATACCATGTTTTTAAAAAAGAAATATTAGAATATTCAAATCGATTGCAAATTTCTAAAATAAATAGATTGTTTTGTACTTATCAAAAAAAGGTCCAAAAAACAATCGAAATAATTTTAAGAACTTTTTTAAAGGGTATTTTTCTTTAAAGTCTTAAGCCAACGAATAAATCTAATCTTAATTTCATAAAATTCACTTAGAAACTGCTTTTACTTTCCTTTGTGTAGAAATGATGATGATGTCACCTTGCTGGGGATATGCTATAGCATATAGCGAACATCTCCATAAACCCATTAACATCTGGTGTGATTAACTCTGGGCTCTAAGCTCCGAAAGGGGTGCTCCTGTCCTTCGGAATTTCTCACGGATCCGGAAGGGAAGGGTAAAGGGGGATACTAGGGGTAATGGGTATTGGATATTCTCCTCAAAAACTCTGAGACTCCGAATCAGAATCAGGGTCTTCTGTGTGTCGCCATCGAGGTTCGTACAAACGAATGCTTTTGGAAATTTATGAGTTTCGCTTGAAGAGTATTTTATTGCATTTATAATTGTGTGAGTGTGTCTGGGAAATGGTGTCCCGCCCCCCTGTAAATGTTGCACATAAACTCTTTAACACTTTGCCTCGCTCGCTGCAATTAAAAAAAGTCTACTTATTGAAGGGGAAGTGGCATGCAATGTATCTGTATCTGTATCTGTAGTATCCCGTATCTTTGTCCCTGTTCTGTGCATTAGGGGGCCTAAAAATGGAATGGGTGTACGATGTGAGATAGTGATGCTCCACTTCGGTGTTCCAGGGGCCACCGCATCATTTGTTTGCGCAACTTTATTAGACTCTCGAATTGCGTGTTTAGTTTTCCAAGCGATTTATGTGCAGCCCCCGTCCAACGAGAGCGGGTGACGAAAATGTGGGAAACTCATCGGACGGAAAAGCCATGTGTGCCGCAGACGTGGCACTAACAAGTGTCTTTCCATCTTACCACCCCAATGCCCCTGGATTCCGCCTCCCTTTCGGTTCCTTGGATCACTCGAAAGTGTCTAACAATCCGCAGCTCAAACTTGTCTGACCCCTTTACTCTACTTCGGTCTCCATTCACTTGGGAAACCTTTGTGCTTCTGACAGCCTCGTTGATTAATAAGCAAATACTTTGAGTGTCGGCAACTCATTCACTCAAAAATAACGATTTGCTAAGAGTTTCAAATAAATGATAAGAAACTTCTTGTATAAGAAAAACTTTGAAGTTCTAATTAATTATAAATTATTTAAATGTAAATGAGGGTCAAGGTGTTTTTACTTTATTAAATGAATACAAATTTGTAATTTAAATATCTTTCATACAGTAAAGGATTTAGGATTTTATTGAGGTGGGTGATTTTAAAAAATAATTTTGTGTTGCATACATTTTGAATACCAAAATTCCTTTCATTTATTACCAGAGTGGGGACAGATATATCAGTCAGATATATCACTGAAAGGAATTTATTTTACTATTTATTTGTTATCATATCATATCATATCATATCATATCGTTTCATATCATATCATATCATATCATATCATATCATATCGTTTCATATCATATCATATCATATCATATCATATCATATCATATCATATCATATCACAGACGACGCATACCAGATCCTGCAGAACAATTGAAGGCCTGGAGGAATTCTTCGTTTCTCCGTAAGGACGTAAGAGCTATTTCCTTAGCTTTGTTTTCGGAGTCGGCGCAAAAGATGTGAGTGGCTCCGAGGAAGAATAGCTGATCTGGCGACAAGTCAAGTCCTGGCATCGTCTCGTTGATCTTATCCTGCTTAAGATCCTCTAGAAGGCGCTTAGTGTGGCTTTTATAGGCAGAGAATGCCAGTGTCAATTTATTTCTTTCCCCTTGGATGTCATATCTATCTAAGTATATCCTACTATTTATGTAGGCCTGTCGCGCAACAAAACTACCCAAGGCTCCGAATTTGAAGGATACTGGCCAAGTGGGGTGGTAAACGGGTGGTTGTAAATATCTGTCGAAGTCGAAAAACTCACTCAACATGCGATCAGTAGACTTGGAGGATATGGGGAGGTCCATGGAGTGACGAGCGCTGTATCTACTGCTTTGAACAAAAAGGCGTTGCATGTTTATGTTGGTGGCAGCGTAACTATCGTCGACTATTTCCAGGCTACCAATCTCCGAGATTACCCGATCCGCAAACCAGTTGAGCTTAGTAAAATTGAAGGGAAATTCCCGGAGAGTTTTTGGAGACATTCCAAGATAGTTAAAGAAATCGTCTTTTTCAAGCGACCTGCGCAGGCTATTCTGTACTTCTTCCGCAATTTCCGACACTTCCAACTTTATTTCCTCAGGAATGTGGTCCTGCAAGGATATTATGTCTTAAATTCTTGAATTTGATTTAACTTTTTTCTTTTTAACTCACCGCCAAAAAGAGTTTGCTGAAAAGGAACGGCATTGAGATTTGCAGTTCATCCATACAATACTGCTTTTGTTCTTCAGTGTTCTGAAGTTTGGCATCCAATGCGCGCAGCAGCTTCATGGCCAGATAATTGGCCACCGCCTCGGGATGTCGGGCACACACCTTGTCCAAGTTCACGAAGTAGGAATAACAGTCTGCGTCTTCCCTTGGTTGATCCTTGTTCCAAACGATCTTATCCCCGCCCCAAACGATCTTGAAGTAGTTGGCCTCGAAGGCTTCGCAGTTTCCTGGAAGATCATCGTAATCCATGGATCTCGCTTCTTCCCAGAATGCAAGCACCCCGGCGATCACCTCCGCAATTTTATCCTCTGGCAATTGAAAGGATCTTAGATATCCACTCATTCGTTCCTCGTCGTTCGGTCTCGAGTTTACGTATTTTTCAAGACCCAGCCGTGCGGCATGTATCCTAGGCTGAAAAGGAAAATTGCCATCGAAATATTCGTCTATCAGACCCTCTGCTCCGTAGTTGATCAAGTGGGCGCTCATGTTGAACCAGCTGAAGTTGGAGGCATTCCAGTTGGCTTTATCCACAGCGGGGAAACCTCCGATCGACCGAATGAGTGCGAGATAGTGCGGATCAGCAGCAGGAAAGGGGTGGAGATCGGCTTCCAGACAGGCGTTGTAGAACCTTTGGGCCAGCTTCAGTTCCTTGGACACATGGAGAGACGCCGCCAGATCCTTACTGCCTAACAAATGTTCCATCCTGTTATGCAGGTATATTGTGCTGTAGTCACCTTGCCATTGTCCCAACAGCCTCCATAACAGGCGGGCGCTGTAGTTATAATTTCCACAGGAGTACTCGTAGAAGTCCTCACAAGGATCCACACTCAAGTTCATCTTTGACTTAATGAGATTGGCATAGGACTCTAGGTAATTACTTTCATAATTGGTGATGACATTCTTATCGCCCCTCGTCGGAAATTGTAGTATAAGCAAGTAAATCAGCAGACTAACTAAGTTCTTCTGGAATAATTCCATGTTAATGAACCGATTTGGTACGCTCTTCTGTTTAAACTTGGGGATCGACTGTTTGATTCAGAACACAAATTTATACTGTCAGCTTTTTGCAAAACGATAACCATTTATATGCCCAAATTGAAACTTTGAGGGCTCCATTTTTAAATTATTATATAGTTTCTATTAAACTTGTGGAGATTAAAAATACTTATGTACCAAAATCCAGAACTTTTGCTCTGCGATAAGTGGCATAGAAAAGTAAATAACGTTCCATATGCCGATGTGATAAACGGCCTTGAATCAGCCCAATCCCAATTCAACTTGTGACTTCGATATAAACAAGAGAGAACGCTCTAGTCGAGAACTTCGACTATCAGATACCCGTTACTCAGCTGAAGGGAGTGCGAGGGAGATGGAGATATGCAGTCATCAAAGCTACTGAAATTTTTGATGGCGCATAACTTTTTAAAAAATTGTCCGATTTAAAAAATTGTCAAACATTTTGATAGGTATTTTTAAACACATCAAAATTGCATTTTTACTTTTCCTATATCTTTAAAGATGTGAGCGCCAGACACACTTTAAAGTTTAAATTAAAAGATTTAAATATTATTATGTATCTAAGAGTCTTAAAATATTTGTTTTACTTTATAGAATGAGCAGTAATTTTAAGAAATATTATCCACTTTAAGCGACATACCTATACTTATATTTGTAACTACCTCAATTTAAAGTTGAAAGTTCTTTGACCTCTTATTATTGTTTCCCTCCAGAAACCTTTCGACTTCTGGCAGCTTTTCCGTTTGATTAATAAGCAAAGTAAAATTGAAAATTTTTTCCAAAATGCACACAAAAATTAAAACGTACAAATTGCCAGTTATTTGTTTGCCCCGGAGTTCCGGTACCTTTCCATTCCGACTTTTCCATCCGCAACTTCCTTCTGGGGCGGAAAGAAAAAATTCATTTTCCACGTAATTACTCTGCTGTGATTAGTGAAATTAAACTTTTCTCTGGCATTTCCCTTTTGCTGTGCGTGAGTTTTGCTTTTCTCATCTGCTCTTTGATTTTTGGCCGCGAAAAAAATGGCGGCGCTTTTCTTTTCTTTTTGCCTTCTTTGCAGTTTCATTTAGCGCTACGTTTTTCATGGGAAAAACTAGAAAAAAGCGCGTAACGGCCAATTACAAGGATTGATTGTGTATGAAAATGATGTTTTCCCTAGCCGGGGAAAACTTTTCAATGCAAAGATGCATAAGGTGTCTAATTTTTCATGGGACTGGCGACGGGGTTTTCGCAGACAGAACGCAAAGATTGACGGCCTTTGTCGCCGGGGCCAATGAAATTTTTAAATATAAAACGAACGAACAAATAAAAAATACCAAAAAAAAAGAATGAGTGAAGAGTGAGTGCTCAAAGAAAACACTTTTTGCGCGGCAGACACTTTAACACTTGAATAAATATTTGTGCGCCAGCCGGGGACCGAAAAAGGAGATTTTATAATGCCACAAAATCCAAACTAATTACTCAAGCCGCTCCTTCGGACGCTCGCATCATTTCACTTGATATCCTGTCCTGTCACAGGATGCCAGTTAGGACCGTCCTCATTCCCCATTCCCCATACCACACAGAAAAAAAAAATGATATTAAATTGCACCAAAATCAACATTATTTAATGTTAATTTCCAACCGATATGATTTAATGCAGCACCAACATTTCGAAAATATCGAGTTGATATTTTCGAGAATATCAAGCATATATTTTTTTTTTATGAATTCGATCTTATAATAGATTCATTTGAAACATGACATTTGAACTTTTTTGTCATCCAACTGGTATTTTTCATATAAATTTTTGTCATCCAACCGATATTTTTCATATTAATTTTTGTCATTAAAATGTTATTTATTCGTGTATATCAGTACCCTCCCAGTAAAACAAAATTATTATTTTATATTAAAACAATTTATTTCTAATCATTTCACATTTTTTGGAATAGGTATACATATGTATAGATGGGCTACATTCTGAAAAGAATAATAATTATAAATATTTGAATCATCCAGAAGCGGTCGTTGCGGTCCAAATCGCAGGCCTTCGGCTTCTTGCGGGCTCCTAAGGGAAACAAGTATTAATATGGTTCAAAGGTCAGGGTGATAATGAGTCATTCAACTTGCCCGCACTGGCCGACTCATCCTCCACTTAGACCAGGTTCAGTCCCAGGTCCAGGACATCGTGCACCAGCGGCCGATACGACAAGGCGCATCCCAGAGGTTCTCGCGCAGCTTCTTCTCCAGCTTGCTGACACCGGCTGATGGGCACATTGCCCAGGGTCACAAACAGAGCGAATAGCGAGTCCACATTGGAGTCCGCGCTTCCATCTCCTCGTCGCGGGTGTTGGCCCGATTGATGGCGTAGTAGGAGAGCTGCTCGCTCTGCTGGTGCTTCAGGACAGTTCACATATTGATCGTACACCCGCTGGATATTTGCGCCGCGCAGGGCGGCGGCGGCCAGATTCTCGATTTTATTGCGCATAATGGGAGCCAGGAAGTTCAAGTTCAAGGAGAAGTCCAGCTGAATCCTGTCCAGATTCTGGTCGGTGGGCAGGCAAAAGTATATGGCCGGCACATCGCGATCGGAGTGGAGTTGCCTGTTGGATGGGATAATGGGTATATATAAACTAGATCTCTGGAGGGTCTCAGTGGATCTTACACATGCAGGGTAACGCCCAATTCGCGCAGCTCCTTGATGGAAATTATGGGCGATATTATGTCCTGGCCAACGCGATCGTAGATGAGGATCTTCCACACGGGCTCGGGGGACAAGGCCTTCGGCTGCTGCGAGTTCTAATTGAGCATTTGCTTAATGGCATCTGGAATTGGATTGGCAGAAAAACCCATTAATTAAGCTGTCCCCACACACACATTCAGAACCGAAATGTCTTTAAATTGTGTGCTAACTCGACGGCAAAGTTAAAATCACCACCACTTTGTAATGTTTCGACTTAGCACTCAATAAGAAAACCAATTAATGTAATTTTATAATGCAAACTCACCTTATTCTCGATATTTTAACGTCGCAGAGTTCCAGCTGTTGGCTCGAGTTGCAGTGCTGCACAGTCTCACATTCACAGTGTTGTAAACTGTGGACCACTTTCGAACTAATTTCGAAACGATATATCGCGATAGGTTGACATTTAATATCATATATCATCAAACATATATGATTTTATGTAAATTATAAATATACATTTCTCATTTTCAAAAATTGATATGAAATAAGATAAAACCAATATTTATTCATTGTAGATCGATATGACAAAACTTGATCCTAAAAAAAGTCAAATTAACCAACAAATTTCAATTTGATATTTTGTCATTTTTTTTTCTGTGCATACCATCCCATCCCGTTTCGAACCCAGACAGCCTCTGGAAATCGCAGACAAAATAAATGTTTTGAGAATAATTTCGTGTTATTTTTTGCTGCTGCAGCGAAACTCAGAAACTTGGAAAAGTGTCACTGGCGCGTGTGTCAGAAATTAATATTAATTTGCTATGTCAATGCATATCCGTCATTGCGACGACGACAGTTGGCCATTCTCGAGGCCAGAAAGTGGTTACTTCTACCTCATTATCATCTGGGAAACAGAAAAGGGTGTTCCCAGCACGTGCGAAAATATTCGGAAAATTATTCAAATTATTTTCACATTTTCTGGGCTTCTTTCCCTCTGCTTTTGATTAGAAAACGCAGTGATAAATGCGGGCTGATCTCCCCTGTTTTTGGTCGGTGGTTTATCCCAATCTGCGGCAGGTGCAGCTTCTGAATCCCGAATAGTTGTCATCGAGCTGAGTAATCAACTGCTCTCCGGAGAAAACTCATGCTGGGAAATGGAAAATGGGTGGGTCAGGTCACATGCCAAATGCCACACGTCTCTTGAAATCCATGCCGTGTTTCGTGCTAATGTTCTCTATAGGGAATCATAACAAGGGGTATTTTGGGCAGTCGGTCAGAAAAAATATTTTAAAGTCTAAAATACCTTAAAAAGAATTTATAGAAAATAATACAAATATATTTTAAAGATATTTTATAAGTATGAAAATATTCTTGGACTTTTCTCTCTCTGTGTTTTTAAAGATCTGAACATTTTTCACGCTCTTTATATTTATTTCTTCCAAAAATTCCTTAAATTGTTATTTTAAATATTTTATTAATATTTTTTCATCTTGAAAGAATGTTATTCTTAACATAAAAAATATTAATCCATTGTTTTCATGTTTGGTTTTTGGGTAGGTATTTTTGATTCGACTTCACACCCTGATTTTCCTCACATTTTTCTAGGGGTTGGGGGATGTGACGATTTACGGTTTGCTTTGCTCATCAACACACGCGGCCGTCCGCTGGAGAAAAATAGAAAAAGAGACCCGGAGTGGCGGAGATGCTTAATTTGGACGCCACGTGTCCTTGTCCGCATGCCTGTCCGTTTGTGTCCGTGAGTTGGGAAGGTGTCCGCCGAGTGTTTTCGAGAGTGTCTACTGTGTGTTGCTGTCCCCAGGGCACACTGTTTACACGATTTTGTTGTTAGTAGTTTAATTTAATTAATGTTTAAATATGCAGGCTTACGACCCGATGATTTTGAATGGGGAGGTAGCGTGAGAATCGCGCTTTGTGAGAGTTTTCGTCAAGGAAAATGGTTCCAAAATAATAATGAAGTATATTATAATTTTATATTTATTTATTTAGTAATTTTCCAGACATTATAAAATTCATAAGTAATTTTAGTTTAATTTCCATTTTTTATAAATCTTTTGTATCATTTCTCAATATACATTTAAAAAACGTTTTATTTCTGTCCAACAACCTGACTTTTCTCCCCTTTTTTATCTGGCGCTTTCCCTGCTGCACTTGAGTTAACATTTTCCGCATTTTCCTCGACTTTGACAGCTGGCAACTGTTTCATGTGCGATGGCAACGGCGCTGGCACCTTTCAGACTAGTTTTGTGTGTCTCTCTGCAAATATTTTGATTAGCCCGAGTGAGTTGTTCCTCCCGCCCTGGAAAACATGTTGCATTTGGCCAAGAAAAATAGCAAAATAGCGGCAATGTGGTCAGGGCCCAATCAAGTTACTATTAATTCGAGGAACCGACCCGCACACACATGTTTGCTTAAATTACATTTGACATTTACGAGTTGTGTAATAAAAACTTTAACAATGGCCGACGCCATTTTACTTGGGAAATACTCAACTTCAGACGATTTGTATATAGTGTAGTATAGGAAAAGGGGAAGGGGAAGGGGAAGGGGGAAGGGGGGTAATGGGTAATGGCCATCAAGTGCAGATCGCGTCGTAAAAGACATTTTACAGTTGGCACCGCTCGATTTCGATGGCCGATGTTCAATACTCGATTCTCGCCTCCCTCGTCGTCGAGTGTGTGTGTGTGTGCATTTTTAATTAATTGGGTTTAGTTTTTATGGCTTCATTAATTACCAAACACTGCAAGGGGATATGTACACAAGTACACACAATCCTTGACTTGACGTCAGAGCGAATGAATCGACTGTTCGCATCGAATGAATAATGCATCATGGCAGTCGTCGATATTGTGGGCTGTAAATATCAATAATAAAAGTGCGACGCCAGGACCAAAATCGAGTAACGAGTGCATTAAAAATTTATTTGAATCTGCCTGCGACGCGTGGCCATATAGCAACGATATATATACACATTTAGAGGGTATATCGGGGTGCGCCGCCATAAAATAATAATCTTTATGATGGCAAAATTTTAATACAATATTGGCGGGCTCCGCTTTGAGATAGCACTTCCTCCTTCGCATCTGTCATCGGTGGATTCATAAATCCACTTTAATTGCTGCAGTGATTCCCGGTTCTCGATGGACTTAGCCGTGTCCTCCTTGCGGGCGATAAAAACCAACCAAGTGCCCAGTAAAAATCATGCTCATTAATATTCAACTATATGCGTTTAGTGGCTCCTCCCATTTACGGCCGAAGATAAAGTTCGATGAGCAGCTGTCAGCTGGCACATCGCATACGCAGGAAAAACCCATTTTCCACCGATTGGAGCGGGGGGGCGGGAAAATTATTTAACTTCGCGGAGAAGAAGAAATCTCATTATATCCCAAAAATTATCTTACATTTAATTTAAATGTAATTATGTATTTTTAATGTATTAAAATGCACTTACAAATTTATTTCATTTGAATAATATTGGTCGCTCGCGAGATTTTTTGTGAAAATGTTTTCTGAAGGGAAATTTCATGCCCAACGCGTTTCTCTTACTAAATATTATGTTTTATGAAAATGATCCCTTTTACCCTATACCGTTAACAGCGAAAGTAAGTTTCGGACTGTTATTACCCAAGTATTGGGGCTAGACCAATTTAAAAAGTATATCGACACTTTGCAACGTTCCTCGAAGGCTTTGCAATTTACTTCAAAATGATGTAGAAAAAAGTTATAGCCAAAAGAACAGCCTTTCCGATGATACCAGTCTTATTCCAATGGCTCTTTATTTAAAGCTGCTATGTCTTACCAAACTTTTTTTTATAATTCTTTCTGAACACTAGTATCCCTCTTCAATCTCCAACAAATATCCGACAGAAAATACAAAAAATAATATATTTAAACTCAGTTTATATAATCCCAAAAATTAAGTTTTTTGATTCAAGCATAAACTTTTATTTTATTTGTGATATTTTTCCTTTATTTTTGTATTTTTTTTTATTATCTTTAAATTTTGATAGTACGAATATCGATAGTGTGTTTACAACCCTATTAAAAGTTAAAACCTTGCTTAAGGAGATCCTGCAGAACAATTGAAGACCTTGGGGAATTCTTTGTTAGACCGAATGGAGAAGTCAACTTCGAACTCCCCCTTCTTGGAACGGTCGCAAAAGATCTGAGAGGCTCCGAGGAAGAAGAGCTGATCTGGCGACAAGTCAAGTCCTGGCATCGTCTCATTGATCCTATCCTGCTTATGGTCCTCCTGAAGATGCTTTATGTGGTTTTTATAGGCAGAGAATGCCAGCTGCAATTTTAATATTTCCATGTGTACGCCCCAACGATAAACATATGCCTTATTATTATAGGCTTGTCGCGCAACTACACTACCCAAGGCTCCAAATTTCAGGGATAATGGCCAAGAGTCGTGATATAAAGGTGGTCGCAAAAATCGGTCGAACCTAGAGAATTCACTCAACATATGATGAGTGGACTTGGAGGATATGGGGAGGTCCATGGAGTGACGAGAGCTATATCTACTGCTGTTAACGGCAAGGCGATGCAAATTGATATTGGTGGCAGCGAAACTATCCTCCACTATTTCCAGGCGGCCAATCTCCGAGATTACCCGGTCCGCATACGAGTTGACCTTGGTAAAGTTGAAGGGAAATTCCCACAGAACTTTTCGAGGAATATGAAAAATGCCCAGCGAACTGCTCATCGTATTCCACACTTCCTCCACAATTTCCGACACCCCCGACTTTTTCTTCTCAGAAAAGTTCTCCTGTAAGAAAATTGTATATTTATTAATGAATCCTAAGATTGTAACTTTGAACAGCAAGACTCACCGCCAACAAGAGTTTACTGAAGAGGAACCTCATTGAGAACTTCACTTGGCCCAGGCAATGCTGTTTTTGTTCTTCAGAGCTGTGAAGTGCGGCATCCAATCCGCGCAGCAGCTTCATGGCCAAATAATTGGCCACCGCCTCGGGATGACGGGCACACACCTTGTCCAAGTTCACGTAGTAGGAATTACACTTTGCGTCTTCCCTTGGTTGATCCTTGTTCCAAACGATCTTATCCCCGCCCCAAACGATCTTGAAGTAGTTGGCCTCGAAGGCTTCGCAGTTTCCAGGAAGGTCATCGTAACCTATGGATCTCTTTTCTGCCCAGAAGGCATACACCTCGGCGATCACTTTCGCAATTTTATCCTCTGGCAATTGAAAGGCTCTAAGGTAACCGCTCATTCGTTCCTCGTCATTCGGTCTCGAGCTATCGAACTCTTCAAAACCCATCCGTGCGAATTTTCCAAAACGCCTCTGTTCGTAATGTATCTCAGGCTGAAAAGGAAATCGACTTTTTAAATATTCCTCTATCAGACCCACTGCCCCGTAGTTGATCATGTGGGCGCTCATGTTGAACCAGCTGAAGTTGGAGGCATTCCAGTTGGCTCCATCCACAGCGGGGAAGCCTCCGATCGACCGAATGAGTGCAAGATAGTGCGGATCAGCAACATTGAATGGATGGAGATCAGCTTCCAGACAGGCGTTGTAGAACCTTTGGGCCACCTTCAGTTCCCTGGACACATTGAGGGACTCCGCCAGATCCATCCGGCCCAACAAATGCTCCATCCTGCCCTCCAGGTATGTTGTGCTGTAGTCACCTTGCCATTGTCCCAACATTCTCCATAACAACTTGGAGCTCCAACCATGATTTCCGCAGGCGTATTCGTAGAAGTCGGCGCAAGGATCCGCACTCAAGTTCATGCCGGATTTCATAAGATTCGCAAAGGACACTAGGTAATCACTTCCGTAATCGGTGATGGAATTCTTATCGCCCTTTGTCGGAAATATTAGTATAAGCACGAAAACCAGTAGTCTAACTAAGTTCTTCTGGAATAATTCCATGTTAATATACTGGTTTTGGAACACTCTTCTGTTTAAACTTGGAAATCGACTGTTTGAATCAGAGCACAAATTTATACTGTCAGCTTCTTGCAAAACATCACCATTTTATGCCCAGATTAGAACTGTAAGAGCTGCATAAATGCCAAATTTCTAGATAAATAATTTTAAAATAAATGCGTTGAGATTAAAAATATTTATGTGACACAAAAATGTGAAGCCGAGCGTTTCCCAAGGGCGAAACTTTTGCTCTGCGATAACTGGCATAAAAAAGTTAAATACCTTGTATATTTATAAATTTAAATTAATTTATTTATTAAAGATTTAATGTAGTACTATTTACAAAACAAAAAAAAACAGTTTGTGAATGATAGTCTAAAGTGGCCTCGATCTTAAATGGTTCGTATTTATAACCCAATATTTGTATTGTACTACCATTAATAGTCTTAGAAAACTCTATTATGATATATTTATTAATTTTTAATTCAAAATAACTAAGTATTTTTTATACATTAGTACACTAGCATGTTTCTTACTGGTGAAATAATAAAGTCTGTCGGATCTTTTCTACCACAAAACACAAAATGTTTCTATAGGACGCATGCCAGATCCTTCAGGACAGCCGAGGGCTTGGGAGAATTTCCAGTTGCTCATCAAGGAACTCACAGCTAGATATTTAGCATCACTGGTATCGGCGCAAAAGACCTGGGTGGATCCCAGAAAGAAGAGTTGATCCGGTGTCAACTGAAGACCTGGCATCGTCTCGTTGATCTTATGCTCCCTGTAATCCACCAAGAGACTGATAATGTGCCATTTATAGGCAGAAAATGCAGTTTCCAATCGACCGAAGAGCAACATTTGGAATCCTTTTTTCGTATCGTTGTGAAAATTCACGAACTCATTGTAGTGATCCAAAAAGCACCGGTTCCGCGCACGATATTCCTCTCCAGATGCCCAGCCCGAAATGCTGTTTTCGAGAATTTTGCGCGCAACGTAACTGCCCAAGGCTCCGAATTTTAGGGTTAATGGCCAAGACGGGTGGTAAATGGGTGGTCTTAAAAATGTTCCGATTTCAGAGATGTCATCCAAAATTTCGTAAGGTAATTTGGAGGATTCGGAGAGTTCCTTGGAGTGATGAGCACTGTATCTATTGATGTTGACAATCAGGCGTTGAAGATTTATATTGGTGGCAGCGAAACTACCCTCTACTATTTCCAGGCGGCCAATCTCCGGAATTATACGATCCGTAAGCCAGTCGTCATTGGTAAAGTCGAAGGGAATCTTCTCGAGCAGTTCATCAGGTCTATGTTGCCAATAAGAGTCCAACCAATCGGCTCTTTGTATCGATCTTCGAAGGCTCCTCCGTACTTCCTCCACGATTTGCGAGACATCCAACTTTATTTCCTCAGTAAAGTGCTCCTGTAAGGCAAATGCATATCAGTTTAAATAATTGTGATCATTCACCAGAAAACTCACCGCCAAATAGAGTTTGTTGAAGAGAAACGCCATTGAGCCTTGCAGTGTTTCATCGCAATACTCTCTTTGGTATCTGGGTTAGCTCGTAGAAGTCGTCACAAGGATCCACACTGAAGTTCATGTAGGACTTCATCCGATTCGCATAGGACTCTAGGTAATTACTTTCGTAATTGGTGATGGTATCCTCATCGCCCCTCGTCGAAAATATTAGTATAAGCACGAAAATCAGTAGCCTAACTAAATTCTTCTGGAATAATTCCATGTTAATCAACCGATTTGAAATGCCCTTTTGTCCAAAGTTAAAGGGCGACTGTTTGATTCAGAACCTAAATTTATACTGTCAGCTTCTTGCAAATAAAGAATTTTAATGGAATTAAGTGGAGGGCAAACAGTTTTGAATTGCGATAAGTGGCATAGAAAGGGCAAATAATTCTAGATTTGCCCATTATTTATATTGCTAAATCTCATATTTTTTTTATTTATTTATGATGATAGCACAGTTTACAAAGCTAAGAAAAACTATTAGTGAACTTCCGTGTTCCATTGTGATAAGCGATTCCATATTAAAGTTTCCTTTTTTAATCAAAATGAAACAAATTATTTTTATCTGCTTTATTTTTTCTTTCTGTGAGCTTTTTTGAGATATGTTAAAGATTTTACAAAATTATGTATAACAACTTTTTGAATCTATAATAATTATATTAATAGTTTTGGAAAACTCTATAATGATTTATTTATTATTTTCCATTATATATTCCCTTTTTATACTTGTTATACTTGCTAATCTACCCTACGCATGCCAGATCCTTCGGAACAATTGAAGGCCTGGAGGAATTCTTCGTTTTGCGATAAGGAGATGAGAGCTAAGGGCTTAGTCCCCCTGGACGGTTGGCAAAAGATCTGAGTGGCTCCGAGGAAGAAAAGCTGATCTGGCGACAAGTCAAGTCCTGGCAACGTCGCATTGATCCTATCCTGTTTATGGTCCTCCAAAAGATGCTTAATGTGGCTTTTATAGGCAGAGAATGCCAGTCGCAATTTAGTTCTTTCCATTCGGCGGCTGTCAAATCTATAGTTATTTTTCTGAGTATTTTCGTAAGCATGTCGCGCAACGAAACTACCCAAGGCACCGAATTTCAGGGATAATGGCCATGAGTGGTGGTAAACAGGTGGTTGAAAAAAATGTTCGAACTTGGGAATGTCATTCAGCAAATGATCAGGCGACTTGGAGGATATGGGAAGGTCCATGGAGTGACGAGCGCTGTATCTACTGCTGTTAACGGCAAGGCGATGCATATTTATATTGATGGCAGCAAAACTATCGTCCACTATTTCCAGGCTACCAATCTCCGAGATTACCCGATCCGCAAACCAGTTGATCTTGGAAAAGCTGAAGGGATATTCCCACAAAGCTTTTCGAGACGTGTAAAAATTTTCCAGCGAACTGCTCATCGTATTCCACACTTCCTCCACAATTTGCGACACACCCGACTTTTTTTGCTCAGGAAAGTTCTCCTGCAAGAGAATTTAATAGTTAAACCCAAAATTGTATTTTTGGGCCGCAAGACTCACCGCCAACAAGAGTTTGCTGAAGAGGAACTCCATTGAGGACTGCACTTGGCTCAGGCAATGCTGTTTTTGCTCTTCAGCGTTCCGAAGTTTGGGATCTAATGCGCGCAGCAGCTTCATGGCCAGGTAATTGGCCACCGCCTCGGGATGACGGGCACACACCTTGTCCAATTTCACGAAGAAGGAATTACACTTTTCGTCTTCCCTTGGTTGATCCATGTTCCAAACGATCTTATCCCCACCCCAAACGATCTTGAAGTAGTTATCCTCGAAGGCTTCGCAGTTTCCTGTACGGTCATCGTAATCCGTGGATCTCATTTCTTCCCAGAAGGCAAACACGCCGGCGATCACTTCCGAAATTTTATCCTCCGGCAAGTGAAAGGCTCTTAGGTAACCGCTCATTCGTTCCTCGTCATTCGGTATCGAGCTTGCTAATTCTTCAAAACCCACCCGAGTGCTACGTATTTTAGGCTGAAATGGAAAACTCGAACTGATTTCATCGCGAAACAGACCCTCAGCCCCATAGTTGATCAAGTGGGCGCTCATGTTGAACCAGCTGAAGTTGGAGGCATTCCATTTGGCTCCATCCACAGCGGGGAAACCTCCGATCGACCGAATGAGTGTGAGATAGTGCGGATCAGCAGCATTGAATGGATGGAGATCAGCTTCCAGGCAGGCGTTGTAGAACCTTTGGGCCAGCTTCAGTTCCTTGGACACATTGAGGGACTCCGCCAGATCCATCCGGCCCAACAAATGCTCCATCCTGTCCTGGAGGTTTGGTATGCTGATGTCACCTTGCCATTGTCCCAAAATTTGCCATAACAGGCGGGCGCTCCAGAAATGGTTTCCACAGGAATACTCGTAGAAGTCGTCACAAGGATGCACGCTAAAGTTCATGCCGACTTTTATACGCTTCACATAGGTCACTAGGTAATCACTTTCGTAATCGGTGAGCGAACTCTCATCACCCTTTGTCGAAAATATTAGTATTAGCACGAAAATCAGAAATCTAACTAAGTTCTTTTGTACTAATTCCATGTTTATCAACCGATTTTAAATGCCCTTTTGTCCAAAGTTAAAGCGCGACTGTTTGATTCAGAGCTCAAATGTATACTGCCAGCTTTTTGCAAAACGAACCTCTTTTGTATGTCCAGATTTTAAATGTAAGAGCTCCACACATGGAATGTTTTTAAATAAACAATTTTAATAGAATTAAATAGAAGAATGGGTACCCCAGTGTTTCGCGATTGTAGAAGTGGAGGGCAAACAGTTTTGGATTGCGATAAGTCGCATAGAGGGTATAATGATTTCAGTCAGAAGTTTGCAACGTTTCCGACCCCATAAAGTTTATATATTATTGATCAGCCATGTCCGTCTGTCAGTCCGTCTGTCCGTCCGTCTGTCTGTCTGTCCGTTTCTACGCGAGCTAGTCTATCAACTATCGGGCTAAAACTTTCCCAAAAGTCTTCTTTCCATTGCAGGTAGTATATAAGTCGGAACGAGCCGGATCGGACAACTATATCATATAGCTGCCATAGGAATAATCGGGAAAAAAAATGAAAAAAAATTATATCTTGGGTGTTTTTGAACCTAGAACCTCCTACTTTTGGAAATGCCATTTTTTATCTAATTCTGAATTTCGAATAAAATTTTTTCAAAATCGGACGACTATATCATATAGCTGCCATAGGAACGATCGGAAAATTAATGGGAATATTATTGGAAATAAATTATTGCTTCGTTGACTTCTATTGTATTCTCTTCTACTCTGGAATATGACTCTTTTCAAATGTTTTCGAATTTCGATTTTAATTTTATCAATATCGGACGACTATATCATATAGCTGTCATAGGAAGGATCGGAAATTAGTGATTAATATGAATTATCTGCAAGGGTATATAAGCTTCGGCTGGCCGAAGCTAGCTTCCTTTCTTGTTTTTGTGTAGAATCTATTCGCTTATTAAAAGCTGTTTTAAGATCAGGGTCACTTTTGGCTATTTTGGTGTGGTTTTTTCTGTCATTAGTCATAAGTCGAATTGTGATTGGGCAGTTTCGAGGGCGCTTATCACAATGGGACACAGAAGTTCATAATATTGTTTTTCTTAGTTTTGTAAACCCTACTATACTCTTTAATAAAAGAATAAGATTAGCCAAAAGAAACAGTCAAAAGTAATTTTACTTTATATCGCAATGCGGAAGAATCGCGAAACGCTGCGTCGAACATTTTTTGTGGTACATACAATCTCCACAATTTTCTATTAAAAATACTTATTTAAAAAGGTTCTATGTGTGGGGCTCTTACATTTCCAATCTAGGCATATAAAATAGGTTCGTTTTGCATGAAGCTGACAGTATAAGATTGGCTTCTAAATCAAACAGTCGACTACAAAGTTTGGACAAATAGGGCATTTCAAATCTATAGATTAACATGGAATTATTCCAGAAGAACTTAGTTGGACTACTGGTTTTCGGGACTATACTATTATTTCCAACAAGAGGCGATGAGAATGCCAATACCAATCACAAACCCAATAACCTAGAGTCCTATGCGATCCGCATGAAATCCTACATGAACTTCGACGTAGATCCTTGTCATGATTTCTACGAGTACTCCTGCGGAAATTATGGATACAGAAACGAGCTGTTAGCTAGTATGATATATCATTGGAACATGAACTACAACAGTGAACAACTGGAGGGCCAAATAGAACATTTATTGGGCAGGGTGGATCTGGCGAAGTCTCTCAATGTGTCCAAGGAACTGAATCTGGCCCAAAGGTTCTACAACGTCTGTCTGGAAGCCGATCTCCATCCATTTCCTGCTGCTGATCCGCACTATCTCACACTCATTCGGTCGATCGGAGGTTTCCCCGCTGTGGATGGAGCCAACTGGAATGCCTCCAACTTCAGCTGGTTCAACATGAGCGCCCACTTGATCAACTACGGAGCAGAAGGTCTGTTTCGCGATGAAATCAGTTCGAGTTTTCCATTTCAGCCTAATATAGGTGAAGTACGGTTGGGTTTTGAAGAGTTCGATAACTCGAGACCGAATGACGAGGAACGAATGAGCGGTTACCTTAGAGCCTTTCAGTTGCCGGAGGATAAAATTTCGGAAGTTATCGCCGGCGTGTTTGCCTTCTGGGAAGAAGCGAGATCTACGGATTACGATGACCGTACAGGAAACTGCGAAGCCTTCGAGGATAACTACTTCAAGATCGTTTGGGGCGGGGATAAGATCGTTTGGAACCAGGACCAACCAAGGAAAGACGCAGACTGTTCTTCCCACCCCGTAAGGTTGGACAAGGTGTGTGCCCGTCATCCCGAGGCGGTGGCCAATTATTTGGCCATGAAACTGCTGCGCACATTAGATGCCGCACTTCACAGCACTGAAGAACAAAAACAGCATTGCCTGGGCCAACTGAAGTTCTCAATGAGGTTCCTCTTCAGCAAACTCTTGTTGGCGGTGAGTCTTGCGGTTCAAAGTTACAGCTTTAGAATTCATTAATAAATATACCATTCCCTTACAGGAGAAGTTTCCTGAGAAGAAAAAGTCGGACCTGTCGAAAATTGTGGACGAAGTGTGGAATACGCTGAGCAATTCGCTTGACGAAGCCGATCGATTGAACAACTTTCACAAGTCTCGAAAAGTTCTGTGGGAATTTCCCTTCAGCTTTTCCAAGGTCAACTCGTATGCGGACCGGGTAATCTCGGAGATTGGTAGCCTGGAAATAGTGGACGATAGTTTCGCTGCCACCAATATCAATTTGCATCGCCTTGCCGTTAACAGCAGTAAATATAGCTCTCGGCACTCCATGGACCTCCCCATGTCCTCCAAGTCAGCTGATCAAATGTTGAATGAATTCTCAAGGTTCGAACGATTTTTGCGACCACCTTTTTATCACCACTCGTGGCCATTATCCCTGAAATTCGGTGCCTTGGGAAGTGTAGTTGCGCGACAAGCCTACGTAAATCTCAAAGGATATACTGATGGTTTGGACATACGAATGGAAATAGATAAATTGCGGCTGGCATTCTCTGCCTATAAAAACCACATAAAGCATCTTCAGGAGGACCATAAGCTGGATAGGATCAATGCGACGATGCCAGGACTTGACTTGTCGCCAGATCAGCTTTTCTTCCTCGGAGCCACTCAGATCTTTTGCGACCATTCCAAGAAGAGTAAGAGCAAAGCTCACTACTCCATTGATTATAACAAAGAATTCCTTCAGGTCTTCAATTGTTCTGCAGGATATGGCAAATGAGAGACGTGTGTTTAATTTTTAGTAGGGTTGTTAAAACATCGATAGTGGAAACTTTCGATATTATCGATGCTATCAAAAATTAAAGTAAATAAAAACAATTACAAAATTAAAGGAAAAATATAAAAAAAATAAAACTTAATTTTTAAGATTAAATAAACTGAGTTGAAATATATTATTGATTGTATTTTCTGTAGGATATTTCTTAAAAATCCTAATGGAGATTAGAAAGGGACGCATGAAGTGTAAAACTATTAACAGAAGTATTATAGATAAAAAAGAGATTTTATACTAAACTTTGAAATAATGGTTTATAATTAACAATTTGGCTAAAATACAATTTGTCATCAAAACTAATAATAAAAGCAACGGAAAACAAAATAAAACCGATACAAGAATTCTTTCAAAAAAGTATTCACAGTCTGCAGTAAATATACATATGGAATCTATTCGCTTATCACAATGGAACATGGAAGCTCAACACTTATTTTCTTTGGCATTGTAAACCGTATTATAATCTTTAATAAATAAATATGGCCATGTCAAAGTGTATTTTCCCTTTCTATTCCACTTATCGCGATTCAAAAGTTTTGGCTCTCCACTATAACAAATCAAGAAACGCTGGGGTACACATTAATTTCTGTGGAATTTTATTTAAATAACTTATTTGATTACCTGCGGAAACTACACACAAGACTCCCGATCTTTGTAAAAATCCCTACTATATTTTAAAAATAATCATCTCCAGCTAATCTACAGTGAACATACCTATCCTTGGCCCCATCTGGAATCCATTCGCCCATCACTTCTTTTACTGGCTAAATTTTTCAAAGAAACCCATTGAAAGCTGTGATTTATGGAATGCAAATTCAGTTATAATTTACATTTCCACAACATCGTTCTGGGAGCCATTTGGTTGGCTGACCTGCCCAAATGTCCGGCGGATTGTTCCGCCAAAATTCGTATTGCGACTGGCCATTGATGAAAATGGATGCATTCGAGGGAAAGGGGTTGTTTGGCCGTTTTGTTTTGACCATGCCTCATTTACATTTACTTGCCAATTTATTTAACGATCGATCGTAAAGCGTTTGCCGCCTTGGACACTCGGATTTTGCCTCTCCAATGTTTTTCCACTTTTCTGTTTTCGGTTTTCTGTTTTTCAGTTTTCAATTTTTCAGCCTCTGGTCTCTGATTTTATGTCGAAATGGGGAGAGAGACGAGCCAGCGTTGTTTACGTTTTTAAGTGAATTTTCATATTTTAATGTTTGGCAACATTGTTGTCGCCTCAAAAGGCCGACCTCCGTTCGCGCGGTCATAATTTCCGGCGTGGAATTCGTGGAAGTCGCCCGACCATATAAACTCGGTCTCCCATTCGCCATTCGCCGCGGAGGGGCTAAAAAAGATCGTAAAGATCGGACATTTTTATAGGTGTCGTGTCGCGGGCACAAAGGTGTTTTCTCTGCCCGATTCAGCCGTTTGGTTTATGTTGCTTTGCGATGTCAAAGCGAAAGCGGAAAAAAGCATCGAGTAGTGGGATATAAAACTGGCGACTCTCCTTTGAAGCCCGTGTACAAACAAATAATCGAGGCAAACATTCCGATCGCGGCTACAAATCTGCACTGTGCATTAAATTGCAGGTTTTTTGGGTCAAGATGCGTAATTATATTGAAAGATTTTGCAATTTGTAGAATAAGAAAATATTAAAAACATTTTTAAAAGTATGAAAAATTAACCTTTTAAGTATAGATAAAAATAGATTACAAAAATTTCGGTTATTAGCAATTGCATGCATTTTTCCTGCACCCAAAAAAAATTGAAATGAAACGATGATCGATTTTACGTTATGTGGTATCAATTTTGACTTGATATGCTCGAAATGTAAGCAACAGTATTTCGAATATGTATTTCACCTTCCCACTCATGTAACTTTAAGCGCTATCTCGCTCTTTTTCGAAGTCAGAGAATCTCCGAGAGAAAGAAATGCCATAAACTTACTATGCGCATATCGATTTGATTGCGACGCGTTTTTCTGTTGTGTGTGGTGTTCTATAAAGGTCAACCGCATTGCAATTCTAATTTAATTGTTCAACAAAATGTATTAATATTGAATTACATACTCAAATTGGAGATTTGAATACATATCTTTTTAAGCAATCCCTGGATATTTTTCCCGGTGCTTTCCCATAGATCAACCCCATTAGGATCATGATCTGCACAATGGCGCCCATCGGACGCGATGAGCTTGAAATTTTATATGCCGCCGGCACTCGTCTGCATTTGTCTGGCATTTGTGCAAACATCTCGACTAATTGGCCAAACGGTTCGGTTCAGTTCAGTTCAGTTCTCTTCATTTCAGATCGTATGGGATAGGATGGGATCGAATCGAATGGGATCGGATAAGTTAGGTGGGTGGGGCTTTCGTAGGGAGCAGTGCTTTATAGAGTTGCCCGTTGGACGTGCGTGCGTGCGTTGGGGCCATTAAAAAATTATTGAAATTGAACTGAATTTTCGAAAATAAACTGGAAACGCATTTTGACTTTCGGTGGAAAAGTGTGGCACACGGCGCGCTTCATTTGTGGCTCTTGTGTCGGGTGAAACGGTGAAAAGCGAGGAAAAGCGAGGAAAACGGGGCAAATCGGGGGAAACCCACATCGCCTTCGATTAGGGCTGCATTTCCACGTTTCCATAGCGTTTGGCTTTTTCGCCAGCCGAGAGAAAATATAATTTATTGCCTGCCCGTCTAGCAAGTCAATGCGATATACTTTATACCATATAGAAGGCGATGCTCGATTTGTGTACGTGAAAAGTGTACGGCGTATTTTTAAGTGAAAATGAATTGAAATGAAATGATTTTTCATTTATTCGCCGACGCTGCGACGCCAAAGAGACCGCTGGCCCCGCCCCTTGCGGCAAATGAGGAAAATGCCGGGGAAAATTGTCGCTCGCTTCGGGGGAAATTCTCACCTAGAAAATCGCCCCGATTTCTGTTTCTTTTTCTATTTTCCCTTTTTGCGGCCCGTTGAAATGTGCCAAATAATGCGGCATTAAGTGGTTGCACCTTTCTGCAGCAAGGTGCATTGTTGCAGCTGCAATTGTTGCCGCTGTTGCTGCTGTTGCTGTTGCTGTTGCAACTGTCAACATCACATCGGCATTATCGCAGCGCCACTCGAATGTCGAAAGCGCCACAATCCGAAAGGTGCGACAATGGCGACAAGGCCCGCATAGTGACAATAATTTGTGGGCCGTGTTGGCAACTATTTTCGACCAAGGAATGGGAATGGCTACAGTATCCTGTGGGCTATAATGAATAATGTGGTGTATACTAATGTTAGGTAAACCAATTTATAGAAATAAATATGGAGATATCACTTGAAATTGATCAAATTATACAGTGTATATTTTCTAGAATACCATTTTAAACTAATACAACTGAAAAGAATTAAACTACAGGTTATTTAAGCTTTAAAATCTTTTTGAAAACAATCCAGAATATGTATTAATGCAACAAATTATTCTAAGAAATATGTACCAGGTACATTGTACCTACTTTTTTTAATACAATTATAAAATATGAGTATAATCCGTATAAATATAGAATATTATTTTAGAATATTACTTAGAATAAGTATGGCATAATGATGACATTCTAAGACCTATGAAAATAGCATACAATTTAAAAAAAAAACTAAAATTTGTTTATAAAAAGATTAAAGAATTTCAGTAAGTGTAAAAATATCTTAAGTTAAATTACAGGTTCTAAATACTTTCTGTCTCATAATTTTTGAGATAAATATTTTTTTCAAGCCAAATAAGGTGTTTTAATACGACATATTCCTGATTAAAATCAATAATTTAACAAGAAAGGAAGTTTAGCTTCGGCCAGCCGAAGCTTATATACCCTTGCAGATAATTCCTATTAATACTAATTTTCCGATAATTTCCTATGGCACCTATATGATATAGTAGTTCGTTATTGATAAAATTAAAATCGAAATTCGAAAACATTTAAAAAGAGTCATATCCCAGAGTAGAAGAGAATACGATAAAAACCAACGAAGCAAAAATTTATTTCCTATTATATTCCAATTAATTTTCCGACCGTTCCTATGGCAGCTATATGATATAGTCGTCCGATTTTGAAAAAAATTTATTCGAAATTCAGAATTAGATAAAAAATGGCATTTCCAAAAGTAGGAGGTTATAGGTTCAAAAACACCCAAGATATAATTTTTTTACATTTTGTTCCCCGATTATTCCTATGGGAGCCATATGATATAGTTGTCCGATCCGGCTCGTTCCGACTTATATACTACCTGCAATAGATATAAGACTTTTGGGAAAAGCCCGATAGCTTTAAAACTGAGAGACTAGTTTGCGTAGAAACAGACGGACAGACGGACAGACGGACGGACAGACGGACGGACAGACGGACGGACAGACGGACGGACAGACGGACATGGCTAGATCGACTCGTCTAGTCATGCTGATCAAGAATATATATACTTTATAGGGTCGGAAACGTCTCCTTCACTGCGTTGCAAACTTCTGACTGAAATCATAATACCCTCTGCAAGGGTATAAAAATGTATTATTAAATATCTAGATGATATCCCTACAATTTTATTAGAATACCATTATATACCCCAAATACCCCGATTTCATTTAGGAGTTTTCACACGACCTATTGCTGTTTTAAATCAATAATTTGAAAATGGAATACTTATTAGATATCTAGATATATATAAGTTTATTAGAATACAATACGACCTATTCCTGTTTTAAATCAATAAATTAAAAATTTAATATATATTAGATATGTAGAAGACATCCCTAGAATTGTTTTAGAATACCCCGATTTCTCTTAGAGAACCCTTACTGTCCGGCGAAGTAGGTTGACGCCACCTAAGTATTCGGTGGCCCAAAGGTGCCACTTTCTCAGGGGGAGTTTGACGGCCGAGGTGCTCGAAAGGGCGGAAAAGCAGGGGGCGGGCCGACATGCTGGCGTCAGTGTCAGTCTCTTTCGCAGTCCCCAGACTACCGACCATATAGACCATCGTCTGGCAGCTATTTATTCCCAGGTCTCACCGGCGAGTATGTGTTGCAATTATGCAGACAAGATGTCGACGCGAATTGTTCGCATTCGTCGACATTCGGTGTTCGACGTGCGAAAAGAGGATGTGGACGTGGATGTGGATGTGGATGTGGTTGGGGATGTGGCTCCCCAGTGGATGTGGGATATTCAGATAACTCAGCTGGGCCCTAGGTGCTAATGGTCAATAAATATGAAATTTTTATCGACTTACGCAACACGAGCCGCCCATCTAAAATGCAAACGCACACACTCATCATTTTGGCTCACGTTTTTGCTGGCTAACAAGCTCCCCGGAGTGAAATAAAACCTAAAACCGAAAGTGCAAAATCGTGATTCCATTTCCTTGACACTGCCAGTGGGAAATGGGAAATGGAAGGCTGCCTTAGCTCTATTTCACTGGCCAATTAGACGGGCTTTTCCGGCTAATTGGTCTACCTCATTTATCCCATTGTCGCTGTCTGCGGGAAATTTATCAAATGCCTAGATGCAGTTTTCCCTAGAACACAAAACACTGCCTCTATCGAGGCGTGACGCCGAGTTTTTGACTTTGTAGATACATTGTGTATCTGCGGATCTGCAAAAAATAAGTATCTGTATCTGCGGCTGTCAGCACTTGGCCAATTGTTCTCGACGACTCTCCTGCCACATTGGACTCTTCCACTTTTCCACGTTTTTCCAACGTTTCCAACGAAACGGAGGCCAAATGAAATATGAACTATTTTAACGCCTACTTAATTTATTTGTTTTTCGCTCACTCGCCGCTGCTGTAGTATAAATTTTAATTAATTTAGCGTTGAAGTGAAAGTGTTAAGTGATTTGCTTGGCTGCCGCTAGCAATACCTTCGAGTACTAGACTATAACTAGACTATATATAGCCGATTTATATGATGGGGCGGCCATCAAGTGCAGCTGTGGTAGGTAGAGTTCGCCTTCTGGCCGACCTAAATAAATAAAAATATATGTTTATAGGCAAAATATTAAAGACAAACACCGAGCCACCCCCATTCTGGCACACATGTCCCCTGACCAATTCATAAGTTTGCACTTAAAGGACATGGCCAACATGGCCAACCTGTCCCAAGGTTGGTCACTCCACAACTCCACTCCAAGATGGCTCACACATAAAAGCATAATAAAATGTATTTACCCCAGGATCAAATTATGAATCTGCTTATGGGCAAAACAAGGACAAGGGACGGCTAAAAGGTGAGCCCAGCTCCTTTAAGTTATGAAAGCCGCAGGCTGCCTCCGTCCCACACAAGAAAAAAGGACAAAACGCATATTTATGAAATGAACAAAACTATAAAGGGCACACACACATTTGTGCACAGAGAAAAACGAATAAAAAAAAGATTTTGTATTTGTTAGTGAGATAATACAAATTAGTTTACATAACGATTTGATTTAAATAATTGGTTTTCAACTAAAATGACCTAATTTTAACTGTTTTATTGTTTGTATGGTCACTCTGCCTTACTTTTGGGGCTTTGGTCATACTAAATTCAAGAGGATTTTTTCTGAGTGCCTATAAAAAGCGACAGGGATCTGGACAATGTGCGGACATCTACGGAGATTTGGTTTTTCGGGTTCTCGGTCGACAATGAAAATTTGTGCACATTTCAGCAAAATCAAGGGCCTGAGGTGATGGCCAGCTCCTTTAAGGTGTAGCCACCCTACTCGGTATCGCATCGCTTGTCCCTTTTTGGGATGCCCAGAGTCTATTACCCAAGTTTATGGCGCACGCAGTTACACCTACGACAGCCCCTGGGCGCAGTGGCAGCATATGGTCAGAAGGGTGGTGGGTTAGCCACCCAATCACCCACCCACACACCCACTGCACCACCCAAGGGCACAACCACTTTGTTTATGCCAGTCGCAACATTTTACAAAGTTTATTTCGCCTTTCGGCATCATCAACAGCCATCGGAATCATCATCATCATCATCACCATCAGTCCTCACAATTCTCGGGTGACATCTGTGGACGGTGGATTCTCCTTCAGGATGCCCCAGGGTGTCCAGGAGTCGCTTAAATATGTGCGTCACATACGTCCAGCCTCCTTCGTTCCTGGGCTTTTCTTTTCCGGCGGGGAATTACCTTTGGTGCAGGAAAAAACGAGAGGCGAAAATTACCTCAGTTGAGTGGCCAATTTTTTGCACGCAAACCTTCTGGAATCAGCTCACGTAGCGTTTTATTAGTCAATCAAAGGATACTTTGGGGGCGCATCTCATTGGGGTACAAAATAAAAATTAGACTGAAGTCCTTCGATTATTTTAGTGGAAAATAATTAAGTTGGAATTTTATATTGCGTTTTTAGGAATTTATTTTAACACAGCAGTGTTGCTAATTATTATAAAAATGTGAAATAAATGTTATAATTTCTTTGGTATTAATCACATTGTTTATTTAATATTTAAAAACTGTTTTACAAGATCCAGAAAAAAACCCAAATTAATAATAGACTGCAGCCCTTCGATTACTTTAGTGGAAAATAATTTAATTGGAATTTTATAGTGTGTTTATATCATAAATATTTTAAATAAATGTTGGAATTCCAAGTATTAACTATATCACTTCTTACATTTTTTAAAATGTGCATAGAGAATCTCTCTTAATAAAGAGTGCCAAAAATAAACTAACGAGTTGAAAGCGCCCCTGATTAATTTCCAATTTGCCAGAGGAAAAACGCATTCAGTAAATCCAAATGCTAAATGCAAAATGCCTTTTTTCCCGAGATTTTAATAAAACGTCTCAGAGAGAGGGAGCTGTGCACTTTGCATTAAAAATTCGCTGTCTAAAAGCTCAACAATTAGCAACAATTTCCGAATGCAAATGCAGAGAGGCAGAGGCAAACGAGTGAAATTAAAGCAACTTAAATGGAACTTATTAGATTTGTATACTTTTAATTTGCATTCATAACAGAATGGGGAGGAGCGGGGGTTTCAAGGGGTTTCTCTTGCCTTTGTGAGGATATTCCCCGACTTTGGCCAGCAGTTGTGTCCTGCGGACCCAAAAAACAACAACAGCAAGGACCCAAAAGTCTGGGAGAAACCCTTTTCCTGCTCTTCCTCCAGTGGACATGACGTATTTTCTGCACCCCCTCCCCTTTCTTTCCTCCGACTTGGTTGATTTAAATTTTGCCTTTGCTGGAATAAAAGAAAATTAATTTGTGCATATTTCTTGAGCTGCTGGCAGACGAAATACGAGCGGCTTCAGCTGCTGGCTGGACATTTATTAAAAGCCAAAAGGAGTTGGCCCAAAGGGAAATACGCAAACGCAAACGCAAAACCTTTCCTTCTCTCTTGGCCAATCGTAGGAATAATAATAATAACCGAAAAAGCGCAAAAAGGGACTATCAAGTGAAAAGAAATTTAATAAAACGAAAACAATTTGCCAAAATGAAAGAATAATAAGAAGCCGCCGAAGAAAGCGAAAATCCTAGAGGCTGTAGTTCCCACACGAAATATTCATAATTGCACGGACATCAAGGATGTGCATCCCTATCCCTGCAGGAAAAAGAAAACAAAAAATGGCAACCGGAAACGAGGACAACAACACACGTGCCGCGAACGATGACAACGATTGATACACAATCGAGCGAGGATCAGAAGGGCAGGGGCCATAAATCCATTAGTCCATAAATAGTATTGATATGGAATGAAAACAAAAATAAAATAAAATTATTTATACGTTTCGCACGGCGCGACAAGCAGGAAAATTAGTGCCAACCGGAGACAAGAGACACGAGCCAGGCAAAAAAAAAGCAGAGGAAATATAGAGGGGGAATGGAAAATCGCACGGGGGATGGTGGCTCGCTGAGTGGGAAAGCGGAGAAGTTTTCCTCAATTGGCGATGCGCTTCAAATGATCCCAAAGATTCGCACACAAAGCGAACGGCCATCGAACAACTGTATCGAATTACCAATCAGCCGGAGGACAACAATAGTCCACAGCCAGAGGGTCAAAGCGCATCCCCCTTCCCCTTCCAATAACCCAATATCCAGCCACCCCCGGAAAAACAACGACTGCAAGTCGTGACATCACCTCTTAACCTGGTAGCGAATATAGAGAAAGTAATTTTCGTATTAACGTTTTTAAATAAAATGCATAGTAATCAATATAAATTTAAATAGTATTTATGCAAGAAATGTTAAAGACCTACAGACGATAAAAACTCTAAATATATCATATGATACTTTAATAAATAAATTATTTATTTATTTCGGGAATAAAGAACTGCTTGAATCACTGGGATAATAAATGTAATTAAAATAAAATTGAAAAAGTAACCTTAATCAAACAAATTACAAAAAAGGTACTAAACTTTGTTAAAAACTAATATTATATCTATTATTTTCGACAAAGAATAAAATCCGGCTATTTAAATACATCTAATAAAAGCTTTAAAAATATCCAAATAAACCCAACATGCGTATCTTAATAATTTGAAATAAATAAATTCACATTTTATTCAACGGATATTTTGTTTTAACATATTTACCCCCTTAAACCCCCAGTTATTTCAAACCAGAATCCATATAGAGCCATCAAAAGCGTTATGAATGCTCTTTACTATCACTTACGCACAAAGCCCCCACCCACCGCCAAACAATTGAATTGAAAGGATCATCAAATGGCGAATCCTGGCTAGAGGAGCCGTTTGAACAGCATCTTGGCCAAATTGCCGACAATTTGGGTTAACTGTAAAATTTCTGCAGGCCGAAAGAGCAAACAGTAAACAGCAAACGGCAAACGTGCAAGTTTTGACAAATACAAATGTGAATTGCGAATTGCGAACACTAAACGGCGCACATCCCACATCCTGATTTTGCCATATAAAAGATGAAGACATCCCCGGATTGACAGGCCAAAAAAGGGCCAGGAAGGAGGCGAGGTCCTCATAAAACTCATTGGGGCGTAAAGGATGCGAATGCCTTTTAATAATAAAATGAGAGGAAAACTGCGAGCTGGACAGGAGCAGGAGCCACCAGCAGGACTGGCCTGCATAAACTAAGACTAAAGCCGCTTGTCTATGCCCAGGCACGTCTTAAATGTTCAAATTATGTAAAATAAAATGTGCGCCAAAAAAAAAGGCCAAAGGGATAAGGGCGGGGTCCTTGGGAGGCTGACGTCAGCTCTGAGTGACAGTGACAAGCGCAGGACATCGGGGATGGGACTGGGCGAAGGATTCACTCGAGCACTTGACAATCCTGGCAAGGTGCAAAAAAGCGAGCCAGGATTGACACTTTTCTCTGCTCAAAAACCGAAAGGATGCACTTAGAAAAAATATTGTAAGGAATATTGTAAAGAAAAGAAAATTAAATATTTTGTTATTAATTCTTGCCTTAATTTGGTATTTAAAATGGGTTCTCTTTTATTCGTTTTTAAATTAAATATACTAAATATAATAATATAATAAGTAGAAGAGAAAAGAATGTAGAATATTGAAATTTTCTAAATATGCTTTCTAAATATTTCCGAATTTCGGTTTTGAATTAAAATATATTTTTCCTAGCCGTTTTCCTTGCAGTCTATTTCATAAGTTATAGTTTCAAATGGATTGCATTAAAAATGTTGAAGATTTTCGTTTATGGTTCCCTTTAAAAGGATATTTACAAGCAAAAATACTACTTTTGTTCATGTGTAATTCTGCCGCTGGCCATTTGCATGCCGCCGCCCCTCAGTTTCCCCCTTCGATTCGCAGATCCTGCGTGTCCTGGCTAATAACCGTGAGTAAGCAAACAGGTGCAGCTCGCCAGTTTGCTGTGATCAATCTTTTGCTAAGCTTTTGTTTTCGCCGGGCTTTTGTCTCTGGACAAAAGTTGGGTCGACTAGGATGATGGGTGGGGTGGGGGGAATACTTAGAAGTCCCGGGATTGAGATGTCCTTTTGGGTCTGGCTGACAGGCAAACAACGGCGCGTCCTTTTTTATTGTGGGTCTGTGGGTCCGTCTCGCTTTCGTCCTATGATTGATTAGCAATTAATTAGCTACACAAATAGCTGTAATTATATGCGACGGCAAAGTCTCGGGAAAAGGGGAAGGGAATGGGGATGGGGGAGCAGTCATCTAATGTCAAGGGTCTCCGTTTTCGGCGGCGAGAATTACTTGCAAAAGTGTTCCACCTTTTTTTCGCGCGGCCTCGAAACTCATTTGCATTTTGTTTTCGCTATTTTTTATGGGCCAATGAAACGAATTCGGTGCTCTAACTTTGTCACTTGCGGCTGCCATTTGCCATTGCTTTTTATGAACGAATCCCGGCTAATGACACTTCTTTTGTGGATGGGCGGAGGATTCGTCACACAGCTGAGGAGGACATAGATACGAGTATCTGGCTGCGATTGGCTTCCCATCCCGCAGTCACCCCGAAAAATGCACTCAAACGAATATAAAATCGAAAATGTTTAAAGTTTTGATAAGTAATTTAAGATAGAATATTCTTGTAACCAAATAAATAGTAGGAGACACAGATTTCGCTTATAAAAGTGTCCAAAAGTATGCTGTAAGAAAAGGAACATCCTCTTTTAGGCTCAACATATATTGTTGTATACTTTTAGACACCCGTCCATTTAAAGTTTTGATAAATAATTTAAGAGAATATTTAGGAACCAAATAAATAGAGAAAGACACGGAAATCACCTGTAAAAGTGTCTAAAAGTATGCTGTACGAAAAGTTACATCATCTTTCAGCCTCAAAATATATTGCTGCATACTTTTAGACCCCTTTCGAATTTTTCTTTGTAATTCAATTAATTTTTATTTAGATATATAGTAAGATTCTCTTAGTGCTTATTAAAAATATTTATAATTTGAGAGAGAGGCACCTAGAAAAGTATCTAAAAGTATGCGGTAGGAAAAGAAAAATCTTCTTACAGACTCAAAATATATTGTTGCATACTTTTAGACACCTTTCGAATTTCTTTTGTAAATCAATCAATGTTTTTTAGATATATCGTAAGATCCTTTCAGTGCACATTAAAAATATTTATAATTTGAAGAGTCCCTTTGTTTTAGACCTCCACCGCCCATCGGCCATCGCTTCAGATCATTGGGCCGGGCCAAAAGTTGTGAGATGCCCTGTAGTTGACATCCCGACCGCTTTTTTGGCCGGCCAACAATGCATGACTGACCCTGTCAATAGTGGCGACCCCGAATCCATTTGGTATATCTACTCGTATATATGAGATATTTAATGCAAGCAATATGGATTGTCAGGGAACGAGGAGTTGGGGGCAAAAGTGCGTCCAAAACTCATGTCATTGTTTCGCCGGTTTCGAACTGGAACTGCATTTGCCCCCCGAAACTGGTGACATTGAGTGCTCCGACAGGCGACGTGTTCCCTGCTTTTTACCCCGAGTCCTGCCTCCTGCATCCTGCATCCTTTATGGCTGAAAGCTTTTGTCGCTGCTGCCGTGCCACTAAACATGTCTCCTTTTTTGTATTGGCTGCTGGCCAAAATATAACTTAAGTTTCTGGTCAAATGAATTTGGCAAAGGTAGCTGGCTGCTGCGAAAAATTCAAAGCATACTTTCGGGAGCCGTCGCCAGCGAAATTCGAATTTATGCAAAAATGTTTTTTCTGCGGAATGAAAAAGAAAAACTCGGGGAAAAGCCACCACAATTGGCAGTTTAAGTGGCCTTTGTTATGTGCAAGTTTTCCACATTTTGCGGTGGCTTCTGTTTTTGCCTTGTCACCTGTTTTTCTTGTTTGCCTCACGAAACTTTTTACGATCTTGTCAACATTTTGAGTTGAGTGCATTTTTACGCCCCCCCGTCGATTTTTCGGGGGCAGTAAAATCGAAAAGTAATGCAATAAAATTCGCTTTCATTAAAAGCATTAAAATAGGTTTTTGACATGCCATAAAAATTGTTTCCACGTAAACTGCTGCTGCCACACTTTTCCGGCGCTTTTTCTTCGGGGAGTGCGAAAGCTTCACGCGACTTCTAAATGGGAATTTTATTGTTCTGGGAGTTCTGTGGCCGACGCATTGCCATTAGCTGGCAACACGGCACTTCAGCTCACCTAGCCATCGTAAATCCGGGGAAAACCGAGAAGATGTGTGGAGAAATAGCTCATCTTCGCCGGTGGGGGAAAACCCCCGTTTATAATGCAGAATTTCTCTAGAGATTGCTGAATTTCGTTATACCATTTTCACATACGAAAAACGTTATTAAACCGTATTCTTTCCTCATCTAGCCCAAATGCTCCTCGTAAATTCCCCCGAAAAAATATGATGACATACAGTGGTGGCCACAAGTTTAGCACACCATGCTCCCACCATTTTATTTCCTCTCTATCTTCCTTCCCGTTAGAGTTTTCGACTTCCTGTTTTCACCCACCTTCGTGCTATAAATAGAACAACTTCCACTGTAAATATTGTCGCATTCGCATTTACCATTGATCTTTGGCAATCATTTAAGTGGATCAAACTCTAAAATGAGCTGGACACGAGTTTAGCACACTTTAGGAAATTTATATCCTTTTCACACATCTGATTATTTTCCTTGACTTTTTACTTCGTATTCTGGTTAGTGAACCTAAATAAGGTAAGAAATTGAAGAAACGATGTTTATAGATACATCACAAGGACCCTGGAACATAAAAAACCAAAGGTGTCAAAATATCCTGTTTTTAGACAGGATAAGTGTCCAAATGGATCCCCATCAATTTTATTTACTTGTTATCCTTAAAATTAAATAATTTATAGATAATGCGCTCGAAAACATAGAGCTGGGACCTGATAAATGGTGATAAATAGACTCCCATTTTCATGGCATTTCAGCAGATCCTGATTTTCAAGTCCTTTCAAAAGGTCCTGGACTCTCTCAACCAACTTTTTTTGTAGCTCATAAACGGCCAAAAAAAATGAGGTATATATCATCAAGATCGGTTAACTACTTATCGAGCAATTCTCTACATGACTTTCATATTTATATTAAAGTCATAACTGCTTTTACTTAATGGACGACTTTCATACAAAATTCCGTATACGGAGTATACTCTCGAGACTTTGATAGGAATATGAAAGTCTTGTAGAGAATTGCTCGGGAAGTAGTTGACCGATCTTGATGATATATACCTCATTTTTTTTGGCCGTTCATAAGCTACAAAAAAAATTGGTTGAGAGAGTCCAGGACCTTTTGAAAGGACTTGAAAATCAGGATCTGCTGAAATGCCATGAAAATGGGAGTCTATTTATCACCATTTATCAGGCCCCAGCTCTATGTTTTCGAGCGCAATATCTTTTAATTATTTAATTTTAAGGATAACAAGTAAATAAAATTGATGGGGATCCATTTGGACACTTATCCTGTCTAAAAACAGGATATTTTGACACCTTTGGTTTTTTATGTTCCAGGGTCCTTGTGATGTATCTATAAACATCGTTTCTTCAATTTCTTACCTTATTTAGGTTCACTAACCAGAATACGAAGTAAAAAGTCAAGGAAAATAATCAGAAGTGTGAAAAGGATATGAATTTCCTAAAGTGTGCTAAACTCGTGTCCAGCTCATTTCAGAGTTTGATCCACTTAAATGATTGCCAAAGATCAATGGTAAATGCGAATGCGACAATATTTACAGTGGAAGTTGTTCTATTTATAGCACGAAGGTGGGTGAAAACAGGAAGTCGAAAACTCTAACGGGAAGGAAGATAGAGAGGAAATAAAATGGTGGGAGCATGGTGTGCTAAACTTGTGGCCACCACTGTATATGTCATATCGAACAAATATTCGTATTCATAGCAATTAAGTGCAGACTTTATAGGTGGTACACCAAAATGCTGCGGACTCCTGGTAATTGTACAGTGAGAAAAACAAAATAGGATTTTATTGATCAATTAGATAATACTCTGAAATAAAAGTTTATTAAATAAAATAAAATATTATTAATTAATCTAAAATTAACTTATCAACATTTCTGGAAAATTAAAAAAAATTATCATAATAAAATTTAAATAAAAAACTTAAAAAACTAAAGCCAATTAATTTTTTATAGATTTTTGAATATATTTTTGTAATTATTTTAAATACTCTCATATTTATATTACCATTTCTGTTATCATTACAATTATTTTTTACCATTTTGCAGTTTATAAAACTTTAAATTGAAGTCCATTTAATTTCAATAAATTTATGAATATATTTTCTTAATTATCTTAAATATTCTGTTTTTATAAAACTATTGCTGTTTTCCCTACGATATATTTAAAGACTTTTAAAGTCTATTTTTTATCAGTGCCTGGTCCTGTTTTTGCTTGGGCAATTGGCGAATGTTGGTCCGCTAAATGGGGGCGATACAAATCGAATGGGGAATTTATTTCAACGTTATTAACTTCAAATTACGCACACAAAAATACTGAAAGGACGAAGGACCCAGGGGGGCAGACGAGTCAATGTCCAATCCTTAATTGCAGGGGACAGCGTGTGGCGAAAATATTTTGCTCGCTGGCTGCGAAATATTTTCATGATGTAATAAATGAAATTAATTTCAATAATTGCAGCTATTCGGTGCTCGGATCGGTGGGTAAAACTTGGCCCTGCCTTTTTATTTAGGCCACTTATTTTATTTTATTTCGGCCATGATTCGCGAACGTTTGGCGATGACCATGAAAACTGCTTAATCGGAAGAATGAATATGAACGTTCCAATTGCGATTCCCCCAGAAGCGAAAAACCCCGCCCCAGATAATAAGCAGAAATCATAAATAAACGAGGAGAGAAGCGAATAAATGTGGAAATCCAAATGTTTTCCTTTTCGTTTCGTCTTTTTATTTCTATTCTGATATTTTTTCTTCTATTTTTTTTTGCAGCCACAGCAGCATTTTTAATATAGCAAAATTTGCTGTCATATTTGTTGCCGCCCCCCGTTGGATTTTTATGTGAACGAGTATTTTTCGCATTTATAATGCGGAGCCATATATTTTCATGAACACTAAATTAAGCAGGGTAAAATTGGGATTCCTTTGATATTGCAATCACAGGAAAAATTGGGAAATTCATACGCTTTTTGGAAAGCATATTCAGTAAGCTCTGAGTTTAAGGGCAAAATATTTTATACATTTTATTTACCATGGATACATTTTGCAAATTTCTAAGTGACGATCTGTTTTGTTTGCTGAAACAGATTTTTGCTAATCTGGGCTTTGGATCTTCTACTACCGATTCTGATGAGGCTTTGGATTTAAAAAGAGTTAAGAGAAATGTCGATATTGCAGGAGGACATTTGGTGACTCGTCCTAGTTATACAATAAGGCACGAGTATCCAGGTCCTTTCATTACCTACGATGGTGAGGCTCGTTGTGAGCCGCGTTTAATTCGCTTTTCCGATTTGAACCAAAGTACATTGGACTTTATTTTTAAGGAATATAAGGAGGAGAATGAAGAGGATCTGGATATGAAGGAACATTGTGAGGAGAAGAAGAAAGCTCCGTGTAAGAAAAAACCCAGATGTAAAGTTACTTTTAAGGAAAAACGAAATTCTGGCTGTCAAACCACTTTTCCAATAGACGAAGATTGCTTTGAGGAATGTTCAGAGGATGATTCAAAAGAGGGTTTCAACAAGAACCTATTGAATTTTCTGAAAAGTCTTTTTCCCAAGAGAAAATGTTTGAACCAGAGCAGGTTGAGTGGTGGAAAGGAGGAGAAGACCAGCGGCTTCGATGAAAATCCCCCCACCGAAGAGGAGCTCAAAGAGTTGGATAAATGCGCCAAGGCTTTGTATGAAAACTACATATCATCGATAAAGAATTTACCATCTTGGGGCTCTTTGAAACCAGCGGAAAAGCTTCGTTTCCAATGGAAAGCTCTTACAGGCGAAGATCTAAAGGAAACTCCGTTTGAAAATTTCAGTGCGGATTTCACCAGGAGTTTTCGCGAAGCTTTTCCAACTGCCACAGATTCGAGGCTTAGAACCAAGAGGGAAAACACTTGGTGCCGCATGGATCGCTGCCAGCGGCTGCCCTTCATACTGCAGGCTCTACTGTACCAAGTGGCCATCGGTGCCCTCGATCCCGAAGATCACTGTGCTGTTCGAGATCTTTTTCACAAGCTGCGATAAAGGAAAGAAGTGCGTGTTTTCCATTTCGAACGTTTTATACGAACCAGATGTTTTTCTATTTTCGTGCTGAGCCTCGAGAAATTCGCAGTTCTTTTCTCTTGCTCTTGAACCAGATTTTTTCGTGGAGAATAAATGGATCCCCCTGCTTTTGGCCAAGGTCGTCCCGCTGACATGGCATTGGCACTCGATTAACAATTAAAGCAGCCGCCTTCAAGGTCGCGCAGAATTAAGCTGGAAAAACTCAAGCAATCCCCCGGTGAAGAAGAAAACTTCGGAAATCAATTTCCCATGCGCATACATTAGCAATAAAAATTTGTTGTACCCCCTGAAACCGAAACAGAAACAGAAACAAATAAAACAAACGAGAAGTAAACTTTTTAAAATGTAATTTCGCTGGCCGGCAAATAAATAAAATAAAATGGAATTGTGGCAAATCGAAAGTGAGAGGAAAGCCGGGCAAATCAGATCGGCGAATCAGACATTATGCTAATGGAAATCGAGGGAAAGTGGGGGGAAATCTGCGGCTGGTGTTTCGCCTTTCGACTTTCATTGAAAAGTCAAAGGAAAGTGGTGGGTGCTTCGTCGTTTATGGCCGTTGACAACTTTCGGAAAAACCGGGCACATATAAAACGAAATGAAATGGAAAACTAAACCGAAATAGGAAGCTCGAATGGCGAACGATTCGCCACGAACTCTAACTCAAAAGCAGAGTGGAACTGTATCGAAGGAGTCGCAATTTATGGTCCCAGATATTGACTTTTATAGTGGTCCGATTCGAAATCCCTTTCCCTTTCCCTGCTCATAATGCGACTTCTCAGGGATTTTTTGGCGGCTGCCCATCTTCTCAAAAAATCGAGAAACAATTGGCAATAGTGAATTTCGCATGCCTGCCACCGCCATTCAAAAAAAAAACCAACTCAACCCTTCCTTCCAAAAAATCCACCTCTTTTTTTATGGCCCAAGATTTTGTTGTTTTGATATTCGGCACTTTTATTGCCTCGACCCAAGTTCGCACCTCAATTTGTCTTCGTAAATGTGAAAAATGTGGAAATTAGTTGGTCTTCCTCTTTTCGGTTGGCTTTTCTGTGGGCAAACATTTCATCAATCACGGTATGTGTCACACCTATCAGGACCGCCGACTTCTGCATCGGATCTTCCCAAAAGCTATGGCGAATCGTAAAAAAAGGAGTGCGAAAGCCACGCCCCTTTTCGACAGGACGCCCCAACTGGAAGTGAACTTAATGGCTGAGCCAGAAAACTGTGGCACACTTACGGGCACTTAACTGGAAAAGCGCGGGCATTTTCCACGCTTCTCATTATCAGACGATGGGGCTGGGAAATTTGTTTAAATATTATACATTTTTGAATAATTAGGAATAGCGTTTTCTTAAATTTTTATAATGAGATTTCTTCTGCTTCAGATCTTCAAAAAAAAGGGTGTTTTTTGTTATGTGGGATTTATTGTCTATTTCTTAAAAATAGCTTCAGTTACTATGTATTTCTAAAAATTATTTAAGTGTCATCATCAAAAATAAATAACGTCAATTTAATAATATTTTACAGAAATATTTTTTAAAGACTTTTAAACTTTTTTAAATGGATTATCAGATGATAGGCCTGGGAAATTTGTATAAATATTATACCTTTTTGATTAATTAACAATAGAGAGATTTCTGAGATTTTTATAATGAAATTCCTTCTGCTTCAGATCTTCGAAAAAGCGTGTTTTTTGTTATCTGGGATTTTTTTTTATTTCTTAAAAATAGCTACAGTTAATATTTATTTTTAAAAATTTTTTAAATACCATCATGCAAAATAAATAATGTCAATTTAATAATATTTTACAGAAATATTTTTTAAAGACTTTTAAACTTTTTTAAATGGATTATCAGATGATAGGCCTGGGAAATTTGTTTAAATATTATATTATGCACTTTGGTTTTTTCTCAGATTTTTATAATGAGATTCCTGCTGCTACAGAATCTGAAGTTCAGATCTTTTGAAAAGTTTTATTTTTTGTTTTCTGCTATTTATTGTTTATTATTTATATATTAATTTATTTTCCTGAAATATGATATGAAAATATCTAATCTCAAAATAATTATTATAAAAGGTTAACTAAATATTTTAAAAAGGATTTTAACCTTTTTTTATAAAATTGTATCCCTGAAATAATCCAAATCAGTTGTTATATTTCCCAAAAAAGAAACCAAAGACTTCGATAGTAAACTTTGACAAAGGCTGTATAAATATTCCCCCTGAACCCTCAGCCCTCATTTGTATGCAAAGTCGCAGGGCAAACAGAGAAACGGGACATGGAAACCGATGGACAAACAACATTTGTCGATATTCCGAATAACCGTGATGGCTTTATGGTCAAGCGGAGGCCCAATCAACCCCGAGAACTGAGCTCTTAGCTTCCCCAGTCAAAGATGGTCACCATTAACATAACAATAATTATGGCCACGTTTTGGCTGCCGGACTTTGGATTCTTATTCTGATTCTGACCATTCCGCCCGGAGACATTCGGCAAACACACTCCCAGGAGTTACTTTTCTCAATGGATTCTGCAGTCATAAGCACAATCCAGACATCCTGCATCCGGTTGAATGGATGGCGATTCTTTTTTTCCCTTCTGGGGGTTGGCAAATGTAAATCGCCAGTTTGAACTGTGAATGTTCCACGTAATTAACTTCGATTGGAATTGGGGCAAAGTGCCAGGTTCCTGTTTTCCTGTTATCCTTGTTCTCAACTTTTCCGCGCTGCATTTCCGCTCATTAGAAGGCGAGGGGACATAAATTTCGATCAGAAAACATAAATTGACAGGCGTGCAGATTTAAGAGGCGAAGGCTTAGTATCCTCCGGCAAATCCAATTTCCTCGCAGGACCTGCACGTTCCGGCAGGATCTCAGGATTCTGGCTTCCAGATTCAGGACTCGTTTATGTGAGCAGGTCATGTCGCGGTCATAAATACAACAATGCCGCCGCCGCCGCCGCCAAAACTTTCGCGAGTGTCGCGAGCGCCATAAATTTCGCTCGCAAAAACTCACGGATTTATGTTTCCAAAGCGCAGGAGATAGCACTTGGTGGAGGGGTTCTTTCCAGGGAAGGGGGTTAGGGGTGCTACATCCTCGACATCCTCGAGATATAATCCACTTTAAAGTTCTCGGCTCGCTTTTAGCCATGTGATGGGCCAAGGATATCCGCCTTGGCAGCCACATGCAAGCGACATCTTATCCAATTTGCATTTAACGCATTTTTTTGGCCAATTTCGTTTGGCCCGCAGATCTCGCAGTAAACCTCCCGTTTCGGCAAATCCCATTTGCAGCGATTTGCATTTAAGGCTGTCCGTGAAATCGAGACGAGCTCACACAAAAATTAATAAAGGAGCCCCCTCGCTTCCGCCAAATACCATATACCATATACCATTTTTGTCCGGGGATTCGGGGAGGGGTTTGGGGTTCCTAAACCAAACCGCAAGTAAAAATGTTCAATAAACGTCCGGCCCAAAACGAAAAGTCCCACCGCAAACGCCTTCAATAAGTCGACTCGGACATGGACATCCAGGGGTCCGGCAGTCAATTTGGAATTTTCCAACGTTTTAGACGTTTCCACCGAGAGAGAGGAACAGGGAGGATGTGGTATAGGGGCAGAGGATATAGGATGTGGCAGAAAGAACCAGCTGACTTTGACAGCGCCGCCCGCTGGCCGTTAGTTACTCCTAGTTTGCGGTTCCGCTGCTCGAAATATTGGCGCGATTCGGAGATGGGTCCAATTAAAAAATGGAAAAGCGACATGTGCGAAATGTTTAGGCAAGTTCTGCGACTACAAAAATACCTCAAATGGTTGTGCATACAAAGTAATAAACTTTAAAATATTTGCCATAATTTCACATCAAAAAGAAGAGGAAATACTGAAAAAAATTATAAAAGCATTTTTAAAACAAATTTTAATTCAAAAAAATAAAAAAAATGTAGGAACTATTTATGAAAATGTTTTATTTTAAGATTAAACTAATAAGTTTCATAAAAAACAAGAATTAATTTCAATAACTTGTATAGTAAACTAATTATATTTCTGACCCTATTAAAATTAATGAAAAAATAAGAAAAACTAAAAATGTATATCATTATTTCATGAATATATTATTTTTTTTGAGGAACTTAAACTAAAAAAAATCGACAAAAATCAAAAAACAAGTATTTAAGTACAAAATTACTACATAAAAAAATGATTATACTAAATTCGTGAACTAATTAAATTAAAAGACAAAATTAATAGTACATTTATATATATTCGCCTTTAATATTTTTGTAAATAAACATTTATTATAACCTTATTATAATCCTGAGCCCCATCATACCCCGAATAAAAAATCCATTAAAAGAACTCGGCCAACTCGGCAATTGCCAACAAGTTGGGTGGGCGTGGCAGCCGCCTGGCATCGATGCACTGAGCGAAATAGTGCAGCATTTTAGAGGCAGCTGCCCGAAACAGAAACCAAAAGGGTGGGTGAATCAGAGAATCATTTTAGACAGTCGATGGAGGAGGAGGAGGAGGATGAGACCTGTCCTGGCCGAGGCCAACTATTAATTAGGTTGTTAATTTTGCATTTGGCGAGCGTCGCAGGCTTTTCCCGTGAAAATCGGAAAAGTCGGGGAAATCGGGGAAAGTCGGGAAAATGGCAGCGGAGCGGAGGCGACACGTGGCATGTGGCACGATGATAAATCTCCGCATTTGTGCGACACCATAAGCGAACACATGTCGCAGCTTGGCCGCACTTCCTCCTCGATTTTCGCCCCATGCTAAACTCCCCCCTTTTAGCCCCTCTTCACCCCCCTTTCACCCCCTCCTTGGAATGCACCTGTCTCAATTAAGCGTGCAAATCGCATGCCTGTCAAAATAAAATGTTTGGCGTGTAAAAATATGTTGGCAGCCAGCGGAGATCTAAGGCGATCATAAAGATGCTCGGAATATGGCCAAAGTTTTCGAGTTTCGGCCGGGTAGAAGGGAGGGGAAGTAGGGATAGGGACACGCCCAGGAGATGTCGTTGTCAACATCACTTTGATCATTCCCCAGGTTGATTATTTTCACTGCATTTTGCGACTAGTTCACGAGAGTTCTTGAGACGGAGAGGAATGCCAAGGCACCTCTAATGATGTTCATGCGTAGTAAAAATATGTGATAATTGAGTGAGGGGTGGGAATTATTTCTGGGTTCCTTACCATAAAAAAGTATATAAAAAAATATATTTAAATATAAAAATTGCATGAAAGCAAGCTAATTTATTTATATCTTGTTTTAAATTACATTAAAGTGGGTAATAAAAAGTTATTAAAAATCTCTGAACTTTTAAAACTTTTTTAATGAATTAAACGTGGTTTTAGTGCCTGTTCAACTTCAAATAAATTGGCTAATTTTTAGTCATATATATATACATTTTTTTACAATACTTAAAATGTGCATATTTTGGAAATTTTGTTCCACTTTGTAAATAATTAATGCATTAGAAGAAAAATTGTTTTAAGATTGTACGTTTATTTACAATATGAATATTTTCTTAAAATTATTTTATCTTAATATCTTTACTATGTTTTTATAGAGATTTTATGATTTAGTGCGGCTTTCATTTAATTTATATTATTTATATTTTTACTATGTTGCTTAAAGTAAAATAAATAGATTTTTATACACCGATGACTAATTTTAAAATAACAAATAATTACTACATGTCTTCAAAATTTCCACCATATAAACTCCGCAATAAATGCAAATCAGGCGCTTTGTCAGCGTTGCCTTGACAGTGTTGATGTTTTGATAGATTTCATTTGGTCGCCACTGAATTTGCCAAATTAAGCAACAGTCTGCCTCGAATCAAATTGATTTTTTTGCAAAATAAATCCGTCGAAATGCGGCATCAACGCCTCGTTAATTAGAGGATGCCCAGGCTAAAGATCCGTGACAGTCGGCGGGGCAATTGACATTTTGATAAATCCAGGGGATGGGCACTCGAGTGTATATAGCTGGAAGCCAGAAGCTACACATGTTGCCATGTCTTTAAATCAGATAGACGCAGTGCAAAACTTAATGATCTGTGCCTAAATGGAGAGAGGCCGAAGTCAGATATGACAAGTAAAAAAGAATTTATGGCACTAAACAACATCAACAAAGGCGCACAAACTAGCCAACCACCCCGTATCGCATTTCCCATTTTCCTGGAGAAGGGGGAGGAAAATTTTATCAGCCTCAACGAGACAGAGAAATTCGCACAAATCACGCAAAAATGCTGCACACTTAACGGTGAGGGTGAAAATGTTAGGGGAAAAAATAAATATATACACAGAAAAAAACATTTTATATAAAATAAGGTCAATTTCATATCAATAATGTCAAATTTATGATTTAATTATATCAACTTGATATGTTATCATATCATTTAATATACCAAATTAAATATTTTTTTAACAAATAATGTAAAATAAAATAAACATGATCCTTATTAATATCCTTTTGATCTTAAAAGAATATAAAAACGACCAGCACATTTCTATCTGATCTTTTGTCAATTTTTTTTCTGTGTATAGAAAAATGCTCACCCTTGTCACCCAGAAACTGATAAGAACTTGCAGCCTAATGCAGCCTCAAACAACAACCAATGGATTTTTGCAACAATTTCCGATTTCCATTCGGAAAAGGACCAAGGACAAAGGCTGCCGGCCAAGTGGCAGCATTTCAATTGCCCCCGAATCCCGAATCCTGAATCCTGAATTTCGAATTCCGAATAGCAAAAAAAAAATAGAATCAAATTGAAAAGTCATAAATTCAAATGCGGCTTTTACACTCAAAAAAAAAACAGCCCGAAATCGCCATTAAATCAAGAAATTCGCCATGAATTTCAGTCGATGGCGATTTACCGTATTTTTTAGAAAGGAATTTTCTAAAATTTAGGAAAAAAATTCCTGAAAAGCATAAATACCTTTCTAAAATCAAGAAAACTTGCCATCAAATTGAGAAATTTTCCTAAAATCCAGAAAGTACTTTTCTTGAATATAGAATATTTTTTCTTAAAATAAGAAAGGACTTTATTTTATTTTAGAAAATTTTCTTTATTTAAATAAAATGCTTACATATTTATTTTACTATTTTATTTCCTAAACAAGAAAGGGAAAAGAAAATAAAAAAGACGAAAAGAAAATTATTAATATTTCCTAAACAAAAAAGGAAAAGAAAACAAAAAAGATAAAAATAAGATTATAAATATTTCCTAAACAAAAAAGAGAAAAGAAAACCAAAAAAAGAAAAAATAGCATTACAAATATTTCCTTAACAAAAAAAGAAAAGAAAACAAAAAAGATAAAAATAAAACTATTAATATTTATATTAAATATTTAATATATTATTATTAAAATTTACTTACTTACTGCCAAATTATCAACAATACCTGAAATTGAAATTATTCCTGCAATCGAAAATAAAAATTAATATTAGAGAAGGATGGTATTTGCGACCTGCAATATTATTAATAGCCAAATCTATTAAAATAGTTTGCCCTTTGCTTACCATACATTTTTACTTACTTACCAAATTTATATTAAAATTTATTTCAATAGCTTACCTATAAATTGCCTCTTAGAGGGATCGCACTTTAACTTTCTTAAATAGGCTCTACACAAACTTATTACTTTGAATGCTCATCCAAAACTGAGCGGAAGGGTTCAAGATGCAGCGCAACGCAAGCAACTCTCTCGCGAGAGACTGCATTTCCAAAACAACAACGCAATAAAAGTTACAGCTACGCACAAGAAAATTCTCGATCATACACACAAACACACATAAACATATACATACGCCAAAAACTGTCGTCGCAACGCGCCGCGGACTAACCCCATGTCTTCTTCTTTTTCGTTTCGATGAAAGAATGAGAAGCATAAAAGAAATAAAAAACGATTTTCTTAAATCTATGGTGATTTTCTAATTCTACTTTTCTGTTTTCAAGAAAAAACTTTAAATTAAAAATTCAGAAAAATTCTTTAAATTAAAAAAAATGTACCGTGTTTTTTATGGTGACTTTCTAGATTTTAGGAAGGGCTGAAGTACATTTTTTCTTAATTTAATGGCGAAATCGCCATTAATTTAAGAAAACTTTTGGAGAGCAAACTAGGAAAAAATACCATTGATTTAAGAAAAAAAATCATTTTTCTAAATATAAGAAAGGTTTTTCATAAAATTCTGTTTCTATGGTCTTTTTTCCTAGATTCAAGAAAACAATTTCTAAAATTCAGAAAATTTTCTAAAATTAAGAAAAAATTTCATTTTATGGCGATTTTCTAAAATTTAGGAAAAAATATTTTTTGAGTGTAGAAGCGGAGCGGCACGGAAATGCGCACCATGCGTGACCAATTATTGAAATACGACTTTAATTGAATTTCAATAAAATGTTTTGAGCATTTTGCACTCGCCGGCGGAAGAGGAAGCCGAGGATCCTGCGACCAGGACGCAAATATTAGCCACCAGCAACTGAAAACCGAAAACCGTTTCATGTTTATTTATGGCGAATAGCAAAACGGGAAAATGTTAAAACTGTGGCAATTGTTTTATTCCCAGCTTTTGTTGCCATTATTTGTTCGCGCATTTTGGCAAGCCGGAAAATTCACGGATGCCCTCTGCCACATATATATATATCGATATAGTCTCGGCCGATTTGGGGGCAATTTGTTTAGGATATGCAAAGGGCTGGCTGGCGAACCTGATGTCCGCGGATCCCACTGATTTATGGCCAGCGGGTTGTGTCAATAGTTCGCGGCTGATTTATGAAAGCAAGGTAGCTTCGTCTCGGGGAAAGGGAAATTATGAAAATTATTGTCAAGCCAAAGTTCACCGCTCGGTTTTTCGGCTGGAAAACCCCTCACATGGAGGAAGTCAGCCAACTGCAAAATGTCAACGTGGCCCACCCGCCGAGCAGTTTCCGTGATGATTGCGTCATAACTGCACTGCGAGAAATTATCAAAAGGAAGGGGAAAATAAATTTTGCCAGATAGGGATTCATAGGTATTTTTTAAGGTATTAAATCTGCTTACTATAAATAAACCAAATATAATACATAAGTAAATATATATTAACAAAATAAAATGGATCATTTTCATAATAGATTTCTTGGCTGTATTTAAAACTCCTAAAAGTAAAAACGTGGGTTAATAAATTAATATTCCTATTTCAAAAACATAGTATCAAGTGAAATAACTCTTAGTTTTCGATTTATCTGCCTTAATATTTTGTTAAATGTATCATGTAAATTCATTCTATATGAAATCATTAACTTATCACCTATTTAACCCCTACTTAACCCCATTAAAATTGCGTTTCTCCTTTAAATTATGGTTTACTTTTCTACATAATCAATTTTCAATATACTTAACAATTTTTCTATATTCGTTATGGAACTTTTCTTCTTATCATACATTTAACTGCAATCTATATAAACGACCAACTTCATAACCCTTTTTTTGCAAAGTGCATTGCCAAATCAAGGGATTACAAGCGACAATTCGAAGTGAGCACTGGAATCAATCGAAGGGCGGTGAAATCGGGGGTGGAGTTCGAGGCTTCGGGGTCCGTTGATTGAAGGTGGAAGGCCGTTCGCTCGGCCGTGTTTTCGGGGTGGAATCGAGTGGAAAACCTTTGGCACCGGATTGGCAAGGGTTCATCGGTGATTCTCGTTTTTCGCCCATACATGTAGGTAGTATATTTGACATCGGCGCATGACAAAAGTCACATGGCCAGCGGATTAGTTACACCTTCTGAATTCAGAAATTCAGAATCCTGAATCCTGAATGTGAATCTGAGGTGGAAGGTTTTTCGCGGGGAAGTTCGGAAGTTGCTACATTGTTGCTGCCCGCTGAACTGTGAGGCTGAAATTGAATGAATGAATGGAAACCCAAATACCGAATGCATTTTCCGGCCAGCGAATGCAGAGCGTGCCTTGATTTATTCCCGATTGTGCAGAGATTAGCGCTAATGGCCGAGGGCAGCTGCTTTTCCGGGGGGTTTGGTTTGGTTTGGTTAGGGAAAAACTAAAACCTTTCAGCATAATTGAATTTAGCTGCCATATAGCAGGGACATTCACCTACTTAAGCCCAAAAAATGGCCTCTCTGATAACTAAGCCAAATATTAGCCAGGCGGCCAAAGACAAATGCCATGTGTGTCAACAGTTCATCGAGGCGTCAATTACTTTGCATAACGCATGGGGATTGAGTCCTTCAAGACAACAAATGAATTTTAAGTGTGGTTTCAGCTTTGGCCAAAAGAAACGGCCGAGAAACGTGTGCGTGCGACTTAATCTCCACTTGGCCCGCTTAGCACACACATCTCTATATGTGGAGGCCTTCCATTCCATTCCAGATATTATCCGCTTATTTATGGCCGTCGTTAACATATCTTAGCCAACTGGAGTTTATCTGGCGGCCGGGCTCTAAGTTAAATGAGCCGGGATTTCGTATTGGCTAAGTGAAATTGTTTAGTTTTTCCACGACTTTTCCAGTGCAAGTGAAAGTTTTCGACGTACGTGACAATTTGTTTTATTTTAAGAGAATTAAAATTAAGCAGATGAGTCAGATGAGGAAAAAAACCCTGTTGAAGAAAGTGCGAGGGAGACGGAGCGACTGCTTGCACTGCTTGAATTCCATTATTTGCTCATAACTTTTTAATGAATGGTCCGATTTGAAAAATTTCTTCTACATTTTAATAGGTATAAACAAACACAACAAAATTGCACTTATACTCTTATTCACTCTACGAGTAACGGGTAAAAAAACAACCTTCTTGCCTGCCAATCAATAATGAAGTTCCCTGCTCCACTCGAAAATAAATGCCAGGGCATTAGGCCAGACCAAAGGCATATTTAGAAAGCCATTTTCACATGGGATGGCTTTCGAGGATACCCAACCAAAGCTGACCCAATCTGCCAATCTGAATGCCGACCCGGCCGAAAGATAATGATTAATTTTCAATTTAGGTGGCACAATGACAACCGACTGGCCCGAAATGGCCAATAAACGGTTCGTTTTGGTTCTACCTTAAAAGCCGGCAACAATTTCGGGCATCCGGTTTAGTTTTGGGCTAAGCCTACCACTATCCCAACTCAGGGATATCTACTCACATGTCCATCAACATGAAGATGCGGTCTGTGGAGTGAAGCGAACCAACTCTCGACTGGCCTGTGACATGTGGAAATAAATGTACTAGAAAATTACCAACTTATGTAATCTTGGTTAGCATCATTTATCAAGCGGACGTTTTGCAATTTTTCTTACTTTTGCCAGGAGGCAGCCAGTGAAACAGGACGAGAGCTTTCAGGACATGTCGAGAAGTCGGACTCGGTAGCACACAGGCAATACACATTTGTGTTTGGACTCAGTCACAGTCGCCGGAAATTGCCATTTCTCAGTCGTCCTGGAAAAGGCAAAAGGAGCTGGAGGTAAATTTGTCATACCTTGGAGAAAGGCTCTGTCGGCTAATTGAAAGAAGTGGTCCTTGACTGGAGTCACTCACTTCTGGGATTTCGAGATTCTTCAACTTCCCTTCACCTGATGGCGAAATATTTGGTATATCTAATGTTGATATGTAGGAATTAGAACTCAGAATTAATTAAATGTTGAATGCTATTGAGACTTTGGTAACCAACTGTTTTATTTAAAGAGGATCATTATAAATAATAACAATGTTTATAAAGATATGATACTAAATCTGATACTAATTTAAGGATATGTAGAGACTTTTAAATTTAACTGTACTATATTAGTTATTTATATTCGATTTTTAAATTGATTTAATTATGTTAATATTTCCAAAAACTATTTTCCATTTCGTACTTTTCTCTCTAAGTTTCTTTTCTACGATGACCAATTTAAAGAAGTCCTCCTCAGGTTTCCTTTTTCCATTACAGCTTTGACCCAGATGTCACTGACTTTCTGATTTATTGTGTAAAAGTGATGAAACTCCAAATTCCAAGTGTATCAAGCGCCCAGTATCGTAACCGCATTGAGCTGCCACTCGAAATCGCTTCGCTAATTCAGCTCCGCAACGGAAGGCAATCGCAGGGGCGCCGTAAGATGCGCGATTGGCGGTTGGATAGTGGCCTGCTGTTATGAGCCAGCTTAATACGCAGTTCACCTTCAACTCCAAGGAAGACTACAATACCACGCTGGACACGATGAGCCGCGAGTTCGAAGAGCGATGGAACCACCAGGTCCAGTCACCCTACACTAATCTCGAAAACTATATAACGCGGGCGGTCCTCGGCAACGGAAGTTTCGGCACTGTGGTAGAAGGATCTCCTATACTTTATGGTATTTCTAACCATCATAATCCCCAGATGCTGGTCAAGGAAAAGGGTGGCAAGAACTACTATGCCGCCAAGATGATGAGCAAGGAGGATCTGGTGCGGCTCAAGCAGGTGGCCCATGTGCACAACGAGAAGCACGTGCTGCACGCCGCCCGATTCCCGTTCCTCATCTACCTGGTGGACTCGACGAAGTGCTTCGACTACCTCTACCTCATCCTGCCTCTGATCAACGGCGGCGAGCTGTTCAGTTACCATCGCAGGTGAGTTGCCCCTCCTATTAAGTCCTCATTCCCATTTCCCCCATAAACATAAACAAAAGGGTTCGCAAGTTCAACGAGAAGCACGCCCGATTCTATGCCTCCCAGGTGGTCCTGGCCCTCGAATATATGCACAAGATGCACCTGATGTACCGGGACCTCAAGCCGGAGAACATACTGCTCGACGGGAAGGGCTATATCAAGCTCACGGACTTTGGTTTCACAAAGGTGGGTTGTATGCTGTGTGTGTGCCGGCCGAGCGCGGGCAGAGTAAATCCTTAAGGGGGGAGATACATATAGAAAAATAAAAATTATATTTTTTTTTATTATCTAAATTGGTAGAATAACTCTTTAAGAATGTGTCATGAAAGTTTCATGAAGAAATTCGATCTATTTTGAAACTTATACCAGGATGACGGCACCCACCTTCCTTGTACAGCAGATATATTTCAAATCTTTAAATGCCTTTTTCTCGAGACCACGTTTTCCTCAGCTGCGGATCGTGTATCTCAAAAAGTAGTGCCTTGATCATCATGTTGCTTTTATAAACATGTTTGTAATAAAATTGCCCACGGTCTGAACCTACTTAATGTAGAAATTTGTTCGTTTAAGTATTTTTTGTTAGCCAAAAACAACAAAAAAAATATGAAAAAAATTGATTTTCGACTTTGAAAGAGTGCCACAACCAGAGTTTTTGAGATGTTAAATGTAAGTTAGGTTCAGACATTTTCTACATTATTTCTTAACAAAATAAATTTGGTTTCATAAAAATCGGATCTACACAGAGACGTGTGGACGATCCGCAGCTGGCCTACTTTTATTCAATAGAGCCTAACAAAAAAATGTCCACGGCCGCCATTTTGAAAGATAAAAACAAAATAAAAATTGGTGAAAATAATATAAGAACAATGTAATCCACATGCCAAGTTACGAAATTCTTGCACAATTCCTTACTGGTTAAAAAAAATCACGAAAAACATGAAAAATTACAGTTCTATATGTATCTCCCCCTTAAATCCCCTAAAAAATCCCTTAGCGCGTGGATGGCCGCACTTCGACGCTGTGTGGAACCCCGGAATATTTGGCCCCCGAGATCGTGCAGCTCCGGCCGTACAACAAATCCGTGGACTGGTGGGCCTTCGGGATTCTGGTGTACGAGTTTGTGGCCGGTCGCTCGCCCTTCGCCATCCACAATCGCGATGTGATCCTGATGTACTCCAAGATCTGCGTCTGCGACTACAAGATGCCCAGCTACTTTACGCCCCAGCTTAAGAACATGGTCGAGAGCCTGATGCAGGTGGACACCTCGAAGCGGTGAGTGGGGTGATTATTATGTTCCTCTAGAGAAATGCTCATGCCAACCCTTCTCAGTTTAGGAAACTCGAACGAGGGTGCCGTCGATGTGAAGAGCCATCCGTGGTTCCAGGGAGTCGATTGGTTCGGCATCCTCAACCAGGAGGTCGTCGCTCCCTATCTGCCCAGCATTTCCGGTGCCGAGGATCTGTCCAACTTCGAGAACTTCGAGTACAAGGATCGGCTAAAGTCCCGAATAAATCGCCATCCCGAGTTGTTTGCGAATTTTTAAATGTCCACGTGTTCGTAATAATCGTCGTCTGCTTTGTAAAAGGGAAGGAATTTTATAAAATAAAGATTTTGAGAATGAAAATCATACATTTTTATCTACCCTTCAGTAGTTAGTAAATGCGTAGCCCTGGCCCTTTAAATCATTTTCAATCCTATCTTTTTAGTAATGCCCCAGAGAAAAAATTCGAAATTCTAGTCTAGTTAAAATGGGACCGCAGCCCGAGCAAGCGCAGATGCACTTCAGTCCCAAGGTGGACTACATCCTGATTCTGGACAAGCTGCGCGAGGATTTCAACAAGAAGTTCGCCGTCAATGTGCCGTCGCCCAGCACGGGATTGGATGACTACGATGTGAAGGCCACCCTGGGTTCGGGCTCCTTTGGCAAGGTGCAGCTGGTGCGGGAGAAGGAGTCGGGCAATTACTTTGCCTCCAAGCAGCTGAGCAAGGATCAGATCATCAAGACCAAGCAGGTCAGCCACGTGATGAGCGAGAAGAACGTGCTGCGCTCGATGACCTTTCCGAATGTGGTCAACCTGATAGCCTCCTACAAGGATTTCGACAGTCTGTATCTCGTCCTTCCACTGATCGGCGGCGGAGAGCTCTTCACCTATCACAGAAAGTGAGTAATTTAAAACTTAACTCTTGAAATATGGTGTTGGTAAAGGAATCAATCGTAATTTAGATACTATGAATTATTTTAATCTTAAGCATATATAAATAGTAATAGTACATATTTTTATTATTTTTAAAAATTATAAAATGTATTTTAATCAATTGTATTTGAATTGTATTCAACTTGGTAAAAATTTGTTCTTGAAGTCTTGGGATTTATGGATTACTATTACTTTAAAATAAATATAAATTTATAATATTTTTTTTAAACATCCAACACTGCATTTCCAATTTATTTAAGATATATACCTTTATTTAATATACTCTTTCCTTTAGAGTGCGAAAGTTTACTGAGAAGCAGGCTCGTTTCTACGCTGCCCAGGTTTTCCTGGCCCTGGAATATATGCATCATTGCAGTCTGCTCTACAGAGATCTCAAGCCCGAGAACATAATGATGGACAAGAATGGTTATTTGAAAGTAACTGATTTTGGATTTGCCAAGGTTTACTATCTTACATAATATATGTATCTTTAAGTAACTTTATATCTCAACCAAAAACAGAAAGTGGAGACCCGTACAATGACGTTGTGTGGAACTCCCGAGTACCTCCCACCCGAAATCATCCAATCGAAACCCTATGGAACCAGCGTGGACTGGTGGGCCTTTGGGGTGCTGGTCTTTGAGTTCGTGGCCGGTCACTCGCCCTTTTCCGCCCACAATCGCGATGTGATGAGCATGTACAACAAGATTTGCGAGGCGGACTACAAGATGCCCAGTTATTTCAGTGGGGCTCTGCGTCACTTAGTGGATCACTTGCTCCAGGTGGATCTCTCAAAGCGGTAAGTATACCACCTATGATCTATTAATAGATTTTTAAAATATATTCTCTGTCAGCTTTGGCAACCTAATCAATGGCAATCGGGACATCAAGGAGCACGAGTGGTTCAAGGATGTGGAGTGGATTCCCCTGCTCAACCAAACTGTGAATGCTCCCTATGTGCCCAACATCAGCAACCCGGAGGATCTATCCAATTTCGATAAGGTCTCTGAGAAGCCCAGGCCTAAGGCCAAAACCATGCGACATGAGGAAGCCTTTGCGGATTTCTAAATTTTGTTTGACTTGTGATAGTGATAGATTTTTGGATTTTGTAAATATTCGGCAATAGCATAGAACTCGATTCCAAAGATCCCCCAGTCTTTCTTTTTTCGATAGACGACAGCTGCTGCTCACATGTGTGATGTCAACAGTTCTGAATTTTTCCCCTCTGGAATTTTTCTGGGAAAACAGCTGGCTTTCCCACACTTGTTGAGCTATTTTCTCTGGGCAGCTCCCATTTTCAATTCGACAAACTTGACTTGTAATTAGACTTGAGGCAGTGCCATAAATCTTGTGCGTTTGTCGCTGCTGCAAGTGGATGGATGGATTTATGGCCACTTTGTTTGTTTATCTCGCTGGAAAAAGAGTTTTCTATCTTTTGCCCGAAATTATGTTAAACAATATTTAAACGAGCTCGCCTTTCGCTTTTTGCCAGCGGGAGTAGAAAGAAACCATAAATCTTTTATACCTTTTTCTGCTCTTCTGCATATCGGACGCACATTGATTTATATGCAAAGATTTAATAAAAATAGAGCAATGGCCAGACGGCAGAAAAACTAGACGCCATGTTCCATGGTCCAAGGTCTACCTTTCCTTTGGGTCCTTTGTCCGGCTAACAAAACAAAAAGCCACTCGAGGGGGTAGAGAAAAAGTTATGATTATCATAATTTTTGTTACGTGAGTTTTCATGTGGAAAAGATGAAACATCATCGTCTCCGTCGCCGTTTTCCCCGCAGACTGAACGCTTTTCCTTGGCTTTCCCTTTGGGGTGGAAGTCGTCATCGCTGTAATCATGGCACGCATTTACTCCTGTTTTTACCTCTGCTTTTTGGCGCCCGCCAGGCAGGCGCCACTTTCAGTTGAGCTCGAGACTCCAGACTCCCAGCTATCCTGTCCCCCTCCTGAATAGCAAAAATATACACAGAAAAGAATTCGATATGAAATAGGGTCAATTCTACCTTATTTCATATCATTAGAAAGCCAAATTTATGATCAAATTTATGATTCAAACATATCAACTTGATATTTTATTATCTAAATCAATATAAAGTTGTACCCTATAAAAAACGGTCAGTAGCAAAATTAACCCAGAACGGATTAACATAAAAAATTAAAAAATATCACATAATTCGTAATATTATATAAAATACCAAATGTAGTATTTTTTAAACCTATAAAGTAAAATAAGATAAACATGATCTTTATTCATATCAAAATGATATTGATTGATATGATTTTTGAAGAAATAATGTAAAATAAGATAATCATGATCTATATTCAAATCAAAATGATATTAATTGATATGATTTTTTAACAAATAATGTAAATTAAGATAAACATAATCTTCATTCATATCAAAATGATATGAATAGCTTGATCTTTAAAAAATATCAAATTGACCAGCACATATCAATCTGATCTCTTGTCAATTTCTTTTCTGTGTATCCCCCTCCCATATAGCAAATATATATATATTTATCTTCTATGGCTTCTGAGCTCCGGACTCTCAGACTTCCAGACACATTTTCTCCGTGTTGTGTTTTGCTTTTCGCATGCGTTTTCGGCGGTTTCACTTTCCCGCTTTTCCCCGTTTTTCTCGCCGGAAACAAGGGGCTCGCACTTCCTGGCCAGACTGCGAATCAGATAGTAAGACATCATGCATTCTAATGAGAATTTTAATTGCAGCCCATTGACCACTTGAGGAGTCCTGTCAGCTTTCGTTCCGGCGCGGAGTTCGTTCGCAGGACACGTGGCTCGGATGCGCTTCATGCCCGAATGCCCTGGGAACTTCGACGGGGATAACTCGTCACCCAATGACAAATTTCCAGAAATTAGCAATGCTTGGGATACATTTCACATTATGCGTCGGACAATTGAATACCAGAAAGGGGAATCCTGAATTTCAGGGGTGGTTGCTGCTCATCTGTAAGTGAATTAATTGCTGTTTTGATTGCGCTGGGAAAGTTTGCTTTTCGGTTTTTTCTACTTTTTGTGAAAATGAAGTGTGCACGTTTATTGCATGGATCGGTGAAAATTCGTTACGAAACTTATGACTAAGACTGCTCCAGCTCCACTTCGACGGAAACCGAGGGCAGATCCTCCTTGAACTCGGGTGTGTAGATTTTACCCGAGGCTAAAATGAATTGCTCCTGGCAGTCCACAATGAAGTAGGCGAAGGGACGATTGATTTCAAAGCGTTCCACACCTGGCTGTTCGGGTTCTGGTTCGGGAACAGGTAAGATGGTGGATTCCAAGCTGGGAGAGGGATTTCTGGCCTGCATGGTAGCTGCTGATAGAGAATTGGCACTGCTGCCTCCCTCATCCACGCGGACATTCACAAACTGCACAATCTCATCCACATGAACGTCGGAATCTTCAGAAAGCAGACCCAACTGAGCCTCGGTCCGCGAGAAGACCTTCTGCAGACCCATCTGCTTGAGCATCGCCTCCGACCGGGAAGTCTCCTCCACCTGGAACTTGGGCAGCGAGACATGGAGATCCTTCGCTTGGAACTGCTTTTGGGCCAGCAGGAAATCGCTGGTCTGCAGATTCGAAATCACATCGCTCAGACCCTCCGTCTCATCGGGTAAAACGATACAGAGTGAATAACGGGACGTCTCATAGGGCAGACTGAGAACACGAGCCTTGACTTGGGGCAAATCCGCCACCTGGAACTTGCCACGGGCATGCATCATCGGCGCCTTCATGGCATCCTCGTTGGTCATGAAGAAGAACTCATCGCTGCCATCGCGCAGTTGGTAGAAGGGAGTCGCCCAGCTGCCGCGGTAGTAGAGCCCATTGAAGAGCAGCATCTTGGACTTGGATCCCACCGAGCGACCCGTGATGGAATTGGCACTCAAAGCGGAGGCGATGTCGTCCTGCCGGAACAAACTGCGGGCTCCATAGACCTGAAGGTGAAGTGAGGGATTAAAATTTTAGAATACATATAGATATTAAGAAACAACTAACTTTTTTAGATACACATTTTTAGTTAAACAATTTTTGGTTGACTTTTATGCAATTTTTCTACGATTTTACGTGATTATTTTGCTAAAATATTTGTCACAGCTAAAAGAATGACTGTTTTGCCCAGCTAATAACCTAAGCTAACTATCCACATCACTTTCGGGTAGATTTGACAAATACAAAAATTTAGCAAATTTTTGCATTTTTGATAAGGGGTACCATCACAATTTTTTGCAAAAAATTGACCAAAATTAAAATCTTTATATTTGAATGCCAGTCGATTGGAAATTTAATTACGAGCTCAACGAGGTATGGCACTCCATATTTGGACAATTATTTCCTTTGTTTCGGTCAAAATACTGAATTTTTAGGTTTTTTGGTAAAAATTAGTATTTTTCCTTTCCCTTTTTTTGCTGTAATTTGAACAAAAATTGTCCCAAATCAAAAATGCATGCCGTTTTGAACAGCTAACATTGTAACAAATTGATCTCCGTCACTTTTCAGCTTATTCAGAAAAATTAATTAATGGCCCATTTTTCACATTTTTGGTAAGGGGTTACATCACAATTTTTTGCAAAAAATGGACAAAAATTAAAATTGTCAAATTTAAATGCCAGTCAATTGGGGATTTAATTACGAGCTCAGCGAGGTATGACACTCCATATATGGACCAATATTTCTTTTGTTTTGACCAAAATATTGATTTTTTTGGGTGTAAAATGGGGATCTGCGCTTTTGGTAAGAATATGATTATTTCTTTTGGGTTTTTTTAAAATGTAACTTGAATAAGTAAGATTTTTTTTAAGTATCCTAACTTAATTTCAGCACTCATTTTATTCCAGATTTCAACTCACCCGACTAACAGAAGCCAAGTGCGACTCCAGGGCGAGCATAATCTCATCGGCGCCCTCCTTGGCCACCGTCTTGACGGCATTTTCCAGCTTCTGGAGGGGCAGGCGCACCTTCTCGGGTTCACCGGCGGTCACCACCGGCAGCGGGGGGGCCTCGCCGATCTTGGCCAGCTTCTCCGCCTCCTGCACCGTCTCGTTCTCCTCCAGGTTCTTCAGCTGGCTGCTCTCCTCCTGGTCGCTGCGCTTGTTCTGCTGCTTCTCGGCTGGATTTTCCTCGGCTGCCATGTCTGGTTTTTCCTGTTTTTCCACAGCCACCGCCGCCGCCAAAGTGGTGGTTTCCTCGTTCTGGGCCTCCGTGGTGAAGGCTTCTTGTTCTTTCTGCAGCAACTCGGCCTCAGCCTGGGCAACTGGTTTTTCCACATACTGCTTGTCATCTATGTCGCGATCGAACTTGGAGGCCTCTTTGTCGATGATTTCCTGGCCATAGCCATCAGCTGGAATGGCAGGGATGTCCTCGTCGTCCAGATTGATCCGTTTGAGGGTTTCGAAACCAATCACATCCTTGCTGTTGCTCTGTTCGGTGCTTCCCTCGGTGGAATCTGCGTTATCCTTCTCCTCGGAGAGTTGCAGTGAAGTATTGGGCTCATTCCAATCGTATTCCTGCCTGTTGATATCCTTCACATCCACAAAGTAGTGTTTCTCGAGGAGATCTTTGAAATCCTCCTTAACACTATGATTCCTGTAGATGTACAACCAGGTTTGGAAGGATGGAAGAGCGACAGCTGCATCCCTGTTCTGATAGCTGCCCAGAATCCGCTTGTAAACCTCCCTCAGCTGATCCCGATCCTTGGGATAGCCAAAGACCTGCTGGAACTCCGAGTAGGTATCGCCCTCAGAAGCCTCGGCCAAAACGGCCAGGATGGAGGCAACTCCTAGAGGAGAATGCACCTGATTGGCATCGATGTCCTTGTTGAACTTCAGCAGCTGCAGAGCGATCTGCTGGGAAACCTGGCCGGCAAAGGATCCCTGACTCCGATCCTCCTTTAAGGTGGGCAGACCCCGACCCAAAGTGGCCAGCAGAGTGACGAAAATCGCGCAGAGAACCGCTTTCATGGTGACGACAAGCGCGAATGAGCCGCAAGAAAGTTGGCCAAAGACTTTTTATGAAAGCCCAGAGCTCGAGAACCGGCGAGAACGAAGCTCCAAACTGGTTCGACTCACTTTGGAGATCCCCAAGGGGGGGAGCTTCTCCAAGAGGCTTTTTTTATTTGACAAACCGACGATCACCGATCACAAAGAAAGTCAACGAAAGTGGAAGTGGCGTGGGCCGCTCTCGAGGGCCCCGAAATAAATGGGTCAAGCCAACAATCAATATGTAAATGCTACACAAAAAATCGTAGCTCACAACTCACAGAAAAACGAGCAAACCAGCTAGCAAAAGTTCAAAGTCATTGAAATGTTAGAGAGCCAACAACAGGTTTTTTTCTACGTGATTGACATTTGATTTTCTGGCCGGTTAATTGCATTTTCTTGTACTTATTGTGGTTTTTAGTTTTCGGAGTGTGTGGAAATTGTTTCCCCGAATCGCAGTTTGAAAACGGGAGATTGCCTCACAGAAATTTGGCAATCTTGGGATCTTCGGATCTACCTGACCACGCTTAACCCAGTTTTTTCTTTCGGCCCAATCAAGTGGTCAGACACATAAGAACACAAATCATTTATACCAATCATAAAAAGCTGGCCAAAACAGTTCCAACACACTTGGAGGCCACTGAACTTGGCCAACGCAGTTGTTGCTGCCTCTGCCGCTGATTACCAAATACGATGGGCGGGCGAAAGCGGCCAGAAGCGAGAATAAGCTGAGAAGCAAGTACCAAACACAGGGAAAAAATTAGCAAACATCAAAGAACAAGTACAATTTTTAGCAGAAAAATGCATAACAAAAGTTGATAATTTAACAGGAAAAAAAGGGTTTAAAAAATATTATGAAAGGTATTTAAATTTACTAATGAATAATAAACCAAAATTTCACATTTAAAACTATTTAATTTTAATAATTAGGGGATGGTATAGAATTTTTTATAAAACACACTCTATATATTCCAGATAATAAAAATCCAAAAGCAACAATTTCTTATAAATTATGTTTTAAGAAATTTAATACAAAATTTGTATTTAAAAGGAGAAAAAGGGATTACTAAATATTATAGAAATTATTTAAATAATCTAATGTTAACATTCAAAACTCTACAATTTTAATATTTAAAGGATGGTATAGAAATTTTTATAAAATACACTCTATATGTTCTAGATAATACAAATCCCAAAGAAACATTTTCTTCAAAAATTCTGTTTAAAATATATAAATCTTTTTTATTTTACGGATTAAATTTAATAAAATCTCCAAGTGCACCTGGAAGAGTACCAGGTGAGACGCTTCTAGTTGCTAATAAAAAGTGCTAAATTAAAGAGCGGCTAACAAACACTGATTCTTTTTTAGGGGCTTGTAAACGAGTTTTTCCGTTTTAGAACGAGTCAAACGAAAAGTTGCACAATTTTATAAGACCAAGAGGTGGGTTTTCGAGAAGAGGGCGGGGATAAATACATATATAATATCTATATAGTGAGTCGCCAGTGCAGCGAACTTTCCAGAGAGCCACAAAGAACCCGAGGAGCAAAAGATGCTGAGCGGCTTATGTAATTTATTCGACAAGTTCCGCATTTGTTCTCGATACCCTCGCCATAAGAAAAGGTTACTGAACTGTGTGATTAATCGGAGGTGGTAAAAATCCAGTTTAATTAGCATGGATCGGAATTGGTTCGAGTTTGATATAACTTATTTGGGGCACCTTAAAGAGCCCGTTAAAAGTTATTTTTAAATGGCATTAATCTTTGTTTGAAAAGTTGCCTCTTTTGTTCTCAGTTTTTTAAGGTGGTTTAAGAATAAATGTTTATCAATATGCAAGTGGATTATTATTTTCTAGAACAAGATGATAATAGAACTACGTTTTTCTTGTAGAGCATTTCATCTTCGCCTAAAACTTTACCACCAGAACCACTTCACTGTTTGTCACCTTGGGCCTGCCGTTATATTTTGAAACAAATACGAGTATTTTGTATTTTTGTTCAGCTTTTTGTCCATAAATTTCAATGCCCAAAACCATAAATTAGTGCCTCTCCGAGTGCTGAGTGGTTGAGGAGGCTTCCGCCTCGACTTCTACTCCAAATACGGGGGAAAAGGGTCGAAAGTCGGGTTAGGTGAATTAGAAGTTATTATGCCAAAACGGCAAACTAGCAAATGTCGCATAAATTAGAGGAAGGAATCCGGCAGGACACCTTCCCCAGGATCTCGTCCTTGTAAGAAACAACACCGCGGGGAGACATTAAGGACCGAAAATAATAAGAATCCCGGCAGTGGACAGTAGTTTTTCGGGGTCTGGGAATAGTTGGGACCACTCCGGCATTCGAATTACTCTTTATAGACGCCGTGACTAATTGTTTGATTTATGCAAATGTACTGGAAAACTTGTTTCTCAACTTTTAGTAATTAGTGGGGGCTCGACGAGAAGTCTTTAAGGAAGTTTTCCATAGACAGCTCAGCTTTAAGAGATGAGGAATCCTTTTCTCCGAATCCCTCACTATTTGTTTTGAGGAGGTGAGCTGTCATCTGTCAGCTGTCGTGGAGAACGCAATACATCATAAGTCAAAAGGTGAGCCCCTTGGCTCAATTGCTTTTGCCTGGCAGCAACTTGCAAAATAATTAAACTTCTGTTTATTCTCTCTCTGGCTCATCCTTACCCTCGGCGAACTTCTTAATTATGTTTGATAAACTAACACGGGCCTCCTGCAGGATCCCATTCCCCGTCATCCTCACACATGTCACGTTGACATTTAGCACTCGACAGGACTCGAGGTGATGGATCTTCCCCGCAGCTTCCTTCGGCGGCCATGTGTGCGACATAATTACGGAACAAAAGGCTCAGGGGAGCGGATAGGAAAGGTGAAATACACAAGGAGAAATAATAATTGGATTACAAAGAAAATCTAAAATAAAATAATGAAATTTCATTATTTATAATGGCACCTAAAAGAATGCTACAATATATTTTTATATTTGTTTTCTTATTGCCTACTTTTAGGCACTTGTTTTAAAGATTTAGAAAGCAAAAATCAATGTTGATAAATTAGTTTTCAATTCTATTAAGGTACTTTACATTTATAAATATTGTTATCAAATTAATAAAAAGTATTTTGAAAAATCTAATTCTATTAAGCTTTTCTAAACAGAAAATCCAAAATAAAATAATGAAATTACATTACTTATAATGGCACCTAAAAGTATGCTACAATATATTTTAAAATTTCTTTTCGTATTGCCTACTTTTAGGCACTTGTTTTAAAGATTTAGAAACCCAAAAACAAAATTGAGAAATTAGTTTTCAATTCTATTAAGCTTTTTTAAACCGAAAATCCAAAATAAAATAATGAAACCTTACTTATAATGGCACCTAAGAGTATGCTATAATATATTTCTATATTTGTTTTCTTACTGCCTACTTTTAGACACATTTTTTAAAGATTTAGAAAACCAAAATCAAAGTTTAGAAATTAGTTTTCAATTCTATTAAGCTACTTTAAAGTTATAAATATTGTTATCAAATTAATAATAAGTATTTTGAAATTTTTTTGTTTTTTTTTTTTTTTTTTTTGAAAAATCTAATAATTAAAACAAATTGTATTTTATTAAATCAGTTCCTTATTTTTCTCAAGTACCAACTTCAAGTGTGTGATTAAGCGGTGGGTGTCCAAAACAGTTGAAGGAATTCATGCGCTTCATTTGCTCCACTTAATTTGGTAACTTGGCAGTCGGCGAACTTTGGGTTGCCTCAATTTAGTCACGTTTTAAACTGGGGACTTGAAAGCTCCAGATCTCCAAGGGGGGGAAAAGAAGAGTCACCTCTAACAAGTTGTTTGCCATGAAGGCGTAAATCCTGGTGTATCCTGTTCCATCCTGGTGGTCCTGGGCTCACAAACTTCCAGGCAAACTGGCAAACGTGGCGGCGGCGGCAATCCCACTCGTAATTGATTTATGACATCAAAGACATATTTTTCGCAATGTTGCGTGGCCTACGTGCGTGACAGGCTGACTTTCTGGCTGGTTCTTCTGGTCTGGTCCTGATTTCTGGCTCTGCTCCTGGTCTTGGCCATCTTGTTGATAATTTTGACTTATGGCTAGTGCGGCTGTTGGCTGTTTGGCTGTTTTGCCCAGGATTTGACGCATAACTCTGTCAGTCAAAAGTCGCCCGAAAACAGAAGATACAAACCATCTGCCTTCTGTATCTCTCACTGCTTTTTGTTTTTCGTATCTGTATCTCTGCACTTTCGAGTGGCCAAGTTTTTCTATTAGGCGCAATTATTTCAAGGTATTATTGCTTTTAATTAATTCAATTAAACGCTTCATAAATTTTTACTTTTTGATTTCGTTGCCTGCGGCTGCTTTCGACTGAGTTTTCCTTTAATGGAAAAACTTTGCCCACAGATTTTCCACAGCAGCCCGAGAAAAGGGGTTTAATTAACGGTTGACTGGGGGTTGGAATTCGCTACTTTGCTCAAGATTTCGGATGTTTATTAAGGGATTCCCGTGGCTCGTCGTAAAATTTGATTTCGCTTCAAGTTATTGAATGCCGAGTGGTCGCGTTTATTTGCATTTTTGTGTGCATGGCTGCAGATTCCAGAGATTCAGAATTACATTGCCCAGAAAAATCCCCCTAGAAGCTGTAACTTCAATTAAAAGGTCATCAGCAGTGGAAACAGCTGGGGCTCACCTAAATCGCTATTGATATGTAAGAGCATGCTCACACCTTCCCCAAAAAAACAGGGGAAACATCCTCATGTGATGACTTCCATCATTATCAACACATAGAGCCTGTCTGCAGGGTAACTTTTCCTGTTTTCCCCCTGGGGTTCAAATAATCGAACTACCGTCGAACAACAATTTGTTTTAAATGCCAAAAGTGAGGGCCCGACAATCGAATTTCCCTCACCCCTTAATAATTTATGAAGACCGCTCCACATGTGGGTCCGAAAAAGTTTTCTATCACTACGCTCTAATAGAGATTAAATGCATGTCGAGAAGGCAATTAGTTGGAGCAACCAACCCTCGCAAGGAGGAAATCCCCACACCCCCCAAAAAACTCAACTTGAAGTCCAACTTTCGACCTTTGGCCGCTCATTGAATCAAAGTGTTGCTCAATTTTTCTTACGGCCTAGGTGTTGTTGTGAATTTCGGATGGAGCACAGATGATATAGGGGTTGTTGACTGCCGGAAGCAATTCAACCGAACCCTTCTCAAAGGGTTTCCTTTTCCTGGCCAAAGCACAGTCACTGCTAATTAAACTCGCGCTGTCGCCGCTAATGAGCAATGAAAACAACGTGTTGTCCGAGGAAAGCTCTTGAGGAAAACTCGGAAAACCCAAAAAAAATGCCCAAGAAGGGCGGGAATTGGCTGATAAGGGGCCCCGTTTCGGAATCGTCAGGTTGAATCAGCCATCAAAATAATGAAGGCACGGATTTCTCATTACTTTTAAATATTTTTCCAGCAATTTTTCGGGCTTTAAGCCATTTAAAAGGATTAGAGCGCTCATGATTTTTTCAAAGGCTTTCTCTTAAGGGTTGAGTTCTATCGCATTTTCCACCTTTTTCAGCTAGTTTTAAGCCCAGTTTTTTTGGCGCATTTAATAAAAGTACGTGAAAAGAAGGTTTTTAATTCAATTTTCTGCCTGCTGGGGAAGATAAGCCGAACCAAAGGGTTCTTAATTAAGAGTGACAGTGGTTGAGAAAGCCTGGAAAAATATATTTCTCCACCGTTTTTGTCTTACTGGCAATCCATTGTTTGCCCAATAAATTCGCACACATTACTATTGTCGTTTTTATGGGCCAAGAAAGTCAAATGTTACAGGGGAAATTACATATTCGACTGTTTCGACACTCTGCAGGAGTTGATTCCACAACTTTCAACTGCCGAACTTCCACCTGACGAAGGGCGAAGACAACCCCAAATATACGAAAGTGTATGCTTGATGTAATTCATATTGCGTAGCACTTTGCCATAAAAATTACAATTGACTTTGAACTCGGGCGAGCGAGCAGCAGGACATTTCCACATTTTTACATTTTGTCAGGCAGCCAACAGGGCAGCGATACATGGAAACTAACTCAGAACTCAAACTCTGATTCTCCGGATCCCCGATATTTCCCCCTCGTAGTTCCACTGCAGTCTTTGGCCTGCTTCCTTTTATGACACCAAGGTACACGAACGTACAGACGACAGCGACTACGACAACGGCAATGACTACGGATATGTCTGGGACTGCACTGAGAAAAAATATAACTTGTATTTATATTTATAAAAATTATTTGGTTTTTAAATTGCTAAAACTATTGGAAGGATATGTTACAGGATTGTTAACTAGTAAACTAGGGATTTTTATTCATATTTTCTAGTGAAATTTCGTGAGTGCTGCGCCTAAAAGTATGTAACACTTCCGAATCATGACGTTATTTTATTTACTGCATACTTTTAGACACCTTTATAAGCGATTTTTAAACTCCTGTGATTTATATTTAGAATAAAATATATTAAATTTAAAAATTTCAATCACTCAACAAAAAAAATAGATATACTTTAAAAATTACTCTACAATAGGTATTATTTTACACTTTTTAACTAAGCAATAATTATAAAATTTTCCAATTAATGGAATAAAATATTTAATAAATGTTAAATATGTAAAAAACGTTTAAAAAATTTGTGTTTAATTAATTAGCAAGCTTTTGGGCAGACAAAATTTTGTTATATCACAAGTTCTCAAGTACTTAAAGTTTATAGATTGGAGATACAATTTTCCGTACGTTTTTCTTCTCCAAACTTATGGATAATTTCCTAGATTTTTTATTTCAGTGCCTGACGGCAATGCAGCTTTCGTTCCAAGGTGGCTGTGTCGTCCTGGCCAAAATGTTATGGTGTTATGGCGGAATTATGCGACGCCGCCGTTGCCCCTGGTGTGTTTATGGCCCCCCTGTTGCGGGGGGGAGTGAAAGGGGGAGTGGCGGAGTGCAAGGGGGGTTGGCCAGATGATGAGCAACGCACTTTGGCCGCCCCTTTTCCCTCCCCCTGCGAAAATTATAAATTACATCCTTGGAACGAGAGGCCTTCTCCCAGCCTCGAAAGGAAAACTCCTTGGTAGTCGAGAGTTTTCTTTTTCCGTGCAGTTGAACACGAGATGCATGACAAATGGCGGCCAGAAAGCCGGAAAGGCAGCGGAGAAAACCCTTTAAAGTTTTCCATCTATCGCCACCGCATCAGTTCATTAGTCCAGCACAAAGATGTACATAATTCCCAGGGATACAGATACGGATCCCGATTGCCGTGCCAGATTAATTGGCTCGCTGAGCCCGCCGAGTAAATATTTAATTAATCGCCGATTTGTGCACTGAGCTCTCTATAACTCTTCGTTCTTCGTTCCTTGTGACTAATCGAAGCCATCAATTATGTTGATAGATTGGCCCACGTACAGCGGCGGAAGTAGTTGTAGAGTCCTTGGCCCAAGTCGTTCCACTCGGTGGCCACAGTTTGTCACCGAAGCTTACCGCTGCTTAAGGTACTTGTAATTGAATACCGAGCGGTGAACGAACTGGGAAAATCTGGGAAAATTCATAAGCTGCCTCATGCAAAATTGCAAGTGGCTGTTGACAAAAGTTTCAAGTAGCCACCGCAGCTGAGTAGCAGAAAAAAAGCGAGTAAAAAAGGACCATATAGCTGGACAGACGTGTGTCTGATCTGAATGCTAGATAAAATTATTACCCTTTTTATTCTCGCCGCTGCACGCTGGGATTTGTCCGAATTCGAATCCGTGTCGGTCTTCTTTTTCAGCAGTTGAAGATGGTCGGGGGTTTGGGTTTGGGACTGGAAGATGGAGATGGAGCCGTTGTCCGTGTTCAGATCCAAATCCAAATCCAAAACCAAGTCCGAGTCGCCGTCGCCTGTTTATTTCCTGTTGGACACTTTCCGTTTGTCGTTTGTTGTATAAAAAGTCGCCGCTGTCGGTCCACCTCTCTTCCTTTATTTTTTTTCATTTCTCCGAGTTTTTGATACCCTGTATTGGGGTGAATTACATATTCCAGGCAGTGGGAAAAATAATAGCCCATTTTAGAATTTTAGGAACTTGAAAAGGCTTCTAAGTAGCTAACAAAATATTATTATTACACAAAAATAATGTATTAATATAATAAATTGCATATACAGGTGTCTAAAAGTATGCAGTAAAAAAATAACTACTTCCTTCTGAAAAAATCCTTAGGACTTCGGGACAAAAAATATATTGTGGCATACTTTTAGACACTATTATAATAAAATAAAATAACTTTTATATTTATACCAATTTTTAAGTTTAATAAGAGTAGATCCAGCAAAATAAAAAATACGTAAAATAACATTTACTTTTTTTCAAGTATATAAAACCACGAGGTATTGTCAAAGTCGCAAGTCTGCTAGTGACCCAGCATACTTGATTTTTTTCCGCTTGTTTTTTATGGCTCACACAATAAGCATCATCAGCAACAACAACAACAGCAGCAGGGACTGCAGGAGCACTCGACGTCATCAGCAGCACATTGTGTCCTGGCAAAGCGAGCCGAAAGAGTCTCCAAGTCCGAACCAAAATCCGGAGTCCTGGCGGCCAAGGAGACGGAGACGATGGCCGCATGCCGATAATGTGCGGCCATAAGGTAATGAAAATTTTATCTGATTCTGGGCAATAGTTGCACCCTTTCTGCCCTGGCCTTTGATTTGATTTCGAAGGATCGAAGGGGGTGGGGCCATAAGGAATGGGATGGATAGATGTCCCCGAGCTCCGGCAAATGATACAATACTTTGTGGTCAGCATGTGTGCCCAAAAGGTACGGGTATTAGTATTGGTCGCATTTGATTGAAATTTGAATTGCCACCCCCCTTCTGGCGCACAAAAGGACTCGCATTTCGAGTGGGCAGTGGGTGTGTGCATACTTTTAGGGGCAATCGTTGAGTACGTGCTGCGGCGACAATAACAAAAAGCGAGAACAGAAAACAGAAAACCGAAAATCCAAATCCCAGATACCAAATCCGTTCGGACGTCAATAAGACCGAGCACTATTTCATTTTAGATTTTAATCAATTCCGTTTGATGTGACACGTTTGTGGGCCGCTTTCCCCGAAAAGTTCATCCCACAAAGGATCTGCAACATATGCAGGCAATCCGCAGCACTTGCCGCCTAATGAAGGTACAATCAATCCTCTGGCAAACCTATCAAATCAAGAATGGCTTCATTATATCCATTATTGTTCATAATTCGCTTTTGATTACATTTTGAAGAGTGCCATTTACAAAAGAAAAGACAATATAATGGGATGTTGCTATACTATAAAGTAGATAAACCCTTTATTAATATTTGTTTTATTTTTATAGAAGCATTTTTTTGTAATTTAAAATTATAATGACATATGTACTGTGTCCATGTGTTCTAAATACGTTTCTACATGATTTGTCCATGTTTTCTACATACTTTGTCCATATTCTCTACATACTTTCTCCATGTTTTTATTAAATCGATACCTTACTTCAAAAAACATCGAATCAAATATTTAAAAATACACCTTTGGGTACTCAATCTATTGTTTTGCAACCCCAAAAGATTTTAGAAATTAAATTAAGGGTTCAGAGATCACAAAGAATTATTTACCGGCCAGCTGAGTTCGCAATTTCGTTATTGTCGAGAAAAAAAGAAGAAGGAAACTCACTAAACAAATGTCACCCAATAACCAGGCAATTATCTGCAGCATCATCCCCTCGGAACCCCAAATAGATCCCATAAGCAAGCCCATAAATAACAACTAAACAAGCCAATTGAGCAGAAATGGACTCTTTGACTCCACCGCCCAACCAAAAAAAGGAGCCTCAATAAATTCCGGGCACACACCTGCAACTTCCTCAGGACAAACGCTGCAATTATCGGAGGTCCAGAGAGGCCAGACCGACAAGAGGCAACAAATCCAATAAACTTCACAATCGAACGGCACATAAATATTAAACGATGATTGAGCTGCAACCCACACACATTCGTAGGAAAAAGCAGGGAAAGCTTAGGGAAAAATTACAATTTATTGGACATTTCCGGTCAGTGACAAAAGTGGACAGTGCAAGATTTATGCCCTCGACGATTTGCTGGCCCCGGGATTTATTGGCGAAAGTTGCCCCCAGTTAATACCTGATCACTTAAGGTTAAGTGGACACAAGCGGTCGGACTTAAAGCCTCACTTTAAGGACCCTTTCTCTGGGGGAAAAGGGACAAGGGATGTGGCCAACTCGATTATTATGCAGGCACCTCAATTGCATTTTGCAGTTACTCAAATTTGCATATCATTCCACTCCGTAAACTAAACTAAAACTAAATAAATGCCAAAACAAACCGAAAACTTTCCCTGGGGCCGCATAGCTAACTTTATTATGAGATCAGGGGGTTTGGGTGAGCTGCTGGGCTCTTTTGCTTTTCTGGGTGGATATTACGTATCTGTGGCTCTCTGGCCATCGCTCAGAAAAAGTAAAGCGCTCTGATTCCGGATTCTATGCTGCCGACATGTGTCACTCTGCAGTCCAGCAGGCATAAAGATTTGCGGGCCTCCAGTTCCCCCAGTTATGCCCCCTTTCATTTTTGGGAGTATGCGAAATTTGCATTTTCTAAAAACTCTTTGGCGAGTATGAGGTGTAGTTGGTATAAACACAGGGAGAAAATTGAACATCTTTATACATTTATACAAACTATTAAGAAAATTACCTATTTTTGACCCAGAATTGTATAGCAAGGTCACACTGGGTCTTTTTAGGGAATACCAATCTGGTTACACATTATGGTCACACTGAGTTTCTTTAAATACTTTTCATAATAAGTTCATCTTGTTAGGTTATTTAATAACTTCTTAAATTAATCAGAGAAGTACCTCGATTTTTTTCTCCCAGTGCAGTGCTGCTGTCCAGGACAGTCCAGTAGAAAGCCGTAGAGTCCGGAGCAGAAAAGAGCCTTCCAGGATGGGCCCTGGTCTTCCATCATCGTCGCAGTCGCACTAATTCCTCAGCAGCAATTTATCAACAATAAACAGTTGCAGACATTTTGCTTAGTTTCAGCGTGTGTGGGAGTGTGTGTGTGTATTATGTGGTGGTGTGTGTATGGGGGTGTATCTTTGTGTGTGACGTGTCCTGTCCCAAACAGGGATGCATGAGAAAGTTTGACTCTCGAGTGCTGCGGGCAGGCTTAAATTGCCCGATGATTTAAAGGCCTCAACCAAAGGAACCATTGAAAAAAAAAGAATCCTTATTGAAATTCCTCAATTGATATCCGCGAATTTCTTTGTCACTTCTCCGAAGACTGCGTGTTTAGCTAATTCCGCAAATTGGCTAAATAATTTGCACATTGTTCGAAGGCCTCGCACACGTAAAGTGGCAGTAATCCAATAAGCGGCATCAACAATTTTCGCGCTTGCATTTGCCATTTAATTCCATTTACGCCTCATTTGCTGGTTGTCAGCAGGAGATGCTTGCGGAAAATAATATACTTGAAAAAAAATCAAGAGTATTTTTTCGAAGTGGAAAAAACAATACAACTTAGGAGGTTCTTAAAATGTTTTAAAAATTTATTTTAACGCATTTCTGCGACATACTTTGAATAAATTTTACGGAATAAAATTTTTGGTCTATAATAAATAACACATACTTGTATTTTTTCTTTAAAAGAAATTAAACATTTTTTTTTATTATGTAAATACTGCTGTGCATTTCAGTCTGATTTTTCTCTCAGTGCTTTTATAGGAAGTAGAGCTCCATAATAATCGAACCTGTTTTTTTCAGCCTCTTGATTGATTCGATTTGCCATTCGGGAGGTGGGGAAATTGTCACTGGGGTGGCGAAATGTCAAGTGGGTGGAAGGCTAATGAAATTTCTAATCATTTCGTTAGCTTATGCTAATGAGCATGTGTTGTCCTCCTCGATTCCCATATTCAACTGCCGATATCCCGACTCACGATGACCGGGCAGCTTTTGGGTTTTAAAAGGCGCCCGTCTGGCTTTTCGAAAACCAAGATTTTCTGAAACACCTTGAGCTGTGGCGCCACTGGATCGCTTTTAATAAACTTGTCGCACAGTTAACTTTATTAAGATTAATGAGCATGTGCGATGGGGGGCATGGGCATTGGAAAGTCTGGTCGACAAACGCCACAATAATAAAAGCACATTTCACTAGCTTTAATGACGTCATTACGTGGCATTTACTTGCACCACCACCCACTATGAGCCACCCCAAAACCACCCACTATGTCTGGCCTTGCCTGCTTTTGCTACTGCGGCTGCTGCTGCAAAGTCAAGACGTTAATGTGTCCAATAATTTAATTTTAAGTACCTTGCAAAAAGAAATACGGCCACATTTTTACAGACAATTTCCTTTAATGGCCAGACAAACTGCAAGCAAGTCGAACCTGTGGCAGGTCCTGCTTTCCGCTGGCTCCTGATTGTCCTGTCGAAGTGGAAGGACATCCCGGTCCGGAGGTAATTGCATGGAAAAACTCAATGCCAAAGTTACCCTGCTCTGCTGCAGTTGCCTTCGGTGTAATTGAAAATTTAATATTTATTTCGCAGTTAGTAAATCAAAGTTTCAACGCAGTGGATAACACACTGCCATTACATATTCATCATACGCCCCGTGGGTCATAAAAAAAAAAGAAACGCAAAAAGAGCAGCAAAGAGTCAAGCACATGTGGAGAGTGGCGATAAATCAAGTCAACCTTTGCATGAGTTTCGCTTTCTTTCTCCGCATTTCTCCATAGAACTCTCGTGAGTCAGCGGAAAGTAATAAAGTTGAGTCTGAAACTCCGGGGGATGGGTTCCAGAGGGCCATTATCCCCCAATGTAACATGCTCATACATGGATTAGTGTTCAATAAAGTCAGGGGTCCTGTTCACACTTTGGACTTTTTTTAATAACCAGCTGTTGCTGCAAATACTCTATTGGGTTTGTTAGGTGCTCTAAAATACCCTAATTTAGACAAATATTTGTACAGCATGGTCACACCTTGAATTTTTAAGGAACACGACATAATATTCAGGGTATGGTCACATTAAGATATTATTAAATTTGATGCGTTCATTGTAACTTGCTCATACGTAAATTAGTGGACTATTCACTATTAAAACATATTTTTTAATAGCCAGCTGTTGCTGCACATACTCTATTTTATTCCCGGTTTTGAGGTGTAAACAAGCGGGCAAAGGAGCCGGCGAGTGGCAAATAAATATAAAAACTTCAGACCCGACGAATAATTCACCGAGCATTTTAGCTGCAAAATCATAAATAACAACATGTAAATAGCTTTTATCTAACAGCTCTCGTCACAGCGGAAGCGGCCAAAAAACCTCACGGAAAAGCGCTCGAAAAAGTTGCACAAAAGCCAACAAATATATGGGGAACGGGAAATGGAAAATGGGAATCCCCGGGGGTCAGAAAGAGTTCGAGTTCGAGTCCGACACTTCAACTTGCTGCCGCTGCAGCTCGCATCAATTAAACCTAAATTGTTGCAGTTGTTAACACGCAACAAAATTGTCTGCTGCACTGCAGCTAAAAAACTCTGGGAAAAAACGATCAGGACCAGCAGCAAAAAAGGAAAAGTGTCAACAAAAAAAATCGAACCCAGTGAATTGCATGTGGTGGTGATTAAAACCGAGAGTTACCCTAGATGACGATATAAAAATTAATATTTTATGTTAGAAGCCTAATCAATTACCTTTCGAAGTTGCCATTTCATCCGCTATCCTTTAATATTTTGCTGCATTTAACTTACATTAAACTTATAATCAAATAGAGGCTTAGCTACTATAAAAAATGTATTAAAAAAAAAATAAAACATTAAAAAGCTCTTTATCCCCAAAATCATAACCACCCATTGCCTCAACTACAGGGTGCAACAATAAAAAGAACTCCGAAATTGGTAAAACGTCAAGTGTAAAATGGCATAGAACTGCATAAAGCCGCAGCTGGAAAAGTGGGAAAAAGTGGTGGGGAAGGCGGAAAATGTTTGAGTGTACTTCTGCAATGGGATTTATTCTATGCTGTCCTCTTTTTTCGCTGCATCTCTCCGCAGGAGTGACCGAGTCCAGAGCAATTACGCCGCTTGAAATATTGACAATTACTTAAATTTATCTTTTCTAAACGCGCCGGATGCACCTTTTGCGTGGCTTGGGAACGGGGTGAATGGGAAAACGGCGGGGAAAACGTTTGTCAATCAAGCGGCAGACAGGAGGCTTCACGCGTGATATATTTGAAGTGGCCAGCACCACCACCAGACTGCACTCCAATCCAAAACAGCAGCAGCACCACCGAGAGAGCCAAAGCCCCATTCCACCACCTGATGCACTCGACTGTGTAATTTTTGCATATTCCAAGCGCCAAAATTCATGGCGTGGGGCATTCCACGTGGCTGCTCTCACCTGCGGATCGCCACGAATGAAAGAACGAGCAAATGGATGAATGAATGCCTGAATGCTGCATGAGTGTGCAGAGAAAGAAAAATTGTATGATTTATAAAGGCTTTTAGACAATGACACAAATATTTGGCGCCCAACGTGGGGCTGTCTAATTAGGCCACCATAACAATTTTAAGTAATCTTTTAATGCCTTAACACAAATATTTATCAGTTAAGCAGAATCTTTTCTTAATTGTAAGATTTATTAAAAGCTATTTCATACTAGCCATGTCACAAGTATTTGGCGCCCAACGTGGGGCTTTATAATTAGGCCACCATAACAATTTTAAGTAAACTTTTTTATGCTTTAGCACAAATATTTATCAATTTGGCAGCATCTTTTTTTTATTACCTCATAAGTGCATTGCTTAGTTATTGATTTTCTTTCGGTGTATTTAGGTGGTTCTCGGTGGTTGGGCGCCATTTCATTGCGGTGGCAACGGCGGCTGTGAAATGGCCTGGAAATGATTTAATGCGGAAAGTGCGGTCGGGCCAGAATTTAAAATTTATTCCCGACCGCCAGGTGAGCCCACTGAGAGGCGGAAAAGAGCAGAAATAAATCACGCATCTGGGGAATTGAAACTATTCGAAATCCAAAGTGCGTTATTTCTGGACATGGCAACTAATTAACTTTAAAGTTGCTTCTGCTGAATTTTCACCCAACTATTTTTGGCTTTTTGCTCGGCTTTTTGTTGTGTAATTAATCACTGTCTGCCCCGAGAGCAGCGTGCTAACAAATTAACACCAGGGGCGGGTTGGAAAAGGGGGTTTAGCAGGATGCAACAAGACACGGCAACATTGTAGCTGCGCAGCTAGCGGGTCTAGACTTCAAAAACTCATTTGGCCAGGAAAATTGCAAATTGCTAACTTTTTTTCTGGCATTTCGAAAATGCATTTCTCATTTCATTTTCATTCGAGCCGCGTGTGAGTTACAAAAAGTCATTTGCCGCGGCCAGCTCATTAGGGGAATCGCCCCAAAAACGCATCGGTTTTGACAGTCTATCTCCAAAAACAGCCAGGGAAAAGCAAAAGCCCAATGGGAGCAGGCAGCCAGCCAAAAGATTCTCGGGGACTACTTAAAATAGACATCAGGTTTCTTTGGCCCTGGAATACAGATATATATATGTGCGGTGGCTGAGGGGAATTCCAAGTGTGTGCTGGCCATTGTCCATTGAAGAGCTAAACCACAGGTTAGCCCCCCTTTTTTCGCCCTAATCGTAATCCCAGGACCATCAGCCGCATCATCGTTTTCATTGTGTGGGCATTTTTATGAGCGTTTTCAATGCCTCAATGCGAAAAAAGCACAATAAAATCAATGAGGTGTGTCTGCGTCTGACTGCAGCACCTCAGTTCCTCAGTTTCTCAGTTCTGCGGGACCACAGCCACATCCACATCCGCATCCACATCCACATCCATGGGGCTGGGCAAACAATCGGGCATCTGATGGATACACAGACACAACAGCTAAACAATCAAGCGCAGGTTCAGGAGTTGGTTCTGGAGTTTGGGTTTGGATCTGGAAAGAAGGTGGAGGTGGAGAAGGAGCCACCTACAGTGCAATCAACGACGGGGGCTGAACCACGATGAACCACCCACTCCATAAAGGGCAGCCTCCAACTGGGATACCCTATAATAAACAAGGGGTTGTAGTTCTTCAAATACTAAGAATAATATTCCAGCAATCTATACTTTTCTAATTTATAAATACCCTATTTAGGAATACATTTTAAATAGTAAATATTTAGATTCACATATTAGTAGGTTTGACTTATCATATTCTTACTTTTTTAATTTATTTCCAAGGGATTTTTTTTATTTTTCAATCTTTTTCTTTTACCCAATTTTTTGAATATATTTACAGGGCATCAATGGAGCATACTTTTTACTAGAACTCTCCCACAGTTGTTACCTATTCATAGGTTATTATTATTATCCTAGCACACTCAGCTACACACACTCATACATACTCACACACACCCACACAGACGCGGTCTAAGCTTGCGTAACACGTTATCCTTATTTCCCTGCCCGCTTTGTTGAGCACTTTGCGAGCCGAACAAAGAATGTGCTTTATTGGCACTTTTTGCACAATTGCCGTGCCGTCCCCTCTACTTTCATTTTCCCCCCTTTTGACCCCTCCACTCCCTCTCCCCTGAGCAGTAAATGAGCGTGGAAAAATCGGGGGAGGGGGCTACGGGATATAGGATATAGGGGAGCCGCTTGATAGGCCAACAAGGTAGTCACAAGGAGAGTTTGTACACAGGGAAATATATATCATTAAATATGAAGATCCCAATTCCAAAATATTTTAATAATAATGTTAACAATTTCTATTACAAATATTTAGATTATAAAAATCTTGGATATATATTTTAATTTCATGTTGTTTGAAAATGCTGTTGTTCCTTAGATTTATAATAATTATTTCTCTTAAAAATATTAAGATTATAAAAATCTAAGATTTTTATTTTATTAAAATTTCTGTTGTTCTTTAAACATATAATTTGAAAAGAATCTTAGTTTTACTTAAATATGAAAACTATATATATTTTACCTTAACTAAATTATAATTTAATTTTAAGTCTTAGAAAAATGTTTTTATAATTTTTGTTCAGTACACCTACAACTTCGCATCATCGCCTCCTTTTGTTGGCAACAGCCGGTTTTGATGTGTGCCACGCCCCCGCTCAAACTTCCCCCACCGCCCACATCCTTAGGACCTTAAAGAGATGAGGGGGGAGTGAAGTACAATGAGGAGAACGGAGAGCTGAGCAAAGGATAAACACATTCATGGTGTGCAATCGATTGGCATAATGCGAAGCATTTTATTAAGGTTATCAATCGGCTATGAATATAGGTATGTAGCATATACATTTTCCCGGAGGTGGCAGAGGTGTTTGTATTTGCGAGGAGCAAACAGCGACAGGATCTGCGGTGACGACGACAAAAGGACGACGTTGTCGCAAGTGACGCATAAAACGTTCCACGTTCGACGTCATGAATTATGCGGAAATTATTAGAGAGCATTTAAGCGGAATTATTAATGAGGGGGCGATGGCATAGAGGGGATATTTCCCTTTTCTAAAAGGTGTCATGTGCGTGACTTCTTAGAGGGATATTGATATGATATTATTACTTCCCTTGGGGGAAAGAGACTTTATGACTTTCCTACTTAGAAAGGTTTCAGTTTCAACAAATTTACCTTATTGAATTAAACTAAAGCGCATGGTGTCCCTGGAAACTCCGCATTTCTCTTCCTTTAAAATGGCTCTATTTCTGGTGCTTATGTAGTTTACAATGCCGAAAATCGACCAGAAATGTTTGCTGCCTTTTTACGAGGTATTTAGAGTGAATGGGAATATTGGATCATATAAAAAATAACCTCTAAAACTTATTTGTTAAGATACCTTAAATATAAATTTATAAAACTTTAAATTTATAAATATTTTCCACAAGTTTCATTATTATTATAATTTATTACCCAGGTTTTAAAATATTAAATTTCTTTAACAGTTCAATAAGACATTCTGGGAATATAAAATATAAAATATTTATTCTAATAGCCAAAAACCTGGGTATCTAAAATTCCTCTATTCAACCAGAGACCGCAACCATTTGTTTTACCTTTTCGCAACCGGAAAACCGAAAAACAAATTTCAGTTGGCCAACGCAATGAACAGCGTCATGTAGTCCAAAAAGGGGGCGTGGCCAGAGGTGGGTTTGTGGGAGAGGGCAGTGAAAAATACAATCAAATGCATTCAACCAGAAAAGCTGCTAGGAAAAATAAATACATATGTGTGTGTGTGGAAGCTTGGGGCAGCACACAATTGGATTAAAATTTACACGCTCCGACCAGGCGCAATTATCCCGGGAAAATCGGTGGGAAAAGCGGGGAAAAAGGGGTGACTTTTGGGTGACTGCGTTAATGTGCTTAACAATAAAATGCAGCGCATTAATTGATAACGAAGAGAGCATTCGATTCGATGCGATGCAAAGCGATGCGATTCGAGAACATGGTCGGTTCAATCAATTAAAAATGCTGCCAGGGTGGCCGCAACCTGAATTCGGTTAAGCATTTCGGCTAAGCAGCAGAGGAGGGGCGGAGATTCCCCCAGACCATTTCATGAGTTCCATAAATTGCAGTCAGCCAGCGACACTTGCCGCGAATTAAAAACACTTTTGCATATCATTTTGGATCGCCGCCAAATCGCCGGTCTCGCCGCCAAAAAGCCACGCAGAGAAATGCTCATTTAATTTGCCTTAATTTCGCTTTCGTTTTAGCCAAATGCAGCAGCGTCATTATCAATCCCTCAGCCCTCATCCGATCCATTAAATAGCCATAAAGCTGTGCCCTCTTTATATCTTATATGGGGAAATATTACGGAAAACTCATGTGGAAAGCGCAAAGGTCGCAGGTTCCTGGCAAACCGCAGTTTATGACATCCCATAAACAAGGTTTTCTTTGTGGATGCCTTAAGGTGAAATTTCATGAAATTTATGCTCAGCATATTGGCATAAACAACAATTTTCTCCGAGGCCTGTTTGAAATTTTTGATTGGATTGTAAAATATGGGAGAAAAGCCTTCATTAAACAAAGGTGAAATTGATGTGGCAGGAATCTTTACGATAGGAACATGATAAAATCAGGAAACATCTGTTTTGCATGGCCTGGTTTTTATTTTAATAAATCAGCAACCAGGTACATTCCTTCAAAATGTAAAAAAAAAATTTAAATTAAATGTTTTTACATATACATATATGTTAAAATTTAAAATATCGAAGCTTTAAATTATGTTAAGGTATGTAAAATATCCATATCAAAATGTAAAAAAATATATAAATTCAAATTAAATGCCTTAAATGATTACTTAATTTTGAAAATGCTCTTCATGTCAAAATTTCAAGTATGAAAGCTTTAATACTTAAATTATGTAACCATATCCCTTCGGCATTAAACCAATGCAGCAGGATTAAGTGAAACCGCGGCTTAGCGGTCGATTTAAGTTTGGGGGCAATTGGAAAACGGCTAATAGAACACCCGGCCAATAGATGATAGATGATAATAAATTATAATCATGGCGACATAATGCGAACAAATCTAGCCACGAGCGGGAGTCGTAAAAAGTGCTTAAACCGATCGAATTGGCCTCCGAATGGCGATTTGTGCCAGCGCCCGGAATTTTATTTATTTATTCGCATGCAAACAAATTGATTCGCCTGCCGCCGAAACTAAATCAAAGCCCAGGCGAACATAAAAGTCGGAACCCGATTTTGCCACCCAAGAAGGAAAATCCCACTTGCTGCACGCGATAAGTTGCAAAAAAAAGAGTTTGTACATCGTAAACAACAACAACCAGCGGAGGGCAACCCTTCTGGGAATTTTCCTCCTTCCGCTTGCAAAGGGGCGGGGAAAATTGCACGTAGTATTTCAGCATCAGGAAAGCGAGAGAAAAGCTCAGAACGGCTTATCCGGGGCAATGAAAATTTATACAAATTCGAAAAAAGTGACAACATTTTGCTTTTATTGGCCATTAAAACGACTTAGCGACTTGGCGGACTCCTCTGCCTCGCAAGGAGATCGCGTGTGATTTGTACCTTGTCCTTCCCCTTTCATCCTTTCCCACTTTGCATATGGGAACCGGGGAGTCCTTGCTGATGGGTGGCATGGTGATATGTGATGACCAGACATAAGCGCAGTTTACGATGCCAGAAATCGAAGGAATGGAACGGAATGGCTTTCGCAAATTGAAAGCCACACATGTGTTCGATTCTGATAAAATAGGGAAATCAATTCAATTTACGGCACAAGTAATGGCGAAATTGTAATGAGATTATTATTTGCAAGGAGGAAAAATTAATGCTTTCATATATTTAATTTTTTAAATTTAATTAGAAAAAAAGTTTAATTGTGAAATCATTTGTAAAGTTGTGTAAAAGTATGCAGTAATAAAATTGCCCTTACTGGCAAATTAATGAAAATTCCTTTGAGTTTAAATTATTATTTATTCTAAATTAATTAATATACATTTAAGGGTTATTTTTCTAATTTTTATGCTTTCGAAATAGCTTTTATTTTTTAATTAAGATATTGTGAAATATTTTGTAAAGGTGTCTAAAAGTATGCAGTAATAAAATTACCTTTCTTTGCAAATGAATGCAAATTCATATGAGTTTAAATCAAATTTTAAAAAAGGAGGATTAATTCTAAATTAATTTATATAAATTTAAAGGTTATTTTCCCAAATTAATGCTTTATTTTTCTGGATTTTTTTCTATACATAAAACACTTTCTTGAAAAATTTCAAAGCTTTAAAAAATGCCTTTAAATTTGGTGATTGTTTCCTGCTTTTCCCTTTATCTTCATCTCCATAACTAATATCGATGTCCTCCTCCATCTGCTTGCTCAGAACAATTTCTCCTGGCACATTAAGCAATTTTCGCCGTTTAAGACAATGGCATCCAAGGTGTTTTCCTGGCTGTTCTAAGCAGAAACAAATGAAGCAAGCTGCTGGGAAAATTGCTTATCGGCAGGAAAATGTTGCCGCAGCCGCCGAGCAAATTTATTGAGTGGAAAATGCTGCAAGAGAAAAGTGGAAAAGAAAGTGAAACTCAAACTGCGGCGTCGAATCCATTAACCTGATATTTACTTTTCCACACGCACACACACAAACTCAGCCGGAGTGAAAGTGTTTTCCCTCTGCCCCCTTCTCCCCCGCAGTTTTCCCTCTGCCTATTTCCTACTTCCTGTTGTTGTTTTTCTCGCTTGTTTTTCGGGGTCTCGGAGTGGGCGAAACACGATATTTTTACGTTTAGTTTGCAAAATTGAATAACACGTAAATGTGTTTAGCACCGAGAGGGAAAATCGACGGGGGAAAAGGCAGTAAATTAAGCCCACGCACACGCACCGAAACAGAGATTGTAGTTGAGGTAAATTACTTACATAACATTAGCACGAGGCCAGCGAAAGGACGAAGGACCTCAGGGAAAAGGAGCCTATGAAACGCAGCTGTTGGGACCTTTGGCCATTTTGCCTGCTTTATTACCTAGCATATAACTTTTTCAAGTATTTCAATTTGATGTCCTACTTTAGGATATTCAAGAAGGGTTTCTTAATAGTTTTACTAAAGTTTCCTAATAATAAAAATTTCTTAAGTATAGTAGAACTAAAAATATTAAAAAAAATATTATAACAATTTATCCCCAATGAATACAAAAATTCGAAATAGCTTTACCACTACCTTAACCTTTTTTTACCCTATTTATTCTCCTTTATTTATTATTTATGTTTATAAAATTCTGACAATTTTCCCTAAATTCTGTTACCTAAAATATTCAGCCAGCTTAATTTGTAAAGCATCCTTAACCCTTTAAAGCCACCCCACTGGCGAGCCGAACCCCCCAAAACAAATCAAATTAGGAAACCGTTGGAAATTTCGAAAAATATACAAAATAGGACAGCTTGCCAAATGGCAGGCCAAAAAAATTACCTTTGCCCAGAAATGTAACCCCGTTTTTTCTCTTTTTTCCCGTGTTTTTTCCCGTTGGAGCGGGAAAAAGCAATTAGACGCACTTTTTGATGGACACGCGTTCAATCATTCGGCCGGCTGTCAAGTCGATGGATGCAGCAACGTGCCGGGAATGGGAAAACGATGCTCGATTTTCGCCGGCAGGGAAAAAAGGAGTAAAACTCATTACGGCAAAAAAAGAAGAAAAGCGAAAAGGTAAGCGAAATGTGTCTATTTTTCAAGAACCAACGAAATAAGCACATAAATAACGACCAGAAAATGGGAAAGGGAGTACTTTCACATAAGGGTGGCTAATTGTATCGAATGGCTCATCTCATCAATAGTTCAAAGGCTTCGGCCATTAACCAAAGACAGCAGCTGAGACAGGTCGAGTTGTTGTACTTTTTATGGGCCAAAACTTTGCTCAAGTGCCTTCCGTTTGTCATAAAAAGTTCTGCCCCGACAGCATATGAATCACAGCAATTGGCAGCATTTAATAGCGAAACTTTCCCCATCGATGTGGCGACAAATGACAGAGATACTTTGTGTCATTCTAAATCGAAATCGAATGCTCACTCTCTACATCGAAAAAAAACCTGTGGTTGCTTCGACGGCCGCCTGGCGACTGAAAGCCATGGGAAGATTTTTGGCATCAGTCAAGAGAATTTATAACAGAGGGAAAACAGAATCTGTTAGCAGGACAGCATTTCCCCTTACGATATTGGGGCCAAAAACTACGTAAGAAGGCCTATTTGATCTTAATTTTACTGAATCATCAAGCTTTGTTTTTTTAGAACATCTATTAACTTTCCTATATATGTGCTTCAACTATAATTTCTATCCACTTTTTATAGCCTGGTGCCTTATGAGTTATTGCCTCTAAATCATTTATTTATTTACGACCAAAGCCCATTTAATGTTGTTAACCTTTGCCCTCTTTGGTTTCAGTTTTCCATTCGATATTAGATATTTATGCCGGCCAAAAACAACATTAACATTCGCTCGGTAATTGTATGAATCATTTTCGCTCCGCGTAAACATTTTCCACACATTTATGAGGCGCAATGTGCAAAATATAATAATAATAATAATATGTTTCGTTCGATATTAGCCGCAAATGATAAATAACCGCATAAATTGCCCCCAACTCTTTTTGGGGTACGTAGTATATACCATATAGCATACGTTTCGGCCATTGGGCCATTGTATTAATTTGTCATAAAATTATACAACCCTTACAGCCGCGGAGACGGCGGCTCATAAAAATGTTTTCGTTTTTTGCGCACCCAAAAAAATATATAAAAGTGTTTATCAATATGGGTTCAAGTTATTTGGGGATCCTTCAAAGTGGGTGAAATGCCACCTGAATTTGGAATTTAGTAGGAGATTTTTCTATCTATTATTTATTGATATAAACAACATTTTAAAGAAATGAAATATAATTTTAAAATTAAGGGATTCTTACATTTTGTTTGGAAAGTAAATATCAAGATTTAAAAATAGATTTCTAACTCCAAAAAAATGATTATTTATTTAACACGTTGCCCTAAAAATTCCATTATCAAAAACAGATTTATTATAAAAGATTAAAATTATTTATAGATATATAGTTATAATTTAAATAATTATCAACATTTAAAAAATGGATTTCTACATCCAACAAATTTTTATTTATTTTCCACACTTTCCTAAAAATTCCAAAAGCAAAAACAGATTTATTGTAAAAGATTAAAATTATTTAAGCCAATTCTTAGTTATAATTTAAATAATTATCAGCTTTTAAGAAAGGAATTTCCACATCCAAAAAAATTCCAAATACAAAAACAGATTAAAATTATTTAAACAAATTTTGTTTACATGGTTTTAACTTTCTAGAATTTCTTCAAACTTCTGAGAAATGTAATGGCTAAACTTAGAGGCCAGGCGGATGTTTTTAGAGCTACAAAGTTTCAGCTAACCCATATTCCGTATGCGAACTGCGAATTGCGATTCTCGCATTTGTCAGCAGCTAATTAAAAGCGAATTTCCAATGCATAACTTCCACGGCAGCGGATCTGCATGTGAAGCCATAAACCAGGGCTAATTTGGTTGCGGTTTGCCGTCGCATTTCCCCATTTCCACATCATTTTTTATGGCCAGAACACAACAAAGTTGTCTTAGAGAGGGGGTCTAAAGTTGCCTTAGAGATGGGGAATCGTAAAGTCAGATGACATTAATCCGCGCATAAAACTCTGCCAGCAATAAGATTCATTTGCCAACAATGTTGTGTCCTATTACCTTGATTCACTCACTCATTCACTCGCCTGTCAGCATGTCAAATTAGAATCAGGCGATTTGTCAAGTATCAAATATTATTCAATTATTATGGGAGGGAGTACGGAAAGAGCCCAGAAAAAACCAGGGACAATGGCATGCAAATAACTTTGTCAGGACAAACGCTCACTGGGGAGCAATTTGTTTCTGTGTCCCCAACAACTCAAAACACACCTATATTAAAAGAGAAAAATGAAAGCAACCCTGTGGCATGTTATAAAATTCAAAACCAGTCTGCAAAAGTAGTGGAGAGTGGAGAAAGGTATGAAATGGCAAACTCACTTGTTTATAACTCCAGCCGAGCAAATCTGACAACTCGGAGGGGGGTTGGTGGTTAAAAAAAAAGCCAAGAGGAGAAGGAGCTCTACTTTTGAAATTGGCGCAGCAGCGCAAATAAAGCAATTTGTATTCAAAATATGAAAGCAAAGGAAGCGACAAACTGACACAGTACTATGCATACTCCACCCCCGTTCTACATTTTCCATTCTTCGAATTTCCACATTTCCAACCCTCGCTAAATAATTTGTTCTTTAAAGAAAATTCCTGACTGCGACTGGCGCCAGTGCGAAAATTGCGTTTGATACGGATTGGCGATTGAGAGCGAGAAAATTCGGAAAAGTGCAGGCACTAAAACTTGATGGCTGCCAAATAACGCATACGCAGCGTTAGCCGAGGGCATAGAAAAAGAAAATGTCAAAAGGTAATTAATTCGGTCAATTGATTGATGATATAATTCATATTTCAGTTTTGCCAAATTAAAATAATATTCGTTTTGTTTTAATTTCTCATATTTAGCTCCAGAAATAAATGACGTTTTAAAAAGACTTTCAAGTGTGCCTAAAAGTATGCAATCATTTATTTTAAATGTGGAACTTGGAGGTATTTATTTTCTCTGATTACTTTTAGATTAATTTATTAGTGATTTCAAAGCACCTATGATTTCTCAAGCTCCATGCTTTCTACATACTTTCTCCATGTTTTCTACATACTTTGTCTACCCTTAAATTTATTTTAAATCTAAATTTATTTGAAATACACATATCTTTTTTCCTCAGTGCTTCGATGACAGCGGGGGTAAATTAACATAATTAAGCCAGTTGGCTGTGCTTGTTTTTGCGGCTCATTAGCAGGCAAATTAACGCCGCCATTGTCGTCCTGGAGTCGATGTCTTGTGCAGGTGCTGGAAAGTATGCTACAGTGCGCGCCATAAATTAGCGACTGTCTCCGCTTCGCCACCCCCTCTTTACTCGAGTATGTGTGCCTGTGTAATTACCGCACAATTTGCGGTGCATAATATATTTTGGTTGATTTGTGACTCAATTAGAGGTGCACAGTTTTGGGCTCTCAACAGGATTTCCACTGCAAAGCCTGGTGGCTTTCGGCTCTCAAGTGGCTTTGTTGGTCAGCCGTTGAACAGGACAATGCATCCTGCATCCCGTATCCTGTATGCAAGTGTATATGTACGTGGCCTGGGCTAATTAAAGCGGTTAGCCCAAAATGCCACATAATGAGGCGCACAAGTGCTGCCAAACACCGTTGAACATTGCCAGTCATTTGTCAACAGATGTGACACACACACACACACAGCCCCCTCTTTATCTTTTCGGCCCCCCGCCCCTGGGTTTTCGGTGAGAGGCTGTTGAAAGCATCTAATTTGCTGTGAAGTGGCTTAAAATTCGGCCTTGAATCGCCAGAGTGTGGGTTTCTGCCCATCCTCGGATGCAAATTTGGTCTCGGCTGTGTGCAGCTGGTGGTTAATAGTTGAGATTAAAGCAAGTCTTTAGGTAAAACTTAAGTGATGCAGGGTGCAATAGATATTAAAAGGTGTCTTTAAGTATTCAACAATTTTATAGGAATATAATAACAATATTTGTTGCATACTTTTGGACACCTTAATAAGACATCCTTATTTTGTAGCCTGGATAAATTATAATTAACTTGGAAAACACTAAAAGTATTTTAGTTAGTATACTATGGTAATCTACTTATAGTAATTTGATCATTACTTCCATTGAAATTAGAGCGAAATCAGGATTCTTTTTTATGGTAAAAATTAGATTTTCTTTACGTTTTTTTGCTGTAACTTTGCCAAAAATAGACCGAAATCAAAAAGGCATACCGTTTTGAATAGTTAACAATATAATAAATTGATGCCCGTCATTTTTTGGATAAATTAAAATAAATTAATATTTTTACAATTTTCAATTTTTTTATAAGGGGTACCATCACGATTTTTTGCGAAAAATGTCAAAAAATTAAAACTTCCATATTTAAATGCCAATCGATTGGAAATATCATTACGAGCTCAACGAGGTATGACAATCCATATTTGGACCATTATTTCCATTGTTTTGGCCAAAATACTTTTCTCTTTTTTGTGAAAAATATAATATATGCTTTAAAAATAGAATAATAGTCATCAAATAAAAATAATACAGATTCTCAATGAAAAACCATAATTATTATTAGCATAAAAGTGAACCCGTTTGCTTTCCCAAAAATCCCTGCAATAATTGTCTTCAAATGCCGCACACTCGCCCACATTCGTTGCCCAACCAATTGCAGCTTAACTCGAATGGTTTTTAGCCCCCTGAATTTCTCCTCTCCTGCAGAAAGTTTAAGCCAACTGACAAATGTGTCAAACGACATGTTCACATATGTTCCGCATCGATATTATCGACAGCAGCGGCAGCAGGCGAAAAAAAGGAGCCAAACTCGGGGAAAGTTTGGCCAAAAGTTTTGCTCCTGCTGCAACGTCACCTTTTCAATAAACTGGCCAGAGGACAGTGGACAGTGGACCGAGGACCTGGGAAAAAAGGACGAGGCATTAATCCCAAAACCGATGCCGGGATGCGCCGGCAGACAAAACGATTGGGCAACAGCTGCCGCCCTCGACCTTTGTCTTTGTGACCAGGGAGTAGCACCCTCCTCTATTTTCCTGGACACACAGGAGTTCCAGGAGCTGCTGGCAAAAACAAAAGCTGCAAAATGCCAATGGTCAGCAGAAATGCGCATAACTTTGAAAAGTTCACATGCTGGGCAGACAGGCGCAAGGACACATACCTTCCTTCGTTTCCAGCAAAAAGGATTGGAGGGGTGGACGAATGGAGGTGGTTGTCCTCCTGGTCATAGATAAACTTCGATGTGCCGTGCTAATGTTCGCACATTTGGGACCAGGAGACCAAAAGACCCGAAGGGACAGGGGAACTTGGCCAAGTTCAGTTACTCTTCGTGAGATCAGGCTAAATAGATTTTTGAAAGGGTTATTTTGGGTCTCACTAGAATAGATGGCAAAATAATTATAATTAGGTGGAGACTAATCTATTAAACTTTGAGGTATGTTCAGAACATTTATTTAATATTATAACTGGTAATAGTGTTATACAAGTTTTTAAATAAATAAATTTAAATACATTTTCAAAAACTTTTTTATTTTTGTAATCCTTTAAAATATTTTGGTTTTTATAAATATATTTTTACATACACTTTTAAAAGCCTATTGATCTTTGTAAATTATTATAAAAAATCTCTGAAAATATAAACCTCATTTATATATTTTCCCAAAGTCTATTGGTATTTCTATTCTACCATGTAAATATTAATAACAATTGTTTTCTCTATTTTTAATAACTTTATTATTTTTAAAGTGTTTCAAAATATTCTTACTTCTTAAAATATATTTAATTTTACATTTCTTGGAAAATATGTAAATTATCAAAATGAAAGTATCTGTAAAATAATTTTAAATTCCTACTTTCTTTACAAAAAATATTCTTAAAGTTAACCGCATTTATATGAACCCTTTCTTATATATATTACTGCTTTTTTGAACTGCAATTCCCTCAAGTAGAAGAGTATTAAGCTGATCACTTAGTTAACCCCCCGTGCAGGTTAACCCGCCATCGCCTGCCTTATGAATTGCAGCTTAAATTGGAGCCAGTTGCCAGGGCCAGCTGCTTATCGGCCAAAAGCCGCAAAGGGGAAACGGAATTACCTGCTTACAGCAATATTAAAAGCCAGACAAGGTTCTTCCGTCACCTCATCGCCACCCCCCACCCCCCAAACCCCAACCATCCAACACCCAACCCAGTCCCTTTCAATTTTCCCTATCTGCGGCAACATTTTCTTGGCAAACTTTTTAATGTTGGCCACTAAAACGACGCATTAAATTATTATCTGCGAGATTATGAAATTTTTAACAGCAGGTAATAATCGTAGAGAATTTGTTAAGCAGACACCGCCGACCGGGGAAATACGGAGGATGGGCCAAATGAAAGACAAACATTTTCCTACCCCCCGGAAAATGCTCGGCTGCTTGGCTGAGCAACTTGAAACGGCATAAATGAAAACGGCGTCGAGGCTTGAATGCTGCAACCGTAGCAATTCCCCCAGTTCAAGGATTCCCCATCCCTTTGCAAAACCATTTCCAAAACTCCTGGGTAACTGAGGTAATTCAAAAGTTTCTGCCAAGGCGGCCCACATTAAGTGCCACTCCCCCCAGCCAGTTTTCCAGCTTTTCCGCCCCCCAATGGATGGCAAATGACAGCGAGAAGTATTCACTTCAGACGCCAGCAATTAACTCTCTTTCTGGGGCGAAATGGATGGGGATTTTACCAGGCTTTCCCCTCAGAAATTCCATTCCCATGCACTAAAAAAAAGAGTGCAAGATACATTTGGCGACATTTCCTTTGCGGCAATTGGCAAATTGCTTTTGCCTACGTGTGCAATTGTTTTTTGCAGCAGCTTTTTTTCTGGCTCTTCGGCCCTCAATTACAACATACACCTCCCTGGAAATCTAACCGCCCGACATTTCTTATCACGTGTCATTGGGCAAGGACCCGATGGAGCGGGAAAAAATGGTCTGAAAATATGGGATTCACCTTAAAATACCCTATTATAAAAGAGGATTTAAAATGGAAAAATGAATAAATATTTATACAATTCATTTATACATTTATTTATAAAAAGTTAATTTACTTTAGTTATTATAAAGGAATAATAGTTATTTTAAAATGTTTCACAATTTTAAATATTTATACAGTTTTTCTATACATTTATTTGTTAAAAAGTTAATTTAATTTTCTTATTATTCCTTTAAAAAGTTCTTTAAAAATTGTTCACAATTTTAAACATTTATACAGTTCATCTATACATTTATTTATAAAAAATGAATTTAATTTAGTTATTATTCCTTTAAAAAGTTCTTTAAAATTTGTTTTTTTTTAATTTAGTAAACCGTTTTAAATTTCCAAAAAATTGTTTTTCATTGCTAACTTAATATTTGCCTTCTAAGTCTTGAACTTTTTAAATTGGTATTAAATTTAAATTTAAATCAAATTTCAATGATAAAATTTTAGCTTTTATTTTTATTTTTCTAATTCTTAAAAAATAAGTTAATGCCGAAACGACGACTGCTACCCTGTAAGCTTTCCCCACAATAAAACGCTGACATGTTGCAGAGGCCACAGTTGAGTTTCGTCCGATTTCGATTTCTCGTCCGAGTCCCAGTAATTTGCACCGTACAACGCGGCCTGCCACGCCCCCAAGTGAAAAGCCCCGCCCCCTGGAAAATACCACAAATGAACGCTTGTCCGGCAGGAATCGGAATCGGCATCGGACTCGGAATCCAGGGGATATATACAGCAGGGACTGGGTATATGGGGTATATGGTGTGCGGATGCAACATTGACATGAAGTTAATGGATGTTTTATGACCGACTAACTTCGCCAACGATAAATCGGTTTTCCATGAGCCAGTAAATTGCGATTTGATTGTTTCTGTTGGACATGCAAACAATTTCTACTTTTTGCCTTGACTTGTGCCTCTCACTCTCACTGAAACGAATTTTTGGGGAAACTTTGATTAAAGGTTCTTCAGGGGAAAAACCTCTGGCAAAGATCAATGTGCCATGGTGTTCCCTCAGTAGACAGTCAAGAAAAAAATCCATACATAAAATAAATCAAAGCCTGAAATTTATGAAAATTTATGCAAGATTTGCATTGTCCGGCATTGGTCACCCCCAAAATAATATTGGTCCACCCTAGGCCGCCGCTCATCCCTCATTTTGGCTCACCTTTTGTTGTAATACACACATCAAGTGGCAGGCGAATTTATGCAACATTTGGCTTTTGTTGTTTATTTTTTTATGTCGGGGGGGATGGACATGCCGAAGAAAAGAAATTCCAATGATAATGTCTGAATGGCTGACATTTTCCTTTTCATAGGTAAATTTTGGCCCTGATTTATTGGCCAGTCGCAGAATGAAATGTTTATCCCTCGTCCTTCTTGGGTAATCGCCATTTCAGCATCAATTTATTTGCTATTAATCCTTCACCTCTTTATCGCCAGGAGAAAAGTCCTAAGTAGTCCCCAGTGCCTTGTTCTATTTGCTCTGTCCAGGCAATTAGATGTTTGTTTCCCTTTTCGGAGGTGAATTGAGCTCACGGCTATTGGCCATCGATTGGAAGTCCTTTATTTGGGGAATCCGAATCCCCCGTCCCCTTCGGAACGCCCACAATCGAAACGTGTTCGCCATGGTTAGTTGCATGTTAGCAGAGGAAAATGGAAGTGGGTGGTTAGAAGTCGACTTTTCCTTTAATCTGGCTGCTTGTTTGACAAGCTCTTAACACTAATTGAAGACACAATCGAAGCACACTCCACAGTCCTTCGCCTCTTTTTGCCCCTTAACTCTTTTGTCTTTCAGCAGCCAAAAATCCGGCTCAAAGGCGCGTGATTTATGCCGCTTTGCTTTGAGTTGAGATCACAGAAAAAATAAGTATCTACTCTGCGTGCTTTTCTATAAATCAGTTCAATATGCTGGAATCGAGTCAAGTGCGTCTCAAAAAACAGACGGTAAACATAAAGTTTAAGTTATATATTGTAAGTAAATGAAATCTTTAAATTGACAAGCATTTTTGAAAACTTTTCCCTACCTTTGTTTGGGTTTTTTAAAGGTAAAACTTTCTGGCTGCCTCGCATATAAATTGCCTTGTGAACTTTATGAACTCACGCGGGATTAACTTGTACCTTTGATTGAATTTCCTGCAAAGTTTCCACCGCAGTGGCAAAAAGCACCGCACGTCTCAATCCAATAAAAAGCATTTCCAAGTCACGGCAGCCAGCCGAATATTTTTGTGCCGCCCAAGGAATCGCGCTGCGATTCTGTGTCTGCGAGTCGGTGAGTCGCAGAGTCTGTGGAACAGATGCCAGACACCAGGACCAGTCCAAAAGTCTCAAAGGATCTGGCCAAAATGGTACGGGGAGTGGGGCATCTCAATCTGGGCAACGGGAATTAGTCGTTTCCGTTCAAGTGGCCCCGGCTAACAATTCCAAAATTTATGCCACCCAAAAGGAGACTGAGGCTGATTCTTGATTGTGCAATTGGGAGTGCAGAAAGAAGTACACTGAGATAAAAAATGGGAGAAAGATAATATTACAGCTAAATGATTATAAGATTGTGGAGAGAGAATGTTTATCTTTCGAACGAAACCTATTAATTTTCATATATTTAAATAGATTTAAACTATTAAAATCATTTGTTAAATTAAAAAAATAGTTATATTAAGTATTGAATTTTGTAATATTTCTTATGAAAGATACATCTTATTTTTTATTTTATTTCTATGTTGTAACATTTTTTTTTAAAAAGTATGACTGATTCATTCTTAAATGTATTTTTATTTAATTTAAAAGAATAGTGGGTATTATCTGAATAATAATTATAGATAAATAAAATAAATAAATAAAATAAAATAAAACTTTAACAAACATTTAAGGTTTAGTAAGCCAAATAAATTATTAAATATATTGTCATAAAAATTAATTTATAATTTCTATTATTATTTTTTCTCAGTGCAAGTTCCACCTTTTCTTTTGGTAGCTTAAGTGGCTGTGCGTCTAACAATTGGTCGGGGACTTATTTCAATTAAGGCGCATTACGATCTTGGCTCTTTGGCTCTTTGCCTTTGGGCCTGGTCCACCGATTGGCCTTCGAAGCCCGGCGAATGGGGAGTGGAAAGTTTTTCTGGTCTTCTGGCCAGGAATTCCATTAAAAAGTTTACGTTTAGGTGAGTTCGGTTTTTCGGTTTTCGGTTCTCAGCTCGGCGGGGATATCAAATAGTTTTCGCCCGCGCGGCGAAAAGTAATTAAAATTCAAATAGCAGACAAACATTTACATTAGCGATTGTTGGTTGGATTCTGGGAGAGATTCGGGGGGGAATGGGAAAGAAAGGGGGATATTTATAAGGACTGGGGGTAATATGTATCTCGCTTTTGTTGATGGCTCTTTGTTTTGGCCTGGCGCCAGTCTGCGGCTCAAAGTCTACAAGTATTTATTCCCCGAGTAAGGTAAAAATCGAGTGTGTGTGGCTGAGTGGATGACTGATGGCTCTTGGCTTTCGGCTTTTGGCTTTTGGCGGCTGCTGTCGACACACCCACCCGAAAGAACCACCACCCACCGCACATGTGAGATTATTAATATTGTATTTAATATCTGAGCAGCAGGGACGATTTCTGTGTCCTTTGTCTGCGAAGCCAAATGAAGAGTCTGCAGCTGTATGTGAATTTGTATCTGTGTCTCTGCTTTTTTGCAGTGGAGTGAGTATCTGCGAGTGCGTGTGCTCAGGTTTGAGGACTACGTGGCCGCAGGAAACAGAAGGAATCTGAAAGGATTTTCACTCATGTCGCGACTTTATTAAGGGGCAAATGTTAAAAGAGTGTTTGTGTAAAAGGTTTCCAGCACCTTTAAGCTAAAGAAGATATCTTAGTTTACTGTTAAGATATAGGATATATTTGACAAGGTTTAATTTACTTTAAATTGGGTAAAATGGGAATTTAATTTACTGTTCCTAATAAATGTATGTACAATGTACATTGTACATATATGATAAAATTACAAAATGGCTTTTTTAATAAATATACCTAAATACAAAAACAAAATAATATGATAAATTTATAGTTGGTAATATTAAGAAATACATAATTTTATTTAAATACTCCTTAGATGCGATTCTGATATTTTTTTTAAATATTTATTGAAGGGATTTAAAATATTTTTAAGCTCTCTTCCACTTAACTGCATTTATTCGATCGTTCATCAACTTTCAATCAGCGTTTAGGTTCCTCCCCCCTTGACCACTTTGGTTTATGGACACCTCCTGCCCCGTAAATCACACAAAGGCGGTGATCACGCCCACTTCTGCCCTATAACATCCGTACTGCCCGTGGTCAGTGTGCGTATTTCATTTCGCGGAAATTCAATATCAAAGCCAACCGCCCACTAAGCTGCAAAGTTCACCCAGATGAATGGCCACCAGTTCGCAGAACAGCATGCCATGTCCTCATCCTGAATTTGGGTCCTGCTTTCGGTGGCTCCTCGTTTTTATCCTTTTGTCCATTTCCTGCATATCCTGAATGTCCTGCACCTCGTATGCAGAGCACGCTTACGATAACGTAAAGTGGAAGTGGTTCGTTGGTTCGTTGGTACGGTTCGTTCCAAAAGCGCCCGGAATAAAAAGGAGCACACAGCATGGACATAATTAATTTGAATCCTTTTTTCCTGCTGCTTTTTGCGGTTTGGCGTGTCCCTCTGTTTTGCTTTGCATTTTTTCGCTTTACTTTTGCGTGCAACCAAAAATTAATCAAGTGCTAGTTACGCGAAGCGCGCAGTTTTTAATTAAAGCAGCATCAAAGCGAACTTTTTCTGCAGTAAATACACAAATACCCATATAGGAAAATAATAATATTTTTTATGGATCCCTTTTCGCTTTGCCCAGTGTTTTTGCTAAAGCTTTAAGACACCGCCAACACTTCGTGAAAAGGTGTTTTTGCGGAAAACGCCAGAGGCGAGGAGCGACTGCAAAATCATAATACAAACCAATTTCATGCTGAATTAAACAGGAGTCGGGGATCCTGGCAAACAATAGTTGAAGTATCCTGTCAACAGGCGGCGGCTAGCAATTACAACAACAACAACAACAACGGCGCAATTCGCACAAAGGCAGCACGTGCATTTTGCGCTTTTTAACAAGGGGAATGCCACACACTTGGCCTTGGGCGAAATGAACAGCCACCACAAGGAGCCCCATTCTCAAGGCTTAATTTACAGGGTAGCAAAAGTTGCTGGGGACAGGGAAAAAGTCTATATATAGTGTAGTTTTAAAGGGGAAAAATATATATCTTACAAGAATTGGTAAAATCACTTATTATGCCGCCTAAAAGTATGCAGGAATATTTATATAGAAAGTCAAGTATTTTACAGACACTTTCATAAGTGTTTTTAAACTTAACTATATATATTCCACTCAAAAAGTGGTCTAAATATATTTTTTTCAGTTAAGGGCTTTAAAATCCGTTCTTCTTTAATTAATAACATTTTATTAAGCCGTCTAAAAGTATGCAGGTTTATTTAATTGGAAATTCTCATTTTTTATAGCATCCTTTTAGTCACTTTTATAAGTGTTTTTAAACTTTCTTAGAAATATTCCACCGAAAAATATGGAGGTCTACAACAATTTTCTTAAATTAAGGGCTTTAAAATTCGTTCTTATTTTTATAATAACTTTTTTTAAGAGGTATTCGAATATCTTTAAAAAATTTCTTGAGTTGTAAAAACTTTAGCGGTGCCGGGATTATCACACGTAGAGCTGTCCAAGCCAGTTGGGCCTGGGGATAAGTCCGGCTCCCTTTTCTTTTTCCTAATCTGATCCCTCTCCCCCTCTCCTTTCCTGTAGAGAATTGCACCTCGGGCACACCTCCAGACCTTTTTCGATCTGTTCGGATGCGAATAATGCGGCTGGGGCGACGTGTCTCGCATAATTTGCAGCAAAGTGCACAACAATGGCAGAGCCCTCTGTCAGAAGCATTAGCATTCCACTGGGGTGGTAAATCCATGGATGTGGGGTTTACTTTTCCAACGGGTGGACCGTGTGACGCGTGAAATATTAGAAATTAAAAAACACATGACAAGCAATGTTGGCACTTTGATTTGTCTGCCAGCCGCAGACAATGTTTTCTGCCCCCATCCGCAGTTTTAATAATAATTTCGCAGGAGGTACAAGTAAATTCTGGATGGGATGGCAATTACTATGGGGGGATGGGGAATGAATGTCTGCAGGCCAGGCCAATAAATTAGGAAACACCTGTTTTTAGCCGGCCAAAGGCAAAAGTGGCGACAGATGTCTGGCGAGGGGGAATCGAAACTGTGTTTTCCTGGCCGTAATGAAAATATTATTCCGACTACATAATTTGTGGGACCCCCAAACACGCACACCCCTCCTCCCTGTACCCTTAACCCCACTATGGGCTTTGGGGGTTTGTACGTAATTTATGTTACTTTTTTCTGCCGCTACTTGGCCGCATTTCGCGGTTTTTTATTGCTACGTGCGGAGAGAGAGACAGAGAAAAAGATACAGTGAAATGCACTTAAAAATAATATACTACAAAACATAAGAAATTACTGTTACTTTAAAATCACCCATTAAGGTGTCTAAAAGTATGCAACACTATTTTTTGCAATCATCCCTTTTTATAGCATACTTTTAGGCAACTTTATAGGAGATTTCAATTTCTTTGAAGGGAAATATGTTTTATTGATCCCTTTTCTTAGTAATTAAGTTAATAAATCCCATATTAAATTTATTTACTATTTCTTTCTCTGTAAAAAGAAAGAGAGGGTGATGGGATGAGCCAAAAGGATGGGGAACCAGGAGCAGACCACGCCATAATGTCGTCATGACAGACGCGGCCATAAAAGATAATTATGATTCCGGTAATAGGTTTTATTTTTCGCATGTACCTCTTTTGTTCATGGGCACAGCTCCCAGTTCAAAGTTGCCCCCCTAGCCACATTCCCCACTGCAAAACCATTGCCAAAATCCTTCGCTGTTGTTGCTTTAGTCGGTTGGTCCTGGCACAAAGGTCGACCTCGGTGGTTCCCCGTCTCCGGACGGACGACTTTGCTGTGTCTACATTTACTTTTCGGGTGACCAACGTGGCATAGAAATTATGCGCATTATCCGCGTCGCGCTCCAGCGCCTCGCTAAAAAATTATATCCGCGGAATTATGCGAGCCACGGTGGAAAATAAACGCAGTTATGTGTAGTGGGAGGCGTTGGAGGGATAAGGGATCATTTTTACACACTCCTTTAATGCTTAACAACCTAAATAAAAGTCGTGAGCATGCAGGATAAGCTAATAAGGATTATTTCCTTATATAGCAATCGATTCCTAGCTAATTTTAATTTAAACATCAAACATAAACAACTGACTAAAGTTAGCCTAAAATCGAATGATTTAAATTCTGCTTATAAATTGATTTATTTATTACTAAGAAATGGGATGTATAAAAAATATTTTCTTTCAATTAGATAAGATTTAAATCATATATAAAGTATGCTTTGATAAAAAGGAATTTCGAATATTGAAATGAATTATACGTTCTCCATGATTGAAAAAATAGTGTTGTATACTTTTAGACACCTTTTTTTCATAAGTTTAAAATTAAATTACAAATTTAAATTAGATTTAAGCTTAGGCTAATCATGAATTTCTGGAAAATATTGTAACTGACTTAAGTCAGCTTAAAATCTAATGATTTAAATACTGATTCTTTTATTTACAAATCTTTTTTTAAGGTTTTCTCACCAATCGTTCATAAATTAATTGCTTAAAAGAGGAAAAATATTAAAATTGAGCTAATAAAAATGACATCATTGATTTTATTTTTAATCCCTAAAATAAAGTGATATATTTAAAGTTTTCCAATAGCAAGCCATTGATAAATAGTCAACCCAGCTTAAGCTTAAGATGACTTACAGTGCCAATTAGCAGCCCATCAAGGGGTAGAATTTTCCGGAGTTGGGGGAAACTGTGAGTAGGAAATGAATGCCGTGTTTGCTATTCTAATGAACTTGTCACGCTTATGAAGATTAATGCCACCTTGGCGCAGTTTGAAGTTTCGCAGCTTGAAGTTGCCACCGAAAATGCCAGCAGTTTCAGCTCCGAGTTCCAAGTTCCATCCTAACAAAGAGTAATTGTCCCAACATGATAATTGCTTTAATGACGAATGCAAAACGAAGCGGGGCTTCCGAATTTGATTAATGTGCCACCCGGCAATTGACCCAGTTTTCAATTAGAAATCCGTGACAGTGACAGGTTTCAAGTTGGCTTGTCCAAAAAATCATCATCCCGATCCCGACTCCCTGGGATTTTCACCCATGCTGAGTTCAAACAAGGAAGCGCTGAGGGAAATAGGGAAATGTTGATGTCTAATGGAAAACGTGTGCGGGCATAAAAATGGCCTCTAAGAAAATGCATAAAAATGTGTGTGCGAGTGTGTGCGAATCTCGAATCTCGAATCGCCAAGGAAGGACATGCAAGGACAAACGGAAGTCGCACACACACACATGCTCTCGCTTATCGGGGCAAAGTAACTTTTTCCCAGCAAAATGCCAAAGTCCATAAAATATTTTTACACCACAGATACTCCTTCGGTCTTCCAAGCGAAGTAGGAATAGAGAGTTTTGCGAATGGGGTCGAAGGGGCAGGGGGCATAAGGCATACCTACACGTAAAAGGATATCAAAAGGACCAAGGACTTTGGCCAAATTGTTTACACAAGTCATAAGCATTTTTTAGCGAGCCATCGCTGTCTGTTTGCCAGTGTATAAAAGCCCTGCCGGCATTTGCATAAACCTTTCCTCTCTGTTTGCCCAGCCCATTATCATCCTCCACCAATCCTCCATAACCGAATTCACCACTCGAGTCCCTCGAAAACTTTTGACAACTGCAATAATCATAACTGCAACCGCTCGACATTGATTTCGATTTTCGTAGAAGATTGGCGGGCGGCATTGCTCGACCGTTGGGCGCCATTAATGGAGCATTGTTTCACAAGTCGTTCGAAGGACCAAGTGTTTGAGTTTCCGCTTGATTTGAGCTCAGTCAAATAAAACAGGGCCAAAGTTTTTAGCGTTTTGAGTTTTATGCCCGCAATGCTTTATCACTGGGTCACCCAACGGGGTCACCAATTGTAATTGATATGCCCTTCGAAGGTGGAACACCCCCTACGCAGAAAAAAAATTTGACAAAAGATCAGATTGATATGTGCTGGTCCATTTTATATTTTTTAAAGATCAAGTTATTCATGTCATTTTGATATGAATAATGCTTATGTTTACATTATTTAACATTATTTGTTTAAAAAATACTAAATTTGGTATTTCATATCATATGATAAAATATCAAGTTGATATTATTAAATCATAAATTTGACATAAATCATATCGGCTTATTATTAATATGAAATAAGGTAGAATTGATATTATTTCATATTTTTTTTTCTGTGTATGCACATTATCTTTTGTGTGATTAGGTGGCTAAATAGTGAGTAAGGGATGATTTGAGGCCCACTGATTTTCCAAGAACTTCACTCGACTGAAGTAAATAGGTTTTGTGTTCCTGGCATTTTAGGTTAAACGATATTTTGTACCGTGACATGTTTGCCCGTCGCTGTAGTCGCTGATTTTGATCCATCCTCGAATGATTGATGACACTTAATTGATGAACATCCCACCGCCTTCTTTCTTTGCTTTTTTCGGGGGCAACGGCAATGCTTCGAGTAAATATTTGCCATGTCTGGCTTAAAGTGGCCCAAAAGCAGCTTAAAGGCCCGTCCAGCTGTTGACAGGCGGACCCGTAAAGCCAACCCGGTATCGGTATCCACAGGATCCCGAAAGTCGTCTACGGTCACGGACATAAACTCGGTTTGGCCCGCTGGACATTGGACATGGGACATTTTCCAGGTCACAGGTGCTTTTGTTGTCGGCATTAGATTTGCCTTTTCGTACACACGCACACACAAATCTCTGGTGCAGTCTTTTTGTTCGGCTGCCCCCTGTCCATTTGGCTGTAAAATTTATTTCATTTGTCCAGCCATCCGACCCCGCAGAAGGCATGACGCTGACAGTTTTATGGCAAAGTTAAGCCGATATCAACGGCAGGACATATGACCCGAAACCCCCACGCAGCACCACCCATAAAAGTGTAAAATTTAAAGCCTTTTTCGCCCTACCTTGGCACACACAACAACAAGTGGGCTCGCCCCCAAACAGAACAGAACAGAACGGTATTTAGGTTTTCCACATAAACCCTTTCAATGGATTCACTCATGGCGGAAGCCAGATAGCAATTGTTCAGCAATGCGAGCATTAACCCGTAAGAATTGCACGGTCGAGTGCTCCGACTGCCAGATATCCGATTGCTATTTGCATTATGGCACTCTTTAAGATCGGAAATAATTAGGTGATTTCGAAACTCTACATATTCGATTCGAAAATATGATATTTTCTGAGGGTTTTTTTGCTATAACTGGGACAAAAATGGTCCAAAATGAAAAAGGCATAACGTTTTGAACAGCCAAGAATATAATAAATGGATCCCTTTCACTTTCTGGATGATTTAGAAAATTTAATATTTTGTCCAATTTTTACATTTTTGATAAGGGGTACCATCACCATTTTTTGCAAAAAATGGACAAAAATTAGAATGTCAAGGTTTTAATGCCAATCGATTGGGAATTTAATTACGAGCTCAACGAGGTATGATACTCCATATTCGGACAAATATTACCTTTGTTTCTCCCAAAATACTGTTTTTTTTTGCTAAAAATGAGATAAATATTTTCAAAGTCCAAATTAAAAATGTTCTTATTTAAATAAATCAAATTATAGATTTATTATTTTACATAGTAGTAATATATAATTTATATATTTTCTTTACCAAGGATATATATAAGTACGTTCCAAATGCATATTTACATTACGAAGACTATTAAAAAAATACGTACAAAATTTGGAAAGCAACTAGAATTTTGTGTACCATTTTCCCGGCTAAACGATGGCCTCCAAAGATCCTGGTCCTACAGGTAAATGGGTTCGTTTTCGCAAAAGTCCCGAAACCATTGGAACTTGTTTAGCCTGGCGTGGATGCAGCGTCCCAGGACAAACAGGGGAATGGGCATGTAGTCGCCCTTCACCTGACCTCTGTTCAGGTCGGTGGTCAGCTTGACGTCGATCATGATGGTGGCATGGAGCAGATAGAGCATTCCGCAGGCCAGCGAGGAGACGGACTGGCCGCGCAGGAAGTGGAAGAACGGATGCACCGGCTGATCCTCCACGAACTCGCCCTGATTCGGGGGTTCATTATTATTACTGAGCGTGATGAACATGTGGAACTGCCGCTCCGCATCCCACATCGTGGTCAGGGATATCAGGGTAAAGGCAACCGCCGCCGCCGAGGTTTTCCAGATCTCCGTGCAAACGGTGGGCGTGTGACCCGTGCAAATATTGACGCTCTGAAACAAGGTCAGCACCATGAAAACGTAGAAGGTCACCAGGTAAAAGTAGTGGAAGGCCTGCACGTCCCAGCTGAACGAGTCCAGTTGGATGGTCATGAAGCCCGAGATGTGATAGCCCATGCAGAACATGTTGAAGACCGTTTCCAGGGTGTAGAACACGAAGAGCACGGGTCGCAGCGCCTCGGGCTGGTAGTTCCCGACCACACTATCCGCACGCGTTAGGACACCGGTCCCGTGGACCCAAGTAAAAAGGGATCCTCCTCCAGACATTACGAAGTAAAACAAACGAAAAATTCACTAATGTGTCAATATAGCATGACATTTAACAAAAAGTTTAATATTTGTAATGTTTTTTTCAGGGACCGTAAATTTGTTATTTTTTACTTTTATTTTAAAAAGACTACTGTGATATTTTGTTTTATACGTCAAAAATAACACTCTTTTTACCCTTGTCCACAAAGTATATGCATGTCAAAAAATCTGGAAAGCAAATTAACTGTTATTTGTCCATGTCTATACAGTGCATAAAAACCAGTAAAATTGTTGATGAAAACTTGAACAAATCTCAGTAGGCCTTTTAAAATAAAAGTCTCAAATAACAGTTATTTACGGTCCCTGGTTTTTTTGAATAGAAAAAAAAGAAATGAATAAATTACATTTCCTTATAAAGGTTACGTTATTCTACATATCCTGTGAGTATTCAACTAATCATTATATTTTTTATCAGTTATCTTAAATTGTAAAATACTTCAGCATAGAAACAGATAAATTCCAATTTATCACACTTTATTTAAGCTTTATTATTAAAATTCTATTATAAATTTTTTACGATATTTCATATTATATATTTAAATGAAAAAAAAAAAAAATAATTATTTTTCCATATAAAGATTATTATTAGATTATAATATTCAACTAATCTTAATCCTTTTTATCTGTTATCTTAAATGGCAAAAGTCTTTATTACAGAAAAAGAAAAATTTCAATTTATCACTCTTTATTTAAGCTTTATTATTAGAATCCTATTTTTAAATCTTTTACAAATAGTCTTATAAAAAATTTAAAAATAAGACTTTACTATATATAGCTTAGTAAATAATAATATTATTAATCTTTTCTGATTTTTCAATCCTAAATCTCAATGGTGTCGTTCTCGCAGAACTCCTGGAACCACGCGTACCTATTTAGCCTGCCATGGACAGCCCGACCCAGGACGAAAAGGGGGATGGGGGCGTGTTTGCTGCGGTCGTTGAACCGCGAGGTCAACTTGACGTCGATCATGATGGCCGCATGCAGCATGTAGATCAGTCCGCAGCACAGCGAGGAGATGGACTGACCCCTCATGAAGAGGAAGATCGGGTGGTTGGGAGGGTCCTCATTGTACACGCCGTGTTTCGAGTAGCGCTCTCGATCGATGGCCCCCACAAACAAGTGGAACTGGCGCTCCGCATTCCACAGGGTGGTCAGGGATATCAGGATGAAGGCCACTGCGGCCGCCGTGGCCTTGTAGATCTCCACCAGGACATTGGGCGTGTGGCCCGTGCAAATCGCCACGCTCTGGAAGGAAGTCAGCACCAGGAATAAGAAGAAGGTCAGCAGATACAAGTCGTGGATCCGACCACCCAGGCCAAAGGACTCCAGATTCACGGTCTGGAAGCCCGAGATGTGATAGGCCAGGCAGGTTATGTTGCACGCCGTTTCCAGGGTGTAGAACAGGAACAGAACAGGACGCAGGGCTCCGGGCAGGTAGAACAGGAAGTCGGTGCTCTGCGAGGACAATGGACGGCCCTGATACGACTGTCTATCGTTCATAACGATTGGGGACCTGAATTTTTGTACTGTGTACTGTTTGTGAAACGAGGTATTTTTTAAATAATTGTACTATTTTCAAAAGTCTACTGAGATATCTATTTATTTTAAAATTGTAATAAAAAAAACATAAATAAAAACAAGATCATTTGGAACACCAAAAATTGTATTTACTGTTGTCTACAAAATCAATCAGTAATCAAAGTAAAAGCTGGTAATAAAATGTTTTAGGGCCAATACCATATACATATAAGCTAATTAATGAACTAAATCATGAAACTTTGACCAAAATATTTTCTATACCCCCTAAATAAGATAATATAATGATAACTAATAATAATAAAGATATTGATGTGACTAAACATGTAGAATTACAAACAGAAATATTAGCACTATAGTGCTTGTATACAAGGTTGATTGCAACTTATCTATAAACACAACATAAATATTTTTCTAATCTATATAAATATATATCGGTAAATTAAAGGTTGCTATATGGCAGATTACACTATCAAAGTGATTCAACTGAGCTTTGCCAGAGCTTTTTCGACTGTCTCAGCACTTTTGGGCGTCAGTGGGTGTTGACCATTACACACATCATTATTATTATTTATATTGCCGGTGGTCAGTGATCTCGGTGAGCTGTGAGCACGTTCTTGTGGTGACGCAGCTCTTCTCCAGTTCGGCAGCACGTAGCGCCAACGCGATATTATGTTCTTGTTCCGGTACTCTTGGGTTAATTAAATCGCTGCGTGCCGCTATCAATGTGCACTGCTTATCAGCAGACGAAAGAATCGCTGTGGACGGGAAAACTCGGGGCATATTTATCTCGGCCCGATGTTAACTAGCCAACTTCGACTCTTTTGGCTTTTTGGCTCCCAACAGTTGGCTCCGGCACGTAGACCCGAACAGAACCCAGACCCGAAAAGGTAACCCACGATGCGCTCTTCGATGCAGCTGCTCGCCTGCCAGGTGCTCCTCCTCCTCCTGATGATCCGGCAGGCGAAGGGTGAGGAGAGCCACTGCACCTCGGTGGCCGGAATGGTCAAGCTATTGGATTTGGAGAAGCACCTCATTGATAACCTAGAGGACTATGCCGTCGAACTGGAGAAAAAGCTGGAAACCGTGAGGAGGTGGGTTTACTAATAGTATAAAATTCCAATAAGAAATTCCTAAAAAAACATTTATTTTGATTGTTTTAAACCAGGTGATTTGATTTTATTGAAGAAATACAATACATTTTACCATAAAACTATTTTTAAAATTTTTAGCTACACAGAAATAAAATTGACAAAAGATCAGATTGATATGCGCTGGTAAATTTTATATTATTTTAAAATCAAGTCATTTATATCATTTTGATATGCGTAAAGATTATGTTTATTTTATTTTTTGCATTATTTGTTCAAAAAATACAAAATCTGGTATTTTATATGATATGATAAAATATCTAGTTAATATATTTGAATCATAAACTTTACATAAATCATATCGGCTTTTTTTTGATATGAAATAATGTAGAATTGACTCTATTTCATATCGATTTTTTGCTGTGCAGTTAAAAATCACAAAAAACAGGAAAATATTTGAATTTTAACTGTAGTTTAAACCTTACAAAAATCCTTAAATGAAATATTATAACTATTTTTCTTCAGAAGCATAACCAGCCTGCGTTTGGAAAACGACAGAGCCCGTGGTTCCACGGAGGAGTATTTGTCCAATCCCCTGAACTCCTTTTCCCTCATACGTCGCATGAATCGCGACTGGATGATATGGCAGCTCTATATGGACGATCCCATCGGTCTGTCGCAGGTGGAGAAGATTCAAGAGCTCAGGGAACATATGCCCACCAACACGGATGTGGAGGAGGCTGTCAACGCTGTCGATCGCATTCAAAATACCTATGGCTTGAAAGTTTCGGAAATAACTCATGGCCTGCTCAATGGCAGGCAATACAAGTGAGTTGGAAATTATTTCTATATTTATTATTTAAATAACACTAGTTTACAGCCAAAATATATAAACGCTGGGACCCATTTTTTTCGTTTACTATTGGGTCACTGATCACGATGAAAAAAATAAAAAAATGTTCCAAAGAATCGTTTTGGAGATATTTAAAAAAGCTAGATTTTTGAGCACTTGTTTTATTAAATGTAACAGTTCTCAAAAACCGATGGTCCAAAAAATTTTTATTTGACACCTTTCGAAAGAAAATAGATGCACCTTTCCGAAAAGGTATGGCGCTTTGTGATCGGACCGAAATTGATGGACATATAGCGTCTGAAAGTTTCAAAAATGTTTCATTTTTGGCTTTTATTTTTCATAGCTAGTTTTTGATAATTTTTTAATAATATTAATAAATATTTTAAAATTATTTTGAGTATGCAGATCTAAAGGGCCGTTAGTCCCAAAAAGTTGAGGCCGAATATTGGCAAATCGGGAGAACATTCTAGGAGATATGCATACTTTAGTAAAATGACTCAAAGTCATCTCAAGTCAGCAGTGGTACCAAAAATGTTTTTCAGGGGAAGTCGCCTGTTTTGCGATTTCCAATTTCGAGAAACGATCAAAATAGTGCCATGGAATGTATGTATACTTGATTCAAAGACATTTAATTAATTAAAAAAAAAAATCGAGAAAGAAAATCTTTCGATTTTTTCGACAAAAGTATGGTTTTCGGTAAACACCTAGCCCCGTTAAGAATCATCCGAAGCACAAAAATTTTATGGATGGTCGCTTTAAGAGGTGTATTTCTTATTTTTTTAGTACTTAACATTTTAAAACCAGTGTCTTTGTAAATTACTATATTTGCAAGAAAACATGCAAAAATAAAAATGTTTTTGGTAAGAACCGACATATAAAGTCAAGCTCTAGCTTCGGATGATTCTTAATTAATTAAATGTCTTTGAATCAAGTATACATACATTACATGGCACTATTTTGATCGTTTCTCGAAATTGGAAATCGCAAAACAGGCGACTTCCCCTGAAAAACATTTTTGGTACCACTGCTGACTTGAGATGACTTTGAGTCATTTTACTAAAGTATGCATATCTCCTAGAATGTTCTCCCGATTTGCCAATATTCGGCCTCAACTTTTTGGGACTAACGGCCCTTTAGATCTGCATACTCAAAATAATTTTAAAATATTTATTAATATTATTAAAAAATTATCAAAAACTAGCTATGAAAAATAAAAGCCAAAAATGAAACATTTTTGAAACTTTCAGACGCTATATGTCCATCAATTTCGGTCCGATCACAAAGCGCCATACCTTTTCGGAAAGGTGCATCTATTTTCTTTCGAAAGGTGTCAAATAAATTTTTTTTGGACCATCGGTTTTTGAGAACTGTTACATTTAATAAAACAAGTGCTCAAAAATCTAGCTTTTTTAAATATCTCCAAAACGATTCTTTGGAACATTTTTTTATTTTTTTCATCGTGATCAGTGACCCAATAGTAAACGAAAAAAATGGGTCCCAGCGTTTATATAGAAAAAAAATCAAAAATTGTAAACTAGTGTAATCTAAACCTTTACCTAATCCGCAGTGTGAGTTTCACGGCTCTGGACACCTATGCCATGGGGCAAATCCTGTTTGATCAGGAAAACTACTTTGCAGCTGCTACCTGGCTCTATCAATCCATTGTTTTAATGGAGGTCTATAAACTGGCTGCTCCCCTGGAGATTTCCAAGTGCGAAGTGCGAATGGTCTATGCTGAAACCCTGCTAAAACTATGTAAGTTAGGTCTGCCAATAAAAATATCCATAATAATAATAATAAATTCCAAAAATAGACCAAAATGCGGATGCCCTGAAAGTTGTCAACATTGCACTGGCTGATAAACCGAATGATATTAAACTTTTGCTGAAGAAGTCGGAAATCGAAACGCTGATAAGGACGGGCACCAACCAAGCGCCCCTGTTGAAGGTAGGCTGATAAGCTGGAACCACTGAGATAGGGCTAAAATGAACCGAACATTGCAGGCTCAGGGAACTGGGGCACCTAACACCTACCAGCTGGGCTGTCGAGGTCAGTTCCCAGCGTCCACGGATGGCAGGCTTCACTGTCGCTACAATGCAACCACCTCGCCCTTTCTCATCCTCGCTCCCCTCAAAATGGAACTGGTGGGTCTGGATCCCTATATGGTTCTCTACCACGATGTTCTCTCCGAAGCGGAGATTACAGAACTCCAGGGAATGGCCAAGCCGGGTTTGAAGAGAGCCACCGTCTTCCAGGCGTCCTCGGGTCGCAATGAGGTGGTTAAGACCAGGACCTCCAAGGTGGCCTGGTTCCCCGATTCCTTTAGTCCTCTCACCAAGCGGCTAACTGCTCGAATCACCGATATGACCGGTTTTAATCTCCCAGGCTCTGAAATGCTGCAGCTAATGAACTACGGTTTGGGTGGCCACTACGATAAGCACTACGACTATTTCAACCAGATTGTAAGTAACCAAAGGCTAGGGGAAATATTTATTTATTTATATTTTTATCTGTCTACAGAACTCTAATTTGACTGCCATGAGTGGCGATCGGATTGCCACAGTACTCTTCTATGTAAGTAGTTTTGAAAGGATTAATTACAACTTAATTACAAAATTAAATAATTTGAATGATATATGTATTTTTTAGCTAACGGATGTGGAACAGGGGTGGAGCCACCGTCTTTCCAAACATTCAAAAGGCCATCTTCCCCCAACGCGGTTCGGTTATAATGTGGTACAATCTCAAGGACGACGGTCAACCCGACACCCAAACCCTCCATGCCGCCTGTCCCGTCATAGTGGGCTCCAAATGGGGTAAATAATATTATAATTTCCTATATTCCAATATTAAATTCAATATATTTCAATTATAGTGTGCAACAAGTGGATTCGAGAGCGCGAACAGTTATTCAGCAGACCTTGTCTCAAAAAACCCATGTGATTCTCAATGTAAAACTATTTTTAGAAAAGTGATATTATGCGACCAATGTGAAACTCAATAATAAACTCAAGTCGAAATCGATCAAGCCGTCAATTAAACTCACTTTCGGAGCGATAACAATGATTTGCAGTCAAGTCTGAAATATCAACATTCCTAACCGAAATAATTAGAGCTGTTTTTACCCAAAACCATTCATCATAATCAACAAGTGGAAATACCTGCCACATATCGCCTATCAATCAGCGGTAATTTGACACTTTGTTTGCATTATAATTATAAGATAACGAAATGATATCTGTGGCTTTCAAGAAGGGAAATAAAAAAGCATACTTCATATCTGTCTTAGCAATTGTAATTAAATGCCGAAAACGCTTCATTTAATTCTAAAATTTTTAAAATAAAAAAATAAAAATATTTTAAAATTTCTAGCGATGAAAAGGAGGCCATACAATTATAATACAAATATTTTTTGCTTACACAAATATTTTTATGTATAATGAACCACAAAATAATACTGAAACTCCTTTTGATTAAGTTGTTTATATTCTGTGGTGAGTTTATGGTGGAAAATAGGTATTATTTATTGCTAGTATCGATAGTGCCCCTTATCGATCTGGAGAGCAAGCTGATTGATAACCTAGATGATTATGCCAAAGAGGTGAACCAGAAGCTGCAGGTACTTCGCAGGTGAATCTCAAAGATTCCTCAGAAGATATCCATAAATAAAACTTAGTTATATATAGAAGGGGAAATAAAATACATGCGATTGGAGAATGAAAAAGGGAAATTGCGTGTTTATCTAATATACTGAATAGTCTATTACTTCAGTTGACCCAATGGATTCGCGGACGGAAACAAATCTTAATAAGGCCTTGTCTGGGCCCCGCTCCTCCACAAAATTAGCCCAATGATTTATATTTTAAATTAATTGCATTTCCTATTATGATAACTAAAAATAAAAAGTCTTGTTTTCTAATAAAATAAAAAACTGAATTTATTGTATGGTTCTATTTTAATTTGATATATGTATCTAAGTAGATCTAGCAATAACAATCGACACACAAATACGTTTTGATACCTGTATTTAACAAAAGGCCTCAAATGGAATGCAAATGGAAGAAAGTACCAGGATATATCCTGATCCTGCAGGTAATGTGTGCCGTAGTTCATGGAAATAGCATAGCACAACCAAACCACGCTTTATCGGTGGCATCTATGCCTCCACTTCTTGATCTTGAGAAGAAGTTGATCGACAACCTTGAAGACTATGCCATTGAACTGGAACAAAAGCTGCATATTTTACAAGGGTGAGAGGTTTTGATAGTTATAAGATATAGTAACTTCACAACTCTCTGTTTCCTAGTTACATTCCATTTATGCGTTCTGAAAACGAAAAGGGAAGGCTGGATGCCATATTCTATCTCTCCAACCCGCTGAATAGCTTCTCACTCATCCGAAGATTGCAGCAGGATTGGTTAAAGTGGCGGAGTTACATGGAGCTGCCAGTTGGCGCTCTTCAGATGAGAAACTTTGATGGTTGGTGGAAAGATCTTCCCAAGAAAGCGGACTTGGGGGATGCCTGTGCCGCCATTTTCCGCATTCAGAGCACTTATGATCTTAAAGTTGAAGATATTATCAGGGGGAAACTCGATGGCAGGCAATACAAGTGGGTATTTTAAATAATATCCTTTTTATGATTAAGTAAATTTATATTTTTTCAGTTTAAGCATGAGTACTTCGGATATTTTTGCTATAGGCCAACATCTTGCCAAGGGAAAAGCTCAATCAGAAGCAGTTTTATGGTTACAGGAGGTTTTAAATCGTTTTCAAGAGGATCTTCTTACAGTTCCTGACCACTTGGCTATTGAAGAAGTTGAGGTCCTTCAACTACTTGCCGAATGCCATGCACATAAAAGTTAGTTTTATCTCTACCTTTCATATCAAATCTAATCAATATCGTTTAGAGAACTATTCAAAAGCCCTTTCATTGCTGGAAAATGGCCTGAAGCTCAATCCCCACGATTCTGAACTCCTGCGTCTCTGGGATAAAACAAAGGAGTCTATTAAAAGCCACCGAAATATCACACTTGAAGAACCCAAAAGGGCTGAAGATCCATTGGGAAAGGCATGTACTTTGGCTTGCAGGGGTTTGGCGAAGGTCTCTGGTAGACTCCACTGCTTCTACAACTTCAAAACCACTCCATTTCTTCGACTGGCTCCTCTAAAAGTTGAGGAAGTTGGTTTGGATCCTTATGTGCTGCTCTTCCACGAAGTGCTCACCCCAAAGGAATCAGAAGAGCTAAAAGAACTAGCCCTTTCCAATTTACGGGCTAGTGGTGTCTTTCGAGTCCAAGGGGCAGCCTTTAAGCGAATGAGGACTGTCAAATCTCGTTGGATACAGAAGGATTTCAACAAGATGACCAAAGGGATAACACGGCGAATACATGATATCACGGGCCTAGATTTAACCAGTTCGGAAAAGTTTCAGGTGTGATATTAGGCACTACCAAAATTTCTAAACTTAATATATATATTTTGATTTTTCAGATTATAAACTATGGCATGGGTGGCCACTATAACATGCACAAGGATTACTTCAACTATACTAATGTAGATAATACAAAAATCTCCATGGCCGAAAGATTGGGAGACCGCATTGCCACAGTTCTCTTCTATGTAAATTTCTTTTGAAATTGTGGTTTTCTAGAGTTATTTTATTATTTCTTAACCTTAGCTATCGGATGTTGAACAGGGTGGAGCCACTGTCTTTCCCGAATCAGGATATACCATCTATCCTCGTGCTGGAACCGCCATCTTCTGGTACAACCTTCATACAGATGGACTAGGGGATCCTTCCACTCTGCATGCCGCCTGTCCAGTGATTGTGGGCTCCAAATGGGGTAAAATATACAACACTCAGTATTTCCAAAGAATCTGAATATTATTTGAACTCTTTCGCCAGTTATGACCGAGTGGATTCGCGAACTAAGCCAATTATTCGTTAGACCCTGCTTAAAACCCTCAACTTGAACACTGAATTTGAAGACACATTTTGTAGCTAATAAAAAAAATATAACATCTTTCCAGAAAATAAAACTATAACTAAGTAGGCCTAAATAAATGTCAATCAACAGACTTATATAATTACGATAATACATGGCATCAAAGGACAAACAATGGTGGCTTTTAGCAGGTTATGTCTTTCTTATACTGATTCTCAGCACTCTGGTTCTTGGAAAGAAACCTGAAGAGAAGAGTCACTCCCTGTCCCTGGTGACAATGGTGCCTCTTCTTGAACTGGAAAAGAAACTGATTAATAACCTGGATAACTACACCAGGGACCTAGAGGAGAAGCTGCAGATCATTCGCAGGTGAAGATGGCTCATCCTAAAGAAACGTTACCTTTTATAAAACAGCATTTCTTAGTCAAATCACAGTGATGCGCTCTGAAAACAAAAAGGGAAGACAGGATCCTATATCCTATCTATCCAATCCTTTAAATAGCTTCTCACTCATCCGACGACTGCAGCAGGATTGGTTAAAGTGGCGAAAATACATGGAACAACCGGTGGGAATCTCCCAATTGATAAACTTCGACAGCTGGCGGGATGAACTTCCCACAGAAACTGATCTATGGGAGGCATGTACCGGAGTAATCCGCATTCAAAGCACCTACAATCTAGAAATCCCCGATTTGGTTGATGGGAAAATCAATGGAAAGCAGTATAAGTGGGTAGTATATAATATTTTTTGGTTATTAAAATTTTTTTCTAATTCCGAAAACAACTTATAAAGTTCTAGCATGAGTTGTGCAGATATTTTTACAGTGGGCCATCATCTTGCAAAGGAAAAAAAACCAAAGGAAGCTATTCAATGGCTGCAGGAGGTACCTCAACGTCTCCAAAAAGAAGACTTGGTTATTCCAAATCATCTGGGTATCGAAGAAGTGGAGGTTCTACAGTTACTTGTCGAGACCAACTTGAAAGAAAGTTAGTTGTATACATATAATACATACAAAAATTTAATTAAAGTTCCCTAGAAAATTTTGCAGAAGCTTTGGAATTACTGGATAAAGGTCTGAAACTCAAACCCCAGGATGCTGCTTTTCTGCAACTTAGAAATCAAGCAACGGACCTCAAAGCACAACAAAATACACTTGACGAAAATAAGCAAAAGGAAGTCCCAATAGCAGATGCCTTTAAGTCGAGTTGCAGGGGAAAGTTGAGGAAACCCAATAGACTGCAATGCTTCTACAACTTCACCACCACTCCATTTCTTCGCTTGGCTCCACTGAAAATGGAACAGATTGGCCTAAATCCTTATGTAGTGCTCTACCACGAAGTTCTCTCCCCGAGGGAAATATCCATGGTGATTAGCAGGGCCACTAAAAATATGAAAATAGCAAGAATCCATAATAGAAACCCTGCTAATAAAAACAGGGGAAGGACAGCCAAAGCACATTGGTTTAAAAAAGAAACAAATGAGCTTACGAGGAGGATTACCAGAAGGATTCAAGATATGACGGCTTTTGACTTGACCGATTCAGAAGAATTTCAGGTTAGGCTAAAACCACTAAATATATATCAGAAACATTTAAATATTACATCTTATTTTCAGGTGATAAACTATGGCATAGGTGGTCACTATCTTACCCACTCGGATTACTTCAACTTTTCATCCATTAATTACACGGGAAAAATTAATCGCCAGGGCCAAGTTTTAGGGGATCGTATTGCCACAGTGCTTTTTTATGTGAGTAGATATAATATTTCAACCCACACAAAAAAAAAGGGCGCGATCAAATCGATATGCGCATGGTAAATTTCTGGCATATCCTTTTTACCGTGCAATACCGATTTCTCTCTCTCGGAGAAAAACAACTTAAATTACGTGGGTGGGAGCGAGAAGTACCAACTCTCTAAATTCGAAATAAGGCGAAATATCGCTTAAAGTTACATTAGTGGGAGCGAGAAGTACATGATCGAAATTCGAACTGGCCTGTTGTTAACATTTCGATAACTGATAACATATAACGTAAAATCGATCATCGTTTCATATCAAGTTTTTTTGGGTGCATTCTTTCAAAATATACATTTTCTAAACCTTTCAGCTGACTGACGTGGAACAGGGTGGAGCCACTGTCTTTCCAACCGTGGGTTATTCCGTGTATCCCCGGGCTGGAACTGCCATCTTCTGGCACAACTTGGATACGAATGGGAATGGAGACCTCCTCACCAGACACGCCGCCTGTCCCGTGATTGTGGGTTCCAAGTGGGGTGAGTTTCGTGCCAGTGATTAACCTTAAATTAAATTCCCTGTAACCCCTAACTATCCAACGAACAGTGATGACCGAGTGGATACGCGAACGACGGCAGATCTTTATCAGACCCTGCCTGCCGCCTGCCCCCACCAATGGAAACTCCTCCAAATCATAGACAAACAAATTTCCGGCATAATCACTCTGCACACTTAACGAAAAACCCTCGCAGCTCAGCTTAAATGCCTTTTTAAAATGCCAACACGGAAAAAATAAAGTGCTGAGTGGTTGATAGTCCCTGAAAGCCGAAAGGGGGTGGGGAAGGGGGAGATTGGAAAGGATCCAGGACCAAGGTAAAACCAAAGGCCACCGCAGCCGCATTTTAGCATACTCCTAGGAAAGCTCCTTCCCCTCGCACAGATCCTGATTCCTGGCTGTTGTTGGCGTCTAGTGTCTGACACCGCGTACGTGATGTGCAACTTAATGTTTCAATTAGAGGTGAAGTGGCGCCCGAACAGGGGCCATCGTTATCGCTTCACTGCACTGCAAGAAACTATTAATTAAATTGATAATTTTTTAGATTTTATTAAGTATGCAGGAAATTCATTAGTTATATGAAATTAAATTATGTTTGAACGTAATGTTTTCATTTAAAATCAACTGGCGCCCGAGTAGGGACCATAGTTAGCTACTAATTAGATTGGCTATGTATAGCTTTTATTAAATTTACAATAAAATCATTAGTCACATAATGTTAATTTTCTGTTTTAGATTCTAAAATTTAGAACAATATAAAGTTTGGATTTGGGATCAAATGGCGCCCGATAAGGGACTATCGTTAGCTTTTCATTCGGTGTAGTCTATTCATTTTCAGGATTAATTAAAATTAAGATCCCACCAAGTAATCTTAAGAAATCACTCTTGAGTTTCTATTAGTGTAAAATATTTAATAAGTTTTATGTTTTAATTACTCTAATTTTTTCTCAGTGTTACTTTATTTTTGCATGTGTATTTGGGTGTGTTTGCCCAACTGGGATACGAGTATCTCTATCAGTCTGTGCACTTATCTGCTTTTAAAAACTTTTAATAATGAACTCTCGCCCACCGCCAAGCGACGTGTTGGTGTCAGACCTTTAGACCCCGACCTATGACCCCCAAACCCCCGAACCCAGCTGACTCGGCAGTTTTGTTAGTTAAACCCACTTAGCTCACTCCATAATTTACCTTTTGTTTGAGTTATTTACATGCAAGTTACTCACTATATAAATTAAGTTTGTACATTAAATAAATACAACAAAATTCTGGAAATTTCATAACCAAACCCCCAAATATCTTTAATAAAATCCTATAAGGGTTGGCCGTCCAACACCTTTTAATAAAGCGCAATGTCAATAAATAAAAAATTGCCGACATATGCGAAAAAGTCCTGCTGACTATCAAGTGGCCGAAACGCAGACCCATTCAGCCTGCCAGAAATACAGGAAATCAAGGATGATAAAGGAATAGACCCCCGAAAACCATATATCCATGCAGCCTCAAAGGAGTTGTACCTAAAAACGAATTTCGATTTGATTGTGTGCACTTTATGGTGTGTCCTCTACTTTTCCTTTCCACACAGAGATGATTACATATGCGCAGACCAATAATTTTGGCTGTGGGCAAAAAGAGTAAAAAAACGCATCTAACAAGGTTAAGAAATGTTCCGAGGCAGCCGAGAGCATTGATTGTATAAATCTAGTAAAATGTTTTATATGCGCACCGAAGATGAATGTGTGGGTTGTGTGGGTTGTGCGGGTTGGAAAAGGGAAAAGCGAAAAGGGTTGGCCGCCCACATTTTGTGGTCAATGAAGGAAATATGATTTGGATTTTGTTACTTTGATTACACACATTACATGCGAAAAATGAAAAAGTAGCAGAGCCCAGACAGACCGATAGACCAAAGGGGTCAGAGCCGAACAACGTGTGTTAAATTTCAAGTTGCGGTCTGCCGTCGTAAAGCATTTGATGGTTTCCCCAGTCTTCGCGCAGGAAATTGAGTTTTTCGAGCAGCTGGCCGGCTAAAAAAGTATATATCTCTCGTCTCGTTAAAGAAAAGAATGCCCCACTCAGGGTCAGCTCTCGGGTAAATCGATAAGTTGCGTCGGTCCAATTTAAATTTAAATCTAGATATGCCAGCCGATCGGCCGATCGATCGATCAATCGATGGACCTGCCTTTCAACACCTTCATCGGCAAGGTGAGTCGGCTATTTATACCTGAACAAGAGTCACAGAAAAACGAGACATTGCCCCCGCTTTTCACTGTGGAAAATAATGATCTATTAGTTGTGCAAAAATTATTTAGACAATTTGCGAAAATTCTAAATAAATTATTTGAAATATTTCATACTTAAGAATAGGTTTGTGTTAAGAATAAGCGGTTAAAAAAAATTAAGAAAATGTTGTCAACTTATTATAACATTTGTGGACTATAAAAACATTATGAATATTTTTGAATTAGGATAATGTGTTACGTAATACTTTAAAAAATCTCATTTAGTTTTAAACAACTGTATTTTGATCCTAAAAAGGATAAAGTGTAATAAAATACTTTAAAAAAATGAATTGTTTGTTTTATGATTTTTTGTTAGCTGTAAAAAATATCTAAAAATGATAATAGATATATTCTAAATTTTTCCTCAACATTAAAAAATATATATTCAATATTTATGTTCTTGAAGAGATTTTCTTATAAGCCCTGTGCCTTCAACATTGTATTTCTTTCTTCTACCTCTTGTAATCCACATTTTTTCGTTCGTGCAGATTGATCATTCGATTGGAGGTGGTGACAGGTGCCAAGGCAGAGCATCGGGTGCAGTGCACCGGCATCGATCGACAGACAACTACTCGATACTTGCGACGGTACTCACTCGGCACTCTCGACTGCCGACTGCCAATTCGGGCACCGGGCATAAATTGATTAAATGCCAGTGGATGGGCGACGGCTCACAATCAATTACGGCAGGACGAATTTGAATTTGACATGGAGTTCGGGGAGTGGAGTGGAGTGATTGCATAATCTGCTGGACAGTTGCATACAAATCGCAATCACAATCAGCCGGGGACATCCAGTCAGTCCAGTCAGCCAGTGGAAATCAATGCCAAAGTTGATTTACGTGTGCGGACGTTCGTCAATTGTCCTCCGCCGAAGCGAAACAGTACACAGAAAAAAATCGATATGAAATAGGGTCAATTCTACATTTTTTCATATCAATAAAATATGATTCATGTCAAATTTATGATTCAAACATATCAACTTTATATTTTATCATATATAAAATATCAAATGCATTGTTTTTTGAAAAAATAATGTAAAATAAGATACACATAATCCTTATTCATATCAAAATGATATGAAAAACTGATCTTTACAAAATATAAAATTAACGAGCACATATCAATCTGATCTCTTGTTAATATAAAAATGTTATATATAACTTAATCTTAAAAAAATATCAAATTGATCAGCGCATATCAATATGATCTTTTGTCTTTTTTTTTCTGTGTACCGAAAATATCCCCCTCATATCGAAATGATTCGGCTAGGCCATATAGCCAATGACAAATGCAGCTAAACGAATTATGTCTAATGGCATTTCAGGTTGAAATGCGATTAAAATGCAATTTGAAATGCAAAACATTTCCCTCTCCCCCGAAACCCAAACGATTTGGTTACACTTTAAGAGTTTTCCTGCCGTCTGCTTGGCTTTGGGCCAAAAGTTCTGTTTCTGTTTTTGTGTGTTCTGTGTTTTGTGGTCATGTCTCTTGTTCTATGTGAGTTACCCCTTCTTTTGGCACCTGGCTGACCATTAAGGGGCTGCGATAGATTGACTTCAAATGTTTTAGAAAATCTTAAATCGCGCAGCCAAAATTTATGTGGCCCCGTTGGACAATTAAAACTCCATTGCGCCTGAGGCTGAGGACAATGAAGCCAACCAAGCAACCAAACAGTCGGGGAAAATCTATTTTCTGCCTGCCAAGAAATTTCCCGCAGCAAGTCTCCCATTTCTTCAGTCTCCGTTCTCGGTTCTCTTAGTTCCCAGTACCTTTTGTCACCTCAGACGATCCGACTTCTACTTTTTGCCCAAACGACAACGAAGCATAATTTATGCGTTGGCATTGGCCGGAGACTCGACTCGGGAATATAAATGGGAATGGTATAGTGAGTTGGTGAGATGCTGGGATGCTAAAATGCTGAGGTACCGAGATGGTAATGGAGTTGCTGTATTGGCTGCAAAAACCTGGCCAGCGGACACATTTCTAGACAAGCGAACATGACAGCGGCTATGTCGTCTGGGTCTCCTTTCTTCGCTTTGCTTTTGTTCTGCGGTGGAATTTCACGTGGAAAAAGCGCAGCCAGCAAACGTAAAAATTATTTTAATTAAAGCAGCAGCAGAAAAAGGGGTAAAATAGCAGGAAAGTCGAATTTTAAGTGCTCTTGTTTCAAATTGCTTTGTACAATCTTAAATTTACCAAAAGGTATTTTTATAAAAAAGGGAATTATATTGCAAAAAAGTCTAAAAATAAGTGCATTTAAAACTATTAAACTTTAACTTTAAATAAACTTAAACCTGGTACATTTAAAAATTTTAAATTTAAACAAAAACCTATCTTAAAACATTTGTAACAAAGTTGGTCAATAGTTTTTGAAATGTATATAAATATTTAATATTTAAATTTATTTATTTATAATAGTTTTTTTAAAATAATATATATAAAAATGGTGTAAATAAATATTAAATTAGAAAGTTGATTGATATTTATATGGAAAGTCGAATATTATATTTCGATTATAAGATTTAAGTTAGCATTTTCATTGAATACATGTTCTTTTTTACAGATTGTTTGGTGTACTTAGGGAAAATTAAGTTCTTAGTGCAAACATATTCTAGAAAATAATTTTTTGGTATTGTAATATTGTTGATTTATTGGTTTGACTTCAGGAAGGATTTCTAAAGTTGTATGATGACTTTTAAATATACGAAAAAATGTAGAAAATAAAATTTGGCTTTCCTCAAATTCCCAGAACTCCTTACCCAATATAGAGTATCAAAACTCTTTCGTTTTGCTGGCGGACAATGAACGAGGTGTCTTTGCGAAGAATAAAAGGAGTTTTTGCGATCGGGCGGCGGTGAAAAGTGGGAAAAGTGGAAAAGAAAGTCCCTGCTCGATTTACGCTCTGCATTTGTCATGATCTGTTTGTTTTGATGTATGGCCACGTGATTAATTTAGCCAGATCGCGGAGTTTTGCGGCTCCGTGTCGCGGGCCCGTGATTTATTTCGCTCGATTTGCACTTTGTTAGCGAATCCCAGCCTGCTGCTGCCGGCTCTTATTTAAATTCATTTGCCAGAAGTGTCGCTCCCTTGTTCTTTCTTCTTTTTTATTCCCAGTCAGCATATTGATTACGCTTTTTATGGAGCCATCACCTGCCATTCCCGCCGACGCTTAATTTGCATATCTATGGACTACCGATACGAACGAATTCCCCCCCAGAAATACCGAATAGGTAAAATCAAATCAAGGCAAATGTTCGCCCGCAGATGCGACACCTCTCCAAAAGTATCTTTGTATCTGAATCTCCGTCTGTTTTCGGCTTTCGGCATTTCTATCCGTAACAGCTGCACACACCTACACACAATTTGATTTTATGTTTGCACACGCAGCAACAATTTCATTGTTTGCAAAATAATTGCAAGCCTTCGCAGCAGCTGTGCCCGCAAATCCACCAACCCACTTTCCGCCCCCCAAAAAGAGAAGAGAAAAAAAATAAAACTGGGAGAGTGAAAAAACAGGGATTTTCCCTGGCAAATTGCTGGCAAAAGTAGTCCCAAACAATTAGCACGGAAACAATGGATGAGCCAATATTTCGGTTTGGTTGATGGCCCTAAAAATGGATTATTGGCCAGTGGGCATAAATTCAGTTGCAGTTGATTCCATCTCTCTATCCCCCATATCCTATACCCCCGAAAATACCCTCTATAAAGAGGAGAGGATCCAGCACTCGATGCCGCAGCTTTCACCAACCGGAAGTCCACTCCATTTAATGCACGAATTTCGCGCCATTCCCGCTGGTCAACTTTTGTGAGTCACTGTGTGTGCGTTTCTGTGTGCTTTTGGGCTGCATTTCGAGTTACCCTTTATTTTTTGGGTTGGGAGAGTATATAAAAGGGAATTTTTAACAAAGTGCTGGTACATCATAATTTATTTAATTTAAAATAAAATAAATCTCCAGTGCAGATATTTTAGTTCTTTAATTTCTAGAAGGTAAAGAATTTATATTAAGTAAAATATAGGTGAAAAATATTTAATTCAAGCCAGGACAATTTTATTTTTGGTTGATACATTAATTGATTAAATTAAAATAAAAATATTTTTAAAAATATTTTATTCAAGCCATGAAATTTGTATTTTTAGTTCTTTTATTGCTTAAATTTTTAGAGGCTATAGAAAAATTAGAAATTTATATTAAGTAAGAGACAAGTGAAAAAATATTTTATTCAAGCCACGAAATTTTTATTTGTAGTAGATACTTTAATTATTTAAATTTTTTAGAAAACATAATTTTAGGAATATTTTATTCAAGCCACGATATTTTTACTTTTAGTTCTTCAATTGCTTTCAATTTTTAAAAGGTTTAACATTTTTGATTAAGGTATTTATATTAAGTAAAATATAAGTGAGAAAATATGTTACTCATATTACATATTCCTTTTTAGAAACATTACTGATTTGACATAAAAGTTTATTATTTGTTAATTCTTTTATTTTTCACTAAAGTACTAAAATCTCAAAATAAAGAGTATTCTTTTGTCCTGAAAACCCACTAAAAATCATGGTTTTTTTCAAAAGTGGTCGCCGGAAAGGGGAGTGTCACAAAAAGGTACACCGCAAAATGCTGGAAGCGAAGGCAAAAAATATTTGGCACTGAAAACGCTTCCGCTCTTTGGGGCTTCCAACTCCAAACAGAAGCTGAAACAACAGAGAGTGCCGCTCAACTAAGTTTCTGAATCAATTCACCATCGAAAACTAAGCCAAAGTGCTGGCCCAATAAAGCGATCATCATAATAACCGAATACTTTTATGGCCCATCGGCCCCCAATAAAACCCGGGCCACCTTAACAATTAGGCTTAATTTGAATAATCAAAAGCCAACAAACAAGAGGCAAAACTCTAAAACTCCGAGGAGCGTGCAATAAAAACTTTGCCAGCCATCGAACCTGACAATAAATTCTCGGGGCGAAACAAAAACAAGCGCAACTAATGAAAGAAAGTCCGTTTCGAAGGTTTTCCGAGGGCTTTTCAGGGGGGATTTTCCAGGGGAATGAGTGGTTGGTTTGTAAGAAACTTAATTGAAATAATTTCAGCAGGCGTTTCCCGGGGAATCAAAGAGATGGGCAGAGGGGTTGAATTCGAGGAAGAGCCCAAAGTTTTACGACAAACTGAGCAATCAAAGGGAATCGCCAAAGGGGTGAAGATTTCTGGCTATATGAGTATGGGAATTACCTTTAATATTCGATAAACATCAATGAAGCGCAGAGAGCACATGTAAATTCCTCCTTTAGATCTGCTTAAATCCTGTTCCTCCGTTTCATTGCTTTCCAGATATTTAAGGGCCAACTTTGGCAGACAGCTCCTGGGAGCCTTTGGCTATTTGTGTGCCAAACTTGGTCCGCTTAAAAGGAAGTTCCTCCTTTCTAAATAACATACCTCCATTTCAGCCAAATAAAACGCGTCGAAGCGCATCTCGTGAGCTAACGAATCGCCTCGGGGTTTCTGAAACAAAAGTGCGATACGAGTACTTGTATCTTCTGCAGCTCATTAGAATTCATTATAAATTTCCAAGGAAAGGAAAGGAAAATCCCATAAAAGAGTGGCAAATGCAGAGAGATTATTAATCAACACCTGTGGGTTAGTTTTATTTTTATGCACTTTATTTTATTGAAATAAAATAAAAGTAGAATTAGACACTTAAAATAAAATTGTTCAGAAAAACCGGATACAAAATTTTTAATTTTAATAAAGGTGTTCTAAGTACATTTTAAATAATTCCTACAAATAAAAAATATGTAAGAAATAAAAACAAGAAAGGAAGCTAGCTTCGGCCAGCCGAAGCTTACATACCCTTGCAGATCATTCCTATTAATCACTAATTTTGCTATGTTCCTATGGCAGCTATATGATATAGTCGTCCGATTTTGAAAAAATTTTATTCGAAATTCAGAATTAGATAAAAAATGGCATTTCCAAAAGTAGGAGGTTCTAGGTTCAAAAACACCCAAGATATAATTTTTTTACATTTTTTTTCTCGATTATTCCTATGGGAGCTATATGATATAGTTGTCCGATCCGGCTCGTTCCGACTTATATACTACCTGCAATAGATATAAGACATTTGGGAAAGTTTTAGCCCGATAGCTTCAAAACTGAGAGACTAGTTTGCGTAGAAACGGACGGACAGACGGACAGACGGACAGACGGACGGACAGACGGACGGACAGACGGACAGACGGACATGGCTAGATCGACTCGTCTAGTGATGCTGATCAAGAATATATATACTTTATGGGGTCTGAAACGTCTCCTTCACTGCGTTGCAAACTTCTGACTGAAATCATAATACCCTCTGCAAGGGTATAAATATATATAAATATTTTATAAATAATAAATAGACATATAAAATAATTTATTTATTGTATTAATATTTTATATATTATATTTCCTTATACTTATTTTACTTATGTTTTCCCTAAAACTTCCTAAAATAAATATTTAAAAATTAAAAATAGACGCAATCCTGACAATTAAAAGTTTAATTTTCCCCCAGAAGCTTAAATTCAGTCTAAAATTAGTCAATTTGGAAAGGGGAAGCAGGAAAAGGAGTCACATGGCTTATTTAACTTAAACGTAACTCAAACAGGAAAAGCACATATAAAAGAAGCCAGTGAAAATGGGAAGAAGGCAGTGCCGAAAAAGTCTGTGGCAAAGTAAACGATTAAAATATGCACAACACGAGTAAACATATTTTCAAGAAGTAAATATCCTCGAGCGGGAAAAGCAGCAGGAAAAGCAGCAGAAAAGCGGAGGAAAAGCGAGCTCAGGAGCGCATGAAATGTATTTAAAATATGCCAAGTGGCAGACAGCCCCGCCCCCTTTCTTCCAATACCCGCCCCCCTCAAGGACTCAGGACTCAGGACACAGGACACGTAGCTGCAAAGCGACGACAGCGAAATTGGAAAAGGAAGTCGGGAGTTTTTGGGGCAATATAGATGAAGGAAAAAGCGGAAGACGAGACCAAGAAAACTGCACGTGGGCACAAAAGGCGCAAGGTAAATAAATATTGTAGCTAAAGATGCCAGGGGCTGCTGGGTGGAAGGGGGAGCAGGAGGGCCAAAAAGGGGGTTCTAAGATACTTACAAGGATTAAAGAGTCACTCAAGTTAAATGCATTGAAAATGAACCAAAAGAAGCGTAAAAATGTTGCGCACTCTGACGGAACTTGTTCAAAATATTCGGAGGAATGGGGAGAAGTCCTGTAGGTGTACGAATTTCAGCTGGCAGAGTCCTTCGGATGAAAGTATCCTCCTCCTTGTGGCACTTTTAATTCTACTCACAGTTTATTCAATCTTCGGAGCTCGAATTTGTTGAGGGTTTTCTCCGCTTTTCTCGGCACTTTCTCAGCATTTTCCCCCGCACTTCTCCTGAGTGGCAGTTGTTGATTTAGCGGTGTTTAAATTGAGTCGTATTAGTTGGATTAAGGACGAGAGCAGCTTGAGGTTGGGGTTTTCCTACAAAAGTAGAGGAGAGTTAAGGAAAAAATCATGGTAAAGTAATAAACCAATTTAAAAGGTATCTTAAGGGATTTCATAAAAATCCAGAGGTAATGAGCTGGAAAACTAGAACACAAACAAATGTTTGTAAATTATATAATAATATTTAATACATATTTATTTATTTAAATTAAATACAAATTTTTGGCACCTATATTTAATATTTAAAAATATTTTGGATTAAATGAGAGTATATTATGAGGGAGTAATGAGCTGGAAAACCGATTTATTTGCTTACACTTTTTATATAAAAAGTAAATATTGTTTAAAAAGCTATATTTAATATTCAAAAATATTTTTCAATTAAATAAGAATATATTTTGAAGGAGTGATGAGCTGGAAAACTGATTTAGGCGTTACAATTTTTACATAAAAAGTAAATATTGTTTAAAAATTAAATATATTTTTAGAAATTAAATATGAATTTTTGCCTATGTTTAATATTCAATGATAATATTTTTGGATTAAATAAGAATTTCTGTGGGCCATATCACCGGCGTTAAAATTTATTTAGGAACCTTTTGCAGCCCCATGAGTAAATCAGGTTCAGTCCTCGCCTTTCGAGCCACAATTAATGGATTTTTATTGCCGTACATCATTCAAAATTTGTCAATAGATGGCCAGACCGCAGCCCATTTAATATATATAAAGGGCGCTCGGTATGGGGATGGGATGAGGGATCCCCACCTCCCAGGGGAATACTCCCTATAGGTATTTTATTATTTATCAGACGGGCACGATCGAGAGGAGCGGCTTCATGGCCGCTGTTTTATATTATAAAGGCAATATTTCTGTGAGCGAAACAATAAAGTCGCGCTGTCATTGATTTATTTGTCTGCCTCCGCGTGGCAACAATAAACTGTGACTGTGCAGCGCGAAATGCACTCGCACAATGCGGCACAATGGAAATATCTGCGTTATATAACGCCACCACCTCAGCGGTGGTGCAAAATGCAAAAGTGCAATGGAATGGTCCGCGAAATTCCCGGAGAAAGAGGTGTCGAGCCTCAAACATAATTCATTTCCGCTCATTGTCAGCGTGAGATTTTTTCCGCCCTGCATTTACTGTTTTAAAATATACGAAAAAGAATCTCAAGTGCAAAAATCGCGGCCAATAAAATCAGGGAATAAAGCCCAGTGCATCCGCAGGACAATGCAGGTAAATTGAGTGTGGATTTTTCGGGGGCTTTGTGAAGCAAATTTGTTGGCCGTAAAAAAATATCTGACGACTCATTGAACAATTTGCCAGATTCTATGAATTTTTTTCGTATTTTTAAGCTCCCTTGGGGATGACATAATTAAATCCTTGCTGTAATTAAATTCCCCAAAAAAGAGTAAATAGAACCCTCATCCAGGGAAACTACCTTAATTGCAGAGGCGATAAGCCAGGGACGTAATGCAAATTATTTTCAACATTTTCACATTTAATTGCAAAGCGGGGAGGACATGGGATAGGATATGAAAATGTGGAAAGGACTACGACTACTCGGCACATTCATTAAGGCCAACCAACTGAGGGGTGGCAAATGGTCAAGTGTCCTGAATCCTGAATCCTGAGTCCCGTGTCCTTTATCCTGTGCACAGAAAAAAAATTGAAAAACTATCAGATTGATATGTGCAGGTTAATTTGATATTTTTTAAAGATCACTTTGATATGATTCATATAACTTTGATATGATTTATATCAGTTTGATATGAATAAAGATTATGTTTATCTTATTTTACATTATTTGTTCAAGAAATACTAAATTTGGTATTTTATGTGATATGATAAAAAATCAAGCTGATATGTTTGAATCATAAATTTGATATAAAATAAGGTAGAATCGATTTCGAATTTTTTTTTCTGTGTGGACAGTGGAATGCGGCTGCCTCACACATGCAAATGCCGGCTGGAAATTAAGTTTTCGCCTTTCCTACCTTTCTCGACATATGGGACCAGCAGCAGCAGCTCTATTTCCCCGCCGGACTTGAGTTGATAATCCAGCATAATGCGCTTTTATTTGGAATAATAATGTTGCTGTCGACATCGGTCCGGGCTCATTAAACCCAACAGAAAAAATAAACCGAATGGGATTCGCATAAAAGTTGTCAAGCTGCCCAAAAAAGGTTTGTCCACCGCAAAATTGCTGCACGAGGTGTCAAAGTTCATTCCGTGGCTGCGAATTAATTCCTATGCCCGCCCATTGTTTAAATTTTCCAGCAAATTAAATCGGACATGTGGTTTGGGGGCCTTTTTGGGGAATTTTTCAAGGCATATGCATATTTTTCGGAGGTGTGAATCCTTGGAATTCCTCGGCTTTGGGCGAGATGACAAACGCAGTCGCATAAATTCCAATGGAACCTCGGTTAACCGAAAGAGTCCCCAATAAATCTCTAGGAAAACGATTCCCAAAATTTTCTTAACTTTTCTCTTGCTCCCTTGGCAAGCACAAAATTCCTGCGGCATTTGCTCAAAATAATTTATCATTTTCCCAGGGGGCGACGACAACTACCTTTTTGTGGCTTAAAGTTTGTGTGCCAAAATGGTTTTATGGTCCACCCTTTTTTTTTGTAATTTTCGGGGTAAATTGCCAAAATTCCAGCCCTCAACTTTAACCCTTACCTGGGGGGTGGGGTTGGGGGGTGTTACATGTAGGCCCGAATACCTCAACATTAAAATGCCATTAATGCATTTGCATTTTCCCTCGGCAACGGGCACACCTCATTGAAAGCCCATTAAAGTGACTTATGGACCGATTCCTGGCCAGCAGCTCCTCTTTTGCGAGGGCGAAATGTAAGAATTGCATTAAAAGGGGGGCGGAATGGTGCCCAGTGGGCGTGGCAGGTGGCACTGCATTTGTCTTATCAGTCCCCGGCCTTTTTGCAACAGCCTTTTCCAACTGGCAAATGGCAATGGCCACATTTGCCTGACCATAATGAGCGGCAATTACCGCATCGGCCGCAAATTTGCATTGCCCATTGCGAAAAATGTTGCCATTCGGTGGGTTAAAGTGGGTGGCGAGTAAACATTGTGCAATCTTTTATCAACAGCAATAATAACAGGCATTGCAAATGCAAATGGAAATGCCAAAATGGAAAGTGCAGCAGGGAAAGGAGTTTTTTTTAATTGCGCCTACTTGAGCGTGAAGTAAAAATGAAATGGGGAAAAGGTGACAAAGTAAAGGTTAACCATTGAGGGGAAAAATATTATTGGGGAAAAATTTTTAAATAAATTCTTAATATTTCTAGCATAGAAAAAAATGTTATGATCTCCAATAAATTATTATTATACGGAAAAGATTAAAATAAACATTTTTAAAATTATATTTAAATTGTATAAAAATCTATACACACTCTCATGTAAATTCTTTAGTTGTTTAAGACTTTCTGAAAAATTTTAAAATTTTTATTTATATGAAAATTAAAAAGGTAATATTTTTAAATATATATATTTTAGTTATAAAATGTACACACTCTCCCTTAAATTCTTAAATTCTGACCACCCTTCAGTTATGAGTCATCTGTTCATATGGCAACCCATTTTAATACGTTTATCAATTTGCTTAAGTTTCACTAGCCCCTCCCCTGCTTTCCATTCTGGCCTTCCGGACACTTTCACTTTGTTGCCAGCCCCGAAAAGGAAACGGAAACATCTGCCGGAGTCCACTTCCAGGTCCAGAGCAACCCCATCTTCCCGAAGCACAAGTTTAGAGCTAAACAAACTCGAAAACTGAGAAACTGAAACTCAATTTTTCGCACAACAATGCGCTCATAATTACTACAGTCAGTCGGTTGATCGGGGAAGGGGGTTTGGGTTTCAGCTTCAGCTTGGCCTCAAATCAAATCAGAAACTTTAAATCTTCACCGGACTGGCTTCCATCTGCCATACGCCATTCGCCATCTCGGTCTGCAACTCCTCCTAATACACGGGCTCATTCAATCGTCAGTTCCAGCAATTACACGCATTTTGCGCAATTTAAACCAAATGCTAACGACAGCCAACAACCGACAAGCAACAAACGACAGGCGGGCGACTTGTGACAACCTTTGCTGCACCTTGGATGGGATTCGGTAGTCGGGATTCGGGATTCGGTACTCGGACAGCGGGGTCAGGAAGCTGGTGGATGGAAGGTTCGGGGGTCAGAGGTCAGGCGGGGCAGCCAGGCGTTTGATGAACAACAAGTTGGAAATGTTTAGAAAACTATAAGACCCCTGAGATTCTCAGCACTAATTGATTTTGAATTATTTTTCACCTTAGAAAACGGAAAGCCTGACCATAATCACCTTAAAATTCCTTAGAATTCACGTATGATTTAGAATTTACTTATAAAGGTGTCTAAAAGTAGGCAACAATATTTTTCAATCTTAGAATCTTAGGGTTTTATTGCCAAAGTCCTTGTTCTTTTTTCATTGCATACTTTTAGACACTTTTATAAGGGATTTTTATCTAATAACAGGTGTCTTTAACTTACTTAACCAACTTTAACTATAGCCTAACCATAATCACTTCAAAATTCTTAAGAAATCACTTATGATTTAAAATGTACTTATAAAGGTATCCAAAAGTATGCAACATTATTTTTCATACCTTTTTTTTATTACACAAATTCCTGCCTCAAAATAGTTTTTCTAAATAATTTCTTATGCTATTATTTCATAATCCTCCCCAACACAATATACCCTCACTCTTCCCGAAGTAAGGGGTATAAAAAGTAGCATACTGTAAATCAAAAAGTAACTTGCCTGCCATACGGATGTCATCCGTTGCAGATCGTTCGAGCGCAAAATTTAACAATGACACAAACGCACACAAAGTTTGCTGTGGGCGGTGTTTAGAGGGTTGTGGGTGGGGGTGGGGTTTTCCGAATGCCACATGCTCGCCAGCAGCACCACCACCCCCTTCCCCTCATCACACCCAGTACAAGATAATACCTAAACACACCTAAAAACCTACGGACGACGGGCCTTTGGCTTTCGGCCTTTTGGCAGCAACATGTTTGCCATAGGGGCAGCTTTTGGAGAGCGAGTTGCTCATGCAGAAGCTGTCATGTCCAGCACTCCGGGAAAACCCAGGGAAAAGCGGGGTTTTCCAAGGGGGCTTGTCCATATAAGGCAACACTTAAAAGTCACACGGGCGTGGCAAGTTAAATGAAATGCACAATTGATGTGGCCATTGTGTAGGTGATGTGAATGGTCCTTCGCCACTGAAAGGTCCTGCAACTGACAGGATGTGCGTGTAAGCCAGAACGGAGCCATACGGATTCGGTAGAAGGAAATGGTCTAAGAATACCTGCCCTAGATGATAACTGCTTGCTTTTCACTCGTCATTCTCTTTCCAAAAAATCTAAACAAAAAGCGAAGGAGTAGAAAACCAGAACAACAGCTGTCGCCTTCTCTTAACCCTTAACCCGCCATCGCCGAATGTCAGTTTGCCTGGAGAGGGTGACAGTGGGTTAAGGGGCAGGAAATGTGGCAACAAGCAAAGTGTAAAAAATTTCAATCAATAACCGTAACGATAACATTGTCAGCAGGAACAGCATTCCAAAGTAAAGAAATAAAGTCACTGAAAAACACAACGAATTTTTTGGAACACTGCGTTTGAAAAGTAATTTATAATTAAGTTTTATATTAAGAATTTTTTAAAAGTCTAAAAAATATTTACAAAGTTATAAATACTTGAGAAATATCATGGAATAAATACATATTTTAAAATTAAGTCATTATGAATTTTATAAAAATCACAGTAAACTAGAAATCACAAAAAAAAAGTGTCTAAAAGTATGCAACAAAAAAAGAACGCAGTTTTTCGGATTTCAAATAAAAGTCTGCATACTTTTCGACACCTTTTATGGTAATTTAGTGATTTTTGTTTTAAAATTAAAATAAAATATAAATTTGGAACATGAGAAATATTTTTATTGGCATAAAACTTAAGTAAATTTTTTAAATTATGATCCAACAACAGTTTAAATTATTTTTACCACCTCACATATTAATACTTTCTTTTAATAAACGTATAATATTATTTTTTTTATCATTGAAAACATCCCAAGACCTTCGATATAGGAAAGCCACCCGACTACGAACACAAACATCTTCAATTTCGAGCAACTCTTTTGGCGTACATTTGCAATAAATTTTGCCGCCTGTTGACAAGCCGCAAAGTATGCTTTAAAATGGCTAAACCCGTGTCTCTCCTGCAGCCAAAGGACGAAAGGGACGAAAGGTGGGGGGTTCGGTTCAAAGGGTGCTCGCTGGCAAACGCGATTTTTATCGCAATTCAATAGAGTTTCCGTTACATTACGCCGCTGTCCTTTGTCTCCGGCGAAACTGCGACGTGTCAACGTGTATTGCTTCCGCTCGGATCCTGTTTACCGGCTCCTTCCTTCCAAAAAAAAGACAGGAAAGCGGTATCCTTATTGCTTCTAAAATGTGCGAGGCGAGCATGTGGATGCTCCATGTGCACCTTGTGCCAAAGGACAAGACACGCCGGGAATGTTATTGAAATTTTATATTGTCTGCGATTTCTTTTTTGCCGGTGGATTTACATTTTGTGACAGCTGATTTATGGCCCCTGGCTTGACGTGGAATCCTTGAAGAGCTTATCAAAGGATTCGCATCCCGTAATTAGCGGAAAGATCGTTAGTATCCAAAGCTTTAAGCTGATAAACTTAAAGTTGCCTGGGAAAATATATTTATTTTTAGGTTTGTTTGAGGATTTCATCCAGATTTTTCATTTTAAAATATTGTTGCATACTTTTAAACACCTAGATAAATATTATAAATATTTCCCCAACACAAAGTAAGATTAACGTGTACTTTTTAAAGACCTCTTCAAAGGATGTATATGGCATAATTAGCCAGCCGCAAATGGGGTTCGTTAGTACCACCCAAAGATCCCTCCCCAAAATCCAAAAAGGGGTTGCCTGGATAAACTTTGTGCCTTCTGCTTTTATTTTTGTTTCAGCTTGCGGAAATTGAATTAACTTGCTCAGCCTCCCGCTGAAATGTCAATCCAAGCGAAGTCACCTTGAGGAGCTGCTCATTAGGATTCCGTTTCTGGCGGCCAAGTTATCTGCGCTTGTTTACCTTGAAATTAAAAATGCAAAGATTCCTTCCAAGTACATTTTTCCTTACGGCAGAGGCTGCTTCCTTGGCAGCAGAAGGCCAGCTGAATTATTTATGGCACTTGCCGGGGAGTCGAACAGAAACAGATTACAAGATTAAATTATTGTAACAAGAGCATTACGCAACTACTTTGCATAATTTACCGCAGAAAAGGAGGAAAGCCGGGCGCAGAAATAAAAACATTCATTTTGGCCAAAAAGTCGGGACCTCATGGCTGTGTTAAAATATGTATACAATATACCTATTGCCATTCCCTTTTCTTAGGTGACAGTCGAGGTCCCTCGAGCCGGATACGTAACTTGTGCGGTGTTTACAACAATTTGTCACTTTTCAAGACGCGAGACGAGAATCAGAGGGGGAATCGCAGACTGCAGGCCAGACTCCTTTCGCAAGGAATGCCTAATTTGCATTTTAATTTAATTTTTTCCATACCGCGAAATGTCAACAAACAGGAGACTTCAGTTGAGTCACTTGCAGACATTTTCCCCCTCTTTTTTTCAAGCAGTTTTCCTTCTTCTTCGCCTCTGTTTGTCTTTCTCGGTTTTTCTTGGCGCACTTTTAATTGAGCCCTGCATATGCATGAACCCCTGGCAACTCAATTAAAGCGAATGCGAATGCCGCAGCTTTGAACTTTGACTCTTGAACTTTCCTCGGGATTCAGCAAAAATCAATGCTCAGCTTTCATCGATTGTCCAACCATAAAAACGGGGGGTATATAAAAAGAAATGATGGTTGTAATCCACACCGACATCTCTACCCTCGGTTGTAAATTCAGCGGAAATTGTCAGGACCAACCAATCGTGCAACCGTTATTACCTGTTGACCTCCTCCCTTCGCAGGACTCACGGTGTCCTGGCCACTCGGCCACTTGGATTGCATTCCACTTCCGTCTGGGTCACGGCTCATAATTCTTTAAATTTATGAAGTGTAACCGAAGCGCAGTCTGGCTGGCTTTTTGCACAAAACATTGAGGTTGGGCATTTAGAGGACAGGGGGCCTTAAGGGGTTAGGCTTTGCATAACCAGAGGTGAGTTTTCCATCTGGCAGTGGTTGAACTACTACAGGTTTTTGTATAATTTAGAAAATTAGAAAATTGGGTTTAAATATGTAATGTCTTAAAATGTTATTGATTAAAGCTCTAAAAATCTTTTACAATTAACATTTTTCACACCTTTAAAATAGTGAAAAGGTTCAAAAATCTTCAAATCTAAGAAAACTTTTAACAGATAAATTTATTTTAAAATTTTTATAAATATTTTTGAGGGAAAACAATTTATGTTTCATAAAAATTCGCTTAGAATCTAAAAGCATAGCATCAGCTGCTTTAAAATTCAACAGTATTTTTTGATGGCGTCAACATTTTCTAAAAAGCTTGCTTTATTTTTTGGCAAAAATCTAGAAAAACATGAAACAATTTAAAATAAATGGGCCAAAAAGTGTTCGAGTTGAAAGAAACTCTAGTTTAACATGAAACAATTTTAAATGAATCTCTAAGAGAGTGTACGAATTTTAGAAATGTGTTTTAATTTTAAAGCTAGCTGAGTTTGTAGTACGATTTTTTCTTTTACCACGAGTATGTGATACTTTCCACGTACCATGTCTATACCCCCTTTTGAAGCTCCTTCATTGTTCTACCTACCTTTTCCTCTACCACCCAACCTCATCTCTATCTAGATCTCATCTTGTGTCACGTGACGACACTCACCTAATTTGAGAGCAGCTCTTAATCTGCGCACAATGAGATAAATACCTTTTGTGGTGCTGGCGGTTAACCGTAGAGTGCCGCCTTAACCCACTTGGGTGTGTTTTTTTTTAGCCAGTATTCCGTAATCCGTGGGCTGTTACCGTTACCAAGGCACTTGGCACGCTCCCGAATTGCCACTTGAGGAAAATTGCCTTGGAGCGAAAACTTTCGAGACTTTGGCACGAACAACTCGGCGTTTATTACCTGTCGTTGGAATAACCAACCCCGAAGGTCGCTTATCTCAAGTTGTTAATGTATTAATTTGAATTCTTTATGAGCCGAGGAAGAAGAGAGCAGCAGGTCCAAAATATGTTTGACATGGCAAATTTAGTGGAAAATTGCCGCATGTCGCAAGTGAATGCAAGTGAAAATGCTACATGACTTTGTTGCAAATAAAAAGTCAACCAACTGGGGGAGACAAATTGGCCAGCTTCTCGGGAACTCGGGCCCAAAATTTAAAAAACAAATCACACCTACAAGCGCCCAAGACAAATTTCCAGACGGTCCACCTAAATGTATGGGAGAGAAAGGAAAGAAAGGACGAATGTCCTGCCGGTAATGGAGTGGACTCTATTTGTGCTCCTCGTTTGCCAGTTCCACGCTCGACTGCCGACTTCTCCCTTGTAAGGTACATATACCTTTTGCGGCACGCTCCTTCGACGAGCAGCGCATTTGTCAGGACTCTCCATCCAGACTGGGACACAAATAAGGACGGGGATTGCATGTGGCATGCACTCGGAAAAAATATAAGTCAGTGGGGTTGGGGTATTTATTTAGGGGACAAGTTGTCTAAAGAAATAGTCTGTATATCTGTTATTATTATCCTTATCTTAAAGGTTAAGATATCTAAAAAAATATTATTATTATTTTTTTAAGGTTAAGATGTCTAAAGAAATAATCTGTATATTTATTATTATTATTTTTCTGGTCCTGAATATCTAAAGTTTACCCAAGTATTTGGATTTTTCATAAAAGAATTTTGTAATAAAATATTTAAATCAATATTTTTGTATAAAAAATCTGAAGTGAGATTTTTGGTAAAAATATCATTTTTTCTTTGGGATTTTTTTGCTATAACTTGTACAAAAATGGTCCCAAGTCCAAAATGCATACCGTTTTGAACAGCTAACAATAAAATAAGTTGATTCCTATCACTATACACCTGATTCAGAAAAAATAATTTATGGGCCAATTTTCACATTTTTTATATCACAATTTTTTTCGAAAAATGGACCCAAATTAAAATCTCTAGATTTAAATGCTAATCGATTTTATTACGAGCTCAACGAGGTATGACAATCCATATTTGGACCATTTTAAGCTTTGTTTTGGACATTTTACTGCTTTTTTTTATGATAATTAAGATTAAGGACTTATAACAACATCACAAATTTTTCCTGCGGTTTTTCTTTTATTGTATTTAATTAAAATATGATTTTTAATAAAATTTTTTGATCAGTGCATGTAGTCCACTGACTTCGGTGTGCGGACTAGTAGTCCAGGCAAACAAACTCACTCCCCAACTGTCAACCGTTGTTGGCTCAACTCACATTCCTTTCCTACTCCATTCCATTCCTTTACTCTACACATCACACAACAAATAAATTCTTGAAAATATTCCCCGTATAGAAAACACATCTAATTTTCGATACCTCAAGATATCTACACGAAATTTGCTGCAAATGGCCAATGAGACAGAACAGCTAATGTTCCAAATGGAACTGGAAAATATTCAAGGTGGCGATTTTCAGTCGGGTTTCAGTCTGAATGGCCAACCCATTCTGCCTCCCATGGTTTGTTATTTTCTATTTTAACTATTATTAAAACATAATATACGAAACCCCGTTTAGATGACCGACTGGAAGAGACTGGAAATGATGCGCCTGCGTTTGTGCGCCTTGACCAAGGAAGTAATCTTGAAGAGAAATCAATTGAATAGTACCGAAAAGAAAGATGCCTCCACCAATACCGAAATACCGGAGGGAATTCCACCTTTAAAGGTGTGTGGTCACACTCGACAAAAACTAGAACAATCGGAGACCTTGATCTATGATCACACCTCCAATGTGGTAATGCAGATTTCGGCATCGTTAGAAACACCAACCCGGATGACCTCTCAACTGGTTGTGGTGCATTCCGAACAAGATAAACCGCAACGAGCTGTTATGAAGGTTAACCCCGTCTCAATGGGAACCTCGGAAATTGGTTGGGCAGTTAAACTGGAGCCCTTAAAACCGCTTTACTCCCAACCAAAGGAGGAGGACTTGAAACGTTGCAAGACCAGTCCAGATCTTCTGAAGCCGCCTCGCACACTTTGGCGCAGAGATCCCATTGGGGTTCCCATACCGCAGCTCCCATTCGCCGTTAAAAGTGATCCACAGATTGCCAAGCCTTCGATTGGCAGAATGCAGAGTCGCATACCCAAGCTGATTCCACTGACTCCAACTGATTTTCCTAAGCTCGTCAAAGTCCAGACCTCCAGAATAACCACAAAACGAGGCAATCAGGCCAGGAAAAGCGAAGCTCCAAAGCCCACAACTAGAACCGCCCACTTGAGCGAGCCGAAAAGCATCAGAACTCCAGTGCCGCTCCACAAGAGACCAGGATATGTGGGAAGCGAGCTGGAGATCCAGAAGAACCTGTTCAAGAACCTGGTCCTTCGACAGGCCGAGGAGAATCAGCGTATGCAGGCCAAAATGCAAGAGCAGCACCAGGGACTCATCACCACGATGATCAATGAACTCCACCACGCCATCGAGATCTCCGATTCCATTTACCCCGTGGACAAGATTCGGGAGTTGGACACTAGCACCACCCCCAGTGATCCCAGCCAGAACTGAAAGCCCGAAATCGGAGATCTCCGGTGGCTTTTCGCCAGATACAATATCAAAATTATGAACGTTCAGCCGGGAACGAAACTGAGGAGAATCTATTACAGAAGAAAAACAAAAACAGACGGGGAGAACATCTATGCATTATACTCAATCATCCAGGGAGAATTTTCAACTTTCACCGCTCTTTAATTGAAATTGAAAATTCTTGACTGGAAATTCTTCAGTTCGCGCAGGAAATGTATGTAGTTATTCGTTGGGGCGAGACTAGTTTTTCGGCATAGCAGAAATCTGTATATATTTCATGTGGCCTATTGATTGTCAATCGGATTCCATAAGGTCCCCCCTTTCCCCCATAAAGGTCTTATATTTTTAATAAGATTTTTGTAAGATATGTATGTGGTTGTTTTTCTAAAGGCGGTGGTGATATAAGGGTTCAAAGCTATTATAATAGAAAAATCTTTAAATCATTATTAAATTGTATAATGTCATTATTAATATTTTTGCGGTCCTTGAGTAATCTGAACAATGACTGTTGGTTGATTAATAAACCTCTATTTTAATATAAATCCTTTAAAAAACGACTAGGTAATTTTCTAATGATAGAACTATAAAACCTGAGCACCATAAATTGTCTGTTCCAGTTTGAAATTGGTACGCGATTTTCGTGAATTTTCTAAACGTGAGACCACTCGACTTATGGCATAATCCGCCAGTCCCCCGACCGACTATATATGAATATGTATATATATATCGGGGCGTCTCTAATTGCGCCCAACGTCTGCGTTTTGTGCCACACAAGTTGCTCGGCAATTCGTCCCACTCCCGGAGATTTGGCCACCTGCCCGTGCGCCTCACATTGATGTCTCTATAAGAAAGTTCCCCACTTTTTTCGCCAATTTGCCTGGCGAATTTTCTTGCCCCGTTTCACTTGGCGCGCCCATAACTCGGCGTGTTATTAAGTGTAAAAATTAAAATTTCATAAATTGTTATGCTTTATTTAGAGTGCGCCGAGCAGTTCCTCCGATGCCCCCGGTTTCCCCCAAATTCGCCCTGTTTCCTGTTTGCAATGCGTGTGGCTTTCTGTGATTTGCGCGCTTCGGAAGCTGACGATATTGAGACTTAAGTGGACATAATTAAAAGCACTTAAGAGTCGCCACAGATCGCAGATAGATATGGTCTATAAGATGAGTGAATTGGATGTTGGCCAAATTGGCCAAGCACTTGGTGGAATAGTGGAAAGATCACAGACAGCGTCAAGATTAGTGGCTATATTAAAGAGCTTTGTCTTTGGCCCTCCTTTCTTAGTCTTCAAATCGGAAATCAAATCAAGTTTCTAGCCAATCTGAAAAACTGTCTTCCATCGAATCGAATTTTAAATAGGGAAATGTAACTTCAATTACAACATAAAGAAAAATCACTATTGTTTTAAAATCACTTTTAATTGAGTCTAAAAGTATGCAATAAAATATTGCTTACTTTTAGACCCATTTAAAGGGATTTTAAAACTCTTGTGATTTTCCTAATAAAAATTAAACTAAGGAGTGTATTTTATCTCACCTCATAAAAGTTAGAAATAATATTTTAAATCTTAAGTGTATAAAAGTATGCAATAAAATATTTCGGAACCTAAATTCAATGGATTTACTTATTTAACTACCATTTACCATTTTTATTGCATACTTTTAGACACATTTTAAATGATTTTAAAACTCTTGTGATTTTACTAATGAAAATTAAACGAAGAAGTGTATTTTATCCCACCTCATTAAATTTAAAAATGAATATGTAATGAGGTATGATAATTCCCACACCAGCGAATTATCCATAGGCAAATGAAGTCGCAAATAGTTGCCTAATCTCTTGTTTTTTCACTTGGCTAATCACACAATGTGAGGAAAACTTGCACGAGCAGACAAAAATGCCATGGAAATCATTTCGCGCTTTCACTTGGCGGCATGGGTTTATTAAATGAAGTGCACATGAAACGGGCATTGGGATTTCATGACTAGAATAAACATAATCAAAGTAATAACTCGAGCAGCGCTTTTCCTTCTCTCCTCCCCGAGAAAATCCTCGCCACCCCTGGAAAACATGTGAAATTAATCTTGTTTATGTTTGTGGAAGAGGAGAGAGAGGCAAGAAAGTTTTCTCTAAAAGTTTTCGGTTGCCTTTTTGCGCAAGTTTTCTTTTCAGAGGGGGTCGGTTGGTTGGCAGGGGAAAAGTTTTCAGTTTCGAGTGAAAATAAATAAAATCGAATGATTTCACTTTTGTTCCAGGCACGTAAATAGTTTTGCCTGCCACAGGGATAACCATTCAAGTGCGAATGCGAAATTTAATTAAAATATTTCTGAGGCGTTTAAAAGGCAACATTTCACTAGGACTCGTAAATCCCTTTTAAAGGTGTCTAAAAGTATGCACCAAAATATTTTAAGAAAAAATCCTATTTTAACTGCATACTTTTAGACACCTTTGATTTTAGACCCAACTATTTACAAATTCTGGTGTCTAAAAGTATGCAACAATACATTTTAAGAAAAAATTCTTTTTTTACTGCATACTTTTCGACACCTTTATTAGCGATTTCAAAACCACTTATTTTTTATATTGTTTTTTTATGCTGCCTTGATATTTTTACCCCTTGTGGACTGAAGGTGTGCGAAATACACCCAGTAGACAACCCCTGTTGGCATAATCTGCTTATTCAGCGACATAAGTGAAAAGTTCTGTCAACAAAATCGAAATCAGGAAAAATTTGTTTGCCATTTAAATTCGATTTTGATCCTATTTATCCAGTAAATTGCAGCAATTGAAAGGATTTGCGAGGGAGTCGCTCGCTGCTTGTTTGATTTTCAAATTACCTTCCAAGGATATTGGGCGGCTGACTGCTGACTGCTGACGGATGTGTGTGTCTGATTCCTGCGATGATGTGACGATGTGTGGTGCAAACACTTGTTAAAGCTGATCCATGGCTTTAAGGCAAACCAATACTCCCCGAGGGACTTTTCACCACCCTCCGCCGAGAAGATATTGAATTTCAATAGCTGCAGCTGCAGGAAATCACTTCCTGGCGACAAAGTAGACGAAATGGAAATCAGCCGAGGAAAAAACAGAAGAAGGACGAGGACGAAGCGAGTCAAAGAAATCCCCAAGTGCGGGTCAAAGAAAATAAAACTTTATGCAAATGCGCCACTTTGGCCGTAAAATGAAATAGTCCCCGGCCAAATTATACCTTGATGCCTGATGAGCTTCGGTTTTCCTGTCTGGATTCGGGATCCTGAATTCTGGATCCTGGCCAATTGTCCTGGACGTGAATTGAAACAAAAAGGACTTTGTTTCGATTGCTCCCCCTCTTTTTTTTGCTTAGTAGTTTGGGAACCCGAGCAGGTGACTTTAACTTGGGAAACTTTTGCATTTTACAATTTACCTACATTTATTTTCCAGCCCCCAAGGGGCAAACTTTCCTGCGACAATAAAACGGCCAACTTAATTCCGGAAGTTGTTACGGACACGCTGTCCGTTGTCCGCTGTCCGCCGCCTGCTTTTTTGGCCACTCGTTATTAATATTATTATTATAATTCTGGAATTCTGTTCCACCGGAATTCGCCTAGCCCCATCGCTTACTTTTCCACCGGAAACGGATGCTGTTATTAATTCACATGTCCGGCGGAGTGACGATGTGGGTTATCATCAGGTATTCCCCGGCACTCAAAGTGCTGCACTTCTGCCTTCTCCCTGCTGACTCCTAATTAAATTTGCCACTTTATTTGCTCGCCTTTCTTTCTTTCTTTCTTTTTCCCACCCTTATTCCCATTCCCCGCTGTCTTAATTGTGTTTGTGCTACTCTATTTCATCCACTCGCACTGAAAAGAGAACTCATTTATGCCACACAGCTTCCTGCAGGATTCTCGGTCTCAAGGATTCGAGGATTCTCGCTCCTAGTCTGAGGTGGCTGTTTGCGCTAAAATAATTGAATTAATAATTGCTGCGTGTGGTTTTCATGCTTTTCCAGCTAAGACAAGTAAGAATGCGAGGCATGTCTTAAGGGGTTGTATGGACTATGGGTTACCTAGGGAAAAATATTAGGGAAAGGAAAATAATATAATTCACTCTTTAAACATATTATTAACATGATGCTCTGCCGATACTCTGCCTACCCAAATAGTATACCAAGAACAGCCCCGAAAATTATTCGGCTGCTTTGTAAAAATCACAGAATTTTATACATTTTTTAAATATTATTGTTATATAAATATTTTGTAATAATCTAATTCTTAACTACACAGAAAAAATTGACAGAAGATCAGATTGATATGTGCAGTATCATTTTAATATGAATATGTTCAAAAAATACTAAATTTGGTATTTTAAAACAGTATTATTATAACTTTTATGAAATGATAATATATCAATTTAATATTTTTTAATCATAATTACAATATTAATCGTATCGGCTTATTATTGATATGAAATGAGGTAGAAATGACCATATTTCATATCTTTTTTTTTTAATTTCTTTCTTTACCGACTCTCTGTAGTATACCAAAGATAGAACCATGAATCAGGGGACTGCCTGCTCCCTTATCCATATAAAGTTAAGAACCCAATATACCCTTTTAATTCCCCAATTACTAGGTATAGAAAAAACCCAAAGTGCTTAAGCCTGAGCTTCAGAACCGAGCAGCAGAGTCGTGTGCAACTTTTATCTCTGGCAGCTCTTGGCGCTGTCTTTGCTCCCTTCCCCACTCCCCATCCCCCATCCCTTGGTTTTTGCAGGAAAGTTGCTCGGATGCCTTTACTTGCTCACTGATTTAATAAATTAACGTTAATTAGCTGTTGTGGTCGATGGGCGGAAGGGGAGGGGCACTGGGTTAGCTTAAAAGACAATAATGCCAAGGATCCGGCAACTTTCATCCTGGCTGTACGTGATTTCCGCGGCTCTACCAAGATTTAGCCCGTAACCCCAAAGTTCGATGTGTGAATTATGGGCTGTCAGAAAAGGCGGTGGGGGGCGTGGCATGACGGTGTGCTATATTCGAACCGATAATTCATAAATGTAAATGGATGAGCTTCCTCTGTTTGTTCATGCCATTTTAATTAGCCAAATGAGTGGCGAAAGATCAGCAATGGGATTATTTCCAGGAAGCCAAATTGAGTTAGCACACACACAGAAAATGAATTCATTTCGAACTTGGAGCTCCACAAAGAATCCAATTAAAGTTCACAGGCCAAGGCCGCAGGCCCTCTTCTTGACTTTTGGTCAATGCAATTGCAAAGAGGTCACACAAAAGGAGGCAGGAGGTCCTTAAAAGTGAGCCAAGGAAGCTGACGACCCAAGCTGGACCAAGTTCGACTTGAGACGACGTTCGCCCGGGGGCGCCAAAGGACATTGTGAGGAGCTCTCAAGGAGCTGGCCGGCATTTAAATTGAAATTAACATCCTGTCGCAGGATCCTCACATGGCGGACTCTCCTTCGAGATTGCAGTGTGTGTGTGTGTGTGTGTGTGCTTATTATGCCTTCAAAGGCAGGCCGCCAAAGGAATGGAAAGGAAACGGCTGGCGACGACAAAAAAAGGCCAAAAGAAAACTTGCCAACAAGTGTTGGCCAAAAGCAAGAGCCGCCGAGCAGAGAAAAAGCCAAAGGAAAGTGTCGAGCAAACATCTGACTAAACAAACACTAGGAAATGCATGTTACACTAAGAAAAAATATAGCCTATTATTTATAAAGATTTTAAATATATTAGTTTCTGATTGAGACTTATCACTAATGTAAACACTAGCCTACTAATCCTAATCATAACTCTTATTTCAAGCACCAGATATCATAAATAATGATAAATAATCATATCCGTGTATACGATTTAAAAATATTATATTTTATATCTATTTAAAATCATTGCTACACAGAAACAAAATTCGATATGAAATAGGGTCAATTTTAACTTATTTCATAATTTATAATTTAAGCATAACAAAATGATATAAATAACTTGATCTATAAAAAATGAAATATTAACCAGGACAAATCAATCTGATCTTCTTTCCATTTTTAATTGTGTATAAATATGTAGAATAATATTATAATTTTATTTTGTCTATAATTACATAGAATGTTTTTTCTCAATGATTTTTCCCCTTTAATTTTCCTCGGTGTTTAATATCCTTTAACCATACTCCCGAAAAAAAGAATACCCACACATTCAAAGAGAGCGGCACACACACTGGTGTAATTAAGAGGCCATTGTTATTTCGCTGACAAAAGTGAAAGATGCCATGATGGATAACGTGTGTGTTGTTGTTTTTGTCGCCTCCTCTTCGCCGTCGTCCTTTGCCTGTTGACACTTCAAAGTGCGACTGTCTGAGTGAGTATCTGTGTGTGCCGCCCTTTGATGTAATCAGCCACCGCCTCACATCACACAACTTGACACATTATTCCCAATCTTGCAATTATTCTTACCTCAGCCTTTGACGACAGCAATTAAAAGTCTCACACACACACACACACTCACAGATGCGAGCCTTAAAGGACTAATTTTACATATTCCCGTACATGTGTGCGTGTTGTGCTGATGTCGGCATAAATATTTAATGTGTTTGCCTTGTTAGTGGCGATATCACTTTATTCTGCGGAAGGATTAAATTAATGCCAAACGTGTGCGATACCCATACCTATCAACCCACCATGTTTAACCCCAGAAAGCCCACCAAAAACACAGCTCACTTGTTGTTTTAGGTATCGCAAAGCACACAGGATATTTTTGGAGGGGGCGATTGCGAGAGTTTTAGTGGCTGGCGTAGGCAAACAGACAAGTGGAAACCGCTACTTACACTAGTTAGCTAATCAAATTAGTTTTATTAACACGTACGACAACAAGTGCGTATGCAAACTTACACCAGCGCATATGTGTGTGTGTGCGACTTGTACGTGTTAATTGCCTGCTAAACCGTTTAATGCGTGAGCAAATTTAGAGCACTAAAAACGTTGCCTACTTTTTCGGGAAATATTCGGGGATTTTAATAGGGAATATTTTTAATGAGATTTATTTAAGGTTTTGAAGACTTAAGTATAGTAATGATATTACAAATATTACTAGTCACAGTTAAGGTGCCTAAAAGCAAAATAAATTAAATTTTTAAATTTATCTGGCCAAGAGGTCATTTTAATAAAATTAAAATATATTTTATATTCAATGTATATACAATAAAAATTATTTTAAAATGTAGAGTCTGGTTTTTGGGATTTATTATAAGTTTTTAGGACTTAAATAAATTAATTTTTGGTATTAAAGAAATATATAGATTTCTGTTTTTCTGTTTTATAAATCGTTCAAATCTTAATTCTTAATAAAATAATTATATTTAGTTTTTTCATTACAATAAAAATAAAATAGGATTACAAATCTAAGATATAAATCAAGATAAGCATAAGTTAAAATAAAATAAAATAAACTCAGCACGCAGTAAATAAATCAGAGTATTTAGTCCATGTAAGGAGCATTCAAATGAAGCTCTACTTATGTTCAGCATATCAATGTGGATTCTTACCAAGAACTGGTAAATAGTTTCCCTCCTTTGTTTCGCCCCCTCAAAAAATCAAAGAGTGTGCGGCACACAAATGGCCAGTTAATTAGGCCGCTGACATCAGCAGTAGAAACAGAAACCCGATGACAACCCCGAATCTGAATTGCCCTCCAGAGGGAAAGAGAGCGGCTCCTTCAATTACACGACTGACCACCATAATTAATGTTAATAAATAATAAATTTACATATAGAATCGTACCCAAAAAGCATGTGAGCCTGTAAACCGAGACATGCAGAGAAGTGAAAGTCCGAGGCGGCATACAAATCTCCGTAATTAAAGGACCCAGTGATGCCAGGACACTGATAAGATGCAAAAAGCGAGAGGAAAACGGGAGCGTTTAATTAACTTGTTTTGTTCCGTCTCGACTCTTGGCTCTCCACTCGATTTCGATTCATATGCCAGGCGTATCGGCAATTAGAGTGGCCACAAAAATCGAAAGGGAAATTGAAAGTGTGCGTATCATAAATTGCTGACCCACCACCGACCGAAATCGGATATAGCCAGGCCCCAAATTGCATTATCCAAGGCCTACAGGCCGCAGGAAACTTTGGCTCTTAAGAAAAGTTCTTCAGCCCGACAATAAACCGCATCTTGAAAAGTACAAATGCAACAGAGCATTTATCGAATTGTTTCGCATCTCTTTTTTGACAACTATTTCTGGGGCTACAAACTTTTTCAATTACACTTGCCAAAGAAAAGGATTAAATTCGGGACTTCAATCAATTTTGAATGTCTCCTCAACCGTGAAGATAAGAAGCCAGGCAGCGAATTAATTAGCATTCATTGCCTGCCCAATTGAGCTTGTAAATATTTCATTAATCGCCGGAAAAGGCAAAGCAAATTCGAGGCATTAATGAGAGCTCTTTGCTTGATGGATGGCCGCTGACCTTGTGGACAAAGTGAGAAGCGCCGAGAAGGGCGCTGTAATCCCCAAAATCATATTTTTGTATGGGATGATTTAACTAGTATTTTTAATAGCAATACAAAATCTTTATAAATATAGAATCTGTTATATAGAATTTATTCTTAATTTTCAGGGCTAAAATAATAAATTAAGTATTAAATATTTTTGCAATTATTTTTTCTACAGATTTCTGTGTTTTAGAAATCTTTTTAAACATTATAATAAATATTTTTCATAACCTGCTGACCTTTTGAACAAAGTGAGAAGCGCCGAGGAGGGCGTTGTACTCCCCAGTTGGCCAACTTTTAATTTGCTCACATTCTCGTTTGCGAGAACAAAGTCACTACACACAACAAAAGATGCCAATTTAATCTAGTCCCTGCTGGCCACATGGGACACTTGGTCGTAAAACCACTTTGGACAAGGAGGCGGGTGTCCTGTGCACAGGAAATGACTTCAGTGCCGGACTTTCCCTCTGTCCGTGTGGGTAAGATGTTGGCACCAGCAGGTAACTTCCGGCATAGTCAAATTGAAAATGGCTGCGCCAGACCGCAATCCCCATTTTCTCCCTCCCTGGGGATCCTGAGTCCTGGAACCTGAATCCTGCCAGCTGCTCTACTTTCCTGCGGCCAGAGTGTAAAGTTGTCTGCACTCGCAAAGTGTGACAAATTAAATTAAAGCCAAAAGACCACTCGAGGTAGTTGGCCGTAATTGCTTAATGCCCTCTCTCAATTAAACTGCAGAAAGAGTTTGCAGGGTCCTTGTAAGGGGAAAAAGGAAAAGGATATGGACTGAGTTATGGGGTTACTCCTTCGAACACGTGAGTTCTTGAACTGCGACCAGCACTTGACTTATGACATTAGAGCGCAGACACAAATCTTTATGAGCCGCGCTCTCCTGCCAGGACATAAGTAAGAAAAACTACAGTTTCCACTTAGCGGCGGTCCAAGTCCAAGTCCGCACACTCTCACACATCCTACATCCTGCAAGGATACACTGCAAGTGGCAGCTGCGAGTGGACAGTGACAAAAACCCAGGGCATTTTGCACTGAGAAAATATATACATATTTTGAAATTAACTAAATTAAAATTGAAATAGAAATAAATTATAAAATGTAACAAATTACCTATCGTTTAAAATCCGTATAAAAAAGCTGTACAAAAGTAGGCTCTATAAATAAATATGTCATCATTTTCATAGCATACTTTTAGGTGAATATTTAAGTGTTTTATAAAAGAACTGTTTAAAGAAAATCGTCCGAAAATACTCAAATAATTTTTTTCGTCTTCGATTTAACTTTTTCATAGAACACCTTTCCCTGCAAAGATATTTTGAAATTTAACTAAATTAAGATTCAATTATAAAATGTTTGTACAATTTTGTTTAGATAAATGGCCTTAAGTAACACATTACTTTCTTATTTTGTTTAAAATCCGTATAAAAAAGCTGTATAAAAGTATGCTCTGAAAATAAAAAGTCATAATTTTTACAGCATACTTTTATGTGAATTTTTAAGTATTTTATAAAAGTACGATTTAAAGAAAATTGCCAGAAAATCCACAAATAATTGTTTTCTTTTTCTATTTAACCTTTTTACAGAACCCCTTTCCCTGCATACGTAATACCTTCCCCTTCCATTTCTTGCAGTGCACATTTAAGGCCAGTCAAGCAGCCAGACTGACGCATTGTTGTGGTCATAAGTCAGCGTGTGGACAAAAAACCTGTGCACTGAGTTGAAAATCTTAAAGATAAATAAAGACCGGCGGACTTTTCAGAGGGAACTTTGACCCCAAAAAAAAAATGGGAAAACCGCAAAAGGCAGCAAACAAACCAAAGACGTCGAAAGGAAATCGGCGAGAAGATGATGAGCAGGACAGGACGATTATGACGCTGGCGGCGCCCAGCGAAGCGCAACTGATGAAGCCCACTTAGAGGTGTCCCTGCTCCTTGTTCTTCTTCCCTTTGGCTTTTCCTCCTGCTTTTCCATTTTCCCTTTCCATTTCCCTGCGCCTCTTCGCATGGACAGTGGTCAGCAGGGCTTGGCAACATTTGCCGTTGACAGAGTGCAGGAACACGAAGATGGAAAGCGGAGAGTGGAAATAAAAAGGAAAAATTCTATAACTTATGACCTCGACTTTGAAAATACCTAGTATTGAGTTCTCATTGAGAAAATTCAAAATATATTCAAAAGCTTATTCGATCTGATCTTAATTTGATTATTATTCTATAAAGAAAAAGGTTACCTATAAGAAAATCTCGTGAAGTTTAAAACCATTTAAAGATGTGCCTAAAAGTATGCTTCAAAAAATAAGACATTGGCATTTGTCACATATCCTTTAGACTTAGGCATACTAAAAAAATCATAGCCTACTTTTAGGCAGATTTTTAAATGGTTTCAGACCTCTAAAAATTGTATTATGTATATGTACACACTTTTAGTCAACTTTCTAAGGGAAGTCCAACCTATGAATATTTTTTTTACAAATATTAAGATCCCAATATAACCCTATACCATCCCAAACGAAGTACAAAAATCAGGGGGCAGCAGCTGGGTGAGTCAGTGGTCCTGGGGACGTGTGTTGGGCTACTTGGGGTCGTCTGGACAAACATTACCCATCGTCGGACACCACCGGACATGACCAAATGAAAATGTGCAAGGATGCCCCTTGGCGAAGTCGTCGTCGTCGCCTCCGCCGCACAATTATTACTTCAACTTTTCATTTGGGTCTCGCCACTCTGCGCGGTTTTTCCCCGGAGTCTGAAGTCTGGAGGTGCTGCAGGATACTCAGGATACCCGGAATACTCCTGGCCATGGCTTGTAATTTCGCTTCCTGCGTCTCATTTTTCATATTTCACCGCTTTGAGTGCCATTTGGCAAACTGCAAAGGCAAAAGGCGACTGGCCAACAAGGTAAACAGACAATTTCTCAAGCGACTAATGCCCTGACTTATTGTTGAACTTAGGGGGCAAAGGATTGGAATGGGGGAGTGTGGCACATGTTCTTGTGCCAACTGACAAACCTCAAAGTGGATTCGGGACTGGGGGTTTCTAGATAAAGATTTTGACCGCCATAACAAGGGTCAGCAATTTATAGGAGGGTATTTGTAAAGGGAAATTGACGAAGATCGAGGAATGTTAAACCTTTGGCACCTGAGGGGATTTGATATTAGAATGTGATTTGTTATATAATATCCTAAAATATTTTGTAATATTTTAAGAAGTTAATTCAAGGTGTTAACATTTAAAACATAAAATCTTTTAGAGTAATGCTTTGAAAAATTCAGATTTGTAAAGATTATATTATAATATAAATAATTATTATTATAATTAAATAATTATTTGTAAAAAAAAATGTTTTTATCATCTTTTCTGAAAAAATAATTTTTTAAAAAACGTAAGGTATAATCAAGTATTTTTTTTAATGGTAAAATAATATATATTATTAAAATGTAGCCCAAACAAAGCAAATATTTTGATGCAAACTAATTCAGAAATTTTAAGGAATTCTTCAGATCTCCATTACCTTACTGCAAAAATAGACAAAAATCATTAGTTTTTATACTTCCAAGAATCTTATAAAAATCTTATGAACATTCTGTGTATATCAGAACTTGGCTGAAGGACTTTTAAGTCTAAAAACAGGACCGACGAAACCCAGCGAAACAAAACCGCCCCTAATCTTAGATCTGTTCCAAGACATTTATGATAGCTTGAGATATCTGTTTATGATGGTCGCGTCGATTTGAGGCCACAAAGAAAGAGTTCAATAGCTGGCGAAGCAAATATGATGCGAGTTCAATGTCAAATAGCTGACCTCTGGCAGAGGATGCCGAAAAAAAATGGGTGGCAACAGATTGCGCATACGACCTGTTGAAACAGTCGAAAGTCGCAGTTGTTGCAAAAAGCCCCAGAGAGAAGCGGATAAAAACGCAGCATTATAAACAAAAACAGCCTACGAAAAAGAGAGGAGGAGGAGGGCCATAAAGAGCCTAGCAAAAGTACTGAATTTATGTGTATAAGTAAGCCACGAAGGTCATATTAAATTGCCATAAAGAGCTATCGATTTTATCTGCAACAATGAGAGAAGGAAAATCGCTGCGCACAAGAAAATGCCCCAGCATCCTAACGAGGACACTGACACCGCCGGGAAAATGGGGGGAAAATGTAGGGGGCTGAAAGCAAAGAAAAGAAAAGAAAGAAAGAAAATAAAGCAGCGGGCAGTCGGAAAATCCATAAAGAGGCGCGTCTGCGGAGGGGCCGAAAAGAAAAGTTTTTCCCAGGCTCCCACCCCCCCTTTTCACCACCCCCTTTTCCGCACCCCCTTTCCTCCTTTGGCCACTGGCTAATTAGAAAAGTTTTCCCCTTCCAATTCCAAGCGAGCAGCTGAACGCTCATAGGTGCGAGTAGCCGAGTCGCCATTTTTTTAGCCCACGTGGCGTATGAGCGACGGAGACGGAGCGACACTGGTGTCACACCTACTTACCTACCACACGTAGCCAGGAGCTCAACCATTGGCTGGCATAAATCACAGTTGAATTTTCCACCTCCTCCTGAATTTTCCCCCATCCCCCTTTTCCCCCAGCATTTTCCTGGAGCACCTAACGCACTCGGAGAGACACACCTTCATTTGTGGAGAGGAGCAAGAGGAGGTTTTAGTTAGCTCGAGTTTCCCGGCGCACCTGCTCCTCTCTCTCGGCTTTCTCGCTCTCTCTTTCTCTCTCTCTCACTCACTCACTCGCTTTCTCATTTGTATTTACCTAAGACAGCAAAGGAAATAAAAAAAAAGAAGGAAAGCTGGCAAAAAACCGAGTACCTAACGAGCGAAAGCTGCGCACCTAAACCTGCGCTACACAAAAACTCCAGACGAGCTGAGAGCACCTCACAAACACACTCACGCACACTGGGAAATGGGAAATGGGGGGGGGGGGAAGTGGGAAAAGCGGTGGAAAAGGTGAAAGCCGAGCCAAACAGATGAGAACAGACGACGTTGACGAGCGAACGACGACGGGAAAATGACGATGACGTTGATGGGGAAAATAAAGCACTAGTAAAAAAAAGGGGGAGGGGGCTTGGGTTAGTAAAGGAAAATTGTAGGAAAAATATAGGAAAATAAGTAGAAAATGGAGGGAAAGTAAAGAAAACATAAAAATAAAAACTCTAATAAATCATATAAAATCATAAAATCAATTTAAAGGTTAAAATGTTTATACTTTCAGAAGAAATCAAGCAGAAGGGTTAAAGTTTAATAGGGAAATAAAGAAAAATTGTAGAAAAATTATAAGAAAATTTTTAGAAAATATAGGACATCTTAAAAGCTAGAAAATTATAGAAAAATTTGTAGAAAATATAGGAAAACTTAAAAATAAAATCTTAAAAACTTTTATTTTCAAAGAAATCCATCCAAAGTTTTGCAGTTCTTCAAAGTTATAAACCACTAACCTGAAATTGAGATTTTCCTTTTGGCCGTCGGAAAAACACATGGAGCCCCACCCCTTTCGGGTGGCAAACCCCTCGAAGGTGCTCAACTTTGGTTGGCTGCCAACATTTTCGTGCTCACCTTAAAAAGCGTAGGTAGCAACCGCCGTAAAGGCCAATAAGAGCGAGCGAGACAGCAGGACAGGCAACAACCTGGCTGTGATTGTATATGTGTGTATTAGTGTGTGTGTTGGCCAGAATATCCCCGTATCTGTGTGAGAGCGAAGCCAACGAACGAAAAACGCACGACGAATAACAACTGTTACTTGCGGTTGAGGTTGCAGCTGGGTAACTGGGCGAAATCAGGGGGTGGGGGGTGGAAAATCAGGGGGAGGGGGGTGGAAAACCGTACCCACAGGTAAGAGAGAGAGGTAGCAGCGCAGCTGGCACCTACATCTCGACATGCCGCACTCTTCTAGCCAAAACGACGACGAAACGAAGACGATGGGCCAACACCTAAAACAGGTATACATATATATGGTATATAGACAGGGGGAGGGGGGGCCACTGACGCAGGTAGATTGGTGGATGCGTAAGGTATATTATATATATCTCAGCCAGACTTGAAGCACGTGTCTAGGTATTTTCTCTGAGGTGTGAGCAAAGGACATGCGCAAAAGTCGAAAAGCTCTCTCTGTTAACTAACTGTTAACGCACTGTTAACTTAACAGCAGGGGAAATTCAGGGGTATCTTAACATGGCCCCATATCGTTTGTAAAATTCACACAAAGAAAATTCATAAATAATGTTAATTTATTTTCGGCCACTGCAGCTGTCTTTGCCTGACAGTTGGCCCAAGATATGGCCATAAAATACAACCCGCACAAACACAGACACACAGAGAAAACCGAGAGACATTGACCCACAAAGGAAATTAACATAATTGTTGATTCTTGCGTTTTATTGTCGAGTGCGTTTATGGCCTTGTCCTCAGAACCGAATCGATTTTGTGTAAAATTCAAGGGCCAAAACTGATGATACAGCACATGTCCAGGGGATCGCGGAGGACGAGGGGGTCAAGATGACTCCAAAGGACACTCATATGGAGAGTCAATAAGTATGCAGTGTTTAAGATTACTTCGTTTTAAAGTCCTTTGTTGCTTAAGCTTGATATTGCTTATGTTTAATTTATTACATAATTTCTTTAGACTTAAATTTCGATTTTCAAAGCTTTTTTAAACGTGTCTAAAAGTATACTACGTTTTATTTAGTATGGAGAAATACTAATAATTTTCATTGCATAATTTTAGGTAGTTCTAAAAAGATTTCAAAATTGTAGAAATTTGTTTAATTATTTTAATTGGGAATCAAAATAAATTTCTTTAGAATTTAAATCCGACTTATAAAGCTTTTTTAATTGTGCCTAAAAGTATACCACCTTATATTTAAAATGGAGAAATCGTAAGAAAAGGTCTCTGATAAATATAATTAAAATACTTTTAGGCAATTTTTAAAAGATTTTAACCTTTTAAGCTTCTTCTATTTTCTTTAGATTACAATTTCGATTTCAAATGCTTTTTAAAAGGAGTCTAAGAGTAGAAATTTCTTTAATTATTTTAATTTTACTTTAATGGAATATGATAATAAATTTCATACTTTCTCTTCCATAAAACTTCCAGTATCTACCCCTCTTTAAGGCAGCTCTAATTGAATTTTAATTTCCATTGATTGCACTTTTTGACCTTTCTTCGCTCGGCAAACAAAAAAGTTGTGCATACGCCATGTTGCCCCGCAACAAGCCAACAAAATTTGCATTGTAGTCCTTTTTTTGGGCAGGAGGGGCAGACCAAATGAACAGTTCCGTTGTCGGGAAACTTTGCTCGCACTTTTCACGCTTTTTTTTCCAAGGACCGGAGATTGGAGAAGGAGCAACAGGATGCAAAGTGGACCATCCTTGTTGCTCTTTTGGCTGCTACAAATAACCGGCATCAACTTTAATCACCTGCTTAATTAAATCAGTTTCGCCCAGCCACCCCATTTTCGCCCCTCACTTTTGCAGGTTGGTCATTGTTCTGTTTTCCCGAGTTTTCCTGGCTGCCTGCATAAATTATGTGCTGCATAATCACCTACAAGCGTTCTATTTAAGCTCCTGGCAAGTGTCCTTTGCACTCCAGTCTTGTTTTTTGCTTTTTTTACCACTTTTTTCCTGCTGGTCGCTGATGTCCGATAAAGTTCTTAAATCATTTACGTTTTCCTTGCCTTTTCCTTTGTTTTTCCCTCGCTGCGGTTTTCATTTGCTTAATGCCTGCGTTGAGTTTTTATTTTATCGCGGAAATCAGATGCGGATTTATGTTTTTTAATTCCATTAGAGCGAACTTTCTTTGGGCGAAGATTAAGATATTCATCTGTAGAATGAAAGGTGAGCTAAATAAAAAATAGAGCAATAAATTGTGAAGAGAATTTAACGATCTGTAAAGGGTTTAAATAAATGACTTTGCAGGTTCTAGATTTAAAGAAAAAAGTATTATTAAAATGGTGATAATGATTTATTATTAATTTTCAAAGAAATGTGAATAAATTACTAGATCATATTAAAAATGTAGAATATTTTATTTTATTTAATTTAGGAATTTAAGTCATAAAAAAAGTTTAAATAAATATGAAAATTATTACTTAATCATAATATCTAAATAATAAAGGTATTAAAGTAAAAAATATTTTTAATTTAGAAATGTTTTTAAAATGTGTTTAAATATTAAATAAAAAGCATAAAAAATATGTTTTTATTTGCTCATCATTAAATACACCCAAAACGAAAGGAAGCAAACATAATAAACAAAAAAAACTTTCACTAGAGCTTGAGAAAACCTTTCATATTTCTTTGACGTATAACTATCCTTATCAACTTCCCCCCATAAATAAACCATCGATGTTTGTTCAATTGTAAGCGAAACTACAAAAGCAATTAACAGAGACACGAGGTTAATTGGCAGCGCCCCAAACTCCAGTCCCCAATTCCAGAGACCCTCTTTCTGGTTAATGTAATGGACCGCAATTTACGTCAACTTAATACTCATTTCTGAGCAAGAGTTTTTCCCAGGATATGTGCTCCAAGGATATGTGCTTCGTAGTTCGAATTTCCCGCTCCATTTCTCGCACGCCTAGGTAAGATTTATGGGAGAGTGGGGGGAACTCCAAGGACCTCAAGTGTGCAACGCAATTTGGCGAAAGTATCAAATTTCTCCCACAAAACACTTTCACTACGACGGCATCGCCTTCTGATTTTTTCCCTGCCTTCCCGGCCACTGGACGTAGAAAAGTAAACAGAAGGTTAATGGATTTGACACACGGTTCCAAGGCAGCCACGGCACTTGGGCGTGAAATGGATATGCTTTCAGGCTAGGCACACACACGATTTCTGAGTTCTGAGTTCTGGGTTCCGAGTTCTGAGTTCCGAGGAGGTGGAACGAAATTGGGGGAAAAAACATTGTTTTGTTTACTCCGAGCACAAGTGAACTATGCTAGATTCTTTAAGAAATGTGGACTTACTAAAACTAGAACTCTATGACGCAAAGTTATCTTTAAAGCTGCAGTGAAAGTTGAACATCTTTTATGAAAATATATGAAAATTCGACCTTTTTTAAAACGTTAAGACATTTAATAGTTTAGACTTTATCTTAAAACCCGATAAACCTAATAACGATAGCGTAAAAATTATTAATCAGTAAGGGTAAAATGTAAAAATATTAGCAATACATTTTTAAATTATTTTTAAAAAAGGTCCTTTAATGTTATAGGCATTTTAAATAGTTCAGGATTTTATTTTAAAAAAGGTGCATAAAAGTATGCAATAAAATATTTGTTCAAAAATCCTACGGTTTCTGTCTGCATACTTTTAGGCACCTTTTTCATTGATTTTAAATCCCTAGAAATTTTTTTTGTTGGTAATATAATACTGGATACTTATTTTGTAACCAATAAATATCTATAAGAAATTTTTGTTTTCCTTTTTAAACAATTTAAAGTCGGTATTCAGTTTAAATAAAGAATAGGCATTTTAAATATTTGAGGATTTTTTTTTAAAAGGTGCATAAAAGTATGCAATAAAATATTTGTTCCAAAATCCTACGGTTTCTGACTGCATACTTTTAGGCACCATTTTAATTGATTTTAAATCGCTAGTGATGTTTTTGTTGGTAATATAATAGTGGATGCTTATTTTGTAACCAATAAATCTCTATGATAAATTTGTATATTCCTTTTTTAACAATTTAAAGTCGGCATTCAGCTTGAATAAAGAATGAGTCAGAAAAAAACTCCACTATATCGATTCCAAATTGGCTCTTCATCCTTTTAAGCTCAAGTTGCGTTTGCCTGACTTTTCGAGGCACTTTAATTTGTTTTCCCACTCTGTTTGGAAAATCCCCCCGCAGCTACGCACTGCTGGTCGTGTTTATTTAAACTTTCGCTGCACGTCCGTTCAGCCAGAAGCTGCAGGCTCAAAGTTCCAATCAGTCCTGCCTTTTGCCGTCTGGCTGACAATTGGCCAGGACATTTGGGACATTCGAGGGGCAGGAGTGCCAAGCACGTTTTCGCTGGGGGGTTCGAAATAAGGCGAAGAAAAGTGCAACTGTTTACGGGAAATTTGCGCAGTTTTTTGCACCATTTCACTTTCCCAAACACAACCGAGTTTTCCCGAATGAAAATGCAGCTGCAAATAAATCATGTGCGAAGGTGTCCTTAGCCACCGCAGGCAATCTGCGCCACTGACAGTTTTAATGCCGAATGAAGTCCCCTTTTCACCCAGCCACTCCCCCACTTTTCTCGCACTTGTGGCATATGTGTGACGTTTCAATATCCTGTTGCGTGATTTTTATTTTCATATTTTTTATGGAGATTTTCCCCGGTGCGTGCGTGTGTGTTTGTGCTACGTGAAAAGTCGCAAGTCACAAATCAAAATGCTCGCCATTGTTTGGCTTTTGCTTTTTGGCTTTTTGGTTCCACTCTGTATGTTTTTGTTTTCGCATGTTCTTCTTGTTGGCTTCGCTTCGTTTAGGCCTTTGAGCTGTCTACTTAGGAGGTTTGGCCAGGGGTTTTTCCCATATATATATTCGTATACCATACCCCCACCTTTATGGTTGTTCAGATAGAGAGTCACGCCAGCAGCCAATAAATCAAAATCTGTATTGCTGGCCCCCATAACTCGATTTTTATACCATTTTGCGCTAGTTGTTGATTTTGTGATTTATGTCACGGTGGTTTTGCTCTGTGTTTTGGATTTTTGATAAGGCCGAAATGGGAAAGTTAATGGAGACAAAGAGGTAAAGAGGGAGTTTACTCTACAAATGAAGGCCATTAAAACAAATTCACAATTTGTTTAAAATAAAAATGAACATTAAGTTACGTTTTCCTAATCTCTAAATCTCTAAAAATGTACCTAAAAGTATGCAATAATGAATTATTGAACGATTTTAGAATTTTTTGCTGCATACTTTTATACATCTCTATAAGCGATTTGAATTTCCCAATAAATTAATAAATATTAAAAATATAAAAATATTTTAATTAAAAAAATATCTTCTTGTTTTAAATTTAACTAAAAATTTAAAAGTCTCCTTCTTCAAAGAACCTTGTACATCCAATATACTTATTTATATTCCACCAACTAAATCCCAAAATATCACCACCACTTCCTCACCTCCCCGAAACCGAATTGTAATATCCATTTACTACGAAAGCTGGCAAAGTTTTCCAATACCATTTGCCATAATTCTGCTTTGCACATTGACACCTAACCGAAAGGCGTTCAATAAGAGCCAAAAGACAAGAAAAAAACGGGGAGGAAGCTCTAAAAAATTGTGAAAAGCACTCGAAGTCTTGGACAACACTTTTCCGACTTGGACATGGACACTTAACTGACAATGTCTGACCTTTTCAGCAGCACAAGTCGACGAAAAGTAAAAGCAAAATTTAAGCAAAAATCCTACAAAGACATAACAAAATTTTTGATGTATGTGCAAATGTGGGGGGTCAGAAGTTAAGGAAGGCGGGGAAAACTCTTTCTACGGGGGGCTTGGAAAATGCTTACGTGATGTTCAAGTTTTGTGTGAAGGTCGAAGGGAGGGAAGTCAAGTCAGCGCATTGTTGCATACGTAAGGAAAAGCCTGGAAAAGGGGGAAAACTCCAAAGGGCAGTGAAGTTTGGAAGATGGAGACTGCGCCTTTGTGTCACAAGTTGCCAACACATATTTTCCGACTCCAGAAAGAGTTCCCCAGTCAAACTTAAAACTGTCAAAAGTTATGCCATCTCTTTCTCGCCCTCTAAGCCCATCTCTTTCTCTCTGACTCTACGTGAGGCATCCACATTTGGCTTTCTGTCAACAGCTGCTCCCCAAAAACGCAGGACGCGGTTCAATATTGATTTAACTTTCTGGCGATTAAAAGTGCATTTAAAGCTGGGAAGAGAGGTACAGTGGACAGAAAGAAATGTACAGTGGTTAATTAAAAATGTTATATTTCTAATCTATAAACGTTGCAAACGTATTGCAGTAATCGTAATAGCAAATAAGGTAGCTGAAAATTTGTTTATTGTAAAGATTACAATGCAAACTGTTCTTCTGATAAGAAATCGCATTTTTAATCTTTATGCTCGCGGAGCTCACTATCTCCTCACCGAGTTTTCACCATATATTTACATTTTTCTAGGCTATCGCATCAGTTTGTGACTTTTGATGGGAGAGAACAGATCGTATAATAATATTTTACAAGATGACGGAGTTACCAGTGATTTACAGTGAAGAGGAAAGGGTTTGGAATGGACCCGTCCAGAGCTCCATATACAAAGAAGACACTTCCCTGGGTAGAATTATTTTCAATACCATGAAGAACTGGCCGAAAAATGTTTGTCTGGTCAGTATTATAAAAAAAAAATAAATCTAAATCTTTGAAAGTAATTTCTAAATATTATATTCAGATATGTGATATTACAGGGGTCTCACTAACTTTCGAACAAGTCCTCACCTGGGCCATTCGAATTGCTCAATGCTTCAGGAAAAAGTTACTCAACCATAAGGATATCATTGGCATCGCTGCCAAAAACTCTAAATATGTGATGCCTCTAATTGTGGCAAGTCTAATGAATGGAACTCCCTTTCATGCTGTAAGTCCAGTGCTGGATGAAGGTAATCTTATAATAGTTCAAAATATTACAAATTACCAACTAAATATACTTTATTATTTCCAGCCACTTTAAAGCACATGTTCTCGATTACCAAGCCTAAGCTGATTTTCTGCGATGGAAATGTTTATACAAAAATTTATTTAGCTACTATTGATTGGCAACCTGAGATTTTTATTATCACTGAAAAAGTTGAGGCTGTACTGAGTATTGAATCACTGCTCGATTATACAGATGAAGAGAATATGTACCAGTGAGTATTATAAAGTTATAAACTCTAGAGTTTTAAAATCACTTAAAAGGGTGCCTAAAAAAATGCAATGAAACAACTACGTAATCTTTCGGGCTCATAAAAACAAACTTTGAGACTCACTTTCTCTATATTTTCACATACTTTATCCATGTTTTCTACATACTTAATAATTTATTCATGTTTTCTACATACTTTCTCCCAGTTTTCTACATACTTAATAATTTCTTCATGTTTTCTACATACTTTCTCCAAGTTTTCTACATACATATCCACTTTTTCTACATACTTCATAATTTCTTCAAGTTTTCTACATACTTTCTTTATTTTTTCTACATGATTTCTCAATGTTTTCTACATACTTTCTCCATGTTTTCTACATACTTTCTCCATATTTTCTACATGATTTCTCCATATATTTTACATATATACAAATATATCCTTATAATCATTTTATAATCCATATAATTTCAGGCCGCAACCCTTGGCGGAGGGCGGCAATCAAACAGTGGTCATTCTCTGCTCCTCGGGAACAACTGGTTTACCCAAAGCCATTTGTCTTTCCAACAACGGAATACTGCCAATGCAAGTGGCCAATAGCGAGTCTGTACTCTATAGTCCAAGTTGTCTGGATTGGACATCGGGTCTAGCAACTTATATTATTGCCGCTGTTCATGGAAGTACCATGATCTGCAGTAGCAAACCTTTTACGCCGGAGTATTTCGTCACTTTGCTGAAGAAGTACAAGATCACTCACACATCATTGGCTCCTTGGTATCTATCAGCGATTTGCACCTGCCCATTTGCCAAAGCTGAAGATCTAAAATCTCTCAAGAAATTATTTTTCACCGGTGGTTCGATTTCCTCGGCCACAGGCGAAAAACTCAGGGATCTCTTCAGGAATGCTGTCATCTGTGCGAGTTACGGATTAACGGAAACGGGCACCATATCGATGAGTTTCGACAGTCGAAACTCCCTAACTGCTGGCAGACCTTTTACAGGAGTAAGGGTTAAAATTCTAGACGATACCAATCAGAATCTGGGTCCCAATGAGGTTGGAGAGATATGTGCCCAAATAGGAAACCACTGGAATGGTTACTATGGAAATTCCGAAGCCACGCGAAATGTCCTGGATTCTGAGGGTTGGTTTCATACGGGCGATCTAGGTTACTTGGATGATCAGCACCTGCTTCACATAGTAGATCGCAAGAAGGCTGTTCTCAAGTACCTGGGTTATCAGTACTGGACCTTTGAGATAGAGAAAGTTATTTCGGAACTGCCACAAGTGCAGGATGTTTGTGTTGTGGGAATCTACGATGAGCGGGTTGGTGATGCAGCTGGAGCTTTGGTGGTGAGAACAAAGGGATCGCACATCAAGGAACAGGACATTATGAAACATGTGGCCAGACGATTGCCGCCAATCCAGAAGCAACTTCATTCCGGTGTGCAGTTCACAGATAAATTGCCGGCCAATTTAAATGGCAAGGTGGATCGCAAGGCAGCGCGAGAGGAATTCTTGGCCAAAAAAGGATTAATATAAGAAATATAATATATTTATATATTTTGTAATATATCCGATTTATTTAATAAATATAAATAACGATTTTTCCTGCTTTTCCAAACCTTAAATTCTTATACTTTTCAGGATCACAAGGACTAAACTTTCCCTAATCACCTCCACCTGCCACCGGCATTTCCAGTTTCCATCGAAAAGCCCCAAGGACAAGCAAACAACAGCTGCCTGCAAGTATGCTACAATAAACTGCACTGCAGGACGTACAGTGAGGCCTACTGCAAAGGTACTGCCCCGAAGAGCTCTGCCCATTAAATATCCTTGAGCCACGTTGCACTGTTTTCAGCAAGGATATTTCCAAAGGGAGGATGAGAGGGGCTGTGTGTGCCGGTTGTTGCGTGTTTACGCAACGTAACCAAAGTCAAAACCTCGATTAGGATTCAATCTGCTGCTGCGGGCAACACTGGCTACGTTGTTTGTCCTTGTTGTTGTTACCCCCCGAACCCCATTCCCGATTATATAGCCATACATACCCATGCACTTCCACTTCCCACTTCCCCCTTCCAAATGACCCCACGCAGGTCAGGCAACAAAGTCAAACCGATTAAAACACACGCACGGGGTTAGAGATAGACAAGTCAGGATGCGGCAGGATGGACTTTAGACTTAAGGATACCTCTTAGAAAGGAAGTTGAGGTTCATTGTATGTAAAGTTAAGTATATAAATAGATGTGAAAGATAACTATGAACACAGTACTACATTTTAATAAACGATCAGTCAACTAGAAAAACACTATTCTAAATTAACAGTGTACTAAATGACACTGTAGTAAAGAACTAAATGAATATTATAATAAATTTACATTCTCATTAATTAACGCTGTACTAAATAAATACTGTTCTAAATTACCAATGTACCTAATGAACACTGTACTAAATGAACACTGTACTAAATGAACACTGTCCCAAATGAACAATTTACCTACTACTAAATGAACACTGTACGAAATAAACTCTTTACTAAATGAACACTGTACTAAATGAACAACTATTCTACTAAATAAACGCTGTACCAAATGAACACTGTACTAAATGAACACTGTACTAAATGAACACTGTACTAAATTAACTCTGTACTAAATTAACACTGTACTAAATGAACAACTATTCTACTAAATGAACACTGTACTAAATAAACAACTTACATTCTACTAAATGAACACTGTACCAAATGAACACTGTACTTCATGAACAATTTACATTCTACTAAATGAACAATGTACTAATTAAGCACTGTACTAAATGAACCAACGTTCTATTTTTCAATTCCTATCAATGTTGATATTGAATTCTCCAGACAACTTGTTTATAATATTGTTTATTCTTTTGTAAAATCTAAAAATTAGCCTAATGAACTAATATTATGTAACTGCAGTTTGTTATTAAATCTAAAAATATACCAAACATCCAAGAATGTAAAATAGGTTCTTAAATGTAATCTATATGATTTTACTTATATTTTGGGTTAGTATTTATTTTATGAGTCATTTATGAGCAAATCCCACCATGTAGACTTTAGGCATACATATACAGGGTACAAGAACAGCACAAACAAGATCCCAGCTCCCTTGTCCAGCCATATCCCTTCGTGTCCACATAGGTAGTCCCATTGTAGTCCACTCCGGAACAAAACAGTGGGGCTCCGAAGCTCCGCAGCGGTATTCTTCAAGGGGCAATTAACTGTTAAGCTGCCAAACAGGGAAAAAACGCAGCAAAAAAGTGCAAAATCAGGCGAAAAAAACTAGTTGTCTCACTGGATGGAGAGCGCGGTATCCAAAGGGATGTGTGCGGGACTTGCATAGATTAGATTTCAGCTGGATGCCACGCCCCCCTTCCCCCTCCCTTCAACTCCTGCCCAGCAAACGGGGGAATCCCCGATCCGATCCCCGTTGCAGTAACGAAATATTTGCAGCTGCCACAAAAGCGGGGACCGCACAGTGGCGGCCATAAAAGAGCCATTAACGCCAGGAGTTTGGACCGGCAGCCACTCCCCCTTTTCCCCCACCGCCCACCTCCTCGCACATCCTTGGAGGATAATTTAAAGCGCTTAAATTCGGGGCGGTGAAAATGGCTGAGTGGAAACTGTCAGCAACATCAGCGCATCCAATTGCCAATTAGCCAAGGTGCAAGAAATCAAATTAAAAACCGCAGAAAGCATCAAAAAAACAGTTGAAGTTAAGAAGAAAAAAGGGAAAACTTAGGGTGTGATTTCACCTTGCAAATAAAATATATTTTTGGGAAACTCCGCTTTACAGAAAAAGATGCAAAAGAAAAGGGCAAAAACATCAGCGAACACAAAACCATTTTGAGATAAAGAAAAACCTACACAGAACAAAAAATCTATATGAGTTAGGATCATTTTATATCAATAAAAAGCCGTTATGATTATTATGATTCGAATATATCAACTTGATTTTTTATCATTTCATAAAACTTATAAAAATACTCTTTTAAAATAACAAATTTAGTATTTTTTAAACAAATATTGTAAATTAATATAAATATTTTTTACTCATATCAAAATGATATCATGCACTTTTCAATTTGATCTTTTGTCAATTTCTTTTTTGTGTGAAAAAGGAAATCCTTGAAAATTTGATTTAAGTGTAAGCAGCTTAAACACGCTTTCAATTTAATTTATTTGATATAATAAAGATAAAATTGTTTTAAAATAATTATTTTATTTTTTTTATAGAAAGGATTTTAGAAAAAATTATTTGCAAAACATAGAATAAATTTATCAAATCCCTGCGAAAGAGTATAAATCGAGGGGGCGCAGAATTTTAGACAGGACGAAGGACACTCATCAAGGAGCAAGGACATGACCACGCCCAGCTGTCTGAACAGTCTAGAGCAAATTAATTTGTCGAGTGTCCGTTGCAGCCAGAGATCCTTGAAGCGAAGGCCACCACACTGAAGGTGCATCAATGAGCTTTCCATTTTCCTTCTCCGAATCGAATACAATCCAAACCCCCCACTTTTTTTTCCACAAAACAAATCTTTCAGCGGAAATCTCAATCTGTGCTCGAGCCAATTGTTGTTTAAATAAAAATTTAAAGCAAATTGCTGCGCGGAAGTAAATCGTTTTGTGGTAATGGTGGATAAAAAATGTAAGCCACAGCATATCAAATTACCCTCGGATGCCAGATGACAAAGTGCGTGGTTTTCCTAAGGGGATGGGGATGTAACAAGGTGTAGCTGGAAGTAAGTCAGCTCCTTGATAAGTGGGGATTCGGATTGGGATTGGCATTCCGGGATCTTAAGGGGATGGTTTCATCCTGGCGATGCGGTTGACAGTCGCGGGCGTTTTGATGCGATGCTGAAAAATTGTTGCTAATTTTTTAACAGTCAACGGCGACGGAGTTCCGGAGATTTGAGCTGGGAATATCGCATTTCAGGGGAGTGCAAATGGTTGGCATTTTAATTTTATTAGAACAGGCGCAACAAGCGAGGGATAAAAGAAAATCTCCTCAAAGGATTTTTGCTTGTAGATCTATTTCAGAGATAAAAGATGCAAAAACACTTAGAAGTTTTTAATGGGCCTAGAAAATTATAAATAAATTATACATTTAACTACAAATCCTTTAAAGAAATGCCCGAAAAATCCACAAATTCCCCGGGTATAACAAATGCACCTTTCAGCAGCGAAAAGCATACAAGCTCATTGTCTTTCATTCAGCTCCCCAACCTATTTCCCAATGCAATTTAAGCAGCCGCAGAAAAATGTTGCCAACATATTTTGCACAATGTTTTCCTACGCACACAGGAGCAAAAAGGGCAGACGAACGACTTGAGGGACTTTGCTGAAATGACATTTGGCTCCGCATGTGACAGGATGTGCAGGAGCAGGATCTCAAAAGGGCAGGAGAAGGTCCTTGCAGGAGCAGCCAGCCGTTGGCATTGAAAGAAGCAATTTAAGTCGAGTGAAGAGTGGGAGAGATACCATCTCTAGGTAGATAGGTACAAATAAGTAGGAAAGGTCCTTAAACACTTGTGAGTACATAAAAGCCTATCCAGGCACAACTATCTTTATCATTCCATTTATGAACCATTATTTGTAAAGGATATACATGTTTTGTTTTAATTTATTGATATTTTGACTTAAAAATAATTAAATATTTATTTTTAAAAATGTAATAGGACTGAATTTATTTTATATTAGGTATTTATTTATTATTATCTATTTTATTTCTTACTGAAGTTAAAAGAATATTGATTTTTTCATAAAATACATCTCTTAAAAATAATTAATTATTTATTTACATAAAATACCTCTTAAAAATAAATGTTTAATTATTTTTATTAGTTGTATTTTATGTAAATTTTTACATTCAGTACCTTTATAAATAGTATTTCCAGTCTTATTACATTTTTTACCTAGATAAATCCAAAAATATTAGGTACTTGTTATAGAGAGTACCTTTGCCACCACTTTTACCCAAAAAACTCATAGATAAATGCAAACGTGTCTTTCTACTCATGCCAATTGTAGTCATCTTCCGCTTTTCCCCCAAACACATCACTCATCCGCAGGGTGTGCGCAAATTTTGATAAATTGCCAGCGTTACCTTTTCGAGATTGAGGGGGTGGCAGGAAAAACCTGCATACATATGTTGTCTGGCAGATGAAAGGACTCAATCCGGCAAGGTGAAATCAAGACAAATGCATCGCACTCCTCGAGGAGAAAAGTGCAGGCCATCAATCTTAATTGAAATCCAAGTCGCAATTGGAAAACTTTCTTTTTGGAGAGCCAATCAAACAGGAAGCGAGCAAACAATATATCTGGGAAATTATTAGCAGCGCCAATCGAAATCGAAGTGCAAACTTGCAGAGAAATCTTGAGGGGAAGGGTCGAAGAGGAAGGAGGACTTTCAGCCAGGCGTGATAAATGGCCAGAAGCACAGAACCACAGGGAAGTTTTATCGGTAAGAGGTGGAGAACTGCGGCTAATTGAATTTAATTGCCCACTTAATGGTGCAATGAGCAATGATGACCAATGCCAGCCAAGAAAAGCGAATAGCAGTTCAAGGTATGGCGTGGAAATTGGGTGGAAAACTATTTAGAGTTGGGTGGAAAATAACAAATAAATAAAGATGAGTAAGCAAGCTACAGCATTGATTAAATACTGAGAACTAAAGAGGAATGTAAGTTCATTAAATATTTTATTCAAGCCATTGGTTGATTTCTAATTATTATAATTACTATTCTAATCAATTCCATTACAAAATTCATTTAGCTTAATTATTAATTTTACTTTAGCTGAAATAATTTTAAGAAAATGGAAAGTATACCTATTTTTTAACGTTTATATATTAGGTACATAAATATAACAGTACAACATTTTAAGATTTTTTTTTATATTTATTAAATTTAAAAATATATCTAAAATTTTTGGGTAACCAAAAACTATTTCATTAACTTTAATTAGAAAGCGTTCGGCTGAAGTTACGATTGCGAGGTGGATTTACAGTGGGCAGCAGGAACATCTGATCCAACTCATGAATCCATCTTGTTATCACTATAAAAAATATAAAAAATAAATTATTAAAAAATATTAACATTTTTAAATTATTTTTTAAAATTTATTCAAGGCTTACCCAACTTATTGCCAGATATCAGAGGACAGGCGCCATGAAAGGTTTTTGTATCATAATCGTAGGACTCCCCTTTAAGGTTGTGCCAAAATAAAGCCGATCCCTTTTGAGTTGGCACAGCCAAATTTAATTGGGGAAAAACTGTGGCTCCGCCGTGAGCCGCATTATTAAGCTGTGATGTAAAATTATAAATCGTATTTTAAAAAATATTTGTAAATAAATAAACCTCATTACATAAAACAGAACAGTGGCAAAACGATCGCCAGCCATCTTCAAGAAACTGGATTTCGAGTCGAAATAGTCATGGTGCGGTACAAAATGGCCTCCAAAACCGTATTTCATAAACTGCATTTGTTTTCCGGAGTGCAAGTTTAGACCCGTAATATCAGCAATTCTCCGTTCTAAGCGTTTTAGAACCCGGAGATCATCGGGTTTTCTTTGCCGATGAGGTAGCCAAACTCCATCGGCCGAACGACTGGGGGCAATCTGTTCGGTTCCGTTTTCCGCACGAAATACTGTCGTTCTCTCTAAAAATGGTTCACTCATTTGCTCCAACTTCTCGATCTCGGAATCGCTTAGAACATTATGATAGAGCGTTATATAGGGATCTAGCGAAAGTTCCTCCATTCGAAGGGGGGCCAGTTTTAGAAACGGAGAAGTTGTGGTATTATAGCGACAGTGAAGCCTCGTGGAGTTGGTTTCTACGGAGTGTCTTCTGCTCGCAGAGCGGCAGAGATCTAAGAAGGATCCTTTGGATTCCCAGATCTCCAAGTTAATAGTTGGTTTCGGTGGATTTTTAATAAAGTGCATAGATAGTGCTTTACCAGTTTCATTCAACATGGGATCCTTCATCAGGAAGTCCCATGAGATGGATATATTTTCTGCATAAGATTAATTTATGAATTATAGTTCCTTAATAGGAAGTACCCACCATTGGCAACCAGAGAGCGAGCAAGTAGCAAGGTAATGTCCATTTTGGTCACCCCAATCAACTCATGGTATTTACGTGGCTGTTCCATCAACAAATTCTTGGCCGTGCTCAGCAATTTGGAGGCTATTTGGTAATTACCCGCTTTGAAGGAGAACTTTCCCAAGGCATAGCAATCTTTAGCAGATAGGTGGCCACTAAACCATAATATTATATTTCCATATATTTAAAACATAACCTTTAGAGTGACCAACCTGTATTGCACACCATCTACCAATCCTCTGGCCACATCCTTGGGTTCCAAACCATAAGCTTGGATTATGCGAAACATGGCATGATTTGCCTCGTTCACATCATCTTGCATAGGAAGTTCTCCTCGCAGCTTCTCAATGGAACCAATTGGCCCTGAAATTGTTAGGGAATGTATTATATGGTAATAGGAAATAAGAGATCTTACATTGACCCACTGGCTGCTGCATGAAATTCACCACCGGTTCCCAATCCTCGTGCATTTGAAGGATGTGGGATAATCTGTTCAAGGGATGGAATAAATACTCCTCTTCCCTGCCAAGTGCTTCTTTTAAAGGCTTTTTAAACTCTTCAGCTATCCTAAAAAATTTTGAAAAATAAATATAATAGTAAAATAATCCAACTATGTTTCTAGTCACCCTCTTAGCTCGTTGATCTTGTTTTCCAGTTCCACCGCATAACTATTGAGTAGGATAATTAGTTCCTTATCTTTTTCCAGCAAGTTCAACTTCTCCTCCGATGAGGTTACGTAGTTTTTACGTTTCATATAGCCCTCTGCTATCCATTTTGGGCCAAGGATAATCAGAAATATCGCCAATATAATAGATCTCATATTTTCTGCTGATCATATCAAGAACATCTGTGGTTTGTGTAGACTGTTAAAATAAATTATTGTCAGCTAGACATCCGATTCGACATGTTTCACGGTTAATTTTAGAAGTGGAATCTACAACAAACAACAAATATTTGTTGTAGCCCAGTTTAAGAAACTTTAAAGTAAAATAAGATCATACAAAATTATGTGGGAAATAAAATAATACTTTAAAAACTTTAAATATTTGTTTAATATTTATTAATTAATATATCTAAAACATTTTAAGAAATTATACTCTAAAAAAACTTCTGAACGAAAAAATCAAGAGTGATTTGATTTCAGTATTTTTTCTTCTCCCTTTTTTGAGACCAAGTGTTCTTGAAATCAAGCGTAAAGTGCTCTTAAATTGTTTTTTGAGACTACACCATTCTCGATTTTGTTTATTGAGCATGAACATTCTTGAAATCGTCCCCAACTTCGTCTCCGAGATGAAAAAAACAAACTATAGTTATTTCTCACGGTATATGGGTTGAATGAACATCTGATCCCAATCGTGTATCCAGGAAGCCATGGCTACAAAAATATTTTTGATATTTTAAAAATGTATATCAAATTAAAATGACTTACCCCATTTTTGGCCATAAAAAACGGGACAAGCGGCGTGCAAAGTGTTGGGCTCCACATGGTGGGTTTCTCCATTCAGATTGTAAAAGAACAGAACTTTACCTCGTTCCGCTGGTACTTTAATATTTAGGCGCGGAAAAACAGTGGCTCCGCCGAATGGAGCATCGTTTAACTAAAAATATTTTAATAGTTAAATTACCAAGGAATTTCCAAATAACCAACTCACATAGAAGATAACGCTGGCAATTCGATCACCACGACCTTCAGTTTCCCAATTCGACTCGTTGAAAAAGTCATAATGAGTAGTGTAGTGAGCACCGAATCCGTATTTAATAAAGTTTACGTGTTTTCTGTCTTGCACTTTTAGTCCCGTGATATCGCGCATCCTTTGGGTAAGTCGATCAAAAAGCGGTTCATCAGATGGGTTCATGCCCTCGAAGGGTAGAAAAGTTCCCAGGGCTGAGCGTTCGTTGGAAATTGTACTGTAATTATTCTTTAACACTTCCGAGGCTTTCAGTCTTGGTTCAGCCAAGATTATTAACTGATCAATATCCTTAAGTGGCAGAATGTCATGGTATAAAACGATATAGGGATCCAGTGAGATCTCCTCCATCTTGAGGGGGGCCAAGATCAGAAAGGGTGAGGTGGTGCTGTTGTAGCGACAGTGGAGCCTCGAAGGTCTCGGCAGAAACGAAGAACGACACAGTCTTTTGTAGTCTTCACTCAAAGAGGGCGACGAATCTACTGCCTCGTAGGGTCTGGCCAAGAATTTATCAATCAAGTTGGTTGAATTCTCCGCGAGATCGGGCTGCGCCAGTAGAACATCCTTAGCTTCATCCTTAAGATCTGAAAAAACAGTCGAGAATGTAATATTGAAATAAATATTAGAGGTTTTGTAAAGGAGCTTGAAAATTATCGATATTTTCGATGTTTTCGCAGTATTGATACGATAATATCGATGTTTTCAAGGAAAATCTTTTAAATCATTTCTTAAGGTATCTAAAAGTATTTCTTGAAACACTAAAATATTTTGTAGCATACTTTTAGACACCAATTTTTTTAAATATATTTTTTTTAGGTACTAAAAATTTATTTGTATCAGAACTGAAAAAAAATACTTACCCAATTCTATTAAACATCTGGCCTGCAGCAATGCCACATCCTTTCGAGTCATCCCCAGCACCTCATAAACTTCCAAGTACTCCTCTTTCATCCGAGTTTTAGTGTTGTTCAACCACTGAAGAGCCTCCTTAAAGTAACCCCATTTAAAGTACATCTTGGCTATTTCATAGCAATCCAGAGCCAAAAGCGTGGAGCTAATAGGCGGAATTAGATAATATATAGCGAAATTTATAAGAAACCCACTTGAAGCGAACGTTGTCGATGAGACCTTCAGCCATCTCCTCGGGTTTCATCCCATAGGTCTCTGCCATTCGAAAAATGGCTGTACTGGCCTCCTCGGCATCCGCCTGCCAGGGCAGTTCTGGTAGTTTCTTTTTTAGAAAATCAATTTCTTCTGCAATTTAATTGATTGAAAGTTTCTAGTAATTTACATGAGCTTCCTGACTCACCTTCTCCCACTGGCTGCTTCATATACTCCTCCAGAAACTCCCAATCTTGATACATATGCCGAATGAGTGGAAAACTGTGGAGTGGATTGCCCATGTACTCCTCTTCAATTCCCTTGGCAGCCTCCAGGGGCTGTCTTAATTCCTTAACAATTCTGAATAGAAAAATTAAAAATAAATACTTATATCGATATATTATATCTTCTAACCTCTGTAGCTTGGCCACCTTTTCCTCAACTTTCTCGGCATATCTCTCCAGATTGCCAATCAATTCGACGTCCAATTGCATTAAATCAATTTTAGCTGTCTCACTTATAAGAAATTCTTTGTGATATTCCCCATTTACCGTGTTGAAAAGTAAAAATATTAAAATGTGCAAACTTCTAAGCAGCGACATTTTAAAACTGATGAGAAACGGAGGGTACATTTGACTACAATGCATAGAAAATACGATAAAACTGCGACTAATTTTAAATTTTCTAAGACTAAATAAATAAGCATGTGATAAATACAAACTTTAAGTTTCTGCTGGACTGGTTATATTTATTTAAACTCTTAAATTATTTTCCTAATATATTTAAAAAATATCATCCAGCTTCATCCAACCGCTTACTTTTCCTTCTTGAAAATAAACTTGATCATGACTGGAAAGAAGAAAAAAATTAAACATTTTTATGGGTTAAGAATTCATTAGACTTACCTAGTCCACTACCCGCGATATTTGGACAAACCGTAGTCTCGAGTTCCCCTGGCTGGAAGGTAATCAACACGTTGCCCCTCTTGGGTTGCACATAGAGATCTGAATTTGGCATGGTAATCGCTCCACCCAATTCCACATCCTTCAACTAAAATAAATAGATAATAAAGTGATAGGATCCGATCTTATATATGTCCGGATATCACTCACAAATATTATAACAGTGCCCTCTACATTATCCAAGTTCTTGGCGTTTAACTTTCGGAGCTGTAACTAAATAGAGAAAACCAAATCACATATTAAGGTGTCTAAAAGTATGCAACAATATATTTTTAACTTAAGCTACTGCATACTTTTAGTCACCTTCCTATAAGACCCCTTACCTTGGTAGAATTCCTAAAAAGTTTGAAGGGTTCAAAGGTCGTCAGCTGGGCGTACTCGACTATGTAGAAAGTATGCCAAGTCTCCTCCACTCCCGTCATGTCCAAAATTCTCTCGTTGATGCCCTTTAGCACAGGACTGTATCCGTCGGAGATGGAGCACCCGTTGATTCCCTTACTCAGCTCGAATCGGGAGTTCGGGGGACACCGTTCGTAGGCGTCCTCAATGTGCGTTATCTCGTCCTCAGAGACGCTTCCCGGAAAAACAATCGTATAGGGATCATTGATGAGCTCCTCGAACTTTAGGGGAGCGAATTCCAGGAACGCATGGACCCAGGTATTAAGTTCGCACTTCAGACGACCCTGATGTGGAGCGATATCTCCTCGACAATTCTTTTCCAGAGAGCTGGGTTTCGGTTCAGGTTCCAGAATGGGTTCCATCGGATCCCGCAGACTGAGCAGCTCCATTTGGCCAACCTCCTGCATGAGGTGGACATTCTGGGAGTTCAAACGAAGGGCCGATTCGTAGGCCCCATAAGCAGACTCGCGATCTATTAGGAAAAAAGAAAAAATATTGACATAAGATCAGATTGATATGCCATAATGTCATATGCCATATCATTTTGAAATGATTGATTTGTTCAAAAAATACTAAATTTGGTATTTTATATGATATGATGAAATATCAAGTTCATATGCTTGAATCATAAATTTGACATAAATCATATCGACTTTATATTGATATGAAATAAGGTAGAATTGACCCTATTTTATATCGTTGTTTTTATCAGTATAGATATATCATTAATATAAAGGCGAAATTATTTCAAGCTTACTCAGTTTATTTAGCGTTCTGGCCAAATCTCGAAAGACCTGCCAACGAGGTGCTCCCAGGATACTAAAGAGATCACTGTACCTCGAGCGTGTGTAGTTCTGGGCAGCCACTTGAAGCCACTTGGCTGCTCCCAGATAATCGTGATCCTCGTACAGTTCCATTCCCAGGTGATAGCAGTCCAGAGGGGAAAGATGAAGGGGACTAAACGAAAGGAAGGAAATATTAAAACTTAAAAACAGAGACGACCACTAATACCACCTCTTTCGCTCATTTTTGGCCAGCAGATCAATGGGTTCATAGCCGTAGAATCGGGTTAAACTATGCACATCCTTGGCCGCCTTCTTGAAGGCCTCCTTTTGGGGAAGCTTCGGCAGTAGACCCTCCAACTTGGCCACCTGTTCGGGCGCCACTGGCTGCTCCATGTACACCTGCCAACCGACCCAATCCTGGTGCATGTGCCTGATCAATCGGAAGGCGTTCAGCGGATTGGAGAGATACTCCTCGGGGTTCTTATTGGCCTCCTCTATCTCGTCGATGTACTCTTCCAAAGAACTAAGAAAACGTTAATTATATGGTATATGATTAAGGTAAAAACTCACTTGTTTATCAGACTGATTTTCGCCTCCAGCTTTTCGGCATATTCCCGAAGAGTCTGCAGGAGATCGCGTTCCAAGTTCAGGACTCCCCGAATCCGCTTCTTATCGAGAGCCTTGAAACAGGGACATCCGAACAGAAGGAGCAGTAGAATCAGCGACCAAGGTGTCACAGCCATGACGTGGATGTGTTTCGGGGTAAACTGATCTTCTGGGGGAAGGAACACCTGTCCAGTAACCCAAATTATTCGTATGTCTAATAACTGTGACTAATCCGTTTTCTATTTAAAGATGATTGTTATTTAAATAACACCTTTTCGTTAAAACTGGAAAAGGAAGATTTATTTTTAAGACAAAGGTAAAAAAAAAAGTATTCTTCCGATTATTCCTATGGAAGCCATTTAAGCCAGATGATGCTGATCAAGAATATATATGCTTTATGTGGCCGGAAACTTCTAACTGAAATAATAATACTTTCTGCAAGGGTATACAAATAATAACAAGAGAGAACGCTATAGTCGGGTTGGTGTCCCGACTATCTAATACCCGTCACTCGGCTAAAGGGAGTGCGAGGGAGATGGAGATATAAACTTGGATCAGCAATAACTTTTTAACGAATGGTCCGATTTAAAAAATTTCTTCTACATTTCGATAGGTATTGATAAACACAACAAAACTGCATTTTTACTTTTCCGAAATATTTAAATTTTTAAAATCGTTTATAAACTATTGTGGGCGTTAGAGGGGGCGTGGCACCTTTTTGAAATAAACTTGCGCTGCGTAGGAGCTCCAAGAATCTTCATGCCAAATACCAATCCTCTAGCTTTTATAGTTTTCGAGATCTCAGCGTTCATACGGACAGACAGACAGACAGACAGACAGACGGACAGACGGACATGGCTATATCGACTCGGCTAGTGATCCTGACCAAGAATATATATACTTTATAGGGTCGGAAACGCTTCCTTCTCCCTGTTACATACTTTTGCACGAATACAATATACCCTTTTACTCTACTAGTAACGGGTATAATTAATAATAATAACATTTTCAAGTAAAATTAAATTAGTTAAGAAGAAATAAAGCGGGATACACATTTTAAGAACGATTGAGGATGGCTACCTTTTAATACTAATGTTCTTATCCCACTGTGCATTTAGTAAGCACACCCACCAGATGTTTCCTTAGCGGAGTTATACTCCCAAACAGGGTGGTTAGAGAAGTACCTAAAATCATCCCTATTTTAGTCTTGAATTGAATTTTTATCATCTCTAATAGGCAGGTGGTAAACAAAACAAACCACTCGTTTTTTTTGGCCATAACACCACCGTAAGAAGGTAAAATTGAGTTGGAGTTAGGACCAATTAAATAATTTCTTAATTTCAGAATGGAGTCGTCTTTATGCAGGGTGTGCTTGGGATACTTCGAGAACGCGATCATGGTGAATATATTTGAAAAATTTGAACTGGGAATCTCCATTTCAACTATACTCGCCGACTGCACAGGCTATAAAGTTGAGAGAGGAGACCTGTTTCCCGAAACCATTTGCTCCATCTGCCTGGAGGATATGAAAAATGCTTTCGAGATCAAGAAAACGTACGAAAGGAGCTCTCAGTTGTACAATCAGATGGATGAGGATTCGCAGGGAATGGATATGCGCAAGGAAGAGGATTTGCGAGGCAGGGAAAACATTCTAGAGATAGACGACGACGATGATTCCGATTACTTGCCTTCAGATGAGGACTCTGAAGAGAATGAAATTAAAGTACCTGCTAATGAAATGATGCTACCTGGTGTACCTGCTGTTAAAAAGTCAGCACCTGCTCCCGACATTGGGATGAAGGAGAAAGTCAGCAAGGAAAATCGTCACAAGTGCTCCTATTGTCACAAGACCTTTCCCAGGGCCTTTGCTCTGCGGAGACACGTGAGAATCCACACGAATGAAAAACCCTACAAGTGTTATCTCTGCCCAATGACTTTCAATTCCTCTTCTAATCTCAACAGTCACCTGCAAACCCACGCAGGAGTGAGGCCCTTTAAATGCGACCACTGCTCGAGGACATTTACTCAGAACTCCAACTACAAGTCGCACTTGCGAAAAATATCGGGTGAACAGTCCTTCAAGTGTAACCACTGTGCAAAGACCTTCTTTTTAAAACAGAATTTGGAAAACCATATGCGAAGGCACACGGATGAACGACCATTCCAGTGTTCCCAGTGCTCCAAGTGCTTTAAGCACCCAAATAGTCTCCATCGTCATAGGCTAACCCACACGGGAGAACGACCCTACAAATGCACCCATTGCGCGTCGAGTTTTAACCAGCCGTCCAGTCTTAAGCGGCACTTGAAGATCCACACAGATTAATTAGATTATTACACACAAAAAAAAAAATTCTACTAAGTAAATAGTTATTGCACAACAACAAAATGCACACAATTAGCAAAGACACGCACCCAAAGCAAAAACAAAATACACGTAACTATTTTAATATCTTTGTTAGTCAATTTTACCAAACAAATTTTTTTGTGTGTATGATTGTTTCGTTTTTAAGACCTAAGATTGATTTTACATTTATATATTAATTAGTATTTAAGGACAGATGACAAACCGTATACTGACAAGATAAAAATCGCTAATGACTAAAGAAATACATACAATAAAACATTAATTATGTGCAAAAAATATTACCCTTTGTATTCAATATTAAATTATTTTATTATTAGTTTGTTTTCCACAGTGCACTTAGCGAGGACACAACCCCTGAGCTGGTGTCTTTTTCGTTAGTGGAGTTATCCTCCCAACCAGATTGGTAGTACCGCCGATTTTTTCCATCTCTAATACCGAGAAAGTAAACAAACAATTAAATTTATCTTAAAATATATCCCTGGTCTGTCCCTAACATTATTGTAAGAAATGGCATTTAGGTTATAACTATTAGTAGTTAAAGTATTAACTATTTTCAGAATGATGGTGTATTCTTTTTGCCGGGTTTGCTTGGTTTGTACCAATAACATGGTCATGGCCAACATATTTGAAGAACTTGAACTGGGAATCTCCATTGCCTCAATGATTTCTGAAAGCACAGGCTATAAAGTGGAGAAGGGAGACCTGTTCCCCGAAACCATCTGCTCCATTTGCCTCCAGGATGCTAAAAATGCATTCGAGATCAAGAAAACTTACGAAAGGACCTCCGAGCTCTACAGTCGGTTGGAAAAGGATTTCCTTATACAGGTTGATAATGATGATACAGATTATTTACCATCAGATGATGTCGTTCCAACTTCTGGTAATGGGACAAAGGATAAAACTGAAACGGAACATAGGTGCCTTCACTGTCCCCAGACTTTTCCAAAGGCGTGTGGTTTGCAGAGTCACCTGTTGGTCCACACAAGAGAGAAGGCCCACAAGTGCCATCAGTGCCCAATGTCCTTTTCACGACCTTGGCGTCTTCAGAAACACCTAAGAACCCACGCAAAAGTACTACCCTTCAAGTGTGACCACTGCTCGAAGGCCTTTGTCCAGAAGGCTAGTCTTCAAAAGCATTTGCTTAAAGTAAATGGGGAAAAACGCTTCGTGTGTACTCACTGCTCAAAGACTTTCTTCCATAAGAAAAACCTAAAGAAACATTTGCGAGTGCACACTGAAGAACAAGCAATTCAGTGTTCCCAGTGCTCAAAATTCTTCTATCAGCGAGGAAATCTTAAACGGCACTTACTAACCCACACGGGAGAACGACCATACAAGTGCTCCCTCTGTACATCTACTTTTAATCAGTCCTCAAGTCTTAAGCGTCACTTAAAAATTCACACAGGATAATAGGTCCTCAAAAAAACTACATTATGTTATTATTTCCGTTTACGATATATACATAATTAAAGTACTGACGAAATACTTGTAACGTTATAACATTTCTCAAGAATCTATAATGTAAATAAACTAGCTATAAACTGTTAAAATTCCTTTTTGTTCTAAAATGTATTGTTGGAATATGACATTACTTCATATCGATGAGAATAACGTATAATTAAAGTATGTAAGTAGTAACTGGTAACACTAATATCGTTTTGGTTCCGATATGCTGGTTCAGCTCTCTTTAATTCCGTATAATTTGAAGTGAGAAGACGTATTCTAAGAAACTTAAAATATATATCTAAAACTATACATAAAGTGTATTTAACCTGGTTTGTGAATTGGTGGGAGATATAATATTGTGCCGAGCACATATTACACGCTATAAGAAGACCATAGGACGACTACAAGAGGGAACACATGAAATCTGGATTCTGACGAAAAAGACGCTTCCAGGAAATCACACACACACACATACATACGTTGTGTATATTCTTATAGAACATACATACATTTATCGCATAAACATTTAATACTTTTCAGTTATTTAATTATTTGATATATCAGATAAAACGGGTACTATACTCGGGAGTACTTCGATACTATCGCGCTGGTGGTGAGGCCATCACTAAGCTAAACTGACGACAATCGATACATAGAAAAAAACATCGATTCAACAGCTGTTCGAAAAAGTGCTAGGAAAAACTTCCGAGTTTTAATTTTAAAAGTTAAAATTAATAATAGCAGTGTCGTGCAAAAAAGAGTAATTACTAATTATTCATAGTGTTTAATGATAGCGAGTGTGTGACTACGCCTCTCTTTCTCTAAAAATTCCTAACTTTTTTCTGCCGGTTATAACTGTTAGAAACAGGATATACATATGCTAAAAAGAGAACAAACTCAATAATCGACGAGAAAATACAGTGAAACCTACTAATTAACTACAACATGCTGCTGCAGCGGAACAAGTAAACTTTAAAGCGGCATTTCTCGCTTTTTTCTATGATTTCTGTGTGTTTTCCATGTATAACTTAATTAGTGTCCCGCAATTTGTGTGTGTTTTGCCTCCTTCCCCCACATTTTCCCCAATTTTCCGCTACCTTTGTGTTTAATCCGTTCTTTCCCATTCTCCCCGTTTCTTTTTCCAGTGCCCGCGAAGATTATAGCCAGGTTTTGATGGATTTTTTCAATTACATGTTCTGTTTGTCTAACCAATTTTTTTATCAATTGCGTGCTAACAAGAGCAAAATCCTCACCCCCTTTTTTTTGTTTTTTTGTACTGGAATTTGTGTTTGCTTTTTATTTTTAGCCTCGCTTCTGTTGTTGTTTTTGCCGTTCTCATTTTGGTTACTTCATCGGCGTTTGCCTCTCCATCTCCCTATCTTTGTTTTGCTCTCCACTTTCTGTGGCAGCGCTCTCTCTTTCTACATTGCGCTCAATAAGAGAGTGGTTACACTGAAAAAAATTGAAAAACCCTAGATCATGTACTTTGTATTTATTATTATTTTCAATTATAATATGTTTAATATTACATGTTGTGATATTTTTATTCTTCAAACGAACAAATTGTCCGATATTTTAAAGCAATATTTATTGTCCTCACTATTTTTTTTCCCGTGTTCCTTTCACTCTTTCACAAATACATAAAAAGCTTAAAGAGAAAAATGCTCTCTTAATTGCACTTTGTTGTGCTCTGCATGTTCTAATGTTTGTACGCCCCCACTAAACAGAAAAATAGTTACTAACAAAGGGAGTTGCATACTTAAAACTTTAAATAAAACTAATTTAGCGCTAATTACTTTAATATGTACACAAATTTACCCTTAATTTGTACAGTTGCTTGGTCGTTTTCACTCAAAACGGCAACAGCTGTTTGCCACCGCCACCGCCTCACACCAGCGATCTGGCAACGCTGCGCAGCCCTCGCTTTTTTTCGCTCCTCCTTGCCTACAGTCATTCGCTTTTATTTATAAGAAGAAGTGAGTTTTTTTCTTTATTGATTCCATTCCGATTCCGATTTCGGATCCAATTCCGTGTTAATTGAAAGCGTTAATCAGTCGAGAAGCTCGCTTTTTGTTCAGTCGCCCGCGGGTTGTGCTCTTATCAACACTTTTCGCGCGTGTTTTCCCTGCGTGAGTGTGGTCTGTATATATACAGCATTTCCCCACTTGATATCCCAAGGAGGTTATAGTAATATCGTGTTTGATAAAAGATAAGATAAAAGTGCCTGCAAATCCATCTAATTAGTGTGATGAGTGATTGTCTCTGGAAACTTTCACTCACACTCACGTGCGCTACGAGTAACAGTTTTGAATACTTAATACTCGCACTTACAGTTCTTTGTTCGCCTGTGAATAACTGTGAATAACCGCATCTAATAAGTGTGATAAAAGATCCCCGGTCGCCAATTGAGCATATTATATTATTTTTCATTTTCTGGTTGCGAGCCAAATGAACGGCTAAAAAACAACAACAACCTGGCGGAGATAAGCCATATCACTCAAAAATGTATCACTCAATCGCCCGACTTGTTGCCCTTCGTTTTTCCGAGTGATAAGTGCTCGCCTAACTGTTTGTTTAGAAGAAGGACGCAAAGGAGAGGGGTTTAAAGGTCTTTCTGATTGGATTTGAAAACAGGGATCTTAAAACTAAGAAACTTTTAAAGGGTTTCTTACTAAATCAATAAAAACTGGAATGAAACATATTTATATTTTCCAAATCACTATTAACCATCAGAATCCTTATACCTACTTAGATACCATGCTTATTTCCTAAAATATTGGTCCTTAAACCCAAAAAAATCCATCAAAAATAAGTCTTAAAATTAATAACTTATAAATGTAGGAGATTTTAATTAAAATATTGGTAAACAAAATCCATTGCACTGGGAATTCTGTTTTGATTATAGTAGGAGGAATCAAATAACTTGTTTGGGTTATACCATTCATGGTTCTTTGATAAAGCCGATCTTTTAGTAAACAATCAAAGTATTGTTTACTCTATTCTCTGTTTGCCATTAAAATACACCTTTTGGATTCATAGATAACTTTTTATTTAGAAAAACAAGCAAGAAGCGTAGAAAAGACTTGATTATATCTAGAACAACCCATTAATCTGCTCGGATCCTTTCCATTTCATTAGATCAGCGATCCTATCTCCTGTCTGCGGCATCAAAGCTATTGGACTTGAGTTTTAGACTGCCCCTGGTCAGTTGATTCAAATCGATGATGGATAGATATGGTTTGGGCGGCACATTCACGGGCAGAGGAACTTCGATGGTGACCCCCGCCGATCTCTTGCCCTTGGAACCACCACCCACAGCTCCTCCGCCATGATCACTGCCCGTTTTCAGGGCTCCCAGTGCGAAGGGGGAATACTGATCGTTTCCGGTGTGTTGAGAGCAACTGGCGGTTGCCGCTCTCCGGTAATTTCGATAGCCACTGAAGCAACTGCTTCCGGGGGCCAAGGGACGAGTGGGTGAGAAGCCACCCTCGTCCGAGGATCCACCTCCTCCTCCTCCGCCGCCCGAATCATAGCATATGCTCAGATTGGTGTAGGCAATGGGGGCGTGGCATCGGGGGGTCTTGGGTCGGGGCTTCACCTCGTAGCGGGTCTTCGAACGGGATCTTGAGTGGTGGGCATGTCGGTTTCGCCCCCGCCTTTTGCCCCGAACCTCTGTGATGATCGGCATGGGCAGGATGTTGATGAATCTGTAATATTGCAGCAGGGTTCTGGCCAAATTCCTGCCCACCCGGTAATCTGGGGGTTAGAGAGGGGTTTATTAGTAAACCTACTGATAAATATAATTCCTTGGATTTTACTCACATCCATCTTCGTTGTACAGCGAGATGGTCTTGCCATCCTTGAGGTAGTGACCCGCCATCGAGACCTCCAAAGTGTAGGCATTCACCGTGTCACTCAGTCGCTCGCAACTGAATCTCCGCATGCTGCCCGCTTTCCTCTCATCCGCATTGAACATCGTGTGATCCGCCACATAATCCGGAGCATTGCTGGCGAAGAGCCGCGGGAAAACCAGGTGCCTTTCGTATCTGTAGACATCTTCGTAGGTGTTTCCGTAGATAAAACAACCATGCATGCTGCTGTTGGCGTGCAGATCGATTACAAAGTCAATCTGATAGGTCTGAAAAGGAAGTTTCGGATGGGGAGATTATGGATCTAGTGAGTACAATGATAACCATGTGATAATGGACTGGAAAAATAATGTTTATAAAATTTAATTTCTAGAAATTCGATTTTGAGTTATAAAAATCTAATAGAAGAGTTACCTATCAAATTTATATTTTGATAATAAATGTCATGGTATGACTAAATATTTAATCATATCGTAAAGCTTTTAACTAAGATTTGACAAGACCGATTATATTTCCATAAATTTAAAAAAAAGCGAGTACACTGATAAAAATGCCATAGTAAATATAAATATTTGCATATTGAATGCAAAGATTCCTAGTACATATCTGAATTAAATACAAAAGCACATTATATTTAATACAAAACATATTAATTTGAAAATCAATTAAGGTCGAATAATATAGGTTTGTTGTAATTAATATTTACTTTGAATATTTAACGTTATAAAAAAAAAGAATTTCATATTTAAAGCAAATTTTAAAATATTTACATTAACTATAAATGTTTAATGAATAAAAACCGCAAAGGATTAAAAGCACACCGAAATATATTTAAATTGATTATGAAATCTGTGGATTTACAACATTTTTTATCAGTGTATCATTATCACAAGATTATGTAAAAGTTCACCCTCTATAAACATTCTACTCACATCTGAATTATCCAACTCCTTCAGCAAGCCCTTCACCGCATGCAATTCGGGCTGCGTAAACTCCGATCCAATGTGCCAATTGCGATTCATGTCCTGGCCCATCAGATTGCAGCGATTGTTGCCCAGGAACACCCCATCCGGATTTACCATCGGCACAATCTTGAAGACAAAGTTATCCCTCAGCACGCCGGCAATGGGATGATTGCCCACGAGGAATTCGATGAGACCCTGGCACACATGAGAGGCTGGAGCTTCGCTGGAATGCGTCCTGCAGAGGATCACAATCACGCGGATGAAGCTGCGATCCAGGCGATTTGTAGAGCGCTGTTTGGCGGTCACATGGTCGATGGTCAGCAGGTCCACATTGCGATTTTGCTGGTTTAAAAATACAGAAGTTCTTGGAAAATCCTTTAAGTGAGATATTCTAAGGACTCACCAACGACTTGATGAGGACGCATCGCGTGAACCGCTTATCCGCTCCCTGCCTTGCATCAATCACATTCAAATAGGACTGCAAACGGGAATAGCTGTATGGCCAGGCCAGGGCAAACTGGTAGACGTCCTCCTCCTTGTCGAAAATAAAGGCGAAACTCAGGACATAATGGCCCTGATGCATGGCCGATCGGTAGAAGAACACCTGACGCTTGGACAGCCTCTGCCATTTGGGTCGACTGGAACTCTTCACCAGGGGAGTCAGTCCTGAGGAGAAAAGATTCCGGCTCTTGCTGATGTTCACAATGTGGAAGAGCACTCGCTGATCCTGTTTCACATTGTCCACCGTGAAGTTGAACCAAAAGCGAAAGCGCGGATTGCAGGTATCCGGCCGAAGGAACAAATCGTACTCGAATTCGCCCACCAGCTCGGCTTTTCCGAGGTTCCCCGTCTCGAAGGCAGCATCAAAGCAGAGGTGACCCCTCTTGGCCTTGCCACTTTGACCCGGCGGACGGATGATCACGCGGGAAACGTTGCCCAGACCACCTTCTCCATCGCTGTCTTCGCTATCTGAAAGGATTAATCAGAAGAAAAGGATTAGCTTAGGAGAATTTTCTATTAAGAAAGGTTTAAGAGCTAAATCATTCTTTAATTTTGTATTATATCATTTTTATATTCAGTTTTGAAGATTAAGAAACTATTGTACTAGCAATTAATTGATAAGAATCAAGAGCCAAGCTGATAGTATATTTCCAAATATACAAATTTGTTCTTGATCTTAGCCTTTGCAATCTAAAATAATTTCTTATCTGTATATGGAATATGTGACACATATTTTTTAGTACCATCTGAGCCGCGCTCGTACATGCTCGTATGCTGGAGCGGATCGCAGGCTATTCCCAACATGATGGCTCTTTTCCGCTGATGCGTCTTTCTCTGGCAAAAATCTAGGTTCTTCTAATGCCACTGAGTGGCTTGGAGTGGCCCTAATCCTTCGAGGTATTTCTGCCTCAGCCCGGGCTGTCATAACTTTCTAATCCTCCCAGTGCCACCCAGCTGCTATCTTTAAACTCAGGAATCCTCATCCCGCCTTTCTTGGTGCTTTCTTGTGCCACATATGCGTGCCGCAAGTTTCCACTGCACTCGCTGCAACTCGAGACGTCAAATGTCTAAAATTGAATAGTCGCCTCGCGGTTGCGTTGGCCCCCGAAAAACCCAAACCCCAAACCCAATCACCAGCCAATCCTAAGTTGAAAGCCGGAGGTGAATGTCTCGAGGCCTGAAAGGTCTTGAAATAGCTTCATTTATACTCTGACTCGGGGTTTTTTAAGTTTTTGTGAGGGGTTGGGATTCCTAACTTACACTCAAAAAAAAATTTTAGAAAATCGCCTATGGATTTGCTTCACTGGCGATTTTTTCTATATTTTTGGAAAATTTCTTAAATTTAATTCCTTTTTTATTAATTTGAAGAAAATGTTCCTTACCAGTAGAAAATTTGTTTTATTTTAAAGAAAGAAATCGCCAGTGAAGCAAATTCATAGGCGATTTTCTAAAATTCAGGGCGATTAATTTTTTGAGTGTATGCACAGCTTTTAACAATTAGTACTTTTAAAACGTAGAACTATAAAAGGTTCTTTTTGAATTGTTTCGATATTATTAATGGATTACAATATTATAATATTGGGTGCGTGTCATAACGCCCGTGGGATTTATCTAAAAAGGCCCGCGGGCCCTGTGACACTATTGAGTACGGGCGTTATGACATACTTTCCATAATATTGGTATTGAATATGTTGCTCTTCTAATGAAAAATTAGTTGGTTTTGAAAAAGTATTTCTTATAATTTTTGGATATAATCTCTGAGAACTTCTTGTTGGCTTTAGGAATATTTGAAACTTAAATAGTATTCTAAATATTTATTTAATTAAATATTTCCTAATCTCCTTTTAGTGTATTTATTCTTCGTTTCGCTGGGAGATTCCCCTTCACATCCTTATCGCTGGCGCACATTTATGGCCACTTCACTCACCTGAGTCGCCCATTCCGCCGCCTCAGCCAGTAAAGTTCTCCTTTTTAGCTTGAGGCTGCTTTCCTTTCGGGGCAGGATCGAAAATAGAAATTCAATTAGCCAACGCCTCTGGGCCTTTCACTTTTCTCGAGTGAAGTGGGCTTCCAAGGAGTCCCAAGTCGCGTGCGAAGTCTTGAGCTTCGCTAGAGGTCGATCTCTATCTGCTAATCCTGGGCAGCAGCTCCTCCGCACCCCGCACATCAGACGCGACTGCCTTGGAATCCGCGGAGTCCGTGGATTCCGGATTCGCATGTTGGCACTTTGACGTTGCCACGCCACTCACGTGTGTCGCCCTCCTCTGTTTGGTCGATAATTCGCAGTAGTTTCCTTCCGGTGGTTTTGGCTCTGGCCACCTGCTCCTCCGCCGCCGCAGAGAGCAGTTTCCAGAACTGGGCAACCGAGTGGAGAGGCAGGACTAATTGCGTTCGCTACTTGGTTATTTGGTTATTTGGTTCACTGGGGCTAATCGATACGGTCGCACATCGCAACGTGGGAAACGTAACGACTGCGTGTGTGTTACTTTAACGATTATGTCAGTGAATGAACCCGGCGACACCCTTGAGACCCCTAACCCTTAACCCTTAACACCAGAAAAACCAAGACAGCATGTCCAAACGCAGGTTAATGTCTCGTTATGGTTTCGTTATACTTTCTCTCTATAATAACCCCAACTAATCTGGTTAATACCTTACAGATTAGGCAGCGTACGGCCACCAAAGCGTTGCAGGAGCGACATGGACAACACTTCCACCTCGGACATTGTCATCATCAATGGCAACTCGCATCCGGATCTGGCCAACATGGTGGCCGAGCGGATGGGCATCAAGAATGGCGGCTGCTCGGTGTTCCACAAGTCCAACAGGGAGACCATTGTGGAGATAAGTGATTCCGTGAGGGGCAAGGACATTTATATCATTCAAACGGGCACCAAGTGAGTGGATATCTTTGATTTGTTAAAAATATATATTAATTATAATCCTAATCCTAACCTTACAGAGATGCCAACAACAACATCATGGAGCTGCTGATCATGGCCTATGCCTGCAAGACCTCCTCGGCCCGTTCGATTGTGGGTGTGATTCCATACTTGCCCTATTCCAAGCAGTGCAAGATGCGCAAGCGCGGCTGCATTGTGTCCAAGCTGCTGGCCAAGATGATGTGCACCTCGGGCCTGACACACATCATCACCATGGATCTGCACCAGAAGGAGATCCAGGGCTTCTTCGACATACCCGTGGACAATCTGAGGGCCTCGCCCTTTCTGCTCCAATATATCCAGGAGAGCGTGGGTTTTTAATAATATATTATATAAACTAAGAAAGAAAACTAATTTGATCTTACCCCCAGATTCCCGACTATCGCAACTCGGTGATTGTGGCTCGCAATCCGGGCGTCGCCAAAAAAGCCAACTCCTATGCCGAGCGACTGCGTCTTGGCCTGGCCGTCATCCATGGCGAGCAGAAGGAGACGGATGCCGATGAGGTCGACGGTCGCTACTCACCTCCACCGACCAGGTGAGCTGCACATCCTCAGTCTTTTAGAGTGGGCCTCGCTGATCCCTAAATTAAGTTTTTTCGTTGTGAGGTTTTCCTTTGATTTGTTAGCTGTTTTATTTTGCTGTTAGCTTAGCTGGTTAGTTTCTGTGTGTTTCTCAAGCTTTCTCCTATGACTGAAGCTGGATGCACTCTTCGTTGATTGAAAAGCACTCGAATGTCAATCATCCATTAAGCAAAATGTACAATCATTCTTTGACTAAGGCTACGGTCAGAGAAATTATCTAAATTCTTATAGAAAATTTATAAAAATTATTTTCTTTCTATGTAAGTTTGTAGCAATTTTTATTTTGTTCAAAAAATTTGATTTTCTGACCTTAGCCATATCATTCATATATTGCATATTCAACGTTACAGCATTTATAAATTTTTAAAGTATAAAATACATATTTATAACATTTTTTTAAATAGATTTTATTTTTCTTAAAATATTTGCAATATCAAAAAACGTTGCTCCCTAAAATGATTAACATAATTTTGTTTGATTAAAATAATCTTTAAGAACTGCATTTATAATATCTCCACAGCAATGCTAATCGATTAATTTTGATAACCAATCTAGTTGTTTAAACTTTTTGCTGATAATTTTATACGTTTTTAAGTTCAAGGCTGAATAGTTAAATCTACCTATGATCCCCAAATATAATTTCCTTAAATGCACGTTTTCATTAAATCACATCGCTATGACATTATTATTGGCAGCTTCTGTCAGTGGCTTTTGTTTGTACTTCACAGCCCAGGCAGACACATTGTTTTTCGTAGATTTTTTAGATATTTTCGCTACATCCTTTTTGAACGCTTATTGACTTTTCAAGTGTTTTCGTATTTTGCGTTTTGGAAATGTTATAATTTTTATTTTTACGCTCCGCACGTGTCTCGAAAAGCCTCGACACTTTTTTGGTGGGCATATGGAGCAGTTATCTTGTCAAAATTTCAAATCCAGAAAACAGAAAAACAATCGAAATCTCTCTTTATTTGTGTTATGCAGTGCGTATAGCAATTTATTAGGAAATTCAGTTGAAATGTGCTTACCAGCGACGCCTAGGTTCGTATTTTAAACTATTGTTTCATTTCAGTTTAATTATAATTTTTAATCAACTGCCATTTGTATTTTTCCCCAACCACCCAACCACGTCGCCACTCCACCAACCTGCCCAAAAATCCACCACCCACACATGATTCTTTTCTTTTTACGATCCGATCTGAAACAATGCACCACCACCTCGACAAAACCAACCCACAATGTACCACAAATGCATCACATTGCACCAATCCGAACCACGTGAAACTGCCGCACACTAACCACTAGAAACTCTACTCCACAACACGCCCCAACCAGCAGCAACCGCCAGCGAACCACCTCGGTTTCGGTGGGTGTTCCGGAGCACATTGTCAAGGTGAAGCCCCCACTGACCATTGTGGGCGATGTCAGCGGTCGCATTGCCATCATGGTGGTAAGTAATGGTTTTGCTATTTCAGTTCCTTGAATAATTCCTATATTTTTACCATTCCAGGATGACCTGATCGACGATGTCCAGGCCTTTGTGGCCGCCGCCGAGATGCTAAAGGAGCACGGAGCCTGCAAGATCTACGTGCTGGCCACGCATGGTCTGCTCAGCTCAGATGCACCGCGTCAGCTGGATGAGTCGCCCATCGATGAGGTGCGTTGTATAGTTTATTACCTGATTTGCCCCTTTAAAAAATGATTTTTTATATTCCCTAAGATCGTTGTTACCAATACCATTCCACACGAGATCCAGAAGCTGCAGTGCCACAAGATCAAGACGATCGACATCTCCATTCTGATTGCTGAGGCCATTCGGCGCATCCACAACAAGGAGTCCATGTCCTATCTGTTCCGCAACGTAACGCTGGAGGATTAGGGAAGCGAAACACCCGCCGCCTACTCATACAACCCAACTCACAAGTCACAAAAATAGTGTTGCAACCGGCTCGTTTTGGGTCGGTTTTTGTTTGTTTTTCGCTTATACACTCATTGGAAAGTTTGCTCAAATAAAATTGAATGATCCAACTGTACTGTAGCACACCTTTAGGCCCCCTCACATATACTCCACACTGTACTACACGTTGCGCGTTCATCGGGGGGTTAACGTTAACCCCTTTCTTCTAGCTCTTAAGTCAAAGATCCCACAACTTAGTCCAAATAAAAGCTGATTGTACTCAACTCTGGAAAGTTTGGGGCCACTTGAGGCTTGTCTGAATTTATGGCTCCTCTTGATTGAGTAGCCCGTCCGGGCCGTAAATCAACATGGACGATTGCAGCCCGCTTTGCATTCTGCCTTAGGCTGGTCAACAAATAAAGCACCAGACAGATGTCTCCCGTCGCTCTTATTTGACAAACATTGTTGCGGAAACGAGTGCAGCTAAGAGGGCAGATAAGATAGCACATCCCCAGCTGCTCCGTGCAATTCCTCGTGACAAGAAAAACCGGAGAATCCCGCTTAGGCAAGTTGCTCATACATAAATCATGGTCCATTAATCAAGCATCAGATATGTCAGTCCCTATCTTGCAGCCCCTCGAAGTCGCTAAATTTGCATTGCTAAATGCCAGAGGGATGACTGAAGAATGCGGTTGTGCAGCAGTGATGAGATCGGAATGGAATCGGAATCATAAACCCAATATTTGGACCGGGCCCAATGGCGCATATTTGCGAGGTCTCTGCCTAGGCCACGGGCGATAAACTCGACGCTGTTTGCCAGACAGCCAACGAAACCAAACAGAAATGGAGCTCCGGTCTTCTGCGTGACACTTTCAGCTTTATTTTTTACTTTTTATCGCAAATAGCAAAACAAAACAAAAACATCGTAAAGCAGAAGATAATCCCACAAATCTCAGTACTGCCGGCACCTGCTGGATTTGAATTGAATAGAGTAGTGGCATGAAAAATGCAAATCAAGCCCTAGCCGAGAGATCGAAGGGGTATCTCGTTCCCATTTGAATTCCCAGACACCAGCGACGAGTCACGTGAAGCAGCCGCATTGCGCATACGCCATGTTAGCCCTGCTCGCTTTGCTTTGCTTTCGCGTGCATTGAACCGACTTCCGTTTATTCCTATATGCCTTTGCCACCTATTAACAGTCCATCACATTTAACTTTTAATAGAGCCTGTCGGCTAATTTGTTTTATCATTCCCCTAGCATTCCCATTGCAATGTCAATTGTTTGTCACCCGATAACTTTTTACTCTGTTTGTTGTTTCCGCTTTTTGTTTCTCTTGTTTGACTTTTTGTTTATCACTCGCAAATTGATTTGTTAATTTGCCCGGCTTGTTGGCAAGTCATTAGCACGACACTTTGGGCCCATAAATTGATTGGCCCGAACGCCGGCGGTTAGCACCTCTCAATTGTCTAAAATACAATGGGCCACAATCTGGATTGGATTGTGGGTGTACTGCCCATAATGATTATTAGCTGCCCGAGGGGCAAATGATAGCCATCAAATATTTCGATGATTTGCGTTTTGTCTGGCAGAACGAACCGCTTTGAATGGAGCCGCAACAACAAACAAGTCACACGACCCGTTGGCCATTCGAAATGACCACTTTGATGATTTGGAATATGTTTTACATTTAAATAAGCGCCGTTAGGGTTACTCTATGAGGTTAATTTAAAAATTCTTAGGAATTAGTTTTAGATTTTCTGGGTTTTTTTTAATGGACTAAATATGCAAATTATTTTTATAGCTTCTGTGAGATTTTAGTTCTTATGAAATTCAGCTCTTATGTGTTTTATGAAATCACTATAGTACAATCGTTGTACACTTTGCAAACATACGAAAATCAAACATTCCTTATCAAAAAGTGGGCAATTCCCAGAGCAACATTATGGACAAATATTATTATTGGTTTATTTGATGTTCCCCTTCCCGTTTTGAGCTACAGTCGAGCAACTTTCGCCATAGCTTTTTTGAGTACCCCTGATGAGTGAGTGAGTGTTATGGATAAAAATATACGAGTGCCAGATGCTCATGTGTTTTTGTTTTTTCTGTAGGTATATATCTACATTTTGTTTTCTTCTGGCTCGGTCATGTGACCAAATTAATTCAGTTTCGTTGCCACTGCGAATAATGCCGTGATAAAAAAACAGGCTACGCCTCCTCCCCTTTGCACTCCCCCTAACTTCTGTCCGGATCACAGCGGATCGCGGATCACGTGAGAAGATGGAACCACTTTAATAATGGTTGTCACTTTATGGCGTTCATTTCAGGATTCCCCTTGGTCCGTGACACGGTTTCCGCCAGCTTCCTTAAGCCGAAGCCGAAGTTCTCCAAAAGCCGCACAGGCTGACCTCAGACGGCATCGTAAATTCAGAGAGATCATGAATTTGGATACCCGATCGACGGGTTTGAGTCACGTGAAGCCTTACGTCGGGTACTTTACACGCCTCAATGCAGTTCGTTGCACAGGGGGAGGGGGCAGAGGGGTTTTCCAGGGGCTCAGTGGGCGGGGCAGGCGGTGGGAGGCTACTGATCGGCTTGCGTAATGTTTGGGATCTTATACAATTAACTGAATGCACAATTAACAGTTTTATTTGAGCGGCGATTGTCATTCATTGCAATTGTTTGAGCTTAACTTTAACTTTGTTTACCCGCCTGTCAATGCAGTTTCAGATACGAAGATAGCAATGCACAGAGAGAAATGGCTATACAAATGGGGGATTTATTTTAAATTTAAATTTTAAATGACTTTTATTCTTTGAAAATTTTCCAAGAATTTTTTTAATCGCTAGTACATTTTATAGAATAAATACAAAAGTAAGAATGTTTTAGGATTGTCGAAACATATAACTCATAAACAATCATTAAATTCTTTGTTCTTTTATACAGACCATTTGGATCCACACAAAGAATTATACGTTATAAGTTATTCATTGTAAAAATATTTTATTTTGTTTATTATTTTTTAAAGAAAAATTATTTAGGGATAGTCACCACATATAAAAACATTTTAATGACCATTGTAAGCACATATTTTAAAGACTTTTCTCTGTGTACGAATACAGTTACCCTACGTGTTGTCCATATTTGATTGTGGGGCATAAGCAGTGCATACAAATGGACAAGCCTTTCCGGCATGTGACCCCAAGGAGAGATGAGTTTCCCTTATCAAAATAGCCGCACACCTTGAGATTTCACCGGCCAGATAACCGCCGAAATCTGGCCATGCTCAAGGGCCTTTTAAAATTATATACATATATCTAAATCTCACCTTAAGTAGGCCGCCCACGCGCACAGAAGATTTATGCCAATCTCCCAAAATCTACTTGTTTTTCGAGATGATAGAGGAGAAAACAACGCGGAGACAGCTCAACGATAAACAGACAATTATCCGCACGCCAGCGAAATTAAAAGCAAATTAAATTTACTCAAAATTATAATTGACTTGCTGGCGGGGGAATGGTTGGCTATGTACATTTAATTGTTGTCTAATGTGTTTGTGCCCACCACCCATTCCCCTCTGGGGGTTTACGCTGCGTATGAGTAATGCAAATCGACCGCACAAGTGTTACATATACCCAACTGCGACACATAATGGCCGATCAATCGGACAATCTCCTAAACAAGTCAGCGACCTATAAATATTCATAGCGAATGCCGCGAAAGTATCACAGTAATGTCGATCAGAGATCAATTGTTACGGAGATCGATGTACAATTGTGGTCAAAGTGATATCTCTTAAGTATCAGCGCCATTAAATCTAGTAGCTCATTAAGTACGCTTTCTTTGATATTTCAACTAAAATGAGGTATCATCATTATTTTCTCAACATTGTAGGCAGCTTTTTAATACCTTTCGTTTTGATTTATTTCATTCGCCCTTAATAGTCAATTTACATTTAATTAAAGCCTTTTAATTGTTAATATCTAATGAGAACTTAGTTATTACCTCATCTTTATTGATTGTGCAATAGTTTTTTATTAAGCTAGACTGTATGTCTATAAAAATCATTATGAAAATGACAAAGCAAAATATTATTGTAAAATATATCACTTATTGTAACAAGATATAATACTCTTTTAAAAATTGTGATCTAAACTGAAAGTGTTATTATTTTCACCTGCCTTGTAAAAGGAGAAGGGAACCTGAATGGTTGTCACACTGAAAAGAGAAGGTAAAGAAGCTTTTCTCCGGGGAAAATCCCAAGAGAAGGGCACCCAATCTTCGGCCTTGATGTAAGAGTTGTTTTGATTTTCATCAGTCCGTTTGGATTCGCAGTTCGTAACTTATTCATTTTCGATTCTGCGCCATCGATCAGCCGCTCGACGCGTGTTTGCCATTTGGGGAGAAGACTGTGCTTGGAAATGACTAGTTAGGCGGGTGATTAATGGCCAAGCCAAGTCAGACTTAAAGCCGCAAATTTTTGAGGGCTTCCAGACTGACCCAGACAGACAGCCAACAGATGGCATGCAGCCGGAGCGTGTGGTCGAGGAAAATCCCGAGAAAAAATCCCCAACTTTGGATTCCCCCAATTTGGGATTCTGCAGAAAAGCTCTTTGCATGCAAATCGAAATGAGGTCCAAAACTGATCAAAAACCAGTCCGGAAACCAGGCTCTTTTAAGGGGTTTTCCAACTACCCGAAGTACAGACAATTGTAATTGCTAGATGATTTATTCGATGGACAGATTGACAAGCTAACCGGTTCAAAGTGATGCCAAAAAAGTCAACATCTCAACTACTCGGGGCGGAGTGGAACTCTCGAGTCCCGGCAAATTCCGGCCATTATCTCGGCCGTATACTTGATTTATGGAGCGCACTCTTCAAACTGATTTATATGCGCCGTGTTCCAATGGCTGATTGATTTCCCGTGTCGGCAAACGACAAGCGATAGACGTCAGTAGCAGCACGCGATTGTCGGGGGATCATAAAGATATAGGGGTTCAAAAATTGGGCCATTTTTATGGGAAATTTGGGTAGAGCGGAGAAATTGCTACCTCTAAAACAAGTAGCTTAACTCAACCACGACGAAAGAGGCATTACCATTTCTATTAATATTAATATTTGATTTCTAGATTTATTTATTGCAAGTGCTAAAAAGCCTGAGAAACTTGCAAATCCCATGGGAAGATTAAAACAGAGCACAAAAACCTTTTAAGCCTGGCCTCCATCTGTTAACAAGAAATCCAGGGTGTGAAAATCCGTTCAATTAGCATGCAATAAAATAAATTTCTTGACTCGTAATATTGCATTCGGTTGTGGTTCCCATGTTCGGTGCCAGCACGTGCGGAAAAATCACAACAAAGATTGTTGATTTTCCAAAGCAAACAACTGAATAGGGAAAACGACTTGGGAATACCCTGTATTTTAAAATTCTTAGTTACCATGAAGTTTCATCAACATTATTACATAGAAAACATGATTTATTCTCGAAATAATATTTCCAATATCTTCTATCGAAGGATTAATTGTAGCTTTGAAAACAGTCAATAAATATATTGATAAACTGTCTGAGTTAAGTTGCTTTCATTGAAATAAGAATTTCATATACACAATATTGATAATTATGAAACCTTTGAATACCCTGTATTTACAAAAAACAATAAAAGCTAATTTCTAAGGGAGCTCAAGATATTGTTGATATTGAGCTTATAGTAAGATATAAGTGTACATTGGATTGGTGGTTTTGTTTAATAGAAAATTTCCTAATTAAATTCAGAAAGTTTTTCAGGAAAATTTAAATGTACCAATCTAAATTAGGTTAGTTATACATTTTTTATAAATTTTTGTATAAATGCTAGACTGAATAGAGCTATGTTAATAAGAAGATTATAGATGGAAAATACATTATATGGGTTGTTTCCCACAATTGGAAGTAGATCCCCATAATATTGTGAAATACATAAAGATTAATTATAATCAGCATATGATATAGGGTTCCTATACATACATGTACCTTGAACAAACTCCCATCTGCACCTCCCACGAGGTGTGTTGTCTTACCTGCTGGGCCTGTCCCAAGTTCCATGTTCCTCCCACTCGGTGGTCTGCGTCATTTCCATTTCTTCGGGGCTTACACTTACACGAGGAAATCGCTGGAGAGCCGGTTTCAAGCGAGAGCGGGAACTGCTGGAAGATTGCTGTAGAGAGTGCCCAGATCGGATCGTATCGGATCGGCGAGAGGTGGAGATAACATAACGAAAGCCGGCGGATAGTCTCGAATATGCGCTGCCAGCGTTTCGCGAACCGAGATGCCTATTTACTATATAATCGGTGCCCAGCAGGCGGGCGGTTGTTAGTAGTGCTGCTGCTCTTTCTGCGGCTTCAAATCATTCCCGCAGTGGATGGCCACGCGATCGGTTCGGTTTTCGGTTCGAATCAGAGATCCAGAGTATCGGTTTCCCGAGAGTGAGAGTGTCATGAAGCCTTAGAAACTAAGGAAATCAAACAGTTGAATAAAAATCCAACCTCACAAACAGTTTAAAAAAATCCATTAAAAATGAGCAACGGTCACACGAACAGTGGTTTCAACGGGGGATCCGAGGTGTCCTTGGATATACCCACCAATACCCTATATCACACTTCGAGGGATTGTATAGTTCAGGAGGAACAGGGTCCCAACGAGAGCTGTTTGGAGGGCACCCAAAGCTGCTGCTCAAATCTGTGGTCCAATATCTTCAGGAAGAAAACCCTGTACAAGAGATTTCCCATCTTAACCTGGCTGCCGCAGTACAAAAAGGATTATATTTTCGGTGATATAGTGGCTGGGGTATCCGTGGCTCTAACGGTGATACCTCAAGCTCTAGCCTACGCTGGCATTGCAGGATTGGATCTGCAATATGGTTTATATGCCTGTTTCCTGGGCTGCTTTATATACATCTTCATTGGATCTAGTAAGGATGTGCCCATAGGACCCACGGCCATTTCGGCTCTATTATCCTTTCAAATCGCCGGTGGAAGTTGGCAAATGGCCACCCTGTTGACCTTTCTCACAGGACTCATTGAGATCCTGATGGGTGTTTTTCGACTGGGATTCCTCATCGATTTCGTTTCTGGACCCGTGGGAGCGGGCTTCACCAGTGCCGTGTCCCTGATCATCTTCAGCTCGCAGATGAAGGACTTTCTGGGCATCAAGACCAGCGGCAATACCTTCCTGCAAGTCTGGATTAGCATTGTGAATGATATACACAACATTAGCTGGCCGGATTTTATACTGGGACTCATCTGTATTACCCTATTGCTGAGTTTGAGAGCCCTAGCTAGCTGCAGTTTGGGTCCCAAGGAGGGAAAGACTACAAGTCAAAAACTGTTGACTGGAATATTTTGGACCATTGGAACTGCTCGAAATGCCTTGTTGGTTTGCGGAACCGCAGGACTTGGCTACTGGTTGTTTGTCAACGGAAAGGAGAACCTAGTGAAAACAGTAGGTTTTGTACCCAAGGGATTGCCCTCCTTCCAGCCACCTCCCTTCCACATGGATGCCGTTGTAAATGGAACCACTGGGGAGATCATCCAAGAGGCCCAGAGCTTCTGGGATATGGTCAGTACCTTGGGATCTGGACTCATAGTGGTTCCCTTGATTGCCCTCCTGGAAACAATGGCCGTTGTTCAAGCCTTTGGTGAGTTATTTACTTCATTTGGTGGTTTATCAGATACGAAAGATATAGGAGCTTACGATTCTGATCTCGTTCTTCCCCGAACAAGTTCAAGAATCTTAAAAATTCGAGTAGGAAATGAATCATCCGTAATTAGTTTTCATTAAAAGCTTGTTTTTAAATCGGAATGACGAAAGCAACGTGTTCTTCTTAGTTTAAACTCTCAGAGCTTGTAGTTCGAGATTAGTGTCAACTTTTTGAACGGCATGTGCGAATTTTATTTAAATGGAGTCTTAATTGATTTCGATGGGTTTTTTTAAAGAACTAATACATTTCAGCGACATATTATCATTTCTTGATTTAATTTATTGAGTGACAAGATTTTAAATTAGTTTCTTTTTTAATTTTTAACTTTTTTAAGAACTATTAAAGTTTTGGAAACATTTTTAAGGGAATATTTAATTTCCTTAACAGATTTACATTTTTAATAATATTTTGAAACGATTTCCTTTTAAATTGGTTAATTTTTTAAATATTATTTTAAAACTAATTCCTTTTAAAATAAATAATTTTTTTTTTTTAATCTACTTTCTGAATATTCTAGTCCAAATTATATTATTTCAATATATAGGTTGACCCCGAAAAACACCAAGAAAATGAAAACAAATTAATAACACGTGACGGCATTCACACTTTTATAATTGAGACGGATCATAATTGATATATAAAATTTGGAACTGGGTGTTTCGTCATTTGAGTTTGAGTCATTCCTTGGTTCCTTTATTCTTCGGGGAAGAACTTGTATTTTATATATATTTTTTGAGTGAATAATATATAATAATATTATAATATTTCCCCTTTTCAGCTGATGGCAAACCCACGGACGCCACTCAGGAATTGATAGCCTCCGGCGTTTGCAACGTGGCCAACTCATTTGTCCAGGGTCTGCGGAGCAACGGAGGCATCGCCAGAGGAGCCATCCTCAACGCAAGTGGAGTGAGGACCCAGCTGTCCAATCTCTACACCGGTGTGATCGTGATCATCGCCCTGCTCTACCTTACGCCCTGCTTTTATTACATTCCTAAGGCGGCACTGGCCTCTATTATTATTGCGGCGGTGATCTTCATGGTTCAGTACCGAGTGATCAAGCCCATGTGGCATAGTAAAAGTGAGTTAAAAATAGATGGGTTACATGAAGAAGAGAAGTTGGTTACTAATATGTGTGTGATTCTTCTCTTTGCCCACAGAAACCGATCTCATACCCGGTTTGGGTGCCTTTTTCGCCTGTCTGGTTCTGCCCCTGCAATTGGGCATCCTCGTGGGCATCGGCATAAACGTGGTCTTCATTCTCTATCAGGCGGCCAGGCCAAAGCTGCGCATCGAAACTCTGGCGGTGAGTCATCCATGTCTTGAGATAAGGTGGTCTTTAGGAACTTACTTGAAAATATAACTAGAAAAGAATTGCTTGTCGAAGAACTAAAAAAAATTGATGCTTTTAGGCTGAAAAAAAAACAGTGGCTAAAAGAATGCTATAGAACTTAAGAATTCGCGATGCTAGTCAGAGTTATTTTCCCTTAGACTTCTTTACTATTATTAAGTGGTTCTAAAACCTCTTAAGTCTGAAAGTATGTATATTAAACGACATTAATTAAAAATATTTTATCGCAAAAAAGTTACGATTAATCGGGTGTTTTTGAGTTCTAGTTTATTTAAAAAAAATTAAAAAATTTACTAGCGAATTATTTTTGTAATTTTATAGTTCAATTGGTTTTTAATTTTTAAAGGGTTTCTAGGGCTTACTAGGGATAACTTACTTTATGAGAATTATTTAAAATATATGTAGCGAATTATTTGGATAATTGTATGGTTTAATAATTTAAAAAGTTATTATTTAATATAATATACTACGTACAGTTTAAAAAATGAAATTACTAGAATTTGTTACAGTAGTATTTACTATTCATTCCAATAATTAAATTTCTGTAAATTTAAAAGTTAGTAGCAGTTAAATCTCAAATAATAATTATGATATTCATAAATCTCCTTCCTTTACAGACAACTTCTGGCCTGAAGTACCTGATGCTCACCCCCGATCGCTGCCTGATCTTCCCCTCCATGGAGTTTGTGCGGAAGGTGATCAACAAGCAGGGTCAAAAGTCCACTTTACCAGTGGTCATCGATTGCACCCACATCTATGGAGCGGATTTCACGGCCGCCAAGGTGATTTCCACCATGGTGATGGACTTCAAGCTAAGGGAGCAGCCGCTGTTCTTCTACAATCTGCAGCCGCGAGTGGCGCAGGTCTTCGAGGGATTGAACAAGGATCTGGTGGTCATATACGATATAACCACCCTGCACAGCAAGCTGGCGGGAAAGTCGGCTCCTCCGATCTGAGGAGGGATCCAAAGAAATCCGACGGGAGAGATCAACGCTGCAACCTCGTCATGCGATAGTCTTAGTCTAATCTCGCTCTAGGTCTATGTGTATTAGTGCTAGCAACTAGCTTAGTCTAGCCCACCGAGGCCAGCGACTAAAACTTAAGATGTGGACTGCCCACGCTCATCGCCTTAGTTGAAGGTACCACCATACCATTCCATGTGGCTAAAGGCTAGCTCACCTTAATTAGCATTTAAGTTGCGGCAATATTCCACCTTTCCGCAGATCTGTCTGCACAATATTTATATTTATTCGGCCTCTGGCGAAACGCTGTGAATTTCGCTGAGCGAAATGTCCAGACCAGAGTTCCTCCCACCCGCGATTTTGCCGCTGAGCATAGTATTATTTACGAATAGCGAACGAAGAGTGTTAGCATAAGTACTTAAATAAATCGAGTAAATATTAAATAACCAAGTGGATTTATTTCTTATATTTGTAGATTTTTTACACTTTCTATTTTATTACATAAATGTGGGAAATAAAATCTGTGGGGAAATTTTACTTTTGGTAGTTTACATTAACTTATAATAGTATACCTAATATTTGGTAAAATGAATAAATTTAATGAAAATATTATGATATATTATAGGGATCATAAAGTCTATTCCAATTTTTGTTTTGGGATTAGTAAACATTTATTGCCAGAAATTATGGTATGGCTATTTTTCGAGTCCCTGATTGCCTACTCAGCTAGATTAAATATCTAATCAATTTTTGCCAAGATTTGAGGCTACCTTCAAACCCAAGACGTGTTGTGATTTAATTTGGCGCTTCATGTGGGCAGTAAATCTTTTGGCTCGAATGCATCATTAATAAACGAATCGCATTTGAGATAAGATTGTAAACTCGATTAATAAATGTGGTAAATAAAAACATTTCGAAGAAATATTTTAGGATCTATGGTTCTAAATTTTAAAAATATTATTTCAATTGTAACGTTTAAATTTTTTCCCATATTTAGCCTGTTCAAGAACCTTTCCGGAATCAACTTTCCATCCCTTGTTTGTCAAACATTTTTCAGCACTGTAAAAAACTGTTGTCTCATCGCCCGCTTCAGTTCGTTTAAAAAAATAAACAAAATTATATCAAGAATTCTAGGCAAAAGTAATAGAAACATTTTGGAGTTATTAAGGTATGTTACTCGCTAGTGGAATTTCTAGATTTTACAAAAACCCTCTTATAAATTCTCTCCCAGATGAACATAGATGTAGGAATACCTGGTGATGGAGGCGGTCCCGGTTTTCATTCGTATTTCACACAGAAAATATCAGAACTACAATTTACAGTCATCGAGCGACAGAAGAACTTGATGCGTTTGCAGGCTCAACGAAATGAACTCAACTCAAAGGGTAGATAATAAATTTGATACCTATTATAATAGATCCTATATAAGATCCTTCTCTGTAACCCATAGTTCGCCTGCTGCGTGAGGAACTACAGCTGCTCCAGGAACAGGGCAGCTATATTGCCGAGGTGGTAAAGCCCATGGACAAGAATAAGGTTCTGGTAAAGGTCCATCCCGAGGGAAAGTACGTGGTGGACGTGGACAAGGCCATCAATATTAAGGATGTGACGCCCAATTGTCGAGTGGCCCTGCGCAATGAGAGCTATACCCTCCACAAGATTCTGCCCAACAAAGTGGATCCCTTGGTGTCGCTGATGTTGGTGGAAAAGGTTCCCGATTCCACCTACGAAATGGTGGGCGGCTTGGACAAGCAAATCCAGGAGATCAAGGAGGTGATCGAGCTGCCCGTTAAGCATCCGGAGCTATTCGATGCTTTGGGAATTGCCCAGCCAAAGGGGGTACTCCTCTACGGACCTCCTGGCACCGGGAAAACCCTTTTAGCTCGAGCGGTGGCCCATCACACGGAGTGCACTTTTATCCGGGTTTCCGGATCGGAATTGGTGCAGAAATTCATAGGCGAGGGTTCGCGGATGGTGAGGGAACTCTTTGTGATGGCCCGGGAACATGCCCCCTCTATCATATTCATGGATGAGATCGATTCGATTGGTTCCGCTCGGCTGGAAACCGGAACTGGTGACTCGGAGGTGCAACGCACCATGCTGGAACTCCTCAATCAGCTGGATGGCTTCGAGGCCACCAAGAATATCAAGGTTATCATGGCCACCAATAGGATAGATGTCTTGGATCAGGCTCTACTGCGTCCCGGTCGCATTGATCGCAAGATAGAGTTTCCCCCACCGAATGAGGAGGCCCGACTGGATATCCTAAAGATCCATTCCCGCAAGATGAACCTAACCAGGGGCATAAATCTTCGTAGGATCGCCGAACTTATGCCCGGGGCTTCGGGAGCCGAGGTCAAAGGTGTTTGCACTGAGGCCGGGATGTATGCGTTGAGGGAGAGACGCGTCCATGTCAACCAGGAGGACTTCGAAATGGCCGTGTCCAAGGTCATGATGAAGGACTCCGAGAAGAACATGTCTATAAGGAAGTTCTGGAAGTAGCTTCGGTATATTTCAAAGAGGAATCAGTCCATTAAATCATTTTATACATAGTTTTTTTTTTCCTAAATCATTAAAAACTACAAGTTACTTTTCACGTTCTTATGGAAAAAATTCTATAAATTGCAAAATTAAAAAGACGTCTCTAAATTCTTGTGAAATATTTAAGGGCACATATTTTTCATTGCATTGGTTGTGAGTACTTAAATGGCCCATAAGCTTTGATTGACCTTAATTATGATGGAACCTTGAATGGAATTTTTCAATACAATTGAGTATAGACCCTCGAAGATATCTGAAATCAAAAGATTAAATGCAGGGGTGTCACAGAAACCCAAATTTGATGTTTTTCAAAATAGTTCGGTCAGTATACTGATGCCTCTAGGCATTTTTCTTTTCCTTTAAAAATAAAAGTGATATTTTTCGAAATGATAGATAACTTAACTTTATTTAGATCATAGTAAGACTAACTCCTGGCCAGGGAAAGAGTGCTGGCCATGCTGACGCATTCGCTAGCTCCATTTCCGGACTCGGCGTGATCGAGGGAGTCCACGGATCTCGAAAGATCCTGATCATCGGGTCGGAGTTCCTGGTTGAGGGCATGGGTGTTATAGCACAGCACCAACCTCGTGTTCAGTCCCTCAAACACACTAACCACACTGGGCTTCAAGTTGAAGAATATGATCTTTTGCTGACGCCGCCGGAAGTCGTCCACAATGGAGGAAATAACCTTGGCGGCCGTATAATCGGCTGCAAAGATATAGGTGCAGTCGATCACGACGGGCAGAGTGGATTTGCTGCCCAGCTTGAGCACCATATTCCTCACAAACTCCACCGAGGGGAAGATCAGACACCGATCGGGAGTGATCTTCACGAATCGAATGCCCTGCTGCGTTTCCAGTTGCTCCAGGGTGACCTTTGGCCTGGCTGCATAGTACAGGATAAACAGGAGATTCACTCCGATGGCCACCATAATGCCGATTTCCAGGGGCAGCACCAAACAGGTGACAAAGGCCAGGATTCCAGGCACTAGATCGGAACCTGCAAGGATTATAATAAGACTTTAATATAATAAGATCATTATGAATACAATTTTCTATTTTCAACCATTTAAAATGAGAACGCAAATTCTTCAGGGCAAGAGGAAAACATATTTCTGATAGATTTCATTATATAAAGTCAAAGATCATTAATAAAATAAGACCGGGATTTCTTTAGAAAAAAGGGGAATGTTAAAAGTTAGTATCGAAAATATCAAATTGATAATAATTAATATCCATTAATTGATATCAAATTTTTTAATATAAAGCCATAGATTGTTTCATAAATAAAATAAGACGGCGAATTCTTTAGAAAAAAGGGAAATTCCAAATATTTTTATCAAAAATATCAAATTGATATTAATATCAAATTGATATTTGTAGTATCTGTTTATAACTCACGTTTGCTCCTCCACATGGGCGTTACCACCTGGTACTGGACCTGAAAGATCACGGCCGATATGATAATCGCTGCCAGCACCGCCTTGGGAATAAAGGCAAAGTAGTCAGTCAAGAAATTTAGGGCCAGCACCACGATGACACCGATGTACAGATTGGACATGTTGGTGCGACAGCCACTGGCATTATTCACCGCCGATCGGGCCAAGCCGCCATTGCATCGATATCCCGAGAAAATGGAGGTGGCAATGTTGCCCACTCCGCAGGCTATCATTTCCTGGGTGATATCTATCTGCTTTCCCTTGGCGAAGGCCTTGCAAACCGACATGGTTTCTAGGAGCGCCATCAGGGGAACGATTACGAGTCCATATCCCAAACTTTGAACCATTTCGAGGAAGTTCTGTCCTTCGACTGGGGGAATTCCAGCCGTTTCATTTCCCGGCCGAGCTTCAATCGAAAAGGGAGGAAGTGATGGTGTGGGCATTCCCTTGGGTATATTTCCGGTCAGTCGAAAAGGGTTAGTTCCCCGGGCATCCAGGTACATGGTGATCACCGTGAACACAATCACCACCGAGGCATTCCGCGAGGTGGACAGGAATTTGATCACCTGGTTTATGACCCTCTGGAAACCATTCCTCCTCGCCTCATCCTTCGGGCCAATGGTGAACTTTCCCAGACTCCGCATGGCCAGGAGCAGGAAAACACAGCCGAAACCCAAGCAGGTGTCGGCCACCCGGATGTTCTCGATATCGCGGAACATGCTAATCCAGGTGGCCAGAAAGGATCCGCCCTCGCTCTTCACTCCCAGCATCGAACGCATCTGGGAGGTGGACACAATCAGGGCCACGGCACTCGTAAACCCGGCACTCACGGGTCCCGAAACGAACTCCACCAGGCAGCCCAGCTTGAAGATGGCCATCAGGATCTCTATGATGCCGGTGAGGAAGGTCAGGAGCACGGATCTCTGCCACGAGCCCTGGGCGAACTGGAAGGTCATCAGGGAGGCCACCGCTGTGCTGCCAATCGTGCTGTCCTTGCAAGTCCCCAAAAGGACATAGACAAAGCAGCCCATAAAGGATCCATACAGGCCATACTACAAAGGAGATAAGGAAATAAATTTCACAATATTTCGTTGCTATGTATTACTTTATAAACTAAACATAGAAACAACTCAACAAAATTCTTAGATATCAAATTTTGAAAAAATACGTTGGTGTCATCTTCAATATAGTGAATCATTTGATGATGCTTTTCGAAATTACCTATATTATTTCCGGATATATTATAACTTCCTCAATGAGAATTTAGTCATTACATAAAATATAGTCCATTGACGCAATGTATATCGAAAAAAAATACCACTAACCGCAGTATAAATAGCTGAGCAATATCAAGTAAAATTTAACATTCAATCCCTTCATTCCTAAATACGAACTCAAATACGACGGACAGAATGAAAAAGTGCTTCTTCTGTCTGATTCTCCTTCTAACGAACGAATTTCTGCTAATTAGCGGAAATAAAAACGAACACAATGGAAATCCTGAATCAGGAGTCCTTGGACTTATACCTATAGATGAAAACCAGACGGTAAGTCAGTTGAGAGATTTTATAAATCAGATTTAACGCCCAATAATTTTCTATATTTAACAGACCATCTATGCTCCCGAAAATCCCGATCAACTTTTAGAGGTTTGTATTAATCATCGTCATTCTCGTGATAAATATTTTTTTAACAATATAATTTTAATTATTTTTTTTAGGAAAAAATGCCTGAGAGATTTCGCTTTAAAAGGCATATCTGGAGAGGAGGATTCTACGTGGATCATACGGGTAAAATAAGAAACAGGACACGTAATGGAAAATAATCGAAATAATTGGTTTTGGAACGACTTTTACCCAGAGGTTACTAAGGAAATATCTATCGACTGGATTATACACACATAATCACTTATCACGACTTTTCGAAAAAGAATCGAAACGAATAAAAATGTAATTTTATATACTGCACTTCATTATTTCTTTTTTTTATTTTAATAGCTGGCACTTTAAATGTCCTGCATTCCAGGCGATTAAAGTTTTAAATTATTTTAAGGATAGCAGTGATATATCGGTTTTACTCGCGAAGACCTGCTTCTCCCGAGACGCACTTGTGATAAATGATCAAGATGTCACCTATAACTTAACTCAGTGCTTTTCCATTGCCCTTAACTTGATAATAAGTTGGGAAAACAAGATGATATCTTGATTAACCAATCAAAAGCTGTACACGCAACCGAACTTTTCAGAGATTTCTTAAGCATTTGAGACTTTTCAAATGGAAATACCGTTTTTAAATATATAGTTATATACACAGAAAAAAAAATTGACGAAAGATCAGATTGATATGTGCTGGTCAATTTTATATTTTTTAAAGATCAAGTTATTCATATCATTTTGATAGGAATAAAGATTATGGTTACCTTATTTTACATTATTTGTTCAAAAAATACTAAATTTGGTATTGCATGTGATATGATAAAATATCAAGTTGATATGTTTAAATCATAAATTGGACATATCGGCTTATTATTGATATGAAATAAGGTAGAATTGATCCTAATTCAATGAATTATTTTGAATTTTTTTTGTTTTATTTGAATGAAATAATTTAAATTTTGAGTTTAATGGAATGGAATGAATGAATCACATAAATTCCGAAAAAATTCAAACGACATTCTCATTTCAAGGAGAAAGCGCCATAATTTTCTAATTCAATCTGGTAGAATTTTATAAACAAAACACAAAAATTTCAAAAAATTCATAAAAATTATTCATTCAATTCGAAATTAATAAAAAAATCATTTAATTTATTTCAAATAGAATTGAATTAAATAAATCAGGGCTCTATTACTCACCTCTGGTGGCAGACCGACCACGCCCGAATAGGCCAAACCCTGAGGGATTACGGTTAGACCCACAGTGAATCCGGCTATCAAATCGCCTATGCAGTCTTTGGTATTGTAGTGCGGTAGCCAGGTGAGGAATGGCAGTCGCCTTAGGAGAGTCTTCTTCCGGAAAATATTCCGGGCATAGCGGGAGCAGCAGGATTCCGGGTTCTCCGTCTCCTTGGAGGCCTCCAGCTGCTCCAAACTCTTGCTCTTCGAGGTGCGGTGATCGGTGATCAGAATGAAGTCCGTGGAGGAGCTGTCGAATTGCGCCTCCAGACTGTGATTAACCTCCGCCCGTTTGCGGAAGGTCACCTCGTTCTCCAGCGTGGACATTCTGGCCGAGATCTCTGCGTGAACTGATGGCTGGGACGACACGCCGCCGGAACCTGATGATCCCAAGGGGCTGCGTCACGCGCTCTTATCTCCGGAGGCTGTTTGCCCAGAAACGCGACGCGTGTCGTGTGTGGAAGCGGGATACAGGTTGTATCTTTCAGTTATATCCACAGCGGTTCCATAAACACGCCAAAACACGCTCTTAACAATGACCGAAATCTATGTTTATCTTGGAATTGTCGACCGGCCAGCCAACTGGCACAAGTGTCCCCGATTGATAATCGGAATTTTTCCATTAATCAACTGCGATCTGTGGAGAATCGTTAATCAAGTGTGCACTACTCGTTCACCAGGTAAATATTTATCTTCACAGTTATCCATTTCGATGCAGATGTGATTAGAGCAGAAGCTTTTCGGGTTGAAAGATCGCTGGATAATCGAAAGTGATGAGACACACTGTTTTTTAGTTGGCTTATATTATCTAACCTTAAGCGGCTACTGTACAATCTGTTCTTATCTCAAAGAGCTAATAAAGTTTTACTATTTTTAGCTGATATTAAACCCGTTGACAAAAGCAATTTGCGTAGAAAAGGTAGTGTTTAAAAAGTATTGTCTAGACTTTTAAATTTTAATCAATAATAAACAACAAATATTTTATATTTTAATCCGTAAAAAAAATACCCCTATATCATTTTTATTTCACCCCCAATAAATCACCAGGAAAAACCGTAAATATCTTTTGTAGTTTTTTTTTTATTTAATTTTAAAGTTTTTACATGATTTTTAAAAATTGTATTTTAAAAGCATTGCATTATGTCATATAAAGTAAGATATATCATTACATTATACAATTGTTTGTTTTTCATTTGTTTTGTGTGTTTAACCATAAGTTAAATTTATGTTTAAGCATTTTCATAATTCAATAGCAGTAAATTGTTTTCAGAGACCATGGCTATATATGTATCATATATATATAGTGTGTATAAGTATTATGTATGTTATGTGTTTGTATCATGTGTGTGTGGTGTGCATATGTGTGTGGATATAAACACGACTAAAACTAAAAATTGTGAAATATATCACCCCATCTAGGGGTTTTGAAAAAAAATCGAAGGACAGAATGGAAGGTAAATAAAATAAAGTAAACGTGTGTATAGCTGCAGCGTAAATGTAAAGATTTCGCTTAAGGAAAGAATTATTTTAGAGCTGCCAGACGGAAAGTTAATCCTCGATCTGCGTGTGTGTGTGACAATGAACATTCGCCTAACTCGTAACAAACAAATGATTATGATTATATATGGTGAACCGAACACAAACTCGAACCGAAATCATCTGAATCTGTGAAGAACGCAACAAACATTAAACAAAACAATTTAAGAACAATTCTTCGCGTGAGAACAACAACAACAACAAGTATATGACAACACTATTTTTAGGCTATTGCAGTTTTCTCCTTTTTTCTTCTCGGTGTAGCAATATGTAGACTCCCATAAATCCTACTGCCAGACGCCAATGGTGTAGTTCCTGCTCAGATGTCCCATGCGACGCTGACGTCCAACTGGAAAATATTCGAAAAATCAAAGTTAGTAATAGTCCCGGTAAACATTTAACATGATTGGTTCAAAACGAGGCATGACGCACAACAGTTGAATAAGCATAGAATACAGTGGCCACAGAAAAAAGCTGCCCATCGTGTTGGCTTAAGGCTAAGCTAATAGAGCTGCTAATCAGATCTCCTCTTCCGTACATATTTACCAACCCATTTAGGGTCTATTTTCAGCCCTATCTCGGCTAGCAGCGCTAAAATTGACGCTTTTCGGCTGACGGGGTCACCAGGCGATCTTAGGTGCTAACTTATGATGCTTCACTTGATGTGGTGAAATCGAAAAGTATTATATGATGTCACTAAAGCTCTTACATATATACCTATGAAGTTCGAAGACTATGCTTCTCTGTACAGATCTTGAAAATTATCGATATTTTCAGAATATTGATTCGATAATATCGATGGCTTGAAGTTCGGAGACTATACTTCTCTGTTGAGAGCTTGAAAATGATCGACAATTTCGATATTTTCAGAATATTGATTCAATAACCGTTGTTTTGAAGGGTAAACCCATATTAAATATCACGAAATATCACAAATTTTCGATATTTTTACAAGCTCTATCTGTGTTTCTATTATTTTTAATACATTTTCAATATTTTTAATTAAATAAAATCAAAACTGAAATTATAATACAGTGTTTACAAAAATCTCAAATTTTTTTATATTTAAAAAAAAATATAAGCAAATGAAATGCCTTTTGTATTTGTCATTGAACTGATGCTACGTTTATAAACTGACTGGTTAAAAAACATCACTTAATATTTAAGTTACCTTAGTAAAATACTATTATCACTATGGACGGCAGTCCATGTAGTGACGAAGCGCACCAGGAGAGTGTGCGAAGGCGACTACTATTATATAGCCGCAAAATTGAAAATCTGCTGTGATAGTCCGATCGTAATGAGTAATACACCAATCGAAAGGTATTGCAAAAACTTAAAGGATTGCATACCAAGACTTTAAGAAATTCAATTGGCTTGGGAGAGAGAGCGGTGAAAGTGAAAAAGTGAAAATTTCGAATATTGGAGCTGTTGGGGCCGGTGGGGATAATTGGCCCCCCGGACTACGTTAGTTGTATTCCTATTGAAAATACCCGTCGAATGAGGGGTCATTTGTCAAAATCCGACGCTCCGTTCAAAAGTTATAGCCAAAATAAGATTTTCTTCTTCTTCCCAAAATGAAATTTTAATTCTGTTTGTCCACTTGTCCACTTGTCCAAAATATGTTTTTTAAGTTCTGAAAATTTGATATGACGTTCATCACATCGATATAAAAAACTTTTGTTCTACCACTTTTGGAAAAACCCGCTAGTTTAGCGGGAAAACAGCTATAAATAGCTAAAATTCGGAAAGCCGTAACTTCTATACTACTAAAACTACAGACTTGTGCTCCATCTCGTTTGAAAGGTATTTTTAAATGCTATAAACGCCTTCTATATGCAATTTGTGTAAATGTAATAGTTAAAAAAATATGAACAAAAGACAATTTTTTAAAACTTTTTTTTTAGCTTTTTTTTATTTTTCTCAAAAACGGCTCTAACGATTTTGGTTAAAACCTTAAACTGTATAGCCCTTGAGATTCCTTAAATTTTGGTATATAACACATTACTGTAAAAAGTCACGTTTAAAAGTTATTTTTATTCGAAAATAGCCACTTTTGCCAGCTCAAACAATTAACGCTCCCTGAGTATTGAATTTTGTGGGAGGGTATCCGAACTGTATTTTAAGGTCAGGGAATAGTTAAAATTGTTTGAAACTGTTCCATTATACAATTCTATAAATAATTAAATACAAACATTAATAAATAAATAAACAAATAAAACTAAATAAATAAATAATTAAATACAAACATAAATAAATACAAACATAAATAAATAAATAAACAAATAAAACTAATAAATAAATAAATAAATCACTATGGACGGCAGTCCATGTAGTGACGAAGCGCACCAGGAGAGTGTGCGAAGGCGACTACTATTATATAGCCGCAAAATTGAAAATCTGCTGTGAGAGTCCGATCGTAATGAGTAATACACCAATCGAAAGGTATTGCAAAAACTTAAAGGATTGCATACCAAGACTTTAAGAAATTCAATTGGCTTGGGAGAGAGAGCGGTGAAAGTGAAAAAGTGAAAATTTCGAATATTGGAGCTGTTGGGGCCGGTGGGGATAATTGGCCTCCCGGACTACGTTAGTTGTATTCCTATTGAAAATACCCGTCGAATGAGGGGTCATTTGTCAAAATCCGACGCTCCGTTCAAAAGTTATAGCCAAAATAAGATTTTCTTCTTCTTCCCAAAATGAAATTTTAATTCTGTTTGTCAGTTTGTCCACTTGTCCACTTGTCCAAAATATGTTTTTTAAGTTCTGAAAATTTGATATGACGTTCATCACATCGATATAAACAACTTTTGTTCTACCACTTTTGGAAAAACCCGCTAGTTTAGCGGGAAAACAGCTATAAATAGCTAAAATTCGGAAAGCCGTAACTTCTATACTACTAAAGCTACAGACTTGTGCTGCATCTCGTTTGAAAGGTATTTTTAAATGCTATAAACGCCTTCTATATGCACATTGTGTAAATGTAATAGTTAAAAAGAAATGAACAAAAGACAATTTGTTTAAACTTTTTTTTTAGCTTTTTTTAATTTTCTCAAAAACGGCTCTAACGATTTTCCTTACAACTTTAAACTGTATAGCCCTTGAGATTCCTTAAATTTTGGTATATAACACATTACTGTAAAAAATCACGTTTAAAAGTTATTAAGAAACGAAAATAGCCACTTTTGCCAGCTCATAACAATTAATGCTGCCTAAGGGCCGTTCATTTACGAGCCGAACAGTTTTGGGCCAAAAAAATTTTTACATTTTTTATTTGCCTGAAAAATTTTTTTTCATGTTCTATTCGGAAAATGAGCAATCACGTGTATCAGGATTTGTCCGAAAAAAAATTATTTTTTTAGTTAGAATTTTTTAAAGTTTTCCAAAAATTGACAAATTTGAAAAAGTACCCTCTCATTGAAAATCTTTATCTCCGGTTATATGAATCCGCGTGACTTCATGTGTTTTGATTTAATTCTTCTAAAACCTCTTCTTAAAAAAAAAAATGTTAAAAAAAATAAGTTTTTATTTTCTTAAAAATAAAAACAAATTAAGATTCTAAAAAATTTTGTATTTAAATTTTTTTTTATAAATCAATATATGCGCCATATTGTTAGTTACAATCGATTTTTGTAAACAGTTGGAGCCATTTTTAGTTTTTAAAATATCGAATTTTTTTAAAATGGCCTCTGCTTTTTTTATGAAAACACGTTGCAGCAAGTAGGGCTACTCTCTCACTCTTATCGGATCCTTATGGAATTCATGTTTTCTCATCGTTTACTAGTCCTTTAACAATTTTTAATGATTAAAAGTTAAGTTTTAAGTGTTTTAACAATTATTGAATGACAAAAAGTAATTTTTTAATCTTTAAAAAAATTACAATTATTTATCTAACGTGCTTAGAAGCATTAAATTTTGTATGTGCATATCCAAACTGTATTTTAGGGTCAAGGAATCGGTAAAATTGTTTTAAACCGTTCCATTATACAATTATTAACTTTAATAAATAAAAAATAAATAAATAAATTAATAACTAAGTTATATGGGGATGACTTTTGGACATGGTATGAGGTATACTAATATGTAAATTAAACCCAGGGTATAAATTGTCCCTTTAAAAACTTCTGATATCAAACAAAAACACCTCTTAACGAGGTAAAAAAATAGTGACGACCGCACCTTCAACATACAAAAGATCTGATATCATATTTTGTGACGAAAAATAATTTTACATTCGAAAATATAAAAACACTTTCTAAAATTTACTTTTTCGGCACGCTACAATAGAAAATGTTCGTGTGGGTAAAATCTTATAAATTTGTCTGAAGCGGGCCGAATGAGTAAATTTTAGAAAGTGTTTTTATATTTTCGAATGTAAAATTATTTTTCGTCACAAAATATGATATCAGATCTTTTGTATGTTGAAGGTGCGGTCGTCACTATTTTTTTACCTCGTTAAGAGGTGTTTTTGTTTGATCTATAAGATACTTTACGTACTTCATGTCGCACATCATTCTTCGGTGTTAGTTCACAGCTGGTTGGTTGGATTCGTTTGGTGGATTGGTATTCGGGGAGTACAGAGAAGGTCGGTGGTTGGTTTGGGGAATTGTGGATAGACATATAGATCGGTTGTTCTTGTTGCCGTGGTTGCTCATGTTGTTGTAGTTGTAGTTGTAGCTGTTGTTCTTGTTTGCAGGTGTTGTTTGTTGGTTTTGCTGGGTTTTTGCTTGTTAATTTGGTAATTATTCGATAATCAAATCAAGAGTCGGACAAACAAAAAACACACACACATATAGATGGCTTTCTGCTTGATTGTTGTTCTTAGGTTGGTGGCATGTTCTTGTTGGTTGGTTGCTGCTATATATTTCGTAATTTGTCTTTTTATTTACGCTGATTGAGGCGTTTCACACGTACTGGAAACACAGATACAGGATAACGAGAGTGTGTTTGTGCGTGGGCGGGGGCGAAAGAGAAGAAACAAATACATTGGCATTAGTCATTATAGAGAATATAGCATATGTGGGCATTGTAGAGAATAGGATTCAACAATTTAGTTTTCGGGTTAGTTTCGAACTTCAGTCAATCAATGTAAAGAACAATCAATCAAGGTAGCAGGTACAACATTCAAGTTGGCTTTATTTCGGGCAAAGGTCCTTAAACACTAAAGCTTTCGGGGTTATTAATTATTAATCGGGGTTAATTCTTTTTCGGCTGCAGATCAACACAACAAATACTTAGACAGAAGGGGGTACCAACTTTTTTGATCTGTTTCGAGATATTCTGCATCGTATTTAATATTTTTTTGTAGGTTTATTCATGGCTCTTCTCTGTCGGTGGTGTGCTGCTTTTTTTTTATTTTTCTGCTGTTAGTTGGTGGTTCTGATTTTGAATCATAAAAGTGTCTCAAATCTAGTTTTGTTATGGGTTTTTCGGCTACTATCGGATCTCTGGGGAACGCACTTAGATCATACATCGCAGTTTAATTCCTATACGAAGAGAACTTAATTAGAGCCGCCGTTCAAGCTCACTGCAAAAAATTGTGTGTGGATAGTGTTCTGAGTTGTGATCACACATAGCATGCAAATGGTTTGGCTGGGGGAAAAACGTGCGAAAAACGGTGGGTATAAAAAGCTAAATCATGCAGTTGATGGTTAAACTTAGGCAATAAACAGTGTAATTTACACAATGAGGCAACAACAGAAACGGATGCTAGTGTTCATGACTGATCAGTGGGTATTACACAAACAAAAGAGGAAGTTCTAGCTTCGAAGAGCCGAAGCTGCGGATACCCTTGCAGATATAATACAAAATATTTATAAATAAATTTGGAAAAAATCTAAAAATAAATAATTCATACACACAAAAAAAGAAAAGTCTCCGTAAAATCGATATGCGCATGTAAACCTCTGGTTATGCAATACGCATATCGTTTTAACATGAAATACTCATAAATTGATATTACATAATGTAAAATCGATCTAGGTTTCATATCGTTTTTTTTGGTTCTAATTTAAATGTGTTATAATCCTAATTTATTAACTTTGACCTTGAAATAATTCAAGAAAATATTCTTAAGGTCATAAAAGTTACAGATCGGACTTTAAAAATATTTCTCAACTTTGAAATATTATTTGCAAGAGTATAAAAAGATCTTGGTTTAGTTTACAGTCGATACTATATATTTAGGCAAACAGTCAGCCAAATGCTCTCTCTAATCGAAAATCGGCGAAAGCTAGTTATAAGCCATATATATCGAAGCTATATATAGCAGAATGCCGGTTGCTCTTTTCGGGGTTTAGTTATTTTTTTGCAATTCTTGCGAGTTAGCAGAAGAAATTGAAGTTGAAGAAGTGAAAGGACAATCCGTGTTCATAGATACCTGTGTTAAGCGTTAGAGAAAATTATACACGTGACGCCTAAACGATTTCTGCTGGGTTATAGAAGAGGCCTCGACTGGGAACATAGCAGGGATCACTATGGATCACGAGCTTGTTCGATCTGCGATCTCTATCGATATATATTTGTATATGCTTTATGTATTTAGTTTGGGTTTTCACTTCGTTTCTCTGGTTTCAGTTTGCTTCGCTTAGTTAAAGTCTCTAGAGTATATAGATATTTTTTTCGGCTTAAACTTCTGCTCCTGCTTCCTTGTTCTCTTTATCTTTATATATATTATATTATACACGTTCTTTCGTTGTTATGTGCTTCTGTTTTTCTTCGGTTCTTTGGGTTTAGATTACAAAACGCTTTAAAAATGGTTTAGTTTTAGTTGCTTGTTTCTTTCTGGTCTGCTTATTGAATTCTTGTCGACTTTCTATGCAGATTATTGAAAAATCTGAACTGCAGTCGCAACTCAAGATCTTTTCTTACTGAAAACGAGAAACAGAAAGAGGGGAAGAGAGAGAATAGAACACATAAACAAAAGGTGATAAAGACAGGTCACAAAAAAGAGGGGGGAATAAATTATAATTATGACTGTCTCGAGAACGGAATTTCTGAATCGTTTTTGGCTGATATCTCTGAATTCGTCTGTTTTTTGGGAGATAGAAAAAGATACACAAAGATACAAAACACAGAGTGCTGCGATGAGAGTGTGTATGTGGGTGTGCCTGGGTGTGGGTTAATAGCACGCATCTGATCTGAATGATATAGGATATCGTGGCTGGATTATTTACACGGATCGATTTCGAATGGAATAAGCGACTGACAACGACGACATGGAAAACAGATATTAACAAAGGGGGTTTTGTGCTGGAATCAGTTTCCGGTTTCTGCACAGTACAAAAATATATCTCCAGGATTTACCATCAATAGGTTTTGTTTTATATCAAAATATTGTATGTTATATAGGGATTTTATAAGTTTTATAGGACAAATATTTATAGATATTAAGATTTTAGAAAAAGTAATCTCAATTATATCTTTCTGATAAAGATTTGAACTTGTTGTTTTAGAAATTATTTTACATTATACTTAAATTGTATGGTATATAGGGATTTTACAAATTTTATGGGAAAAATATCTATAAATATTAGGATTTTAGAAAAAGTAATCTCAATTATATCATTTTTATGGATTATTTTTTTTGAAAAAGTATCTAAGGTTCTTGAGAAATTATTTTCATAATATTTAAATCCCATTTATATGATTTCGATTATTTTGATATATCAAAAAATATTGATGGCTTTTAGGAATTGATATTTTTTCGGGGCTTTTCTCCGCCTGGTTTTCATTGTGGGGTATGTACAAGTTCTTGGTCGGCAAGATCGATGGACTGCATCCAGAGTCCAGGGTGTTTGGGTGTGTATTTGGCATTTTTTGCTGGTCAAAACGACAACGACAACATCGAGGGTTACATAACCAATGAGACAGAAAAAGGGAAAGGCGCGAGTGGAGTGGATCGAATGACTGTCTGTACATGGCTCGAACTTGTGGTTGCTGTTGTGGTTTCAGTGGATTTCAGTGGTGTTCTGTGGCTCCGGTGGTGCGGCGGCTGCAGTGGCTGCTCGACTTCTCACTCACGTGTGCGCTTGGTAGACGCCCTCATCGTCGTAGTTCGGCGTCACGGACCGACTGCCCGGCACCACCATGTTGTCGGGATCGAACTCCGGATCGAAGGCGTCGCCTCCGCCCCGGATGACCATATTATCGGGATCCTCTTCCACCTCATAGTCCGCCGGGGGCTGCGGCGAAGGCGACGGCGAGGGCGTGGCCGATCGGTTATAGGCCACCAGATCCCGCTCAATCTCCATGTTGCTCGGCAGAATCAACTTGGGCAGATTGGGCTTGAGTTTCTGAACGCGGAAGACTGTGTAGTCGATTTTTTTCGGGTGTTTTGAGTTTGAGAGCGGGCGTTGCAAGATTTACAACAGACAAGTGGATAATTGGTTAATGTTCTTCTTTTTGGCGGAAGTCACTTTTTTTACAGTCTATGGTAATTACAAGAAAAGGGGAGACGAGAGAGAAACGAGGGGGTGGCACAGAATATTACAAAGGTGGCGAGTTCCTGGCTCTAATCTATAGGGGTAACACATGGGTTAGCATCGAGTGGATATGGAAGAATGATATACGTACTGAACCCTCTTACCCTTAAGTAATGTATGTAAATTATAATGTGGTAAGTAACAGCACTAAAATATATTAAATTTAAGAAAATGATATCACCGCGAATTCTTCAGGGCTTTTAAAACAGAGCACTAAAATACATTTAATTTATTCAAAAGATCTTCAAATACCGCAACTTCTTCAGGGAACTAAATTATATTTAATTTATTAAAATTAAATTAGATCTTCCAATACCGCGAATTCTTCAGTGAAAATTATTTAGAAACCGCGAATTCTTCAGTGCTATTACTTGTTTTATACAATAACCAACTTAATACGATTTATAAATATTTATCTTATGAGAGGCCCAACCCCGAACGATAACGACAGGTGAAAACGAACGATAACGTGATAACGAAACGTGAACGTGAACGATAACGATAACGCAACGGAGGCTGGTGAGACGATGTGAGAATGTAGAACGATGGGGTTAAGTCTGGAGATCTGGAGTGACGATGAGGCTAATGGAGGCCGAGAACGGATTGCCTGGTTACCAGACACAATAGATATATAGAGATAAAACGATAGAGTGAAGAGTGGGGCTGGGGAGGACGCAACAAGAACGTGGAGCTGTTACTCTGTTACCAAACGGGGGTCGCTTAAATCTTCTTCTCATCTCCAGCTCCCGATGAGGATGCGGATGCCACCGCCTCCGCCTGGAGATTGCGCACTAGACGCCCTGCAGGTGGCAAGTTATGGGTTACACTATCGGAAGTATCGGTGCAGGTCCAGGTGCGCGCCTTGATGAACTTCTCAAAGGCAGCCAGGCTCTTCAACCTGGTGGGCGAGATATCCTTGGCCGCCTTGGAGTCTGAATGGTCTTGATGGATTGCGATTGATGATGGCGAAGCGATGGTGGTGCTGGTGATTCCGCTGGCTAACATACCTTGTTGCAATTCACCTAAACGCGCGAGTGAGGCAACTCGGTCAATAAGAAATATACCTAATCCTATCGAGGGGAGGAGGTGGAGGAGGGTCAGCAGTGGAACTAGAACCCGGTGGAACCAACGCTGATCGCGGATCGCCTGCAGATCGCTGGGGGTCAACTGTCAATCCCCAGGGTCAACTTACTTCTGTCGATGTTGCGCTGCAGGTGAGCGGCCACTCGGTGGCGGGCGTCGTTGAACTCCAGGTGCAAGCCGAGGCGCAAAAGGGAGGAGTTCTTCTCCACCAGGTCGGTGATCTCCATCTCGATCTTGTTGCCCAGCACCGCAGATCGCTGGGGGAAGGCAAATTTCAAAGTTAATATTAAATATATACACATACCAAAAAAAAATTAATTAAATGTTAAATGAATTCAATTACCTATTAAAAGTTATATTAAAAGAGCTTTTCTAAATATCTATTAAGTCTCCTAACTGACCTGATAACTTTTCGATAACTTTTAATTTTTATAACATTTTAAATAGGCTTTCCTAAAAATCTATTAAGTCTGCTAAATAACTTGATAATTATGATAATATTTCTTTTCATTTTTATAACATTTTAAATAAGCTTTTCTAAAAATCTATTAAATCTTTTAAATTACCTTATGATTATGGTAATATTTTTTTTTTATAACATAAGCTTTTCTAAAAATCTCTTAGGTCTCCCAAGTCATTTATTTTTATTTTTATAACATTTTAAATAGAATTTTCTAAAAATCTATTAGGTTTTCTAAAAGACCTGATAATTATGATAATATTTCTTTTAAGTTTATAACATTTCAAATAAGCGTTTCTAAAAATCTATTAAATCTTCTAAATTAACTGATAATTAAGGTAATATTTATTTTTATAACATTTTAAATAAGCTTTTTTAAAAATCTATAAGGTCTTAAAATGACCTGGTAATTATGATAATAATTATGAATATCAGTTACTGAATCTGTTTTTAGGAAATTTTCATATTACAAAACTCTATTAACATAAATCATTATATTTACCTACAGCTTTGGTATTGAAATATCTTTTAATGAGGTATACAATCTAAATTACAATCACCTGATTGGAGGCCCTGAACTCCTCGATGGTGTGGCACTTGAGCAGGGCTTGCACCAGCTTAACGATCACGGGCGGACTGATGAAGTTGGTCTCGACATTTAATACTCTCAGGGTTTTGCTCTTCTCGATGGCCTCGGCCAAAAGGAGGGCTGTCTTGTCGGTGAGGCCGACATTTGTCAGCGAGAGGACTTCCAGATGTTCGTTCTGAGGCAGTGCGGCAAACAGTTGCTCGAGCTTCTCGTCCGAGATGTTCTATAAAGTTATTAAAAAATTAAGTTAATAAGGATATAAACAAATAAATAATATCCAAGCTAAAACCTTGATGTTGTTCAAGTTGAGGTCAATCAGCTTGGAGTCATCGTCCTTGACCCGCTTGATGGACTCCTCCACATCTGTGCTGTTGGGCGGATCCATGGGGAAGAGCTTCTGCTGGGTGGACTTTGTGATGCCGTCCCAGCCCATGCCCACCGGCTGGCCCTTGTTGAGCAAGGAGGCGTGGTACTGGTCCTGGTTCATCATCGAGTGGAAGCCCAGGATGGCGGCCAGATCGATGATCTCCTCCTGCGTGGCATCGTTCAACGCGTGCTCGTACTCCTCGCCCATATCGATGGCTATCTGTTCCTCGGCCTCGATCTCGCGCACATCCCTCGGCGGTGGCACCCACTTCTTTCCGCGCACCTTGCCCTGGACATAGGGCTCGAACTCCGGCTGATCGGGCGTCTCGATGGCCTGCTTGTTGATGTGCTCGATCAGCTGCTTGCGATTGAGAGGACCGGTGGCTTCCTTGGTGCACTCATAGCTGTTGCGCTGGTCTGGCGGTAGGAAGTTGTCCTGTTGGATAATATAGATAATGGTTAGAATGATTTATATATATTTTATTTTATTTTCCTTAAGTCTACTCACATCGGGATCCACTTCTTTGGCCAGTATGGTTATCTCCTCCGGCGAGAGCTGGGCCAGCAGGCTCTCCACATCCACATCATCGTACTCACTCAGATCCTTGCCATACAGTTTGGCCGGGGTGGTGAGCGTGGTTGTCTTTGTGGTGGCTGAAGTCTGGAAAGGAAAATGGGAAAATGTTTATTTAATAAAATAATTATTATAAAGGGAGAAGTTTAGAAAAGAGTTCCCTAAAAATAAAAAAAAAGTATTATAGTAATAAATAAAAATTTATTTAAGAGAGAAATTGATGAGATTTCCTTAAAGAAAATAATAAATAAAATATAAAATAATAACATAAGGTTAAAAAGGGATCAGATATTCTTTTGATAAAAATTTTTAATCTATTTATTTCGTTTTTCAGGATGTGTTAGGATTATTTATTTATTTTTTTTTAACAAGATCCGTTTTAATGTGTAAAAACAATTTTTTTGAAAATATTATTATCTTACAGGAACCATTTCTATTATAAATTCTTTTTAAATTGTTTCAACTGTCTATCCAATTTTTTTGGAAAAACCACAGGGTAGCTAAACAATTTTTAAAATGTATTTTTTGGGAAAGCTTTCTTTTAAATAAATTTAAAATATTTTTCTTATTATCATCTGAAATGTCCTTACAGACTGTGTTCAAATAAGGATCATTTCAATTATTCTTATCAATTTTTAAATGCCTTCATAATTATTTAATGACAAGATTGAAGATCACAATGGGTTGTATTTTCTACAACATAGTGTTGCTTTCCCAAGTCAAATTGCCCTGTGAGGATCAGTTAAGATTGCACCTTAATCGCAGGGCAATCTTCCCACGCTTTTGCTCTCCTTTTCCATTGTGGAAAATGCATTGTTTTCACTTTTGCACAGCACAGTTAACTTTTGCAGTTTCCCGCTTTTCCGTTTTCCGCCGAGAGCGAAAGTTCAGCAAATGTTTTCAGCACGGGTTTACGAGGTCTGGTAAAATGGGGTTTTTGGTGTGGTACTTAAAGCTACTTTTCGCACATTTTTATGCTTGAGGCGGAGGCTCACTGGCGGCTGGGGGGCGCGGCGTTTGACCTTTGGCACCGGACGCAGCTTTATCTGCTGAAACTCGGCCACCGGCAGGGCACTCTCCATTCTGCAGTATTATCTATCTTCACAGAACCGAACTGTCAAGAGGTGCCAATCGATATTGATATTAGGAATACGGAATATGAAGCGCGCAATATGGCAAATCCAATTATGAATGCACCGAGGCGACTTGCAGCTTGAAGCTCGAAAAGCCGGAGACTTTTGCGACTTGGGACTGGGTCTGCGTTCCACCGCCGACTGACTGGCAAGAGAGACCCGCCGAAACAGCAGACCACCGCACCACCAGACCACCGAATTAAGGCGAGACAACGGCAACCACATCGAAAGCAAAGCGAGAGTCGTGCAACATTTGCTTCGAGCCAAGCCAAAACCCAAAGACAGGCTGCAATCGCTCAGCCAGTCAGTCATCCAGTCATTCAGTCAGTTAGTCAGGCGCTCAGTTCGGGCCAAGTTAAATCAAGTCACTCAGCCAGTTGGCCCGTGGAGTTGCCAATGTAAATTAGGCGCACTGAGAAAAACCAAGGCACAATAAATATATTTTTTACAGAGATTTAACATTATATTTTAGGGCACTTTTCTTTAAATAATGGAAATTATCTTATCTACGCGAATTCTTTATGATATACAACGTAAGGAAATTAAGTTTAAAGCAGTATAGTTATTTGTAGGGTAAATGGAGTTGGATTTTGTATCTTTTCAAGAAAATAATTCTTCAACTTAAATAATATTGCAGTGAAAACGCGAATTCTTCAGATAAATTACGGCAATTTAATATGTTGGTCTTTAAAAATGACTAATTCTGTCATGTCTAGTTATATAAGACTCCAATAAATAAATTATAGAAATTAATTCTTCAACTTATATAATATTGCATTGAAAACGCGAATTCTTCAGATAAATTGAGGCAATTTGATATGTTGGCCTTTAAAAATGTGTAATTCTGTTATGTCAAGCTATAAAAATCAAAAAAATCAATTACAAAAATTAGTAATAAATATTTTTTCCCCCTGAATTTTATACACATTTTTTTTCAGTGCAGAAGGCGGGGGACAGGGGCTCTCAACTGTGGCATGACTTCTCGGCGGTGGTGTCTGCACTTAAACGACTTCTCGCTGGGAAATTGTTGTGCAACTCTGCCAGATTTCAAATAAATAAGTCAACAAATTGTGGCCCATAAACAAGCCGAGCGGAAGTCGTCGAAAAGCCACGAAATCGACATTAGACATGGAGGGGAAAACAGCTCAAGTGATTTGCATAAGACGATATTGTAAGAAAACTACACAACTTGGAGAGCGGAATATATGTTCTAGCTAAGCGTGACCGAAAAGGGGTATATAGTATTTACTATATAGTATTTAGTGCAGGCAAATCAAGAGTCAAGAGCCGATTGAAAACTGGTTTCCCCCGTGAGGGCAGAAAGAGTGCCAAGGAACCGCGACGGACAATACAATGGCCATAAAACCGGGGCTTAAACTCCTCTTTGGCCGGCCGTTTACTTAGTGCTTTCGGGAACCGGTTCTTGGCCACAATAGGTACAGCTAAGCTACCATAGTGTACCAAGTACTAGCAAAACAAACCCACAAATGGCCAAGAGATGACGCTCCCAGATACTTTATACGTGTATCTGATGGATACAGCTAACTGGTAACTGGTAAATGCTAAATGCCAGCCACTGACCCACTTCCGAGTGTTGCTCCTCGTTTTTATATATATATCTCTCTGTTTTTGGCGGGGGAGATTATGTCAGCTTCTAACGCCTCAAGTTGGAGTCAATTGTTGACATTTCAATTGGGGGCAAAATAGAACTCCCTCAATGACACAGCACCACTCGATTCCAATCCAATCGAAAAGGAAGGCCTCTCTGGAGGTGGAGCAACTGTAAACTGTGGAATCATAAAAAGTAATTGCAAAAATAATTGAGTTCACGGCACTCCGGAGACACTACGAAACGCTAGAGAGCCAAAGCAAATAAATTCAAGCCAAAACAAGATATTAAGACCATATTTTTGCTAGTCGAAGTGCCGATTACCCTCAGAATTTACGATCTAGTTAAGCTTTAGTTATAAATCTTGGTGAGTTTATGAATAATGGGTTATATTTTGTAAATATTTCAAGGTATTTGTTCAAGGAAAAGCCAAAAAAATCGAGTAATATTTTATTCAATGAATAGTGTTCTTAACTTGAAGAATGAGAGATTATTCTCTTTTTTTCAAGAAGAAATTATCCGAATTTTCTTTTGTTGTCTTTTTCTGACTTTGGTTTCTCAAGGAAAATCTTAAAAAATCAAGTAAATTTTTTTTCAATGAATAGTGTTCTCAACTTGAAGAATATAATTTCATATTCTTATAATAATTGAGTTCTCTTTTTTTTCAAGAAGAAAATTATCTCAATTTTTTCAATTTTTGATTTGTGTTTTTGTGACATTGGTTATTAATGGTACTTTTCCTGATTTAATCAACTATAATATCTGTAATACCTTCATTTATCTGTGATCTAATAGTCTCTTCCTCAATAAGAGTACCCCAAATGAGACCTGTTCTTGGAGACCGAAAAACCCAGCCCACCATGCAAATCCGCACATTAAACACGGTAAACAAGACGGGAACCGAACGAAATGTATCTGTCAGATACTCGTCGTCAGCACATTAAACATTAAAAACTGTTAACTGGCGTGCATCTGTCAGTGCTTTGGGTTTGAGTTTGGGTTCGGGTTCCGAGTGAGCCAATTAGAAGTCGAGAGATCCCAGTTAAATGGAGTGGCAGGCTCATTAATTGCAACGGGGCCTCTGCAAACGGTAGTTCGGAATAAACTAACTCATTTGAAGAGCTCTTCCATCCAGGTTCTCCGCCCACATAGCCTGCAGCCTTCTGTCATCTCGTTTTATGCAATTACAAAGCAAGTAGTACTTGTCAGAAGTTAAGGTTGAATGAAAGGCCTCGCTTAATGGGAAGCAGCTGCTTTGCTTTTCGGATTTTCAGATTGGTCTGAAGGTTCCGTCGAAAACAGCTTCAGATACACTTGGGCATTCTAAATGCATTTGTTGCGGCACATTGAGTTATTCAAGTTCTTCATTAAATAGAGGTAAATAGAGGTAAGTAAGTCGATTCAATTGTATTACGTTTACGAATAAGGAAACTGTAGGTTAAGTTTCGTATTTGATTCACAAAGAGTTTAAATTTAAAGATTAAATGGTTTCTTGTTAAATTCATTTTGTATGTCAGCTTGTTTGTTTTATTTGATAAATGAATCAGGCTTAAAATCAAAAGGATGTTGCTGCCATCTTAAATAATGTATTTATCCTTGTCTATTTAGGTCACTTTGATATGTTATATATTTATGTGTTCAGGACATTTAATCATCTTAAATCTTTTTTCTAAAATTGAATTTCATAAAAGAGAAAATATGGGTAATTTATTTAAAGTGAGATTACGTTGAGATTTGTGTTGCAATGTTTTAAAAGCTTAAAGTTCAATAGCTATTTTGAGAATTTATAAGCTGAAAGTTATAAAATGCTCTTTAAAAGTGGCTCTTAACTTTTATCGGCTCTTAATTACAGGTTACCAGTAGTTTACTTTAGCTACCAATTTCTAACTCAGGTAACAGATAAATACAATTTCCTCTCCAACAATAAAATACCGCTAAAACCCGAAACCGAAACAGGAATAAATCCGGCTTAAGGCCGCACAGACAAATCCTCCTGGCCATGTGTGACCCACAAAAATTGAGCCCCTGAACATGTTTTTCGGTGATTCGCACAAATGTATCTTGTATCTCTGCAGTATTTCGGTATCTGACGAATGGGCGGCGGTCGCCGAAATGCGAAAATCGGTCAAGGTGCTTAGGCGATTTAATTAAGCGGCAAACAACAAAACAGCACAAACAGTTTTCCAACAGCAGCGGGGACAAACGGCAATGGTCACGTTTACGGCGAAAAATTTCACATTGCCCGCGGAGCGGAAAAACTGTGGAAAATCAAACAGAAGTGCATGAAAAGTTGGTCTCGCACACGTCGCTTCGTCGTCGTTGTTTCGTCCCACGAAAGCAGGTAGCAATGATAAAATGAAAATGGACCCGGCTAATGACCAACAACAGCAACAAGAAACCCGGTGGAAATTCAGAAATTCACGTAGGAAGCGAGGGAAACGGCCAGGGAAATTGCAGTTCGCGAGTTTGGAGGAAATCGTAGCAGGAAATTTCGAGCAAGAAACGTTAATTACATTTGCGACCAGGCCCGCTTTTATGGCCATCCGAATACGAATCCGACAATTAGTCGCGTGGAAAACCAGAAACCGAAGGTGAAAAGATGCGTCCAATGAAAATGAGCGTTTGAGAGTCGAGTGAAAATGCGTATCTGGGGAAATTACCACTTGCAACACAGGGGAAAACCATAAAAGCAGTTGCATTTTCTTATCTCAATGGTATTTATTTAACTATGGTTTTTTATAATAACGTTAAAATGGAAAATTTTAATATTAAAATATTTCCATAACTATAATTTGGCAAAATCATATTCTTTTGATATCAATTTTACCAATATTTCATGGTAAAAACGATATGTGTATGAAATACCAGAAATAAAGGAACAAAATAAATTATTTCAATAACAAAATCTACATTTCCAACAAAAATAACCCTTTGAAACCTATTTTCCCTTGTGTCAACCGAAGCACAATGCAATTTTCTTAGCCATTGATAGATTGCCAGCTTTGTAAACCACATCACTTTTTACCCATACGGTTTTTTACTCCTCTGTGTGTGGGGTGAAAAATGTTTTATTGCATTTTTCCTGGGACTCCCCAAAGTGCCTGCATAAATGTGAAATATGCCCGGGCACTTTGGCAGCCTGGTAAGATGGAAAAGAAGTTTCTTGCTCCTAAGCCAATTCCCAGTGCCAGTCAATTGCATATTCAGTGAACACGAATATGCTTTTTATATGGCAATATTTTATGCAATTTGCATGCCAACAGCAGGCAGCTTATGAGGAGCAAAGGAGAAGAAAAGGTGGCAAAGGAGGTGGCCAGGAGTTCGACCTCCTGAAAGTTGAGACCCCAGTTGGTCAGTTGGCGAAAGGGAATACGCTTCTGGTTGAGCTCTATATAACTAACTATATATATATTCTGCCTGGTTCTGCCTTCAGTCAGGCGTTTCAACTGCTGAAAACTGAGACGTCGATAGTTCCGTCTCAATGCACTCGCATTTAAAACAAGTGAACTTCGGTGAATCTAAGGGAATCGAATTGTTTATACTGTGTTTTAAAATTTTTTGTATTCTTGCTCTTAAAATATTTTTTTGTGAGAAATATTGTAAAATCCTTTCTTAGTTTGAATCTACAATTTATTTCCGAATTTTGGATTTTGACTTTAGATTTTTAAGTCAAGCTGTTTTTGCTAAATAGTCAACTTCTAAAAAAAATGTGGTCTCTTTTATAGTTGTAGATAGATTAATTATGTGAGTTAATTTGTTATTATGTTGTTATTATTTGAATAGAATTTTTTCATTGACTTGATCTTATTATTTCAGCATACCCAACTGCTCCCTACACATACAGGGTATAGACCTCTGCCTCTGCCGCATCGTTGCAACCAGAAATCTCCGATTTCAAAGCGGTTAAGGGGGAAGTTGAGTAAGGAATCACTGGGGTGCTGGCAGCAACTGACAGTTGGCATGGCCATGGAAAGCATAGAAAACTCAGATCAGAAAACTTGGCTGCAGTGCGGAGGCAACTTTCCCGATCTGAATTGAATCCGCACATAATGCACAGATGTCGCTAAAAGTTGCAGGGGAAAAGTTGATGGGGCTGGAAAAGTGAAATTTGAGCAGCGGCAGACGCATTTAGACAAAATGAGAAACGTGCGTCGCATTCTCAGTTGGAGACTCTTGGAGCCCCAGTCATCAATAAGATGCCCAAATAAGCCAGCCGCCCAGCAGAATCATAATAAATTATGGTCTTCAGTCTTCATCAGTCGAGTGTCCCGTCCCCGTTGAAAAGTACGCAAATTTATGTAGTTTACATTTGACTTTGAATTTCAAAAGTGCCTTTTTGCTCTGGGTCACGTTTCGGCAAATGTTTTTGTGCCCGGGAATGTTGTAAATAATAGGGAAATTCATTTTTGGGGCGGGGTAATGCGACAAACTGTCATGGGTGGCAGTGAAAGTTAAGTGGTAGACAAATTTAGATGTAAATTAATTAAAAATTCATGTAAATTTTCGCCTTTTTCCCACTCTTTCTGGCTTTCTGCTGGGGTCTTTGACTTTTCGTGTGTATATACGAGTATATCTAAGCATAATCACCATTTGTTTACACACTCCCTGGGAATTGTTTAAACAATCGGTTGCAAGTGCAGCAAGTTCGCTGAACCCTGAATCAGAATTTCCACCATGAGGTAATTTTCCGGATTAGAAAATGAGAGAAAAACAAAAGCTAACCACAAAGTGTGGCAACAATCGCGCATGCAATCTTTGTCGCCAGAAAGCACGCGATTTGGGGGCGATTAAAAACGCCACCGCCATAAATCCCACATTTCAGTGGGCGTGGCGCTCGTGCAACAGTGTTTATAAATTAAAAACTAAGTCAGTTAGTCAGCATGTAATAAACAGTGCCAAATTAAAATTGCTGATGAAATTTATAGCCTTGCATAAGACACGAAATTCCCACACATGGCGGATTTTAACTATTCATAAATCAGTTATGCGCTGCATTTGATTGAAATTTATCAGGTTAAATAGTGCAATTCATCTTAATATATGCTGAGATTTATTTTACGGCTTGCTAGTCATGAGAAAATTTATAATGTGGCGTTTTCATGGTTAATATGGAAATTAAAAACCCAAGAGTATTTCTCGTGTGCTTTAGATAACCAAATTATGATTTTAACCTTTTTAGTCCGTTTTCTCAACCGCAGGTTAAACTAAAAGTGGGTTTAAAACGTATTGAGACCTTTTGGATTTCCATTTATTGTGGGAATTCTTTCATATTTATCATTTTCTTTTGTTCCTCTATTTTTAAATACCCCACATACATTACAAAATCATGATTTTAACCTTTTTTAGTCCGTTTTCTCATCCGCCGGATAAACTAAAAATAGTTTTTAAATAGTTTAAGGTTTGTATTTATTGTTCGAATTCCTTCCTATCTATCATTATCCTTTATTCCTCTCCCTTAAAATCTCCCACATACATTACCACACTTTTTAAAGCCTTTTAAGCCCATCCTTCAGATGGTCATCTACCTTCCGAATCGAACTCACCTGCAATTAAAAAGCGAAGAGAACAAAATGCATTATTAAGTGAAAGGGGCAAACTTTGGTCGTAAATAAAAAAAGGCAATGTCAGATTTATGTATATTGCAAGCAGAGATAAAATGGCAGCTGAAAACTTTCCCAGAAGACATGTAACAACAATACAGGACAAAAAATCCAGAGGAGAGCAGAGAGGCAGAGGTAATTACATGAAAGCCACGCAGAGAAAATTATGTGAACAGATTAAATTTGTAAGATAAATTGGAGTGGTGGGCAGGTCGTCTTGTCGTCTTGTCAGTTCGTAGTCGGCGGTAGTCACTTCCCAGGGAATCATAATAATACATATATTTTGATGGGAGATTGGAGAGATACTCGTATAAACAAGGGCGCATAAAATATATAAAAAAGCGGTTGCGGTAATAAATGAAAATTATGCAAAGTTTCAGCCGGAATGATGAGGTAATGCCCATCCAAGCCAGAAACGGTTAACGGAGCGTGTTATAAGGCCGGAGATTTAGGAGACTCAGGGTCCCAGACTCCCGGACTCCCAGACTCTCGTTCCTCAGACATCCTGTCTCAGATGAGTAAGTGGAAATTTATGAAAATGCGAATGGGAATGCGAATGCCGGGGTAATAAATGTGGGCCGGTGGTCTTTTGGTCTTCTGGCAGCTGCACTTCCATTTCCTCTTAAATGGAACTCGCATAAGTTTTAAGCCGGCGAAAAACCCACAAGCTTGTTTTTCCTACTTGTTAACAACCAAAATCTAAGTGGGCAACAACTTTTCCCTAAAAACTTTGCCTGACAGTTTGCGTTGGGCTGTTCTGGGAATTTTTAAAAGCTTTAATCGTGTCACGGCATTAGGCGACGATATTATCAACTCGGAACTTTTATATAATATATACATCTATATATTTTTACAAACGAAGGGGTGCTAATTGAACACAGGCGGTCTATTCTACTTGGAAATCAAAATATTAGCAAAGCACTTACTTTTTATGCTTTTCATAAATTCAACGAACGGTTTTTATGTCATGTGTTTTATGTGTCATCTTTCAGAGTTCTATTTATAAAACGTACAGTAAGTTTCTTGATTGGCAAGCCCATTGTAAATAATACAAATTTATTTGATAAGCGGTTTAGCATAACAACGGATGCTCATTGTTTCGATATATGTAAGTAAACAAAGGGGAAGTTTATCAGGTGGATATTTTTTGTCCATACTTTAATAAACTGATAATATTTTCGTTTTATGAATATTGTTATTACTATTATTGATTCAAAGTTAGTCATATTTTATTATTTTATTATTTTTTTATTAGAGTTATCAGAATAATTTGTATTTTATAGTAATTGGGAATTTATAAATGGGAGTGAATAATGCTAATTTAAAAAGAAAAATTTCATTTGTAGATACAATGAAATTTGCATTTTTTATCTTTTTTTTATTGTACAAATTATTGTTTTCATATTTTTAGAAAATAAATAAGCTTTGTGGTTATTTTTTATTATAGTTATCAGCATACTTTTTATTTTATAGTATTTTGGAATTTATGAATGGGACTGAATGACGCAAAATTTTTAAAATAGTTTCCTTTGTAGATACAATTAAATTTGTATTTATTATCTATTTTTTATTGTAGAAATGAATGATTTTATATTTTTAGAAAATACTAATACGAATTTACATCAAAGTCATTTCATTTATTTGGTCTTATCAGAATACTTTTTATTTTTTAGTAATTGGGAATTTATGAATGGGACTGAATGACTCAAGTTTTTTAAAATTGATTCATTTGTAGCTATAATGAAATTTTTTTTATTGCACAAAAAATTATGTTTTTATAAGAATTTACATGAAAGTCAAAACCAAACCTATTTAGACCCATTTTCTTTAATTTGTTCCCTAATTCCCCAATTAAAGCCCTTATTGTAAGGTCGCTGAAAAAACCAATGACACCCCTTACACTGCCGAAACGCACTGTAGATAAGCACTTTGTTGTGGATTTCTCGGTGGGCAAACAAGTTTAATCTTTTTTCGCTTTTGCGGCTACTGATGGTTTTGTCTTTCGTCAATTTTCATGTGTTTGGCGTCAATTAAACGACGGAAATGAGCAATTTTATGTTGGCCGACTTTGCCGTTTTGGTTTTTTTTCCTTTTTTTCTGTACTTTTTGTATTCGTGCCCCTATTCCGTGGATGGGAAAAAAGCTTTTCATGTCTGCTTTGATGGCTGTCCATCCGTCCACAAAAAGTAAACGCCAAAGCAGAGGAAAGGCGATTAATTACTCAGCTCAGCGATGTTAAATGCGCTTTTGACGCCCCCGCGGATTTTCTTCCGGTTTTACATATATAGTATAGGATAGTACATGAAAGAAGGTGGAAAGAAGGGTCTCAAAGGGTGGGGGCTCGGTTTAATTGGGGGCAAATGAGAACTGGGATTATCCCAAGCGTTTAGGCAAAGGACCGGCGTTCAAGGGGAAAACTTAATTAGGAAATCACAAATTTACAAGCCGACCACGGAAAATTAACCCTACCTATCTAAGGTAATCCCTTGGATTATAAGCCACATTTTGCCTTTTTACTATGTTATTTAAGTAAATAATAGCTTAAGGGGAAGCTTAGTGTTTATTGGAGCCCTTTTTGAGTGATTAAAGGTGTAATAATTTGTAAGATATTTTGTAATATCTTTCATTGTGACGCTTATTCCTTAGGAATTTGCTTAAAATATATATTTTTAGATTTTTAACAAAAATATCTAAGAAATATATTATTTTTACATTTTATTTGGAGTACAATGGACAGAAAAATCAACCTCTGTTAGTCACCACAATATTCGCCCTTCATCTAACTAAAGATTAAAGTATGATGATAAGATCAGTAGCCAGAATCTCCTTGATACCGAAATGGAAATAATCCACGGTATGGTGCAACATTTTTATATAGAAATACAGATATGTAATAGTAAAATATTGTTTTATAATCCTCATAAAATAAGAATTTTTAAAATAGGAAAGGAACCTAAGAAATGTTTTGGACAGAAAACTTAGAGTATTCAGCATACAATAACTTCTGATATTGCTATAATCAACATAATCTGAACAATAAAAGATATAATCAAACAAAAACACCTCTTAACGAGGTAAAAAAATAGTGACGACCGCACCTTCAACATACAAAAGATCTGATATCATATTTTGTGACGAAAAATAATTTTACATTCGAAAATATAAAAACACTTTCTAAAATTTACTCATTCGGCCCGCTTCAGACAAATTTATAAGATTTTACCCACACGAACATTTTCTATTGTAGCGTGCCGAAAAAGTAAATTTTAGAAAGTGTTTTTATATTTTCGAATGTAAAATTATTTTTCGTCACAAAATATGATATCAGATCTTTTGTATGTTGAAGGTGCGGTCGTCACTATTTTTTTACCTCGTTAAGAGGTGTTTTTGTTTGATATCAGAAGTTTTTAAAGGGACAATTTATACCCTGGGTTTAATTTACATATTAGTATACCTCATACCATGTCCAAAAGTCATCCCCATATAACTTAGTTATTAATTTATTTATTTATTTTTTATTTATTAAAGTTAATAATTGTATAATGGAACGGTTTAAAACAATTTTACCGATTCCTTGACCCTAAAATACAGTTTGGATATGCACATACAAAATTTAATGCTTCTAAGCACGTTAGATAAATAATTGTAATTTTTTTAAAGATTAAAAAATTACTTTTTGTCATTCAATAATTGTTAAAACACTTAAAACTTAACTTTTAATCATTAAAAATTGTTAAAGGACTAGTAAACGATGAGAAAACATGAATTCCATAAGGATCCGATAAGAGTGAGAGAGTAGCCCTACTTGCTGCAACGTGTTTTCATAAAAAAAGCAGAGGCCATTTTAAAAAAAATTCGATATTTTAAAAACTAAAAATGGCTCCAACTGTTTACAAAAATCGATTGTAACTAACAATATGGCGCATATATTGATTTATAAAAAAAAATTTAAATACAAAATTTTTTAGAATCTTAATTTGTTTTTATTTTTAAGAAAATAAAAACTTATTTTTTTTAACATTTTTTTTTTTAAGAAGAGGTTTTAGAAGAATTAAATCAAAACACATGAAGTCACGCGGATTCATATAACCGGAGATAAAGATTTTCAATGAGAGGGTACTTTTTCAAATTTGTCAATTTTTGGAAAACTTTAAAAAATTCTAACTAAAAAAATAATTTTTTTTCGGACAAATCCTGATACACGTGATTGCTCATTTTCCGAATAGAACATGAAAAAAAATTTTTCAGGCAAATAAAAAATGTAAAAATTTTTTTGGCCCAAAACTGTTCGGCTCGTAAATGAACGGCCCTTAGGCAGCATTAATTGTTATGAGCTGGCAAAAGTGGCTATTTTCGTTTCTTAATAACTTTTAAACGTGATTTTTTACAGTAATGTGTTATATACCAAAATTTAAGGAATCTCAAGGGCTATACAGTTTAAAGTTGTAAGGAAAATCGTTAGAGCCGTTTTTGAGAAAATTAAAAAAAAGCTAAAAAAAAAGTTTAAACAAATTGTCTTTTGTTCATTTCTTTTTAACTATTACATTTACACAATGTGCATATAGAAGGCGTTTATAGCATTTAAAAATACCTTTCAAACGAGATGCAGCACAAGTCTGTAGCTTTAGTAGTATAGAAGTTACGGCTTTCCGAATTTTAGCTATTTATAGCTGTTTTCCCGCTAAACTAGCGGGTTTTTCCAAAAGTGGTAGAACAAAAGTTGTTTATATCGATGTGATGAACGTCATATCAAATTTTCAGAACTTAAAAAACATATTTTGGACAAGTGGACAAGTGGACAAACTGACAAACAGAATTAAAATTTCATTTTGGGAAGAAGAAGAAAATCTTATTTTGGCTATAACTTTTGAACGGAGCGTCGGATTTTGACAAATGACCCCTCATTCGACGGGTATTTTCAATAGGAATACAACTAACGTAGTCCGGGAGGCCAATTATCCCCACCGGCCCCAACAGCTCCAATATTCGAAATTTTCACTTTTTCACTTTCACCGCTCTCTCTCCCAAGCCAATTGAATTTCTTAAAGTCTTGGTATGCAATCCTTTAAGTTTTTGCAATACCTTTCGATTGGTGTATTACTCATTACGATCGGACTCTCACAGCAGATTTTCAATTTTGCGGCTATATAATAGTAGTCGCCTTCGCACACTCTCCTGGTGCGCTTCGTCACTACATGGACTGCCGTCCATAGTGATTTATTTATTTATTTATTAGTTTTATTTGTTTATTTATTTATTTATGTTTGTATTTATTTATGTTTGTATTTAATTATTTATTTATTTAGTTTTATTTGTTTATTTATTTATTAATGTTTGTATTTAATTATTTATAGAATTGTATAATGGAACAGTTTCAAACAATTTTAACTATTCCCTGACCTTAAAATACAGTTCGGATACCCTCCCACAAAATTCAATACTCAGGGAGCGTTAATTGTTTGAGCTGGCAAAAGTGGCTATTTTCGAATAAAAATAACTTTTAAACGTGACTTTTTACAGTAATGTGTTATATACCAAAATTTAAGGAATCTCAAGGGCTATACAGTTTAAGGTTTTAACCAAAATCGTTAGAGCCGTTTTTGAGAAAAATAAAAAAAGCTAAAAAAAAAGTTTTAAAAAATTGTCTTTTGTTCATATTTTTTTAACTATTACATTTACACAAATTGCATATAGAAGGCGTTTATAGCATTTAAAAATACCTTTCAAACGAGATGGAGCACAAGTCTGTAGTTTTAGTAGTATAGAAGTTACGGCTTTCCGAATTTTAGCTATTTATAGCTGTTTTCCCGCTAAACTAGCGGGTTTTTCCAAAAGTGGTAGAACAAAAGTTTTTTATATCGATGTGATGAACGTCATATCAAATTTTCAGAACTTAAAAAACATATTTTGGACAAGTGGACAAGTGGACAAACAGAATTAAAATTTCATTTTGGGAAGAAGAAGAAAATCTTATTTTGGCTATAACTTTTGAACGGAGCGTCGGATTTTGACAAATGACCCCTCATTCGACGGGTATTTTCAATAGGAATACAACTAACGTAGTCCGGGGGGCCAATTATCCCCACCGGCCCCAACAGCTCCAATATTCGAAATTTTCACTTTTTCACTTTCACCGCTCTCTCTCCCAAGCCAATTGAATTTCTTAAAGTCTTGGTATGCAATCCTTTAAGTTTTTGCAATACCTTTCGATTGGTGTATTACTCATTACGATCGGACTATCACAGCAGATTTTCAATTTTGCGGCTATATAATAGTAGTCGCCTTCGCACACTCTCCTGGTGCGCTTCGTCACTACATGGACTGCCGTCCATAGTGATACCTGACCTTATAGCAGGTTAATCTTTCACAACAACTAACCGAGGGACCTGTAATCTCTACAGGAGGATAGTCGATATCTACAACGTCATTGCTGGGGAATGAGTAACTCGATATGGGCGATAAGGTCTCGACATAGCGGTAAACGAACATAAAACAGCTGTTTCAGCGCGATAAGGGAATTTAGTCCGATATTATATAAAAATGCTAAATATGCCAAAAATTGAGACACAAAACAAAAGGCATGAGAAAAAGAAAGCGATGACATAATAAGAGCTATTAAATTTGTGAATTAATTAATGGGAGGGGGAATCAATAATTAAGGGGGTGGTGGGGGAAGAAAAGGGGTGGAAGTTGAAGGTGAAAAAAAAACAAAAATATTTGATGACGAAGAGTTTCTCTTTCTCTCTCTAAGAGAGCGCAAACTCCAGAACTCAGAGAGAGAGAGAGAGAGAGCGATACAAAACTGACGTAATCGAGCGGCGGAGAGAGAAAGAGAGAGAAAATCTGGCAGCAAACAAAAAGTAAATTAATGAAATGAAATCATTCAAGGCAAACTACCCCAAAAACAAAAAAAAAACCGAAGAAAAAGACATCAATGAAAAAACAATTTAAACACTTGAGCGGCAATAACAACACTACTAACCTCCATTGTTGTTGTTGTTTTTGGGGCCTTTTGTTTGAGCGTTTTGATCACCGTTAGCTGCCCTTTGTTGTTGTTATTGCACTGTTTTTGCCTTTTTTGACACGCACTAGAATTTGATTTTTGGGGCTCTTTTTTTCTTTTTTGGGCGTGACACACCGAAAACCGTTGGGGAACCACTTTTATTGACTGAAAACCCGCGTCTTATTTGGTTCACTCTAATCTCACTATTTCACCCACAATTTGCAGCCAGTGCAATTGTTTAATTGTTAGTAGTTAAGTGCTAACTGAGCGAACGAACAACTTTATTTTCCTAAATAGTGGGTATATTTTAAAAGTGACCGTTGTGACTACCGGAAAAATAACAGTCTATTGGGTGGTGGGTGGCTGGCGTTTCACCGTTATTTCCGTACGGTCACACTCCAAACCGGGCTCAAACAGTGTGACCGCAGTTGCGGCTCATATTTAAAAAATAAAAATTATATTTCTAATTTTTTTACTTTGTAGAAATATTTAGTTTATTTGAAAATTATTATTCATTAAGGCAAAAACTGTTGTGTTATAAGTAAAAGCAAACTTTGTTTGTTTTCTTTTTTTAAGAAAGCGAAGAGAATGTTGAATGATCTGCAGCTTACAGTTTGAGAGCTACTTCTCTTCAAAGACCGCCAACTTTTTAGAGCCACTGGAAATTCAAACTGAAGTTTTATAATCTTTAATTATTTATGATTATTAAATTAAAACTGTTCATTGGAAATATTATTCTATGTCATCATTGCCTTTCTTTAACTAACCAAATATTTACAATTAAATTTTAGATTTTTTCTAACAAAAGTTACAAATTACAGTCTTTTTTACAACAGTGATGCCAATTAATAAAAATATTAATTACAAGTCATAAACTTGAGTATAACCTAGACCACAAAAATACCATTACCTTTAGTTAGTCCTACATAAAATGACAAATTTTCCATACGGGTAATTTTTATGGGCACAACATAAAATTAAAATTAACCAGAATGCACGCCATAAATCAAGCGGCTGGTCCCAAGAATCCAGATGCGGCCTTTTTCCATTTTCCGCCCTGCATATCATTTTCATTCTCGTTTCGTTTTATCAACTTTTCTTGTGTAATTTTTTGAGCGAATTGCGTTAAATTAATTAGGGTGGTGGACAGGGGGGGCCAGAAAAACTTTCGCGGTATTTCCATAAACAACAATAACAGAAGATGCTGCATACTTTTCAAGAGGAAATGCCAGGGCGGTAGTGGGTTAACTACACTGAAGAAAAAATGTACAAAAGTTGCTATTAAAAAATTCTAAAAAAATATTGTATATTTATTTTATACTTTTAAATTATTTAATAAATCTTAAATGAAAATATATTAAAACATTTTGGATAGGAAAAATTATAATTTTTAAAATTATTTAAATTTAAAATCTTTTAAATTGCTCAGAACAAATTTTAGTTCATATAAGGTCAATATAGAAATGGCCCCTTTAAAAGCGTTTCAAGTGACACAAATGATTAAATATTTTTTTGCAGTGCATGGGGGGTCAGGGGGCGTGGCAGCTGGGGCAAAACGTGATGCGCAGACAAATAGAAGACGTCATAAAAATGCCATTGTAAGTAGTTGAGCTCTCTGTGTTTTTTTATTTTTGGCTTTTGCTGGCATTGTGACAGGAGGTTTCTGCTGTTAGTTGTTGTTGTTGCTGATATCCTTGCAGGCTGTTATCCTTATTGCTATTGTTGTTGTCTCTCTTGTTGTTGTGGCAAATCGACAAAAGGCACGCAAAGGAGCCAGAAACTCATTTCACTTGTGTCGAAAAGATAAATGCGAAGCGCTTAAAAAAGCAATTACCGCATAAATTGCGCTACAACGCGGTATGACGGTATATACCCCCTACCACCCCCGACTACAGTGAAACCCCCCTCTTAAATTACAACCCCCCTCCCCCTTTCGCTTTTTGTGCACAGGATGCGGCGCATAAAACTTGCTACAAAAGACAGTTCTTCCTTGGCGGCTTTTTCTCACAAAACAAATGTTGGCAACACGCGAAAAACATGCAAAATGCATTGGGCAGAAACACAGGGGCGGGGATGGCAGGGGGTTTCGCTGAGGGGGGTCCGGCTTAATTGAAAAATCAATAGTGGCCCCCCTCTCCCCCTTCACACCACACCCGCTCACTAAACTCGCGTAAATCAAGTTAAAAATCGCAGCAATCAAAGCACCTGAAGCGCAATAAAAACTCATTAAAAGGAGCCCTTAAAGTGCACTGGAAAAAATGTATAATATAAAAATATATTTTAAAAATTTAAATCTCAAGTGAAAATAAAAGAAGGGTAAAAGAAAATTTGATTTATAATATTTTGGAACAATTAATTTTAAGAGGTAGAAATATTTTAAATAAATTTAAGAAACTTAGAAAATATGATTTAAAATAATTTGTAAATATTTTAAATAAATTTAAGAAACTAAGAAAATTTGATTTAAAATAATTTGTAATAAATATTTTTAAGAGGTAGAAATATTTTAAATATATTTCAGAAACTAATAAAATTTGATTTATAATAATTTCGAATTATTATTTTTAAGAGGTAGAATTTGAATATATTTAGGATGCTTAAAACATTTCATTTCATCTAAACTAATATTATATTTAAAAATTTTAAGTAAAATTGGTCCTTTAAAATGTCATATTTATTTTCTCACAATTAATAAGCAATTTAAAAATACTTTTGTCGAAAACATATAGCTTTAAAATAGTTTTTATTGTACTGTAGTTTATTTCGATATTTTTTTCTGTGTACTTTCCGGATCCCGTGACGATTGGGGGCCAGGTGTTTTGTCCGGACTTTGGACTCCGGACTATGGTTACAGCCACGGCCGTACTCCGAAATTGGATTTGAACAAATTACAACACATCGATTTCTCATTAGAGGAGGGGAAGTGGAAAAGGAAGCCGGGGAAATCTAAGGGAAAAGGGGAGAGGGAAAAGGGGCAAGCGGAGATGAAGGGAAGCTGCGACATTTGATGGCGACAGAAATCACTTAAAGGGAAAATTTAATTGACTCGACTGCGGAAGTCAGCTGCCAATTTGTTGGCCATGCCCCACTGGCACAGGAAATTTCGTCGACTTCCTGATTTAAATAATAACAAACTGTGCCGATGTCTGCTCAGCCTGCTTTTCCCCGCTTTTCCCCCCGCTTTTCCTACCGCTTTCCCTCGCTTTCACATCCTGTGAGTCTAAAGTCTTGCTTGTCACGCCAACTGACGGCAGGGAAACCACCCAACCCCCCTTTCCTACGCCCCTGTTTTCCCAAGAACATGATTGGCGTCATCAGCGAAGGATCTGCAAAAAGATATAGGGGGTGTCAACGTTGATTTTGGTCAGCGTTTGCCTGCCGGCTTAGTTGAGTGTCAATATTTGTGCGCCTCCCTTTGAGTGGGCGGTGTGTTTTTTGCGGGGAGGGGGCGTGGCACTACAGGCTATGCCAAATTAAAATGTTTGCCTTATGATGCGGCTGGAAATATAAACATGACAGGGCGGCAGGCGAGGCAAACAAGAAAGATTTGGGGGAAATATTGGGGCAGGTTCTTAAACAAACTGTCAGATCGATATGATAGAAACGATTAAATGGAAATATCCTGGGGAAAAGGGGGATATTTTTTGGAGGATATTTATTTTAGAATTTCCATATTCCCAGATGGTGAGTACCAACAGAATAAAAACATTTAAATGATAACAAGTAAAGATTTTGTATATTAAGGACAACAATCCTTAAATAGTAATCATTCACAATATATTATCTCACGAAAACAAAATGAATCCTTAGGATCCTTGTTATAAAACACTTTCAGTTAAAGTAAAAATTAACAAACCACACTTTTTTCTCTTCCAAAAAACATATAAAAAATCTTAAAAAAATTAAAATAATTTTTCTGAAAGCCACTTTAAAAATGTTCGAAATTGACAAAATTTTCTCTTATTCAATTTCTTTATTATGAAACTCTTTATCCAATACATAGTTTCTTCACTCAAGAGTTATCTTCCCAAAAAAATATATAAAAATTCGTTAAAACAAATTAAAGTGATTTTTATAGAAGCCACTTTAAAAATGTTCAAAAATATCCAACTTTTCTAAGCTTTTTCCAAGGATTCTCTTTACATTTCGCTTCGTAACCCTTTAAGCCAGCAATTTGGCAGTGCAATTTTGATAAGATCGCCGTTCAGCGATTCCACAAGGATGTGCCAGGATGTGCAGCGCCTTCACTATTTGTTCCTTGTTTTTTCTGCCTGTTGACTGGCAAACTCTTTGCATTTGTTGAACAACAATTTCCGGCACTTTCCGACCAAGAACCGAACCCCAAAGAGCCGAATGGCCAGCCGAATGCGAGGCTCAACTGGTGAGGATTCGGTTGCAGGACGACTCAGGACGAAGGATAAACGAACTGCTATAAGAAGCCGCATCCATTCAACAAAGCCCAGAGTCGCGTCAGCAACGTCGAACTGAAAACAACGCGACTTTAGCCGGAAAAGCGAACGGGAAAACCATATCAAAGAACGAAATATCACGCATACGCGGCGTTGAACCGAAAAGAATTGCAAGTGAAGTGATACAAAAAAAAAATAGGAAGGAAGCCTCGTTAGTGGAATTTTTTGTTGCCTTTTTGGGCAGTTTACGAGCGGCTCAGCATAAATTGGTAATGTGTATATCCTTTTTTTTTTGGTTTATAGATGGGGGCAAGGATATTTCTCATAAAAGTGCGTGAGCACAGAGTATTTGTCCATGAATGGAAAAACTCATGAATGAAGCTGCAGAGGATGCTTCTAGTGATTTATGCCGCGAGTTTTTCCAACATTGTTGCTTTAATTATATGTCGAGGGAACTTCTGACTTTGATGTGGGCATTTATGGAAGCCAAGCACGCAGAAATGCAAATGGAAAGCCGCAGAAAATTGGACACGTGTGTCTGTATGTGTGTGGGCAAGGATAAGGCCCGAAAAACACCGCAGGACATTTAACACTTCATTGACTTTTGTGGGCTCCCCGTTTGACTCGCTGACTCACTGACTCGCCGACTGTCAAAGTTTCATTTGCATTTCGTGTGCGAGGCCGCCAGTGAAAATTAATGGCCGCAATGCCTCGGCAAGTTTTCCCTTTTTCGCCTTGCCAATTTGTTTGGCTTCGAACTCTTTAATAAGTTTCGCCCGCCAGGCGCCGCAAACTTTTGCCTCAGGCAGGAAATTCTTGGCCCAACTCCTTTGACAACCTTTGACCCTTTTTCACACACACATAGAGCATAAATGTATATATATATACCCACACGTGTTGCCATGTTGCCATGGCTGTCTGATCCTTCGGCTTTGACATCTAATTTATGAAGCGCTCGAAAATCCAAAAAGAAAAGGCACACACTTTTCCTTTTCCGCTCCAAGCAACAGGCTGCACGCTTTCTTTTATTTCCTCGGGGGAGCCGTCCATTAGGGGGTATCACGTAGTCGTTCGGTTTTATTTACTACTATTATACTGCACTGCCGGGGCCAAGATAATAGTGCTGTTAAATAGGTTTAATAGCGTGTGACCCTGGAGCAATAAAACAAGTTTGGATGATGTCTCCGTTTCAAAGTGAAATTGAAATTAGTTAAAGTTTAATTGAAGGAACAAATATCTGGGGAATTAATATTAAATAATAATAGGTTTACAAATTTACAAACCAAAAATTTGCCTACATTTATTGAATGTTAAGGAAATATAATTTTTAAAGAGTGACAGCTAAAAAAGTTTAAATCAAAAGGATATTTAAAAATATATTTACAATTTGATTTATTAGAGTAAATTTAAAAAAATAGTAAACATTTTTTTTATAAACAAGTTTTTATAAAATCTCGAAGTATTTTGTGTTTATTTATTTTAATTAATTTAATAAATCAATTGTTTTATTAACTAAATAAAACTAGTTAAAAAATTTACGAACCAAAAGTTAACCTACATTTATTGAATGTAATAATTTTATAATTTAATTTAATAAAAAGTTTAAATTTAACGAAATAGTGAAATATAAAAATCTAATTATTTTTTAAGTAAGTAAGTATTATTTACTTTAGTTAATTGAATTTTTTAATTGATTTTATTATTATTTATTTTTATTGTTTTTTTTTTTCAATTTTCAAACCCTAAACATTTTTTAATTATTTTACTTATGCAGGTTAAATAAGTAAGTCAAATTAAATCATTTTCCGTTGAAATTCTTTTAATTCAATAAATCAAAATTTTTGTGACACTAAAGTTTAATTTATTTTGTTAAATTCTTTTTCAATTTATTTTGTGCTCAACCAAATGTGTGCTCTTTATTTTGTTATTACTTTAATTTTTCTTGCTAGACTGGAGGCTAAAAATAAAGAGCTTAAGGAGAAAACAAATCCCGTTGGCCATTTGCTAGCAACTCCCCCATTTACTTTCACCTCCCTGCCCCCTTTCTTTTTTTGCCTTCTTTTTTTATGTTTCATTTTCCCATTGACCTTAAGTTGTGTCGAAGAAGAGGGGGCGTGGCAGCTGCGTCGCATTCCTCAGCTTGTTAGATTTGCTGCCCCCGCCGAAACTTTTTTAATGAGTTTCATAATCTTTGATGCGCTTCGCTTTGTTTCAAATTCCCGCCCCTTTTTCGAAAGTCGGCCTAATGATGTGCGAGCCATGGAATGTGGCAGGGTCCTTTTAAAAATGGGTTTTCTCCTTATTTTGGGGGGGGGGAGACATAGGACATAGGGCAGAAAATTCCAGGGGGTCGAGGGCCAAAACTTATTCAGCGAGTGCTACGACTGCGATAAGCGTTTAATTGAAAGCGACCCCAGGATTTTTTCGGGGGCGGCAAAAAGGATTTGGATTCAGATTCGGATTCCAACTGCGATGTCCGTTCCAGGTCGTCGGTTGCCTGATGATTGCAGTTGGCAGTTCGCATTTTGCATTTCGCATTTTAATCCTCGAATGCAGTTCAAAAACTCATGACCGTAAACCCTTTTTTAAAATAAAGCTGGAGCCGTTTTGTGTACACTTAGAAAAAGTCCTGTTCATTTTAAGCAAAAGTCCAATAGACACCAAAAATTAAAGTAATCACACATTAGGATTTTAAAAGTATTTAAATTCATATAAAGCACGAATACTATTGTACAAAAGAATATTATAATATATTTATAGCACAAATACTATTGTACAAAAAAATATTATAAATTTGAGTAATGACTGTAATGTTTTAAAAATACTTTAATATTTTCCAGGTATTTTGCAGTTTTGTAGATTTTGCATAATATAAAAATTAAAGTCTAATCAAATGTGTGTTAATTGTTAAGTAATATTGCATTTAATAATTTTAAAAAATACAAAACTAAAGGAAAATTGTTTTATACCACACATTTATTTTATTTTTAGTGATCTTCACCTAACGACTAATTAGTTTTGAATTATTTCCCGAATCGGCCAATTAAATCATTTGAAAAACCCCAGATTAAATTCACAGCAAATACTTCAATTATTTCAGGTGTTTGTGGTTATTTTTTGTTGAATTTTACCCGTAAATTCGGTTCTTTTTTTGCGGCCCAACTGGGATGTAATTTGGTTTAAATTATTCCCCCACTAATTGAGAGCTCTTCGAGTGGATTCGAGTGGAAGTTGAGAAGGCAGGGGAAAAGGCTTTCCAAAAAGGGGGGGAATTTCAAGGGGGTCAAAGAGTCAGGTCGAGTGGCATATGCATTCCGAGCACACATGTTGCTCATGCGGAAAGGCCAGCCCTCCCTTTTTGCATTTTCCCTTTTCGCATTTCCCATTTAAATCCGAGAATCTAATTCCCTTTGTGGCGGCTCAGTTTAAATTTCATTTATTTAATTTCCTTGCCACGTACGAAGAATTTCGAGCCCCTCTTCTTCTTTTTCGGGCCAACATATTGGGCAAAATGCCGAGCCAAAATGTGCAACAAAAGGGGGCGAGAAACATCAGTGGCATCTGGCAACAAGAAATGCAATTGTGCAACACATCCTTGAATCCCTGGCAGCTGCATCTTCCATTCTGTCTCTCTCTCGCTTTTTCCCGGCCCACGCGGCGTATGCGTAATTTTGTGTTCTGTTCCCTGTGTGTCGCAAAAGTCGCGGGTGGGAAAATGTCGGGCGAGAACTTTTCGTGTTGCCAGCAGGCAACTCTGGAGAAAAAACGAGGAAGATTGAGACCAGCATGTAATTCACCGGGGAGAAGGACGAACAGCACAGAAACCAGGCAACGGATTCCTCGTCGCCGTCCAAAGATAATCCTTTGTCCACCGCACTCCTTTATCTTTTCCTCAGATTTTTTCCCTGTAACTTTGTTGCCATCATTTTGATAAATCACTACGCTGAATACGCTGCATTAAATATATATTTCCTGGAGTGTCTTATATGAATATTGTGCTTTTGTGACAGCTTTTCGTTGCTAAAGAGATTTTTATCGGTACTTTGTAAATATAAAATTAAGTTCATACTACATTAATGTAATTTTATATAAAAAAAAATTCTAGAGGTTTGAATCTTCTTTAAAAAGTGTCTAAAAGTATGCAACAATATTTTTTGGGGCTATTTAATTCAAAGATTAGTTTTCGCAGCATACTTTTTGACACCTTTTTAAAGTGGTTTTAATACTAAAGAACTGTATAAATATAAAATGAATATTTATTTAATTCAAAATATATTTTTGTAAATACAAATTATTCGAAATTTTTAAAAACTCATAGAAAAGTGTCTAAAAGTATGCAACAATATTTTTTGTGGCTATTTAATCCAAAGATTAGTTTTCACAGCATACTTTTCGACACCTTTTTAAAGTGGTTTTATTCCTTAGAATTCCTATTGAGAAAAGTAATTTCTTAAAATTGTTTAAGTTACATAAAATTAACTAAGAGTATCTGTGGCTTTCTAACTCTTACTTGTCACTCATTCATGGATATGTTTCCATCTTGTGGGGATTCCTTTTCTGTTTCTTTTTCTGGTTCCGTTTTTTTTCTCCCAGACGTGCGTGATGGAGGGATATGAATAATCTGCGCGTTATTTCCATCTGCTTTTCACTCACGACTCCCCTCTCCCTTCTGCTTTTCATTGCAGCTGGTCCCCATTTGATCCACCTCCGCCTCCGTTGCCCATTTCCCATTTGCACCGACTATAATGAGGCAATGAGACGCGGGGCAGCCGGAAAAGGAAAAGCAACAGCGGGAAATTCAGCCGAGGAGCCATGACATCTGGAGTCTGCCGGAGTCTGGAGCTTTGGCCTCTGCCCGAGTGAACCGAGGAAAAGCGAGGAAAACCAAGCCACCCAGCGATGCTGCGCGATATCTTTCTGTATTTAGTTCTAATCGTTTTATTTTGCTTCATTTTCATGGCGCAGTTAATCGTCAACGTTTACGCGTTCCAGCGCCAGCCGTCGCCCCACAAAGCGGAGCGCAATGAAATTATATTTGTCTAGAAAGGAGACAAGCAGTCAACCCACTGAACCACCCAAAAAATACACAGCAAAAAAAAATATATCAATAACTCATAAAACTCATACCAAAAAAGTTGCAAAATGTTTAAAAATATCATCATAGATATATAAAATAAGCTCTATTTAAAATGAGAAAGTCATAAAAATCTAAAAAATATTAGCAAATATTTATGTAATAAAATATATTTGTCTAGAAATGAGACTGTATCAGCCAATTTTTAATTTAACATCAAAATAATTAAAATTGTCATAAACATTTATCAGTAAAAATATAAATTTCTCACACATTACAATACCATCAAACGATAGCCATTTAAATAATCAAAACTATCATAAATATATCAATAGGTCCAAGAACTCACACCCCATATTTTCCAGTGCACCCTTGAGGGCCAAAAAAAAAGGAGGTTTGAAAATGAAGATGCTACCAAAGCAAAGGCTACAAGTCAAGCCGCCGTGGTTTCCATTTAATAAGAAAGGCAACTCAACTAGGTTCAACTCTCAGTTGAGTGAGAAAAGTGGGCAAAAGCGCAGGGAATGAGGGGGTGGGGAAAATGGGATAAAGAAAAGGGGGCGCGGCGTAGAGATCAAAGGGGGGATCACCGCAGGGGGAGGAAGATAAACCCTCGAAGAACTGTTAAACTAGGTTGCGCGCTAATTAGTAACGGTAGTCTTGGGAGAGCACAATACGCACCACACACCACTACACACGAAAGCCACTGAAACACATGAAAACACTGAGCGAAAATATTGAGATTCTATATTTATTTTATTTCATTAAAAACTAGAAATCGCTAGGATTATTAAAACCAATAATAAAGGTGTCTAAAAGTATGCAGTGAAATTCTGGTTTCAAAAATATCTCTGCCTACTTTTAGGCAACTTTATAGGCTATTTCAAATGCCTGGTGATTTTTGCATCTCCCTCTATTTTTTTTCTCTGCATACACAAATAAAGTTTTCCGCAGCGACAGGTCTCCGCGGGAAAAGGCAAGGAAAAACCACTGAAAAATCCCCAGCAGCAGGAGCTAAAGAATTCAGTGGAGTTGCGACCACTAAAGAAAGCGGGTAAAAAGCACAAATTAATTTCATAATTTTCTGCATTTTTTATTGAACACTTTCCCGCTTTGTTTGTCTTTCATTACACACTCTTTTTTTTTTATCTGGCATTTTTCCAACAGTATATAAAATTAATTCACATTCTGTTGTTAAAGTAATTGATTGAATGTGACACCGAGAAATTTTCATTTAAAATTTTCATTGCCTACTTTCAGGTCGGTCTTTAAAATGGGTGGCGATTTAATTCCCCCGACTTTCGCACTTTCTTTTCTATCGATTTCTAGCCTGTGTTTCAGCCTTTTTGGGTTGCTTTTTGTTCAATGGCTGTTTTTCTTTCTATTTTTTTTGCTGTTTTGTAGCGCTTTCATATTTTTCGGTTGTTTTTCTTTTTGGCACGCCGCAGCGCGTTTTATTGTTTTCTTTTGAGCCTGAGCACTTGAGTCCTCGAGGGGCATACACACACTTGACCCCGTTTGAAAACGACGAGCATTGAAACTTTACAATGGGTCCTGAAAAAGGGGGCGGTGGATGGTACGCAAAGGGGGCGTGGCCGGGCATTTAACTCTTGCCGGGGCGGTTTAACTTGATTGCTGTCAGTGTGTCCAAATGGAAATTAAAGTTTCATCAAACGCTCAAAGCTCTCTAAGCGGATGTGGGCCAAGTTTGCCCAGAGTTCATTTTTTTTGTCGAGGGGTTTCGTTTCGGGCTAAAAATTTAAATTGAAATTTAAACTGGCAAAGTGGTAGAAAGACTCATAAACCCCAAACACACACCCATATCGAAGGAGAATCAAAATGTATTAACCGAAAATTATAAAGTTTTACATTTAAACGGAAATCTATTATAGTGGAACATTTTACGAGTACGGTTATATACTCTACTATACATACTTAGATATATGATATATACATTCGAACAATAATAGTCTTAGTCGTCGGTCGATAAGTGCTAAGCAGCCCCAAAAAATTAAATTATACCCCAAAATTGTATCGAACTTGTAGCTAGATCTGAACAATGGAATCGAAGAAATCGAAGCGAGAATCGAAATAAATTAAATAAAGCGAATAAATGTTATTTGGTGAAAAGGAGAGAAGTGGTGTTTTATTTCAGTTTAAAGTAGAGCCTAAAAATGATCGATATTTTCGATATTTTGATAGTATCGATTCGATAATATCGATGTTTTGAAGGGAAAACACAAATTAAATATCGGAGCGAGAATCGAAATAAATTAAATAAAGCGAATAAATTGTCTTGGGTGAAAAGCAGAGAAATTGTGGAGTTTTATTTCAGTTTAAAGTAGAGCCTGAAAGTTATCGATATTTTGACAGTATCGATTAAATTATATCGATGTTTTCAAGGGAAAACGCAAATTAAATATCGCTATTTTTCAACCTCTAGTTTAAAGGTAAGATAAAACATTTTTCTACAAAAATACATGTTTTCTAAATTTAAAATGTAAATTAATACCTAGTAATAAACTTAAAATACCAAAAACCGCTTATCAAATCCATTTAAAATTCACTTAAAATATTTGTGTAACTGAAATGAATCCTGTGCATAGTAAACCAAGAAAAATCAGCATCTAATTTGCAATGCAGTCATCCCACAGGATCATCTGGGATTCTTTTTCAGCATCCCGAATCGAGGTTAACCCCACTTGGGCCGCCTCGGCTTTGCTGACCCCCCGGGCCTGTTCATTTTCGGCGCATTGAGTGACCAGTCCATTAACGTTCCCATTTTCACTTTGCAGCCCCTTGAGGAAGTGTTAAATGGCATTGGGCAATTGGCATGAGGAGAAATGAATACATTATCTCAGCCATTTAGCAGGAAGGAGCGGAAAAGCGGGAAAGGCGGCAGAAAACCGCTTGTCATGTCACTGGGTCCTCGGACAAAACTTTTGGCTCTCGTCCAGAATGCAAAAAGAAAATCCCATCTGTTTTATTTTCCTTGTATGCAACAAGCTTGTGAAAGGCTCCCTTTCCACCCAAAAAACCCCCTTCTTGCCATGAATTTTCCTGGGGCCACTGCATTTTTGCTGCCTTTCCCTTTTCCTTCTGCGGGTTTGTTTTTATTGCATGCCAAGATGTCTGAGCTTTCAAAAGACCAACGGACATGATGGGCAACAAAAACAAAGACCAGAGGCTCTGGGGTAAAAGGGGGATGGGGATGCAGAGGGGCTTGGCAGGCCGAAATGCCACCGAAATGGATTTTTGTTATTGTTATTGTCGCTGGTATCGTTTGCTGAATTTTATTGCATTACAATGAACTGCGCCTTGACCAAATTTGGTCAACAAATGAAACGAAATGAATGGGAAATTGATGCGAAAAAATGTACAGAGAAGACAAGACATTGGAAAATACATTTCTGAATTTTTCTATATTTTTAATATAATTTACTATAATTTATATGAGGAGTTTTATAATAAAACTTTAAATATTTTTAATATATTTTCAGGACTTGTTTTTAATTTTTTTTACATTGTATTTTTATTTAAAATTTTAGCTTCTAAAATATAAAATGACCATTGTTTTATTTTAAAAGTGGAAATATTTTTAATATATTTTCAGGATTTGTTTTTAGTTTTTTTTTTACATATTACATCATTTAGAATTTTAGCTATTCTAGTATTATTAGATGGCCATTGTTTTCACAGACTATTAAAAAATTAAATCCATTTAAAAAATCCTTTTATGGTCAACAAATATTTTGATAATTAAATAAGAATACTAAATATATATAAAATGTGAAAATGTCAAGTATACAAAATCTGGAAAGCATAAACAAAATATGAGTTGGACTTATCCCATCGAAAATCGCTTAAAACAGCCGACAGTCGATTTTTCACTTGGCATTGGCCGACAGCTGTCGAAGGTTGGGAAAGCAAACCAACAGAGTGGGAAAAGCGGGAAAAAGCGGGAAAAATCGGACAACACAACTCACAGTACTTATTTAATATTTATTTAATATTTATTTTGTGTCATTCGCCTGCCCACTTTGATCTGTGCAGCGCCAAGTTCTTTGCCAAAGTCAAGTCAGCTGAGGAAAATGAGGCGCGGAAATTGAGGGGGCGGGGGTAGACACAGGAAAATGAGTCCTTGTTCCACCCAATTGACAAACGAAAATCAAAACTAATTAGACGCAAATTAATGAGCCATGCCACAACAGAATCAGCGAGCAAAATCAGCAGCAGCATTTTTGAGAAGAAAAACAAATGTGATGAAAATGCGATGTGAAAATGTGAGAAGCTGACAAACAATTTGGCAGCGTGGACAGCCAAAAGGGGGAGGGGTTTTTCCCCTGAAGGAAAACTGGTGGACTATCAAAATAAAGCATCAAACAAAAGAGAAGTCTTTATCAAAGCTCCCTTAAAATTTCTAGAAAAACTAACCAAAAGAGATATATTTCTCCAGAGCGAGAAAATTAGGGAGAGAATAACCACACACACACACATTTATTCACACTAATACAAACTAATACAAATACCATAATACAAATACAAACAGAGAAGAAATAGGAATGGACCACACGGCGTATGCGCAATTCGCTTTGGCATCGTGCCAACGCTCTATACTTGGAGATCAACGGAAAAAGTTGCTGATTTTTTGCCAGAAATTATTTATAACTGCTTGTTCATGCACAATCACAAATATATATATGCATATACACTACCATACTATATATATGCAGCAGTATCTGTGTCTTATTTTCGAAACGAATCGCTCTTTTGCTCATTTTCAGCTCAGCTGTGTTAACTTGGCCAGCAGAAATGTGTATAAGCCAATTCGAATTATTTCCATCTGATCGTCGAATCGAGTTGGAGATATTCTGTTTTCCCATGGAGCGAGTGCATGAATGGATAGAAGCGTTTGTTGTTTAGATGAATGAATACCAAACTTACTCGGAAATACTATGGTTTTTGGGCGTGGATGTTTTTAGAATAAGGAGATTGCTTACCTGAAAAGAGAATGCAAATAAAAGAGGCACAATTAGTTTACGATATAGATACAAATATATATTTCATGGATGAACGACTGCGCTAATAAACAAATAATTAAAATGATATTTAGCTATTAAAGTATTTTTAGATATAATTAAAATTCCATCATTTATAGGAAAAATATGTACAAATCTTAAATAATATTTAAAAAGGAATAATATAAAACTAAGTAAATATTTAATACCTTTTTAGCCAATTATAAAATAAATACGTAATAACAAGCTATTCAACTATTTTTAGACCAAATAAAATTGTTGATAAAATAAATTCTGACACGTTTAATTTGTCTAGACAAATTTATGGGAAAATGGAAGATAAATATGTAAGTAAATGCATTTTTAAAATATTTTAAATTTATTCACTACATTTAATTCCCAAATAAATTAATTAAAATAAAGAAGCACCTATATTTCCATAAAAGAAACAGATACCCCAATTTAAATTAATGAATGAATTTAATCTTGATGCATTATAATTGAATGTCACTTGATAGTGCGACACTTGCCACGTTTTACTCAAATTGAAGGCATTAATATGCAAAATTGGATGCTGGAAACGAAAACAATAAACAAAGCTGATCAAGCGAATAATGCCAAAAAATAATATAATTCACAAATGAGTTGGCACACAAATGGAAATGGATTTTTTAGATATATTTTCTTTTTGCCAATGAAACGCTTTATTATCTGATTATTTCGCCCATCGAAAATATGCAGCCACAAAAGGCCAAAAGCGGCTCAAAGTCAATTAGCCTCTCGACCGAACCCCAATGATCCCCAAGAAGCCCCTTTGTTCCCCTTTCTGACCAAGTTAATTGCACAAAATGATTGAAAAGCAGCTGCCGCCATGCGCCGAGCCACTTGAAGAACATATCATTTATTTTATTACATATATAAACATTTATATATTAGAGTCGGCGAATAAAACAAAATGGCCGAGGAGGCTCCACATTATGCTTCTGGATGGGATTTTCCCTCCCTGGTTTTTCTTCTTTTTTTGTTTTCATTTTTTCACATGGGAAACAATCGTAAAGTGCTTAATTAATGCCCACCTACATGCGAGAAGGTGCAAAAGTGGGGCAGTCCTGTTCCAGGGAGTCGGGTTTTTCGCCGGGAAAAGGCGACAGGAAAATGCGGAGTAGGAGGAGTCGCATCACTTTTAATTAAAAGATAAAAATTCCCTGTCCAACAGTTTACGAGGTGGTTCAGACTTTCAGAGGTTCAGGTGGCTGGGAAAAGGCTCCTTTTGAAGGCGACGCGTCAAAACGCATAAAACGAAGAACGAGAAACTGTTAAAGAAATTAACACACACACAGGAGACAAGGGGAAATGCCAGCTAAAGTGGCAACTGAGCCGCAGGACGAGAGGTGGAAAATATTAGGGGCCAGATGGAAAACTGCTAGTGGGTCGAAACAAGAGGAAAGTGTGGGAAATGCGAGCTTAAAGCGTCTGCTTAAATCAATTAAAATTTAATTCAATAAAATATGTAAGCCATCATCAAAATCAACCTGAGGTAGAGTGCATTTGAAGGATCAAATTAAAATGTTTGAAGTTTAACAAAAGTGGCAAGTGAAAATAAGTTAAACAAGGAGGCAAAAAAATGTGTATTTTAAATGACTTATAGGAATTTATTACTTAATAAATAATAAGTAATCAATTTTAAACTAGATTTAAGTTTTATAATTTTTTTTATAATTTAAACATATAAGTATATATATTAAGAAACTTTTTAAAACTGGTCTTTTTTTTTATTGTTCCAAATATTTTTAGCAAAGAGGCTGAAAAATATGCATTTTATATTTTTATTTATTTTTATATTTATTTTAAGGAAAATTGAGTTTGAATTACATAAATATTAAACTAGATTTAACTTTTTTATTTTTTTTTATAATTTAAGCAAATAATTATAAATATTAAGAAACTATTTTAAACTGACATTTCTTTTTATTATTCCAAAAATTTCCATATTTTTAATGACTTCCATTTCGATGGTTAACATTCTTCAGTGACAGTAGGTAAATAAGAAAGCTAGCTGCACTTTAAAAATCCCATTAAAAGCCCCTTGATAGCTTTCCCTAACGGATATTTGTATCACTATCCTGCTCATCCAGGATTTCACTACTACCCACTCTCTTCCTATTTTTTGCGATTTCCTGTTTACTGCATTTTTTAATGGCTTAAACTCCTGAATCGATCCGCAGACTGCATTGACTGCTTCGCTTCCACTTCCCTGATAAACTCTGCCCGGTGTTTTCCAAAGGAAAACCCAGCTATGAAAGTCAGGCAAAAGGTGAAATGGGGACGGGGGAAAAAAGAGGAAAAGTCAGAGAGCGACAGAGCGGAAGTGTGTGTGTGGATTGCGAAGCTGTTGTTATTGTTGCGCCTTGATTGCTGCCTGCCATGAAAACCTGCGGATAAAAAGTCAACTATTCGGGCCTTACACGGAAAACAATGTGAGTAAAATATTATTTATAATTTACTTTAATTAAAATATAAATTATCATAGAATTACTAACCAGAAAAATTAATAAAATCGAATTTTAATATATGATTTTATTTAGTTTAATCGTATTTTATAAGATATTTTATTTTGGATATATAAAATAATATTTTTCTAAATTGATTTTCATTAAATAATTGCTTTTGGTTTTTATTTTGGATTTATTATATATTTTTTGCTTTGTTTAAAATTAATTTGTCAAGCATAATCTGAAAAAAAATCTTCTTTAAAAAGAGAAATTCTTGGTTAATTTGTGGGTCAAAAATTGAATATTTTCTCTATGTGTACTTGTAAATGCTAGTCGGTAGGAATGCTCATATATAGGACTGCTCTGTGCCAGCTGGAGTCAGTCGGAGAATGTTATTTTTCCTTTCATCCTGCCCTTTTTATATTTCCTCCGCTTTTCCAGTACCTTTCCCTATTTTTCCTATTCTCCTTTTTTTTTGCTGATTTGAGAAAGGCAGTGCCAAAATGCCGTTGGGCAAAGGAAAAACAAGCAAGGCAGCTAGGCAAACAAAATGTGTGGCGATGGGTGGTTGAAAAGGGGGTGGGGGCGGAGGTGTGATGGCAAGGACAACCAAGTGTTGGTACATTAAGTGAAATGAAATCCTGTTAAGCGAAACAATGAAGCTATTAAAAAAAAATATGTAAGCTCCTCCGCTTTTCTATATGTGTGGGTACGTTGGATTTTCCCTTCGCAATTTTCTGCATTTTATCCGAGAGCCCAGGTAAACCTCATAATATCGTTTAATAAATACTTTACAGCTTGATTGATTGCTCCTTCAACATTTTGAATTCCGGCAGCGACAGGTGGGCCAGAATCTCCTACATCTAAGTGGCGCCCCCGAATTACCCACCTTATATATATGAACACCCCCCTCTTACAGTAATTTATGCGGCCAGGCTTTTCCTTCGAAGGGAAAGCAAGCGAAACCACCAGATTGGATCCCATGTGGCCGACTACAATCAAAATGGCAATGGCCATTCTCCGCCCCCAAAGATTATCCCCCCTTTAGCCTCATGAAACTCAAACCCAGCGACCTGGAAATGCTTCATCTTCCTTCCCTTTTCAAGTTTGGAACCCTTTTAGTGGTCGAACGAACGAAGCTCCTTCTCAGAATTTTCTTCCCCCCGGAAAAGTATGTGCATACATTAGTGGAAACCTGGGGGAAATTCTCTGCCTTCGATGGTGATTAATGTGTCTCGGTTTTTGTTTATTTTCGGGCAAATCAGCCGTGCGCAAAAGCGTCACTAAATGCTTCAGTTAATTAGCCATCGATGAATAAACCCAAGGAGTTTCGCAGCTTTGCTTTAAATAATTATTTTGGTTTCGATAAAAGTTTGTTTATAAATGCAGAAAACATATTTTGGTACAAAGTTATCAAGTTGTTGATTTTTGTGGATAGCCTTTTTTATTTGTAACTATTATAATTAAATAATTTTGTAATTTATTGAGTTTAAATATTTATAAAGTTAAAAAAAAAATTATTTATAAATGCAGAAAAAATATTTTAGCAGACATTTTTAAAAATGTGTTTTAAAAATTGATTTTTGGGAAAAAATGTAATTTGACTAATTTTGTAATTCATTGAGTTTAAATATTTTTTAATTAATATAATTATTTTGGTTAGTTAAAAGTTTTTATTTAAAGGCAGAAAACATATTTTAGCATAACTGTTTGAAAGTGGGTGAATTTTGGGAAAAAACTTTAAGTGCTTTTTTGTAATTTATTGAGTTTAAATATTTATTAATTAATAATAATAATATTTTTAGGCTCCTTAAGTTGAAAGCGTAGATGTTATGTTTATTGTTTTACTTGTGCAGATTTTCTAAAAATACATTCATGGGATATTTCCAATTTTCAATAGAAAATATAAATATTAAGTCAAAATACCACATTAGTTAAAGACATATAAATAAGTTAGTACTGCTGGTTTATTTAGCAATACAAAATAAAATCTCGTGACTATTTGCCCAAGAAATTCAGAAAAGTCCCAATAAAAACAGCATTTAATTCTATGCTTTTCCTCGGATATTTTCCTTTACCAACGACTACGAAAAAATATAAGGAATTCCTCAAGACACACTGACGCTCTCTGGGAAAAATCAACGACGAGTGGAACTTTCAATCCGTCGGGCATTTGTCAGTTTGACAGTTTTCAGACGACGACCCACCCACCCACTTTTCCACTTTCGTACCTTGGTGGTGCGGGTCTTGTGCCACTGGGAGGTTTTCTTGGTCGTCGTGGTGGTGGTGGTGGTCTCCTGCTCCTCCTCCACCTCCTCCTCCTCCTCCTCCCCCTGGTCGATGACGTCCTTGTCTTTGGCAGAGTCTGCCATGCTGAATATGTGTGCTTTCGAGAGTGCTGTAATCCTTTCTAGCCCCGAATTCTTTGCATAAATGCTTTCTTCCACTCTTCACTCACTCACAAAATATTATCGTATAATTTTCTAGATTTTTTGAGTGTGTGACTCACGAACATCTTTTCTCGCTCATTTTCACTGGAAACACATTCGATTTGTATTTTTATTTTGATATCTGCGCATATGAATATGAATAAAATATTATTTATTATTTATTTATTTGATTCGAACGCTGATTTTTGTTATTCTTTTCTCCGGTGCGAATTTATGGCTGCAGCTGCCCCGAAAAGTGAAATTCTTGGCTGTAATTAATTAAACGCGTTCACCAACAACATCAACAACAATTTCGAGTGCAAATTTGTGCGCCAAACTTGGCCGGCAATTAAATTCTGTAATTATTTGTAAATAAACGGCAATGGACGCAGATTTATGAACTTATAAATCCGCCAAAGGCGTGGGGGATTTATCCATAAATTAAATGCGGATTTGACATTCATGAATTATGGAAAGGCAACCCCTTTACCCTCCGTTTGTATCAATCCTTTTTTCTGGGAACCATATTTGTGGGCGAAAAACTTTGTCTATAATTAAGTAAATTACTTCCCCAATTTTAGAAAGAAATTTTCATAAACCAAATCGCAATTAAACGAAATTTCAGCTGTGATTCATAAAGAAATTAAAAGTTGAAAAATACGTTTAATAAACCATTTGTACACAGAAAATTCTTTACAATAATGTACATTTGTAAATTATTTCGTATAGATTTAGAGATAAATGTAAGCCTCAAAAATATATATACATTTTATTTGACACATATTTTCTATTCATTTGACAAATATTTTAAAAATAAATTTAAAATAAATTTCTAAAATATTTTGTTTAAATCCAGAGATAAATGTAAGCCCCCAAAAATATATAAACTTTTATTGGCGCATATTTTCTATTCACTTGACAAATATTTTTCAGAATAAATTCTGTTTTCAAGTAAAAAAGCCCTGTGGTTAAATTTGGTTTTGTGCAGGAAAATGTCCTCTTTGGTGTTTCCCAAAAATTGTGTAATAAAATGGAGTGGCTTAAAATTCACACTGAATGCAAAGTGAAAAGAAAACTTTGGAGTGGAAAAATATTTTCGGTCGAGTGCGAAAAAGTACATGAATTGAAATGTTTAAAAATGTGTATTTGGCCTTTGTTTATCCTGCCTGCTGTAGTTTCTCTGCTTTTTTTTGGTGATTTAATTGTTTGAATTGTGTGTGTCGGCGGGCCTTAAATTCGTGTCAGTTTTTGTGGCGAAAAGTGTTTTATATCAAAAGCATTTTCATTTTAATGCACTTTTATGGACAGCGCTGAAAATCATTTGTTTGCATTGAATTGTTTCTAGTATCACTGTTGTTGATGTTGTTTTTTGTGTGGTGTCTGTTGAATTATTATTTGTTTGATTTGGGTTGCATGTTTCTGTGGCGTGTTGCACTTTTTTGGGTTTCGTGTTGTTTGTATTTGTATTTGTATTTGTCTGGTGTTTTTGGGTGTTTTTAGTGCCTGTTTTTGTTTCGGCTTCGATTTGCATTGATAGCGCTGTATTATGGCATTATTGGCTGGCTCGAACGGGCTGGCATGCAAATTTTCAAGTGGAACAACATTGGACGGGCACAGTTTTTTCAGCCTCAGCCTCACAGAGACGCGCGTCGAACGAACTGAGTTGGCCCGAAATTCTTTGCCTCGGAAAATGTGTGGAAAATCGGTGGAAGCGCCGCAAGTGCCGAAAAAGAAAAGAGAGCTGGCTAATAGAGCGGCGCACACAATCAGCACTTAATGTGGCCGCGGGGAGCTGAAAAATTCCGCAATTCGCTCATCATCATCTTGAAAAATGAAATGCCAGCCTCTCTTATGTTATACACTTTAATTTTATTTTTTTCTTCTTTATTTTTTATTGTTTGTTTTGGGTGTGTGTGGGTGTGTGCGAAAATGCCTCCACTTTTTATCATATTTTTCATATTATTTTTGCCACCCTTTGCGTTTTGTGTCAACCGGTCGTATGCGTAATTTTCTCTCTCTTTGCTGTTCGCGAACTTGCCAAAACAGGTGAACAGCACTCACGACTTTTAGGCGAACACGAAAAACAAATTAAGCAAAATTGCTTTAAATATATTTTGTGATTTTTTCGAATTTGATCTCGATGAAGTGTAGATGCGACTGCCTTTGGTGGCCAACTGAATGGTGGAATCACTCGTCCAAATCGCTTGTTACTTTGCCTTCTTTGTTGGCCTTTGTCTCACCTTTTGTTTTGATATATTTTCCATTTTCCCCGGGTCTTAATCAGTCCCCTGTTGATTCGATTTTCCATCATCCTTGTCGCCTTGTCGCCTGCTTATTGCGTTTTTCACTGGGAATATATTTTTAGACAAATTGCGTTGCAGTGTACCAGGAAGCTGCTTTAGTTTTCCCCAATCAGTCAGAAAATTAAGGCCTCAAATGGCGGAAATCTCGGCTAATGAGTTGTTTGCTTTTAATTAAACCGAAAATTTTCATTTAATTTGAATAGCATTGATTGGGTTTTGGTTTCTGCGTTTATAAAGGCTGGCTTTGTATCCCAAATCCCCAGCTGTCCTTTTGCCCGTGTAATTAATTGCTGCGCCTTTTACTTTTCCCCTTTTTCCCAAAAAGTTTTTCTTTCTTTTCTCGACCAACAAAGTTGTACAGTGAAAACCCCCTCCAGCTGGTTCATATAAATAAACAACAACAAACGATTTGTAGGCACAACGCCTGCTAAAAATAAAACGCTCCGATATTTCCACCCAAAAAAGCAAGAAAATAAAATATTATTTATAGCCCAAGGCGTCTGTATGTTTGCATGTTCGAATGTATGTGCACCTATATCAATATGCAGCGAAATGATTTTTGAATTTCCAATTCGCAGCTGGATTTGCAGCATGTTGATGTAAAAATCACAGATGCAAATGCAGCGCAAAAAAAAAAAAATACAAAAAACGGTGAGGAAAAATGGGGAAAAGTACACAGAACGGCAAGGTAAAAATCAGGCTAGATAAATGGAAAGCATTAATGGGGAAAAACAACGGCAGTCTGGCGTTTTCCTATCGATGTTTACAAACAAAGGAGGGGTGAGGAAAGTAAATCATCGGCAGGGGAAAGGGTGTGACAGGCGTTAAAGGGCTTTAACCCCGCCAAGCGGAAAATGCGACAGCAGGGAAAATTCACTAGCAGTTTGAGAGTCACTGGCGAGGTGAGTCAAGGTGAGTTTCCCACCCCCCACGATTTTCCGCCCACTGCCTGATGTCAAAAATGATCATTGACATTGTCGCGCTCATACAGAGGCAAAAGAAAACTCTCACACACACACAGCCGCCAAGGAAAACTCTCACCTATTTAGTTGAAAGAGTTGCAGGTGTGCTAAGAGCAACTTTCTCTTCGATAATTAGCTCTTTTTGGCACGCACACACCTGCTGCTCATGCCAAAAAAAAATTGAAAATAAAAAATTAGAGAGCTTGAGGTGAGCAAACTGTTGCTTCTGCTTCTCCTGCGGCCTTTTCTTTTATTTTTCTTATTTTTATTTATTTTTATTTGGCTCTTGAGTGTGTGCGTGAGTGCTCACCACCTGATTCATAGTTTCAGCTGAGTGACCGAACTGCTTTCAAGGTAAATCATTTCCAATTTCGGCGTGGAGAAGGTGAGTTCACTGCTGGTGAGGTGAGTTTTGAAGTTGAAATGGGGAAAATAAGTATTTTATTTTTTTTAGATTTTTTTGGTTTATTAAAAGCGGAGATTACAGAAGATCTTGGAAAATAAGACTTCATCAAAAATTCGGATTTTTAAACATTGACAGAAAATTAATTCTTTAATAAAAGTTTAAAGGTGAGAAAAAGTTGAGTTCACTGTTGGCGAGGTGAGTTTTGAAGTTGAAATTGATTTTTTAGGAATTTGGATAGCGGAGATTACAAAAGATCTTGGGAAGTAAAACTATATAAAAAATTCTGATTTTTAAGAGTAATTTTTTTAATAAAAGTTTAAAATAGACTAGCATTTTTTTTTTAAATTTTCTGAGAAATGTGTTTTTCTATTTATTTTTTAGTTAGTTCTTGTAAGTTAACGCTTTAAATCTATATCATTTTGAATCCAAAACCCCCAAGGCACAAAACCTAAACATTCAAAGAGCGGACTTTGCAAATCAAAGCCAAAAAGTTCGCCTGTACTTAAGTGCAAATAATGGTTGTAATACAAACATACAAAGCAAATCCCAGGACTTTCCCTGCCCACCGAAAACCGAAAATCCCCTCGTTATCCGCCGTCTGCAGAGGAATGCTTGGCTCGCCTGACCATGTGCCTGTCTACGCCCCATAAATATTATTTAATTTTATATATGTTTCTTTCCGAGCCATTAAAATTATGTAGGTTATAATTTAAATAATCAAACACAAAGAACGGCTGGGCGAGAGCAGGCGAAACATCAAATGGCAGGCAGAAATGTTGCTAAAGAATTTCACCTCGTCTGGGGTCGCCCTCCCGAAAAAAGAAAACACATACATATTGCAGAGAAAAGCGGAGAGAACCGAGTGTTAGGCGGAATATTTATAGATTTTGTTATTGTCAAAGTGTGTTGATGGGTCTCGGCATTTAGAAGAGGGGTGACCAAATAACAAGTTCAGGGATTATGGTCTTGGGCCCACGAAAGTCCATCAATGAATCAATTTTATGTAATGAGTAATGCGCTGGACTAAATTTAAATGTATCTAAAGCTAAGATATCGTGAAGATTTATTTTTCAGATACATTCTGTCAGCCAATTCGACTAAAACAGTATTTTTTTTGTTCAAAGGCTTTTTAAAGAATACTTTTCTATCCTAGATTTATATCATTTTGGTTTCTCTTAATAGAATTATGAGTTAAGCTATTAACATAATTATGAATCTGAAATAATTCAAATTCCTGTGCCAATTCTTTTGAAAATAATATTTTAAAAATAAATTCGGGTTTATTTAAATTTATTCATTTAGTCCTTTTACTCAAGAAAATTCCAAAAATGAAACATAGAAAAATACAGTTCAATGAACTGCAATCCAAATTGAATCAGTACTGATTTTTCAGTAAATCTTTGTGCAGCACAATGCTTACCTATAAATAATATGCAATCGTTTGTATAGAAAAATATCCATCAGCCAATGGTTTATCTATAGAGTCCATTAGAAATGGGCCCATAAAATGATCATCAAACGATGACAGCCATAAAAACGAGACAGAAATAGAGAAATGGAGGGGGAAAAGTGAGTTTCGGCTTGGACTTGTGATATTCAATTTGCATTTAACGAGCTGTTCGAGTGGTTTTCCCTGCATTTGTTGCCTCTGCATGTTGACTTCGTGTAAATTAATAATTTTTCCCATTTTATTTGGTCCCTGCTAATGGGCAGTTGATTTATGGACGTGAGACCTGAAGCCATTTGACGTTTTTATGGATGTTTTGTCCCCTGGTTATATGCATTTCTGATTGTGGCTAATAGTTTTCAGCCCCGTGGGTTGTATATCAATCATACGCCCTGTTGTATTAAAAGCTAAAAGGATTTTGGCAAAACATATTTTAGCATTAGCTACATTTTTGCATTTAATCAACTGTTTAATTTAGAGAAATTAATCAATTTCCCATTCATTTATTGCTACAAAAAAATTTAAAAATAATTACACTGTTGAATATCAATTATCCGCCCTGTTGTTTGGCTTTTTTTGGCATTTTCTAAATTCATTTTCTATTAAACACTACATTATATCTTTAGTTTAAATAACATCTGATTTATTGTTACAAATGTTTTAAAATTATTTACACTCCTACAAAGAATGTTTCGAAAGCTCTGGCGTGTCGAATATCCATCATACGCCCTGTTGAACGCATTCGGAATTGGAGAAATGTGTTTTTGAGAAAATCCCCAGAATAGCCGAGTCGAACCGATTTAGCAATCAAATTGCAGTTGTTCACATGTCGCAGCGTTTAAATGTCGTCGCCCACTTCCGGGATCAGTTTTTCTTTCTTTCTGCCGGTCTTTCCACCTCCCCAACCCGCTTTTCCCCTCCCTTTTCCCTCTCTCTAGTTTTTTTTTGGGGCAAACAACTAATTAGAGAGGCACATGTGGCGATCAACTTCTCATTTGGGGACTTGCAGTTGGTCGCGCATTTCAATTTTATTTCATTTCATTGATTTTCTGTTCGCTGGTCTCTTTGTGTTTTCTCAATTTTCTCGATTTTCTGGGTTTTCTCTATTGCAAAAGCATCAACAATATCGCCGAATGCATTGCGGAGTGGCGGGGAAAACAGGGAAAATCGTTTTAGTGAAAATAAATTGAAAATCTTTTGGAACATATTTTGTATGTTGTGATAGATTGCGAGCGTTTTCGGCTGTCAGCCATCTTTGTTTGTGGTACATATGTGGGTGTTTGTTTGCTTTTTGCTTTGCCTGTTTGCCTGCTTGTCGTTTCCTTCGATGTCTATGCATATCCGCAGTATTCGCTGACTTTGCTTTGTTTGTTCAACTCGGAGTCAAAGAGAAAAGCTGGGAAAATGGGAGGAAAGGCTAAGAAAATTCCCTAGAAATCATAAGGATTCCATAATGCACTCCCTTGGATTTCCATTGCATACTTTCAGGATCAGCAATCTGATATTAAGCGAAATTAATTAAGTTAACCATCAGTTAATGATTTATTCGTATGCAATTAATTAGCTTCGTTTGTGGAAAATATATAATTAAATTAAATCACAGCTGATAGATCAAAAGTAATAAAATATAACGCGAAAAAATGAAAATACATTCATTTTTCTTTAATAAAAAGTAATTTATTCAAATGAATTAAAAAAACGGAATCAAGCAAAAAGCTGAATGGATTAACACATTGAAGGAAAATGTATAAATTAATTATCAAAACATTAAAGGGGCTTTTACAATTGTAATTGTAATATGTTACAAGTAAGCAGAAACAGGTATTAAATTATTCAACGCATTTCAACAGATTGTGTTAAATTTAATTTAAAACATTATTTTATGTTCACCAAGAGCATAAAATCTTCGTTTTATTGTCTATAAACAAGCTTATGTGTCTGTTTTCCGTTCCTTCTCCCATTTGCATGGCGCATTTTGATTGATTGCGCGAACGCTGCAAGCTGCAAACAAGACAATGGGGAAATAGCGCTGGGAAATGATTTTCCGAAATGTTCAAATCATGGCGAGAGCCGGGGAAAATATTCATGACAGCTGCAGCTGTGGGTGGAAAGTTGACTGTGGACTGTTTTTGGTGGTGTGTGAAAATCTGGCCAATGCGTGGGAAACTGCAGTGACCGTAGTCTGCATTTAATCAATCTAATGCATTCGGTCCCCCAAACACCCCTGAAAACACCCCAAGTCATTGGGGAGCACTCATCAAATTAACACCTCAGAATCTCAATCGCTCATGGGGCGCACTAATTAAATAAAAACAAAGCTAAAGGTGGAAATTGCTCACAACAAAAAAAGGATGGCCAAGGAAATGTGCAGTAGCTCAAGAGTAATTTGTAAAATATATATACATTTCTTGATTAAAAATAAGATACAAAAGAGTGCAAAATAAAACTAAAACAATTCAAAAGAAGCGAAAGAGTAGGAAGAAGTCACAAAAAGTGCAAGGCTAGATATAAATATTTGCCAGGCTCTTCATCAGCAAAATTGAAAGATGAAGGAAGTCCACCGATTTGGTAAGGACACGGAAATAAAATTGTATGGTATAAAGTACAACAAAAATAGATTTACAAAAAAAAAAAAATTACAGTACACAAAATATGAATTTCTAAATATATTTTTTAAATTTTTTCTTTAATTTCTGAAAAGAAAAAAATTTTAAAATTTCTAAAAGCGAAGTGAAAAACTTTTACATTTACACACAACAAAAAACTTGGTAAAATCAACTGTTATAATTGCCAAACAGTCCCCAACCACAAAAAATAGTCAATTCTACTAAGTAAATAGTTACTATCACAACAACAAATTCACACAATTAGCAAAGACAAAATTGACAATTTTTTTTGTGTACATTTTAATTAAATTTTTTTCATTTCTGAGGAAGAAACAATTTTAAAATTTCTAAAAGCGAAATGGAAAACGTGTACTTCTAATCCATTGTATTATCCTGACTCAAGAGTCAAGCTAATATTATCTTAAGTTTTATTTTGTATTTATTTTATGAAAAGAAAATCCTTTTACTTTGATATTGCTTATTTCTAAAGCTAAAAAGCTGTGTAAAAACTCAGAATACATTTTTAAGAGAGCTAAATGTTTTTCCAAATTTTATATTATTTTTTTAACCCCCCCTCAGTAGGTTAAAATATTTTTTTCAGCGTTATTCTGAGCTACTTAAGCGATCCACTGCGAAGGAGACCGCAAACTGCTTAGCAAAATTGCTAATAAACCAACACAAAGCGCAAACAACGCGAACAGGGAAGGGAAAAGGGCCAGGGGGCAGGAGGCAGAGGAAAAGCGGGAAAAGCAACAAAGGCCGAAGGCAGATAAAAAAGTGTGTCGATAGCAGCTCAGAGTACAAGTAATAAAGGAAAACTCCGAGCGGGAAAGCGATTAAGCGAGAAAAGCGAGCAGGCAGGCAGGCAGTCAACGTTTATTTTTAAACATATTGAAAAGGCAAGAAGAAGCGGTTAAGTTAAGGCATCGGTCGAAGCGAATGAAAACAATTTTATTAAGTGAAAAATACGAAGGCAGAAAATAACCCGCAGCCAAAATAAACAGACCAAAGCCAAGGCACAAAAAAAAAGAAAATCGGAAAACAGCAAAGAGGGAAAAAGAAAAGCGGGAGACCGAAGCAAAGTCCTTGGCAGTGGGAAAATGTTCGCACACCAACCGAAACTCAACGGGTTGCCCTCGGGGAAAAGGGGGCGGGGCAAGGGAAAGGGGGCGGGACGAATCGGAGGATATCTGATTGAAAGATGCGTCGAAGCGTCGTTGTCGATGTCGGCTCACCTTGAACCACAACAACGCCAGAAACAACACGAAACAACACCGCACGCACAACGCGCAGCCAAATCTACACTTTTATAAGCAGGTTGTGATTGGGGAACACAAGGAAATGTTTTTCCCTGTTTTAAAATATTTTGAAGGCTTAAAAAGTTAAGTTAAATATGGAAGCGAATAAACTATAAAGTTTTCACTATCTTAGAATAATTTTAAATATTTTAATTTATAAACCAAAAATGATAATCATTTTTTAAATATTTTATAAATATAATATAAATGTAGTTTTTATTTGTAAATGTGTTTGCCTGCTTTTTATTGTCAGATTTAAAATTTGAATAAGGAAAAAAATCATTTATATATTTTTAAAAATATTGAATGCACTTAACTCGGGAAAAATTATTTTGAAATATATTTAAAAACATATTTCATACGAAAACAATTTTATTTAAAGTTTTTTAAATACATGTAGAAAATATTAAGTATCTTTAATAAAATTTCACAAAAACCTAAAATATAACTTTATATGCTAAGAAGTTATATATCGTTTCATAACATTTTTAGATCTGCGTACTTATTGTTTATGAATTATTTATATTTTGCTACAGGATTTCTTCAATATAATTTCGAAATTTTAGGAAATTTGTAGCTGCGTTTTTAGTAATACTTTAAATTTAATTTTAAAATATTTTTTCCCCCAGTGCAGATCAGACACAATTAAGTGCAAAGAAAACGGAAGCAGACGACAAAATTTTACGAGCCAAGCAGCCAAAACGACAGAGGCGGCGATGAGCCGAGGGGGGCGTGGCAGGGTGGTGCAGGTGACAAAAGCACCGACGACGGCGACTTCTTTACATAAAAGATTGACAAGTGATTTTCACACCTAAGTGGCAAGCGCAGGAAAACACACAAAAGCAGCAGCAACAACAACGGGGAAAAGTTTTGAGTTGTTTTGGCCTTCCCCCCTATTTTCCCGCCCCTTTCCCGGGAAAACCGAAAAAACCCCTCTCGTTAGGTTATTTTTTGGAAAATTTGTTGGAGGAAATTGTTTGGGGCATTGTTCGTGTGGCTCAGTTAGCTAAGTCGATAGATTTTCTCACCCCGGGGCGGTTTTAATTTGTTGAGTGGCGGTGGCCAGAGGAAAAGCTGACCATTGGAAATGTTGCACAATTTGATCGAATGATTGAGTGGGAAAACTTTCAAGGGTATGGCATAAAATCTAGTAAATTGCTATGGGAAAAACTGGAAAACTAAGTTACCGAGAGAGAGGTAATTTATTAGATTCGGACTCTAACCAAATCTGGTTGGAATGATTGAAGAGGTTACCTTTAAAAAAGGAATTTATTACATGAGGTGTAAAAGGAAAGGATTTACATTTAAATTGATAAATTTTAGGCTTATTTTGAGCCATATAAATAATGCTCAGAAGTATTCTTTAAATTTATTCTTAATTTTAAATTACTTTAAATTTTAAAAATGTTTACTTCCATCCAATTTTTGTGTATTTGGTTTAATTTTAAATACAATGAAAATATTTATTGAATGCTTAAGATTTTATAATTAACATATATTAGGAAAACTGAAGAAATGAATTTTAAAAATGTATCCTTCCAACTTTATTTTGCTTAGCTGTTAAATACAAAAAATATTTATTAAATGTTTAAAATTAAAAGATTTAACGAAAACTGAAGAAATGAATTTTAATAATTTATACCTCTATCCAACTTTATTTTGCTTAGCTATTAAATACGATACATATTTATTAAATGGTTATAATTATAAAACTAACATATTTTAGGAAAACTAAAGAAATTAATTTTAAAAATTTTCTTCTATCCAATTTTATTGTGATTTGGTTCTTTTATCCTTACTAATTTAAAAATCAGTATAAATCCCAGTGAGAGCCCATAATTTCTAATGAAAACTGTTTGGATTATTCGTAAATTCAAGTTAATCCCTGAGAACAATGGGTGAACCTCTCGAAGTTCGGTTTTCTATTTCTGAACCCCCTGTTGAGCGACTTACCGCATCGTCTGTGATGGCCATGATGACCGTTTGGCTTGCTGGTTTTCCTGGATTTTAGTTGCTTTCCTGGGAGGTTTTCTATTGATTCTCGGGGTGGAGGTACAAAAATTGAAGGGTGGGTGAAACCTGGGGGTCTAATCCGCTTTTGCCAAAATCGAAATTAACTTGAATGGGCAATCTTGGCTATTGCGCAGAAAATTTCTATTGAAATTTCCTAGTTTTGCGTTGGATGGTATATTATTTGATATATATTTTTTTTGATCTCACTGGCACACACACAACCACTATAGTAAACAAGAAGATCGCGCGTCACAAAATGCGAAACTAATCTATTTATTTGGCCAACTGACTGACTGACTGGACCAACGGTCAATCCATTTCAATCCATTCCAGCTGGCTCTCGATATCTGGCTATATAAATCAATAGTTTCGGTTCGATTGGTACGCGATGCGCGCTGCTTTGTTTTGGGGCTTTTGCGATGCAACTAACTGAATGCGATGGCAAATGCAAATTCAAGTCGGAAACTGCATCGAAATGCAATCAAAGTGCCAATTGACGTCGAGTATTTGCTGTTTCTATATTATTGCTCTCGGTATATATATATATCGGTATATTTATCGGTGTGTGCGGGTTTAACTTTCGATTTCTCGCCCGTTGACAAATTCCTGGCATTTTCGCGTGCTTTTCACATTCTTTTTTTCTCGGTATTATTATTTTCCCGACGACCGACAACCGACGAACGGAAATGGCAGCCATTGTCAGGGCCAAGTGGCCGATTTTTCAGGAGGCCTCTTAATTCGGACTTATGGCCACTTGGTCGCAATTAAAGCCGCTTTCGTTTGAATATTAATGGGCACATTAACCGCAAATTGCAGCCAGACTGCAATAATTACATTCGTTAATTTGCAGCTCGCGAAAAAATATAGGATATAATGAAAAAAAGAAATACGATAGCTGAATAAATTATGCGAACAGCGCGTTTCGCATTGAGAAGTGCGCTGAAAGCCTAAGCATTTAATTATATTTTATTCTTGGTAAAATTTATAATGCCTTAAATAAATTGAAGAATTTATGAAGACGTAAATACTATTTTAAATAATTTAATTTAATATTATTGGAAAGCCTGAGTATTTAATCTAATTTTAAGTGAGTTTTAAGATAATTCTTAGTAAAATATATCATTGTTAAAATAAATTGTGGAATTTATTAACACTTAAATAATTTTTAATATTAATATAAGCATGGATAATATAATTTAAAAATTTTAGCTACGTATACAAGCTTTCAAAATGCATTACTTATTTATTTTACATATTTTAATTTGGGAACTTAGCTTTAATTTTTCTATTCAAGTCGGATTTCAACTATAATTCTTTTTAATCGCTTTCCAATCAATTGAAAATATTCTACTATTTTTGCAATGATTTTACTAAGTAGCCAAAGGGCAGGATAGTCAAATGGAAATCGAATAAATAGATTTTCTGCACCGCACCAACGTTGGAAAACAAAGTCAATTGAGAGCATGGCCGAATGTCAATTTTCGGCATATGGAATTATAGACCGGATTTAGGGGTCAGTCATCCAAATGGAAATACAAATTTATGGGGGGATTATTTATTTGCAAGTGGAAAATAGAAAATAGTAAATAGGAGAAGCCGCAAGATGATTCTGTGTAAACAAGCAAATGTCAGTTTGCAGTCGTCGCTGTTAATTTATTGTTGAATTGGGTTAGGCAAACGTTTGTTCAGCTGAACTAATTTGCAAATTGCGTTTGTAAGTTCTGTGCGTATTAATGTGTATTAATTTGTAGGGAAATGCTAATAGCCCGAGGTGACTACTTCTGTTTAATCAGACTGATCCCTTGAATTCGGCCAATTTCCAGTTAATTGCCCTGCTTTCATTTGCATTTGGGATTGGGATTGGGATTGGGTTTTGGGGCTTTGGAAAAGCCCTTACAAGTGCTCGGGAAAATCTGCAAAATTTCCTCATCCAATCGCCAACAGAGAACAATGTTGTTTAGCCCCCTCTCCCCACCAACTTTTCATTTTCTTGGCTCGGCACGCAGAAAACTACGCAAAACATTTTGTAAATTGAATTTTATTTGTTAGAGATTGTTGCGGCGCGCTCAAATGTAATTGAAATAAATTCTCAATGGGAATATCCGGCCAAAAAGTTGGCGGAAGCTTATACCATTCAATGGAATTATTTGTTTGTAACGCTCTGCAAAATCCGAAATGTAAAATCCAGGGTTTTTCACTTCAAGACACTGAGCTATGACCGAATTTCCGTTGCGGCAGGTCAAATAATTTCGATTTGATCTGGATAAATAAATTAAATGAAATATATGCCAGTCATAAAGCGGATTTTCACCAGAGAGAGAGATAGATAATGAGAGGGAGAGAGAGAGAGGGAGAGCAAATCGCTCAGCGGAATAAATGGCACGTTCATCATTCGCCCCGTGTACACAATTTGGCAGCTTTATTTATATACCCCAGCATGAATGCTATAGCATATATATTCGCCTTATGTTTTCACGCAAAACGTTTGCTTTTCAATTATATAAACATATTTCGATTGTATTCAGTGTTGCGGGGGCCAGTGTGTGCATTAAAATTATAAATTGTTTGTGAACAGCCGAAAGGCACAAATAAATAAAATACAGAACCAAGAGAGATCGAGGCGAAACGAGGCGAAGTGAAATGAAAGCGAAGCGCATAAATAACTGACCAAATGTACTCGAAATTTGGAATGGTTGTGCGGCGTTTTCTTTTTCATATTTAAGGGCGTTTCGAGGGGGGGGTGGAGGAAAACTTGGTGAAATCTCCTTGGGAACTGCAACAAGTGAATGGAAGCTAAGCGAGCGTCAAAGGCCAAGAGACGCCTGGCATTGAAATGTCTGTCTTGTTGTGTCACGCCTTTCAAAAAACCAACACACACTTGGAAGTACACTGAGAAAAAAAGTTTAATCTTTAAAAACTAAATCTTAAAAATAAAAAGTCAAAGATTTTAGAAATCATCTAAACGACTTAGAGATTTTGTATAATAATACAAAAATTGTCTAAATCTTTATAATGGTAACTAATTAATTATAATAATAAAAAAAGTTTCCTAAATCTTTAAAGCGGTAAGTAAAAGATTTTAAAAATCAGCTGGACGACTTAGAGACTTTCTATAATAACACAAAAATTGTCAAAATCTTCAAAAATGGTTAGTAAAATATTTTAAAAATCAGCTTGACGACTTCGAGATTTTCTATATATTTTTAGGAAGAATTTCACATTATTTTGGAACTTTTTAAACTTAAATATTTTAATTTTAATTTTTTTAATGACCAATAATATCTTTAATAAGATGAATATTATTGTTAATTTTGTTTTAATTTAACAGTATAATTTTTAGAATATTTTTTATTCTTTTCCAGTTGTCACACAAATTCTACAATAAAGAAATCTTTTTAAAACGGCTTTAATAGTTCCCTATTCACCTATTTTCAAAGCAAGTATTTTTCTAACATTTTTACTTAATTTTTAAATTTTCTTTCAGTGTACCCACATACAACACAAACAGACACACTTGCAGTACACGTTTCAATGGCAGCCAGTGAAATATTTGTTTGGACTTCAAGAGGCGCCACCGCGTTGACAGCTGTCAATGAAAAGGGGGTGAAGGGCGAAGGGATCTCACTGATTCCTGGGGGCGACTAGTGGTGCAGAAGGTGGCTTTGTGGGTGGTGCAGAGACAGCTGTCCCTGCTCTGATTAGCGCTGCGGCTTTCCACATTTTGCGGAATGCGCCGGCAAATTTGAAAACAATTTAATATGCCAGCTAGCTACAATGAAATCATCGGGGGAAAGGAAATCGCTGTGGTCCACGATACCGATTCGTGGCCTAGCTAATCGCTCGGAAAACTCTGAATGGTTTTGCCTCGTAAATATATAAACGCCCCCCCCGCCCAGCTAACTAAATCCCTTTGCAGCTGAGCTGGCCCCTCATGGATTTCCAATTAATCTCGGTTCAATATTATGATGTCTAATCAAGGGAATCCTGGACGGGACAGCAGGACAATCGAGACTCGGAGGCCACAGGAAATTCCATTATCCCAGCTTGTGTCCCTCGAATGTCCGTATGCTGTCCGTATGTTGTCCGTATGCTGTCCGTGGACTTGTGTGTAATGTGAGTTTGCTGCCTGGTTATGTGAGTTTACGGCTAGTTGCACAAATTAGCATGCCCCATTTGATCGGGATGGCGAAGCTGGGCAAAGATTTGCTTAACTACATTCCCAAGTCGGCAGGAATATGATATGGGTAAGCCGCCTACCGACCACAAACTACCCGTTTTTCGGGTGTTTATTTAATAAATACCATAATCATTATGTTTGCATTTAATGAGGCGTAATCAGGTGATTTTATAATGGCAAATTTTGATTATCATAAATTTGATTTTTAATATTGTAAGCTAGATTGGCAGGAAAATAATCCATTTTAATAATAAATTGGTATTGTGTTAGTGCCAAATTTCTATAAATATGTGATGAGAATATGTTTATTATAAATGAATCAACAATTTGTCTACTATGTATTTGCATTTAATGAGGTAGTTGATTTTATTTATATAATTTAAATAAATAAATTATTGAAACTAATGGCTTAACAAATAATTCCTGGCTTGTTAGTTTAACTTTTAAAGAATTTAATAATTTTCAAATTTATCCACTTTAGAAGGTACCTCTAAATATTTATAAATACTCCCTGAATAATAAATTCTACCCTGTATCGTACAAATAACAGCCGTGTAATGAGCGAATCAAATCGGCAAACAAACGGACAACGGTGAAATCAACTGTGAAATTTATGACAGTTTTCCGGTTACCTTAAATTAAGGATCATAAAAAGGGGGAGCAACCCAGCATATCTCCGACTTTATTTAACTAATTTTGCATTTTCAATTCGAACTCGAACTCGACTTGGGTCACGTATCCCTGCGGCTGGAACTTTGACCTGTTAAGCGCATAAAAATGACAAAAACGCTACGTGACTCATTAGCCGGGTTTTCTGTTTTCTGCCCAGGAAGTCGATGGTGGGTGGAAAGTGAGAGTGGAAAGTTCAGCAGTTCATGAGTTTTAGCAGCGGACCCAGTGCAATTAGTTCGGTAAGCTGCTCGGGGCGGATTCCATATATAGAGCTACATATACGAACATCTGCCCGGGAAACGCACATCCTTATCCACAGGACTCTGGCTTACACAGCTCATGCGTTTTCATTTCCATTTCGGGCCCATAAAAACGAGAAAAAGGCCAAAAGACCGACCCAAAAAAAAAATCAAGCAAATTGCAATGCAAATTTAATTTGGCTGCCATAAAACTCGACGAAAGAAGAGAGCGAGGGGTTTTTTGTTTGGATATGGGAACCAGACAGTCGTAAAACAGCAGCGGGAAAAATCGAAGATTTTCCGTGGGTTGCCAAAGGGGGTGAAGGGGAGGAAAATGCGTGGCTGCCGCGCCAAGCCGGAAATGCAATTTGTAATTTTGTGCAACGATTTGTGGCAATTAATTGCTGCCCCACCACTTGCAACTTGCAGCACACAATTTTCTTCAGTGCGCGCCAGACCGCAAGACACGGAAACCTCAATATTTTTGTTCTGTTTTTTTCTGATATTTGTTTTTTGCCTTCTGCATTTGTTGGCGGCACAGAATTTATTGCATTTAATTTTTTTGCCATTTTTTTCTCGGGGTTTTGGGGATTTTTTGGCATCGTTCAGCATCGAGTATTTAAGTGATTTCTGCTTAATATTAATTTAATTTTTTTCTCGTATTTTTTATACGCCTTGCTGTTTGAAATCTTTTGTGATAATTTGCGCCGAAATCAAACAGCTGCAAAATTTGTTTTCCCCTATTTTTTGTTGGCTTTTCTTCGACGACGTCGCCTATAGAAAGTGTGGCCGAACCAGAGAGTGATATATACATATGCATATAGTATATATAACCGCCTATATGTCCGCCGATTTGTGTGTCGGTGTGTGTGATGTATAATGTAGGGGAAGATTTATAATATTCGTGGGACCGTATAAACAATTTGTTAAGACGCACATAGAGAAATGGCATTTGGTATAAATAATATAGCCAGAGTTCGCCATGTTTTTGGCCAATTTCACAAGCGAAGAGATCAGTATGGCCGAAGATCCCTTCAGAAATGGTGAATAATGATTTATAGTGTTTCATAAGAGAAGGAAATCGTATTTTAGCCATATTAAACATTTATGAAGAAGGTCGGAAGTCTTGTAATATTTTTAGTTTCTCACAAATATGAAGTGTATTTCTCATGAATGGAATCGTTTTCTGCGAAATTAATTAACATATTTATCTTTATACTTGAATTTATTGTTTTGCGGTTTATTCCACTGGAAAAACTGTGTAAACAACACTCGAAACGAAAACAATTTTATAAAAAATTCCAAGTTCTTCAATAAACTTTGATGAAATATTCCTTAAAATGATTGTGAATATCCACTTAAGTTTAAGACTTTTGGAAATAGTTCCCAATATAAATTTCCCAAGTGCTTTTATGGCTAATTGAATTCTTTCCAAATTTAGAATAAATAATTTCTGTAAATTTTCAAAATTAATTCGAAAAATGGTGGGAAGCTAAAGTATCACAAAATGCAAAATAAAATCGCAAAATTAAACTATTATTTTAAACATACTTTTTTACTTCTCACATAACTAAGTAATATCCATTATCAATAAGATCTTTTAAAGTTCCTTGTTTTATTTTTAATTTTTAATGGAATTGTTGACTTTTCTATCACTTTTCTAAAATTCCATAATAATAACTGGAATATTCTACACCTTATATAGATTGACTCACCTCAGTGATCTTCATGGTGCGCTTCACCGTTTTGCGGGTAACTTCGGTGGTCTCCTCCACAACATCACCATCCTCATCGATGGTTTCTGTGACCATTTTCTCGGTCTCGCCGGGAATCACCTCCTCGGTTTGCTCGGTGACCACGCTGCTTTTGCTTTGGGCATCGGGTTCGGGCTTGGTCTCCTCGGCGGAGCCACCGAAAACATCCTCAATGTCCGACATTATCTCTGATTTATATCCCTTTTCTTTTTGGATAGGACTTGAGTTGTTTCACTTTTACTTTCTTTTGTTCTTGTGTTCACTTTCACTTGGTTTCGTTCCACTGATCACTGATCACAACAATAACACATAACACGCAGAAATGCTTGGTTTTTTCTTTCTCGCTTTTTGCCTGAAAAAATATAAACGACCAGAGCTAGAAAAATGAATATTTTTTTGTATATTCCGTTGGGCTCTTGGCAGCCGCAGATTATTATATAAACAAGTGGAATTTCACGGCGCGCTGGCTGTTTTGGTAACTTGTTTTCGGCTTGATAACGGTTGGGTTTTTGGGGTCTTATAGATCCTTTGGGTTTTACACAGGGCTAGAGCCTTCGATCCTCTCGGGAAGTCCGTGATTTTCGAACTGTAAAACGTAACGTCGACCAGCGGCGACGAAAGGCGCGACAACAACGGAGAACGAGAATTACGGAGCGGGAATTACGGAACAATGGGGTCTTCGGAAGAACGGAACAATGGGACAGCGGAACAACGGAACAACGTAGAGTCGTGATGACAAAAAACGCGGAGAAAGCGAAACAAATTGAGATGAGATGTAGGTGGCTATCAAAGACGCATCACTTCAGCCTGTTTCGCAAACAAATCCGGAATAATTACGGAATAACGGAACGCACACGAGGCGAATTACACGATCACGGGTCTTCTACTTGCTGCCTCTGTCTTAGCTTCTTCTAATTCTTCTAGTTAGAATTCTTCTGTTCTGGCTGCCACCGGAACCGACGCCGGAGAGCAGAGCGAGATGGCCTGAGTCCCGGAGGGTCGAGTGGGGCAGAGGCCCCCAAATGGTGGAATCACGGGTGTAAGCGGGACAGCTAGAGATCCCCAATCTCTCAGGAGAGAGCGCCAGCAATTCTCCACACACTCTCTCTCTTCTCACGCTCACTCGCTCTTCTCTGCCCATCCTCTGCCGCCGCTGACGTCTGCTCAATTTTGAATGTTGATCTTCGTCGCGTTTCAAAACTTTTGTTGCTTTCCGTTTTTTCGAATCTGTCTGTCTCTACACGGAGAAAAAATATTTCCTAAAGGGGACAACTCAATTATGTAGAAAAAATCCTGCGAATTTTGGTATTCTTTAGTATCTGATCTGTAGTTAAACTATTTCTTGAAAGTATTATCATCGGAAAAGTATTTTTTGAACCACAATAAATTTGATTTAAATAGATATTTAATAAATGAAACGTACCAACCCTAAAATAATGACAAATATAATTTAGAGATGTGTTTAAAATGGTATTTTATTTTTGGGAACTTCGTAATATGATGGTATACCAACCCTAAAATAATGACAAGTACAAATATTCTTAAGATAGGTGTTTAAAATGGTATTTTATTTTGGGATCCTCGTACTATAATGGTATTTGTATTATCAGAGCCTTATTTTTCTCCGTGAACTGTTTTTCCCTCTTGTTGTTCTTTCTTTGAGCGAATGTGAAATATGAATGCGAATGAGTTCGCTCGCTAATTGTCCGCCTGTTGCAATTTCTCCGTTAGGCCAAGCGAGTGCAATTAGTGCGGCTGCCGGACGTCTGAGGCCCGTCAAAATGTGAAACTCTGCCACTACTGCCACCACCCCTCATTCGCTATCTCATATACTCGGTACTCCCCGTACTCCCCGTACTCCCTGCACTTCGCGTACTCCCCATCAAAGACCCACGCACTCTCCTTGTCAATGTGCGTGGAGCTATTTTCGGTGGATTTAACAATAGCCAGAAAAAAAAGAGATGGATGATGATAGAGGTTATAAAAAACTATAGACCTAAAGGTACCTGGGAAATGTTGAGATAATACTCTAATAATCATAAAAGAAAAGTACAAAAAATCAGTTTATATTTCGATTAAGCATTAAGTATTTATACCGCTTTGGAAACCTTTTATAAATAGGTTTATAACGATTTATGTCTTCTATAAAAACCATATTTTAATTTTTAAAATTTTTGATAAATCTAACTGAAAAACTACAAATTTTAAAGAACCCATAAAATTAATGTATTTTTTTTTAGTTTTCTTCCTCTTTTTGACTTTGTTTTTTTATTCATTTGTTATTTATTAATTTTTCCTACAACCTCCAGTCCCATAAACCCTGACTTCCCATCGATACCCTCGGTGCGCAAACAACTCTGAATCGGGCGGAATATATTGGGCCGATCCGGCTGGCCATTTGGCCGGGCGGCATTTGGCGCTGTCTTTTCCTTTTTTCATGCGCTTTTCTTTTTTCCCCTTTTCCTTTCCTTTTCCTTACATTTTTTTTTTATTTTTCCTTCTGCTTGGCCGGCGTTTGACAGCTGAGTGGAGGCAGTGCATCACAGCCAGTGGCGACCGTACAGGGTGCCCTGTGGCAGGGGCATCTGTCGGAAGATGTCCATCTCAAGTGATTTCACCTTCTGTTCTTCATTCTGCCTTCTGTTTCTGTCCGATTTTTCATTTTTGATTTCGGATTTCTTGATTTTTTTGTGCTGATTCCGATTTAGATTTTTTGATTAGCGAACGCTTTCAATTGCTGGCATTTCGGGGGCTTTAGTTTTGACAGCGATGTGCGGACTTCCTGTATCGCATCGCGGACTGCACAAGATATATGAAAGACAAGTGTTTTTCGAACGAACACCCCTCTCCATTCTCTATTTTGCCCCCAAAATCAAAATCCGCTGTGTAAACAAAGCGCCAAGCACACGCAAGACGGAATATTCTAAAATTAATTCTCGAAAATGTCTTTTCAGCTCGGCAAACGCAGCGACATGATGCGGGACAAATGCCTGTATATAGATACATCCAATGGATGTGTGTCTCTGATGAGCAAATGCAATTATGTGGAATGGGAATAGTACGGGGTGGAGTTGGTGGCTTGGCTGCTTGGATGGATGCAGGGTAATGAATAGAGACTTCTTTCGTATTCCCCTCGCGGTGGTCCTGCTCGGCATTCGTGTGTGTTTTGCATGTGGAAAACCACACTGATGACAGACAAGCCACAGCAGAGAAAGCCAAAGGATAACATGAGATAACACACATCCAAAGCCACTCAAACTCCCACATACCTACAGCAGAGGTCAGGGAAATGAGAAGATTTTAAGGGAATAAAATAAATAAAAATTTATATCTTAATTTATTCTATAAAAATATCTTTTAAAGATATTAGATTTATATTGGGATTAATTAATTCTGTATTTTGGAAGTAAACAAAAAAAATATACAAATAAACATTTTTTTTTTTATATAAATTCATAAAATAAATAATTATAAAGATGTTTTAAAGCAGAACAAAAACTAAGAATGTATTTAAAATATAAGTACTAGTTTACTAACATAAACATAAATTTTGTCTTTCAAAAAAAGAAAGTATTTTATTTCTAACATTTACTGGATCAATATATTCAATAAATAATCAAAATTTAATAAAATTCAGAAAAAATGTATTTAATATTTTAATTACATTTTATATTTTAATCATATGTATTCTATAGTACAATATAACATTTTATAATATTTTTAAAGTAATCCTAAAATTGTAATATAAATATCAGTGCTATAATCTTGGAGCCATCTGTTGATGCAGGCATAAATATATCCCATCACAGCTGCTCGTGATCCTTTTGGCGTCGAGAAATCAGCGCTCAAATATGATTAATAAGTAATTTCTTTGTCAACAACTGACTGGGGATGGCCTGGTATGACGACAGCGGCGATAACGACAACGAGAACGAGAATGCGAACGACGCCATGGAAATCTTTAATAAAATACATGCATAAATAAATTATAGGGCAAACAGAGGCGGGGAAAAACAAACTGGATGGAGATGAACTGCTCTGAAAGGAGGCGAACTGGTAATAAAACAAAGCGGCGACAGCGAAGATACAAAGCTACCAGATACAAAGATACAAAGGGGTGACATGTGCAACCGAGGCGTGACCGCACTTCCTTTTTTTCCGGGCTTATATATAGGTACTTTTCCACAGTCCCCCCATCTCCCATTCACTTTTCCCAGCCACTTTTCAGAGCTCCTTGGCCTTGGCGCTTCCCTGTTTATTTCACAGTTGTAAATTGCACAAAGTAAATGAAGTACTTTTTATTATAAGCCAACAAGCTAACGTTGCCTGTATTTAACACGGTGAGAAAAGGGCATTGCTTGTTATTTCAAGAGTTATAATATATGCCCTTTAGATCAGAGAAAAATGTCACATTTTCCAGATAAAGATTTTATTATGATTTTATTTTTTTTGTAATATATTAATGTTTTTCTATTGTATATAATTTAGTTGTGACTTTATAATATTTTAGATCATAATAAAAAAATAATAAAAACATAAAATATTTTCTTTAAAAATAAATATTCTTTATTGTGGCAGAATAAATTTTTAAATACTTGTTTGTTTAAAATTCTAAAGTATTTACAAATTTATACAAAATATATACAATTGAAAAAAACCATAATTTTTTTGTCCCCTCCCACTTTTTTCAATAATACCATTTCACTTTATATATAAAAGCAAACAAGATGATCTCCCATTCCCATTCATTGTTTACTTTGTATAAATAAATTTTGAATTGATTGGCGATTTTTAATATTTTGTTCTTTGTGTAGTCCTCCTTTCCCGCGATCCTCTCGTTCGAGTTTTCTCTGAATGCGCCTTCGTTTGCCAAGTGTCGTTGACTCTCGCTGACCTAGAGGGAAAATAAAACCCAGGGAAATGCCTTGCCAAGATTCATGTGTAGATGATTCTGGGAAATGAAGAAAAGTTTCGCTTTAGTCCCCTCGCTTTCCCCCCCGAAAATGCAAAAGCGGAAGGCCCGAAAACGATTTCTGTCAACTTCTGGAGAATTTTCATTGCCTGCCGTCCATTAATTGAGCTGTCGGGCGGGCAGGCCGGGAAAGCTGGGGAAAATCCGGGGGAAACCAGCTGGCAATCGACCATTGAAAAGTTCAGATTGCTGGCTGGCACACTCGAACACACTCACACACACATTCTGCCACTCGACATGTTTGACTTGCGATTTTCCTTTTAACTCAAGCGAAATGCAGTTAGCAGCAGCAGCAGCATCAGCCGGAAAATGAAGAAAAAGACAAACACCCAAAAAGAGGTGGAATGCAATTCTGGGGGAAAACTTAAAACGGAAACTGCAAATACGAGGGATTCGCCCAGCACAGCATACTTTTAGGTGCAGGGAGCAATGGAATGTCTCTAATCTGGTACTACTACTACGACTGGTATGCATAAATCTGCAGTGGCGAGGAATCTGGGGATCTCGGGATTCTCTACCCCGCTCACCCGTCGAATGAGCAATTTCCCAGCAATTCTTTGGCCATTGCCAATGTTTGCCCTCGCAAGCATGCTGCGGAAAATGTTCGCTTATCGGAATCCAAGTGGGTCTCAACACTCACCGCAGAAATGCACTGCGAAAAAACTACGCAGGTTTATTTTAAAATATTTTAACTTTGATTTTTATGATTAAGATATTTTTACGTCGTTAGTTTGGTATTTTTATAGACACAAAGGCTTTTGGAAAATATCTAACAGAAAACCAGAATTAGTTTAAATAATTTATGCTATAAAATAAGTAGTTATTACTGTAATAAATTTTAATATAATTAATAATATAATATAAATAAATAAAATATATTTAAAAAGTTTATTTTTAAATTGAAAAATATTTAACCATACAAATTTTAACTACCACACATTTTTTTCCTGTGCAAGAAAAGCTTGGGGGATTTTCGATAAAAAGAATGGTAAGGGGGCAGCATTGCAACTCTGCTGGCCAAGGAGGTATATCATCTGCTGCAGGCCGCAAGCTGAAAGAGTGGGTTGTACGGGAATAGTTGCTAAGTATTCCGTATTTGTATCTGTATCTGTATCTGTATTTGTATCCGTGCCAGCAGTCGTATCTGTATCTGCAGCTTCGCTGCGGGCTGTGGACAGTAAACAGTCGAAGCAGAAATGGAAATAAATAGTTGCCTTGCTCTTTTGTCTAATTAAAACGTTTCATTTCGTTCCAGCTCCATTTGTTGACGTCACACGCACAGAACACGTGTGTGGGTGTGTGTGTGTGTGTGTAAGGACCAGTTATAAGGACGGTACAAGGATATATTAACTGCCAGGCATAGAAGTTCCTATTACCCATTAGTAATTATCTTATTAATTATATATCTTTCATAATCAATTTTAATAAAAGAATCTCAATAATGGATAATTAAATTATTTTTTAAAACATTTTAAATATAAAAAAGTATTATCATAGCTTCGATAAAAATTAAAATATTGAATCATTTTAATTAAATACTAACATATATTTTTAAAGTCATTACTAACATTTCAATTGGAGTTTTTAAATATAAATAAATAAATATTAGGATAATTTAAAGGACGAAGAATTCTCAATTATTGGATATCTTTGAGTCGATATCTTCTCCACCCCACTGTTTTCCCTCTTTCTCTGTGTGCGTGACGGACAAACGCACGGGCGCACTTTTCCGCAGGACCTTCCCCTGCACCACCACCCCGCCCCCCCGGAAAACCCACCATCGTTAGCTGGTCAAATGGTTTCATCTTCATTTGGTTCTGGTCCTGTTTTTCTGGCCAGACATACATATGCCGGGTCCTGCTTCGCCATTATGATGATTTATGAACGGAAATCATTTTTCGCCCAGTGCGGCTTTTCAGGGTGGTCCACAGTTTGGGGGTGGTCCTTGGTCTAGGCCTCCTCCTCGAGGACCTCCGACCCCCCAAAGTATGCAACAGTTTTCAATTTCGTTTCCGTTTGCTGCAAACTTTCCCTTCACACTCGGCTGGCTCTTTTAATTTGAAAACCAATGCTCCTCTGGTTCGGTTATTTTCCGTTCGGATCTCGATTCGCACTCGTTCGCCGTTCGATTTGACTTCATTTTGGGGAAAAAGTTTTCTGCCAAGCAGCTGGCCGCAGATTGATGAGTTTTCTTTTTCGGGTGGAGCATTAATTTCCCTTTAACAAATTCCGCAAACTTTGTTTTTTTGGGTAGGGGAAAGATGAACATGATGAGGGCATGAGATCAACAAGTGGGCATGGGCTTCTGAATTATGGTATTGTATTATGGCATTTTATGGCAAAAGTTGGATACCCAAAGCTTTTGGCTTGGATGCAATTGTGGGGACAACAACCAACCAACGCAGCTTTTGAGCTTTAAGTGCAGTCATTAGATATAGGAAAATGGAAACTTAAAAAATTAAATATATAAAATATGTGAATGAGTGATACAAAATTTAATTTTTTTACAACAAAAAATCAAGAAATAACTGAAATCTACAACTTTTTTTTAAATTTTTAATAAATACAATTTTTTAATACTTAAATTTTTACAATATTTTTAAGAATATGACTATTTTAACAATACATTTTTTTTAACGTGTGTATTCATCATAATGTGCACTTGTTTATATATATATATTTTTAAGTGCAATTATTAGCTATAAGAAACATTTAATTTTTATTATAACCAAAAATATTTAACAAAAAATAATGAATTTACTGACAACTCTGAATATATTTCTTCATTTTTTAATAATAAATTATTTATAATTTTTATAAATATATTTTTTTTTAATTCAATTTTTTTAAACATC